>CM060943.1:298590634-299943634 GCA_030765085.1 Allium cepa | reverse complement strand
TTAATTTGTGTTGCTTAATACATACATATATTTGAAAAAATATATATAGAGTTAAAATAAATTTTCCAAGCATATAAACATATGATGCATTTAATTTGATCAAGCATAATTTATTTATAAATAAATGTTTACTTGAATTCACTTTTGTTTATTTATTGAAATCTAGAAGCTTATTTATATAAAATAAATACATTTTATATACATGTAAATGTTTCATAAATATATATACAAATTTAAAAGAATTAATAAGAGACAAGAGTAACACTTGTAAGCAATTTAAAATGGGTTGAAGACATTTGTAAAGATAAATGCATATGTGTAAGCTAATTAGCACCTAAGAGGACAAATGTCAACATTTCTTTTTGATAAAATAATAATAATTTATATATGAAAGAAGAAAGTTGTTTTCACTTTTCAGCTGAATTCTTATTTTCTCCATTTCAACAAAAAATCAAATTCAAATCAAAAGGGGATAAAGACTGCAAATCTGAGAGAATGAAACTGGAAAATTCAATAAAGCAGGAAATCAAAGGCAATAACAATATCAAAGCTTCAAATACAACCAGTCAAGACAAATCTAACAACAAGCAACAAATGCAAAGATCAACACCAGATGTAAATTTAATGAGAAAAAGAAGATTAAACAAATCTGGAAACCATCAGCCTGGAATAAATATGTTCTTTGTTTGCATATGCAAGTGAGTAAACTGCTTCCATTATTAATGTTTAAACCTGACAACCTTGATGCTTGTGATTTATCATTGAAATGACTTATGGAAATTTGTTTGCATGATGAAGATTTGTCGGTATATAGATAGAAATATAGTTATTGAATAAGTGTGCCTGAAAACATGTTTGCTCATCTCTCTTCCTTGATACAGTTTGATAAGTCTAGTTTTAAAATCTTAATTTCTCATTATACAGACAATAATAAGCAAGAATCTAAAAAGGGAAATTGTTCTGGACAATGCAATTTCATTTTTTTAAAAAAACTTTACCCTAATTAATTAATTCCTTAAGTAATTTTATTAATCCTTTAATTAAGTACATTAAGTAATTTATCCCTCCATTACTCCACCAAGTAATTACACTTATCAATCTCATTAAGTATTTATACCTAATCAACTACCAAGGGACTATCTTTACTTAATTAACAAGTTAATTAGTCACATTTTTCCTTATTAATTACAGCTGGGAAATTTATTCTTTCATTTCCCTGTAAACCAATTAATTATCTTTAATTATTAATTGATAAATCTTAATTATCAATTTATTTCCTTCAACACAAAGTAATTAATTCTTAATTACTTTATAATCAATTAATTAACCCTTTAATTTACTGATTAATTATCCATTAAGTAAAACTCAATTATATTTTTAAGAACCCCAATTACAAATAAATTAACCCATAACGATCAATTAATCATCCCTTTTATTTTGTTTAGATTAATTATCCCTTATCATTTATTAATTAAATTAAGTGATTATACGTACTTCTACCTAAGTTATTCTCTTAATAACTTTAACAAATTTTTAAATAAAACAAAATTTTAAACTTCTTAAACAATGCTAAAGAAACCACTATTTTATAAGTAATTTATATAATAGAGTTTAACTGATTTTATTTTAAAATTTCATTAAAAATTAAGTTTTTTTTCTAAAACAAACTTTTACTAAACATTTACTTACATGTGCTATGGGTCGAACCCGTAGTCAACTCGGGTCTAACCCGACTTCTTTTCCATTTCAAATTTAGTTTAAGTTTTAAATTATAACATGTAACCAAACTGTTATCAGGTTTTAAAAACACTGGGCATTTACTCGAGTTTAAACTCGAGTGATCATTCCACAGTCTTGTGTTACAACCTGAGATTCATCATCTTCCCATCCTAACACAAAACCCGCTGACACTCTCACCTGTGCATATACACCGGCGACCAACACCGCCGCGATCATCACCAAGACCACCCACACATCAGCGATCCACCTCTCAACCGATACTGATCATCCATACGCCACCATCTGACCCAAAACAAAATCGAACTTCACAGGTGAACTTCGAACCAAAATCCATTACCAGAAACAACCCCACATCCATGTCGCCGACCACCAAAGCCTCCCCTACTCTGGCCATATCTCCACGATTCATCCACGCTGCCGCCTTCCAAACCCCAAGAGACTCGATGCTTTAGATATGCCGCAGCATCCAAAAATACAAGATTGTCCAAAACTAGGGTTCAAAACTTCCACACCCTATCGCCGCAGCTACAGTGATCTGGTGCTCCACCCCATAATTTTTCCAACCTTCTCGATCACTCCACTGTCTCTTGTGGGAATTAAGGCCTTCCCAATCATCTAGATCAAATAGGATTTCCCAAAAACAAGTTTCCAAACATTCCCAAATTGCTAACTCAATGCAATATTAAAAATCTTAATTTTAATTTTAAAATTCATTACTTCCAGAGTGGATTCGAATTATAATTATGGAAAAATAAATTATTATGTTGGAAATTTATCCCATTTGAAATTTTATCTGTAATTCCTAATTTTCTCGTGAAGTTTTGATATGTTTAACTTTAAAATATTTTTAAGGTTTGAATCTTGTTTAAATTAACATCCTTTGTTAAGAAATTATTGTAAAAAAATGAATCGGAGAAATGGAAATGATTTTTAAACCAATCAAAGGTTCGTAAACCTGGAAAATCTTCACTTGTTTGATTTTTTTTTAGACATGCATAACCAATTCACAGTATCTTCATTCATATACACTTGTCTCAGAACTTAAGACAATCATACAAACACATTTTCTAACATGCATCACCAGTTAACCATGCATTAAATGTATCAAATTTGAAGGTATTTCCTGTTTACAGCTTTTAAAACAGAGGCCTAAACTAGAACTCAGATGTTTTTTAAAATCAATCAACAGAAATGCATAAAGCTTACATACAAACAAATATGCAAGCAATCATCAACACATTGATTCACATGCATCATATTTTGTTACTTAAGCTTTTTAAATTTAAAAGTTTACTGACAGGCATTTCACTAAAATAAAACAGAGAAGGCTGGGTTAGGTTACTCACCTGCTTGTTTTATTTTAGATCATTAGAGTTGATCTTTGAATTGCATCTACTTGATCAAGTTGATTTGAATCCTTTCTGGTGGAAGACTTAATCTTGCATGTTGATTTCCTGCGATGATGTTGTTATGAATCCCTTTGCTTTAATTTACAAATAAGTATTTTAATAAATTTAATTTGAGATAAATCAAGTAAAATTTGGAAACAATCCATCTTGCTTATGGATGATTTAATGATGGTTAAATTTCTTGAATTGATTGATATCTCCGATATGAAATGTTTGTGTTATGATATGTTTGGGTGGACAGTGATAATGTGGTTATTTTATGATAATGAATTGCTGGGTAAAGGCGACATCCGGTGTAAAAAAAAGTAAGTTGTATTCACTTGAATAGATGGGTTATGGTGGTATTGAATTCGAAGAGATCGGAGTCGGATATTAGTAAATACCCGAAACCACTTTGATTCGTACAGATTGATATGTGAAATCAATAGGCTAGGTTGAAGTGATTTAAGTGAACCGGATCCTCTAATCTAAGTTTGGTACTTAGAAATTGATGTGTAAAATAAGTGATGTCAATAAAATTTGTAAATTGATGCGAGTTACCCGAGTTTAAAATTTGTTGTATGCTTGGTGTTTCATGGGTTTACTCGTGCTAGTTTCCAGCCTGACTCGGGTGTTACTTTGATGTAATGCTCGGGTCAGACCGAGTATTGCATATCTTCAGGTAAGGACGTTCTGGAGTTCGGGAGGCGAGCTGGATGGCAGGAATGTATGGAGCGTTTCCGCTGTGCGTGTTATTGTTGATTATATAGGACATGTTGTTTTAAACTGTCCAATGTTCTGTAAATGTTGTAACTCTGATGTATAAAAATATTAGTGTACTGATACAGTTCTTCTTTGTAAAACTGTAATTTATGTAATATTATATTTTGATCCGCTGCGAATGTGAGGTTTCCGTGTTTTGGGGGTTTTTGCTTCTTCTTTTTCTTCTATCTCTTCTTCTTTTCATAACTATATGGAATTTTCGAAATCGAAAATTTCCAGGTCGTTACATTTGGTATCGGTTTCTGATTTTAAATTTAAAAGTAAAGTTTAAAATGCCAATCTGGAAACTTAAACAAAATTTAAAAATCTGAAACTGAACATGGATTCAAAATAGTTTGAATCTGAGATTTAAAAAAATTAAGTTTTAAAATTTAAAAACTGGTTTTAAACAACTTTTAAGTGTATTTAGTTTCGGATTTAAAATAGAAGTTTAAAATCTGTAAAATAGAAATTGAAAACCAGTTTAAATCTGAGTTTGTGAAATCTGGAATTTGGTTTAAAATTTCAGGTTTTAAAATAAAATAAGTTTTTAAATTTAAATTTGTTTTAACTACTTTAGAAATGGTTAAATAAATTTGAATTTAAAAATGAAGATGGAAATATATGTAAAGCTTTAAAGTTTTAAGTTTAAATCTGGAATGAAGATTTAAACTGTATTTCAGTTTGAAATTTAAAAGGTAATTTTTAAATTGAATTTGTTTTAAAATAATTTGGGATGTTTAAAATGAATTTGTTTTATAATCTTTTAAACCTTTATTTTAAAAGGGATGTTCTTGAACATGTGAGATAAAAAGATTTTAAATTTGTTTAAAACCTTGTTTAAATAAGTTGTATTCATTTTGAAATCTTAAAATTTTAAAATGAAATTTAAAGTGAAGTTTAAAATAAATTTGGAAACAATTTTTTTTAAAATACTTTATATAAGAAGATATGTTTCTTAAATTAAGTTAGAACTTAAGAAATTGGATTCATTTAAATTATTAAGTTAATTTAAATGGACTATTAATTATTTAATTAATTTAAAAATATGGATGATTAATTAAGTAATTAATATATTTTTTAAATTGATTAAATAAGATTTGAGATTAATTAATTAAGGTTAGTTAATCTATAACTAAAGATTGTTAATTAAATTTTAATTAATGATTAAGATTTATTAATCAAGTGATTTAGGATTAATTAAGATTGTAATTAACACTTAATTAATTAATAATTAGAGATTAATCAAGTTGTAATTAAATATTAATTAATTTGTAATTAATAATGATTAAAATAAGTTAATTTCTTAATTAAGTAATTAAGAAATGTTAATGAAGGTCATTAACTTAAGATTATTTAACAATTAATTAATGTGATTAATTTTGATAATCAATTAGATTAATTAATTAATAATAAATAATTTTGAAATTGTTTAAGTTTAATTACTTTATGGAAGTAATTAATGAATTAATCACTTATTGCAATTAATTGAGTTAACGTGATTTGTTTAGATCAATTAATTAAGTTTAATTAATTTAAACATTTGATGATTTGATTGATAATTACTTTATGTAATTAATAGGTTTGTAATTACTTAGGGAAGTAATTCATTGATAATTACTGGATGTAATTAAAGATGTTTATTGATGGAAGTAATTTAGATTAAATTACTTTGAGATTAATCAAGGGATTAATTAAGATAATAAATTAAGGATTAATTTATTTATGAAGTATTTAAAGGTAGTTAATTACTGCATGGTTATTAATCAAGGGTGATTAATATATATGTGGTTTAATTGCAGATTAATTACTTAAGGTAATTAATTTATATAGAGAAATTGATTAAATTACAATTAGAAATCATTAATTAATAAAACTAATGATGTAATTTAAAATTGATTAATTAAGGAATAATCAATAAATGAGGTAATTAATTAATAAAGGATTATTATAATTAACTTTAGTTAATTAATTTATTAAGTAATCACAAGTTAATTATTAAGTATAATTAACTTGTGTAATTAATTTTAAGGCTAATTACTTATTTTAATTAGGAAATTGTTAATCAGTAATGATTAATTAAATGGATAATGAGATGATGATTATTTAATGGATTTGTAATCAATTGAGGGTTAAGTAAGAAGGATTATAATGATGAAGTAATTAATTTAATTCATTTTAAATTAATTAGAGATTAAGTAATTAATTTAATTCATTTTAAATTAATTATAGATGGTGTGATCATTAGATTATTGCTTATGTATGAATGATTGATATTGGTTGCCTTGTATAGGTTGTAATCTCAGTTATGAGATGAATAATGTTACGTGATATGTATGCATTGGTTGCATTGTGATGAAGATATAGATCGTCTGTTTATAATGATATGAATTATCTATTGGTGATGATAATGTTAATTATCCATTTTTATGTTGTGAATTATCTATCTGTGTGTATATTGATAATGAATTGAAATTGTATTAAACTTTAAAATAACTTGGCTTTAAAGACACGTTTTGGATTTCGATGAGACCGGGATTGGGTTTCCATATTTGGATATCCGAAAACCACATCGATCCAAAGTAACGTTAGGTTGTGAATCTGAAGTTAAGATGAAAATTCAGAGTGCAAGGGTTATCGTCGTTAACTCTGAGGGTGATTCCAAAATGAGTGTAACGAGATGATGCCTTCGGTTTCGTTCGAACCCGGAACGAACTTGTATCGATTGAATGCTTTCAGAACATCGTCATGTGGACGATGAGCATTCTAAGTGATATGTCCTATAAAGATAATCGTAGCCTCAAGCCTTATCAACCGGGAATGGCTAAAACAGGGGAGGTGCAGCAAGGCTAAGTGGGTCATGCCCAAGTAGGACGAGATTTACCCCTGTCTAGGTGTCCCTTTATTTCGCCTTAGTGGTGCGGTTGCTGATCACGACTGCGGGGTGGTCTTGTTCAGAACTGTTCAGTAAGGAATGGTTCCGGCTTTGTGTTGCAGGGGAGCGAGCGTACTCCTCGTACGGTGATCTAGGCCACGTACTGTGACGGGCGGTACCCCAGTAGCCCTGCCATTGTATGGAATCTACAATCCAATAAGTGCCAACGGTTTTGATTGTATTACCCACTTTTGTGGCTAGTAGCTGGAATTTAATGAATGTAACAATTTCGGCTATTTCATATTTACATGAAAACCTTAGACACTATTATAATATCATCGGACTTTCTATAAAATGTTTTGGTTAGAGTAAGGTAAAAACATTTCCATGTTTATGTGTGGGAAGTCTTACGTGATACCTTTCTTTCAAAGATTTTTCAAAGTTAAGCAACATTAACCTGTTACTCACACCAGACCCATGTCTGACCCAAAGTTTATTTGTGTTTTCTTAAACTCTTGGGTACTCAAACTTTTATGAGTAGCTAAGGGATTCAGGTTAGCTTTGATGAATTGTGGAGGAGCAATGGAGCAGGTGGCTTCCGCGTATAGATATATAGTTTTCCGCTGTGTTGATATCTCTGAGTGTTTTTCTGTATTGTGTTTGAGTTGTAATAACTGGACAGGTGTTTATAACTGTCTAATATGTGATGTATTGTCTGTGTAACTCTGATAATTGATGCAAACTATGTAATACTTATGTTATTAATATAATTTATTCGTTCCACTGTTGAGATTCTTGTGTTGTTTCTTCTTTCTCTTCTTTCTTTTCTCTTTTCTATCCCTTTCTTTCTTAAGAATGATACGACTTTTTGTGGAGAAAAAGTCGGGTCGTCTCAGTTATTATATTAATCAGTTATTTAATTTAATTAAGAAAAGGAAATAAAAAGCTTAATTATCCAAATAAATTTATAACACCTCCTTTACCACTTCCTATTTATGTTCAAAAAGGAGCAATCCCACTCAAATGCCAACTTTCCACCTAATCCTTCCTTTACTTGTCCCATAAAACTTCCAAAACTACCCCTCTCTCCATGACATGATGCATGCCATCACTAAGGTCGAACTATTTATTTTTGTAAACATATTTCAATTTTTTTACCATCATTAGTTATTAACAAAAAAAAGGTGTTAATAAGGTTATAAAATCAATTTTTTCACATTTAATCGAAGATTCAAACATTTGAATAATTTAGATATTTAAAAGCTAAGTGTTCGAAATTTCTGGTCATTGCATTCTCCCGCACTTAAAACATTTCATCTAAAAATTTTGGATATGACCAACACAAAAGAACAAGCACCAATAAGTACTCAATAGTATTTAAAATTTACTAGAAAAAGGAGTTCATAGTATGCTCAGGTTCAAAACCTTCTCATCGCATAAGGATGATTAATAATTTACTATGCGTACCTTTTGCTTAACAGCTTGAGGTTATTACTTAGAAGATCATTCAGGCTACCTTAGAACATATCGAAGAGTCATTCCCTGAACTCTCTATAGTCCAACTAAATATAGTATGCACATACATAAGCCCTTGCAACTTGCATGGATTATTCATACGTAATATCTGATCTGATTGTTTACTTGATCACATAAACTTCACTTCCAAACTATTATAGATAACATGAACTCCCTAGTGTGGACTTCGATCATGTTCCTTAATTGGAAAACTTTGTTTACTATACATAGCTATATACTATGATAGAAAACCTCGAGATCATATAAAGAATCCATTTCAAATATTCATCATTGAGAATCAAGTAAAAAATCCTTGTTCAGACTGGTGTAAATCACCTAGAAACAATATACTTGAATCCTCAATCAAGAATAGCCCTGAGAATAAAATGATCTACGTACATGTGTATTTTATTCTATTGGTTTCTTAACTCCACCAATTTCAGTTTATATCACATTCATTTAAAATAATAATTTATCATTTAATACCAATATCATTTATGATGCATTTAATAAAACATAACTCAAGTTTATAAAAAATTTATAAAGACATAACTTTCTTTATAAAACATTTCATAAAAGTATACTGTAATGATCTAGAATTTCTGATTTTGAAAACTCCAGATAGTTAGGAAAAGAAGAAAAGAGATAGAAAAAAAGAAGAGAAGAAATACTAACATCTCACATTCGCAGCGGATAAAATATAATATCAAATAATAACAGTTATACAAAGGAAAATTGTACTTATCAAATTACACTTTCATACATTTGAGTTACACATAAACACAAACACTCGACAGATACAATCACGTCTCAGATACTATAATATATCACAGCGGATACCCTCCATACGTTCCTGCCATCCAGCTCGCCTCCTGAGCTCCAGAATGTCCTTACCAGAAAAGCTGTAATACTCGGTCTGACCCGAGCATGACATCAAAGTAACACGCAGGTTAAGCTGGAAACCAGCGTGAGTAAACCCATCTAACATGGAATACAACAGCATAAAACATACATAAAACCTAGGGTAATTCGTATCAATTTTACAAATTCACAGGTTTGGCATAGACAACACTTATTACACACATCAATTTCTATGTACCAAACTTAGATTAAATGGTCCAGTTCAGTTAAATCATTCCATTATAATCTATTGATTTCACATATCAAATCTCTACAGAATTATTATAGATTACAAAGCGAAATGGTTTCGGGTATTTACTAATACCCGACTCCGGTCTCTTTGAATTCAATACCATCTTAACCCACGTTATTCAAGTGAAACGCAATTCGACCTTTAAATACAAGATGTCACTTTTGATATAGCAATTCATCATCGACAGATAACCACATAATCACTGTTCAAGACAAACATATCATATCACAAACATTTCATATTGGAAATATCAACCAATCATTCATAAGCAAGATTAATTAGTCACCTATCACCAATTAAATCAAATTAATTACTCTAATCATTTTAAATCTTGCTTACTTAACAATAATTAATTACAAACCATTAATTAATCATTCCCTAATTATCCTCTAATTACATTCAGTAATTAGCCTTTAATTAATTTACCTTATTCATTAATTGTGACGACCCTGACTCGACCTTCGAAAATGGGCACCGAATACGTCACTCGTATTCAAATGCCGCAGATCCAAATGTCGATCTGGTTCGCCAGAGCTTATAACACAATTAAGTATAACAACACAGCGAAAGAAAAGAATGAATATCATATACAACTCCAATGATACAATATCCAAATATACAACAATGATCAATATCAAAGATACAATGAAATGCTACAGCGGAAACACCAATGAACTAGAAGCGGAAACAACTAGAACTTGAAACTCTAGAAGAAACACCAATATCATCAATCTCCATAGATAGCTCGAACCACCATCGAGTTGTACCAAGCTAAGCAAGGTCAGTCGTCCTAACCAAAGACTTCAATATCCAAAGTCTCCAAATAATTCCAAAGAGAAATTTGAAAGCTACTGAATCGATATCTACTCCTACTACCCGACTATCTGAAAACCCAACTCTAGACTGCCCGTGTGAAAAATTGTGGGCACCTAGAGTTTAGGAAGGGAACAATAAACTCCAGGTCAGTCATGGGACTGGTATAAGCAAACAAAAACAGTTTATCTTTAAAACAAACAACAAAAGAATTTGCAATTGAAAACCGCTATGCTTTTGGAAAATGAAACTGCCATAAGGCCTCCCGCCACACACACAATGCAAGCGCAAACTTGGAGGAGATTTCTCCTTATGGCAGTCAAAAATGCTTGATAAGAGAAAGTCCTTTTTGATATTATTATTAGTGCATAGTGTAAAACACTTCGAAAGTATAATATTAATCTTAGCCAGCATACGTGCCATTATAGTATGCCTACTATAGCTACCATGTTAAATGGCAGGTTCTACAACTAAAACAGTTAAAGGCTCGTATTGGGTGATTGGATTTCCAATAAATGGTCAGGCAAAGGAACATCCTACGGCCACATGGGCACGCCTCTTGAGGGACGTCCCGAGAACCTGCCCGACTCTCTACCAACACAAGGCCGGGTTACCTCTTTAACTAGGTAACTACTACTCGAGCATGCCATCCCCTGGTCGTTTGCGACCTTTATCTGAGGCGCCTCTCAACCAACAACCATAAAGCAATCACAAAGTAATAGATTTGCAATGACCACATGAGTTAAGTATCTAGGCTCCATACCATGATACCACCCTTTTCCAGAAGGGAATGACACACCCTAAAGGGCGCGACCGTCATAACCTTGCCGCATCTTTCCTGTTTCGACCATTTCCAGGGTGTGAGGCCCTGATGCAGTCTCGTCCATAATGCTACACTTTATACAAAAGCCATTCTTTGATCAACAAATGATCAACAACACATAGCAGCACTCAGCATGTCACACTACCAAATTGGGAGTATATCACTGATAACTATCAACTACATAACCTCTGAGCTCGTACATCTCAGAGAAGGGTTTTAAGCTAAGAGAATAAATGCTCCACCACCAAACAGAAACGTATTTGATAGAGATCAGTTTTATAACTCAAAGTGTAATGTCAAACATACAACCATACAAGTCTGTTTCGGGTTCGAACAGAACCAAAGGCACTTCTGAAGAAGCCCTTGCAATCCGGGCATCCACATTCCGATCGGACACCCCATCACATATGGAGAACTCTATACTGAAGCAACTCAGTGCAGAGTCATTCGATAGGTTATCCTATCGTTCTTGAAGACACCTGGTCTTCACCGCCAGTCTTCAGTTGCAATTCATAACGTCGTGTCACTATTCGGAATGGGTTATATGACACAAAGTCCTCTCCCGGCTAAACCGAATAGTGAATGCAATATTTAAAAACATATGGATATGGGATTTCAATTAAGTTGCAACTTTTGAAAAACCAAAAACCTTTCTTCAAATGGTTTAAACAAATTACCATTTCAAATCATTAAACAAAAAGATTCATTTCACAAAGTTCACCCAGTTTCACAAAGATCCATTCATAGATTTTCAAAACAATTTCCATTTCAATTAGGGTTAGCTCATCCAATCTTTAAATCAAAGATTTAGCTTATAGCTTTCAAACCCGTTTCCAAAGATTTATTCATAACTTGGAAACCATTTTCATTTCAAACTTGAAATCCCTTTAACACAAGTTGGAAATTCATTTCTTATATGAAAGCTTTTATTATTTGAAAACAAATAGTTTTCATTTCGGAAAAATCCAATTTCATTTATACAAGTCAAAATCTTTGGGTTAAATTCAAATTCCCAAAACGACACTTTAAAAATGGTTACATTTCACAGCTTAACCATATCACAGAACATCATATACCAGGGATATCATACAATTCAATCACCCAATAGAATCCAAATATTCATAAGTAAAATTTTATTAATCAACCGTTTAATTTAAATCAGATAAATTACTTAAAAATAATTTACTAATCCTAGTTAATTAATATTAATTAATTACAAATCAGTTTGATTAATTATCCTTTAAATCATTTTATTAATTAACCTTTAATTAATAATCGTACCTTAATCACCTTCATAAATTAATTAGCCTTTAATTCATCAATTATCCTCAAATAAATTACCTTAATTAATTAATCACATTCATTAATTATTATTTAAATTAGTTAACCTTTAAACACTTGATTAATCAATCTTTAATCATGAGTTATCCTTCTTAATTACTTTCATTAAGTAAATATTTTGAAGTAATTAATCATCCTTAAATTAATTATTCATTAATTACTTGATTAAAAAACTTAAATTATTAATTAATTTATCTTAATTACTTTTTTTTGGCAAAGCCAACGGGGTTAACTGGGCCCCTACCAGTTTTATTGCAAGACAATAAAAAAGAGTACAACGTAAAGAAAAGGAATAAAAACAAAAAAACTACAAGAAACAACAGACTCATCACCAAGCATTAACCAAAGAAGGTGGAAAACCAGTAGCACAAAAATTCAGCTGAGAATGAGTTCGTGACTTGACTTCTTTCCATATTAAGGCATCAGTTCTTCTAACATTGTCAAAAACCATGGAATTCCTCTCTGCCCAGATCACTGACATACTTATTTTCAATGCAACAGCTAGTACTCTTCCTTGTTCCATTCTCCACCTAGTTGCTTTATAGATTATATGCCAGGGAAGACTTTTTGTAGAACCAGTTAAATGATAACCAATAATGCAACCGATCCTGTCTAAAATGAAGTGCAAGGCAGGACAACCAAAAAAAAGATGCTCAGTAGTTTCATCATGCAGTTGACAGAACAAACACAGATTGGAACAAGCCATACCAAAACTACTGATAACTCTTCTTATAAGTAATGCCTGATTTATGACTTTCCACATCATTAAATTTTCTTTTGGAGTTGAATCAGAATTCCATATCACATTGTACCACTCAGCAGCAGGGAGTGGAACACTAGCAGTAACATAATTGTATACAGTTTTAACAGCGTGAGATTTCTTGTTCCATGAAATACAAGCATCCTGTTGCACATTGAAATTATGCTGTTGTATATCACCCCACATCTGCTTAATCACTTGGTTGCTGGTGGATGGTAACAGAATTTTACCATTATGAAAAAAATCATTTGCTAAAGCATTTTGGTGAATACCAGACTGTATTATCTGAGCATGATCACAAACATTGTATAGAATATGACCAGTTCTAACCCATGGATCATGCCAAAAGCTAACAGCTATTGTAGAATTTATAGGATATTGTATCATAGGGAGGAAAACATGCCTGAGTTTCAACATACTTCTCCAAATCCAGCTGCAGTTCTGTGGTGTTTCCATTGTCCAAAAATGCTTGTTCTTTATACTGTGATTCCATGTCCAACTAACCCACAAACTATTCTTCTTATTTAGTAGGACATCAAATTGTTTACTAATAGCAGATGTATTCCATTTCCTGATATCAATAACTCCCAGCCCCCCAAGTGTCAAAGGTGTCTCAATTTTAGAAAAGGAACAAGGCACAATCTTTCTGTTGTGTATACTTCCTGTCCAAAAAATCTAATCATGGCAGACCTAATGAGTTGCAACAGTTTAACAGGAAGGATAAGGGTTCTAGCCCAGTAGACGATGGAGGGAAAAACAACAGATTTAATGATAACTAGCCTACCACTCTGAGACAAGCTCCTATTATCCCAACTAGTTAAGACAGAGGTGATTTTATTGAATAGGGGAATGCAATCAGCCTTAGTTATTCTTTTAGATATTAAAGGTAGACCAAGATACCTCATATCATTAGTCATGCTAGAGAAACCAGTATGGTTATGAAGAGCAGCAGCCTGCAATTGACTAACACCAGAGACCAGCAGAGAAGACTTGCCATGATTAATACAGAGCCCTGTCATACTATGAAATTCATGCAATACTTCCAAAACACCATTTAAAGAAGGCAGTTTTGGTTTGGTAAACAACATAACATCATCAGCAAACATAATAGAAGTAATTTGTAAATCAGAGCACTTAGGATGATACTTAATGGTTTTGTGATTGAACTTATCTCTGAGAATTACAGTTAACACTTCCATGACCATCAAGAATATGTAAGATGATATAGGGTCACCTTAGTGAATTCCTTTACTACCTCTGAAACTACCAACAGGTCCGCCATTTATAACAACAGAGTAGGAAGGGGTGGATATACAAACATATATCCAGGACACAAATGCTTTAGGGAAACCCATCACTGCCAATATCCTAACTATAGAATCCCAATGGATTGAATCATATGCCTTGGATATATCAAGTTTTAGTGTAGCTGCAGGAACCACATTCTTTATGCTATACCCCTTGAGTAATTCTTGAGCAAGGAGAACATTGTCAATTATGACTCTAGAAGGAATAAAGGCAGATTGGTTATTGGATACAACAGAAGGCAGAACTTTGACAAGACGAGAAGCTAAATTTTTTGAAATACACTTGTAAACAACATTGCAGCATGAGATAGGTCTGAAAGATGTAACACATGTTGGTGGAGAGACCTTAGGGATCAGGGCAATGTTGGTGCTATTGACTTCCCCAAGCATCTTACACTTATTGAAAAAGTTGTGTATAGCTGCACAAAAATCAACACCTAAAACATTCCAGGTTGATATAAAGAAATTGACATTTAATCCATCAGGGCCTCCTGAAGATTGCTTGTTCATAGAGAAAAGGGTGGCTTTGATTTCTTCATCAGTAACAGGCAAAATTAGAGAGGATGCTTCCATATTAGAAATGCAAGGAAGATCAAGGGTTGATATGAGGTTCAAATCAGGAATGAAACCATTAGCATTGCCAAATAATTTGGTGAAGTATTGGATAAAAGCTTGATCAACAGAGTCTGCAGTGGTAAAAAGAGAACCATGTTCATCAGTAATACTAAATATATTCTCTCTAGAATGCTTAACCTTTATAGAGTCATGATAGAATTTAGTATTTCTATCCCCCTCATCAATCCATTTTTTGTGCAATTGCTGCCTCTTCATGCTTGCCTCCAAATTGAGGGCATTGTGGACTTCCTTGTGTAATTTCCCCTCTTAAACAGATGCTTGGATATCAAGTGGGTGTTCCATCATATACTCTTGTTTGATCTTCAGTTGCTCTTTCAGAGTAGTGGACAGTAGGCTTCTAGAACCAAATGTAGTAGATACCCAAAGTTTGATAGCTAGCTTGATACTTTTTAATTTCCTGCAAAATGTATACATAGGGTTACCATAACAAGAAAATTCAGAGTTTGCTTGTTTGACAGTGCTCACAAATTGTTCATGCTTAGACCAGGCATTAAAAAATTTAAAACTTCTTTTTTCCTTTCTCAAAAGGTTCCCAAAAGATAGGACAAGGGGGGAGTGATCTGATAGTATAGGCTGAGGAAGAAAGACAGAGAGACAGGGCCATTGATTGAGAGATTGAAAGTTACTAAAAGCATGGTCAATAGTAGTAAAAATACGAACACCACTTCTACTACTATTATTCCATGAAAATTTAGCCCCAGATTTGTTAACCAATAACAAATCAGAATCATAAACTTCAAGACTGAGAGATTCAATGTCTCTAGGTAGAAGAGGAGATCCACCAAATTTATCATCATAGGCAAAACAGGAGTTGAAATCACCTAAGACAAGCCAGGGGTGAGATGCTTGTCTTAAAGGTGGCATTGAATTGAGGAAAGCATTTCTAGAGATGACATTGTTATCAGCATATACAAATGTTAAGTAGAAAGAAGTTTGAGATTAACAAACAAGGACATGAAAGTGAATATACTGCCTAGCTGTCAGAATAGGAGAAAGAGTTATAACAGTAGGATCATAAATGACAAGAGTTCTACCATAAGCAGCAGCTTCAAGGTTATGATGTATTGACCATTTTGGATTAATGTAGTTTGCTGCTTTTTGGGATAAAGTACTATTGAGCTTAGTTTCAAGAAGGCCAAATATACAAATATTATGCTCTGTTATATAGCTTTTCACTTGATCAAGTTTCAAAATATTATGTGCTCCTCTTATGTTCCAAGATGCAATATTTTTCAACATTAAAAAATTATTGATTTTGGTTGCAGGTATTCCTCCTTTGAGCTGACAGAGACCTTGTTTCAATTTTCCTTCTTGGTACAGATCGAGGGGAGGTTGGTTGAGATTTTGAATGTGTAGGAGGGACTTGTTGTGTTGCTGATTGAGTATGTTTGATAGAATTGGATGAAGGCCAACCAGGAAGCTGAATTGAGAAATTGTAATATGGAGAGGAAGGTGGTTGAATTTTAACAGAAGCAGAATGCAAGGTGGTTATAAGTTGAAAGATTTGAGTTTCAAAAGATTGACACCAACTTCTTTAAAAATTAGCTGTAGTTTCTTGAGTGTGTGCATTTTTTCCAGTTGCATATTTTCCACCCCCCTTGCCACTCAATATTGGGGTGGAAAGTTTATTTTCACTTTCTTGCACACTAGGTTTTCCAATCTGGAGTTTTGTACATGTTTCATTTTGGTCATCAATTGTTTCAGTCTCTTTTGAATACTTGGTTGTCACATTGTGTTCTTGTCTACTTTTGTCTTCAACTGTAATTTCTCCTTCCTCCTCACCATTCATTTCCAATATATAACATTCATTGTCTGCACTTTGAAGCAAGTTATACTGGTTTTGTGTGGTAACTGTGCATCTTTGTTCAACACTGGTTTGAACACTCTCCTTTCCATTTTCCTTATTGCTTTGCTCAGCACAATCATGTATTACAGTTCCATTTACACTTGATTTCTTCAGGTCATCTTCTACTTTTTGTTCACAATTTGTAACTTTTTTCCCCTTATTCTTCACAACCTTTTGCCATATCTGTTTTACTTTGTCCTGCTTAACTAAGCTCTGCCCATTCTTCATCTTATTCATTCCTCCATCACTTATATTCTGCTGCTCTCTTTCTAAACATTGCTCTACAACACCTTCACATTCAACTTTCTTGCAACTTTCTACAGTATGACCAAACTCTTTACATACAATACATATCTCAGGTTTCCACAAGTATTCTACCTTTACTATCTGCTCAGAACCATTTAACAATCTAACTGAAAAGTCATCAGGTAAATCTTGATTTGGACTTACTTCAATTAAACATTTCGCAAAAGAAATGCGCTCAAAATTTTCAGTTGAAGCATCCAAACAAAGAAGTTTCCCAACTCTTGAAGCTAACCAGTTGATACCCAATGGTGACCAAGCATAAAGTGGTATATTGTAAAGTTTAATCCAAACTGGAACTGATTTTATACTACTACAAGTATTGCCAATGTTTTCATCCCATGACTTCACTATAAAAAGCTTGTTTCTCATTATAACAGGGTCAGATTCAGCGATTCTTGACCTATCTTCATCATTAGTAAATTTGAAGAGAAACAAAAACCCATCAGACTTTACAGATATTGAACCACTAAGTTTCCACACCTTTTTGAGATAGTACACCACAGTAGCATATGGGAGAGGGTTATCAAGGAAAAATCCAACAAGATACTCCTTCCACATAGTATTGCCAGCCTGAACAACATCAGGTGATGGCACAATTGAGTTACCAATAAAGTTAAGTTGAAAATCACGAGGAACATATTTCCCTGCATTGCTGGGCTTAGCTTTAAAGAGTGAATTCCAAGAATGAGGAGGAGAAGGAGAAGGTTGTGGTAGTAATGGAGCAAAAGATGGGAGAATGGACACAGGGAGAAGAGGAGATGGATTTGCAGGCACATCAGTTTTACTGACAAGGGATGTAGAGGGGACTGACACAGGGAGATGGGTAGAAACTGACGGTGGTACAAGAATCGGAGAAGAAGGACAGGGTTGAAGAGGAGAAAGGGGATGGGACTGATTAGCGGGAAGAAGAATAGTTGAAGGAGGGGACCCCATTTTTGAAAGGAAAGGTATGAGCCCTGGGAACTCATCTTAATTACTTTTACTAAGTAATTTACTTAAGTAATTAATTGCCTTTAAGAAATAACTTAACTTTAAACTTTAAAAGTTAATTAACCATTAAAACATTCTTTATATTAATTAACCAACCTGTAACATTATAAAGTTTATTCAGAATAAATTTTCAAAATAAAGTTTATGTATAATTTAAAAACATTTTAAAACTTAGATAACATTTAATATTAAAAGAAAATTGATTTAACAGAATTTATTTCCAAAAACTTGATTTTTCTTTAAAACTTAAAATTGGTTTGGCCAAACATCAACAAACCTGAGAAAATCCCTTATCTACTCGAGTTAAACCCCAGGCTAAACCACAAACCCATCTGCGTCGAGAAAATTGACCAGCTCCCCGTGCTTGGCTTTTAGCCTTCCACCTTCTTCCCCAACAACTCAACATATTGATACAAAGAGTTGCAAGTATACGTGCACAAGCACGTTGACCATCGTCGATCGACGACGACGCCAACCGAACACCCACGATGATCTCCAGCATTGATTCAAACAACCCAACATACCTAGATATCTCTAAATCGAAAATCGAGCTTCTAGTTCAACCCAAAACCAAACACATCTCGACAAAATGCGATCGCCACGGCACTGACGATGATCAGGAACCATGCTCCTCCAACCAGAACATCTCCTTCCATCCACACAACGAATCTCCCAGTCGCGATGACCTCCGATCCCCCTGGCCTTCCCAATTGCCTCGCGAATGTCGACGGCCAAATATAGCACTTAAACCCTAAATCAATTCATAACTCCAACCACAATGAATTTAAAAATTTTCTTGCATTTTTCCTTCAATCCATGATCATACTACTACCTCCATGCCATGATTCCGAAGTCCAATTCTTGCTCGATCACCAGAAAATCGCTATAACCCATTTCTCGTTCATCCCACAATTACACCCTTAACTCGCAACTAAAAATTCTAAATTTTGTTGTAAAAATCATTACTTTCGAATAGACGATCAAATCCAAATTCGAGTTCATGGAAATCGGAAATGGTGTAAGACTTTGAATTTCCACTGTATTTCTACTTCTAGACAAAACCATTCCTTTTTATCTTAAAAGTATATTTTTAAAATTTAGTTATGATGTTTTTGAACATATTTTGTTTTTACATTATTGACTAAAAATGATCAGAGAAATTGGATTTTAATTTTGAACTAAAGTTTAAACCTATACATTATTTAACAGAGTCATTTCTTGCCTGTTCTTTCAGATATGTACAGAGTATGTATATGTATATACAAACATCTTTCTATAGCCATACAAACATAGTTTGATTCAAAACTACCCAGATGATCACATGCAAATCGGATATCCAAAAAAAATCTAGGGTTTAAAAGTGAGTTTACTCACCTTGAATTTGGAAACAGAGGAGACTCAGGCTTTTGAACTGAACCTTGGAATTTGATCTTTCAATTGCATTTGAATCTGAGGCTTGCATGCCTGATTTTTGAACAGAGACGGCAATTTATTTTGAACTTGATACTTGAGCTGGAATGCTTTTAGTTGTTGTTTGATCTTTTTTGTTTCTAGGCTTTGATTGCTTTTGATCTGAGCTTTAAAATTTGTTTTTTCAGGTTTTAAACTTTGTTTTAGTTTTGAAATTGAGGAGAATTTCGGATTTCTTTTGGTTCTCAGGCTTGAGAAATTTCTAAGAAAGATGAAAACAGCCTGACCATTTTTCTTCTATGCATGTTTTTTGTCTAATTTTTTGATTCAAAAGAAAATAGTATACTTTGGCCACTTGTCCCATTTCAATACACTTGTGATCACATGATCTCTTTAATTTACAAATGTCATAAAAATCATTTTTATGTTCATATCCTTGATTCAAATTATTTTTGTAAATTTGTTTTAACCCTTTATGTAAATAAAATTTCATATACAACATATGTTTTTGTTTATAAAATGTTTATATCTTCTTTTATATTTATATTTACACATAAAATCTTTATCTCAATTATTCTTCACATTACAATTTAACTTAGTTCAAGATTTTAATATACATATATTTTTATACATTTTACATTCATACTTTTCTTATCATTTATTTTTTGTAAAACTTTTAAAAGAAAAGAATGGTTTAAAAATCTTGATCACATATTAACAAATAATCACTTTTATTCTCAATACATTTATTTAATCTCAAAATCAAATTTTATTTTTATACTTAGACAATTTCATAACAACTGATTTGAAATCAAATTATTCATTACTACAATTAACTATATATATATATATGTATTAGTTCTTTGAAATATAAAGTTTGATAAATCCAATATTTATTTATAATCAAAATCCAAATAAAATTCCATTTATTTAAATAAAATACATCTTATTTAATTATATCACAAATCCAAATACAATTTTATTTTCTAAGATATTTAAATTTGAATCCCAATTTCAAATTCTATTTTTTAATCTATTTTACATACATATTCATTCCCAAATATTTTATTCCCAAATCTTGGAATTAATTAGGCTTAAAAATCAAGAATGTTACATTAATCAACCTTGATTAATCACATTAGGTAATTATTCTTAATTACTTACATTAATTAATTAACCCATTAATTAATTAATTAATCCTTTAATTAATTACATTGAATAATTAACACTTAATTACTTCCACTAAGTAATTATTCTTTAATTATTTCCATTAAGTAATTTCCTTTAATTAATTACATCCATTAATTATCCATTAATTACTTCACTAAGTAATTACACCTCAATAATTACCTTAAGTAAATATACTTAACCCAACATCAAATGATTACCTTTAATTAATTAAACTTAATTAATTAACTAAAATTAACCACATCAACTTAATTAATTACACCGAGTAATTAATTTCTTTAATTACTTCATTAAGTAATTATTCATAATAATTCTTTTACATAAAGTAATTAACCTCTTAATTACTTATTACTTAATTATTTCTTAATTGATTAACCTTGATTAATCAATCCTTAATTAAGTACATTAAGTAATTAATCCTTAATTACTTCCAACAAGTAATTATCCCATTTGTAAATTTTCCCCAATTAATTGACCTTTAATTATTAATTAATTTACTCTTGGTTATGAATTAATAAATCTTTAATTAATTAGCTCATAATTATTAGATTAATTAACTACCCTTAAACATTAATTAATTAGATAAATTAATTACTAAATCATCCAAGATCTTAATTAACCTTAAGATAAACCACTTATCTTTATTTATTTTCTAAAAATCTTATTTAATAACTCAAGAAAATAATTGATCATTAACCCATAACTTAACTTAAACCCTTTTAAGTTTATTTAATGATTTATTCATATTTAATCATCTTAATTTAATTACACTACTAATTAAATTTAACATCTTTAGGAATTAACTCATTAGATTGAAATAAATTATACAACTTAATTAAATCAATATTTGACTAAACACTTTTATGTAAAATAATGATTTAATTAATTGTCATAAACTTAATTACAAAGCCAGTATTAAATTATACGGGCCGAAGCCCACTGTGACGACCCAGAATTTTGAACATTCGAAATCGAAATATTTAATTGATTTTAAATATTTTGAAGTTATTTTAACTTGAATTTCAAAATTAACTACGAATTTGGCAAATTAATTATTGAATTTAATTTATCGAAGTTGGATAAAAATTTAAATCTTCAGTTTAAGTGGATTAAAAATATTTCAAAGGTTAGAAAATTTGTGTTGACAATACTGAAGATAATGGAAGCTTCAGAATTGAATTTGAAACTGTTTTGTTCAGTTTGGAATTTTATCGTTTAAAGCGATATCTAAAAAATAGCCTTCCGAGGCACGGTCTCGGAATTCAACAAAACTAGGTCTGTTGGATCCGTAATATTGTTTTATTATTGGATTTCAAATTTCGTAGTGATTGGAGTTGTTGTGTGAGCATACGACATATAAGCGCGTTGAAATTTATATTGAAATTTAATATAATGACTGAGTTCTAAAAGCTATCTTCTCCATACGATCGAATTTGGACTCGGAACCTTTTCCATTGCGTTCGGAATGTGGGTATAATATCATGAACGCCTAGCAGCATGCCTTGATAGGAAGTCAAAATTTCATGTTGTGTTTGTCGAGATAATTTGAATTTGAATTTAAATTAAAATATATTTATACCCTAAGTCAACACAGCTGCCTACTTTCTTTCAATATCAAAACTTTTTCTCTACACCTCTGAAGCACTGCAGCCTTCCTCCACACGCCAACATCACCGTATTTCCTTCCTTGTCTTCTTTAAAGGCGACAGTTGAAAGCTAAACGCAATCATCAAACAAACGAAATTATTTTCGTTCACTTCCATGGCCGCAAGTTTTTTTTTTTCAAATCAAACCTCTCCTCTCCAAAATCGATGAAAGTTTTTTCTTTCGTTCAGAATAAAATCAAAATAAAATAAATGGCCGAAGTAAATTCAAAAGCGTCAGACGTGAGCTTCCTCCTTGCTCTAGATTCAATTTTCGATTTGGGGGAAGGTTCGATCGAGTCAGGGGATTAGTGGATCGAAATCGAACTCGACGATCGCGTAAGTTTTGAACGACGTAGAGGCCGATGGTCAAATGAAGGCCTGCGAACGCGAGTGAGGGCTGGATGCTTGTGGTAGGCGGTTCGTGGGATCGTGATGTGCTGTTGAGTGTCGTACTCAGAGTTCGTGTTGTGGGTGGGTGCAGTTTCGTCGGCGAGGCAGTGTCGATTTCGGTGACTGGGGGTCGGCGAGATCGATCAAAGCAAGTGCTTCGTAAGGCGCGTGGTGACAAGTCAGGGGAGAGATGAGGGTGGATATCGGTTTCGACCTATGCAGAGAGGTAAGGCTGTTTTGTGTTCCTTTTTTATTTAATTTATATATATATATATATATATATATATATATATATATTCACAAATCTGGGATAAAAGAAAAAAATTTATTATATATATGTTTACAATAAGAGTTATAGGCTGCTTTATTCTTTTGAATTTAATTTAATAAGTATATATATGTAGGTTGAATATATATATATATATATATATATATATATATATATATATATATGTAGTTTAAGATAGAAAAGTTTTTGAAATGAGTATAAACGATATATACATATAAGATTTTGGGAAATGGAAATTTTAAATGTTTGAGTAGTTTTGTAGGACTAAATTTAAAATAATAATAATAACAAAATAAATTAGCATATACACATATTAAACTACTATTAAATTTTAGAATATGTTTTATAGTGATTAACTTGTTTAAATTAACTTATTTAATTATTTTAGCTATACTAAAGGAAATTTAGTTTATAATATAATTTTTAATAAATTTATTAAAAGAAATTGGGTTGAAATGAAATTTTTGGATAATTAAAATTACCAAACGAAAATTTAATTGTTCTATTGATTCGAATATATATAAATGTTTATACAAGGTCTAGAATGGAGAATCAAGCCAGGATGGAAATAAGCTGGAATGGATTGCAAATAAAAGGTGAGATCTTCTCACTCGAATTATAATAATTGAAAATTTCAGTTATTGATTTGTGGTTGAATTGTGATAGTTAAATTTAATTATTGATTGTGTGCTTGGATGATTGTTTTATTATTAGTTATATTAGTTTAGACCCTATGCGCCGCATAATAGCGGATGATATTATATTAAACCCATATACCGTGATATTCCACCTTGAAGTGGAATTGGTATTATATATGTATTTGGAGTTGTTGATTTCCCGCATTATATAGTAGATGAGACCGTATGCGCCGCATAATAGCGGATGATATTTTATAAATCCCATATACCGTGATATTCCACCTCGAAGGGGAATTGGTATCTAAATGTTGTGCTAACATCTGTGGATGCAGGGAAATAGGTTGGAGGGATCCAACTGAATTCCTCAAATAATTGAATTTATTTCAATATTGTGTGGTTATCATTTATAATCTGTGTGTGACTATTTGTGATTGAAACTGTCGAAGGCTATAATTTTGCCAAATATATTTTTGGTATCGTAGGATACAAGAAATAAATAAAATTTGATTTTTGAAATTTAGTAGAAAATTTATAGTAAATTAATCTTAGAAAATTGAATAGATTTAAAAGAAGGAATTTGTTTCAAAAGATAATAAATTTGGTGTTGAAATAAATTTAGAAATCAATTTTGGAAATTGATTCGGTATTGGTAAATAAATTTGGAAATCAATTTAGAATTTAATTCGGTGCAGTAAATGAATGTTTAGAAATCGATTTGAAAATCGCATATCAATGGATATTTAGAAATTTAAATTCACAATGGGAATTTATAAAGGAAATTTGTTTTAAAAATAAACATTTGTTTATTTTTAAAAGTGTGAAAGGATTTTACAAATACAACACGTAAATTTAAAATAAATCGAGAAAGATTTATTAATTGATTTGAATGAACCATTTTGAAATGAAAAATGTACTTTCCCTAGAAAGCTGAGTATGATTTCGAAGTAGCCTATAAATATAAACTGATATTTTTAAGGATGGTTTTAAAAAGGATACTTTGGATAAATTATTTTCTTAACTGGTTTCAAATCTTTAAAGTATGGATTTATTTAATTACTTATAGAAGGGATTATTTTATAGGTTGAAATTAATATTTGCTTTAGGAAACGATTATTTAAGTAGTTATACCTTATCCACTAATTTTATTTTAAAAATTAGTTTGGACTTGAAATTGTATATGAGATATTAGTATGATATTTTTCATAACTAATATTTAAGCAAGTATTTCAAAATAGTTTTATTTTATATATTTCCAAGTATATTTGGATAAATATTTTTGAATTATTTTAACTCGGCAGATTTCCAGTGAAAATGAATAAATATTTAGAAATATATTCCGCATAAGGAAAAGTGATTTGAAATTTATTTTCAAAGTATTGAAATGTGGAAAGTAATTTGACATTTGTTTTCAAATGGTTGAAGTGTGAAATATATCTTGCGGAAATATTTTGAAAAATAAATAATTTGGGGAAAATTTATTTAAATCCGTCAAATTGTTGTGGGTGTTGATTGATAGTTAAATAATCGATTATCAATATTGAACTTTAAAAGGCATTTCAATTTCGATGCGACCGGGGGTCGGATTCCAAACGGTTATCCGAAAACCACATCAAAACTTTGTGATTGTGATAGATCTTTTGTTTAAAAGATCAAAGTGAAAATTGTTGTAATTTGTTGAAATCTGAATGTAACACTTATTTTTATAAATAAGCGCTCATTATTCGGATTAGCCGGGAGAGGATCTTGTGTCATAAAACTCATTTCGAATAATGGTATGATGAAATGAGATTGTATTTGAAGACGGTGCTGAAGACCGGGTATTTTCGAAAGCGAAAGGATTACATGTCGAATTTCTCTGCACTGGATTGCTCCGGTATAGAGATTTTATCATCTTTGTGATCGGAATTCCGAACGTGATTTGTGAATATTCGGATTTGCAAGGGCTTCTTTGAAGTGCCTTCAGTTCCGTTCGATCCCAGGACGGACTAGTATGGATGTGTGTCTGACGTTACACTTTGAGATGTAAAGCTGATTTCTATCAAATACATTTCTATTGGTGGCGGAGAATTTATTCTCTTAGCTTAACACCCTTCTCTGAGACGTACGAGCTCAGAGGTTATGTAGTTGATTGTTACTAGTAATGCATCCCTAATTTTGTAACGTGACATACGAAGTGCTGCTGATCATTTGTTGATAAAAGCATGACTTTGTGAAAAGTGTAGCATTATGGACGAGACTTCGTCGGACCTCACAACCCAGAAATGGTCGAAACAGGAAAGATGCGATAAGGTTATGAGGGTCGTGCCCTTTAGGGTATGTCATTTCCTTCTGGAAAAGGGTGGTATCGTGGTATGGAGCCCAGATACTTAACCAATGTTGTTGCCGCAAATATTTTATATATACTTTGTGGTTGTTGCTTTGTGCTTGAGGATCCTCGGGTAAAGGTCCTTAAGGACCGGGAGAATATCAAAGGTTTTCTGCACTATGCACTAATGTTTTCTGCACTATGCACTAATGATAATATCAAAGGATTTTGCGTATTAATCATGATCTATCATAAGGACAAATCTCCTCCAATTCTGCGTTTGCATTGTGTGTGCGGCGGGAGGCCTTATGGTAGTTTCATTTTCCAAAAGCATAGCGGATTTCTTTTTATTTTCTTTGTGAAAATAACTGTTTTTAAGATATCACACCAGTCCCACGACTGACCTGGAGTTTATTTTTTCCTTTCTAAACTCTGGGTGCCCATAATTGTCCACACGGGCAGCCTAGAGTCAGGTTATCATTATTCTGGAGCAAAGTCGAAAAAGAAGTTGCTATGGAGATCTGGAGGCAAGCTGGATGGCGAGACGTACCACTTATACTATGTAGTGTCTGTTGCGTCTTGGTTAGTGCAAGTCAAATTTTATTGTACACAAGTTACTATAGCTGCCAGTGTTTGTATTCTGTCGTTGTAAACTCTGATAATGTGATGTATAAACTGATATAGTGCTTTTGTTTTAAAGATATTCATTTATCTATTACATGTTGTCCCACTGCGAATTGTGAGATTTTGTTATTGTTTCTGTTTCTTCTTCTATCTTCTTCTTCTTTAAACCCTAACGGTTCGGTTTTCTGGCATTCGACTTTTCGAAATTCGATACAATGGACGTATTGATGTCTTCTTTCGAACGTCGAAAAATTGGGTCGTTACAATGTGGTATCAGAGCATTTGGTTGAGCGACAACCTTGGTTCTGTTAGGTGTTACTCATTAGAGATAGAGTCAGTAGTACTCTCGAATGAATGTGAATGTAATATTAGATATGAGCGTGTATTTGTTAGTGAATATAAAATAATTTTATACTGTGTTGATTGGTTTGTTGAGTGGTATATAGATTCTGGTCAATACGAGTAATTAACGTTATTGATAGGGATCTCTAAACACTTGTACAGAACAAATTCGACACGATATCATTTTAAAATAAGGTAAATGAAATAATTTTACCCAAACTATTTTCTTATATGAAAGAAATAAATTTTCTATGAATTTTTATAATATATGGTTGCTTGGTTGCTAGGAAGCGATAATATTAAATTATTATCATCGTCGTATAAGGAATTGAAACCAAAACCAAAAGCTAAGAAAATAAAATTCCAAATGGGATTTTTAAATGTAAATTGTAAATGAGATTTATAATTTGAAATAGAATTCCAGAGAAAGATTTGGAAATGTTCTTGAAAATATTTGAAATTCGAGAAGTTTTGAAATTAAATTCCTTTTGGGATTGGAGATAGTTTTCAAGGGTTTGGAAAAATGTTTTTGGAGGAATAAAAGCTCTAAACTCTTTTTGGTCACTGGAAAATAATTCCGGTGATGATCGCGACATCATTGGTGTTCATTTTCGAGTTTCCAAGAGAGGAATTGCTGCCAAATTGTTTTAAATGGAAGTTGTTTGGAAGATTTGGGTTTGGTTTTGGAATTCCAAGGATAATTTGAATTGTTTCAAATAATGGTTTTGTAAAAGGTGGAAAGACTCTGGAATTTTATTAAAAATAGTTATGGAATAATAAGTTTGAAAACTTAGGAAATTCAGATTTAAACTGAAATTGACTTGAGTTAATTTGAATAAAGGTAAATTAGTCCAGTAGACTAAAATGATTGGAATAAAATTATTAAGATGGAAAATAAATTGTGAATGAATGAATAAATTTGCAATTTCAAGTAAATGAAAGGGAAATTGAATGTTGAAATTCATTTTGAATTTGGTTTGTGATAAACAAAGCGAAGTATTGAAATTAAATTAGTAAGTGAAACTAATTGAGAAGTGACCAAATAGATATGGTTTGGAATGAATTGAATTCAATAATTATAAATGCAAGGTGAATTAAATTCATATGGAATTTGAAATCCAGTTTAAATACAAGTGGTTGTAAACCAAAATGGTGAATTGAAATTGAATTGTGTTTGGGAATGAACAAAAGAATTAAAACCGAAATTATAACTGAATATTGAAAATCAATTTGAATTGTGTGAAATAAAATGAAGTTGTAAAATTGGCTCGAAATGAACTAAAGATAATAAAGGTGAAATAGAGAAATGGTTTGAGATAAAAAGAATTGGAATTTGTAATGGATTAGTAAATGAAACTAATTTAAAATAGTGCAGTTGTGAATGAAAGATAGTTGATAAAAATTTAATATTTTAAAGTTAAATCGAATCCAAATAGAATTGAAAATGTAAATCGAATTCAAATGAAATTGAAAATGCAAGATTGAATGAAAATGAATGTATAACTTCAATAGTAAAATAAAGATGGTATAAGAAGTATATATTGAAAATTTGGTAAAGGAATGTGCAAAATAAATTTGAATGTTGTAATTGGATATTATGGCTAGGAGGATATACTGGTTTATTAAATGCAAAAGGAATTGGGATTTGATTTTCGAAGATAAAAATTGCGTTGCTCGATAAAATGGTATGTATTTGAATTTCTGTATGAAATTTGATGATTTTCTTGTCTAGCCACTTGGCGTTTTGTTTTCTTTTTGAATCTGGAGGCCCTGGTGCCATTTTGTAGTCGTACCGAGCTAGCCGCGCAAAGGAGACGCTGACGAAATTTTTCGAAAATTTCTAGAGTTAGAAAAATTTTGAGAAAATTTTGAAAGTTTGAAATTTGAATTTGAGCTTAAATTTGAATTGTTAAGAAAACAATATTGTTTGGAAAATTAGTTAAAATGATAATGAATCTTTGATAAAAAAATTGTTTTTGGAAAGTTGATAAAACTGTTTAGTTTTGGAAAGATAGCAAATGGGTTAAGGATCATTCTTCTTAACTAGTAATTTCGGGATGAAATTCTTTTAAGGGGGAAGGATGTGACGACCCAGAATTTTGGACATTCAAAATCTAAATATTTAATTGATTTTAAATATTTGAAAGTTAGCTTAACTTGAATTTCAAAATTAACTATGAATTTAGCAAATTAATTATTGAATTTAATTTATTGAAGTTGGACAAAAATTTGAATCATCAGTTTAAGCTGATTAAAAACATTTCAAAGACTTAGAAAATTTGTGTTGACAATACTGAAGATAATGGAAGCTTCAGAATTGAATTTGAAACTGTTTTGTTCAGTTTCGAATTTTATCGTTTAAAGCGATATTTAAAAAATAGCCTTCCAATGCACGGTCTCGGATTTCGAAGAAAGCAGTTCCATCGGATCCGTAATATTGTTTTATTATCGGATTTCAAATTTTGTAGTGATTGGAGTTGTTGTGTGAGCATACGACATATAAACGCGCTGAAATTTATATCGAAATTTAATATATTGACTGAGTCCTAAAGCTATCTTCTCCATATTATCGAATTTGGACTCGGAACCTTATCCATCGCGTTCGGAATGGGGGTATAACATTATGAACGCCTAGCGGCACGCCTTGATAGGAAGTCAAAATTTCGTGTTGTGTTTGTCGAGATAATTTGGATTTAAATTAAAATATACTTATACCCTAAGTCAACACAGCTGCCTACTTTCTTTCAATATCAAAACTTTTTCTCTGCACCTCTGAAGCACTATAACCTTCCTCCATAAGCTAACATCATCGTGTTTCCTTCCCTGTCTTCTTTAAGGGCGACAGTTGAAAGTTAAACGAAATCATTAAACAAACGAAATTATTTTCGTTCACTTCCATGGCCGCAAGTTTTTTTTCAAATCAAACCACTCCTCTCCCAAATGGAATGAAAGTTTTTTCTTTCGTTCAGAATCAAATCAAAATAAAATAAATGCCCGAAGTAAATTCAAAAGCATCAGACGTGAGCTTCCTCCTTACTCTAGATTTAATTTTCGATTTGGGGGAAGGTTCGATCGAGTCAGGGGATTAGTGGATCGAAATCGAACTCGGCGATCGAGTAAGGTTCGAACGACGTAGAGGCCGATGGTCGAATGAAGGCCTGCGAACGCGAGTGAGGACTGGGTGATTGTGGCATGCGGTTCGTGGGATCGTGATGTGCTGTTTAGTGTCGCACTCGGAGTTCGTGTTATGGGTGGGTGCAGTTTCGTCGGCGAGGCGGTGTCGATTTCGGTGACTGGGGGTCAGCGAGATCGGTTGAAGCAAGTGCTTCGTAAGGCGCATGGTGACATGTCAGGCGAGGGATGAGGGTGGATATCAGTTTCGACCTGTGCAGGGAGGTAAGGCTGTTTTGTGTTCCTTATTTATATAATATATTTATATATGTATGTGTGTGTGTGTGTGTGTGTGTGTGTTAACAAATCTGGAATAAGAGAAAAAAATTATTGTATATATGTTTACAGCAAGAGTTATAGGCTGCTTTATTTTTTTGAATTTAATTTAATAAGTATATATATGTAGGTTGAATATATATATATAGTTTAATATAGAAACTTATTGAAATGAGTATAAACGATATATACATATATGATTTTGGGAAATGGAAATTTTAAATGTTTAAGTAGTTTTGTAGACTAGATTTAAAATAATAATAATAATAAAATAAATTTGCATATACACATATTAAACTACTATTAAATTTTAGAATATGTTTTATAGTGATTAACTTGTTTAAATTAACTTATTTAATTATTTTAGCTACAAAACTTATTTATTAAAGGAAATTTAGTTTAAAATGTATTTTTTAATAAATTTATTAAAAGAAATTGGGTTGAAATGAAATTTTTGGATAATTAAAATTACCAAACGAAAATTGAATTGTTCGATTGATTCAAATATTAATAAATTATATAAATGTTTATACAAGGTCTAGAATGGAGAATCAAGCCGAGATGGAAATAAGTTGGAATGGATTGCAAATAAAAGGTGAGATCTTCTCACTCGAATTTTAATAATTGAAAATTTCAGTTATTGATTTATGGTTGAATTGTGATAGTTAAATTTAATTGTTGATTGTGTGCTTAGATGATTGATTTATCATTAGTTATATTAGTTTAGACCCTATGCGCCGCATAGTAGCGGATGATATTATATTAAACCCATATACCGTGATATTTCACCTTGAAGTAGAATTGATATTATATATGTATTTGGAGTTGTTGATTTCCCGCATTATATAGCGGACGAGACCCTATGCGTCGCATAATAGCGAATGATATTTTATAAATCCCATATACCGCGATATTCCACTCCGAAGTGGAATTGGTATTTAATTGTTGTGCTAACATCTGTGGATGCAGGGAAACAGGTTGGAGGGATCCAACTGGATTCCTCATATAATTGAATTTATTTCAATATTGTGTGTTGATCATTTATAATCTGTGTGTGACTATTTGTGATTGAAACTATTGAAGGCTATAACTTAGCCAAATATATTTTTGGTATCATAGGATACCAGAACTAAATAAAATTTGATTTTTGAATTTAGTAGAAAATTTATAGTTAATTAATCTTAGAAAATTGAATAGATTTAAAAGAAGGAATTTGTTTCAAAAGATAATAAATTTGGTGTTGAAATAAATTTAGAAATCAATTTTGGAAATATATTTGGTATATGTAAATAAATTTGGAAATCAATTTAGAATTTAATTCGGTGCAGAAAATGAATATTTAGAAATCGATTTGTATATCAATGGATATTTAGAAATTTAAATTCACAATGGGAATTTATAAAGGAATTTTTTTTGTAAAATAAACATTTGGTTATTTTTAAAAGTGTGAAAGGAATTTACGGATTCAGCACGTAAATTTAAAATAAATCGAGAAAGATTTATTAATTGATTTGAATGAACCATTTTGAAATGAAAAATGTACTTTCCCTGGAAAGCTGAGTATGATTTCGAAGTAGCCTATAAATATAAACTGGTATTTTTAAGGATGGTTTTAAAAAGGATATTTTGGATAAATTATTTTCTTAACTGGTTTCAAATCTTTAAAGCATGGATTTATTTAATTACTTATAGAAGGGATTATTTTAAAGGTTGAAATTGATATTTGTTTTAGGAAATGATTATTTAAATAGTTATGCCTTATCTACCAATTTTATTTTAAAAATTAGTTTGGACTTGAAATTTTATATGAGATATTAGTATGATATTTTTCATAACTAATATTTAAGCAAGTGTTTCAAAATAGTTTTATTTTATATATTTCCAAGTTTATTTGGATAAGTCCTTTTGAATTATTTTAACTCGGTTGATTTTCAGTGAAAATGAATAAATATTTGGAAATGTATTCCGCATAAGGAAAAGTGATTTGAAATTTATTTTCAAAGTATTAAAATGTGCAAAGTAATTTGAAATTTGTTTTCAAATGGTTGAAGTGTGAAATATATCTTGCGGAAATATTTTGAAAAATAAATAATTTGGGGAAACTTTATTTAAATCCGGCAAATTGTTGTGGATGTTGATTGATAGTTAAATAACCGACTATCAATATTGACCTTTAAAAGGCTTTTTAATTTCGATGCGACCGGGGGTCGGATTCCAAACGGTTATCAAAAAACCACATTGAAACTTTGTGATTGTGACAGATCTTTTGTTTAAAATATCAAAGTGAAAATTGTTGTAATTTGTTGAAATCTGAATGTAACACTTATTTTTAAAAAAAAGCGCTCGTTATTCGGATTAGCCGGGAGAGGACCTTATGTCATAAAACCCATTCCGAATAATGATATGACGAAATAGGATTTTATTTGAAGACGATGTTGAAGACCGGGTATTTTCGAAAGTGAAAGGATTACCTGTCGAATGTCCCTGCACCGGATTGCTCCGGTATAGAGATTTTATCATCTTTGTGATGGGAATTCCGGAAGTGATTTGTGAATATCCGGATTTGCAAGGGCTTCTTCGAAGTGCCTTCGGTTTCGTTTGATCCCGTGATAGACTTGTATGGATGTGTGTCTGACGTTACACTTTGAGATGTAAAGCTGGTTTCTATCAAATACATTTCTATTGGTGGCGGAGAATTTATTCTCTTAGCATAACACCCTTCTCTGAGACATACGAGCTCAGAGGTTATGTAGTTGGTTGTTACTAGCAATGCATTCCTAATTTGGTAACGTGACATACGAAGTGCTGCTGATCATTTGTTGTTCAAAGCATGACTTTGTGAAAAGTGTAGCTTTGTGGACGAGACTTCGTCAGACCTCACGCCTCGAAAATGGTCGTAACAGTGCGGCAAGGTTATGAGGGTCGCGCCCTTTAGGGTATGTCATTTCCTTCTGGAAAAGGGTGGTATCATGGTATGGAGCCCAGATTCTTAACCTATGTTGTTGCCACAAATATTTTATATATACTCTGTGGTTGTCGCTTTGTGGTTGAGGATCCTCGGATAAAGGTCCCAAATGACCAGGGGATGGCATACTCGAGTAGTAGTTACCCAGTTACAGAGGTAACCCGACCTTGTGTTGGTAGAGTTCCGGGTAGGTTGTCGGGACGTCCCTCCAGGGGCGTATCCATGTGGCAGTAGGAAGTTCCTTAGCCTGACCATTTGTTGGAAATCCAAACTCCAATACGTACCTTGTACGGTTTTAGTTGTATAACATGCCATTTACTTATGGTGGTCACCACTATTTAGATCGTAGCTATAGTAGGCATAGTTAGGAATGTCTATGCTGGCTAAGATTAATATTATACTTTTGAAATGTTTTCTGCACTATGCACTAATGATAATATCAAAGGATTTTGCGTATTAAGTATGTTTGACTATCATATGGGAAAATCTCCTCCAATTCTGCGTTTGCATTGTGTGTGTGGCGGGAGGCCTTATGCTAGTTTCATTTTCCAACAGCATAGCGGATTTATTTTTATTTTCTTTGTGAAAATAACTGTTTTTAAGATCTCACACCAGTCCCGCGACTGACCTGGAGTTTATTGTTCCCTTTCTAAACTTTGGGTGCCCACAATTTTCCACACGGGAAGCCTAGAGTCGGGTTATCATTATTCTGGAGCAAAGTCGAAAAAGAAGTTGCTATGGAGATCTGGAGGCAAGCTGGATGGCGAGACGTACCACTTGTACTATGTAGTGTCCGTTGCATCTGGGTTAGTGCAAGTCAAATTTTATTGTGCACAAGTTACTATAACTGCCAGTGTTTGTATTGTGTTGTTGTAAACTCTGATAATGTGATGTATAAACTGATATAGTGTTTTTGTTTTAAAGATATTCATTTATCTATTATATGTTGTCCTGCTGTGGATTGTGAGATTCTGTTATTGTTTCTGTTTCTTCTTCTATCTTCTTCTTCTTTAAACCCTAATGGCTCGGTTTTTCGGCATTCGACTGTTCAGCATTCGATACAGTGGACATATCGATGTCGACTTTCGGGCGTCGAAAAATTGGGTCATTACACCCACAACGATAAAGCACGACCCAACCCGCTTCTTCTTCCCCAAACTTCGCCTGAACTTCGTTCCATTCCATCTCCAAGAGCACAAAATGATCAGCAACACATTGACGCACGATAAAAAAAACTGATCGAGGGTAACTCGAGACCATCTTCATGCATGAGCCACCCTCCATCTCGTCGCCTCACGCGGATCCCTGAAACCAAATATGCACACTAACATACTCGTATACATGCACCATCGTGCCGATGCTTAACTGACCTCGCGGTCATTCAAGTCGACTCTCTTTAACTTCCGTGATCACCATTGATGCCACTCTAAAGACCTAAACTCGACCCATCAAAATACAAACCTCAGGCGAACTTTTGAATGAAACCCGAAGTCCAACTACGACGAACTGCTCTCACCACTCGCCATCGTACACCACTACACCATCGATCGAAAGCCCTTCCACAACAGTACCTTTATGCCAAAAGACAAGAGCCTCGGCTGCGCCTCTAACTCCCTAACGACCCGCGTTCGCCGGCCTTCCAATATCTTCCCAAAACCCTACAATTCATCATCCTACCCAACTAAGGCCAAATTGAACAAACGGCCACGGTCAATGACTTCCCTATGTCCACCACCCCTTCCAGATCCGGCCGCACCACCTCACGACGACGAGGTCGTCAGAAAATAATTTTCGAAAGGAAATTGAGTATTTCCAAATCTCTTACAATATAGGTTGTTAAAAATCATGGTTTAACCTCTAAAAATCCTATTTCTACAAGGGTAATCAACATGCATGCTTAAATCTTGGATTCATATTGAAATTTCATGAAGATACGATATTTACTGTAAATCTTGACATAAATGAACTATACAGTACGATTTCCACACAAATTAATTAAGAAATAAACATTTCCTTAGTTTATATCAACATACATTATGAACTAGATGATGTGATCTAGATTTTTGAATGCTGAGATGGACCAAATTTTCACAGCATCACAGATAACAACACAATTTAAATTCCAGGTTAAGACTAAGGTTTCTCACTATTTCAGTTGAATAGAGCCTTGCTTTACATGTTCCAGTCATGAATATAAATATCACACACACACATATATATGCTAAAAATCATTTTTATCAACATGCACAACATCATTTAATTCATACTTAAAAGATCATTGCTCTGCTACTTCGAGATATATCAGTTTTCCAAGTTTACTCACTTGTCTTGTAAAAGCAGAGAACATGCTCCCTGATTTTGATCTAATTTCCAATTTGAAACTGAGTTGAATTGGTTTCTAGCTTAGTTTGCTTCAGGTTGTGCTTGAAAAGAGGTTGCTTGCTGTTTTGAATTTTGAATTGATCTGATTTGAAATCTTGATTGTGGATATGAATTGAACTTGATTTTCACCTTTGCTTTTGTTTACAGATTCTACTTCTTTTCTGATTTTGTATTTCAGATATATAGTTTGCATTTTATATTGTTTAGTTTGAAAATGAGGAAAAGAGAATAGAAGAAGAACTGGTGATGTATATATAAAACTTTTTTTTAATTTTAATTATTATTTTTGAAAATAAACGACAATTGACACTTGTTTACTATGCATAATATTATTCTTACAAATGTTAAATTGATGACAAGATTGACTTACACTTGTAAATGTGTATATTTTATGCCTTTTTCATGTTTTGATAAAGATTTATATATGATTATCATTTAGTTTGTATTGATATATTTTAATTTTTAGTTTAATGTGCTTTTATATTAATAAATGTATTTACCATCCATATTTATCATATATAAACTTAAAATAAGAATTTAAACCTTTTTATTAAACCCTTTTTAAGATTATCATATATTTAAATGTTCATCTCATGTTTTGAAAGTATAGAGTTTACTTTAAATAGCTTTTGCAAATTATCAAATTGAACTCAAACAATTGCTCTCTAATCACAATATAGACATAAACATACTTGTGTACATGTATATGGACACATTTAAAATTTCAAAATAATAGAGTTTACACATATCTATTTATACATTTAATGATTTACTATTAGTCATTATTTTAATTCAACTATTATTATAGTTTTCAAATTCACATATATACATCCAGACATCTTTAATTATCTAATTTATCTATTTAATCCAAATAAAATCAGTATCCCTATAGTTTATAATTAGTTAATTATCAAATTAACAGTTGTTCAAAATCCGGGTTATCACATTCCTCCCCTATTTGAATCTTTTCATCCTCGAAAAGGAACGAAGCCAGAACTATTAAGATGCTTATTATCAGAAAAATTAATCTTTGATCACTTTTTAAAATACTTTAAAAAAATCTATATAAATTACTAAAATAATTTTTTATAAAAATACTTTTATAACTCGATGTTTCAACCAGTCTGTCCTTGTTCTCACAGAAATTCGGTCATACGTTGATCAGGCGTAGGACTGAAAATATATAAGTACTCGGTAAACCCATTTTCAACACCCAGTGAAAATAATTGGAACATAATTTATTATAATCATAGAAAATGTTTTGGAAATAGAGAAAACATCTTTGGTAAGAATGCTCTGGAAATCATCACCCCTATCCATGGTCGCAGTTACAACCTGGGTTACGTTGCCATCACAGCAAAAGTCCATGTAACTGTAGGCATTCCGCGCCCCTCGATTACGCCATGGAACCCACCACATATCACAGTTACATTCCAGGGTTACATTGCCATCACAACAAAAGTCCATGTAACTGTAGGCATTAGCGCCCTTGTTTTTCACTGCCAAATGAAACTTCACCACTCCCACATAGGTTGCAGTCTATCGATTAAAATCAAATGTAGACTGTTGGCTCTCAGCAGCACACATGACTTTTGCTATGTCACCATAGGTCGCAGTCTACCGATATAAAATCAAACGTAGACTGTTGGCTCTCAACAGCACACATGACTTTTGCTATGGTCTGAAGTAGATCGCAGTGACATCGAGTTGCACTGTCATCACATCATAACCCAAATGCCTCTGTAGGCATCATCGCCTTCGACTTTCGCTACGCACTACACATAATCCTCAGGAACTAGTTTTATCCGGACTCCTCGTAGGATCAACTTTAGAACCCCCCTTAGGGTTCAAGGCAGTACCACCCTGTAGTTCTCCTGAGAAGTTCATTTCAAGGGAGCGCCTTTTTCCCCAGAGCCAATCTCAAAACACTTTATACTATACTCTTATAGTATCTTTCAAATCATACCCTTTATGATTTTCATCAAAATCTCCTTTACACAAAATCGATTCCCAAAATCGATAATTCTCAAACTAGGCTTTCTAAATTCCAAAATTGATTTTCCCAAAAATAGAAAGCCTTTTCCAAATTCATACGTCCCCAAAACCTTTTCCAAAATCATTCTCATAAGATCCTTTACATATATATATATATATATATATATTGATATATAACTTTAAAAACCTTTGGATCACTTCATACTCGTATAAATTCCCTTTTTATACTTCAAATACTTTAAAAATCCTTTTCTTTCGGCAATAGTTTCAACAAGGGGAGATTTATCTTACATAAAAAAAGATATATAACTTTGTTTATTCAAATCAAATATTCAAATTTGATTACTCTATAAAGTCATTTACCAAATTACTTACTTCCATAAAGTAAATTTCTATTATAGAAATATCCAATTACCCTTTATTTTATCATATATCTCACAAAATATACTTTTCATTTCAAAATTATTTTACAGTTCTATCTGCAGATTTCCAATATCAATTTCACTCAACCCCGTACGATGTACACATATCATCCGTATGCTGTATCAATCTGATCGCTCACTCGATCACACAATTTCTCTTCCGAACTAGTATCGTCCACCCGACTTTCTAGTGCAGACTCAGATATGGTTTCTTGATCAGACACCGTCATTCGCCTTGCATAGCCATAAATATGATAGCAATCAACATTCCATATCCAGGTTCACCGTCGAAAATCAAGTGAAAAAATCCCAACTCGGATCGATAATACTCTCTCGAAATTCTGTGTAAGAATCTGGATCAATTCATTATGCGAATAGGATAATATACGTACATCCTACGTATCAGTCCTTATTGATTGTTATCCAAAACAATTCTCTTTTCTATTCACATTCACTTATAATTTCTATACACTTATTCACAGTTGCTTCAATCCTCATTTGGATTATCACTTCAATTCTTATCTCATTTTGTAACAAATCATAAACAGTTTAAACTATATCTAGCTTAAATTTAGAAAATAGCTTGAAAAGTTTAAAATAGATAAATAATAGAAAAATAATTATTACTTTGTAAAATAGTTGTAAAATAATTAAGTAATTGCAAAATAGTTGGAAAATAGTCAAATAGTTATAGAAATTTTAAATAATTGCAAAATAGTTGTAAAATAGTAATTAATTACAAAGTAGTTGAAAACAGTAATTAGTTTATAAAACAGTTGAAAATTTGTTAAGTAGTTCCAAAAATAATTGTTAAATAAGTATAAGATAGTTTGGCTTTAAACAGAAAAATTGTATAGTAAGTAGCTTGGAAAAATAGATTTATATTAAAATAATTTATTTTGAAAATAGTCCAGAGCCAAACTATTCAATTCCCAATCTCCGATCCCATCAATTCAATTTAATTTTCCACTTCTATTTAAATTGACTCAATTCCAATTTTAAAAAACTTCAATTTCCATTGAAATTGATTTAACCCCAATTCAAGTTGAATTAATCCTCAATTTCTTTCTTAAATTAAAATCAAATTCCATTTGAATTTACTTATTCCACTTTAATCACAATTTCAATTAATTCAAATAAATTTAAATTGAACCAATTTCAATTCATATCAATTCCAGTTTGAATTTATCCCAATTCCTATTTGAATTTGAACTCATTCAACTTCAATTTCATTTCAAATTAATCCAATTCAAATTTTACATTTGAATTTTCAGACTTATCCATCTTCAATCACAATTCCAATAAATTCATATCAAATTTAATTTGAACTAATTCAATTCAAATTTCAAATTCAAACCATCTCGAATTATATAAATTCGAGTTAAATTTTTAAATGTTGATTTAATCCTTTAAATCAAACCAACTTATATCTTTAAACCATTTAATTCTGAATTCAAATTCCATTTTTAACCTATTTCAAAGTTCAATTAATTCAAATCCTTTTTAAACAACAAAATCTTTGAAATTCAATTTATCATCAAATTTCAATTTTGAAACCAAACCTTTGAAGTTTTTTCTTAAACATTCAAATCTTAAATCCCAAAATGATTCCATTTTATGTTAATAATGGATATATTACCACACCACATTTTTTCATCCATTTAAACAAATCCAATTTTAGCTTAATGATTATTGATAACAACAGGATGGTATCATTCAAATTATTTTAATACATCCATCCATTTCCATTTTCCAGATCTCAAAACCATTTTGAGATCACACAAACTCCTAATTCAAATTAACCATTTAACTTTCCAAGTCAAATCCCAATTTCATCTTGAAATTTCCAATTCAGGTTGCTTGTTAAATTACTTAACTTTCCCAAAGTTAAATTCAATTTACTTAATCCAGCACCTTACCCAATTTGAATTTCCATTTCAAATTCTAAACTTCACATTAATAGTCTTCCCACTTATAAGTTTAAAAATTATCACTTTGTGTATCACATCTCATTCCAAATTTAAAAATCAACATTTAGAGTTTATTTCAAACCATCTTTGATATTAGTATATTCCTCATACATATTATTTTCCTTTACTCACCAAGTTATACTCCAAATTTGAAACCACCCTGGTTTCAATTCAAAAAAAATTCCTTTAAATTTTCAAACAACTCTTATTTGAAATATGACCCTTTTATTCAAATACATTAAATAATAATATTTATTATTTCTTTATCACTTTGAAACAATTTTCAAATTCTAGACCCAGATTTAAAACTTCACAATTTAGACCATCTTCAGTTCTAATTTATAAGTCATACTTCCCTAAATGTTTTACTTCTTTAAAACATTTCTTCATTTTAGGATAATAACCAAGGTTATTACAACTGGAAATCAATTCACTATTATCTTATTCTAAAAATTCTTCTCCAAATTTAATTTCAGTTTGAATCTATATCAAACTTATCTTTATTCAATTAAAATTTGGTTGTATTTCTATTACCAGTTAATTTAATACCAATAATTTAACAACAAATTACCTTAATATTTATCAGAAAGAAATACTGCTTTACATATCAAAATATATTCTTATATAAAATCATTTAAAATCTTTATATATGAAAATAACAAGTACGCTCCCATATATATATATATATATACACACACACACACTCAACTCATTCTAGGGTACTACATGTCCTATCCTTAATGAGTATACCCATCAGAGCCAAGGTTCTCGCTTAACCTTCAGCTCTGTTACCAAATGTAACGATCCATAATTTCCGATTCCGAAAACTCTAGATCGTAAGGAAAAGAAGAAAAAAGATAGAATAAAAGAGGAACAGAAATACCCACATCTCACATTCGCAGCTGATAAAATATAATATCAAATAATAACAGTTATACAAAGGAAAACTGTACTTATCAAATTACACTTTCATACATCAGAGTTACACATAAACACAAACACTAGATAGCTACAATCATGTCTCAGATACTATAATATATCACAGCGGGTACCCTCCATACGTTCCTGCCACCCAACTCGCCTCTTGAGCTCCAGAACGTCCTTACCTAAAAAGATGTAATACTCGGTCTGACTCAAGCATTACATCAAAGTAACACCCAGGTCAGGCTATAAACCAGCATGAGTAAACCCATCTAACAAGGAATACAATAGCATAAAACTTACATAAAACCTGGGGTAACTCGTATCAATTTTACAAATTCACAAGTTTGGTATAGACAACACTTATTACACACATCAATTTCTAAGTACCAAACTTAGATTAAATGGTCCAGTTCACTTAAATCATTCCATTCCAGTCTATTTATTTCACATATCAAATATGTACAACATTATTATAGATTACAAATCGAAGTGGTTTCGGGTATTTACTAATACCCGACTCCAGTCTCTTCGAATTCAATACCATCTTAACCCATGTTATTCAAGTGAAACACAATTCAACCTTTAAATACAAGATGTCACTTTTTATACAGCAATTCATCATCGACAAATAACCACATAATCATTGTTCAAGGCAAACATATTATATCACAAACATTTCATATCGGAAATATCAACCAATCATTCATAAGCAAGATTAATTAGTCACCCATTAGTAATTAAATCAAATTAATTACTTTAATCATTTTTAATCTTGCTTACTTAATAATAATTAATTACAAACCATTAATTAATCATCCCCTAATTATCCTCTCTAATTACATTCAGTAATTAGCCTTTAATTAATTTACCTTATTCATTAATCAACCTTGATTAATCACATTCAATAATTATTCTTAATTACTTACATTGATTAATTAACCCCTTAATTAATTAATAAATCCTTTAATTAATTACACTGAATAACTAACACTTAATTACTTCCACTAAATAATTATTCTTTAATTATTCTCCATCAAGTAATTTCCTTTTAATTAATTACATCCATTAATTATCCATTAATTACTTCACTAAGTAATTACACCTCAATAATTACCTTAAGTAACTATACTTAAACCAACATCAAATGATTACCTTTAATTAATTAAACTTAATTAATTAACTAAAATTAACCACATCAACTTAATTAATTACACTGAGTAATTAATTCCTTTAATTACTTCATTAAGTAATTATTCATAATAATTCTTGTACATTAAGTAATTAACCTCTTAATTACTTATTACTTAATTATTTCTTAATTGATTAACCTTGATTAATCAATCCTTAATTAAGTACATTAAGTAATTAATCCTTAATTACTTCCAACAAGTAATTATCCTATTTGTAAATTTTCCTCAATTAATTGACCTTTAATTATTAATTAATTTACTCTTGGTTATAAATTAATAAATATCTAATTAATTAGCTCATAATTATTAGATTAATTAAATACCCTTAAACATTAATTAATTAGATGAATTAATTACTAAATCATCCAAGATCTTAATTCACTTTAAGATAAACCAATTATCTCTATTTATTTTCTTAAAAATCGTATTTAATAACTTAAGAAAATACTTGATCCTTAACCCATAACTTAACTTAAACCCCTTTAACTTTATTTAATGGTTTAATTATATTTAATCATCTTAATTTAATTACACTACTAACCAAATTTAACATCTTTAGGAATTAACTCACTAGATTGAAATAAATTATACAACTTAATTAAATCAATATTTGACTAAACACTTTTATTTAAAACAATGATTTAATTAATTATCAAAAACTTAATTATAAAGCCAGTATTATATTATACGGGCTGAAGCCCACAACGATAAAGCACGACCCAACCCGTTTCTTCTTCCCCAAACTTCGCCTGAACTTCGTTCCATTCCATCTCCAGGAGAACAAAATGATCTGCAACATATCAATGCACGAGAGAAAAACGATCTAGGGTAACTCGAGACCATCTTCACACATGATCCACCCTCCACCTCGTCGCCTCATGTGAATCCCTGAAACCAAATGTGCACACTGACATACTCATATACGTGCACCATCGTGCCGATGCCTAACTGACCTCGCGATCATTCGAGTCGACTCCCTTTTTCATCCCTGATCATCATCGACGCCACGTTGAAGGCCCAAACTCGCCCCATCAAAATACAAACCTCAGGCGAACTTTCGAGCGAAACCCGAAGTCCAACTACGAGGAACTGCTCTCACCGCTTGCCATCGTACACCGCTACTCCACCATCAATCGAAAGCCCTTCCACAACACTACCTTTCTGCCAAAAGTCAAGATCCTCGGCTACGCCTCTAACTCCCTAATGACCCGCATTCATCGGCCTCCTAATATCTTTCCAAAACCCTACGGTTCATCACCCTACCCAAGCTAAGGCCAAATTGAACAAACGGCCATGATCGATGACTTCCCTAGGTCCACCAACCCCTCCAGATCTGGCCGCACCACCTCACGGCGATGAGGTCGTCAGAAAATAATTTTCGAATGGAAATTGAGTATTTCCAAATCTCTTGCAATATAGGTTGTTAAAAATCATGATTTAACCTCTAAAAATCCTATTTCTACAAGGTAATCGACATGCATGCTTAAATCTTGGATTCAATTACATTGAAATTTCACGAAGATATGATATTTACTGTAAATCTTGACATAAATGAACTATACAGTATGATTTCCACACAAATGCATTTTTAACTAAAACTATATTAAGAATTAAACATTTCCTTAGTTTATGTCAACATACATTATGAACTAGATGATGTGATCTAGATTTTTGAATGCTGAGATGAACCAAATTTTCACAGCATCACAGATAACAGCACAATTTAAATTCCAGGTTATGACTAAGGTTTCTCACTGTTTCAGTTGAACAGAGCCATGATTTTCATGTTTCAGTCATGAATACAAATATCACACACACACATATATATACTAAAAATCATTTTTATCAACATGCACAACATCATTTAATTCATACTTAAAAAATCATTGCACTGCTAATTCGAGATATATCAGTTTTCCAAGTTTACTCACCTGTCTTGTAAAAGCAAAGAATAAGCTCCCTGATTTTGATCTGATTTCCAATTTGAAACTGAGTTGAATTGATTTCTAGCTTAGTTTGCTTCAGGTTGTGCTTGAAAAGAGGTTGCTTGCTGTTTTGAATTTTGGATTGATCTGATTTGAAATCTTGATTGTGGAGACGAATTGAACTTGATTTTCACCTTTGCTTTTGTTTACATATTCTACTTCTTTTCTGATTTTGTATTTCAGATTTATAGTTTGCATTTTATTTTGTTTAGTTTGAAAATGAGGAAAAGAGAATAGAAGAAGAAATGGTGATGTATATATAAAACTTTGTCTTAATTTTAATTATTATTTTTGAAAATAAAAGACAATTGACACTTATTTACTATGCATAATATTATTCTTACAAATGTTAAATTGATGACAAGATTGACTTACACTTGTAAATATGTATATTTTATGCCTTTTACATGTTTTCATAAAGATTTATGTTATGATTATCATTTATTTGTATTTGTATATTTTAATATTTATTTTAATGTGCTTTTATATTAGTAAACATATTTTCCATCCATATTTATCATATATAAACTCGAAAGAAGAATTTAAACCTTTTTATTAAACCCTTTTTAAGCTTATCATATATTTAAATGTTCATCTCATGTTTTGAAAATATAGAGTTTACTTTAAATAGATTTTGAAAATTATCATATTGAACTCAAACAATTGCTCTCTAATCACAATATATACATATACATACTTGTGTACATGTATATGGACACATTTAAAATTTCAAAAATAATAGAGTTTACACATATCTATTTATACGTTTATTGATTTACTATTAGATTCATTATTTTAGTTCAACTATTACTATAGTTTCAAATTCACATATATACATCCAGACATCTTTAATTATCTAATTTATCTATTTAATCCAAATAAAATTAGTATCCTAATATTTTATAATTAGTTAATTATCCAATTAACAGTTGTTCAATGTCCGGGTTATCACATATACTTCAAGTTCATGCTTGTATAATACTCTACCACTAAATTAGTTAGGAAGAGCAGGCAACTAGTATCCAAACTCAAGATTAATGTCTACTTTCTTTAAATACTCCTAACTTAGTGACATTTATTAGCTTTTCTAATAACATCCAATTTTCTACTTAACATGAACGTTCATCAAATTTAAACATTGTTAAGTTACTGCTTTCTTCATTCAACAGTTATGTAAATTTATCTTTATAAATTTCAAAAGCACTTAACTTCATATTCTATAACGATCCGGAGGTTTCCGACAGTCAGAAATTGCAGAAAAATCCAGTTCGTTCTAGCAAATGAAAGCTACCTAACAAACACATTATAAACTAAAGAATAAACCATAACGTCTCAATGTATAAGATACATGCATCGATAAAATAACTTTTGTCAAATTTACACTTATTTATTAGACACAATTTACTCTAAAGCGAAAACAAGAAAACTTCCATAATCTTTAGGGTCATGCTACTACGACTCGAGATCCCTTTATAACATACATCAAATTCTTTCTATATAGAAAGTTTAAATATATATTATCCAATACTAATCATTACCAAACTACTCTATATTTCATATCAAATTTCTTTAAATAAAAATTTAAAACCAAATGCTCGAGTTTATTTCAAACCATTTGAAATAATAATATATATAACATATATCTTTTTTATATAAAATAATATTTTTGGGATTAAATCAAAAATCATTTTCAAAACGGTATCAAATACTTTGTATAATATTACTAAGTATCATGATATCATTTACAAAGCAAATTCAAAAATATATACTCTAAAATCCATAGAAAACATACATATAGATTGAGTAACACAAAATGATACCATGGAAATAGGTCATACCAAGTCATACCATATATTCCCTTACTAAGAAGGGTAAAGCCCATGAGAAGTGCTTACCAATGAACACATCTCTTGCCTATTTTTCATCACTTTCGAGCCGCTCAATTTAGATGACATAAAATATTTTGTTCCTAAATTTACTCGTCAATCCTGAGAGTGATCTCGAACTTGAACAAATCTTAAGACTCTTTCAAAATATTAGTATTCACAAATACATTCAAATAGTACTATAATTATTTTCTCCACCATCTTAAAAGTCAATTTTAAAGACATCAAAATTTAAGTTTTCAAATATCAATTTAAATCCTCTTTATTTATAAACCATACTTTATAGATTGTACTTATATAACATCAAATTTTCAGAAAATTTAAACTAAACTTCTTTTATTAGGGTAAACTTCTTACCCAATATTATCGTCGACTGCTTTATAGTCAAACTGTGATATTCAATTCACAAGATGTCTGCTTCAATGCATCTATATATACTATCTACACAATCAAAACAGTAAAAAGGTAAATTACTCATAAACTGGTCGAGCGTAAATCTATAATCAATAGATGACAATAAATTCTCATAAATTGGTCGATCTTGACTAACCAATTCACAACGATAAAGATGCTCATCAGCTGGTTGAGCATGACTAATCTACCTATAAATGATAACGATGTTCATAAATTAATCGAGCATCACTACTCTGATCAATAAATGATAACAATGCTCATAAACCGGTTGAGCAAGGCTAATCCATCTACTAAGGGATAACAATGCTAATAAACTGAGAGAGGATGGCTAAACTAATCAATGAGGGATAATGAATGAACATTATTGATCCTTACATTAATTAAACTACATTTTAATAATTATACTTATATAAGAAGATCTTTAATTTTTATATTTGGAGTACCTTTAAGGCATACATTTATAACGAATGCAAAAACGCTCCCATATATATAATACACTCAAATCATTATTGGGCATCGCTTACACTATCTCTAATGAGTAATAACTAACCAAATCCAAGGTTATCGCTTAACCTTTATCTCTAATACCAGTTGTAACGACCCACCTTTTTGACCCCTAAATACCAAAACTAAGCCATCCATAGTATTCACGCATCAAGCACCCATGTGCCGAAAAAACAAGTGGTTAGTGTAAATAAAAATAAAATGAACAAGGAAGAAAGAACATGTAACGACCGCCTTTTCAAACCCCAGAAGTCGACACTAATACATCAACGGTATTCACGTACCACACAACTAAGTGTCGAAAAGACAAATTGTTAGGGGCAACGAAGGAGATAGAAACTAGAAGAAACAGAAACAATCATAGAATCTCACAATGCAAATGGAATAATATATATTAATCGACATAATACTTTATCAAGTCATTTCAAAAATGATATATCAGAGTCATACTAATACAATTCTACCCTTAGATAGCTATAACAGCCTATCCCTACCTAAATGATATAAAACACATATAATATAGTGGAAATAAGATAATAACTAGCTATCAATGAAGCATCTTGCTCTAAGCTCCTCCAAAATGCATCTACGGGAAAACCTGAACAACTTGGCTACCCATAAAAATTTGATCACCCAAGAGTTTTAGGGAAGAAGTCTAGGTTAGACATGGGTCTGGTGTGAGTGAACTCAAACAACTAAATCATTATGCTTAAAACCCTTTCAAAATGAAAGGTATCTTATAAGACCACGCCACACATAAACATCGACGGGTTTTTACCTTATGATAACCAAAACGTTTTTTTATAAAAAATCTAGTGATATTATAATAATGTCTAGAGTACAAATACTTATTAATCATAGCCGAAAATTGTTACATTAATTAAATTCCAGCATACTAGTTTCTATAATCAAAACCATAAAAGCACATGTTAGAGGTTGGATTCCATACTATGACAAGGTAAAGAACTTCCTTCCGATGGTACATCTCCAAATAAAATTTACCAAGGTCTGATTAGAACATATTGTACCCCAGCCATATAGAACTGGCCTACCACTGAAATGGTAGTACTGAATATGGTCACCCCACTTTGCGCACAAAGCATACATGAGTAGATAGTAATCGATCTAGATTGGGAATGACCATACCCTAATGGGAGCAACCCACTTGGCCCTGCTACATGACCGATATTTGTAACATACCAAAATTCATCAATTTAAAATTTATAAATGTTGAACTTTTATAATAAAAATTTGAAAAGTTTCAAAATAAATAAATAAATAAATAAGTAAATAAATAATGATATAAATGAATAAGAATTTCAAATTCTTTTATGTTTAAAAATTTGAAATATTAAAAGTTTTTAAAATCATATGAGTTTAACTTTTATTCATATATATAAAAATATATATGTGTATGAGTGCATACATGGGTAGATTTGAATTTATACATTGAATTTGATTTTCAATTTGAATTTAAATTTTAAAATGAAATGTTTGGTAAAATAATTTGCATTCATATATACATATCTATGAGAATTATTAAATATGTAATAAAAAATTCGAAACACTTTCTTTTGATAATATGCATTAACATTTAAGCTAATATTTATGTAAAGATAACATTCATTAATAAGAAATATAAGTTTAGAAATAAATTATATAGTGTGAATTGTTATGTTAATAAAGAAAAATCATTTTATTACAAGTGTTAAATTAAGAATTACCATAGTGACAAATGTAATTCAAGGAAAGAAGAAAAGTAACAAGTGTCCTTTTATTAACTTATTTTCTTAAGTGATTTTTCAAAAAGAAAGAAAAAAAGAAAAAAAACTTATACAATATCTTTTAACTTTACTTTTATTTCAGAAAAATATCATCATCAAAAGAGAAACAAATCTACTTTGTCTCAACAAATTTAAATCAAGAAACTATAACCAGAGAAAAAATCTGTAACAATCACTTTCAGTTTCTCAAGCTATAAGAAGAAGGATTCAGAGATAATACAAATCTTCAACAAGTTTTCCAGAATCAAGAGAGATCTGCAAGGATTTAAGAAGTTTAGGAATCAACATAAAAAAAGAAAAAGAAAAAAAAAAGAACAACAATATAAAAAGTTGAAGTTGCAGGCCAGAATTTCACTTCTCATTCAACTAAGAATAAGTGTAAGTAAATTTAATTCAATTATTTTATATTATTGTTAAAAGAATAAGTGAGTAGATACAACCAAATCTTAAACTAGCTTATGCAAAATTTACTGTAGATAAATAACTCAAAGGAAATCAAGCTAGAAGAAAATTTTGCAGTTTAAAGAATAACAGAATTTCCCTCTGTCTACTTCTATTTTCAATTCCAAATTGTGAGTAAATTTTTCTAGGAATTTGATTTTTTATCTGGTTGATTTAATACTTGATACAGGCAAGTTGAAGCATAGTTTGCATGCAACAAAATTTGAATGAAACATATTTTTTTTACCTGTGCATGTTGATGTACAGGATTATAAATCCTGTTCTAGCAACAGTTTTTGGGAAAAAAACTATATTAAACCCAAATTCATCAATTTTGGTTTGGTTAAATTGAAGTATCAAAAACAAAAAGTGTTTAAATTCATTTCAAATTTAAAGTTTAAACATTTAAAAGATTAACTAGGATTTAGAACCTCGAAGAAGCAAATCACAGTGAAATCCAATTTATAACTAAAAACTTAAATTCTTTGATTATAAAATTTGATCATACAAACTAAATCATCTTTAGAATTTTTGAATTTTAAGATTAAGATCATGATTTTAAGTTACATATGTGGGAAGCATTTTGACTTTGAACTGAGATGCACAATTGGGTTTTTCTGTTAACTGAAGCGATTTAGGGGGTCGAAACTTTGCTTGAAGGTGGTAGGGGAGTTGTCAAGGTCGGGAAAAGTATAGAGTGATTTTTCCAGTCACCGTGGCGTTAGGGGTTGATAGATGAAGGGTTTAAGCCTTAGAATGGGTTACGGTCAAATTGTTGGCCACTGCCGTGCCTATGAGTGATCGAGTCATTTGGGGTTATGGGAAATCGTAGGGGAAGGGTTAGCTAGCTATGGCCGGAATCCCATGCAGTCTGGTGGTCGGCGTAGGGAGTATGATATGATTTTCTGATGATGCTGCTGTACCCATGTTGATCGAGATATCTCGATTTTATTTTCGAGTTTCATCTATGCTTTTTAGTGTTTGGGTAGAGAGTGTAGGTCGAAAGTGGTCTGTCGGTGATGGTCTTCGAGGCCGGAAGGGTGACGTTGATCGGTGCCGGTGCACGCGATGGGTTATGTGTCAGGTTGATTTGGCGGGGGAAGATAAAGGGTAGCTCGAAGTAGTAACAAGGGGAAATGGATGGGAACTCGAAGGCATGCACAGGTTAAATTTGCATTGTATCGGGTTGGTTTTTGTACTTAATCAAATTTATGAAAAAATTGGGTCACTCGGGTCAGATTTTAGGGAAACTCGAAGAAAGAAGAGCAACTTCTCCGGGAAGACTCAAAGGGGTTCGGGGGAAAGTCAGAAAACATGAAATTTTGCCAAATTAAAACAAGAAGTTTCAAAACTTTTAAAATTTTAAAATTCATGTTTTAAAGATGGTTTTGATTTAGATTTAAAACAAATTAATGTTAAGTAAGATGTTTTTTTAAGTAATTTAATTTAAATTAATTCTTGCCACATTACTTATAAAAAAATTAGTTATAAAATGTAATTAAAAATGATGTTAAAGATTAAATGATTTACTTATGTAATGAATGATTTAATTAAAATAAATTATTTAAATTAGTTACCTAATATTTAATGATTATTTAGGGATTAATTTATTAAGATAATTAATTGGGGAAATAATAAATTAATATGAGTAATTAAGACATAATTTATGAACAATTAAGAATGAATTAATTAGGGTAATTAATTAAGTGATGATTTAATTACTAAGATAATTAAAGATTTAGTTAATTTTAACTAAGGATAACTAATCATTGATTAAAGATAATTAATGTAATTAAATATGTAATTAATTAGTTTAAATCACATAATTGAGTTATCTTAGCTGGACATGATTGATAACTATTGTATAATGTATTTGATTGATATCTCTGATTTTATTTATGATGCTTTGTGATTTAATTTCTTTATGCCAAGCTATACTATCTGTGATGAATACATCTCTGTGTGAATAACAAATCCCTTTGGCCCGTAAAACGGCTTCTGAATTTCGATGCGACAAGGAGTCGGATTCCAGTTGGTTATCTGAAACCCACACCGAACCTGTGATCTTTGTGAATGACATAACCCCATGTTTTAAAAATTGACGCTCACTATTTGGATTAGCCGGGAAAGGGCCTTTGTGTCATATAACCCATTCCGAATGGTGATTCGACGAATGGAGAGCAATTGTTTCCTTTCTGAACTCTGGGTGCCCATAATTTCCACACGGGCAGCCTAGTAGCAGGTCTTCTGTGTTTTGGTACTAGCTGGAGTTTGGAGTCGTATGGTTTGGAGGCTACTAGTTTGAAGGTTTTAACTTGGAGATATTTTGAAACTTTTGGATCTCGAGGGTCTCAGTTTGGAAGTTCGTTATTGTTTTATCTCTTTGAAGACTTTCTTGAAGTGATCACATGTTGTTCTTTTGTGATGGTCTATTTTGGAGTTGTGTTGTATATGTATATAAAATACTCTGATGTTGGTGTTGTTGTTGTATTGATATTGTGAGATGTTGTATCTGGGATTTTGATGTTGGCAGTTTTATTTTTCCGCTGTTTATATTCATCTAATTGTTGTTATAAGCTCCATCCGAACTGAAATTCGACGTTCGAATCTCCGACAGTCGAATACAAGTGAGGTATTTGATATCGATTTTTGAACGCTGAACTTCGGATCGTGATAAGTGGTATCAGAGCTAAAGGTTGAGTAAGAACTTTAGCTACAGAGTATAACACATTAGATGGCTCATTTAGAGATAGGGTGAAGTATACCCTAGAATGAGTATAAACCGAGACTGAAACCCCAAAATTTTCTTAGTCTATTTTCTTTAACTGCTGATATTCCTTAAGATATCTCGTCCGAATCTCTAAATCAAGTTTCTTACTAATTACAGATAGTAGGAATGAGTGGGCGCAGAGGAAGGGCTAGGAGTCAGGGAAATGCTACAACAGCTAGTCCAGTTTCTCCTTCAGCGGAAGCAGTTGTACCTACTCAACCTCAGCTAAATCTGGCTGATTTGCATAAGAGTTTCACAAGGCTGGGTGGTAGGCCTTTCACTGGAAAAGAGTCAATTATTGAGGCCCAGGCTTGGATAAGATCATGTGAAAAGATTTTTAAAGGGCTTAAGTTACAGGATGATCAAATGCGTCTAATTGCTTCTTGGCAGCTGCAAGATGAAGCTTCAACCTGGTGGGAAACGGTCACAATAGATGAACCTGAAGAAGAGTTTTCTTGGAGTCGATTCAAAGAGGTGTTCGAAAAGCGATATTTGCCATCGGCAGGAATTTCACGAATGTATCAAGAGTTTCTGGACTTGAAGCAAGGAGCCTTGTCTTTTGAGGAATACTTAAACAAGTTCAATGAATTATCCTGTTTCGGACCGGAGTTGGTGAATATGCCTTTAAAGAAAAATGAAAAATTCATTTGCGGGATGAACAAGAAATATCACGAAAGGATGACCGCACACATCAAAGAATCTTTCTCTGATCTTATTGATATGGGATATCGGTACGCCACCCTGGATATGCATTCCAAGGGAAAGCGAAAAGTCCAGTAATCAGAATTGGAAGAAGAGAAAGTTTGGGGGTAAGAAGCCACATCAAGGCAAGGATAAGAGGAACAATCAAGGGAATTCGGCCAGAAATGTAACTTGTTACAATTGCCAAGAAAAGGGGCATTATTCAAACAATTGCAAAAACCCGAAGAAGCAAGTCAAGAAGGAGCAATCTGTAAAGAATAATCAAGGAGCTAGGGAATGCTATAATTGTCACAAGCCTGGACATATTGTTAAGGATTGCCCAGTGTTGAGACAAGCAAAGGTGGCGAATGTTTATGCGATAAAGGAAGACCCTTCAACTTCGAAAGCAGATAAAGGAAAATGTGTTTTGGAAGGTAACCTTACTATTTATGATAAAGTCGTTAGATTTCTATTTGACACGGGAGCTACACATAGTTTTATCTCCCAACAAACTGTAAATGAATTAAAACTTAAACCTAATTTTGTCGACGAGCCTATTTGTGTGAAAAACCAAGTAGGTGGTCCTGCAAACCTTTGTCTACGAAGTAGAGACATCCCTATCTCGTATTCATATTACGGATTCCCTATCAGTCTCTTTGTTCTTGATTTTAACGAATTCAAAATTTTACTCGGAATGGATTGGCTAACAGAATACGAAGCCAAATTAGATTGTAATAATCGAATGATCTCGATCAAAACAAACTTTGGAAATTTTATTAAAATCTCTTGTGAGGATCCGAGTCCAAAGAGAGATAAATTAATGTATACTTTGGGACATCCTGAACCCAGTTTGGAGTCTATACCTGTTGTTCGGAAATTTTCCGACGTACTTGAGGAAGTGAAATCCTTACCCCCACACAGAGAAATTGAATTCTGAATTGATTTAGTACCCAATGCCCGTCCTGTCGTTCACGCAAGTCGCAGGATGGAACCTAGGGAAAGAATTGAATTAGTCAATCAAACTCGAGAATTGCGAGAAAAAAGATTGATTCACCCTAGTGTTTCCGATGGGGTTCAGATGTCGTATTCATGGCTAAATCATACGGATCTTTGAGATTGTGTGTAGATTACCGCGATCTCAATAAACAAACTCTCAAAAACAAATTTCCTTTACCTAGAATCGACGATCTATTCGATCAACTTCATGGTGCTCGATTCTTTTCTAAAATGGATTTAGCTCAAGGATTCCATCGACTGCGAATAGCTGAGGATTGTGTTCATTTAACAGCCTTCAGGGGTCCTAACATGTTCTACGAGTGATTAGTCATGCCTTTCGGACTAACCAACGCTCCCGCGTATTTCGTAGATTTAATGACCCGTGTGTTTCGAGAAGTACTGAACAAATTTGTCCTTTTATTTATTGATGATATCTTGGTTTATTCCAAAATCGAAGAAGAGCATGCTGAACATCTCAGAATTGTTTTGGAAATATTGAGGAGGAATGTCTTATTTGCTAAATGCTCTAAATGTCACTTTTGGGTCAAAGAAGTCAGATTTCTTGGTCATATCGTTAATGAAGAAGGTATGTTTGTTGATCCAAGTAAGATTTCCGCAATTCTGGACTGGAAGCGACCCACTACTCCTAGAGAAGTTCGAAGTTTTCTGGGTTTAGCGGGATATTATAGAAAGTTTGTCCAGGATTTTTCTAAGTTGGCCAGTCCATTGACTAAGCTGACAATGAAGAATGCTAAGTTCAATTGGACTCCAAAGTGTGATGAAGCTTTTCAGCAATTAAAAAGGAGATTAACTACCACTACCGTTCTCGCTATCATTAACGAGAACCAAGGGTTATCCTTCTATACTGATGCTTGTGGAGACGGTTTGGGTGCGGTATTAATGCAAAATGGAAAAGTAATTGCCTACGCGAGTAGACAATTACGACCGCATGAGAAAAATTACCCAACACACGATTTGGAACTTTTAGCTGTTATTTTCGCTTTGAAAATCTGGCGACACTATCTTCTGGGTAAGAACTTTTTCAGCTTTCTTAACGATATAAGAAATTTAACTTAACTAACTAAATATACTTAATGAACTCTCTTCATTCTAGGTGAAAAATTTGAATTATTCACCGATAACAAATCTTTAAAGTATCTCTTCACCGAGAAAGATTTAAATCTACGGCAACAACGTTGGTTAGAATTTCTAGCATCATATGACCTAGATATTCTGTATACACCTGGTAAAGCCAATGTAGTTGCTGATGCTTTAAGTAGGAAGCACGCTAGTCTTGCCCATCTGATCGTTACTCCTACTCTTCTCGAGAAAATCGCCATCCAGCAAAAAGAAGAAGAGTTTCTTCATCAAATTTATGAGAAGATGCGTCGTGGTGAAAATACCAGCTTTGAAATCGACGACAATAAAATTATAAGATTGAAGGGAAGAATTTGTGTCCCAAACATTCCAGAGCTAAAGCGTGATGTTTTAGACGAATTTTATAAGTCAAAACTCAGTATCCATCCAGGAGTTAATAAAATGTATAAAGATATTAAAAGAACCTTCTGGTGGAAAACAATGAAGAGAGATATATCTATATATGTGAGTCGCTGTGCTACTTGTCAACAAATTAAAAGCGACCAGAAGAAGATGGCGGGTTTACTCCAGGCTTTGGAAGTGCCAAAATGGAAATGGGATCAGGTGTCAATGGATTTTATTGACGGATTGTCACGAACCAAGAAGGGAAATGAAGCAATTGGGCTATAATGGACCGTCTAACCAAAACTGCTCACTTCATTCCAGTGAAATCCACTCGTACAGCAGCAACTTTAGCTGAGCTATATATCAAAGAGATTGTCCGTCTCTACGTTATACCGAGTAGTATAGTGAGTGATCATGACCCGATCTTCACTAGTAGATTTTGGGAAGCATTTCAGGACACGTTGGGAACAAAGCTAAATTTCAGTACTGCTTATCATGCATAATCGGATGGGCAGATTGAAAGGATAAATCGAATATTAGAGGATCTTTTACGAGCTTGTATTCTCGACTTTGGTGGTTCTTGGGAAAACTATTTACATTTGGTCGAATTCTCATATAATAGAAGCTACCAAGCCAGTATCGAAATGGCTCCTTTTGAGACTCTATATTGTCGACCGTGCCGATCACCGGCATGCTGGATTGAATCCGGTGATAGACTGGTTCTTGGACTGGACATGATTAAGGAAGCCACTGAAAAGGTTGATTTTATCCGGAAAAAGTTAATAACTGCTCAGAGTCGCCAGAAGAGTTATTACGCCCGCAGAAGAAGAGCTTTGGAATTTCAAGTTGGAGATTCTGTTTTCTTGAAAGTATCTCCAATGCGGGGTGTGTTAAAATTTGGAAAAATTGGTATGTTGGCACCGCGATACATTGGTCCTTTTCCTATTTTGGAAAGGATAGGTCCTCTAGCATATCGAGTGCAACTACCTAACTGGTTATCCGGCGTACACAATGTATTTCACATTTCGCATCTTCGAAAGTATGTGCCCGATCTAGACAGTATTATAGAAGAGGCAGCACAGCAGGATCTGGAGATCACACCAAATTTATCAGTTAAAAGAGAACCAATTAAGATTGTGGATCGGGACGAAAAGAAATTAAGGAACAAGATTGTGAAACTGGTTAAAGTGCAATGGAGCAGAGATCCAAAGGACTGTACTTGGGAGAAAGAAGACCGTAAGCAAAAGTCTTATCCCAAATGCAGGGTGGATATCTCGGCATAAATTGGTAAGCCATTTCTCTATTCTTTTCTGAATTCGTATATTCCTTGCTTACTTTTCTCTCTCATTCAAATTTCAAGGACGAAATTTTCTTAAGGAGGGGAAATCTGTAACATACCAAAATTCATCCATTTAAAATTTATAAATGTTGAACTTTTATAATAAAAATTTAAAAAGTTTCAAAACAAACAAATAAATAAATAAATGATTATATAAATGAATAAGAATTTCAAATTTCTTTTAAGTTTAAAATTTTGAAATATTAAAAGTTTTTAAAATCATATGAGTTTAACTTTTATTAATATATATAAAAATATATATGTATGTGTGCATACATGGGTAGATTTGAATTTATATATTGAATTTGATTTTCAATTTGAATTTAAATTTTAAAATGAGATTTTTGGTAAAATAATTTGCATTCATATATACATATCTATGAGAATTATTTAATATGTATTAAAAAATTCAAAACACTTTCTTTTGATAATATGCATTAACATTTAACCTAATATTTATGTAATGATAACATTCACTAATAAGAAATATAAGTTTAAAAATAAATTATATAATGTGAATTGTTATGTTAATAAAGAAAAATCTTTTTATTACAAGTGTTAAATTAAGAATTACCATAGTGACAAATGTAATTCAAGGAAAGAAGAAAAGTAACAAGTGTCCTTTTATTAACTTCTTTTCTTAAGTGATTTTTTTGAAAAAAAAAGAAAAAAAACTTATACAATATCTTTTAACTTTACTTTTATTTCATAAAAATATCATCATCAAAAGAGAAACAAATCTACTTTGTCTCAACAAATTTAAATCAAGAAACTATAACCAGAGAAAAAATTTGTAACAATCACTTTCAGTTTCTCAAGCTATAAGAAGAAGGATTCAGAGATAATACAAATCTTCAACAAGTTTTCCAGAATCAAGAGAGAACTGCAAGGATTTAAGAAGTTTAGGAATCAACATAAAAAAAGAAAAAGAAAAAAAAGAACAGCAATATAAAAAGTTGAAGTTGTAGGCCTTCGCTTCTGCTTCAAATAAGAATAAGTGTAAGTAAATTTAATTTAATTATTTTATATTATTGTTAAAAGAATAAGTGAGTAGATACATCCAAATCTTAAACTAGCTTATGCAAAATTTATGAAAAAATTGGGTCATTCGGGTCAGATTTTTGTACTTAATCAAATTTTTGTAGCAGGTCTACTGTTTTTTGGTACTAGCTGGAGTTTGGAGTCGTATGGTTTGGAGGCTACTAGTTTGAAGGTTTTAACTTGGAGATATTTTGAAACTTTTGGATCTCGAGGGTCTCAGTTTTGAAGTTCGTTATCGTTTTATCTCTTTGAAGACTTTCTTGGAGTGCTCACATGTTGTTCTTTTGTGATGGTCTATTTTGGAGTTGTGTTGTATATGTATATGAAATACTCTGATGTTGGTGTTGTTGTTGTATTGATATTGTGAGATGTTGTATCTGGGATTTTGATGTTGGCAGTTTTATTTTTTCGATGTTTATATTCATCTAATTGTTGTTATAAGCTCCATCCGAATTGAAATTCGACGTTCGAATCTCCGGCAGTCGAATACAAGTGAGGTATTTGAAGTCGATTTTTGAATGCTGAACTTCGGGTTGTGTTAATATTTGTCATTTCCTGGTTGATGAGGCTTAAGGCTACATTTCACCTTTGTTTAGCACTTCCCACTTGGAATGCTACATTGCCCTCCCGGCATCAATTGAATGCTAGCATTCAACTATACAAGTTCGTTCTAGGACTGACTGTACCGAAGACACTACTTTTACTACATCCATTTTCGAATCACCCTCGGGATTATGAGCAAGTAGCCCTTTTTCTTCAAAATTGTGTATCCATATTTGATTCCATACTCTTTAAGATGTCTTTACTTTGGAATTCAAGTTGGATCGAAGTTGTTTTCGGATAACATATCCATTCTAATCTTATCGAGACAACTTTCGATAATTTTCGATAAACTCAACTCCCAGTTCTTCAGGAAATAAACAGACAAGATAAGAGCGGAGACCACCCCTAACCGTTAGCAAATGGATTTCCTTATCATTTATCTTAGAAGAACGAAAACGAATTTATATGTACAGTATAGCACCACCAATGGTAATTGTACCATATAATTTTCGTGTTTTTCCTATATATTTTTGAAGTTATGCTTTGATCCTGATTTTGATTGTCGGTTATTTAACCACCAAATAAATAAACATTCAAACATGGATTTAATTCAATATAAGATCCACTAAGCCTTTATTAATTAATCTTTCATTAATTAAATATTTGATTAAAAGATCTTTACACAACACTATCTTCAAAACCCTTACTTTCCATTCATACTTGGGAAACATTAACACTTATCTTAGTGGTATAAGAATATTATCAATATTTAGAAAATTCTCTCTTTTCAAATTCCTTTTGGAAACATTACTTACTATAACTCAATCCATTTATCCTTTATAAAAAGTTCCTTTTTAAAAGCTCACTTCATATTCAAACACCTTTATAAATTTCCAAAATCAATTTGTAAACACTTTTATAAGTCTACAAGTCAATTTACAAAACCTTTTTACCAACTTCTAAAATCATTTGTAAACATTTCCCCATTAAAAACTCCTTTGATAAATATTCTTTAAGAAAATCCTTTACAAAATATCTTTTGCAACTCATCATTCTAAATCATTTTAAATAAACATTTTTACTTAGTAAAACCCATTTTATAAATAAGTTATTATTTATAAATACCTTTACAAATTAATAATATAACTTGAAATTCACTTATAGACCTTAAACCCAAGTTGATTAAAAAAATTGAAGTTAATTCAAAACCATATTTTAAAAATTCAAAAAGACCTTAATAATCCCATTAGTACTTATTTAAGTTACCATTTAACATCAATTTTACTTTCAAGTCACTTAACCATTTATTTACATAATTCAACATATATGTAAATGCAATTCATATCCAAATCTAGGAATAACTTGTAATACAACTCAGTTAGCATATACATGTCCTGAAACGACCCCTAATTTTTGATAATTAAATTTGTTAATTTAATGAGATTTTTTTTGAAATTTAATATTGAAGAAAATAAAAATTAGCGAATTATTAATAAAAGTTGTGATAATGTAATGAAAATTAACTAAGAGGAAAAGTAACAAGGTTAATTAAAGTTAATAATTAATGAACTTGAATGAAATTCCAACTAAATAAATAATCTATATGTCATAACTTGGGTATAAATTGAATGTAAGTAAATAAATGCAAGTGTGTACAAACTTTTGAACTAGTACATAATTAGGGGTAATATAATGAATTCAAATTATAATAAATGGTAATTGGATAAAATCAATGTTCTAGAAGTAATTATAATAGTTGTTTGAAGTAATAAACTTAAAGGTGTTATAAATGTGATTTAAGGTAAATGGTGACTAACACTATTATAGGTTATACATTATTCAATATATTAAAAATTAATTGGGAATCAATCGCAATCAATTCACTTAATTATTGCGGTTATTGTAGATTAGATTTGTAAGTGAAATATAAGAAAAACAAATGTTAGTATTGAATTAATTAATGAAATAATACAGTGTTAATGGTAAGTAATAAACTTGTAAATGTAAGTAAAAGTAAATAGGTGACAACTAATATATGTTATTTATTTATTTATTTAGTGTGTTAAATAAGATTGGTAATCTAATTTGCAATTAAAGGTAATAATGTTAATAAATAACAAATTTAGTGCAATACCAATTAATTGAAACAATTGTAAGGTTATAATTGATTGAAATTGGTAAATTGGGAAATAAATTCAGAGTTATGCTAATTTATGGAATAATACGTAATAAGTTGTAATTTGATAGAATAAATGCTAGATAAATAATTATAATAATTGTTGTTTGATAACTAGGTATGAATGTGATTAAATTAGGCAAATAGTGATAATTATTAATTGTTTACCAACTCATTTAATTTATTGGATTAGAACTGAATCAATTGCAATAATTCTAAATTAAAGGTTATGTTGGTGTAAATTAAGGGAAAAATTGGAAATAATGACACTTCTATTTATAATATGACAATTTGTGGAATTTAATAGAATGGAAATAAAGATTTATCAATTTATTGGGATTTGAACTATAATAATTGGATTAGTTGCAATTAAATGAAATTAAATATCTAAATATTATGTTAATTGAAACGAAGATGAAACTTTGGAGATTTTAACGTAAAAAATTCATGAACCATTGTTAGTTGCATCCTTATGGTGATAAGAGATGTGAATAACAAGGTTTAAAATTTTAATAAATGGGTTTTTGGGGATTTTATATTATAATTTCCGAATATAATGAAATTGAAATTTAACACTGCAATTGATGGTTTAAATCAACTTTAAATTGGTATCTAAAATATTTCCTAAGTTATTATAAATGATTGAGGAATCAAAAATGATAGATAGGGTAGATAATTAAATTTAAACAGGAAAGGTGATTTAATTAATTAATTAATTAATTATTTATTTAATTAACTTGAAATAGCCATTTTGGCCACTGACTCGGATTTCGACGAAACCAGTTTCATCGGATCTGTAACGGTGAATTATTTTAGGATTTCAAGTTTCGTAGCAATCGGACTTGGCGTTTGATCGTACGGACTTGAAACGCCTTGAAATCGGTAAAATTGAAATTAATTGAAATCAATTTGAAATAACTTGGCTTTAGCATAACTTCTTAATACGATGAAATTTGGACCTGAAAACTATTCCATTGCGTTTAAAATATTCAAAAACATCTATTTTGATATATGTTTTGATCCAATTTCGTTCCGGAGTCAGAACAGGGTTTTTCGGGCCATGTTATCGTTCAACGCGTATATCCAATCGATCCGATCCATTCTAATTTCAGCTTGCCTTTATATATCCTATTATAAACCCTAGCCTACTTCTTATCCCTCATTTCTGTACGTACAATTCCATTAGCTCCTCCTCTTTCCAATGGCTGCAAACCCTAAATCCCAAAATGCAATTTCTGATCAAATTCAAAGTCAAAAATTCAAACTCCGCGAACCCTATCAAATTTTATATCAATCTGAAGCTCTCAAAGAGCGTAATCATCTGGTATGATTCGTTTTCCAATTTGGTATACTGTTTGCCCAGAATTCGTGAATCAATTCATGGCCGTTCATTGGGCTTTGATCAACTTCAGTGGATTGTCGAATTGGAGGTACAATCACGTGGAGGGGGACACGCGTTGTTCATTGGTGCAGTTCATTTGTCAAAACAACGGCTAGATCTCACGCTAAAATTCGATTAGGGTTATATATAGGTGGTGGATGCTGCCCTATTTCGTCGCCGTTCGGCGATAGCTAGTTGGCGTGATGGTCAGGAGGGCCTCCAGGCGGCGCTTGAAGGGGAGGGGTCGCGTTCTGGTCTTGCTGCGAACGGTGATGCGTATGTGGCGGCACACGGTTGGAAGTCATGCATTGTTCGCTGTAGGGTTAGAAAACGCTTCGGTGGAAGGAGCACTGCGTGATAATGACGTGGCAGGGAAGTTTGTTTATTTTAATTATTTTCTTAATTCAAATCGTATAACTTCTATTCTGAATAACTTTGGCATACGGACCGTGATTCATGCGCGGTTTTCTCCGCTGGGATCATAATGAAATTCTGGACATTTTGACATTGGTTTGGTTGAATTCGAAGACTGTTCAAATTTTGGGTTTAAATTGGATTTAAATTCAATTTAAATTCAAAAGGTGAGTGTTTTAACCCACTCACAACTTTTAAAAATTCTTATGTGTGTTAAATTAAGTTCTGATGTGATTACAAATTTATTTATTGCAATTTGGTATATTTCTATCATCTTTCCAGTTACATTGAATTTATTGAATTAAATGGTTATTCAATTTATTATTGCATATAAACTGCCAGTTAAATTAATTTATTATTGAATATAAACTACTGGTAATTACTTGTTATTTATTATATGTTCTATATTAATGTTATTGTTTGAATTGGATGATGATTGTTATAAATGGTTGATTATTGATATTGGTTTAATGGATGTTGTATTATATATTATTATAAACTTCAAGTTGTTATGCATTTTTATTTCATTCGAGATTGCGGTTTGAAATGATATATTACCGTATTTTTATTCTAAATTACGGATTGAAATGATAAATATCCGTATCACATCACCATAGGATAGAAATTTTATACAGACACCGCGGTCTATATATAAAAATATATTGAAATGATTTCTATGGCTTCGTAAAGAAATATATGATTTTATGAGATATTGATTTGGATATTTTATATATGTTATTTTATATATAGATAAATTCATGGTTTTACGGTATGAATAAAATTGTTTAAAGTATAAAATAAGTTTAATAATAAAGTTTGATTTTATTAAAATATAATATGGATAAGTATTTACTTAAGTTATATTCTAATATAGAGTTTATATTGATTTTTATAAATCAAGGTTGAGAAGATAGTTTTGAAATTGTGTTGAGATTTTATTTAATTAAGAGTTATATGTAATAAGAATCCATTAGGAACTTATTGAAATTGAGATTTTAAAAGAATATGGTTTTATAACTTAATTCGGGTTTAAGGTGATTTAAGTGAATATATCAAGTCTAAATAAATTGAGGAATATTCAGTTATTGAAATTTGAAGTTTTATTTAAAGGATATTGGATTTATTAAGCAATTATTTCAAAACTAAATAATAGTAAAGTAAATTTGGTGTATATTTATATATATATATGTATGAATTATAAAATTTTGTTTTGAAATATTGAATATTTAAGCTTTGAAATATGTTGAATTTGAAATGGTTTATTTTGTGGATCAAATCTGTTTTGAAATCGATATAATTTGGAATGGTCTATTTGAAAACCGAATTGAATTGAAATTTATGATTTGGGGATTTGGTAAAATTTAAAATTTAGAAATTTAGGTTGCTTTGGAATTGATTTGTGAAATTTAAGAAGCTAGTCTTTTTATAAAATATTTTAATATTTAACCAGGTAAGGGGTGGAAGTTATGTTACGTTTTGGATGTGTTATAGTTTTAAGTCTTTGGTTTCGAAATTTTATAACTTTGAAATACTATGATTTTAAAATGATATCATATTGATTTGGTTTTTAAAACGAAAATGATATTGTATTTATATGGTTTTGAAGTATAATTATTTTGAAATGACCGCGATGTTATAATAACGTTTGCTTGTTAAAGTGACCGGGATCGGAAGTTGTCATACTCTCTGCCAACTCCGAAAACCACTTTAACAACCGTGTACGCGGTGGAGATTCCAGAATAAAGTAGGATGGTGGCGGCATTCCTTCGAGGTATATACGTGGACCCGACTCCCGTGAGTTGGCATAAGGTGGCTAAAACTGGAGCAATCAATGGGCTAAGAAGGCAGCACCTTTTATCGGACACATCCCTTCGATATTATACTTTGACTTTTGGATTGATTCGGTGGCCACTTTTGATTTTGATTTGGGGGTGTGGCTGGAGGTGGGCGGTAGCTACGCGCTACGCGTTACCACCGGCCCGGAAGTGTAATTGGTATATCTACCCTGGCATTGCCTAGTTGTGCCATGTCATCTACCCTAGCGCGCCTTGTACGAGTTTGGTTTTCCCCCGTAGCCGTGGTGTATTTAGGGTAGTCTCCCGATCTGGAGATGCACTAATATTGGATAAACTACTGGGACTATTATTGTGTTAAGGGGGAGATTGGGTAACTCCTTAACGCTATTTAAAAGCAAGTTTATTTTACTATAAACATTATTATAATAGCGAAATATTACTAAATAGTAAATAGTTTAACGGATCCTTAGGAGATGTGAATCCCGAACATCTTTTAAGTTACTACACTCACGTCAGGCACTGGATAAGAGATGTCAAATCCTGTAAACATCTCTGACGCCGTTCCACTCATATTATTTGCTGTTGATTTAACTTACATAAGATCTTTTAGTTCTGACTCGAGTGTTTTGTCCTTTCAATTCACTCTGGTCAGCCTGAGCATTTCGGGATTTGGAAGACCGTATTCTGGAGGACGAAGACGAAAATTTGTTATTATTTATTATAATATTCCACTACATTCATACTGTTCTGTTGCATTATTTATTATTCTCTGGTATGTGTAACTCTGATATATATTGTATAAGTATAATCGAATGTTTTTGTAAAACAGCTTCATGAACTGTTTATTTGATTATTATATTTTATCGTTCCGCTGCAAGATTCTATTTTGTTTTTTCTTTCCCTGATTCTTCTTATTTACCCCATAACAATCCGCCCTCCTGTATGGTTCAAGCCTGACGTGTGTAGTTTATCGTCGGTTTAAAACGTACAAAAAGGCCGGATGTTAGATATGGTATCAGAGCTTTGGTTTAGCGATAAACCTTAGCTTTGTAGGGTCTGACTCTTTATTATAAGGTAGTAATACCCTATGATGATGAGCCGTTGAGTGTATATATATATATATATATATGAGAGCGTATTTGTTAGTGTTATAAAAAGGTTTTGATACTGTGTTAATTTGTTTCGTTTGGTATTTATAAACTCTGGTTGGTGCATAGGACGCTATGACATCAGAGGGATTTCTACACACTTAATAGGACAGACCGACACAATATTTGTTTTGAATATAGGTGATTGGAATAATTTTGCCTATTATATTTGCCATATATAAAATTAATTTTTTATAAAGGTTATATTTGGTTGTAATATATTGGTTGTTAGGTAGTGTAATCTATAAATATTAGCAAAGTAGGCTTTGAAAATAAAATAAATGAAATCGGAAATTTAGGACCTAAGTTTCGGGATTTTTCAAAATCTCTTTCAAAGGATTTTGAAATATAATAATATTATTTAGAAATATTTTTTGATATAAATATTTCAATATGATTTGAAAGAATTGTTTTAAAGAAACTTTGGAAAGAAACAAGTTATGTACTCCTCTCTCTATCGCTGGAAAATAATTTCGGTGATGAGTGCACGCATCATCGACATTCATTTTTGAGTTTCGATGTGGGAAGGCCACTGTAGTAGTTTTACTATAGATTTATTTTGATAAACAAATATAAATTCCAAATTGCTTAAATATAATAGGATATATAAGTTGTAAGTATATGCATTTATCTATTATTTTTAAATAATTTGAACAAAATCTGGTATTTAATTCTTAAGTTTCCGTTAATTAATAGTTTCAATTAGTGTAGTGAAATGAAATTCAACTAACAAATTGAAACCTCTAAAGGAAATAAGAGATTTAATGCTAAGTATAAATGGAATTAAAAAGAAAATTGAAATTTGTAACATATGAAACAAAAGATATAATTGTTGAACATTAAATTAATTTAAAATGAAATAAGATAAACTTTTGTAATTTTCAATTTGCATTCTTTAACGTATATATGACTTACCAACTATAGAAAGTTAAATTGTTAAAGGAAAATTTTATGGCAGGAGAAATTTTATGCTGCAACAAAGAAGTGTGTGTTCATGACGCACAATGTTTTATTTATGGGATATGTTCTATCGAAAGAAGGAATTCAAGTGGATGAAAGTAAAGTAGAAGCTGTCAGGAGTTGGCCACAGGCCAAGACTATTACTGAAGTGAGGAGTTTTCATGGATTGGTATCTTTCTATCGAAGATTCATTCCACATTTTAGTAGTGTGATGGCACCTGTAACCGATTGCATGAAAGGAAAGAAGTTTGAGTGGTCAGAGGAAGCAGGGGTTGCTTTTGAGAAAATCAAGACACTATTGACGACAGCACCAATTCTAGTTCTACCGGATTTTCAGTTATTATTTGAATTACATACTGATGCATCGAAGGTTGGGGTTGGTGGACTTTTGAATCAGAAAGGAAGACCGGTTGCTTATTTTAGTGAGAAATTGTCTGGAGCTAAGTTGAGATATAGCACTTATGATGTTGAGTTTTATGCAATTGTTCAAGCTGTGAAGCACTGGAGACATTATCTATTTCAGAAAGAGTTTTTTCTTTATACTGATCATGAGGCTTTGAAGCATTTGCAAGGGCAGGACAAGATTTCATCGAGACATGCATCGTGGATTGCCTATTTGCAGCAGTTTACTTTTGTTGTGAAGCACAAATCTGGGGTAACGAATTGTGTGGCAGATGCATTGAACCGAAGGAATCACTTGTTGACTACGATGAAGGTTGAAGTGACAGGGTTTGAATTATTGCCAGAACTGATTGAAGAAGATCCTTACTTTATGGAATTTGTTAAGAAAGTCAAGGAGGGAAGTTCTGATGAATTTGTGTTGATTGATGGTTTCTTATTTAGGGGGAATCAATTGTGTGTACCGGATTGTAGTTTGAGAATGAAAATTATAAAGGAGCTACATGAAGAAGGCCATGTGGGTAGAGATCGTACTTTGCAGTTAATTTCTCATTCTTATTATTGGCCGTCAATGAGAAGGGAAGTTGAAAGGTTTGTGCGTAGATGTCATGTTTGTCAAGTTTCGAAAGGGACAGCTACAAATGCGGGTTTGTATATGCCTTTACCCGTACCTACAAAACCTTGGGTGGACGTTAGTATGGATTTCGTATTGGGTTTGTCGAGAACGCAAAGGGGAAATGACTCGATATATGTTGTGGTGGATCGTTTCTCGAAGATGGTACATTTTGTTGCTTGTAAGAAGACAGCGGATGCTGTTCATGTTGCTCAGTTATTTTTCAAAGAGATCTATCGACTTCATGGATTGCCAGAATCTATTGTGTCGGATAGAGATACTCGTTTTCTAAGTCACTTTTGGGTAAGTTTGTGGAAGATGGTTGGAACGAAGTTAAACTTTAGCAGCGCCTATCATCCGCAAACAGATGGACAGACAGAAGTTGTTAACAGATTGCTGGGGAATTTATTGCAATGTCTTGTGAAGGACAATCTGAAGAGTTGGGACATGAAATTATGCCAGGCAGAGTTTGCTCATAATCATGCAGTGAATCGTAGTACGGGATTCAGTCCATTTCAGATTGTATATTCAAATTTACCCAGGGGACCGTTGAATTTAACAGTAGTACCACAACCGAAGGGGACGGTTAAACGAGCTATAAATTTTTTTGATGGATTGACTGAATGTCATAAAATCGTTCAGGAACGATTAGTGAAAGCCAATGAGAAGTATAAGCAAACTGCAGATTTGAAGCGACGAAATGTTGAATTTAACGAGGGTGATTTGGTGTATGCTGTGTTAACGAAGGATCGTTTTCCAGTGGGCGCTTATAACAAGTTGAAAGCCAGAAAAATTGGCCCTGTAGAAGTTGTGAGACGGATTAATGAAAATGCTTATAAATTGAAGCTGCCGGAGGATGTGTACACTTCTGACATGTTCAATATTAAGCATCTTATACCATATTATGGGAATGAACAATCCAATGTGGGAGAATTTACAAATTCGAGGACGACCACGAGTACAAACTTATCCGATATATCCGAAAAACTTTGTTCATCAAATCATAAAATCATAGTGACCCATCTGACTCGGTCACACAACCTTACAGCAGAATCCAACTCAAAAACTAGGTCTGACTAATCCAAGTTCCAAAAATTCTCGAGCTACTACACCAACTCTTCCTTCTCCAAGAACCATCCTACTACCAGGCTAACCACCAGTATCGTTTCTGGAATCAATTTAATACGGGACTCAATTCAAGATGCAGACAAACTTCTGATTACATAAGTAGCTCCTACTTCTACATGAGCACCCTCAGTCTCAAACAAAAGATTGCCCAAGGAAATTTCCAAATTAATCGCAAGTCACTTTTGCGATACTACCTAATCCGGATACCAAAGAAACTGTTCTCTCTTTACCAACTAGAACAGCCTTAAGCTTCTCCAAACAAGGTTAACTCTTTAAGAAGGCATTCACCATCTGCTCGGACTGCTAAAAGAAGAACCACAAAGATTCCTGAACCATTGGAGAAACAGCCACTGTTGCTTCCAAACCCTACCTCGATGATACTGCAAAGCCAAAAGATCTTCTTGTCGGCTCACAAACACTTCTGAGCTGAAACTGCTACCATAGCTAATCAAAGACTTATAATCCAAAGGTTCCTTGAACCCCAAAATCATCAATCAAACTACACAACAGACCTTCGAGATGGCAGACATCCTCTCAGGAAATTCGGGCTCCAAACCAAGCATCAACATCTTGCTCTCCTTAAGGGATTACAATGAGACCATGCCGAAACGAAGCAACTTATAGACCTTAGTCTCATATTCCACAACAGACAAAACTCCTTGCTAAAGATCCAGATAGCTCTACCCAGACGAATGTTCCCTGCGACAGGTAAAGACTGCTCCTCAACTACTTCTAAAACTGCTTCAAGAGAAAACATCTTACGAAATATCCATGCGTACTACATCTCATCACGCAGCTATCAAGATATCATCACTTGCTTCTGCACTTCCGACAGATCCAAATCCTAGAAAATTCACTCACCCGAGCGCAATCCAAACTTACACTTCCAAGATGAACTTCGAATCTTTGAAAGATTTCCTTCGGAGATCAGAGAAATCCATGCTCCAAGCTGCAAAGCTCATTTGAGACGGTATTAGGTCTACAGTATCGACAAATATACTTCCAACCTCAACATATGAACCTCTTCCATTAGTGGTGGTCGTGTTACACACACACCACTGCTCCATATACCTTTAAAACTTATATTGAAAAACCCAAACAGATAACCCAACAAATTTAGGTAGATATATATATAGTTATATATAAAAATTACAAGTACGCTCTCTCAAGAAAGGCACCACTCCAGAGCCTAGGTATTCGCTCAACCTAATTGTGACGCCCCACCTCTATACCCATGCTAGCCAAGGACACTACGGGGTAATGCCGTCAACTAGCACGGAGAATAAGGACGTTGAGGAGCGACCATCCATGTAATTGCTTTGTGCGAGTACCGATATGCCAGATAAAACTATAACTTGTATTTCAAGAGGGAATCCGACATACCGATGCAAACTAAAAGCTACTACACAGTGGCTAAAACAAATATAGAAATAAGCATAACATAAATCAGTCACAAAAGTGCATATCTTGAAGGCGAAAACAGATATGAATATTACACATGAAAGTGTATATCAGAGTAGTGGTCAAACAAGATCCACAATATCGCAAAAGAATAGTTACTAGTGCAACAAAAAATAATAAGTATACATCAATGAGTCTATATCTCAAATGTATACAACCAAAAACTACTAATCTAAGTAGTTAGCTAAGAATCAGGATAATAATCCCAGATGAGAAGTCAAGCAGAAGCACCTGTAATATCTCGGTCTGACCTGAGTATTATTTAATAAGAAAATAATAAACGGATCAGTCTAACTATAAATATCAGATAAAATGATATAGAATAAGAGATATGACAAAAAAAAGTGATATAACCATAAAGCCATAATATGATAAGTATGTAGTTGAAAACCAACCAGAGATTAATCAATATCACAAGGATCTTCTCAAAGATCAAAAGAATGTCATACTCTTTAGTTTTATTTGCCAAGTCATAAATATCGACATCATATCGATGCCAATCATAAAAGCTGGCGAATCACAAATTCTAGAAATCATCAACAGAGATTCAGAAATCACAAAAAGGGGGAGGCCTATCACAAAACGGGAGCATGAAAACTCACGAACACGTGTATCAAAACGGGACGCTATCCCATGGTCGCTAACCATAGAGCCGGTTCAACGACGTAGTACAATATCGGTACGCCTGAGGAACCTGAAACTAGAATAATTCGAAACAATGACGTGGTACAACGGTAAGCCCGATGATCCTGATATGTTGGTACAACAACGTAGTACAAAGGTACGTCCGACGGACCGAACTCCATATAAGAACATGGGTCGCTGGCCCACAAAAATTGAGTCGAAACTCCAAATAATACATAGGTCGTTAGCCTATAAAAGAAATGAGACGAAACTCAATAAAACGAGGTACCGTCCCCTACGTAGACAAAGAAACATAGCATATCGCTGGTCTAAATCACAAAAATGATCATCATCAATCATCAAGAAGTGTCAATTACACTAAGCTAGTAAATATATGAGCTTAGATTCATGTCCCATAACCACTAGCTTAACTTAAATATTTACGAACAAACTGTTAGTCTCCACTCGAAAATTATCACAAGAAATTCAATCGAACAAGTCCAAGAATTAACCGACGAAGTAAATGCAAGCGTTTCATACCACTTGTTTTACTAAGCCGTTTAATTAGATTCCTCGTACGGGTGAGGTAAAGGTTTGTATATACTAGTAGATTGGAAAATGGTTTAAGAAATGAGCTTTGTAATAAAATAGTGTTGAAATCGTTTCGATAAAAGTGTTTTGATATTTACTACTAGTATAGAAAACCTTTATATTTTTAAAGTGACAAATCATAAAAATGATTGTAGAAACAATCAATCACTGAAATTCACATACGAAGACGTGAATAAAGTCCAAAGAAATTGATATCAAATCCATCAAAATGGATATCTCCAAAAATCCCAAAGAAAATGTCTTCAAAGTCGATAATAGATGATAACAACAAAAGGGAATCACACGAATCGATTAAATTTGGAAACTCAAGCTAAATAGGCAAAATAGAGCCCATACAGCAGATTCAGACGTATGAATCTGAAAAAATAAATGTTTTTCAAAACACAATTCAGACGTCTGAACCCTATATTTTAGACGTCTGAAATAGGCATTTTTTATCCTATTTCCTTTCTAGTTGCTCACGAGCAAATTCAGACGTCTGGCATTTATATTCAGACGTCTGAATACTAGGGAATTAAAATTCCTAGTTAAATATTCAGACGTCTGAAATAAGGATTCAGATGTCTGAAACTGTGGTTCAGGTCATTCCTCGAACCTCGACCAAAAATGGCCAAATGAATATCGAAAGCGACCGAACGAGCAAATGACGACTAAGGATTTACGCCACGCAGCAACCCAGCCCTAGTGGCTCTTCGGCACGCCTCAAATATCAATGTCCAAATATCCATAATAGGATTTTCATAGATTTTGATTTCAAAACACCAAAATAATTGGAATATACACCAAATCAATCCAATCGAAAATCAATTGCACAAAATAAGGGTGAGGAATTCATACCTAACAATCGAAGATAATTATAGACTAAGATGTGAGGTTAAAAACCCATCTTTAAACCCAAAACTAATGAAGAAGAAGCTATAGAGCAAAGGCAAGGACAATCACTCTTTAATTCCAACCCAACAAGCTTGAATCTAAGCTGAAAAAAGAAACATTTCCTAAGTTAGGTTTAGGAATTTCTGAAATTGGTAAGAGAATGAGTTGGAGAAGAAGAAGAGGAGGCTTACCAAAGCTTCTTCTATGAATTTGGAGCTAGAACCTCATTTGCAAATGGAAACTAGGGCTTGGAGTTTTAATTTCCCATTCCTCTCTCCATTGTTGCTAAAGCCTAAGTATTAGGAAATAGAAATGAAGTAATGATGAGAAGAGGGGTGAAGCTTGAGTCTAATGGGCTGAAACAAAACCAAAGCCCTAAGTGAAAAAGTAGCAAAAGTCTTCTATCTCCAAACATATCAAAGTTTATACTCAAAAAGATCGCAAACGTCATTTTGAACTCAAGAGGGGTGGTCTCGAGTCCTAATTTGACTGTTTGAAAAAAGTAGCTTTTCGGACTAAAATCCGACTAACGATGAAATATTTAAATAAAATATTTAAATACTCAATCGTAAAATATGCGGGTTGTTGTAGACACCCCTCCTTAAAGAAATTGCGTCCTCACAATCATAAGGAATAAATGAACAAAAAGTAACAACCATAAAAGCATATCAACACAAAAAGAAGAAATTTTTAAAATAAAAAGTTCACCTCAAAGAGCACGAGAAAGTAAGTTCAGATGTGTTCGCTCGATGAATTCTCTAGATTCCCAAGAGCAATCCTTAGGATTTGAGGACCATTGAACTTTCACAAGCGGGACATCATTATTTCGAAGGCGTTTGACTTTCGAAGCAATAATTCGAATAGGATGTTGCTCATAAGTTAAATTAGGTGAAACTTCAATTTCTTCCACAACACCGGGCTCTAGAATAGAATTGGAATCTCGAAGGCATTTCCGTAATTCAAAAACGTGAAACACGTCATGAATAGCAAAAAATTGAGCCGGTAATAAGAGGCAATAACCACGGAACCAATACGTTCGGTAATGGGAAATGGACAATATATCGAGGCGCTAACTTTCTCGATCGGTTGAAACGTACAACACCCTTCATAGGTGAAACACGAACGAACACGAAATCTCCTACAGAAAATTCCAATTTCCTTCTTTGGTTATCGGCATAGGATTTTTGCCTACTCTGAGCTTCTTTCATCCTATGGCGAATGAGATCAATCTTTTCTGTGAAATCACGAATAAATGTGGACCTAAAACCAGCTTCTCACCGGCCTTAAACCAACAAGAAGGAGAACGGCATGGCCTTCCATAGAGTGCCTCGAAAGGTGCCACACCAATACTAGATTGGAAGCTATTATTATAGGAAAATTCAACGAGAGCAATATGATCTTCCCAACTTCCACCAAAATCAAGAACACATGCACGAAGAAGATCTTCAAGAGTTTGATTCACACGCTCGGTTTGTCCATCAGACTGAGGATGATAAGCGGTGCTAAAATAAAGCTTCGTTCCCAAAGCTTTTTGAAGACTCTTCCAAAATCCACTAGCAAACAGTGGATCACGATCGCTAACAATAAAAGTAGGAACTCCATGTAATTTAACAATCTCTTTAATAAAGAATTTAGCCAAAAGAGGAACGGTCCGGTTAGACCGAACGGGAATAAAGTGGGCGGATTTAGTAAGTCTATCAACTATCACCCATAAGCTATCATGACCCGAACGAGAACAGGGAAGGCCGTCAATAAAATCCATGAAAATTTGATCCCACTTCCAAATTGGAATGTCTAAAGGTTGCAATAACCCACTGAGCCTTTGATGCTCGGCCTTGACAAGTTGACAAGTCATGCAACACTTAACAAAGTTTGCAATATCAGATTTCATTCCCTCCCAATAATAATGTCGTTTCATATCCGCGTACATTTTACTACTACCGGGATGAATGGTAAATTTAGAACGATGAGAGTCTTCTAAAATGTCTATATGAAGATCACTAATATTTGGCAAGATAAGTCTACCAAATTTTCGAATGCCGCCAGGAGAATCAATATCAAAGTCTTTCAAACTTTCAATACCAATTTTATCCCTACAACATTAGCTAAGAAGAGATAATACGGGATCTATCTTTTGGGCTTTAAGAATGCGGTCTAAAAGAGAAGGATGAGCCTCAAGGCTACATAAAACAAGAGATGAACATAAATCAGATACACGATCTCTAATCTCACAAGTGGAAAAAATCTCGAGATCATTCCATTCGGATATCATCATGGAAACAACCGCTTGTTGCTTGCGACTAAGTGCATCGATAACCCGATTTCCCTTTCCGGGAGTATAAAGAATATCAAGATCATAAGATGCAAGGAATTTGAGCCAACGTTGTTGACGCAAATTAAGTTCCTTTTGAGAAAATAAATATTTCAAAGATTTATGATCGGTGTAAAGAATAAATTTTTCTCCCAAAGATAATGACGCCAAATTCGAAGGGCGAAAACAATCACCGCGAGCTCTAAATCATGAGTGGCATATCTAGTCTCCGCTGGCTTCAATTGCCTAGAAGCATAAGCAATAACACGTTCTCTTTGCATGAGAACGGCACCCAAACCAATGTGACTAGCATCGGTATAAACAATAAAATCTTGGTTTTCCTTGGGAATCACAAGAATAGGAGCATCGGAAAGGAGTTCTTTTAATTTCTGAAAAGAAGCTTCACATTTGTCCGACCAAATGTATTTAACTCCCTTCTTTGTCAAACTAGTAAGAGGCACAGAAATTTTGAAAAAGTCTTTTATGAAACGGCGGTAATAACCTACCGATCCAAGAAAACTACGGATCTCCGTCACACTCTCCGATCTCTTCCAATTTTGAATCGCTTCAATCTTTGAAGGATCCACGGAAATTACAGATTCGGAAATAATATGACCAAGAAACTTCACACGTGATTGCCAAAAATGGCATTTAGAAAATTTTGCTTTCAATTGATTGCTCCTAAGAGTTTCCAACACAATCTAAAGATGCTTTTCATGCTCCTCCTCGGTTTTAGAATACACAAGAATATCATCAATGAAGATGAGAACAAATCGATCGAGGAAGTCTTTGAAAACTCTATTCATAAGGTCAATGAAATAAGCTGGAGCGTTCGTTAAACCAAATGGCATAACAAGCCATTCATAAGATCCATAACGAGTACGGAATGATGTCAAAGGAATGCTATCCTCTGCAATAGGAAGCTGATGAAAACTGGTTGCTAAGTCTAATTGTGAAAAGACTCTAGCACCACTAAGTTGATCGAATATATCATCAATCCGAGGTAAAGGATATTTATTTTTGATAGTAAGATTGTTAAGCTTGCGGTAGTCAACACAAAGTCTAAGTGTACCATTGGATTTCTTCACAAAAATAGCCGAAGCTCCCCAAGGCGAGGAACTAGAGCGAATAAATTGCTTCGTCTCCAATTCGGATAATTGTTTGCGCATCTTCTCATTTTCTTTATTGGACATGCGATAAGGAGGACGAGTAATAGATTGAGCTCCAGGGATGAGATTAATTCTGGACTCAATTGATCGCTTAGGTGGCAATCCTAAAACGGGCTCAAATATGTCGGAAAATTCACGAACAACGTGAATAAGAGAAATGACATCTTCCTCATCATCATTATCGTCATCATAAGGATTTAAAGAATATAAAGATGTTGTCAAGACGGAATCCGAATTTTTAAGAACAATAGAAATCTGATTAACAGATTGCGGATGTCGAAGATAAATAGTCCGCTCAGGACATAGGATATGAGATTCATAACGGTTAAGCCAATCCATTCCCAAAATCATTCCAAAGCCTAAGTAACGCATGACATGCAAATCGGCTTGTAAAGAAAAATCACATAAAACAATCTCGACATCTTTACAAAGCAAACTAATTGTTGCGGATCCACTAACCAGATTCGCAATTCTCAGAGAAGTCATTAAAGCAACAACACTTAAAGAAAAAGTATCAACAAGTTCTTTTGATATAAAAGAATGGGATGCACCTGTATCAAAAAAAACTCGAATAAGTTGATCACGAAATAAAATAATGCCATCAAGGATAGAATGAGAAATACCTTGACCACGCGAAGTGTTGCTAGGGGCTTGTGCAACATTTAACTTTCCCTCCTTCTTACCTCGAAGTTTGGGACATGAAGATAAAAGATGACCCGAACTTTTGCAATAGCGATAAAAGAGAGGTTTCAGACATCTATTGGCATAATGGTCTTTAGAACCACAATTGTAGCATTGCCCACTACTAGGGGCAGAAGTCTTTGCCACCGGAGTTGCTTGCTTCCCTTTCTTATTGGGATAAGGACCTTTGAATTTAATAGGCCTTCCCTTGTTGTTGTTGAATTTTGGTTTGGCACCCACAACTTCAACATCACTTTCTTTATCTGCCGCTTCAAGTCGAAGAGCGATATTAACAAGTTGATCAAAAGAAACTTCTAACTTTAGAAGTAATGGCTTCTTGAGATTTTTGTTCAAGCCATAGACAAATCTTTGGTTCTTCTTCAATGGGGTGTTTATATATTCGACCCCGTATTTAGAAAGTGGCTCGAATGATGGACATAGTCTGCCACGGAGGATTCACCTTGAACAAGGTCTATGAAACGACGAGCCAATGTCACATTCTCAGCTTCTGGCACAAATTTTAACTCGAATCGTTTCCGGAATTTCTCCCAAATAAGATCCGCTTCAATAATTTCAGAAATAAGAAGCTCATACCAATCTAATGCTCTTTATTGGAGCATACTTGAAGCCACTTGGACACGGTGAAGATCAATTAGATTCATGCGAGTAAAGATGCGATCGCATGCTTTGAGCCAAGCTTGGAATTGAATGACGCTTTCGAAACCCTTAAATGGCTTCCCACCCAAGTTGGTATAGTCACTACACAAACGTTCAAATCTGGACTTAGGGTGAGTAGGCTCCGGATTGGGTCCGGCAGCTTGAGCATTCTTCACGAGATCTAAAAGCTGCTGGGCAGACATAAATACTCCATCCTGGGGAGTAGCACTAGATTGATCGGCGCTGGGGCGGCCAGGTCTAACCATTTCTCTTCTTTAAGAAAGAAAGAAAGAAGAAAAAGGTTATTCACAAAATAATTATCAAACAATCGTGATTGATAAAACAAGGTATCACAAAAGAAAATAGGATAGAACGATTAGAAGACCCGAATAAAATCCTAAGGCACGACTCCTAAGATGGACTTAGGACAACGATCCTTGTTAAATTATTCTACATCGTTCCAATGTTTGGCTCTGATACCAAGCTGTGACGCCCCACCTCTATACCCACGCTAGCCAAGGACAGTACGGGGTAATGCCTTCAACTAGCGCGGAGAATAAGGCCGTTGAGGAGCGACCATCCGTGTAATTGCTTTGTGCGAGTACCGATATGCCAGATAAATATATAACTTGCATTTCAAACGGGAATCCGACATACCGATGAAAACTCAAAGCTACTACACAGTGGCTAATATCTTCGAAAACAAATATAGAAATAAGAATAACATAAATCAGCACAGAAGTTCATATCTCGAAGGCGGAAACAGATATGAATATTACACATGAAAGTGTATATCAGGGTAGTGGTCAAACAAGATCCACAATATCACAAAAGAATAGTTACAAGTGCAACACAAAAGAACATCAATGAGTCTATACCTCAAATGTATACAACCAAAAAACTACTAAGTAGTTAGCCAAAAGTCAGGATAATAATCCCAGATGAGAAGTCAAGCAGAAGCACTTGTAACATCTCGGTCTAACCCGAGTATTATTTAATAAGAAAATAATAAACGGATCAGTCTAACTATAAATATCACATAAAATGATATAGAATAAGAGATATGACAAAAAAACATGATATAACCATAAAGCCATACTATGATAATTATGTAATTGAAAACCAACTAGAGATTAATCAATATCACAAGAATCTTCTCAAAGATCAAAAGAACGTCATACTCTTTAGTTTTATTCACCAAGTCACAAATATCGACATCGTATCGATGCCAATCATAAAAGCTGGTGAATCACACATTCTAGAAATAATCAATAGAAATCCAGAAATCACAAAAAGGGGAGGCCTATCACAAAACGGGAGCATGAAAACTCACCAACACGTGTATCACAAACGGGACGCTATCCCATGGTCACTAACCATAGAACCGGTTCAACGACGTAGTACAATATCGGTACACCCGAGGAACCTGAAACTCGAATAATTCGAAACAACGACGTAGTACTACGGTACGCCCGATGATCCTGATAAGTTGGTACAACAACGTAGTACAAAGGTACGTCCGATGAACCGAACTCCACAAAAGAACATGGGTCGCTAGCCAACAAAAATTGAGTCGAAACTCCAAATAATACATAGGTCGTTAGCCTATAAAAGAAATGAGATTAAACTCAATAAAACGAGGTACCTTCCCCTACGTGGACAAAGAAACATAGCATATCGCTAGTCTAAATCACAAAAATGATCATCATCAATCATCAAGAAGTGTCAATTACACTAAGCTAGTAAATATATGAGCTTAGCTTCATGTCCCATAACCACTAGCTTAACTTAAATATTTACGAACAAACTGTAAGTCTCCACTCGAAAATTGTCGCAAGAAATTCAATCGAACAGGTCCAAGAATTAACCGACGAAGTAAATGCAAGCGTTTCATACCACTTGTTTTACTAAGCCGTTTAATTAGATTCCTCATACGAGTGAGGTAAAGGTTTGTATATACTAGTAGATTGAAAAAGGGTTTAAGAAATGAGCTTTGTAATAAAATAGTGTTGAAATCGTTTTGATATTTACTACTAGTATAGAAAACCTTTATATTTTTAAAGTGACAAATCACAAAAATGATTGTAGAAACAATCAATCAATGAAATTCATATACGAAAACGTGAATAAATTCCAAAGAAATCGATATCAAATCCATCAAAATGGATATCTCCAAAAATTCCAAAGAAAATGACATCAAAGTCGATAATAGATGATAACAACAAAAGGGAATCAACACGAATCGATTAAATTTGAAAACTCAAGCTAAATAGGCAAAATAGAGCCCAGACAGCAGATTCAGACGTCTGAAATCAAGGATTCAGACGTCTGAATCTGGAAAAATAAATGTTTTCAAAAACACAATTCAGACGTCCGATCCCTATATTTTAGACGTTTGAAATAGGCATTTTTTAGCCTATTTCCTTTCTGGTTGCTCACAAGCAAATTCAGACGTTTGGCATTTATATACAGACGTCTGAATACCGGGGAATAAAAATTCCCAGTATAATATTTAGACGTACGAAATAAGGATTCAGACGTCTGAAACTGTGGTTCAGGGCATTCCTTGAACCTCGACCAAAAATGGCCAAATGAATATCGGAAGCGACCGAGCGAGCAAATGACGACTAAGGATTTATGCCATGCGACAACCCAGCACTAACGGCTCTTCGGTACGCCTCAAATATCAATGTCCAAATATCCGTAATAGGATTTTCATAGACTTTGATTTCAAAACACCAAAAAAATTGGAATATATACCAAATCAATCTGAACCAAAATCAATTGCGCAAAAATAAGTGTTTGGAATTCATACCTAACAATCGAAGATAAATATAGACTAAGACGTGAGATAAAAATCCCACCTTTAAACCCAAAACCAATGAAGAAGAAGCTATAGAGCAAAAGCAAGGACAATCACTCTTCAATTCCAACCCAACAAGCTTGAATCTAAGCTAAAAGGAGAAACATTTCCTAAGTTAGGTTTAGGAATTTCTGAAATTGGTAAGAGAATGAGTTAGAGAAGAAGAAGAGGAGGCTTACCAAAGCTTCTTCTATAAATTTGGAGCTAGAACCTGATTTGCAAATGGAAACTAGGACTTAGAGTTTTAATTTTCCATTCCTCTCTCCATTGTTGCTATAGATGGAGTATTAGGAAATAGAAATGAAGTAATGAAGAGAAGAGGGGTGAAGCTTGGGTCTAATGGGCCGAAATAAAACCAAAGCCCTAAGTGAAAAAGTAGCAAAATTCTTCTATCTCCAAACATATCGAAGTTTATACTCAAAAAGATCGCAAACGTCATTTTGAACTCAATGGGGGTGGTCTCGAGTCCTAATTTGACTGTTTGCAAAAAGTAGCTTTTCGGACTAAAATCCGACTAACGATGAAATATTTAAATACTCAATCGTAAAATATGCGGGTTGTTATAGACACCCCTCCTTAAAGAAATTGCGTCCTCGCAATCATAAGCAATAAATGAACAAAAAGTAACAACCATAAAAGCATATCAACACAAAAAGAAGAAAATTAAAAAAAAAAGTTCACCTCAAAGAGCATGAGAAAGTAAGTCCGGATTTGTTCGCTCGATGAATTATCTAGATTCCCAAGAGCAATACTTAGGATTTGAGGACCATTGAACTTTCACAAGCGGGACATCTTTATTTCGAAGGCGTTTGACTTTCAAAGCAATAATTCGAATAGGATGTTGCTCATAAGTTAAAATAGGTGAAACTTCAATTTCTTCCACAATACCGGGCTCAAGAATAGAATCGGAATCTCGAAGGCATTTCCGTAATTTAGAAACGTGAAACACGTCATGAATAGCATAAAATTGAGCCGGTAATAAGAGGCAATAAGCCACGGAACCAATACGTTCGGTGATGGGAAATGGACCAATATATCGAGGTGCTAACTTTGCCGATCGACTGAAACGTACAACACCCTTCATAAGTGAAACACGTCATGAACACGAAATCTGATACCAGCTGTCTCGACCCGTCTTTCTATCTCCAGAAAAACGCATCATGATTTAAGAAAGAAAGGTATAGAAGAAGAAAAGATAAGAAAGAAGAAACTCAACAACATCAGATACTCACAGTGGAACGAATGAAATATAGTATATCACATAAAATATTGCATAGTATCATATTACATCAGAGTTACACAATTTATACAACACATATTAGATAGTTATAACATCTGTCTAACTATACAACTCAAGATATCACAAGATACAGATATCACACAAACATAGTGGAACCATGATATATCTACACGCGGAAGCCTCCTGCTCCAAATCTCCTCCATAATTCGTCAAACTAACCTGAATCTCTCGACTACTCATACATAATATTAGTACCCAAAAGTTTAATAAAATAGAAAATAAACACTCGGGTCAGACAGGGGTCTGGTGTGAGTAAACAGGTTAAAATTGCTTAACTTTAGAAAATCCTTGAAAAGAAAAGGTATCACGTAAGACTTCCCACACATAAACATGGAAAAGTTTTTACCTTACGCTAACCAAAACATTTGATAGGAAATCATGTGATATTATAATAGTGTCTAGGGTTTTCAAGTAAATAAGAAATAGCCGAAATTGTTACATTATTAAATTCCTGCTACTAGCCACAAAAGTGGGTAATACAATCAAAACTGTAGGGTTTCATAGGAAGAATGGGTTTCCATCAATGGCAGGGCTACCGGGGTACCGCTCGTCACAGTACGTGGCCTGGATCACCGTACCGAGGATCACTCCCAATCCCCTGCAACACTAAGCCGGGACCATCCCTTACTGGACAGTCCCGAGTAAGATCACCCCGTAGTTGGCGCGACCAACCACCCACTAAGCCGAAATAAAAAGGGACATCTAGACAGGGATAACCTCACCCTGAAATGGGTGCTACCCACCTAGCCTTGCTGCATCTCCTCTGTTTTAGCCATTCCCAGTTGATGAGGCTTGAGGCTGCGAATTCCTTAATAGAACACATCTATCTTAGAATGCTCATCGTCCACCTGACGATGTTCTGAAAGCATTCTGACGCAGCGGATAATTCGAACAAAACTTCAATCGATGAAATGTAGCAATCGGTGTGTTGAAGATACCAAATGCCCAAGTTCGTTGATCCAAAGATACCGAACTCTAGCTATCTCAAACACGTTGATAGCGCACTATACCGTGTTTCAAGATCTACGATTCTTCGCACGTTGATCTAGCGCACTAGATTCCGTGAATCGGCTTCTACGATCGTTGAATCGAGCGTACTCGATTAACCGAAAGAGGAGATAGGAGATTACACTCAACTACCAATTGGTATGAAAGCACAAAGCTAACAAAAGAGAAATTTTATTCAAAATCAACAACCCAAAAATTACAACACACGCGTATTTATAGGAGTTACAATCCAGTCCTTAAGTCGTATATGACCTATGACCTCCTTAGGTCGTTGCCGACCTATCAACAGTACACACGACTCATCATTTAAGTCGCACACGACTTAGTACATTACACACTTACAAGCAACATATCTCACGACCTATACTAAGTCGTTGCCGACTTATCAGATCACAGTTACATCACCTGTTCACAATTACGGACGACTCATCATAAGACGACTTAAGAAATAACGACCTAAAGACAGTACATGTTCAACGACTTAAGACAATACGACTCATATTTCTGCTACAGACGACTTACGACCTAAGTAAGGTCGTTAACGACCTAAGACAATGGCATAGCTTGCTTCTGGAAAAGTTAGATCGAGAAAGAGTTAGGTCGCCAAGTTTTTAGGTCGTGACTCGCTAGCTCGTCTCCCTTCACCACGTTAGGTCGTATACGACCTAATACGCCTTCATTAACTCGCAGCTTCTCCTCCTTAGGTCGGGGCCGACCTAAAATATGTTCTGGTTCCTTTAACCCGTTGTCTCTTATCTCGTTAAGTCGTAAACGACCTAGAGTGTCCCAGTTAGGTCGTGGCCGATTCACAATACCTTCAATAGGTCGTCGCTCCTCTTCACGTGTTCCGTTAGGTCGTAGGTTACTGCTGTTAGGTCGTGAACGACCTAAATTTTCTCTCTTAGGTCGTGCACGACCTAGGACTTGTGAATTTCTCGAATTTTCAGATTGCTCTGCATCATCCTCCCATGGTTGAGAAAAATTCGACCTCGAATTTGTACATTCTTCTTCATCTGATTGTTTATCCCCGTAATAAGGAACAAGATGTTTAACATTGAACACGTCAGACGTGTAAACCTCTTCTGGCAGCTTCAACTTATAAGCATTTTCATTAATTTTCTTCACAATTTCAATTGGACCAATTTTTCGCGCCTTCAACTTGTTGTAAGCACCCGCCGGAAAACGATCCTTTGTCAATACAGCATAAACCAAATCACCTTCCTTAAATTCAACATTTCGACGTTTCAAATCTGCAAACTTCTTATATTTCTCATTCGATTTCTCCAATCGTTCCTGAACGGTTCTATGACATTCAGTCAGCTCATCAACAAAATCAGTAGCTCGTTTAACTGTTCTCTTTGACTGTGGTACAGCTGCTAAATCCAATGGCCCCCTGGGTAAATTTGAATAAATAATCTGAAACGGACTGAATCCTGTGCTTCGATTTACTGCATGATTATGAGCAAATTCTGCCTGGCATAGTTTCATGTCCCAACTTCTCAAATTATCCTGTACAAGACATCGCAACAAATTTCCCAATGACCTGTTAACAACTTCTGTCTGCCCATCGGTTTGTGGATGATAAGCACTGCTAAACTTCAGTTTCGTTCCCACCACCTTCCACAAACTCAACCAAAAGTGACTCAGAAAACGAGTATCTCGGTCAGAAACAATAGATTCTGGTAAACCATGAAGTCGATAAATCTCCTTGAAAAATAGCTGTGCGACTCGAACTGCATCTGCTGTCTTCTTGCAAGCAACAAAATGTGCCATCTTTGAAAACCTGTCCACCACAACAAATATCGAATCATTTCCCCTTTGAGTTCTCGGCAAACCCAAAACGAAATCCATGCTGATATCAACCCATGGCTTAGATGGTACTGGTAACGGCATATACAACCCTGCATTCGTTGCTGTCCCTTTTGAAACTTGGCAAATATGACATCGCTCCACGAATCTTTCAACCTCTTTCCTCATCGACGGCCAAAAGTAAGACTGCGAAATCAACTGTAAAGTACGATCACGGCCAACATGTCCTTCCTCGTGCAATTCCTTCACAATCTTCATCCTCAAACTACAGTCCGGAATACATAAACGATTTCCTTTAAACAGAAAACCATCAACTAACATGAATTCATCGGTACTCCCATCCTTCACTTTTTCAACATATTTCACAAAGTAAGGATCTTCTTCAATCATCTCTGGCAACATTTCAAACCCCGTCACTTCCACCTTCATTGTCGTCAGTAAATGACTCCTCCTACTTAAAGCATCAGCTACTCGATTGGTCACCCCAGATTTGTGCTTAACGACAAAAGTAAACTGCTGTAAATATGCAATCCATGATGCATGTCTTGCTGAAATCTTATCTTGCCCCTGTAAATGTTTCAAAGCTTCGTGATCAGTGTACAGAACAAATTCCTTCTGAAATAAGTAATGTCTCCAATGCTTAACAGCCTGAACAACAGCATAAAATTCAACGTCATATGTACTGTATCTGATCTTTGCCCCTGACAGTTTCTCACTAAAATAAGCAACTGGCTTTCCATTCTGGCTCAGAACTCCTCCAATACCAACCTTCGAAGCATCAGTATGCAATTCAAACAATAACTGAAAATTCGGTAAAACAAGAATTGGTGCAGACGTCAACAATTCCTTGATCCTTTCAAAGGCAACCCCCGCTTCCTCTGACCATACAAATTGTTTCACTTTCATGCAATCAGTCACTGGAGCCATCACGCTACTGAAGTGTGGTATGAACCTTCGGTAGAATGACGCTAGCCCATGAAAACTTCTCACTTCTGTAATTGTCTTTGGCTGCAGCCAATTCTTGACTGCTTCAACTTTGCTCTGGTCAACTTGAATACCTTTCCCTGAAACAACATACCCCAGGAATAAAACACTAGGTGTCATAAACACACATTTCTTTGTAGCAGCATAAAATTGTTCTTCACGAAGAATAAACAACACTTCTCTCAGATGTAGAACATGTTCCTCCGTACTCCTGCTATAAATCAAAATATCATCGAAATAAACCACGACGAACTTTCCAATGAGTGGTCTAAAAATTTGATTCATCACCCGCATGAATGTACTTGGTGCATTTGACAAACCAAACGGCATAACCAACCATTCGTACAACCCCTCTCTTGTTTTGAAAGCTGTCTTCCATTCATCTCCAGGTCTGATTCGAATCTGATGATAACCACTCTTCAAATCAATTTTCGAGAATATAGTTGCCCCACTCAACTGATCCAACAAATCATCCAACCTCGGCATAGGAAATCTGTAACGAACAGTGATCTTATTCAAAGCTCTACTATCAGTGCACATTCTCCAAGTTCCGTCCTTCTTTGGTACTAACAATGCAGGTACAGCACACGGACTCAAACTTTCCTGAATACGACCCTGTTCAAGTAATTCTTCCACCTGCCTTCGTAACTCCTCATGTTCCTTCGGACTCATTCTGTAATGTGGTCGGTGTGGTAACACTGCTCCGGGAACAAGATCAATCTGATGTTGAATGTCTCTAAGTGGTGGTAACTCCTTTGGCAACTCCTCTGGAAAGACATCTTCAAACTCTTCCAAAACAGGCTTCACTTCTTCAGGAATCTCAACTTCTTCGCTACTCTCTCTCCCAATCAACAAAAACACTTCCGGTTCTTCCTCCACTTCTTTAACAAACTCCTTCAAAGTCAACAGAGTTTTTAATTCTTCAATCTCTTCTAGCTTGCTCTCCTTCTGCTGTTGCTTCTTAGGAACCAAAGTGATTTTAGTACCCTCGAACATGAAACTGTAACTGTTGGCACGACCGTCATGCTGAACTGCTCTATCAAACTGCCATGGTCTGCCCAACAATAAGTGACAAACATCCATATCTACGACATCACACCAGATTTCATCTTTGTACTTCTTCCCAATCGAAAAATTAACACAAGCCCTTCGACATACTTTCACTTCACCCCCTTTTCTTAACCATGCAAGCTTGTATGGTTTAGGATGCTTCTCGGTCTTCAAGTTCAACTTTCTCACTGCCTCTGTAGAAATAATATTATCACAACTTCCCGCATCAATAACGAACTTGCAAACTTTTCCCAGAATAGTACATGTCGATTGAAAAATATTGCTTCTCAGCCAACTACAATCCTCCTCTTGCTTAGGTGTCAAACAACTTCTCCTCATCATAAGATTACAACCTTCATCACCCGACACTTCTTCTTCCTCCTCAACATAAGGTTCATTTGAATACTCTGCCTCCTCACCATCATCTGCCTTAACCTCTGCAACCATGGTTCTCTTCTTCGGCCTCGGACATTCGTTGCTTTTGTGACCCAACTCCTGACAATTATAACATTTGAAAACACTATTCGCCTTCGCTTTCTCAGCCTCCTTCACCACTGGCTTTGTAACAGGTTTAGGAACACTAGAACTTCCACCGGCACCTTTCACTGGATTATTAGAATTAGTAAACACACCACCTCCACGCCTTCCTTGTTTCTCCCAAGCTAACGCTTTCTGATGTGCCTCTGCAACGGATCTAGGATCGAACATATTAACCATATCCTGGATCTGCATTCTCAAACCCCCAATGAATCTAGCTGTCAGCTGTTCTTCTGTTTCCATAATATCGTTCCTGGCAATGAGTTGGTAAAATTCATCAGCATAATCACTAACAGACTTTGTCCCTTGCCTCAGATTCTGCAACCTTTGGTACATAAGTGATTGGTAGTTGTAAGGTAAGAAAGTAGATCTCATCAACTTTTTCATCTTCTCCCAAGATTCTATCTTTGACTTCCCCATTCGTTCTCGAGTAAGTTTAGTTTGCTGCCACCATGCCAATGCTCTCCCCCTCAACCTAGTAGCAACCAACTTCACCCTTCGATTCTCCGGCACCTCCTTGAAATCAAAGATTTCCTCCACATTAGACAACCAATCTAAGAACTCCTCAGCAACCATTCCGCCTTTAAATTCTGGAATTTCCATTTTCATACCCGACTCCCAACGACGGTCATCCTCCACATCACGGTAAGAATTTCGAACTTGGTCTCGATCTCGATAATGAATACTTGCTCTATCACCCTCTTCAACAAAATCAAAGGTACGCCTACATCGATCTCGACTAACATCATCCCTTCTCTCATGCATGCTTCTTTGACTATGTCTCTCCTCATCTCTATATGCTTCATGGTCAAATTCACGTTGACTTCTTCTCTCTTCATGTGCATAGTCATGATGATCTCTTCGTGATGAAATTGATGTTTCTCTTCTATCTCTACAAGAATGTGGCGATACCCTCCTCGCTTCCGTAACCGATGGCGAAACTCGGTTTCCTCCATGGTTCGAGTTTGGTGATCTCCTTCTTTGATTCAAATCATTCATCAATCTCTCCAATTTACCAATGCCTTCATCAAATTTTTCATTAATACGTTGTTCCATAAGCTCGGCTTCTTCTCTACGATACAAAGCTTCAACGTTTTGATGACGATTAGCTCTCCTTGGTGGCATGGTTAAAATTTTCACAAACTTCAACAAATTGAACACAATACTTCAAAATTTCACACGATAAGGCAATCTAGGCTCAACTGTCTCGGCAATGCTTGTCTCGGCCTTGACTCTTCACAACTTTGCTTGGCTCGGTCAAGACTTGCCTCGGCTCACTCCAAAACCTTCAAAACTTTGGCGCGCAAATCACCAATTCAAAATCCAAACAAAATCCAACTCCTCGATCCAAAATGAAATGGATCAAACTCTCCAAACTTGATGCAACTTCAATATGAACACGATGAACTCCTTCCAACTTCAAAAACTTCAAAAACTTGGCTCCAAGAATCAAACTTAGCTATGATTGGCTAAGTATGGCTCTGATACCAAACTGACGCAGCGGATAATTCGAACAAAACTTCAATCGATGAAATGTAGCAATCGGTGTGTTGAAGATACCAAATGCCCAAGTTCGTTGATCCAAAGATACCGAACTCTAGCTATCTCAAACACGTTGATAGCGCACTATACCGTGTTTCAAGATCTACGATTCTTCGCACGTTGATCTAGCGCACTAGATTCCGTGAATCGGCTTCTACGATCGTTGAATCGAGCGTACTCGATTAACCGAAAGAGGAGATAGGAGATTACACTCAACTACCAATTGGTATGAAAGCACAAAGCTAACAAAAGAGAAATTTTATTCAAAATCAACAACCCAAAAATTACAACACACGCGTATTTATAGGAGTTACAATCCAGTCCTTAAGTCGTATATGACCTATGACCTCCTTAGGTCGTTGCCGACCTATCAACAGTACACACGACTCATCATTTAAGTCGCACACGACTTAGTACATTACACACTTACAAGCAACATATCTCACGACCTATACTAAGTCGTTGCCGACTTATCAGATCACAGTTACATCACCTGTTCACAATTACGGACGACTCATCATAAGACGACTTAAGAAATAACGACCTAAAGACAGTACATGTTCAACGACTTAAGACAATACGACTCATATTTCTGCTACAGACGACTTACGACCTAAGTAAGGTCGTTAACGACCTAAGACAATGGCATAGCTTGCTTCTGGAAAAGTTAGATCGAGAAAGAGTTAGGTCGCCAAGTTTTTAGGTCGTGACTCGCTAGCTCGTCTCCCTTCACCACGTTAGGTCGTATACGACCTAATACGCCTTCATTAACTCGCAGCTTCTCCTCCTTAGGTCGGGGCCGACCTAAAATATGTTCTGGTTCCTTTAACCCGTTGTCTCTTATCTCGTTAAGTCGTAAACGACCTAGAGTGTCCCAGTTAGGTCGTGGCCGATTCACAATACCTTCAATAGGTCGTCGCTCCTCTTCACGTGTTCCGTTAGGTCGTAGGTTACTGCTGTTAGGTCGTGAACGACCTAAATTTTCTCTCTTAGGTCGTGCACGACCTAGGACTTGTGAATTTCTCGAATTTTCAGATTGCTCTGCATCACATTCAATCCATACAAGTTCGTTCCGGGTTCGAATTAAACCGAAGGTACTATCTCGTTTCACTCATTTTGGAATCACCCTCAGAGTCAACGACCATAGTCCCTGCACTCTGAATCATCATCTCGAAACTGAAAGTACTATTTCCGTCAAACTCTTCACGGAATCACCCTCAGAGTTATACTGACGAATAGTTCTTACACTTAGAGTCTTCACTTGCTCTCCACTTGGATTCACGACGTAACATTTAATTTGGATCGATGTGGTTTTCAGATATCCAAATATGGAAACCCGATCCCGGTCTTACCGAAATCCAAACGCCATTTTAATGTCCATGTTGTTTAAGGGTTTAAATAAACTTATATTCGGGATGATATAACAGATAGATGAATCACATTATCACAGTAGATAATTCATATCAACCAATCATCTCATAAAGCAGCATATCACATATCAGAGATATCACACCCAAATCATCCGACATCATTCAAACATCCAATATCAATCATCCAATATCATTCAATCATCCATAAGCAGTTTGATTAACTCTTAATCAATTTAATTAACCTTTAATTAAATTAATTACTATCCTTTAATTACTTGGATTATCTTAATCATGCTTCACTAATTTATTACAAATTAATTTACTAATCATCTCTTAATGAACTTCCTTAATTAATCTTCCTTGATTAATTACCCTTTAATTACATTTGAGTAATTAGCCTTTAATTCTTTAATTAATTCCACAAATTAATTATCCTTAACCATATACAGTAATTAACCTTTAATTACTATCATTAATTACAATAATTAATGATCCTTCATTTACTTCCATTAATTAATCAACTATGATTAATTACATTAATCCTTTATTAATTTCAATTAATCATACTTTAATTAATCACCCATTCATCAGACTTGATTAATTTCATTAATCATATTAACTAATGATCCTTAGTAATTAATTAACTCTTTAATTAATTAAATAATTAACTTGTAATTAACCATCTTATTAATTAGTCTTAATTAATAATAAATAGAAATTAACAACTTGTAATTACTTACTTCTTAATTAATTATATTAATCCTTTGATTAATTATACTAATTAATAAATATTTAATTACTTCATTAAGTAATTATTAAACAATTGAATTAATTAATAATCCTTAATTAATTACTTTATTGATTAATTACATTTTTAATTAATTACATAATTAATCTTAAATTGATCACATTCATTAATGAGTTAATCACATTAATTAATTAACTAAAATTAACTAAGTAATTAACTCTTAATTACTTCCATAAGTAATTATCTTCAAATTACTTTCATTAGTTAATTACTTTCTTAATTAATTACCTTAACAAGTAATTAATCCCATCATTAAATAATCCTTAGTTCTTTAATTAATTAATTACTCTATAATTAATTAACTTCAAATCAATTAACTTAATTAATCCTTAAATTCATAATATCAAGTGATTAACCCTTAATCACTTCACCCAATTACCTTCATAAGTAATTTCCATTGATTACTTCCATAAGTAATTTCTCTTCTTAATTACATTCAGTAATTATTCATCATTAAATAATTACACTTAATTAATTCATAATTAAGTGATTATTTAAAATTAACCAAACAATTAACTAGTCATTTAAAATTAATTAAATAATTAGTTAACTTCTTATATTTAAAATCCTTAATTAATTAAGAAAATCATTTATCTTAATTAATCTTTTACTTATTAACAAATCATATTTAATTAAGTATTCATACGAATAATAATTTAACCATATTTATTTTCACAAATTAATTATTTGAATTAATCAAATCTTAATAGCTAAAGACAATCTATTTTATTTTTATTGGTTTACAAAATTATAACAATAACCTTATTTGAAAATAAAGCATTTATAAATCAATTTGAAATTTAAAACACTTTAATTAACTAATTTAAACTTATTCATTTTCAATATAATTTGAAAACTTAGTTTTTAAAACATTACTTAAAATTTACTTAAAACTTTGATTTAATATTTAAATTCAAAACACTCTTTTTAAATTAAAATTCAAAATTTAATTAAGTTAATTATTTTCCAAAGAAATCATTTTAAACAATTTAAATTTGAAAATAAATTCAATTAACACTTTTAAAAGTTTGTTTAACTTTTACTTACAAAGAACAAGTTTTAACTTTTATAAATTTGTTTCCTTTTTAAAAAAAAAACTTAAGCATTATATTAACACATGAGAACGTCTCGGATCAAACCCGAGTGAAACTCACCAAAAACTCGAGCAAGTCTCGAGTCACACTCCAACCTATCTGCTTCGAGACTAACCCTACGCTTGCACGTACCTAAACCCGAGAATACACCTTTTTCCCAAACACCACTATTTCCGGTGCACAATGTACACGCCTATACGTGCATGACCCAACCACCTTCCTCCGACCAACTATCTGGTCGCCGACCAACCACACACAACCACGACAACCATTCCCTCAACCCAGAATCACGAATCCAACAACGAATCAAAATTCGACCCTCTGCTCGAAAATCTGAAGTAACTCGACCTCAAAATAACCCATCGCCTCTGATGAACTCGCCATCGGAAACTCCAGTAACCCCTCCAAAGCACCGCCGTATGACCACGCCGCAATTCCCCAACATGCGAACACCTCCGGCCACTCAACGACGACGAGAAACCCACTGGAACGATGGCTTCAACAACCAGACACTAAACCCTACTACGATTAATACAGATCAAATCGGCCATAGGAAAAATTCAAAAGCATTTTTCCCTTCATCCATGTTACGAATTCGACCAAGAATTCAACTCAAATCATCGAGTTGATCATCGGCAATTCATCAAATGGCCAAAAATGGTCATCTCTAAATTCCCAATTGAATATCAACTTAAAAATTCTGAAATGCATGTTAAAAATCATAATTTTTAACCACTAATTCATCTATACAATCCAAAGCAGGAATTAAAATTATTGATTTCTGACATGAATCGAGATTTCACTGTATTTTCCATTTTAAAAATTATTTGTAAATTAAAAATCCCAGATACTATTTTTAAAATTACCAGCATACATAAATTTACAACTTTCATTCACATATCAAGATCTAATATGGTCTAGTTTGGAAGATTTGAATTTTTCTTTAAGAAAAACAACTGTAAATATACAGAGATGAACTTTATAGGTTCTTCTACACCCAGACATTCCATACCCTCAATCATGCATACATAACAGTATTCATGTAAATATGTTCAATATCATAGCAAAATTCAACACATGCATCAACATTCAACCACAGATTTATTAAAAAGTGTTTTTAAAAGGATTTACTCACCAATTTACAGAGAACAGAGCATGTTTTTCAGGCCTTGAAAATTTAATCTGAGAAATGCTTTTGATTGCTTTGCTGTTGAAAACCTTTGCATGCCTTCAAATTGTTGATTTAAGGTGTTGAAACTGATGTTGAACTTGCTGTTGAATTGAGAATCATCTTGAATGCTTCTGTTAAACTCCATCTTGTTTTGAAGCTTCCCACGTTGCAGAAAGTATTACAGATTTTAAATGAAAATAGTATACTGGTTTTAGTTTTAGAAATATGTTTACACTATTAAATTTTGGTTTGACAAGTTTTCAGATTTGGAATTATCTTTGTTTCAGCTGAGAAATAAGGAAAGAAGAGTGAAGAGATGAAAAGTTTATTTTAATAAATTAAGTCATGGTTTATTAAAATTAAAGAAAGTAAATTTTTAAATGAAGACACTTGTTTAAGAACTTACATTTGTCACTCACAACACTTAATTGTCTTACATATGTTACATAGGTGTCTTAAGATAACAACATATGTTTCTTAAGTATTTTTAAATAAATTTTTATTTAATTCAAATGTTAATATAAGCTTACATACTTAAGTTACTTAATTAATAAATACTTATATATGTATATATAAATTTACTTTTTAAAGAAAATATTATAAAACTAATTATAATACAAATAAATCCTTATACATGTATTTTTAAAATCTAAAACATTCATCTTTATTGTTTAAGAGATAATTTTTAAAAAGAAAGTTTATTAATAACTTTATATATATATTTTTATAACCATTTTAATTTAAGCACTTTAAAGAAAACAAAATAAAACTTGTTCAAATCATATTTAAACTATCACACTTAAAAATAAATAATTATCTTATACTTTGAAAATAATTGAATTAATCTTAAATTAACTTTTGAAAAATATTAAATTTAAAACAAAGCTTCAAGTCACAATATATTCATACATATATGTATTATCAATAGATTATATTAAATTTCAAAACAACTTCAAATTATAACATATACATACATATATAATACAATTTGAAAATTCATATTTTATTTAAAACAAAAGATCTTCTATTCACAATATATATATATATCAAATATATATATTATAAATAGAATATAAAATTTTTATTAGCTTTGAAAGATAATTCTTATCAATTTTAAATTGTAAAAAGATATTGATCAATATTGCCAGATTAAATATTAACCTTTAAAAGATTAAATTTACCAATTTAAATTAAAATTATAAAGAAAAATTATCGAATCAATTTAATTATTAATACAGATTATTAAATTGATATTGCCCAAAATTCCGGGTCGTCGCATTGCTCTTAATAACGGTAACCACAGTAGCATAGCCATTTCTCGCTAGCTCCTCAAACTTCCTAACATACTCAAGAACGGTCATTTCTCCCTGCTCCAACTCAGCAAACTTCCTGAGCAAGGTAGACTTAGAAATCTTAGACATGAACCTCTCCTCAAATCTCCTTTTGAATTCATCCCATGTCATAACTTCATTAACTCCAACTGTAATGCTATCCCACCAGTACAGCGCCGGTACTTGCAACTATCTCGAAGCAAGTCTTCTCTTCTGCTCATCATTGAGCCCTAGATTAGCGAAAATCCTTTCACGATAAAGTAGCCAGTTCTCTACTTCAATTGCGTCCTCCGTACCAATGAATGGCTTTCCTCCTCAATTGAGTATAATCCCTATTCAGAATAGCATAGTCAGTCAACACTGGAACTTCGAGTGGTTTCTTCCAACAATATTTCCTCCAACTACTCCAGCATCAATTCCCGCTTGCACCATGTTTGCGAAGAATTGATACATTGCTTACATACCAACTTATGGGACTCTAGCACCCACATTCTCATCTTGTGGCCAACTTGGGTTCCTCATAGTATTAGGTCTGGCATTTTCATTTGTCATGGTGCTTCCCCCACCAATGTTAACTCTTCTAGCATCCATATCTGTATTCGAGCCTTCGTGAGATACAGAAGAATAACCTATTAAAGATACAAGACTAGAGATATAGCATATACTTAAATATACCAAATACAAAGTACGTTACTATCGTGTTATCCCATACCCTAATATTTTCCCTAATTCCTAAGGATTATCTTTTCAAAAATAATTTTAAGTTAACTTTTTTCCATAAACTAGGCTCTAATACAAGTTGCAATATCCCCTATCTGGAGGCCTGAAGCTAAGCGCTATAGATGCTGCAATCATCCATAGTATTAACTTCCAATGACCAAATATGGTAATGTAGTGATATTCGTAATATCAGAATCACTTAAATATGAAATAAAATCACCGATTACAAAAACAACTTTTCTCATTATTTCAAAACACAACTTCATATCCAAGTTACATAATCCCAAAATGTTTCCCAGGCATTGATCAAATACAATTATTACAAATATGCTAAAAATGACATAAAGATGTCCCCTTGGATGATCCGGGAAATAGTAGACTAACTGTCTTAATACAACACAGTGGAATTATTTAAACAAACAGTCTTTATATAACTAGGATTTCCTCCTATACATCTTTGGAGCTTATTCATCCACCTACTAAAACCTAAAAACCTGATAACTCTCAGTCCACTCAAATCAATTTTTAGCACCCAAGAGTTTAAGTGGAAAACATAAACTTTGAGTCAGACATAAAGTATGGTGCGAATAATACTATACACCTTGGTTATTTGATATTAAGTGAGACAATGCCGCTTTGTGGAACATGTTTCCCCTCACTACTATCTCTTTAAACATATATTTTTGCAAATAATAATCCTACAACCAAACTGGTTCATCAAACTGATTATATCAATAATTGCAATATCAAATATGCCAAAAACTGGTATTTAATGGACCAGCTATCCAAAAAAATGTAGTCTAGTTTGGCTAACTACTAACCTTTGGCTGACTCGGGCCTACCAGATAAAATAATAAAAATGATCTAACAACTATTAGATAAGTCTTCTGGATGGCCTATCCCTAATTTACTTCTCCAATGATCTCCTGATCTTAATGGTTTTGCTGCCTTATTAATAACCTGTCTTCTTTTTTGTACCTAAATTATTTTCTGTCTTTAACTATCATTTAATTCTACCTTTGACTAAGCCTTACACCCTGGAATTTTGAGCTAAAATTAGCCTGGGGTTAAAGCTAATGTATAGTATGTGACCCTACACCAGTCTCATTTGGTCTTGTAATATCCGAGTCATTTTTTTCTTAGGCTTAACTACCCTTTTAAATTTTCCTTGAAAAGCTTTTCAAAATGATTTAAACCTTTAAATCATACATATACAAGAAAAATACACTCTTTGCTTTACTCAAAGCTAATTGCCATGTTATATATACTTTACCCAAAATAATGTTGGAAAAATATATTAAGGATTTCCTGTCCCTCAAAAATAAGTTGAAACCCTTTTTAACTTAGGCTATGTTGCCTAGGTAAATCATTCGAAACCTTTGTTTAAAACCTTTAAACAACCCTATTGAAACATTGAATGTAGCCTTTTTGTAACAATTGAAAGTAACCCTTTCGAAACCATTGAAAGTACCCCTTTCAATATAAGTAAACAACTTTACTTTATTCCTTTAGGCCGAAAAGCAAAAACAAGCCTTTTGAAACCCTTTTCAAAAGACCACTGGAAACTTCTCTTTCGAATGTTTTAAAACCTTAGACATCCTCTTTTCACAAAAAATATGCTATTCGAAAACAATTGAAAATCTTCATTCAAAATACTTCACGTACATTTTGAAGCCATTGGGGAACTTCCTCTTCGAAACCATAGTTTACACCTTCCGAAAATACTAGGGAACCACCCTTTCGAAACCTACATTAGTTACCTTTTGAAAGCATTAAAGCATACTACTTAAAACAAACCTTTCAAAAGCATTGGGTTCAAGTAAATGCTTGTGGAACATTGTTTCAAAACCATCAAAACAATTTAAGTCGAAATCTATGGGTTTATCTTTCAACAGAACCAAGGGTCTAAAAACAATTAAGTCGAAAGCACTCTTTTGAAAAAATTTACCTAAATAAAAAAAATAGATGGTTTCGTCACCATCCCTTTCGAAAGCATTGGAGAAGTGGCTTCTTTAATAAAGTCGAAATCATCTCCGAAACCATGTTTAAATGCAACGACCTCAACTACTGGGTCAAAAGGTTGAATAGCAGCAACTGGGCTTTCAACACTGTTGAAAGCCCATTTAAAACAAAAGGTGGTAACGTTGGTCATAAGCACTCATTTAAACTAATTAACCAAGTCGAAATCTATCTTATTCGAAAGCAAGCAAGCGCATTTTCTTTACAAAGCCAAAACATTGTTTTGACCCCTTCGGAATCCCTATATCGACCCTATGCCTTTCGCCTATTTCAATCCACTACATATGAAGTCTTTGATACTAGGTGTATCGGTTTCGAACTAGATGGAGGCAGAGGAATTTGGTCGAAAGGTAGCTGCCGAGTGGAGCGAAACAGCATATACTTACAAAACTGATTTCTTTCCTTTTAAAGTAATTTCTTTCCAACTAACTTGCCTATTTGTCAAAATACAATTGGTTGCTAATTTATTTTCCCGATCTTTTGTAAAAGTGCTATCAAATTCAGAATTTTTTTATTTAAAACATTTACAAAATGCACCTTCTCCTATTTTAAACATATAAAATATTTAAGTCCCATACCTTAAATAATTTTATATACTTAACAAAACACTTCGAAAAATTCTCCAAAAATTCCAATAAATCAATTTTAATATGTTTTGTAACGTATTTAAATTTCAAACCCAAAGCCAACATATATTGGCCGTAAATTATTTAAAATAGCATTTTTTCACTAGAAAATTCATAGTAAATCCATAATAATTCAGAAAATTATGAAACTTGAAACCCATATCCAAATAATACTTCTAGCCTCAATTTAAAGTTACAAGTGGCTTGGATATCATCTTATAGGATTTATAAATCAATTATCATCATAGAATTCATATAAAATAGCATAAATCATCAATAAGTTTATATCCACTTTTAAATAATCAAAACATGGAAAAACATTTGCAAAATACTTTCAGATTTAAACTAAAATAAAAAATAATCAAAAACATGAGATGTAGTCATTATTCACTTATGCTTTGATGTTAAGGGGTTGAGATTTGATCTTGGATTTAAGTAGATTAGCATCTTTCACTTGATTTAGCTTATCTTCGCCTCTTTTCTTCTTTAATTGTGGTTGGCCTTTAAGTTGGTTTTAGTTTTGTGAATGTTGAAATGAACGTGTGGAATTAATGGTACAAAGGTTTAGCGTATAAGGGTATTACTTCTATCTATTCTGCCCTTGTCTACTTACCCTAACTTAATTCATTTTAGTTCCTTTAGTTCATTTGTATAAATAGGCACGACTACCCATAATATCACAAATATCATTCCCTTAACCTATTTACTATTTCATTTAATTTACCTCATTAAATGTTGGAAATAATGTTACTAAAAATTAGGATCGTTACAATGTCACAAAGGAAAACCCAGGTAGTACATGCCCAAACACGTGATAGTGATTACCAAAAACTCTCGTGCCCCTCAACCAAAAGCATCTATAGATATTTGGTGTTGATGTATCCTTTGGATTCGCTAAACCCACTAGCTATGCGCCTACTCTATTTTCTTTCATTTTCCATGCTGATGTCACATTCACATCTCAACACACAAGTCTTCATCACTCGAACAGATCTTGAATATTTTCGTGGATTCCAGTACAAGTCACCCGACGAATGCAATGCTGACCTCTACCTTGGACTTAACCTTACGATAGACTGTTCAACTCTACAGCGTTCCACTCCACAGCCGGTTCCAAAACATAAAACTCGTATATCAACTTTGAAGTGGTTTTTAGTAAGTAGTATGTGTAACGACCCGCCTTTTTGGACAGTTTAAACCGACGATCAAATACACATGCCGATTCCAAACCATTCAAAAGGGCAGATGGTTATTGGGGTAAATAAGAAAAGAAAAGAAAGAGAAATAAAGGAAAAGAAACAACACAGAATCTCGCAGCGGAACGATAAAATATAATAGTCAAATAAACAGTTCATGAAGCTGTTTACTATACTTTGACAATTATTTATACAACATTTATCAGAGTTATACATATACAACAGAACAATTAAAATAATGCCGCAGATAGCATGATGCAAGGTTAATAATAGTAATAGTATACCAAATCTTCGTCTTCATCTTCCAGAATAGATCTTCAAAAATCTGAAAAACTCAGGACTGACCCGAGCGTAATGAAAAGACAAAACACTCGAGTCAGGACTAAAATATCCTTATGAAAGTTAAATCAATCGTAAATAAATATGAGTGTAACGGCGTCAGAGATGTTTACGGGTTTTGACATCTCATATCCAGTGTCAACGTGCGTGCAATAACTCAAGAGATGTTACGGGATTTTCCATCTCTTAAGGATCCGTTAAACTATCTACTATGTAGTAATGTACGCTAAGTAGATAATGCCTATCAGTAATATAAAGTATCAAAATAGCGTTAAGGCGTTACCATAATCCCCCTTAACACATTTTTATAATGCCATAGTCTATACAGCACCGTAAGCCTCACCGTAAACTGGTGGTTATCAGAGGGTACCCCATAGGTATAACACAAAACATAACGTAGTGGTCGCGAATAGGATAATCAGTATGACAAGGTACATGAGGCGATACCAACTAGGATACTAGTAGTTGTATGATCTGGACTGATGTTGAGCATAGCCAGCAGCTACCCCAACACCGCGAAACAACACTCCCAAATCAAGGGGTGCACCCAAATCGCATCACAAATGTAATAGATATGGTATCGAAGAAGTGTGTCCGCTAGAGATGGCGAACCTCAATGGCCCGGCGCGGCTCCTGTTTTAGTCATGTCACGGGTCATCCAATATCGTTCTCTTTCTTCAGTCAACGCGTTCACCAAACCATCCACTTCATTCTGGATCAACACTCCGCGTATAATAGTTATTAAAGTGGTTTTCGGTATCGACAGAGAGTATGTCCATATCCGATCCCGGTCTCTTTAATAACTACGTATTATTACACCGTAAGCTCTTTTACATTTCAAATCGATTCATAATTGATATCAAAATATCATATTTGCTTCAAAAATCAAATCCATTTCAAATATCATCGTATCTATTAAAATTCAGATTCCGTTTCAAAAATCATTTTTCGTCTCAATATCTTATTTCGATTTCAAAATCAGTTCGGATTTCAATTTAGGTTGCAACTTCATTTAACCCAATTCGTATTTAAATTCAAGATTTAGATATAAACATTTCACCTTATTGACCAGCTTAGAATTTTAGAAAATAGTTTTTAAGGAGTTTAAAAGTAGTTTTAAATAACTAAAATAGTTAAAAATACTTAAAATCTTAAAATGGATTTGAAATAGATAAATTAGTTTAAAATAATTTAAATCGGGTTAAGTAGATTTAAAATAGATTAAAATAGTTTAAGTATTCAAAATGGTTTATATAACTGAGTAATTTGGAAAACAAAATAAAACAGCTTCAAAACCCAACCATTTCAATTATAACTTCCCAATTCAAAACAATTTCAATTTCCGTTCTACCGATTCAATTTCGATTTCGATTCAATCAACGTCAACTTTGACTTCAAATTTATTCAATTTTTATATTCACTTTCAATTAATTCAATTTCAATTTATATCGATTTAGTGCTTGATTTTCAAAATATCCATTTATAACACTTAACAAAATTTCTATCAATATTCAAGTTTAAATCCAAATTTCAAATATGATTCAATTCCAAGCTCGATTTCAAAATATCATTTTTATATCACTTTTACTTAGTAATATTCAAAGCTCGAATTAAGGTTCAATCTTTAAAACAAATCAAATTTCGAAATTCAATCATATCCCGATTTTAAATTTCCAAAGTCTCCGCTTTAAATTTTAACAATTTCTTTTAACCAAAATTTATTTCAACATTCCAAACTCAATTATTCGATAAATTCGATTTCTATAAATTGATTTCTATTTATAACTTTTAAATCAAAACATTTAAATAAATTTCAAATCGACGATTTTAAAAATTATAAATTTAGCCAATCCGGTGTCCGTATATAATTTTCCATCCTATGGCCAAGTAATTATTTATTTCAATTAAATGTCAGGATGAATATATATCACTTAATTCTATCATAGTGTCATATGTATGCATAACAGGTTTTATATAAGCAAATAAACATCCAAACATTTAAATATCAACCAATAGCATCCATCGAAATAAATCATCCAATAGACAATACAATTCATGGCAAATTCATAGTTATCAATGTCAGGTAATTTAATCGCAATTCAATTTTAATTTCAATTTAACTGTCAATTAAATTTCAACGGTTAATTCAAATGACAATCTATATGACAATTAAATTCTATCAAACAACGACAAATAAAATCATAACACTTCATAATGTCAAATTGGACTAGCATAAAGATATTTAGTACGTTGTGAGCGTTATGAAACACTCACCTTAATTTCAACGTAGTTCCAGCGCTTTATTTCGAATAATATTAAACGAGCGTTTAATTTTACCCAAAATTTTCACTAGCTCTAAATGACTCCAATCCAATTTCATAGTGTAGTGCTCGTCCATACGATTCCAACGCAACTGGTTTCGCGCGTTTTCGACCTCGTATGAAAAAGATATGAATTTTCAAAGTTACACGAATTTTTATTTACATTAATTAACATTTTCTTTTATTATTTTAACCTTCAACGAACCACAGCCGTTAGATTTGCCTTCATCAGATCAAGGCCGCACGTCCCCCTCTCTTCCATCTCCCAGTAACAAACGCGACTAACAGATGAAAACCGAACCCATATGCTCATGATTTAGGGTTGAATCTTGCGACCTCCTCGATGACTTTGAAGACGATCAGAAGCTTCCATTCCAAAGCCCATCCCCTCCTCTTCACTCGGCTGCAAAGCCATGGAGCTCGGCCCTCCCTAACGTCTCGATTTGCGTGCGCAACTACAGGCCTTTGGACAAGATTTGCCGTTGATTCAAAGCTCCAAACACGATCATAGCCGTTGAATACCTAGATCTCACTCCCCTCTACAAGTTTCATGTTGGAAGTTTGTTGAATAGATTGACGGATTTGAAGAGATTAGAGGAGAAAGGTTGAAAGTTTCTGGCCGTGCATCAGGTAGGAGGCGGCGGCGGCTCTGAATAGAAACCCTAGGGTTGTAATTTTTTTGCAAATTTATGAAGAGAGGGGTTTTTATAGAAAAATCGACGTACACTATTCATCCCGGAATTTTCCGAACTCCGATTTACGCGCGATGACCGACGTTTCTAGGGTTTATCCCGCGTTTCGGACACAATGGAATAGGTTTCGGAGGCTAATTCGATCGTATGTGCGAGTTACGGAAATAAACGATCAAATTTAAATTAAACCGATTAATCGAATTTCTATGCGTTTTAGCTTGCTCTGAACAAACGGTAATTCCAATCGACGCAAAATTTGAAATCTTATAATAATATCACATTACGGATCCGATGAAACTGGTTTCGTCGATCCGAGACTGTTTGAAAAATGACTATTTTAACTCGCCAAATTAATATTAAAACCATTTCGATGCGTTTCGAGCTGCCACGGTCAAACGACAACTCCGACTGCTACGAAAATTGAAATTCGATAATGACAAATTATTACGGATCCAATGGAACTAGTTTCGTCCAATTCTGAGACTATTCAAAAATTGGCTATTCCTCAGTCGATAATTAAATATTAAAATATTCAATTTTCACAAATAAATTTTAAATTCAGTTTTAAAAGTTCTATAACATCACCATAACTCCAATATGATAAAATAAAATTTTACAAATCATTTTTAATCATATTAAACCCGTTATTCAATTATCCAATAAGTTTTAAATATTTAATTTAAACAATTTACCTGTTCAATATTCAATATTTGATTTTAAATAGATTTTTACTTATCAATCAATTACTCTATTATACCCAATGGATTCTATCCTGTCCAACTATTGATTGCAATGACATTTACTAAGTAGCATTTATTTTTTAATACTTATTACTATTCAAATCTTCGAAACCAATCTATTAAAATGTGTATTACTACCTAAATAATTCACAATTCTTATTCACTTATTTGCATTGGTTTTTCCATATATTCCCTTAACCAAGTTATAACATTTGAGTCAATTCAATTAGATTAGAACTCCATTCAATCTATAAATAATTACTTGAATAATTATTGTTGCAATTCATTCTAGTTATTATTATTCCAAACGACTTACAATTTTTTTCTAACATTAAAACACAAAATCTTATTAAATTAGCTATTTTAAATATCGAATATTTACGGGTCGTTACACTCTCCCCCACTCAAAGCTTTTCGTCCCCGAAAAGGGATAAGAAGGGAAAAAGAACTAAGTATAGAATTCAACATTAGATATATTTTATTCAAAGTTACCAACTTATAAAACAATGAAATTCCACTTATAAAGTCATAACTACGCTTCCACTAAGGTACTCCGAACAGCTTTCTAACTTTAAAAGTTAGTTATCAAAACAAGTTATACAAATTTTTTTTAAAAAAAAAAAACTTGAAATTTTTTCTAACACCCGGATTTTACGGAAAATTTCGGCAGAGTCTCCTTTGCGCTGCTCGATCGGAAAAAGAAAATGACAGTATATATATCACAAATATACATCTCATCAAGTGATGAGGCATCTCGTAGGGAAAAAAGTGTACAAGTACGGTATGTAATCCGAGATATGTACCTTATATATTGTTAGCGAGCATATATGGCTAATATAGCGCGAAAGCGAGCTCCAAATGCGAAGCAAGCGCAATCCGCACCTACTAAACACTCAACAAACCATGAGAAACATGCATATATGAAAATAATATCAATATACACAATATAGCAGCATAACAACTACATGTGCCAACATAGCAAATGCAGCAAAACAACAAATGCAACCATCAATCAACTATCATCCAACTATCATCCAACAAATCCATAACCAATCAATATAAATTCAATTCTCATTAATATTTATTGACTTGGTTTTCTATTTTAATCACAGTTGATTTATTAACATTGGATTTTTCTAACATTCATTCTCAATTCAATTAGTTAACATTCACTAATTTATATTTACATTAGTTCACTTCCAATTTGAATCAAATTAAATTCTTTTAAATTCATTTAACTTCCAATTTGATTTCAATGATTTATAGCTTTCAATTTCATTAACACTTAATGAATTACATACAATCAACCAACAGTCATATAACAACCAAACCATACCCAACATAACCAAATTATTAATTTTACATTCAATTTGGTTTATCTCTTTCATATATATATCCTGTTATATAGTTTTAAAAGAATCATTTTATATTTGGCATCTTAAATTCCCAATATTAACTTTAATTAAGTCCGTAAGCCATACATATATCATCCGTGAGCAATATCAATCTAATCGCTTGTTCGATCACACAATTTCACTTCCAACTAGTATCGTTCACCCGACTCTCTAGTGCGGACTCAGCTTTAGTTCCTTGATTGGAAACTGTTACTCTCCTTGCATAACCATATACTATGATAGAGAATTCCAGAATCAAATTAAAATTCCATATCTAGGGTTCGCCGTCGAAAATGGAGTGAAAAAATCCTAACTTGGATCGATATAAATCATCTCGAAATTTTGTGCTCGAATTTGGATCAAATCGTTATGCAAATAAAATAATAGACGTACAATCTCACGTATTACCTTCCAATGGATTTCTATCTAATTTATCTATACTAAATTATTTTATTGACTTCTTTTTTTTTCAATTAATTATTCACAATCTATTATTCAGTTAGTATATTCATTTCTTTACATAGCATGTCCTTTAACATTATCTTTTCTTAAACGTCCTATCATAGAATTTGCTTACTCAAGTTCATTTTAAACATTCTATATAATTTAATTAAATCCAATTTCATTTTCCAATTGATTCTTAGCTATAAGAAATTCCTTTGTTTACATTTATTGCATTTTCATAATTTAAGTTAATAACGAATTCATTTGTGGAACATTTTATCAACCGGTACTCTAGTTTATTAATCATCCTATAAAAGTCTAACCTCTCATAAATGACTTTTCTTAGTTTACAGTTATCTTAAAGGTTACAAATTTAGAAAAAATTTACAACCCCTTTGCAATTTATATTTACTTTCTATAACCAATTTACAAAGATATATTATGATTCATTTATCTTCTTTCTTAAGTTCACTTACTTGTTCCATTTATCCATTCATCATTTCATGTTATATTTAAGTTTTTATAATTTTTATCACAACCAAATTTTCCATTTATATACATTTTAATTCCTTTTTGAGTTTTCCTTACTTGTATATTTCAATTACTTTCAGGTTCTGTTTATCTATACAATATCTCATTACATATCCAAAACATCATTTTAACTTTTAACATTTGGTAAGCCTTGTTATATGTTATCAAAATGTAATTTTGGTATTATACAAATTTATAGAATTTCATTTTACTTAATTAGAATGTTCATAAATTTAATTTGTTAAAATCCTCTTTACCTTTCAACTTTAAAGTTTTCCCAAACAATAGCTTAGATATCTCAATCCTCTTATTTTATAAATTCTGGTTATTCACATTTCATTCAAATAATTTGAAAATTATTAATTAACAGAACTTTGAAATTTAAATGCCCGGTTCTTTTCAAATTGTTCGAAATAACATATACACTTATATCTTTAATATATCAAATCATACCTCTGGAGTTTAAACGAAAACCCATTTACCCAAAATAATTTCGAAGAAAAGCAAAGCTTCTTAGAAGTCTCCCCCACTTTGAGACTTGAAAATGAACGTCGATGATGCTGCGCAGTCATCACCAAAATTATTTTCCAGCGACAGAAGAGAGGAGTACTTAATTCATTCCTTCTTAAAAATCATTTCAAAATATTTCCTACAAATATTTTCCAACTAATATCACAATATATTTTCTTCAAAACTTTGAGAACCATTTTCAAAATCTCCGGGTCTTAAATTCAATTTTTTTCCAATTTAAATCTATTTTAATTCATAAGTCACCTTTATAAAATATTCTTATGGGATTTTCTTTCTTACGATATTCCACAAGTTGTTTTATCATTGTTTATTTTGTAATAAACCATATTTATTAAATTACAATACCCAATTAAGGATAACCACCAATATTATCATTCCTAACTACCAGGTAAGCTAGATAAGTCACAATAAATTTTGAAAATAAATTCTTCATATACAAAATATAATTAGGTCAAAATTATTTCATTTACCCAATTTCAAAACAATACTATGTCGAATTGTTCTGATCGAGTGTTTAGAGATTCCTATCAATGACGTTCATTACTCGTATTGACCAGGATCCATAAGCCACTCAACAAATCAACCGACACAATATAAAACATTTTATATCACTAACAAATACGCTCTCTCATATATATACACTCAGCGACTCATCATAGGGTATTACTACCCTATTTATAAAGAGTCAGACCCCACAAAGTTAAGGTTATCGCTAAACCAAAGCTTTGATACCAACTGTAACGACCCGTCTTTTGGGACAGTTTAAACCGACGATCAAATACACATGCCGATTCCAAACCATTCAAAAGGGCAGATGGTTATTGGGGTAAATAAGAAAAGAAAAGAAAGAGAAATAAAGGAAAATAAACAACACAGAATCTCGCAGCGGAACGATAAAATATAATAGTCAAATAAACAGTTCATGAAGCTGTTTACTATACTTTGACAATTATTTATACAACATTTATCAGAGTTATACATATACAACAGAACAATTAAAATAATGCAGCAGATAGCATGATGCAAGGGTAATAATAGTAATAGTATACCAAATCTTCGTCTTCATCCTCCAGAATAGATCTTCAAAAATCTGAAAAATTCAGGACTGACCCGAGCGTAATGAAAAGACAAAACACTCGAGTCAGGACTAAAATATCCTTATGAAAGTTAAATCAATCGTAAATAAATATGAGTGTAACGGTGTCAGAGATGTTTATGGGGTTTGACATCTCATATCCAGTGTCAACGTGCATGCAATAACTCAAGAGATGTTACGGGATTTTCCATCTCTTAAGGATCCGTTAAACTATCTACTATGTAGTAATGTCCGCTAAGTAGATAATGCCTATCAGTAATATAAAGTATCAAAATAGCATTAAAGCGTTACCATAATCCCCCTTAACACATTTTTATAATGCCATAGTCTATACAGCACCGTAAGCCCCACCGTAAACTGGTGGATATCAGAGGGTACCCCATAGGTATAACACAAAACATAACGTAGTGGTCGCGAATAGGATAATCAGTATGACAAGGTACATGAGGCGATACCAACTAGGATACTAGTAGTTGCGTGATCCGGACTGATGTTGAGCATAGCCAGCAGCTACCCCAACACCGCGAAACAACACTCCCAAATCAAGGGGTGCACCCAAATCGCATCACAAATGTAATAGATATGGTATCAAAGAAGCGTGTCCGCAAGAGATGGCGAACCTCAATGGCCCGGCGCGGCTCCTATTTTAGTCATGTCAGGGGTCATCCAATATCGTTCTCTTTCTTCAGTCAACGCGTTCACCAAACCATCCACTTCATTCTGGATCAACACTTCGCGTATAATAGTTATTAAAGTGGTTTTCGGTATCGACAGAGAGTATGTCCATATCCGATCCCGGTCTCTTTAATAACAACGTATTATTATACCGTTGGCTCTTTTACATTTCAAATCGATTCATAATTGATATCAAAATATCATATTCGCTTCAAAAATCAAATTCATTTCAAATATCATCGTATCTATTAAAATTCAGATTCCATTTCAAAAATCATTTTTCGTCTCAATATCTTATTTCGATTTCAAAATCAATTCGGATTTCAATTTAGGTTGCAACTTCATTTAACCCAATTCGTATTTAAATTCAAGATCTAAATATAAACATTTCACCTTATTGACCAGCTTAGAATTTTAGAAAATAGTTTTTAAGGAGTTTAAAAGTAGTTTTAAATAATTAAAACAGTTAAAAATACTTAAAATCTTAAAATGGATTTAAATAGATAAATTAGTTTAAAATAATATAAATCGGGTTAAGTAGATTTAAAATAGATTAAAATAGTTTAAGTATTCAAAATGGTTTATATAACTGAGTAATTTGGAAAACAAAATAAAACAGCTCCAAAACCCAACCATTTCAATTATAACTTCCCAATTCAAAACAATTTCAATTTTCGTTCTACCGATTCAATTTCGATTTCGATTCAATCAACTTCAACTTTGACTTCAAATTTATTCAATTTTTATATTCACTTTCAACTAATTCAATTTCAATTTATATCGATTTAGTGCTTGATTTTCAAAATATCCATTTATAACACTTAACAAAATTTCCATCAATATTCAAGTTTAAATCCAAATTTCAAATATGATTCAATTCCAAGCTCGATTTCAAAATATCATTTTTATATCACTTTTACTTAGTAATATTCAAAGCTCGAATTAAGGTTCAATCTTTAAAACAAATCAAATTTCGAAATTCAATCATATCCCGATTTTAAATTTCCAAAGTCTCCGCTTTAAATTTTAACAATTTCTTTTAACCAAAATTTATTTCAACATTCCAAACTCAATTTTTCGATAAATTCGATTTCTATAAATTGATTTCTATTTATAACTTTTAAATCAAAACAATTAAACAAATTTCAAATCGACGATTTTAAAAATTATAAATTTAGCCAATCCGGTGTCCGTATATAATTTTCTATCATATGGCCAAGTAATTATTTATTTCAATTAAATGTCAGGGATGAATATATATCACTTAAATCTATCATAGTGTCATATGTATGCATAACAGGTTATATATATGCAAATAAACATCTAAACATTTAAATATCAACCAATAGCATCCATCGAAATAAAACATCCAATAGACAATACAATTCATGGTAATTTCATAGTTATCAATGTCAGGTAATTTAATCGCAATTCAATTTTAATTTCAATTTAACTGTCAATTAAATTTCAACGGTTAATTCAAATGACAATCTATATGACAATTAAATTCTATCAAACAACGACAAATAAAATCATAACACTTCATAATATCAAATTTGACTAGCATAAAGATATTTAGTACGTTGTGAGCGTTATGAAACACTCACCTTGATTTCAATGTAGTTCCAGCGCTTTATTTCGAATAAAATTAAACGAGCGTTTAATTTTATCCAAAATTTTCACTAGTTCCAAACGACTCCAATCCAATTTCATAGCGTAGTGCTCGTCCATACGATTCCATCGCAACTGGTTTCGCGCGTTTTCGACCTCGTATGAAAACGATATGAATTTTCAAAGTTACACGAATTTTTATTTACATTAATTAACAATTTTTTTATTATTTTAACCTTCAATGAATCACAGCCGTTAGATTTTCCTTCATCAGATCAAGGCCGCATGTCCCCCTCTCTTCCATCTCCCAGTAAGAAACGCGACTAACAGATGAAAACCGAACCCATATGGTCATGATTTAGGGTTGAATCTTGCGACCTCCTCGATGACTTTAAAGACGATCAGAAGCTTCCATTCCAAAGCCCATCCCCTCCTCTTCACTCAGCTGCAAAGCCATGGAGCTCGGCCCTCCCTAACGTCTCGATTTGCGTGCGCAACTACAGGCCTTTGGATGAGATTTGTCGTTGATTCAAAGCTCTAAACACGATCATAGCCGTTGAATACCTAGATCTCACTCCCCTCTACAAGTTTCGTGTTGGAAGTTTGTTGAATAGATTGACGAATTTGAAGAGATTAGAGGAGAAAGGTTGAAAGTTTATGGCCGTGCATCAGGTAGGAGGCGGCGGCTCTGAATAGAAACCCTAGGGTTATATTTTTTGCAAATTTATGAAGAGAGGGGGCTTTTATAGAAAAATCGACGTACACTATTCATCCCGGAATTTTCCGAACTCCAATTTACGCGCGGTGACCGGCGTTTCTAGGGTTTATCCCGCGTTCCGGACACAATGGAATATGTTTCGGAGGCTAATTCGATCGTATGTGCGAGTTACGGAAATAAACGATCAAATTTAAATTAAACCGATTAAACGAATTTCTATGCGTTTTAGCTTGCTCCGAACAAACGGTAAATCCAATTGAAACGAAATTTGAAATCTTACAATAATATCACATTACGGATCCGATGAAACTAGTTTTGTAGAAATCCGAGACTGTTTGAAAAATGACTATTTTAACTCGCCAAATTAATATTAAAACCATTTCGATGCGTTTCGAGCTGCCACGGTCAAACGACAACTCCGATTGCTACGAAAATTGAAATCCAATAATAACAAATTATTACGGATCCAATGGAACTAGTTTCGTCCAGTTCCGAGACTGTTCAAAAATTGGCTATTTCTTAGTCGATAATTAAATATTCAATTTTCACAAATAAATTTTAAATTCAGTTTTAAAAGTTCTATAACATCACTATAACTCCAATATGATAAAATAAAATTTTACAAATCATTTTTAATCATATTAAACCCGTTATTCAATTATCCAATAAGTTTTAAATATTTAATTTAAACAATTTACCTGTTCAATATTCAATATTTGATTTTAAATAGATTTTTACTTATCAATCAATTACTCTATTATACCCAATGAATTCTATCCTATCCAACTATTGATTGCAATGACATTCACTAAGTAGCATTTATTTTTCAATACTTATTACTATTCAAATCTTCGAAACCAATCTATTAAAATTTGTATTACTACCTAAATAATTCACAATTCTTATTCACTTATTTGCATTGGTTTTTCCATATATTCCCTTAACCAAGTTATAACATTTGAGTCAATTCAATTAGATTAGAACTCCATTCAATCTATAAATAATTACTTGGATAATTATTGTTGCAATTCATTCCAGTTATTATTATTCCAAACGACTTACAATTTTTTTCTAACACTAAAACACGAAATCTTATTAAATTAGCTATTTTAATTATCGAAAATTTACGGGTCGTTACACTCACCCCCACTCAAAACTTTTCGTCCTCGAAAAGGGAAAAGAAGGGAAAAGGAACTAATTATAGAATTTAACATTAGATATATTTTATTCAAAGTTACCAACTTATAAAACAATGAAATTCCACTTATAAAGTCATAACTACGCTTCCACTAAGTTACTCCGAACGGCTTTCTAACTTTAAAAGTTAGTTATCAAAACAAGTTATATAAATATATTTTTTTTTTAAAAAAAACTTGAAATTTTTTCTAAAACCCCGATTTTACGGAAAATTTCGGCAGAGTCTCCTTTGCGCGGCTCGATCGGAAAAAAAAATGACAGTATATATATCACAAATTTACATCTCATCAAGTGATGAGGCAACCCGCAGGGAAAAAAGTGTAAAAGTACGGTATGTAATCCGAGATATGTACCTTATATATTGTTAGCGAGCATAGACGGCTAATATAGCGCGAAAGCGACCTCCAAATGCGAAGCAAGCGCAATCCGCACCTACTAAACACTCAACAAACCATGAGAAACATGCATATATGAAAATAATATCAATATACACAATATAGCAACATAACAACTACATGTGCCAACATAGTAAATGCAGCAAAACAACAAATGCAACCATCAATCAACTATCATCCAACAAATCCATAACCAATCAATATAAATTCACTTCTCATTAACATTTATTGACTTGGTTTTCAATTTTAATCACAGTTGATTTATTAACATTGGATTTTTCTAACATTCATTCTCAATTCAATTAGTTAGCATTCACTAATTTATATTTACATTAGTTCACTTCCGATTTGAATCAAATTAAATTCTTTTAAATTCATTAAACTTCCAATTTGATTTCAACGATTTATAGCTTTCAATTTCATTAACACTTAATGAATTACATACAATCGACTAACAATCATATAACAACCAAACCATACCCAACATAACCAAATTATTAATTTTACATTCAATTTGGTTTATCTCTTTCATATATATATCCTGTTATATAGTTTTAAAAGAATCATTTTATATTTGGCGTCTTAAATTCCCAATATTAACTTTAATTAAGTCCGTAAGCCATACATATATCATCCGTGAGCAATATCAATCTAATCGCTTATTCGATCACACAATTTCACTTCCAACTAGTATCGTTCTCCCGACTCTCTAGTGCGGACTCAGATTTAGTTCCTTGATTGGAAAATGTTACTCTCCTTGCATAACCATATACTATGATAGAGAATTCCAGAATCAAATTAAAAATCCATATCTAGGGTTCGCCGTCCAAAATCGAGTGAAAAAATCCTAACTCGGATCGATATAAATCATCTCGAAATTTTGTGCTCGAATTTGGATCAAATCGTTATGCAAATAAAATAATAGACGTACAATCTCACGTATTACCTTCCAATGGATTTCTATCCAATTTATCTATACTAAATTATTTTATTGACTTTTTTTTTTCAATTAATTATTCACAATCTATTATTCAGTTAGTTTATTCATTTCTTTACATAGCATGTTCTTTAACATTATCTTTTCTTAAACATCCTATCATAAAATTTGCTTACTCAAGTTCATTTTAAACATTCGATATAATTTAATTAAATCCAATTTCATTTTCCAATTGATTCTTAGCTATAAGAAATTCCTTTGTTTACATTTATTGCGTTTTCATAATTTCAGTTAATAACGAATTCATTTGTGGAACATTTTATCAACCGGTACTCTAGTTTATTAATCATCCTATAAAAGTCTAACCTCTCATAAATGACTTTTCTTAGTTTACAGTTATCTTAAAGGTTACAAATTCAGAAAAAATCTACAACCCCTTTGCAATTTATATTTACTTTCTACAACCAATTTACAAAGATATATTATGATTCATTTATCTTCTTTCTTAAGTTCGCTTACTTGTTCCATTTATCCATTCATCATTTCATGTTATATTTAAGTTTTTATAATTTTTATCACAACCAAATTTTCTATTTATATACATTTTAATTCCTTTTTGAGTTTTCCTTACTTGTATATTTCAATTACTTTCAGGTTTTGTTTATCTATACAATATCTCATTACATATCCAAAACATCATTTTAACTTTTAACATTTGGTAAGTCTTGTTATATGTTATCAAAATGTAATTTTGGTATTATACAAATTTATAGAATTTCATTTTACTTAATTAGAATGTTCACAAATTTAATTTGTTAAAATCCTCTTTACCTTTCAACTTTAAAGTTTTCCCAAACAATAGCTTAGATATCTCAATCCTCTTATTTTATAAATTCTGGTTATTCACATTTCATTCAAATAATTTGAAAATTATTAATTAACAGAACTTAGAAATTTAAATGCCCGGTTCTTTTCAAATTGTTTGAAATAACATATACACTTTTATCTTTAATATATCAAATCATACCTCTGGAGTTTAAACCAAAACCCATTTACCCAAAATAATTTCGAAGAAAAGCAAAGCTTCTTAGAAGTCTCCTCCACTTTGAGACTCGAAAATGAACGTCGATGCTGCTGCGCAGTCATCACCAAAATTATTTTCCAGCGATAGAAGAGAGGAGTACTTAATTCAATCCTTCTTAAAAATCATTTCAAAATATTTCCTATAAATATTTTCCAACTAATATCACAATATATTTTCTTCAAAACTTTGAGAACCATTTTCAAAATCTCCGGATCTTAAATTCAATTTTTTTTCCAATTTAAATCTATTTTAATTCATAAGTCACCTTTATAAAATATTCTTATAGGATTTTCTTTCTTACGATATTCCAAAAGTTGTTTTATCATTGTTTATTTTGTAATAAACCTTATTTATTAAATTACAATACCCAATTAAGGATAACCACCAATATTATCATTCCTAACTACCAGGTAAGCTAGATAAGTCACAATAAATTTTGAAAATAAATTCTTTATATACAAAATATAATTAGGGCAAAATTATTTCATTTACCCAATTTCAAAACAATACTATGTCGAATTGTTCTGTTCGAGTGTTTAGAGATCCCTATCAATGACGTTCATTACTCGTATTGACCAGGATCCATAAGCCACTCAACAAATCAACCGACACAATATAAAACATTTTATATCACTAACAAATACGCTCTCCCGTATATATACACTCAGCGACTCATCATAGGGCATTACTACCCTATTTATAAAGAGTCAGACCCCACAAAGCTAAGGTTATCGGTAAACCAAAGCTCTGATACCAACTGTAACGACCCGCCTTTTTGGACAGTTTAAACCGACGATCAAATACACATGCCGATTCCAAACCATTCAAAAGGGCAGATGGTTATTGGGGTAAATAAGAAAAGAAAAGAAAGAGAAATAAAGGAAAAGAAACAACATAGAATCTCGCAGCGGAACGATAAAATATAATAGTCAAATAAACAGTTCATGAAGCTGTTTACTATACTTTGACAATTATTTATACAACATTTATCAGAGTTATACATATACAACAGAACAATTAAAATAATGCAGCAGATAGCATGATGCAAGGGCAATAATAGTAATAGCATACCAAATCTTCGTCTTCATCCTCCAGAATAGATCTTCAGAAATCTGAAAAACTCAGGACTGACCCGAGCGTAATGAAAAGACAAAACACTCGAGTCAGGACTAAAATATCCTTTTGAAAGTTAAATCAATCGTAAATAAATATGAGTGTAACGGCGTCAGAGATGTTTATGGGGTTTGACATCTCATATCCAGTGTCAACGTGCGTGCAATAACTCAAGAGATGTTACGGGATTTTCCATCTCTTAAGGATCCGTTAAACTATCTACTATGTAGTAATGTGCGCTAATTAGATAATGCCTATCAGTAATATAAAGTATCAAAATAGCGTTAACGCGTTACCATAATCCCCCTTAACACATTTTTATAATGCCATAGTCTATACAGCACCGTAAGCCCTACCGTAAACTGGTAGTTATCAGAGGGTACCCCATATGTATAACACAAAACATAACGTAGTGGTCGCGAATAGGATAATCAGTATGACAAGGTACATGAGGCGATACCAACTAGGATACTAGTAGTTGCGTGATCCGGACTGATGTTGAGCATAACCAGTAGCTACCCCAACACCGCGAAACAACACTCCCAAATCAAGGGGTGCACCCAAATCGCATCACAAATGTAATAGATATAGTATCGAAGAAGTGTGTCCGCTAGAGATGGCGAACCTCAATGGCCCAGCGCGGCTCCTGTTTTAGTCATGTCAGGGGTCATCCAATATCCTTCTCTTTCTTCAGTCAACGTGTTCACCAAACCATCCACTTTATTCTGAATCAACACTCCGCGTATAATAGTTATTAAAGTGGTTTTCGGTATCGACAGAGAGTATGTCCATATCCGATCCCGGTCTCTTTAATAACTATGTATTATTACACCGTTGGCTCTTTTACATTTCAAATCGATTTATAATTGATATCAAAATATCATATTCGCTTCAAAAATCAAATCCATTTCAAATATCATCGTATCTATTAAAATTCAGATTCCGTTTCAAAAATCATTTTTCGTCTCAATATCTTATTTCGATTTCAAAATCAATTCGGATTTCAATTTAGGTTGCAACTTCATTTAACCCAATTCGTATTTAAATTCAAGATTTAAATATAAACATTTCACCTTATTGACCAGCTTAGAATTTTAGAAAATAGTTTTTAAGGAGTTTAAAAGTAGTTTTAAATAATTAAAATAGTTAAAAATACTTAAAATCTTAAAATGGATTTGAAATAGATAAATTAGTTTAAAATAATTTAAATCGGGTTAAGTAGATTTAAAATAGATTAAAATAGTTTAACTATTCAAAATGGTTTATATAACCGAGTAATTTGGAAAACAAAATAAAACAGCTTCAAAACCCAACCATTTCAATTATAACTTCCCAATTCAAAACAATTTCAATTTCCGTTCTACCGATTCAATTTCGATTTCGATTCAATCAACGTCAACTTTGACTTCAAATTTATTCAATTTTTATATTCACTTTCAATTAATTCAATTTCAATTTATATCGATTTAGTGCTTGATTTTCAAAATATCCATTTATAACACTTAACAAAATTTCCATCAATATTCAAGTTTAAATCCAAATTTCAAATATGATTCAGTTCCAAGCTCGATTTCAAAATATCAATTTTATATCACTTTTACTTAGTAATATTCAAAGCTCGAATTAAGGTTCAATCTTTAAAACAAATCAAATTTCGAAATTCAATCATATCCCGATTTTAAATTTCCAAAGTCTCCGCTTTAAATTTTAACAATTTCTTTTAACCAAAATTTATTTCAACATTCCAAACTCAATTTTTCGATAAATTCGATTTCTATAAATTGATTTCTATTTATAACTTTTAAATCAAAACATTTAAATAAATTTCAAATCGACGATTTTAAAAATTATAAATTTAGCCAATCCGGTGTCCGTATATAATTTTCCATCCTATGGCCAAGTAATTATTTATTTCAATTAAATGTCAGGGATGAATATATATCACTTAAATCTATCATAGTGTCATATGTATGCATAACAGGTTATATATAAGAAAATAAACATCCAAACATTTAAATATCAACCAATAGCGTCCATCGAAATAAATCATCCAATAGACAATACAATTCATGGCAATTTCATAGTTATCAATGTCAGGTAATTTAATCGCAATTCAATTTTAATTTCAATTTAACTGTCAATTAAATTTCAACGGTTAATTCAAATGACAATCTATATGACAATTAAATTCTATCAAACAACGACAAATAAAATCATAACACTTCATAATGTCAAATTTGACTAGCATAAAGATATTTAGTATGTTGTGAGCGTTATGAAACACTCACCTTGATTTCAATGTAGTTCCAGCGCTTTATTTCGAATAAAATTAAACGAGCGTTTAATTTTACCCAAAATTTTCACTAGCTCCAAACGACTCCAATCCAATTTCATAGCGTAGTGCTCGTCCATACGATTCCAACGCAACTGGTTTCGCGCGTTTTCGACCTCGTATGAAAAAGATATGAATTTTCAAAGTTACACGAATTTTTATTTACATTAATTAACAGTTTCTTTTATTATTTTAACCTTCAACGAACCACAGCCGTTAGATTTTCCTTCATCAGATCATGGCCGCACGTCCCTCTCTCTTCCATCTCCCAGTAACAAACGCGACTAACAAATGAAAACCGAACCCATATGCTCATGATTTAGGGTTGAATCTTGTGACTTCCTCGATGACTTTGAAGACGATCAGAAGCTTCCATTCCAAAGCCCATCCCCTCCTCTTCACTCGGCTGCAAAGCCATGGAGCTCGGCCCTCCCTAACGTCTCGATTTGCATGCGCAACTACAGGCCTTTGGACGAGATTTGCCGTTGATTCAAAGCTCCAAACACGATCATAGCCGTTGAATACCTAGATCTCACTCCCCTCTACAAGTTTCATGTTGGAAGTTTGTTGAATAGATTGACGGATTTGAAGAGATTAGAGGAGAAAGGTTGAAAGTTTCTGGCCGTGCATCAGGTAGGAGGCGGCGGCTATGAATAGAAACCCTAGGGTTATAATTTTTTTGCAAATTTATGAAGAGAGGGGGCTTTTATAGAAAAATCGACGTACACTATTCATCCCGGAATTTTCCAAACTCCGATTTACGCACGGTGACCGGCGTTTCTAGGGTTTATCCCGCGTTCCAGACACAATGGAATAGGTTTTGGAGGCTAATTCGATCGTATGTGCGAGTTACGGAAATAAACGATCAAATTTAAATTAAACCGATTAAACGAATTTCTATGCGTTTTAGCTTGCTCCGGACAAACGGTAAATCCAATTGACACGAAATTTGAAATCTTACAATAATATCACATTACGGATCCGATGAAACTGGTTTCGTCGAAATCCGATACTGTTTGAAAAATGACTATTTTAACTCGCCAAATTAATATTAAAACCATTTCGATGCGTTTCGAGCTGCCACGGTCAAACGACAACTCCGATTGCTACGAAAATTGAAATCCAATAATTACAAATTATTACGGATCCAATGGAACTAGTTTCGTCCAATTCTGAGACTGTTCAAAAATTGGCTATTTCTTAGTCGATAATTAAATATTAAAATATTCAATTTTCACATTACAATATGCTTACCTAATCCTGGAATCTTCCAAACTAAATCGGTAAATTTCTGTTTAACTCAATTTCGGTTCTTTAAAAAGAAAATAAACGATATGAAGGAGCCCTCTCCAAGGATCTCTTATTTATACTTTATTAAAGCAAGAGATGATTAATACGAATGAGTCCTTCCTGGGGGATCTCAAACTGTATCAATATGTGATGTTTACATATATTTTCAAAGTTAATTTAGTCAAATTCGACAGTCAACTAATCGAATACCAAGTACAAAATTAAAATGGATGCACATGGAAATCAATTCTTATATACTTATCACGTTTTCAACTTTCTCACCTTATACTATCCCTCGGTCAAGAGAGAGCCGGTGGGTTAGAGCACTATTTACTTCCAAGCCTTATTTGAACATCGTTCTTAACTCTCACAGATAGAACAAGCCTGCTTTATTAGCTTTTAGTACTAAGTATAAGATCAAATACTTTAGATAAATGAGTAAACAACATAAAGCATGATTAAGTCACACAAAGTATGATTAAGTCACATAAGCAACTTTTAATCCCACTTTTATTTAATTAATTCTTTTGTTAGTTTATATATATATATATATCTATACTATAATGCAAAACCTTGGTCAAAGGGGTCAAAGTGAAGCCTTTTTGCCATTTTCGAAAATACCCTTTTTCATTTACTACTGCGTATGGTCGCTTTTGTCATTTGGACGAAATAGTGGACGGTAGTTATTACACGTTCTCACCCTTCTCACCCATTATCACTCTATCCCTCTCCCTCCTTTGCTTCTCCCATTCAACCCTGGCCTCGAAAATGGAAAAAAATTCAGCATCACCTGACATAAACCAAAAAGGAGGATGAAGGCTGGCGGCTTCGAGAGGAGGGCGACGTAGAGAAGGTGAACGCCTGGGGCGCTAGCGGTTCAAAGGTGTGAGCTTGATGTTCGGACCGACTGTCGACGGCACAGATGAAGGAGATGGACCGTATGTTTTATTTCCAATTTCCGACATCGACAAAGGCCTAATATATTTCTCAAAGGTAAGATCTTCAACTTCCTTGGTTTCCCTAAATTTTAATATCTAACCATGCTCTGTAGTTGCATGATGACAGTAAACAAGCATTCGACAAAGTAAACGACTGTAGTTGTACTCAGAAGGTAACTATCGATCTGAAATTATTTGGTTTCACTAAGGCTCAATTTTTATTTTCATTTTCATTTGCTTTATAGTTTTTTTTTGAATATTTTTAGGTATTCACTCCAATTGTGGTAGCTGATGGAATGGCAGAGATGTTTGTATGAATTGGTTCAAGTTGAGGAAAAGGTTGGAGGAAATAAAAGATAAGGCAATTCAACCACAATTCAAGGTAAAATATTCAATTTTGTGATTAAATAAGAATATATTTCTCAAAGGTAAGATTTTCAACTTCCTTGGTTTCTCTAAATTTTAATATCTAATCATGCTCTGTAGTTTCATGATGACAGTAAACAAGCATTCGACAAAGTAAACGACTACAGTTGTACTCAGAAGGTAACTATCGATCTGAAATTATTCGGTTTCACTAAAGCTCAATTTTTATTTTCATTTTTTTTTCTTTATAGTTTTTTTTTGAATATTTTTAGGTATTCAGTCCAATTGTGGTAGCTGATGGAATGTCAGAGATGTTTGTATGAATTGGTTCAAGTTGAGGAAAAGGTTGGAGGAAATAACAGATAAGGCAATTCAACCACTATTCAAGGTAAAATATTTAATTTTGTGATTAAATAAGATGAGTTTTCATTGTAGTAGGATATATGTTGTAATAATGGAAATAATTCAAGAGGTTCTGTATCATAAGATTACACTAGCATCTCTGAATTGTAAAACATATTCAACTAGCCCAAAACAAACCACTTTTAGAAAAAAAATAGTAGTTTACTCCTATTTTTATTTATGTATGATGTGTACACCTGTAGTTCTGTATACACTGAGTCTCAAAAGCTAACAGCTTTAAATATATAGACGTAGGTTCCTAAAATATACAATTCTGTATATTTGGAATACATGTCAGTTTTGCATAAATCAAGTCCTAAGTATATAAGAAGTTTTAAATGGATACATTTTCTTATATGCATGAATTTAGATGACTGTTCAGAGTTTAAAACATATGGGTCTTATCTACGATTTCAAATGTATTAAGTTCTCGAAAATGCAAAGTTTTGAATATATATACACAATAGTTTTCAAATATACAGAACTTATATATATGGCTTCAAACTTATAATTTTCTAACATTTATAAGCTTTGAATATATGATACTTTTTAAAAGTATCAATTTCGTATAAGTAAGTTTTTGAGAATATATACGTTCACGTATGTTGTTTTAAACACAAACAGGGTATTGTAAAAACAGAATTTCATTTATATGGTTTGTGAACACTGAATTTTGTATACGCTTTGGTTGCAAACATAAAGTGACTAATGAATGATTTTGATAATGAAAGGAGTTTCATGAAACTGAAGTTAAAAATATATCATATACAATTTTGAATTTTTCGAAATTTTAAAGTCTCAAAGCTTTGGTATGTGTATCAACTTTATATATTTTGGATTTTCAACTATACTTAGTTTTGTATTTGAAAAGGTTTCAGGCATTTAATTCTTGAATTTTTAAATAAATAATAACGAATTTTAGATGAATATATCGGTTTCATAAATATATCAGTTTACATTATATTGGTTTTCAGTTAAACAAAGCTTCACCTATTTAGTTCCTATATGCTTCATACGATTGCTTCACTGTACACTGCTTATAAGTCATGTATATATGTTATACTTTCATCTAAATTCTTTTGGTTTCAATAAGCTAATATTTTGGTAAGAGCTAGAAATGAGGGCCTTCTACCAAAATAATTCTATCCAACAACCCTCTGTTGCCTATTAGAACTTCTATGAATTGATGTTCAAGATTTTCCATATAAAAAGCGTATGTTTTGAAAGCATATTTGCATTTCACGTAGCATTTGTAAGCTGTAATCATACAGTATTTAAATGTAACTTTCTGTAATGCAGAACAACATGAAGATTTAAACTATAGTGTAATCTGTTCTGTTATTGCACGATTATATCGAAACTATGTCTTCTCTTGGTTCACTAAATTTCTTCAACATTTTTCTTTCATAATTAATTTTCTCTACTTACCCTAGGATTTTTATTTCTGGGTTTTGAATTCTTACCGCTAACTGACAAAACATTTCGTCCGAGGCCTTGGTGCAGTGGTAAAACGTTAGGCTGTTGACGACAAGGTCGGCAGTTCGATCCCTGCCTCTGGCATATTAAACTGTGCGCCATGATGATTCTTGCAGACTTGTGTGCTGCCTACTTTGTAAATATAAGTACCCAGTTTCAAAAAAAAACTGACAAAACATTTCATTGTAGCCTCTAACCTTAGTTTTAGTCCACGTTAAGATTACAAGATCGCAACTTCCAGGCATGGTCAAGACATATTATATTATAAACAATACATTTCCTCTTTTACATATTATAAATATTTGTTAAATGAAATACCTTATCACTGGCTTTTCTTTAATTCATGTAGTTCGTATATTTATTATTTTTGGTTTAATTCTAATGTGTATGTCTGATTGGTTGACTTATACGCATTTTAAATGATAGGTTGATTTGCATTTTACATTTACTACCAACTTTTGGTCATGGCTTTATATTTGCTGTAAGATCAGAGGGTGAAAGTCGATCATGTCAATTTATAAGACAGTAAAGAAGGTAAACTTTTTTTCTCTTAACATGAAAAAATTCATATTTTATAGCAGTTCAATAGAGTGTTTGAATCTACGATGAGTAGTAATGCATATTTTAGTAAACAACGATTAGTTTTGTTGCATATATTTAAATCATTCACTACAATCCAAGTTCGGTAGCACCTTTAGATTAAACCAACTTGAATTTTTTTTATCATGATATAAAAATGTGTTGGAGTCATAGGTTAGTATGCTAGACACATTATTCAAACCTCGCTAACCCTCCTTGCTTCCATATTCTAAAATTGAAAACCCATTTTGATTTGTGTTTATTAACTGTAACTACATACAGTGTTTCAAGTTGAATGGTTTGATAAAAATAAAATTGAAATACATTATTGAGTTGGAGATCCAGTGTTATATTTTCAGTGCAAGAATACACCAAGGGAACTGCATACATAACAATGCGTTAGTTTTATAAAACTGAATCATGTGTGATGCCTCTTATTCACCTAGGTGATCCAAGTGGGTATCATTATCTATTACTGTAGCTTCACTATCCATGCAAATGATTATCTTAAGATGACAGTAAAATGTGACCATGCTCATAACGCGTTTTTCAATAAATCAAACAGATTTTACATTAACAAATTACTGTATGCATTTTGTAATATTAAATAGAGATCTAAAGTGAAAGTGAATTATACAATTTTATATCGAGCAAACCATAAATAAATCAATACCGTTATAAATAAGGATCCATAAAGAAAAAATATCTTATACTAGAAATTTGAAATCAATTTGTACAATCAAGTTTCTGATCCATCTTTACATAGGAATTTTTAATTATTGACTACATAACATGGTTTTCTTATTACGTTAAATATATATATCTTATATATAAAGCAAATACTTGAGAAGCGAAGCCTTTTTCAAACTTTCAAAACTTCCCTTTCATTCATTTGGAAAAAAAAATATTTAGAAGGGTACATCTGCCTTTTTAATATTTACACGTTTCCAAAAAATTTGGTCGCCCACGTTCTCAACCCAGTTCACAATTTCCCCCGACCCAAATTTTCTTCTCCTTTTGCCTTCCAATTCTTTTCATCTTCCTTTTTCATAAAAAAATTACATTCAAAATTGGACCAGCGGTTAGTCTGAAGGTTACATAAATCTTAAATAAAGTACAAATAAAATCGAAGTGCTTGCTCTGTAGTGATTAGATTGCTATGGGGCTGAGGGTTTGTGCAATTTTTTTCACTACTTTCTATTCTATTATGATCCTTTTTAATTAACTGTGTATCTGCTTTTCATTGATGTCAAATATGCTCTTCGTTTCTCGAATTTTCAATTATTTTTTATTGACCAATCCATTATTTTAATTTTGTAGGACATTCATCGCATAAGAGTTGGACTTTGAGTGGGCTCCAACAATCCACTGGAAGAGGAGGAATAATGCGAACGTAATTACCATACAGTGGAGCAGATGTAAGCTTACCATCAAATATTATACGTATAACTTCAGTTTTGATGTGCTGCTTATCTAGCTTTTTTAATCTAAAAAACCTATGACAAAATAGTTTAATTCACATAGATGTTGTTCAAATCTGTTTAATAATTTAACCTTATCAAAATCCCAATTTCTTTGTTGTTCTTTCATGCCTTTCAAAAGCAGAATAATTATGCTACATAGGATGGTTGAAATAATAAGTGAAATTATTATTGATATAGTACTGTTGGACTTAAGATGCTTATTTAAATTAATGCAATTTGTTAGGTATATGTACTATAGTTAAATTTACAAATTAGTTCAATGCAAACGTTTTAATTTCAGATTATCATACTACAATGTGAAATTTACTACCACTAGAAAATTTACATTTTTGCAATATTTACTACATAGACAACTAAGGAGTTTTAAACTATTTAATGTTGGATAACATGAATTTTGACTCTACATTTATTTCAGCTGACAGGCCTTAGTTATTTAGCTGAAATATGGTATAATTTAAAGTTACAAGTTTAGAGCTTCTTTCATTTTAATAAATTCCCCTATCAACATAGTTAAACTCATATATCATATGCTTAAACCAAGAAAGTACATATATATGACTCTTTATTGAATATTTTTTCTACTACCAAAGTTACATACGTAAACACTACTCAGCAAGTTTCATTATCACTTCTATTCACTAAGTGCCTACAACAACATGAATACTTTAAATTATATGTACCACTTAACTTTTAAACAAGAATATTTGTTGCGGGCTTATGTTTTGTTTGTTATGAAGATGATTTAGCTTGATTGTACCACTATAATTATAGATTTAGATTTTTTTCATTTCTAAATTTGAAACTCAAAATTGGAACGAAGGAATGAATTACTATTAAATACAGCGAATTACCAATGTTTGCATACTCAAGTATGCCCAAATTTAATAAAAATATTCATGACATACAGATAAATTTATTAGCTGTCGTATATGTGGAGTTTATGTCACTTTATTAAAGTTTGCTATTTTGTAACATTAATGGCTTATATTGCATATACATGAAGTTGTGTATGTTTGAATTTGCAGGGATTTTCTCCTGCTTAGTACAAACTAACTGGAAAATTTTTTAGTTGATTGGATAACCGCTGTTAGATCTACCTTTCACTAGGCATAACTGAACACATTCAATTTTGGGTGAAGAGGATCGGGGCTGTGGTGGCACCGGTGCGGCCGGAGGTCAGGTGGCGGTCTAGGACCGAGGCTGATTCGTATAGGAGTGCAGGTGTTTGGGTTGCGTTTTGGGCTGTGATTTGCTCTGGCAACTACATTAATTGCACTGCTTCGTAGGGGTTTCTTTTTCTTCTTTTGCTGGGGACTCTCTTCTGCTTTTGTTTTGGTTTGTCTGCGGATTTCCGGTTGAAAATTTTGGTGGGGAGTTTTAGTGGAGGGGACAAGTATATATAGTATTGTTGTGGGTCGTACAATAACAACTCAAAGTTTATTTTAACAGCAATGCATGGGTGTAATGTCCTTTTTCCTTTAAACTAATTTGTTTTTTCGTCTTTTATACATTTGGGCTAAAAGATTATAAATTGTAATACATAAAAGACTGTAAATATTATGATTTCTTACTGAAAGTAAACATATTTCCACAAAGTTGTTTTGTAAGTATGTAGTATTTTATTGATGAGGTGATGGTACCCGTATAATATTTAGTTATATATGATCAAATACTTGCTATGAATGGGTGGTGCTAATTGGACCAGTGCCCAATGGTAGCGGTAATGTAGCGGATGACCATAATAACTACTGTTCAAGCGTAATCTGTTGAGTATTTATTTTTAGTTTGATATAACTTACTAAATGTACTTAATTGACTGCAACAGTAAATATGATAGTTAGCATAAAATGGTATTATATAGCACGAGGGCATGTTTTATACAATATTTGACCATTAACTATGATTTTGCATGTCATATGCAACTGAAAAGAAAACAAGGAAACTTTTTAGAAAGATGGCTCTTTTGCAGGTCCTTTTTTTACAATTCTTTAAATTTAAAGTAATAGTGGAGGCAACAATTTGGACAGAATGTTAACCATATTGGTGGTTTCAACTGAAATGGTTAGATCATTAATAGATTTTCAAGTTAGAAAATATTTGCATTAGCTTTTGCAAAATTATAATAGACAAGTGGAGCTAACAAAATCAGATTAATTTTATGTAAATTTTACTAAATAAATGTTGACACTGTCACGTTGGAAACCAAAATTGTGAACTAGCTTTTGTATTTTTAGGTGAAATAATAAACAAGATAAATGGAGGTTAACAATGCAATAAATGTAACTTTGGAGCCGACAAAACTCACAAAAACCTTTTATGCAAGTTTTAAACCACGAATCAACTGATTTTAGGATATTGGGTATGTTATTCCCTCCCCTAATAAGCCAGTGGCTTGGTTACATGGTTGTAACCGATTACTCTTAGCTGTTAATCATGTTTAATTATCCTTTCAAGATCAACTTTAGATATAAATATGAAGTTTTGTTTGGTTCTGTAACAGAACATATCACTAGCAACGAGTCTATGTATAATGGGAATTTGGTAGACAGTTCATGGTGCACTTTTTTGCTGCATAGATATATTGAAATATGTAATATAACTGCAATGAAACATGAATTTATGCAATATTTCTTTTCCTTCCTTCCTTGGCATCTCCATTTTAATTTACAATTTCCACCTTTTGCCCTTTTAGCTTTAGTTTTTGCAAGACTTTTTTTTATACATAAAGATCATTTTGTTATACATAAGGATTGAAGAGCTTGCAGAAAAGAATGAGGATGTTAGAAGAGCTGAAAATCCCAAAAATTTGAGCAACTTGGGTTTGGGGTTCTGTAAGCAAAGGTTCATTAATATGGCGAACATGAAATTTTTTTATGTACTAATACGATGATTTATTACTTTTAAAAGAGAAATGATGCAAGTTTTCTAAGTTTCAAACTACTAGAAGCGTTAATTCTAATATTTGTTGCATTTCTCTAGATATTGATGTAATATTTCATTACTTTTTTTACGGATAAATCTGACCTCTTCCCCTGTTCCCACCTACATATATAAGATATTTTAAGAAGTTAACGTCTTTCTTTGTAGCGGGGTCGGGGGAAAGAATGGGAAAGACGATTTCACTACATTTTTGACCTGGAATAGGACCTATCACAAGAATATTTCTTTTATTAGGACGATAACTCAGAAAAGACAGATTTCCTATCTTTTCTTTCACCTCGGGAGAAATATGATCAAAGCCCTTATATCTTTCTAGCATCCTCTATTTAGATCACTTTGTCACTAAGTAAGTCAATGTGAAATTTAGGGCTTAACATAAGAGTGTTTAATTCAATGTTGCATTTTTTCTGCCTGTACATGCTATATAGATTCTATAAAACCCTAATTACATAAATTCTTTCCACAATTATTCAAAGATAAATTTAATGTTAGTTTTTATACCTCTTTTTTATACCTCTTTTTTCTATAATTAACCAAAACATTACTGTAATCTCACACAATATCATAATTGTAACAAAGACAAAATGCGCCCGCTTCTTTCTTTGCACACGTCCAACGGACGTGCCACCACACTCGTATATATATATATAAACATTCACAAAAGATATATATTTATATATACACATCTGTATAATACAATTACACTATTCATTTCTCCTCTTTTCAATACTTATAAATATATTCATATACTTATCCCAAATAATATAAGAATATTCACAAATCTCTTAACAAGATTTCATATTTTGAAAAGTATATCCAAAAGTATCTAGGAAGAATAGGACACTAGTATCCAAACTTAAGACTAAAGTCTACTTTCGTTTAATACCCTAAGTTAATGACATTTATTAGTTGACCCAATAATATCGAACGTTCCACTTAACATGAATGTTCAACAAATTTAAATCAATATCGACGTACTACTTTCTCCATTCAAGGGTTATATAAAATTATCTTTATAAATTTCAAAAACACTTAACTTTATATTCCATAATGATTTGGGAGTTTCCGACTGCCAAAAATTGCTGAATCCATTTCGTTCTAACGAATGAAAATTACCTAACAAACACATCATAAATTGATGAATATACCACACTATCCTAGCGTATAGGATTCATGCTTCGATAAAATAAACTTTGTCAAATTTACACTTATTTATTAGATGCACTGTAATCTAAAGTCAAAACAAGGAAATGTTCCATAATTATTAGGGTCATGCCACTACCACTCGAGACCCCTACATAACATATGTTCAAATATTTTCAATATAGAAAGTTCATATCAAATTGGTATTACCGAAAACTACTCTTTATCAAACTACTCTATATTCCATAACAAATTTCTTTAAATAAAACTTTAGAACCAAATGCCCTGGTTTTATTTCAAACCATTTGAAATAATATATATATATATATATATATATATATATATATATATATATTGTATATCAAATCATACATTTGGGATTAAATCATAAATCAATTTTAAAGATGTATCAAATACTTTGTATAATATTACTAAGCATCATGCTATCAATTTATAAATCAAATCCCCAATTATATACTTTAAAATCTATAGAAAACATACGTAGATCGAGTAACACAAAAATAAGACCATGGAAAGTGGATATAGGATATATCAAGTTGTACCATATATTCCCTTACTAAGAAGGGTAATTCTTAGAAGAAGTGCTTACCAACGAACAAGTCTCTCACTTATTTTTCATCACTTTCGAGCCACTCAACCTATATAACATAAAAATATTTTGTTCCTAAATTTACTCGTCGATCCTGGGAGCGTTCTCGAGATCGAATAAATCTTAAAACTCTTCAAAAATATTAGTATTCACAAGTACTTTCAAACAGTACTACTATTATTTTCTCCAAAATCTTAGAAATCATTTTTAAAGACAATGAGATTTAAGTTTTCAAAATATTAGTTTAAATCCTCTTTATTTATGAATCATACTTTATAAACCATACTTGTATAAAATCAAATTTTTAGATAATTAATACTAAACTTTTTTTATTAGGGTAAAATTCTAACCCAACATCATTACTGAATGCTTTATAGTCAGACTATGATATTCAATTAACAAGGTTTTTGTTTCAATGCATCAATAGATGATGTCTACCAAACTCATATAATTAAAGGGTAAATTGCTCATAAACTGGCCGTGCATAAATCTATAATCAATCAATGATAATAAATGCTCATAAATTGGTCAAATATGACTAACCAATCTACAAATTATAAAGATGCTCATAAACTGGTCGAGTATGAATAATCTATCTATAAATGATAATGATGCATATAAATTGATCGAGCATGATTAATTTAATCAATAAATGATAACGATGCTCATAAACTGGCTGAGAAAAGCTAATCCAACTAATAATGGATAACAATGCTTATAAACTGGGCAAGCATGGCTAAACTAGTCGATGAGGGATAACAAATGACATCACTAATCCTTACATTAATTAAACTACATTTTAATAATTATGCTTATATAAGAAGATATCCAATTTTCATAGTTGGAATATCTTTAAGGCATACATTTATAACAAATTCAAATAGCTCCTATATATAAAATACACTCAACTCATTCTTGGTTATCGCTTACCTTATCACTGAGTACCACCCAACCAAATCTAAGGTTCTCGCTTAACCTTCATCTATGGTACCAGTTGTAGTGGCCCGCCCTCTTGATCCTTAAATAGGAAAACTAATACATCCATGACATTCATTGTGACGACCCGAAAAGTTTAACATTGAAATTGAAATATTTAATTAATTTTAAATGTTTGAATGATAGTTTAACTTGAATTTCAAATATCAGGATGAATTTGGCAATTTAATTATTGAATTTAATTATAGAAATTTGGGTAAAATTGTAAACCTTCAATTTTGAGCCTGTTAAAAATAATTTAATGGCTTAGAAAATTTATATTGATAATACTGAAGATGATAGAAGCTGAATATATTATATTTCGAATATAAAGATTTAATTGGATAATTAAATTATTAATTTAATATTTGAAATTGTGAAAATAATTAGAATTTGGATTACTGTGAATGAAATTAATTTATATAGTTGAATTAAATCATATTTGATTTAGAATGATATTATAGAACTTTAAAAATCGAATCAAAAGTTAATTTGTAGAAATTGAATGTTTTAATATTTAATTAACGAGTAAAATAGCCATTTTTCAAACAGTCTTGGATTTCGACGAAACCAGTTTCATCGGATCCGTAATGTTATATTATTGTTGGATTTCAAATTTTGTATCAATCGGATTTACGTATTATCCGGGGCAAGCTAAAACGCGTAGAAAATCGTTTAAGCGAATTTTAAATTTAATTTTGTCGATTTGAAAACCTATCTTCCAAATACGATCGAATTGGCTCCTGATGTATATTCCATTGCGTTCATAATAGGGGTAAAACATTATAAACGCCAGGTGGCATGCTTCGTTTGGAGTTAGGAAAAAATTAAGGTGAATAGTGTCGTAGAATTTCCTATAAAAGGACGCCAAAATTTCTTATTTTCATAAAACCCTAACGCATCCAGGGCTGGCCGCCATTTATTTTCAAAGGTTAGAGATCTCCGATCTTCCTCCTCTATTATCTCTCAATCCATCATCTGTTACCAGAAATCTCCAACTACAACATCGAAGGGGATGATGAGATCTATCGATCTTTACGGTGATGATGAAATTTTGAGCAACGATGTGGTAGGAAATCAAGCTTGAAGGCAATGCATTCGTGTACAGTTTTCAACACAAAGGGGAGGCCGAGCTCATCCACATCAGGGCCGATGGTGGCATGCGTGGGGGGCTTCGAAACCATAGTCTCTGATCGTCGTAAAGATCGACGTGGTGGTCGCGACAATTAGGGCAAGGTGGCGGCCATTGGGTTCTTACGTGCGTTTATTTACTGGAGGGGGAATGAAACGTTGCACGGCCATGATCTTGTTTTGCAAATCTAGCGGCCCAGATCGACAAAAGGTTTTAAAAAATGTGTAAATATTTATATATTAAATTCGTTCAACCTTTAAGAATTGATATCTTATTCATACGAGGACCTTTTTCGACGAAACGAATTGTGTTGGGTTTGTATTCGTGAATACTACGCGAGGAAGCTGGATTGGACTTGATTGGGGCTAGTGTGAATTTTGGGTAAAATTAAACGGTCGTTTAATTTTATTCAGAATAAAACATTGAAACTGCTATTGGATGCAATGTGAGTACAACTCACTCTTTCTAACTCACTGATATTTTTATATAAGTGAGAAATAATTTATTATATGACGATTGATGATTGTTTGGATGATATATGATATATTGATTGGTATTTGGATATATACCTGCCTATTGGAGCAGATGAGACCTTATGCGCCGCATAATAGCAGATAATATTTTATAAATCCCATATACCGTGATATTCCACCTCAAAGTGGAATGGGTATTTAATTGTTGTGCTAATGTCTGTGGATGTAGGGAAAGAGGTTGGAGGGATCCAACTGGATTCCTCAAATATTTAATTTGTTTCGTATGTTGTGTGTTGATTATTTTTAATTCGTGTGATTATTTGCGGTTGAAACCGTTGAAGGCTGTAATTCAGCCGAATAAATTTTTGGTATCGTAGGATACCAGAAATATATAAAAATTTGATTTTGAAATTTTGGTAGAAAATTTATAATAAATTCACTCAAAGGAATCGGGTGATTTTTTTTTTAAAAAGGAAATTTAAATAGATAAAGTTTTATCTTTGAAAACTTATTGAATAAATTCCAAAAAAATTGGAAATATTTTTAATAAAGGAAATTCGAGAATGTTGTTTAATAGTTGAAGAATTTATTTAAGATACGTATTTTAAATAATTGAAAGAGATAAGGAAATTTATTTCAAAAGGAAATAAATTTAGAAATTAAATTTGGAATTTAATTTAGAGTTGAAATTAATTTCAGAAATCGATTCGGGAATAAATTAGGAGTTAGAATAAATGTTAGGAATCAATTTGAAAATTTGGTTTGGTGTTTTGGAAATATTTTAGGAAATCAATTTGAAATTGATTTGATATTTGAAAATTAATTTGGGAAATCAAATTGGAATTTGATTTTGTGTTTGAAATAAATTGGAAATAAATTTGGGATTTGATTTGGTTTGAAGGTGATATTTGGAAATTGATTTAAAATTCGTATATCAGTTGATTTTTGGAAATGTAAATTCACAACGGGAATTTGTAAAGAAAAGGGAATTTGTTTGAAAAATAAATATTGGTTTATTTTTAAAGTGTGAAAAGGAATTTACAGATTTGAAATGTAAATTAAAATAAATCGAGAAGATTTATTAATTTATTGGAATGGACCATTTTGTAATGGAAAAAGAATTCTTCCTTAGAAAGCCGAGTATATTTTTAAAATAGCTTTGAATAAAATTTAAAAGTTTTAGATTTGGTTTTAAATTAATATTGTTGGGGAAATTAGTTTTGAAAATTGTTTTTTAAATCTTTAAAGTAAAAAAATTATTAAATTAATTATATAAAGGATCATTTTAATGATTAAATGGATATTTGATTTAGAAAATAGTTATTTAAATATTTATACTTTATCTACAAATTTTTATTTTACAATTAGTTTTGGACCTGAATTTTTATATGAAATATTAGTATAATATTTTTCATAACTAATATTTAAGCAAATATTCTAAAATAGTTTATTTGAAATGTTTCCAAGTATATTTTGAATAAGTATTTTTATATTATTTTAAAATATTTGAAATTGGCAGATTTTCAGTGGAAATGAATAAATGTTTGGAAATGTATTCCGCGTGAGAAGAGTATTTTGAATTTGTTTTCAAAAAAGGATTGAAATGTGGAAATTGATTTGAAATTTATTTTCAAAGGATTAAAGTGTGAAATTTTATCTTGCGAAGATATATTGAGAATAATAATAATTGGGCAAAATTATTTGAAATCCAGTGACTGTTGTGAATGACGATTGATAATTAAATAACCGACTATCAATATTGGCCTTAACCGGCAATTGAATTTCGATGCGACCAGGAGTCAAATTCCAACTGGATTTTCGAAACCCACATCTAACCTTTGTGATTGTGATGGATCTTTTGTTTAAAAGATCAAAGTGAAATTATTGTGATTTATTTGAATCTGAATGTACCACTTATTTTTAAAAAAATAAGCGCTCGTTATTCGGATTAGCCGGGAGAGAACCTTGCATCATAAAACCCATTTCGAATAACGATACGACGAAATGGGATTGCGTTTGAAGATGGTATTGAAGAACGGGTATTTTCGAAAGCGAAAGGATTACCTATCGAATGTCTCTGCACCGGGTTGCTCCGGTATAGAGATTTTATCACCCTTTGTGATGGGGATTTCGGACGTGATTAGTGAATATACGGATTGCAAGGGCTTCTTTGGAAGTGCCTTCGGTTCTGTTCGATCCCGGAACGGACTTGTATGGATGTGTGTTTGACGTTACACTTTGAGATGTAAAACTGGTTTCTATCAAATACATTTCTGTTGGTGGCGGAGAATTTATTCTCTTAGCTTAACACCCTTCTCTGAGACATACGAGCTCAGAGGTTATGTAGTTGATGGTTACCAGTGATACACTCCCAAATTGGTAATGTGGCATACAAAGTGCTGCTGATCATTTGTTGATCGAAGCATGCTTTTGTGAAAAACATAGCTTTATGGACGAGACTTCGTCGGACCTCACACCCCAAAAATAGTCAAAACAGGAAGGATGCGGCAAGGTTATTAGGGGGTAACGCCCCTTTAGTGTATGTCATTCCTTCTGGATAGAGGTGGTATCATGGTATGGAGCCCAGATACTTAACCTATGTTGCTGCTGCAAATTTATTACTTTATGGTTGTTGGTATTGAGGATCCTCGGATAAAGGTTGTTTACAACCGGGGGATGACATACTCGTGTCAGTAGTTACCTATTTTTGCAGAGGTAACCCGACCTTGTGTTGGAAGAGATCCGGTTAGGTTCTCGGGACGTCCCACCAGAAGCGTACCCATGTGGCAGTAGGAAGTTCCTTAGCCTGACCATTTGTTGGAAATCCAAACAAAATAATACGAGCCCTGTACGGTTTTTTTTGTAAAACCTGCCATTTACTTATGGTGGCGCCTCACTGTTTAGATGGTAGCTATAGTAGGCATACGATAATGGTCGTATGTTGGCTAAGATTAATATTATACTTTTGAAATGTTTTTCCATACTTTTCATATATAATAATAATATCAGAAATTTTTTCGTATCAAGCATGTTTGACTATCATAAGGAGAAATCTCCTCCAATTCTGCGTTTGCATGGTGTGTGCGGCGCGAGGCCTTATGGTAGTTTCATTTTCAAAAAGCATAGCCTATTTCTTTTCAATTCCTTTGTTTTCTTTTGTAAAAGAATAACTGTTTTAAGATCTCACACCAGTCCCATGACTGACCTGGGGTTTATTGTTCCCTTTCTAAACTCTGGGTGCCCATAATTTTCCACACGGACAGTCTAGAGTCAGGTTATCAGGTCATTCTGGAAGTCAAGAAGTTGCTGTGGAGATCTGGAGGCAAGCAGGATGGCGTGGCGTATCAACTAGTATATAGTATTTCTTTTCCGCGGTTTGTTGTTGTAAACTTTGATAATGTAATGCAACGTAATGTAATAACTGATATAGTACTTTTTTTTGGAAGATATTCATTTATCTATTACATGTTGTTCCGCTGCGATATGTGAGATTCTGTTATTGTTTCTGTTTCTTCTTCTACCTCTTCTTCTTTAACCCTAACAATTCGGTTTTTGGGCATTCGACTGTGCGACATTTGGTACTGTGGACATATTGATGTCGACTTTCGGAAGTCGAAAAGCCGGGTCGTTACAAATTTGGTATCAGAGCATTTGGTTAAGCGACAACCTTGGCTCTGTTGGGTGTTACTCATTAAAGATAGAGTCAGTAATACTCTAGAATGGTTTGAGTGTATTAATAGATATGCGCGCGTATTTGTTAGTGAATATAAAATTGTTTTACATTGTGATGATTGGTTTGTTGAGTGGTATATGGATTCTGGTCGGTATAGTCCGTAAAACTCTATCGATAGGGATCTCTAAACACTCGTACAGAACCATTCGCCACGATATTGTTTTAAAATAGGGTAAATGAAATAATTTTACTCAAAACTATTTTGTATATAAAAGGAAATAATTTTTGAAAATTATTAGAGTATATGCTGCCTGTTTTTTATAAAGTGAAATATTAAATTATTATCATTGATTATTGAATAAGAAATTGAAATCATAATTGAAAGTTGAGAAACAAAATTTATATACAAATGGGAATTGAAAATGTAAATGTGATTTATAATAAAATTCCAGAGGAATGTTTAAAAGAATTTGAAAGGATTTAAATTTGGAAATTTGGAAAAGATTAAATTCCTTTTGAGTTTTAAAATGGTTTTCAAAGGTTTTGGAAAAGTGTTTTGAAGGGATGAAAGCACTAAACTCTTTTCGATCGCTGGAAAATAATTCTAATGATGATCGCCACATCATCGATGTTCATTTTCGGGTTTCCAAAAGAGGGATTGCTGCCAAATGATTTTAAAAGGAAGTTATTGGAAAACTGCGTTTGATTTTGGAAATTCAAAGGATAATTTGAATTGATGTCAAAAATGAATTTTGAAAGGTTGAAAAGACTTTGGAATGTTATATGAAATATTTATGGATTATCATTAAGTTGATAACTTGTAAAGTTTGAAGTTGTTAAAATAAAAATCTAACTTAAAGAGAAGTTAGAGAAAAGTTAAATATGGAAACAAAATAAGTTGGAAGGAAAATTTAATTCAAGTGGAATTGAAAATGAAAATTTAATAAAAGAACTGAGATTGAAAATTTAAGTCAAATAAAATTATGATGTGGATTCAAATGAAGTTGAAATTAAAAATTTGAGTTAATTTAAATAAATGTGAATTTGAGAAGTCTTGTAGAATAAATGATTGAAATAAAATTTATTAAGATGAAAAATAAAATTTTGAATGAATAAGTAAATTTACAATTGCAAGTAAATGAAAGTGAATTGAATATTGAAATTCATTTCGAATTTGTAAGCAAATAGAATTGAACTGGAATTGAATTTGATTTGTGATAAACAAAGCAAAGTATTGAAATAAAATTAGTAAATGAAACTAATTGAACAAAAGACCTAATAGACATGGTTTGAAATGAATTCAATAATTATAAACAAAAGGTAAAATTAAATTTATATGGAATTTTAAATCCAGTTTAAATATAAGTGGTTATAAACCAAAATAGTGAATTGAATTGTGTTTGGAGATGAACAAAAGAATAAAACTGGAATTGAAAACTGAATATCGAAAACCAATTTGAATTGTGTGAAATAAAATAAATTAGAACTTTTAATTAATTAGTAAAAGAAACTAATTTAAAATAGCAAGATTAATCAGTTGTGAATGAAAGATAATTGATAAAATTCAATATTCAGAAGGTAAACTGAATCGAAATAAAATTGAAAGTGTAAATTGAATTCAAATGAAATTGAAATGGTAAGATTGAATGAAAAAATGGATATATAAATTCAATAGTGAAGTAAAAATAGTATAAGAAGTGAGCATTGAAATTTTGTAGTGAAATGTGTAAAATGATATTTGAATGTTTTAATTGGATATTATAAATATCAGAATATACAGGTGTGTACAGGGAAATGGAATTCGGATTTTGATTTCGAAGATAAAATTGAATTGCTCGACAAAAAGGTATGTATTTGAATTTCAGTACGAAATTTGATGATCTTCTTGTCTAGCCGCTTGGCTTTTTATTTTCTTTTTGAAATCTGGGGGGCAGTGGTGCCATTTTCGTAGTCATACCAAGCTAGCCGCGTAAAGGAGACGCTGGCGAAATTTTTCGAAAATTTAAGGCGTTTGAAAAAATTTTGAGAAAATTTTGAAAATTTAAAATTTGAATGGTTAAGAAAATAATATTGTTTAGAGTTTATGGTTGAGGTTGGAAAGTTAACTGAATAAATAATGGGTTGTTAATAAAAGATTGGTTTTGACAAGTTATTAAAACTGTTTATTTTGGGTACTTAGATAACGGGTTAAGGTCCATTCTTCTTAACTAGTAATTTCAGGACGAAATTCGTTTAGGGGGGAACGATGTGACGACCCAAAATTTTTAACTTTGAAATTGAAATATTTAATTAATTTTAAATGTTTGAATGATAGTTTAACTTGAATTTCAAATATCAGGATGAATTTGGCAATTTAATTATTGAATTTAATTATAGAAATTTGGGTAAAATAGTAAACCTTCAATTTTGAGCCTGTTAAAAATAATTTGATGGCTTAGAAAATTTATATTGATAATACTGAAGATGATAGAAGCTGAATAGATTATATTTCGAATATAAGGATTTAATTGGATAATTAAATGTTAATTTAATATTTGAAATTGTGAAAATAATTATAATTTGGATTTAATGTGAATGAAAATGATTTATAAAGTTGAATTAAATCATATTTGAATTAGAATGATGTTATAGAACTTTTAAAAATCGAATTAAAAGTTAATTTGTAGAAATTGAATATTTTAATATTTAATTAACGAGTAAAAATAGCCATTTTTCAAATAGTCTTGGATTTCGACGAAACCAGTTTCATCGGATCCGTAATGTTATATTATTGTAGGATTTCAAATTTCGTGTCAATCGGATTTAAGCTTTGTCCGGGGCAAGCTAAAACGCGTAGAAAATCATTTAAGCGAATTTTAAATTTAATTTTGTCGATTTGAAAACCTATCTTCCAAATATGATCGAATTGACACCCGATATATATTCCATTGCGTTCCGAATAGGGGTAAAACGTTATAAACGCTAGGCGGCACGCTTCGTTTGGAGTTCGAAAAAAATTCAGGTGAATAGTGTCGCAGAATTTCCTATAAAAGGACGTCAAAATTTCTTATTTTCACAAAACCCTAATGCATCTAGGGCTGGCCGCCACTTATTTTCAAAGGTCAGAGATCTCCGATCTTCCTCCTCTATTACCTCTCAATCCATCATCAATTACTAGAAATCTCCAACTACAACATCGAAGGGGATGATGAGATCTATCGAACTATACGGTGATGATGAAATTTCGAGCAACGATGTGGCGGGAAATCAAGCTTGAAGTCAACGCATTCGTGCACAGTTTTCAACACAAAGGGGAGGCCGAGCTCGTCCACATCAGGGCCGATGGTGGCACGCGTGGGGGGCTTCGAAACCATAGTCTTTGATCGTCGTAAAGATCGACGTGGTGGTCGCGGCAATTAGGGCAAAGTGGCGGCCATTAGGTTCTTACGTGCATTTATTTACTGGAGGGGGAAAGAAACGTTGCACGGCTATGATCGTGTTTTGCAAATCTAGCGGCCCAGATCGACTAAAGGTTTAAAAAAAAGTGTAAATATTTATATATTAAATTCGTTCAACCTTTAAAAATTGATATCTTGTTCATACGAGGTCCGTTTTCGACGAAACGAATTGCGTTGGGTTCGTAGTCGCGAATACTACACAAAGGAGCTGGATTGGACTTGATTGGAGCTAGTATGAATTTGGGTAAAATTAAACGGTCTTTTAATTTTATTCTGAATAAAACACTGAAACTGCAACTGCTATTGGACGAATGTGAGTACAACTCACTCTTTCTAACTCACTGATATTTTTATGTAAGTGAGAAATAATTTATTATATGATGATTGATGATTGTTTGGATGACATATGATACATTGATTGGTATTTGGATATATACCTGCCTATTCGAGCAGATGAGACCCTACGCGCCGCATAATAGTGGATAATATTTTATAAATCCCATATACCGCGATATTCCACCTCGAAGTGGAATCGGTATTTAATTGGTTTGCTAATGTCTGTAGATGCAGGGAAACAGGTTGGAGGAATCAAGCTGGATTCCTCAAATATTTAATTTGTTTCGTATGTTGTGTGTGGATTATTTTTAATTCGTGTGATTATTTATGATTGAAACCATTGAAGGATGTAATTCAGCCGAATAAATTTTTGGTATCGTAGGATGCCAGAAATAAATAAAAATTTGATTTTGAAATTTTGGTAGAAAATTTATAATACATTCACCCAAAGGAATCGGGTGAATTTTTTTCAAAAAAAGGAAATTTAAATAGATAAAGTTTTATCTTTGAAAACTTATTGAATAAATTCCAAAAATATTGGAAATATTTTTAATAAAGGAATGTCGAGAATGTTGTTTAATAGTTGAAGAATTTATTTAAGATACGTATTATAAATAATTGAAATAGATAAAGAAATTTATTTCAAAAGGAAATAAATTTAGAAATTAAGTTTGGAATTTAATTTAGAGTTGAAATTAATTTTAGAAATCGATTCGGGAATAAATTTGGAGTTAGAATAAATCATAGGAATCAATTTGAAAATTTGGTTTGGTGTTTTGGATATAATTTGGGAAATCAATTTGAAATTGATTTGATATTTGAAAATTAATTTGGGAAATCAAATTGGGAATTGATTTTGTGTTTGAAATAAATTGGAAATAAATTTGGGATTTGATTTGGTTTGAAGGTGATATTTGAAAATCGATTTAAAATTCGTATATCAGTTGATTTTTGGAAATGTAAATTCACAACGGGAATTTGTAAAGAAAAGGGAATTTGTTTGAAAAATATATATTAGTTTATTTTTAAAGTGTGAAAAGGAATTTACAGATTTGAAATTTAAATTAAAATAAATCGAGAAGATTTATTAATTTATTGGAATGGACCATTTTGTAATGGAAAAAGAATTCTTCCTTAGAAAGCCGAGTATATTTTTAAAATAGCTTTTGAATAAAATTTAAAAGTTTTAGATTTGGTTTTAAATTAATATTGTTGGGGAAATTAGTTTTGAAAATTGTTTTTAAATCTTTAAAGTAAATTTTTTTATTAAATTAATTATATAAAGGATCATTTTAAAGATTAAATGGATATTTGATTTAGAAAATAGTTATTTAAATATTTATACTCTATCTACAAATTTTTATTTTAAAATTAGTTTTGGACCTGAATTTTTATATGGAATATTATCATAATATTTTTCAGAACTAATATTTAAGCAAATATTCTAAAATAGTTTATTTTAAATGTTTCCAAGTATATTTTGAATAAGTATTTTTTATTATTTTAAAATATTTGAAATCGGCAGATTTTCAGTGGAAATGAATAAATGTTTGGAAATGTATTCCGCGTGAGAAGAGTGTTTTGAATTTATTTTCAAAGGATTGAAGTGTGAAATTTTATCTTGCGAAGATATATTGAGAATAATAATAATTAGGGGAAAATTATTTGAAATCTAGTGACTATTGTGAATGATGATTGATAATTAAATGACCGACTATCAATATTGGCCTTAATCGGCAATTGAATTTCGATGCGACTGGGAGTCGAATTCCAACTGGATATTCGAAACCCACATCGAACCTTTGTGATTGTTATGGACCTTTTGTTTAAAAGATCAAAGTGAAATTGTTGTGATTTATTTAAATCTGAATGTAACACTTATTTTTAAAAAAATAAGCGCTCGTTATTCGGATTAGCCAGGAAAGAACCTTGTGTCATAAAACCCATTTCGAATAACGATACAATGAAATGGGATTGCATTTGAAGATGATGTTGAAGAACGGGTATTTTCGAAAGCGAAAGGATTACCTGTCGAATGTCTCTGCACCGAGTTGCTCCGGTATAGAATTTTATGACCCTTTGTGATGGAGATTTCGGACGTGATTAGTGAATATCCGGATTGCAAGGGCTTCTTTAGAAGTGCCTTCGGTTCCGTTCGATCCCGGAATGGACTTGTATGGATGTGTGTTTGACGTTACACTTTGTGATGTAAAGCTGGTTTCTATCAAATACATTTCTGTTGGTGGCGGAGAATTTATTATCTTAGCTTAACACCCTTCTCTGAGACGTACGAGCTCAGAGGTTATGTAGTTGATGGTTACCAGTGATACATTCCCAAATTGGTAATGTGGCATACAAAGTGCTACTGATCATTTGTTGATCGAAGCATTGCTTTTGTGAAAAACATAGCTTTTTGGACGAGATTTCGTCGAACCTCACACCCCGGAATGGTCAAAACAGGAAGAATGCAGCAAGGTTATAGGGGGTAGCGCTCCTTAGGGTATGTTCATTTCCTTCTGGATAGAGGTGGTATCATGGTATGAAGACCAGATACTTAACCTATGTTGTTACTGCAAATTTATTACTTTGTGGTTGTTGGTATTGAGGATCCTCGGATAAAGGTTGTTTACAACTGGGGGATGACATACTCGTGTCAGTAGTTACCAATTTTTGCAGAGGTAGCCCGGCCTTGTGTTGGCAGAGATCCGGTTAGGTTCTCGGAACGTACCGCTAGAAGCGTACCCATGTGGCAGTAGGAAGTTCCTTAGCCTGACCATTTGTTGGAAATCCAAACAAAATAATACGAGCCCTGTACGGTTTTAGTTGTAGAACCTGCCATTTACTTATGGTGGCGCCCCACTGTTTAGATGGTAGCTATAGTAGGCATACGATAATGGTCGTATGTTGGCTAAGATTAATATTATACTTTCGAAATGTTTTTCCATACTTTTCACCTATAATAATAATATCAGAATTTTTTTCGTTTCAAGCATGTTTGACAATCATAAGGAGAAATCTTCTCCAATTCTGCATTTGCATGGTGTGTGCGGCAGGAGGCCTTATGGTAGTTTCATTTTCAAAAAGCATGGCATATTTCTTTTGAATTCCTTTGTTTTCTTTAGTAAAAGAATAACTGTTTTAAGATCTCACACCAGTCTCATGATAGGCCTGAAGTTTATTGTTCCCATTCTAAACTCTGGGTGCACATAATTTTCCACACGGGAAGTCTAGAGTCAGGTTATCAGGTCATTCTGAAAGTCAAGAAGTTGCTGTGGAGATCTGAAGGCAAGCTGGATGGCATGGCGTATCAACTAGTATATAGTATTTCTTTTCCGTTGTTTGTTGTTGTAAACTCTGATAATGTAATGTAACGTGATGTAATGTAATAACTGATATAGTTCTTTGTTTTGGAAGATATTCATTTATCTATTATATGTTGTCCGCTGTGATATGTGAGATTCTGTTATTGTTTCTATTTCTTCTTCCACATCTTCTTCTTTAACCTTAACAATTTGGTTTTTGGGCATTCGACTGTGCAGCATTTAATACTGTGCACGTATTGATGTCGACTTTCGGAAGTCGAAAAGTCGGGTCGTTACATTCATGTATCATGCAGCAAAGTACCGAAAAAACTGACAGTTAAGGTAAATAAAAAGAAAAGGAAAAGGGAAGAAAGAACACGACATTATAATCTCACGGTGTAACGATAACATACAATATAAAAAGACCGTACAAACTCTCACTCTAAGATACATAGCATTTTTGAGTTATAACCCTTGGCACTATCATCGGCCTGGACATTGACAATGGCACATCCTCACATTTGTTGATATATGCATAATAGTAGTGCAACGAAAATAAAATACTACAATAGGAAAATTAAAGCATCCACCTCACCACTCAAAGCTCCAAAGAATATCAACAAAAACTGCCTTTCTCAAACCTGCTCGAAAAGGCACGTGAGGAACTAAGGGAAAGATAAAATCATTAGTTAGACGTAAGTATGGTATGAGAAACTCATTAAATATGTGATCAGCATATAACAGTACTTCAGAGGCCATCCAAATAACCAGAATGGTTATCCCCTTAAAAGAACCAAAATTATATAATAAGCACAAATTGAGATATTACAGATATTGTCTAGAGCGTAGGATGAAAATAAAAAATAGTCGCGCTACTTGCATCTTGCAACACAACAATATTAGAAGTACAACTTAAACTGCAAAGGTACATTCACATATAGATTTCCATAGAGATCTCATCAATAAACTAAAGCCGACCTCTTGATAAGGTTCAGTGTAACTCCCCACCCCGAGACCAACATTAAAAAGAGTATTACTAGGTAATACTGTCTGCTAATGTAGAGAATAGAGCCGGTTAGGAGCGACCATCTAGAGCTTTGTGTTAAACATCTATTAAATACGCCGATTTGGTGCTCTAGTTTTTTTTACAAGTGGATCGACATTTTCGATAAATGCTTAATACAAAACTATAGTGGCTAACGGATCTATCAGAACAAAATACAATAACAATATTTACATCACATCATAAAATAGTAGTCAAACATACACACACATATGTAGATACATCCAAGTATAATAAAAAGTGATACAACAAAAGTGGTACAAGGTCCACACTATATACGTCGAGTCAAAATAATAGATACAATCATAGTTTCAGACCACAACAAAACTACAAAAAGTGATAAGAAGATATCCAAGGCGGAAGTAGCAAAGCAAAGTCCTATAGTTAGTAACTAACCTGAAACAACTCGGTCTGACCCGAGTATAAAAATTCAAGGGTCGGTCTAGCTTAAACAACCGATTAGAACATGGTAAGTGCAATAAATGGTAAAGGATAAAGGCATTAATTCTTCACGAATGAGAAGAAGTGAAGTAATAATAAGAATATTTCTATAACTCAAGTGAACTAATTCCACTAAGTATAAATCTTCGAAAGAGGTAAACTAAACAATAAAATCAACCAAGCATAATGAATGCCCCATATCATCGACATAACACAAAAAGCTAATATAATGGTTTTTATAAACCATAACTCCTAAATAAGAGATCAAAAAATCCAAAACTCGCCAAATAATGGTAACGTCAAATATTCCCAAAATAGAGAAATCCCAAATCTCGAAATACGCCAAATAATAGCAATATATCTCCTAAATAGGAGATTGTAAATCTCAAAATAAACGCCAAAGATTGGCAATCTCAAATCTCAATATATAGAACTTGATAAAGATTTCAAATTCCAAAGATATAATTGCCACATATAATTTCCAAAACGTCTTAAATGGCCAATTAATTTCAAAAGGTGATACACTTGGAAAATCACAAATAAATCAAGGAAAACATCACAAAAGATAGCACGTGCTTATAAAATGACCAAAGTCCATCAAGTACTATCTCTCAAAATAAGGTGCCACGTCTCAAATGGACAAGCATCCTGAAGGACAACATCATGAAGGACAACATCCCAAAGGATGAATACGTCTCAATGGACAAACATCCCAAAGGACAACGTCTTGAAGGACAAATGACCCGAAGGTCCGGTACTAGCAATAACTCGTAAATGTGCCACAAACTCTCAGATAGGAACCCGAAATGTCTTAACAGTGCGTCCCATACCACACATTCTCACTTATCAGTTTACTAACCACTAGTCAATGCCACACTAGAAAAAAATTATTCAAATCACAAATATTTGCCTCATCTCATCGGCAAATAAGACTCGAAGGTTAATAGCTTCAAAGGGACAAGTCTGGAATTAACCGACAGAGTAAACGCATATGTCCCATACTATGTGTTTTACTAAATCATTTAATTCTATTCCTTATAAGCTTAAAGTGTGAAAAATGTTTATTTTATATAGAAAGTAATTTTATTTGAGAAAACAGCTTTTAAAACAATTTTCAAAATCGCTTTGGAAAACAAACCTTTAAAATTCTCTTGTTATAGAGAATATATAATTTTTATAGATTTAAAATAATTTATAAATATTATATACTAATTATTTCAAAATAAATTAATATTAAAATTATTTCAAAATCATTTAGAAAAACCCATGCTCAAAACCAAGGAGAATTATCGAATAATACCAAAAGCCGACATTCGAAATCATTCCAAAAACGATTCAATTTCGAATCCCAAGTTCACCAAAGTTTTGGCTCTCCTATTGATAGGTTTTATGGCCATCAAAACATTCAAAAACATCACAATATCAAGTAAAGAAGTTTTAAAAAACAAGCTAGAAATGAAGGCAGAACACAAAAAAAAGGCACATGAAATAAGTTCCCTAGGTCGACTTACAGGTCACGGTAGAGGCCATAGGTCGACCTATGTGGTCATTTGGTCGACCCCTAAGTCGAGCTGTAAAGTTTCTAGGTCGACCTAAGTTACATAATTTTGTATAGGGTGTTTCCCTACTTTGAACTGATTTTTGAGCACAAGTTTAATAAACTTCCAAGATGAATTTGCATATGAAATTTTGCATGCATAATCTACAACATCTAAACAACAATTCAAAAATATTTGAACAACATTTAGTTAAGAAAACAAGAAGATATTATCACTCAAAGAAGCAACTCGGAAAAAATATTCTATAACTAAAAATTCAACATGGTTTAAAATAATTGATTCTTGCACAGATTTTGGCTTCTAGAGCATTGATTCAACTAGATAATGCGAGTAAGTAACTCACCTTTGCAAATTGAAGATCAAATTGAGAAAACTTGGCATAAGTTAAAGAAAGTTGAAGGCTTTCCTCTTGAGATAGCTTCAGCAGCCTGTAAAATAGTAATATACAGATATCCAATCCAAATAAAAGAAATTATAAACAATCCAACAATTCAAAATTTAGAAATTGAAGACGATCTCTTTGGTTTTAGAGTGATTACCTGTGTTTATAGCTTTAATTTGATTGAAAGAAGAAAATAATTGGAGAAATTGGGTTGATTTTAGCTTTGGTTAGAAAAGAGAAAAGTTTTCTTCTTTCATTTTCTATCTGATTACTTGCAAATGTACCGTAGTACATTATTTTAAGAAGAAGACTTTCTTCTTTAGGTCAGTAGCAAATGGGCTTGACCTAATAACCAAAAAGAATTTGTTAATAATCTAATTATCACACAAAACAACGATATACACATATGTTAACAAATAAAAACAACATATTTTTTACAAAATTTCAACCCGATAAATTCACACAAATATATTTTCATGTTTAACAAAACATTTTACAACTAATAAAAAATAATTTAGTTATAAAAAATATTTTTCATTATTAAAAGCTCGTATTTTTAAATAAATACATAATTTACACTGTAATTACATAAAACACTATTTTTAACACTAATAATTACATAAAAATTATTTTCATGGATAATTAAATGCAATAAACCATTTTAACATCGATTTTACATCCAAAACCTATTTTCAACCAAAATTCTACCTTTTATTTTTAATATGCAACATATTAAATCAAATACTCCATTTAAAAATCAATAAAAGAAGCATTTAGCAATAATTATTAAAATTATTGCATTTCACTAATTTAAAACCATGGATGTTTAATTTTAACATAAACAACCAAAATAAAGTTTCTAAAACTTTACTTTCATATTTTATATTTAAAATACATTGTTTATTAAAAATAGACAATTATAGATCTCCAATTTATTTTTATTTCATAATATTAAAATATAACCACTGTTATAATTTAATATTATAGGTAATCATCAAAACCAGTGTTGTTACAGGCTTCCCCTTTATAAAAATTGCATCCTCATAATTTCTAGAAAAGAGTTGTATTCAACACGATTATTTCATCAAGCAAAAGAAAATAGATAAGGTTAAGTTTAAAATTCTCACCATCGATATGAGAGGATAGAAATCCAAGATAAGATCGCTCGATAAATTCTTTGGTTTTCCAAGTACATTCGTTGGGATTTGCAGACCATTGAACTTTCATAAGCGGTACGTCCTTATTTCAAAGGTATTTCACCTCCGAAGTAAGAACTCGAATAGGCTGCTACACAAAGGATAAATCAGGTGAGATCTCAAGCTCTTGCAGATTAGGAGAATCGATGATAGAATCTGACCCTCGAAGACACTTCCAAAGCTGAGAGACGTGGAACAGGTCATGAATGCCAAATAAATAAGCTAGAAGTGAAACTCTATAAGCGACAGGGCCAATACGTTCAGTAATAGGAAATGGTGCTACAAAGCGAAGGGCCAATTTCCCAGTCCTACTGAAACGCATTACCCCCTTCAATGGGGATACATAGGTATACACAAGGTTACCAATAGAGAACTGGAGAAGCTTCCTACGATTGTCCATAGAGGATTTCTGATGGCTTTGTGCCTCTTTTGATTCTCTGATGGATAAGAACAATCTTCTATGAAGCTTCACGAACAGAATCGGGGCCTAAATCAGTTTCTCCTTGGATTCCAACCAATAAGAAGGTAATCGACATGGCCTTCCATATAGGGCTTCGAAAGGAGCCATACCGATAATAGATTGAAAGCTATTGTTATAGGAGAACTCAAAAAGTGGTAGGTGGTCCTACCAACTACCACCAAAATCCATAATACAAGCACAAAGAATGTCCTCCAGAATACGGTTCACCCGTTCAGCTTGTTCATCAGACTGCGGATGATATGTTGTGCTAAAATTAAGCTTTGTTTACAAAGATTCCTGAAGAATCCACCAGAAATGACTCGTGAGGGATGGATAAAGGTCATAAATAATAAAACTAGGAACACCATAAAGTCTCACTATCTCCTTAATACAAAGCTTGGCTAGATGAGAAGCTGTCCTATTAGATTTAATAGGAATGAAGTGAGCAGATTTAGTCAAGCGATCCATGATAACCCAAACACTACAATGACCCGATCTCGAATGAGGTAGGCCATCAATGAAGTCCATAGAGATTTGATCCCATTACCACAACGGGAACTCAAGAGGCTAAAGAAGACCATTAGGGCATTGATGCTTGGCTTTAATGAGTTGGCAAGTCATGCATTTACTCACATAACTTGCCACATCACGCTTTATGCCTTCCCAATAGTATAAGCATCTCATGACGACACACATCTTGCTACTGCTAGGATAAATAGTATACATAGAACGGTGATAATCATCAAGAATGTCCCATCTAAGATCAGAATCACAAGGCATGACCAATCGGTTCTTCTTATAAAGACAACCATGAACATCAATGCTAAAATCCTCCAACTCCTCGTCACGGCATTCAAACTTACATATTTGAATAAAAGGCACAAGATCTGGATCTTACCGCTGAGCATCGGCGATACGATCCAATATGCTGGGTCGAGCTTCCATACTGAATAATAAGATAGGAGAATCAGAAGCTGGAGCGCAATCATGAATATCACAAAGAGTTAGTCTCCAAAACATCCCACTTGACTAACACTATAGAAACAATAGTCAAGTATTTGCGACTTAGCACATCAGCAAATTGGTTCCCCTTTCTAGGAGTGTACTGGATATCGAAGTCATAAGAGGCAATGAACTCGGGTCAATGCTGTTGCCACATATTAAGCTCCTTCTAGGTGAACAAATACCACAATGATTTGTAATCGGTATAGAGAATGAAGCGCTCGCCCAAAAGATAATGACACCAATCTTCAAGGCAAAGACTATGGCGGCTAACTCTAGATTTTGAGTGGCGTAGTGAACTTCATTCAGATGTAATTTCCTAGATGCGTAGGCAACTACCTGATCTCTCTGTATAAGCACGACACCGAGGTCACATCTACAAGCATCGGTGTAGACAACAAGATCTTGATTTCCTTCGAGAACCACAAGAATAGGAGCAATAGTGAGAAGCTCCTTCTACTGTCGAAAAGAAGCTTCACACTTATCATACCAAATGAAACGAATGCCTTTACTATTAAGCTAGTAAGAGGAAGCACGATGCGGGAAAAGTTCTTTATGAATCGATGGTAATAACTTGCCAATCCAAGGAAGCTACGAATCCCAAAAACATTATCAGGCCTCTTCCAATTTTGAATGGCCTCGATCTTAGATGGATCGACAAAATGCCCTCAGAAGATACAACGTGGCCTAAGAACTTCACCTTATTCACCAAAAAGTGGCACTTAGAGAATTTGGCTTTGAGTTAATGCTGACGAAGGGTACCCAAAACAATCCTTAAACGATGATCATGATTGGATCCAGACTTAAACTAGACAAGGATGTCGTCAATACAAACAAAGACAAACTTATCGGGATATTCCCGGAATACTCGATTTATATGATTGACAAAGAAAGCAAGAGAGTTCGTCAAACCGAACGACATAACGAGCCACTCATAAGAGCCGTATCAAGTGCGGAATACAGTATGAGGTATGATGTCCTCCGCAACTCGTAGCTGATGAAAACTAGTGGCAAGGTCGAGCTGAGAAAAGAATTTACCACCACTCAATTGATCGAACATATCGTCGATCCTAGACAATGGATACTTATTCTTGATGGTTAACTCATTAAGCTTGTGGTAGTCGATGCAAAGCCTAAGACTACCATCAGATTTCTTCCTGAAGACAATCATGACATCCCATGGTAAAGAAATAGACTGGATAAACTTCTTAGCTTCAAGCTCCAACAACTGCTGCTTGAGTTCCTCAATTTCCTTTGTAGATGTCCTCAGGGAAGGACGACTAATTGGCTGCACGCGTGGAATGAGATCAATGCGGAACTCAATCGCCCGCTTGGGTGGAAAACCCAAAACAGGCTTAAATACATCGACAAAGTCACATATATTAGGAATACGAGATATGTCATCATCATCTCGTGAGTTGGGAGGAAACAAAGAAGCTTCAGTTATCATCAACATTCCAAAGAACAAGTGAGAGCTGTGCAGACGAATTTGGATGTCGAAGATATAAAACTCTATCTTAGAATAAAGAATCCTAGCATCGTATTGCACTAGTTAGAACATACCCAAAATCATATCAAAGTCAAGAAAGGAAATAATGTACAGATTTGCACGGAAAGAAAAGCCACACAAAATAATCTCGACATCCTCACATAGTGTTATCCCATTTTTTGGAAAAAACTGGAATATCAATGTTGTGTGCGTTTCCACCATGACCGGAACAAGAAGAAGCAAGCAAGCATATATAAGTCTGGGATTTCACTCATGATTCAAGTGCAAAGGTTCATTCAGTAAAGCAAGGCAAGAGTTCGTTCGACACTACACTCCCCGAGTTCATCCAGTAAAAAGTGTCATCCGGTACTTAAAACCCCTCGGTTTCATCTGGGAGTTCAAGCGTATGAGTTCGTTCGGTATTCGAACTCCCCATGGTTCATTCGGCATTCTCAGATATTAAGGCTCATTCGGCATTCGGTATTCATGAAGGCCCATTCGGTAGTACCCACACCGAACCACACCATCTCCAAGTAATGCCGGTCCACAACATTTTTCCCCACATAGCCGAACCAACGTCACCTCCATCGAATCACCTCCACCGAACCATCCATCGCCGGTCCAAACTCCACCGGTCCAACACCACACCCTGCATAGCCGGACTAGAACCCACATCCACACTCCTACCACCGAACCACCTCACTGCCAGTACCACCGAACCACCTCACTGCCAGTACCACCGAACCAAGGCTTCTCCATCCCTCTCTCCAAGCACGACCGAACCAAGCTCCGCCGAACCAGATGTGCCAGTCCAGATTGCATCAGCCCAGGCCCATCAGCAGCTATAAACATCCAAGACCCCTGCCCCCAGCCTCACTCTATAAATAGAGAGCTAGGGGTACAACAATGGCAGACAAGTTTGAGACCTCAAGCACGGATAGAACTTTCAAACAACTTTCAGTTACTTGTAATCAAAGCTTTGTACTTGTAATCTGAAGAGAAAAGGAGAATAACATATAAAGTGGACGTAGGCACGTTCTGGCCGAACCACTATAAATCTGTGTGTCTTTTACAATTTAGTCCCTGCTTATTATATATTTGCATAAATCACCCAAATCACTAAAAACAACATAAAATCGACTAGTTCACACGACTTTGGGTGTTTGTGGCCATTTTTTGCGCAAACACATAGCATGCTAAGGGTTGCGGATCTCCCGATAGGATTCGCAATCCTCAATGAAGTAACAAGGCAAGAAGCATCCAAAGGAATAGCATCGACGAGCTTCTTCAATACGAATGAATGCAATGCACCTGTATCAAAGAGGACTCGAATGGATCGGCCATGGAATAAAATAGAGCCTTCAAGAAAAGAAGGAGAAGTACCTCTGCACTGAGAAGAACCTCCAGAAGCATCCACCATATTCAGCCTGCTTGCCTTGGTATTACTCGGAGCAATAAGACAAGAAGAAACTTAATGACCTTCCTTCTTGCAATAACGTCAAATCAAAGGCTGAGGACAGTCATGAACCAAATGATCAGAAGAGATATAGTTGAAACACCCCTTCTGAGTACGAGGTACTCCATTGGGCTAAGAGCTAGAACTGACAGACTAATTCTTATTGTGGGGAATGGACTTGGACTTTTGGAAAGGAAACTTCTTGTTATTAGGTTTCTTTCGAACCTCAGTCTCATCACTGCTATCCTTCTCTTTTTCGACGGCTTCAAGGTAAAGTGCCGAGTCAACTAACTCCTCAAAAGATAACTTAAGCTGGAGCATCAAAGACTTCTTCAAATACTTCTTCAAACCAAAAACAAACTTCAAATTCTTCTTATATGATGTGCTGATATACTCAAGACCATATTTGGATAAAGCCTCGAAAGAAGATACATAATAAGAAATAGAAGATTTCCCTTGCTTTAACTCGAGAAATAGAAGACTCATCAAGCTCGACATTAAGAAGCTCATACCAGTCAAGAGCACATTTTTGCAACATACTCGATGCTATAAGAATTCGGTGGTGGTCAGATAAATCCATGCGAGAGAAGATGCGCTCGCACATACAGAGCCAAACTTGAACCTCTAGAATAGTCTCGGAGCCTTTGAATGGCTTGCCATCGAGATGGGAGAAAACAATGCACATGCGCACAAAGGCAGATGTAACGATCCGTAAATTTTAATGGTTTTTATAACGTAATTTAATTGAATTTTGTGAAATTTTAAATAATTTAATTTGTAAATAAAATTTTATATTTGAAATACGTATATTTAAACAAAGAAATTGGTAAATTTTCATCCGAAAATATGGAAGTTTATTTTATTGTGTAGTTTTATTTAAATTTTAATCAGTTAATATTTTCTAATAATATTTTTTTTCAAACCTGAATACTTATGCAATAAATTTGTAAATCATCTTCTGAGTGGGACGTCATATTTCATTTCTCCATATATTAATCGCTATTGCTCCGATTAACTTATTTTCGAAAAAATAGCAGCATTTTCGGTACTGATATCGACTTTTGATAGGATGATCATACCATCGATATCTATGTACCATTTTGTCCGTTTCATCGTGCTGATCGCCGCAGTATATTTATTTCTATATTTTGTGGTCTGGTATGTGACGGGAACGATAGTAACGACTTGTTGTAACGGTACCAAAAATTTGTGACATTCCACTTTCTTACCTTTCAAATTAGAAACGTGCAGCCCAAAAAATAATAATTTGCTTTGAATTTTCAGCTAAATCTTCGCATGACCATTGATGTTACGCCTATTTTTTTATATGCATTCAGCCTTTTGTTTGCTCCACTGTACACTCTAAAGGATATTTGGTACGTTCTATTTCTTCCCCTCTCTATTGCTTTCTTCCTCCCCTTGTTAAAAACTAGCCTGCCACTTTTAATTTTTTTCAGCCACCTTTCCTCCTCCACCTCATCATCTAACATTCCACTCACCCATCTCTCCTCCCATTCCATGTCCTTCTCACCGAAGTCGCCTCCACCTTGAACTGATGCAGCCTCGCCTCCCGCCGAGCCAAGCCCAGTCACTCTCCGCGCCTGCATCCTCCTCACGTCGAGCAACAAGCTACTGCTAACCCAACTGAGCCCTGACCATCATTCGGCCTCACTTCCTTCATGCAACTACTTCAGCCGAACGCATCCTTCACTCGCCGAACTCTATTCGCCTGTAGCCATATTTTCTTGTCCGCGCTCTCCCTCTCACTTCTCTACCCACTGACCTTCCAAAATCACCCACTGCCTTCTACTTTCCATCTCTCACATGTGCTGCAGCCTTTTCCATTACATTTAACTATGAGGTATACATATATAATATATATGTTCTCTTATATATAAAAGTTTATACATATTACAGTTGATTATATATGTGATGTTTTGTGTTAGTTTATATAATGAATATGTATATATATAAGTTTGTATATATATAAGATTTATACAAGTGGTTATTTTTTTACATATATTAATACGGTCGTATATAAGTTAGGTAAAAAATTTAGTTTATATGAACTGAAAATTCTATGTATGTGTATATATTATATTTTATAATATGGGTAGCGGTATATTATATTATGTATATTATGTTATGAGGAGATAGCGTGAGTTTTAAATACGAGTTTGATAGAATAAGTATTTGTTTATATACATTAGTGAGTTGTACATTCTGATTTAAAGTATTATATATATTTGGTTTGTTTATTTATGTTTTAAAATATCATATTATTTTATATTTTTAAGTGTCAATATGTTGCTTGTATATATAATTTATATGAGTTAGGTAATATGTTGTTATATATATATATATATTCATATATTTTCAAAATGGTTTATTTATGGATCTGTAATCTTTTGAAATGTATGCATATATAGATTTTCGTAGGATTTTATGTATAATAAATTTTGATTTTATATGTATATAAATGAAGTTATATAGATTTTTACTGATTTTTAACATATAATAAGTACGTAATTTTTTTTATGTCTATACAATAGTAATATATGTTTAGTGTATATATTTTATTTTATAACTACAATATAAACTATCGTGTATTATATTTTATAGTAATATATATTTGTCTATGTTAGTTGACGCGTGGTGCTACATACTATATATTTCAAATGGTTATTTACAAAATAATATTTTGTTTGTTTTGTTAATTCCGTAATAAATCTTATGGGTATAAAGTATAGCGTAGACTTTTGTTGCTTACTTTATAGGTTACAGTACATCATATTGTCAAAGAGGTGTTATATATATTGAATATATAAGTTTTACTATAGATAGTCCGAAATGTATATATATGTTTCTTCTAATATGTGTTGCTATTCCCTGTTCGCATGCAATTAATATGAGTTATATTGTTGATTCCAAAGTATTATACATATGTAAATTTATATAAATATTATTTCAAATTTTATCATGTATATACGTTGGTTTTAATATATGTGTTTAATTAAAACAATGCTTTTAGTTATATATATATGTATATTATTTTAATATTTGTTTAAATTAAATATTGATTTCATTGAAATATCAATAATGTATATAATTTCTGTCCTATTAAGCTGATTTTAATTGTTTAATCGATTCCTGTTACAAGCTCTTTTCCTCGAATTCATGCCAACCTTGTTTGTTCTGGGTTCGTGCCTGGATTTTCATAACTCAACTTCGTTGTCTATCTTTCTAGCCTCGAAAGGTGAGCAATCACTCACGATTAACGTACTTATATCTATTAAATTTGATTTCAATTGAGTTGACAATTGAAATATGCTACTGTTAGTTATTTAAATTGCTATATATATGCCATTATCTATAACTGTTCACCTGTGACATCTAACACCATGATCTGTTATTTATATTTTGTCTATTATTGATGATATATGCCTATTGCTGATTTTTATATTATTATCATCACCGTTCTCACTTTGCAAATTCCCTGTTAATATAGAATCCCCTATGGGTTGAAATGATACACAGCCGAACGATCTGTAGAATAGGAGAAAATCGTTATGGGTTGAAATGATAAACCCAAGCGATTTTCATCTGAATTGAATTTGGGATTGCGGGTTGAAATGATATATACCCGTGTATATTTAATTTGCAGACTGAAATGATAAATATCCATATCACTTCCATAGGATAGAAAATTATATACAGACGTCGTTAGTCTATATATAAATATTTTGAAATGATTTCTATGATTTTGAAAGGAAATATATATGGTTTTATTTAATAGTGAAAATATTTTATATATAAATAAGTTTTAACATAAAATAGATTTAATAATAAGCTTCAATTTAATAGTGTTTGATTTAATTAATATATATAATATGTTTGAGTGTTTCTTTAGAATTTTTTTAAAATAGATTTTTATAATAATTTTATAAGTTAAGGTTGGAAAGATAAATTTGAATTTCTTTGAAATTGTATTTAATTAAGAATTTTATTTAATTAAATCAGCTTGAAACTTATTGAGTTTGAGATTAAAGATATGAGTCTATAAATTGATTTGATTTGACAAATTGTATATTTCAAGTTTAAATAAATTGAAGGAATATCTAGTTTATTTCAAATTTAATTCAAAGTTTATTTAAATGACATTGGATTTACTAAGTGAATATTTCAAAACTAAATAATAATGAAGTTAAATTAAGATATATATAAAATTATCAAATTTAATTTTGAAAGTTAAATATTTAAAGCTTTGAAGTATACTGAAATTGGAATGGTTTATTTTGTGTTTCAAATCTGTTTTTGAAATCGATATAATTTGAAATGATTTATTGAGAAACTAAATTGAACCAAAGTTAAAGAATTGAGATTGAATTAAATTGGAATTTCGGAATTCGTGTTGATTTGAATTGATTTATGAAATTTAAGGTAACTATTTTATTTTATAAATTAAATTTTTTTAAATATATTTTTACTTTATAAATTATTTTAATATAAACCATTTTAATATAAACTATTTTTATATAAACTATTTTATAAAACTATTTTATTATATATTATTATTATTAATATCTAAACTATTTAATTGGTGGAAGTTATGATTTTAAAATTATGGTTTCCAAAGTATTATGATTTCAAAGTGTTATGATTTCCAAAGTGTTATAATTTCAAGTATTATAATTCTGAAGGTATTAACTTCGAAATGCTATAATTTTGGAAATGGATATATTCGAAGTGAAAAATGATATCATATTGATATGGTTTTGAAATGGAAATGATATTTTGGTTTTGAAGTATAAACTATTTTGAAATGATCGCGGTGTTATAATAACGTTTGGTCGTTAAAGAGACCGGGATCGGATATTGTCATACTCTCTGCCAATACCGAAAACCACTTTAACAACTGTATACGTGGTGGAGATTCCAGAATGAAGTAGGATGGTTTGGTGACGATTCTATATGGTAATTACGAAGCCCTGACTCCCGTGAGTCAGCTTGATGCGGCTAAAACAGGCGCCATGTCGGGCCAAGTGATGTCATTCCTCCTATCGGACATACTTCTTCGATACCATTATATTGCTTTTGTGATGTGATTGGGTACACCCTTTGACCTAGGAGTGTGTCACAAGGTGGGCGGTAGTAGCTGTTATGCGTTACCACCAGTCCGGATCCATAAACAGTATATCTACCCAGGCATTGCTTCGAGTGCCTTGTCGCATGCCCTATCGCACCTTCTACGAGTTTATTTTGTGTCGTACCTATGGAGTACTCCCTGATAGGCCACTTGTGGATGGAGTTTACAGTATCTGTATAGACTACGGCATTATAAAAAAGTGTTAAGGGGGATATGGGTAACGCCTTAACGTTATCTTAATATTTTACTTTACTATAGACATATTATAATAGTGTATGTTACTATACAGTAGATAGTTCCACGGAGCTTAGAGAATGGAAATCCCAATTATCGTTTAAGTTACTTGTATTTCAGTTGATATTTCACTTGAGTTGGATTTATTGATACAAGAAAGTTAATCCCGACTCGAGTGTTTTGCTCTACGCTCGGGTCAGACTGAGTGATACAACATTTGAGACTCACCTTTGGAGTTTGGAGCTTCGCTTGGAGATCCAACTATTGATTCAGCTTTCAGCTTTCTAGTTGATTTGTTCAGAGATGCCATCAGTTTGTATTTGAGACTTCATTGTATTTAATATATTCTGCTGCATTTTATTTCAAACTCTGATGATTTATATAGTAGCTTCATGAAATACTATTTATTGTATTCCGCATCTTATTGTTATATTACTCTGTGTCTGTGATTCCGTGATTGATTTATTTACTGTATACGCTGAGTTTTGCCAAATATAAATTAACAATCTAATATTTTGAGCGATTCAAGTCCAACATCTGCGAATGCGAATGGCACGAAATAGCCGATCGTTACAACAGACTTGCATGGAGGAGACAATGGAGTAGGAGCTGGAGGCTAAGTTCTCCAAAATAACTCTATAAACTGATTGGTAGATATATAAACGCTGTCTGGATGCGAGCCGCTGGATTGCCTAACATTCGAGCGACGACCTATGCCTCTACCAGCCATAAACTGAAAGTAAAATAAGGTAAACATTATTCATAGGGTAGATATCATTAATTCAATTATGGAATACTACAGAATTAAAATACATTCCAAGATTTATTCCTAGCTTATATATACCCCAAAGGACACAAAAAGGTTAATGGACGATGATTAAGGGAATTCGTAACACTTATATTGTACTTTGATGTACCTCAACATATGTTTCTGTTCTGTTTTTATCATATTTTTGTTCTGAACTCAGCTCTGATACTAAGTTGTGACCCCCACCTTGACACCTACATTAACAAAAAGTATTATTAGGTAATACTTTCTACTAATGCGGAGAATAGAGCTGGTTAGGAACGACCATTTATAGCTTTGTCTTAAACATCTATTAAATACGTCAATTTAGTACTCTAATTTTTTCTATCACAAGTGGATTGACATATTCAATAAATGCTTAATACCAAAATACAGTGGCCAATGGATCTATCAAAACAAAATACAATAACAATATGTACATCATATCATAGAACAATAGTCAAACATACACACACACAGACACACGTACATATACAGATACATCCTAGTACAATACAAAGTGATACAACAAAAGTGGTCCGAGGTCCATACTATATACATCTAGTCAAAATAATAATACAATCAGAGTTTCAAACTACAACAAAACTACAAAAGGTGATAAGCAGATATCCAAGGCGGAAGTAGCAAAGCAAAGTCCTATAGCTAGTAACCAACCAAAACAACTCGTTCTGACCCGAGTATAAAAATACACGGGCCAATGTAGCTTAAACAACTGATTAGAACGTGGTATGTGCAATAAAGGGTAAAGGATAAAGGTACTAATTCTTCCCGAATGAGAAGAAGTAGTTCTAAGAATATTTCTATAACTCAAGTGAGCTAATTCCACTAAGTATAAATCCTCGAAAGAGGTAAACTCAACAATAAAATCAACCAAGCATAATGAATGCCCCATATCATCGACATAACACCAATAGCTAAATAATGGTTTTTATAAACCATAACTCCAAAATATTAGATCACAAAACCCAAAAATCGCCAAATAATGGCGACCTCAAATATTCCCAAAATAGAGAAATCCCAAATCTTGAAAAACGCCAAATATTAGCGATACATATATCTCCTAAAAAGGAGATTGTAAATCTCAAAATAAACGCCAAAGATTGGCAATCTCAAATCTCAATATATAGAACTCGATAAAGAGTTCAAATTTGAAAGACGTAATCACCACATATAATGTCTCGAACGGCTCAAATGGCCAATTAATGTCAAAAAGCGATACACTTGGAAAATCATAAATAAATCAGGGAAAACATCATAAAAGATAACACGTGCTTATAAAATGGCCGAAGCCCGCCAAGTACTGTCTCTCAAAATAAGGCGCCACGTCTCAAATGGACAAACATCCCCAAGGACAACATCCCAAATGACGAATTCGTCTCAATGGACAAATGTTGAAGGACAACATCCTAAAGGACAAATGACTCCAAGGTCCAGTACTGGTAATAACTCATGAATGTGTCACGAACTTTCAGATAGGAGCCCGAAAAGTGTTGACAGTGCATCCCATACCACGCATTATCACTAATCGGTTTACTAACCACAAATCAGTGCTACACTGGAAAACAAATCATTAAAATAACAAATATTTGCCTCATCTCATCGGCAAATACGACCCGAAGGTCAATAACTTCAAATGAACAAGTACCGAATTAATCGACAAAGTAAACGCACGTTTCACATACTACGTGTTTTACTAAATCATTTGATTCTCTACCTCGTAATCTTGAAACGTACAAAAATGTATATTTCATATAGAAAATAATTTTATTTGAGAAAACAAGCTTTTTAAACAATTTTCGAAATCCCTTTGGAAAACAAACCTTTGAAATTATCATGTTATAGAGAATATAAATTTTTTATGTCTTTAAAATAGTTTATAAATATTATATAATAATCATTTCAAAAGCTAATTCATTTTAAAATCATTTCAAAATTATTTAGAAAAACCTGTGCTTGAAATAAAGGAAAATTATCGAAAAAATACCAAAAACCGACATTCGAAATCATTCCAAAAACGATTCAATTTTGAATCCTATATTCACCAAAGTTGTGGCTCACCTATTGATATGCTTTATGGCCATCAAAACATTCAAAAACATCATAATATCAAGTAGGAAGTGTTAACAAATAAGCTGGAAAAGAAGGCAGAACACAAAAAATAAGGCATAAGAAATAGGCTCCCTAGGTCGACCTACAGGTCTACCTATAGGTTGACCTTATAGGCTATAGGTCGACCGTACGGTCGACCTAGGTGGTCATTTGGTCAACCCCTAGGTTGACCTGTAAATTTTTTGGGTCGACCTAGGTTACGTCATTTTGTACACGGTGTTTCTGTGCTTCGAACTGATTTTTGTGCACAAGTTTGATCAACTTCCAAGATGAATTAGCATATGAAAATATGCATGCATAATCTACAACATCTAAATTACAATTCGGAAAAATTTAGGCAGCATTTCATCAAGAAAAAAAGAAGAAATTATCACTTAAAGAAGAAACTTAGGGAATAAATATACTAAACTAAAAATTCAACAAAATGGTTTACATTAAACGATTCTTGCATAGATTTTGGCTTCTAGAGCATTGATTTGGCTCGATTATGTGAGTTAGTAACTCATCTTTGCAAATTGAAGATTAAAGAGAAAACTTGGCGAAAGTTGAATAAAATTGAAGGCTTTCCTCTTGAGATAGCATCAGCAGCCTGTAAAATAGCAATGTACAGACATGCATTCCAAACAAATGAAACTACAGACAATCCAACAATTCAAAATTTAGAAATTGATGAATTTCTCTTTGGTTTTAGATACCTATGTTTATAGCTTTAATTTGATATGAAGACTGCAACTAATTGAAGAAAATGGGTGGATTTTAGATTAGGTTAGAAAAGATGAAAGTTTTCTTCTTTAGTTTTCTTTCTGGTTACTTGCAAATGTACTGTACGCAAGTTACTTGGAGAAGAAGGCTTTCTTCTTTAGGTTAATAGCAAGTGGGCTTAACCCAGTAACCAAAAATAATTTGTTAATAATCTAATTATCACACAAACTACCAATATGCACATATGTTAAAAAATCAAAACAACATATTTTTTACAAAATCTCAACCCAATAAATTCACGCAAATATGTTTTCATGTTTACCAAAACATTTTACAACAAATAAAATGATAATTTAGTTATAAAAAATATTTTCATTATTAAAAGCACTTATTTTAAAAATACATAATTTACACTATAATTACATAAAACACTATTTTTAACACTAAAAATTGCATAAAAATTATTTTCTTGCACAATTAAATGCAATAAACCATTTTAACATCGATTTTACATCCAAAACTTATTTTTAACCAAAACGCTATCGTTATATTTTTAATATACAACGTATTAAATCAAATACTCTATTTAAAAATCAATAAAAGTAGCATTTGGCAATAATTACTAAAATTATTGCATTTCACTAATTTATAACCACCGATTGTTCATTTTTTACATAAATAACCAAAATAAAGCTGAAACTTTATTTTCACGTATTATATTTAAAATCCATTCTTATCTCGCCTTTTGACAAGGCGTGACACTAGGAACTTAACTGGAAACCAAGGACAGTCTGTCCCAAAGATTGGTTATATACACAGGTTCACTATAGATACTGGTGAATTTTGTCCGGGTCCGGATTGAGCTACAATTAACAAGGAACGACCAACAAAGCTACGAAAGTCAATGTTCCAATTTTCAAGCCAATCGGAGTTCGTATGTTCTAGATATGATTGTTGCAAGTCAAGGAAAAGAACTACAATTCGTATCCATCAATGTGAATAGTGGTTCGTATCCATCACTGGGCTCACTTTGTATCCATCATTGCAATACTACTTCATATCCATCATGATTGCTTCAATCCATATCCATCACCTTACAATAGCAATGTTCGTGTCCATAGGGAGAGGCAATTAAATTTGAAACCATACATTCATAGCTATTTCGTTCACGTCCATCCCATTTGTAACCATCATCGTGCAATAATCCTACCCGTATCCACCAAGTCTCAAGTGGAATTCAGCCGGTCTGTATCCATGGAAGAATCACTTTGTTTGTATCTACTAGGCTCTCCTTTATTTCATATCCATCGAATTAGCGTACTTCATGCCCATAAAACATTCAGCGCCTCGTATCAATCCCATGAGTATACTCCTCGTATCGATCTCCATATATTACCGATACGAGGCCGAATAGATCACAGTCAATACAAAGTAATCCAACAACTGATACGAAGTGATACACGCTCGATGGATACGAATGAAATAACACCAACGGATATGACTAAATTCTATAAAGACTCGGTCACTTGGCGTGAAAAGTAGATCGACCCCAGAAGGTAGTGCCACATCACCTAAAAAACACGTTCCTTCAACTGATACGAAGATACCGATAAGAACAGCATCGATATGATCTCAACAATGTCTTGCAAATCCAAACGTCCATCGATCATATCTCATCATCTACAAGTCCAAATGCCACCAAATTTTACAGAAGCTTGCCTACAAGCTTAAGAATGTACCTGACCAATTTCAGCCCAAAACAATCTCGTGGGCTTGGATCGCTCCCGGATCGAGTCGAAATCACCTAAACTTGATCCCGTGGACCTGCCTACGTGAGAGAAGAAGTCTTTCGAGATCTGGGCAAGATATTTGCTACTTACGCCTATAAATAGTGACCCTGGACCCATAGAAAATGGAATTATTGCTTCTCTACGCTGATACTCTGTTGAAATCATCATTATACTTTAGTTGACCGTTGTAATCTCTTGTAATCACCGAGTGAAATTCAATAAACATTAATCATTTCACAGTGGATGCAGGCAATACGCCAAACCACTCAAAATTCATGTGTTCCCATGCATTTTCTTATCTGTTGATTGGTGTGTTTGTTAGATCTACCTCATTTTACATTTATTTTCTTCTTTTTATCTCTTCAGACTCATCCGAAGAGTGTTGTGCCCAATTTTGGTACAAACATAAACAATTTTAAATATCCAATTTATTTATATTTCACAATATTAAATTATAACCACTGTTATAATTTAATATTACATGTAATCACCAAAACTAGGGTTGTTACAGTCAGAAACTACCTTTTGAAACCATGCATATCTCTAGATAAAAAATTTCACTAAGGAAAATACAGCCGATACATGCCTAAACACGTGATATTGAATACGAACAACTCGCTTGTGCAGCATTTGAAAGCATCTGTAGATATTTAGAGTTGATGTTCACTTTGGGTTTGCTAAACCCCCAGGCTATGCGCCTACTCTATTTTCTATCATTTTCGATGTGAAGTCTTATTCAACATCTCAACACACGAGTCTTCATCACTCGAACAAATCTCGAATCTCTCCATTGATTCCAGTACAAGTCATCCGACGAATGCAAACATTGACCTCTACCTTGGACCTAACCATAGGATAGACAGTTCAACTATATAGCAATTCACTCCACAACTGCTTCCAAAACATAGAACTCATATATAAGATTTGAAGTGGTTTAAGTAATACGCTTATCTAATCCTGAACTTTTCAAAACTAAATCGATGAATTTCTAGTTAGCTCAATTCTGGTGTAAGAAGTAAACGAACGATATAAAGAGTCCTCTCCAGGGGATCTCATGTACATACATTTTTAAAGCAAGAGCCGATTCATACAAATCTGTCTTTCCCTGGGGATCCCAGACTGTATCAATATGTGATGTTTAGATATACTTCCAAAGTTAATTTGGTCAAATTCGATAGTCAATTAATTTACGACCAAGTACAAAATTAAAATGGTCGCATATGGAAACCATCTCTATACTTATCACTTTTCCGACTTTCTCACCTTATGTTATCCTTCGATTAAGAGTGAAGTTGGTAAATAAGAGCACTATTTACTTCTAAGCCTAATTCGAACATCATTTTTAACTCGTATAGGTAGAGCAAGTTAACTTTGTTGGCTTTTAGTTCCAATTATAATACTAGATACTTTCGATGAACGTGTAAACAACACAAAGCACGATTACGTCACATAAGCGACTTCTAATCCCACTTTTATTTAATAAATTCTTCTATTATTTAAAACTCCTTTGTAACTACTTTTATATATATCTAAAATACCTTTATAAAAGATATATATAACTATATACTACAATTTCACAATTCATTTCTCCTCTTTTAAATACTTATAAATGTATTCATATACATATCCCAAATGGTATAAAAATATTCACAGATGTCTTAACAAGATTTCATATTTTCAAAAGTATATTCAAATAGGTTACAAAGTAAGGTTATTAAACATTGTTACTATAAACTCAAAACCATTTCATACTTAACGTTATCATTAAAACATTCTTTTTAAAGATCTAATTACATTCACACTTGCTTGACAGAGTAATGTACATTTTTATAACTTCTCAAAACCATTCATTATAGCATAAGGTCGTAACAAAACCATTTTTATCCTTTTATAAATTACTTGATATACTTTTCCAAACTTATATATACATAAATACTTTAAAACTACTTATTAATACATTTTAAATATCCATACAAAATATTACTAAAAAACAACTAATTTAGAAATTTGACAAAAATAAATAAAAAGCATGTTTTATATTTTATAAACCCTATACTTGAAAAATTCATAATAATTATTAAAAATATATTTAAACTTAAAACCACTTTTATAATATGCTAGTATATTCTATTAAACTTCCCTAAAAAGACAACAGAAAAAGATTAATTTAAATTGATTTTTAAACAATCTAAAGATCCAACACAACATATGACAACATATTTTAGAAAGTGTTGCAAAAGGAAATAGAAAAACATTTACGGTGACTCAATTCAAAAAAAATTTATCATTTTATTTCAAATTCATTACATAATCCCATATGTGAAGACCCATATTTTTTCGATAATTAAAATATTGAACTTAATAAAATTTTGTAATTTAATATTGGAAGAAAATAAATTTTATGATGTATGAATGAGAAAACTAACTAGAATGAAGTTGATGATGTTATTTTAATGTAATCGATGACTATTTGAATGTAATCTCAAGTAATTGAAATATGTTAAATTTTGGTAGAAATTGTAAATAAGGATATAAACCAAATGTTATAATAAAAAGTGAAATTATTAATTGAAATTGGGTAACATAGAATGGTTAATCAGTATGTGAATTTATTAGCTTGGATTATAAACAATAAACATAGAAATATGTTTGAATTAGTAAGTTGTAACAATGATTTAATTATAAATTCACTATTTAATTCGTTGAAAATAAATTGTAAATCAATTGCAATTAAATGTAATTATATATTGCATTAATATGAGTCACGACAATAACTATAAAAGTGAATGTAAAAGGATGTAAATGTGTGTTAATTATATCCGTAAGGGATAATTGATTTAATAATAAGAGTGTAAATCAAAATAAATGAATTTATTGGCATTTAAATTATATTTATTGGATTTATTGGAATTGAAATTAAACAATGTAGTTAGTGCAATATTAATATTGATTTTGACATGGAAATTTGTTTGAAAAGATTTTAAATTCCTAGTTAATCAAAAATGATGAAAAATGGGTAACCATTAAATTTGAAATAAAAAGTGATTTAATTAATTTAATAATAATTTATTTAATTAAAATGAAAATAGCCATTTTTGCCACTGTCTTAGATTTCAACGAAACCAGTTTCATCGGATCTATAACAGTGAATTATTATAGGATTTCAAGTTTCATAGTGATCGGACTTGTCATCCGACCGTACGGTCTCGAAACGCATAGAAATCAATTTAATGAGATCAATTTGAAATAAGTTGATTTTAAAAGCTAACTTCTTCATACAATGGATTTAGGACTTGAAATCTATTTCATTAAATATGAAAATATCGAAAACGTCTGTTTTTATATATGGGACAACCCAGTTTCGTTTCGAAAGCGGAACGGACTTTTCAGGTCGTTATTGTTGTTTCTTATCAAGCATTGTTTATATAAATAGCTTTGTTTCTCAAACCCTAGCAATCTTTCAGTTTCTACTGTACATACATCAACTTCTATATGTTCCTCTCTTCAATGGAAGAGACATATTCCAATTGCAAACCCTAAACTCAAATCAAAATCAATTTCACAAACTCCTCAAATCATAGCAAATTATATATTGTTGGAAAGCTCTCAACGAGCATAATCTACTATAGTGATTTTTTTCGATTTGGTTCTTCGTTTGGCCAAAAATCAAGGATGAACCTCAGTCATCCATTTCTAGGTTTTTCATTTTAACGGTGAATTTTCGATCATAGGACGATCGGGGAGTGGTGGCTTGTGGAGGTCGTTGTGCTGTATGCGTCAGCATGATTGGTTTGAGTCACAAGAGCATTGGTCGCCAGAATTTGGCGATTTAAGAGAATGGTGGCCGTGTATGAGTGCTGGTTGTAGAACCTACCAGAGGTGGTCGCGAGCCATGTGTGGGGTCACATGGAGGGGGCATGTCAACACCAGTGTCGGATCGTGGTCAAAGCGATGGAGGCGGCGGAATCAAGGGAAGTAGTGGCGGCTTCTTTGTGTTGTTCGAACTCGATTGCGTAGCTGAGGCTGCTAGGGTTTCTCGTGTATGGGCACGTGACGTTAGCAGGTAATATGTTGTTTTATTATTATTATTTATTTATTTTAGAATTGAAATCATATAACTTCTAACATCAATAACTTTTACATACGAGGTCGGATTTACATGCGATTTATTCCACTGTGATCGTATCGAAATTCCGGAAACTGGTTTGGTCAAATTCATAGAATGTTATATTTTAGGCCTCTATTTGGATTTTAAATCAGCTCGAAATAGAAGGTGAGTCTTTTAACCTACTCATAACTACTAAATTGTCTTGTGTTAGTTAAATTAAATTGATGATGTGATTTGAAGTTGATTGATTGCTATTTGGTTTTTAATTTGTCATCCCAGTTAAATTCTGAATCATGTTGAATATAATCACACTTTCATTGATTGCCAGTCAATACCTGTTATTGATAATCAGTCAAATTGTTGCTATTTATTGGTAGATTTGAATGATGATTGGGATGGATGTTTCATTGTTGATATTGGATGATTGGATGTTATGTTATTATATTATATATATATATATATATATATATATATATATATATATATATCACATTGCAAATTCCCTTAGTTTATTGTTAGAAAATCCCTATGGGTTGAAATGATACATACCCAAACGATCTGATAGATTAGGGAGAAATCGTTACGGGTTGAAATGATAGACTCGAGAAATTTCATGGATTTGAAGTTAAATTCAAGATTGCGGGTTCAAATGATATATAGCCATAAATTTGAATTTATTGTAGGCTAAAATGATATATATCCATATTACTTGACCATAGGGTAGAAAATTATATACGGACACTGGATTAGTTAAATTAAATGATTTTAAATTCTTAAAGTTTGAATCCAGCTAATTGGTATTTTGAAATAAAATTTTGACTTATATAAACTGAATTATTTTCAAAAATCCAAGCTTTAAATGTTGAAAATTGGAATTGGTTTAAAAGAATTGTTTAAAGAATTTAAAATGAAATTTTAAAGTTGGATTTGAAGTATAAATGAAATTTATCAAAAATATTTGAATATTTAAACTTTGAAATCTATTAAGTTTGAAATAGTTTAAATTTATAGCTCGAACATGGTTTTGAAGTCGATATTGATATAAATGGTTTTAAATGAGAATCTGGATTTAAAGACAAAATCGAATTTGTTGACTTGAAAGCTGGATATGGTCTAGATGTGTTGAAATGAAAGTAATAGTTTAATTTGATATTAATTTAAAATTAATTATTTTATCATAAACTTTTTAAGATATATTATTTTAAAAATCCTGATTGTTAAGAATTTCGACCTATTAAACTATTTTGATTTATTTTAAACTATGTTAATCAACTTTAATCTATTTTAAACTATATAAACTATATTAAATTATTTTAATCTATTTTAAACTATTTAATGTATTTTAAATCGTTTAAACTATTTTAAAGTATTATAAACTATTTAAACCATTTTAAACTATTTATGACTATTTAAACTCTATTTCTAAATTTCTAGTGGTGGAAGGTTGAATTGTTTATATTTAAATCCTTGTTTTAAAGGCGTATATGGTTAAATGATGTTATAATGTAAGATGGGATTTGAAGTGATACTTTCTAGTGAAATGGCATATTTGAGTAAATATGATAATTTCGAAATGAGGATTTAACCTATTTTGTCGATATGTTTTCCAAAGTAAATATGATTTTGAAAGTGAATATGATTGCGAAAGTGAATATGATTTCAAAAGTGATATGGTTTGAATTGAATATAATATTTTGATATCAATTATGACCTTGTTTGGGAAATGTAAAAGAACGATCCGGTGTGAAATAAATGTTTTGTTGTTAAAGAGACCAAGATCCGATATTGTCATACCTTCTGCCAACACCAAAAACCAATTTAACAACTATGTACATGACGGAGAAGTAGGATGATTTGGCGAACGATTCTTTATGAGGTATTTACGTAGCCTTGACACCCGTGAGTCATTTTGATATGGCTAAAAAAGGAGCTATACCTGGCCAAGTGAGGTCGCTCCTTCAATCGGGTAGATTTCTTCGATATCGTATTATAACTTTGTGATTGATTTGGTGACCGTCCATCGATTTGATTGTGGGAGTGTGTTCTAAGATGGGCGGTTGCAGCTGCTATGCATTACCACCAGTCCAGGACTACAAACAGTAGAATCCTACCCTGGCATTGCCTCGCATGTCTTGTCATATGCCTTGTCGCGCCTTCTAAGTATTTGGTTTATACCGTACCTATGGAGTGCCCTCTGATAGCCCTATAGTTTACGAAGGAATTACGGTACTATATAGACTACGAGAATATATAAAAATGTGTTAAGGGGGATATGGGTAATGCCTTAATGCTATTTTAATATTTTACTTTACTGTGGACACTATTGTATTATGTATGTAGATAGTTTAACAAATCCTTAGGAAACGAAATTTCGAACATCTCTTAAATTATTATACTCACATTAGACACTGGATGGGAGATGTAAACCCCGTAAACATCTCTGAAGCTGTTACACTAATATTTATTTACTGTTGTTTTAACTTACATAAGATCTTTTAGTTCTAACTCGAGTGTTTTGTCTTTTCATTATGCTCGGGTCAATCAGAGCTTCGCAATGTATTGAAGACCTTATTTCTGGAGTGTAACAACCCTGTATTTTGTGATTATTTCAATTGTATATTTTACTTATTTTAAATCAAAATTTCTTATTTAAAAACTTTATTTATTTATTAAAATGATAAATTTGTTATTTTAAATATAAATTTTTATTTTTATGTGAATTAGAATTTCAAATATGAATAAATGGAAAATTTTCCAGAAAATGTGCATTTTGGTCAATATGGTCAAACTTTGACATTTAAATTTAAAATTTAAATATTTGAATTTTTTAATTTTATCTTTTATTATGAAAATAAATTTAATTCCAAGAATATTGCTTTTCGTTTCGTTGAAATCTGATTAATACTGTGAAAGTTATGCTTTTTGCAATATTGTATGTAAATTGTTTATTTAACAAAATTGTTTATTTTAATTTATATAAATAATATTTTGTGTGTCATATCATGTTTTAATTTGTGTAACATGACATTTTATGTATATATTTTATTTTTTAAAACATTTTAAAAGTGTAGTTATAATTTTCAAATGTTGATTGTATATTGTTTATAATTTTAAATTCTAGTTTCAATTATTAAACCATTTCTTTATTTATTTTCTATTTTTCCTTAAAAATATTTGTTTATTTTATTTTTCACTTTATTTTGTTTTATTTTTATTTACTGAGTTTTATTTGCTTGTTTTAATTTAAAAGAAAAAGAAATTCCAAGAGTCAAAGACCTTTCATTTACCCGTGTCTTTTCATTTAGCCTTTTGCCTTTTCATTCTTTCCTTTGGCTTTTCATTGAGTAGCCGTCCATTTCTTTATGCAATAGCCATATATTCTTCTTTCTTTTCATGTGAAAATCTTCCTCACCATTTCTAAATCTCACGGCCATTTTTTTTGAGAAAAGTTTTGCTAATGGCTTCTATTACTCATTTTATCTCTTCATTTTCAATGTTTTTGCCTTCCTCTTCCTCTAGCATAGCTCGGCCTCTAGCTCCCCTTCATCACCACCAACCACACCATCACTTACACAGTAGCACCACCTCCTTTCCCCCCTTGTCCACCTCTGGCCGCGATTACTTGATGATGCAAACACTTCAACTTTGCACCAAACTCCTCCAAATTGCCTTGCCAAGCCAATGTTTGCACTATACACTTCACCTATCACTTCAGCTAACCCCATACCCACCACCACACCACCTCTGACCATCACTCCAGCCACTACCTGACATGACTTATACAAGCATGAGCCGAGCCCAATTGACCCTTTGGCTGAGCTTTCATGTGACCAAACCTGCCTTTTTGGCCTTGACCCTATGTATTCTACATGTTGCACTTCTACCATCTACATCTCCATGTTGCCGTGCATTTCTGATGCCATAACTCGAGCTTTAGCACGTCATAGCCAAGCATATGCTCCACTTAGGCCGAGCATTGGAGGGATAAAAGGCAAAGTCAAAACTATCTTGTCTTTGTTGCATTTTATTTCAATTTGTTTCATGTTATTTTGTGTTGAAAATTCATGTGTGATATTGTCTTGCTTATTGTTGTTTGCAAGATCATCACTTTGGCTCTTCACTCACTTGAATCAATTATCATGTTGTGTCGTGCCATATCGTGCTTTTCTGGAATTTACTCGTGTAGTTTGATTTGCTAACTTCATCTTGAAAAGGTGGGTCCATCTCACTTTGACATTTCTACTTATGAAGTCGTAAATTGATGTCAAGTGATTAGTAATTAAAAATGTTATGCACATAAATGATGATTATATGATATGCTAGGCTATGTTATTACCATGTTTACTTTGTTAATTATCACCTGACATATGATATATGACATTATATTGTGACATTGACATTGTTTATATTGTTTATGCATATGTTCACACTGCAAGTTCCCTATTAGAATAGAATCACTATGGGTTGAAATGATACATACCCGAACAAACTTTAAAATAAGGAAATATCATTATGGGCTAAAATGATACGCCCGAGTGATTTTTATTATATTTTTATTTGACATGGGATTGCGGGTTTGAAATGATAGAACTCGTGTTTTCTTTTAAACTGCGGATTGAAATGATACATATCTATATCACTTGACCTAGGTAAGAAAATTATATACAGACCCCGTGGTATATTTTTAAATTATTTTTACATAGATACGTATTTTAAAATATGAAATTTTGATTTAAAAATATATATTTTATGGCTTTGAGAAAGTTAAATATTAAGTTTTGTTTTTTTGAATTTAAGTATGTAAATTTGAAGTGAATGTGATTTTTGACGTTAAATTTTATTTTAAAAATGTAAGTAAACAATGGAAATTAAATTTAAAGTTTTGAAATGATATTTGAAGTAAAATATTTATTTTTATTTAATTTATAAGTTAAGAAAACAATGAATTTTGACTTAACAAATGAATTGATTTTTAATGGGATAATTGAATTATAAAATTTTGTTGTGATAAATCATATGTTAAAATTATTTAAAAGTGAAATTTTGAAGTCTAGAAATATTATTTATAAGTTTAAAATAACAAATATTTTTGAGTGTTAATGTTTCTGAAGTAATAATAAAATTTGGAATTTTATTAATAGCAATTCTCAAAAATGTTGTAGTCTTATGACAGCATTTTTAAATGCTGTTGTTTTGAATTTAACTATGTTGAAATAACTAAATATCTATTACGACATTTTATAAATGTCGTTGTTCCTGAACTAAACCATTTTGGAAGCTATAAGCTACGATAGCACTTTATAAATGCCGTCGTTGCTATAATTTGACAATGTTTTGAAATATTATAGATTTTTAACACTGTTTGAGTTATATTTTAAAGTGTTAAATGATTTAACTTTTGGTATTGATTTATTTGTGAAATTTAAAGAGTTATGAATATATTTTAATATTTAAATTTGAATTTTTAAGGAATTTAAATTTAATTTAAATTTAAATAAGGTTTACTTGGTTATGTGTTAAATGGAATAAAATATAATAAGGTAAATTTGAATGAAATTTTGAAATGTATTTTGTAATGATATTTGGGATAATAAATGAATGACATATTCGATTTTAAAATGATATTTAAATTTGAGTATTTGAATTTGAATTCAAATATTGATTTGATAATAAGGTTTTGAAAGGATATGATATTTTGATGATTGAAATGGTTTTGAATGACATAATCTTTATTTTTGATAAAGAATATGAATTTGGAATGATATTTGATTTTGATAAATGAATATTTGAATTTATATTAGTATGAGGGGATATTTGGTTTACTTATAATTTGAGTTTATTTAAATAATATTAGATTTATGAAATGAATATGTCAAAACTAAGTAATAATGAAGTCAAAATTTGGGAAATATGAAATTATAAATTTAGTTTTGAAATGTGGGATATTGAAGCTTTGAAATGTATTAAAAATTGAATAGTTTATTTTGTGGATCAAATCTGTATTGGAAATTTGATAAGATTTGAAATGGTTTATGGGAAACTGAATTGAATTGAAACTGATGGTTGAATTAAATTACATTGGAAACTTGAAAATTTGGGTTTAATTGAACAAATTTGTAAAATGTAAAGAATTAAATGAATGTATGATTTTGAAATGTTATAATTCTCAAAGTGTTATGATTTTAAGTATTTTGGTTTTGAAAAATTTATAGCTTTGAAAGTATTATGATTTTTGAAAGTTGATTATATGTTTGAAATGGAAATAATAAACTATTTTTATAGGAATATAGTTTTGAAATGTAATGATTTGAATTTTGAAGTATAAACTATTTTGAAATGAACACGGTGTTATAATAACGATTGGTTGTTAAAGAGACCGGGATCGGAAGTTGTCATACTCTCTGCCAACTCCGAAAACCACTTTAGCAACCGTGTACGCGGTGGAGTTTCCAGAATGAAGTAGGATTTTGGCGATGTCCTTGAGGTATATTGTGTGGACCCTACTCCCGTGAGTTGGCATAAGGTGGCTAAAACAGGAGCGATCTCGGGCCAAAATGGGTAGCTCCTCTGGTCGGACGCGCTTCTTCGATACTACACTCTTACTTGTGGTTAATTTGATGGCCATCCTCCGATTTTGATTGGAAGTGTGTTCCGAGCTGGGCGTAGTGGCTGCTATGTTACCGCCAGCCTGTGTGCGTAATTGGTATATCTACCCTAGCATTGCCTTGTGTGCCGTGTCACCTACCATAGCGAGCCTTACTACGAGTTTGTTTTTCTCCCATAGCCCGTGGAGTATTTAGGGTAGTCTTCCGATCTGGAAATACACTGATACTGGATGGACTACTGGGACATTACGTGTTAAGGGGAATATTGGGTCACTCCTTAATGCTATTTTAACATAAGTTCATTTTACTGTAGACATTATTATAATAGCGCAATATTACTACATAGTAAATAGTTTAACAGATCCTTAAAGGATGGGCGATCTCAAGCATCCTTTAAGTTACTGATGCATTTTTGTTACTGTTCGTTTGAGTTGATTTACAGTTCATAAGTATTTATGTCCTGACTCGAGTGTTTTGCGTTTTTCTTTACGCTCGAGTCAGATGGAGTGATTCAGCTTTCAAGACTCATCTTTGGAGTTGGAGATTTTCTTAAAGATATAGCCATCTATCTTTGCTTCCTGTATCTAGTGTTTCCAATGACGTATTCTGATTTGTACCTAATGTGTCTTGTTACTCTTTTGTTGTATCTTGTTTAACTCTAATGTATCTTACATATATAGTAGCTTCATGAACTACTATCTCTTTTACTTCAGCTGCATTATTAAATACTCTGTGTCTGTGATCTGTGACTATTTATTTGCTGTATATTTTGAGATTTGCCAAATTTTTATTTACAACGCGGTATTTTGAGCAATTCAAGTACGACATGTGCAGAGGCGAAAGGTTGAAAATATCGGGTCATTATAGTTGGTATCAGAGCTTTAGTAGCTCTAGGCAAACCCTAGCATATATGTTAAATGTATTTATAGAATCACTTTCATCTAAGTTTGAATTTCTTCCTTTTGACTCGATTCCTTTGAATTTTGGAATGTTCCTTACCGTTCCAAAATCCATTCGTATCCCTCACTATTCGGCTTCTTTTGATTCTGGAGTATCCCATAACTCCACTTTGAACGATCTTTATAATGGGTCGGCGGTCCCGCCAATCTCAAATTGATTTGTAAAGCGGTGAAACTCCTTTACAACGGCATCGATTTACCAAAGATTTATATCCTTAGTTTAGATGCTAGTATCTCTTATAATTCTGAATTCTTACTCTTGAGACCAAATGCAGATTTGCCCCAGGAATCCACATCGATCTTATTCTTTAAGTCACGGTTGACCCGATTAAGTTTGCCTGCGATTTATATAAGCTTATTCATTTTCCTATTTTGTTATTTAACCACCTCATCTTTATTTTCGATCTATCTTCAAATCATTCTTGAAGTGTATTGGTAAACTAATATTTAAAATGTTTTATATATATTGTGTTGTTTGAGTTGTTGATGTTGATTTGGGTTTCTGATCGATTTGTTTGATCAACGCTATCGATAAGATTTCCAAAACACTTGAACAGAGCAAACGGACACAATATGTTTTTTCAAATTTGGTAGTGAAATAAATTTCGTAACTATATTATAAATTTTTCTTGATTTTATTGAATTGGTTGTTAAGAAATAATATTTGATTTTATATATCGTTATCCCTTGTTTCATATATAAATAATTGAACTATGAAACATGGTTATAAATTTATTTGGAAATTTAAAATGAATTTAAACAAGAATTTAATAATTTAATTTCCGATGGATTTCAAACCTGGTATTTAAAGTTTTAAATGGATATATTATTTAAAGTATTTTTGAATAGAAATTTGTTTTTAAAGAATTTTAAAGTTTAAACTAGTGCTCTTCTCTTTGTCGCTGGAAAATAATTTCGGTGGTGACTGCAGCATCATCGACATTCATTTTCGAGTTTCGAAGTGAAGAGACCATTATGTAGTCTTGCTACAGTTTTGTTTTAGGGAATTTAATTGATTTGAATTTCTAAAATAAGACTGGATTTATAACATATGCCGACATATGATTTAAATTTGAATGGATATACATATAGTATATGTGCATTTACTTATTTCTAAATAGTTTGGAATTTATCAGAAATTTTATCTTGAAAGATAATTTTTAATTATAATTTCAAGATTTGGATAAATATTTAATCTTGAAATGATTGAATTAGAAAGTTTTATTTGTATAATAGACAATTTCATTCTAATATAACTTACCTAAATTATACAGAAGTTGAATATGTAATTGGATAATATACAATATAAAAAGGATTTTATAAATAAAATTTGAGTGGTTATAATAAATGTTATACATTTAAATTTAGTTATAAAAAAGATTAACAAAAGTAAATAAAGAAAAAAGAAGGTAATGGAATAATTTGCAATACAAAATGATGTTAAAGGAACTAAGAATACACTAAAGCAGTTATAATAAGTGTAAATACATTTAACATAGGTGATAAAATATATTGAGAGGAATAAATTTAATAAAAATTAGGAATAAAGAAGAATTAAATTTATTGAGTACATTATGAGTATAATAAAAGATTTTTCAAATCCATGATTTTAGTGATTGTTAGTTTAAGATAATTTGATGATAAGATAATGAAAGTAGAGATGGTTAAGATTTATTTAACTTATATAAGATTAATTATTAATTTAAGTTGAAATTTTCATGTTTTCAAATTTATTATCTTATTTTGTTCTCAAACTATCTTTTGGTTGTCCTTATTTCCCTTATCTTGCTATAGAATAGGGAGGCTATTGCCTATACCAGTCTGTTTAGAAACCTTTCTATAATCTTTGCTACTCATTTTGAGTCTGAGCACTGCTTACCATCCACAGACCATCGGTCAAGCGGAAAGGGTGAATTAGATTCTAGAAGATCTTTTCGTGCTCGTGTTCTTGATTCTGGAGGATCTAGGTAAGATCGTCTCCACTTTGTTAAACTTACCTATAACAACAGTTATCATGTATAATTTTAATTTTCTGGTCATCATGTCTTAATCCTATTTCATTCTATCGTTTTTTGTGTTTTCCCGTACCTCATTCCTTTTTGGGGACGAAAAGTTTGGAGTGGGGGAGAGTGTAACAACCCTGTATTTTGTGATTATTTCAATTGTATTTTTATTATTTTCAATTGAAAATTCCTAATTTAAAAACTTTATTTTATTTATTAAAATGATAAATTTTTTATTTTAAATGTAAATTTTGATTTTTATGTGAATTAGAATTTCAAATATGAATAAATGGAATATTTTCTAGAAAATGTGAATTTTGGTCAATATGGTCAAACATTGACTTTTAAATTTAAAATTTAAATTTTTGAATTTTTTGAATTTTATCTTTTATTATGAAAATAAATTTAATTTCAAGAATACTTCTTTTCGTTTCGTTGAAATCTGATTAATATTGTGAAAGTTATGCTTTTTACAATATTGTATGTAAATTGTTTATTTGACAAAATTGTTTATTTTAATTTATATAAATAATATTTTGTCTATCATATCATGTTTTAATTTGTGTAACATGACATGTTATGTATATATTTTATTTTTTAAAACATTTTAAAAGTGTAGTTATAATTTTCAAATGTTAATTATATATTGTTTATAATTTTAAATTTTAGTTTCAATTATTAAACCATTTCTTTATTTATTTTCTATTTTTCCTTAAAGATATTTATTTATTTTATTTTTCACTTTATTTTGTATTATTTTTCTTTACTAAGTTTTATTTTCTTATTTTAATTTAAAAGAAAAAGAAATTCCAAGAGTTAAAGACCTTACATTTACCTGTGTCTTTTCATTTAGCCTTTTGCCTTTTCATTCTTTCCTTTGGTTTTCATTGAGAAGCCGTCCATTTCTTTTTGCATTAGCCTATATTCTTCGTTCTTTTCATGTGAAAATCTTTCTCATCATTTCTAAAACTCACGGCCATTTTTTTTCTGAGAAAAGTTTTGCTAATGGCTTCTATTTCTCATTGTATCTCTTCTTTTTCAATGTTTTTGCCTTCCTCTTCCTCTAGCATAGCTCGGCCTCTAGCTCCCCTTCATCACCATTGACCACACCATCACCTTACACAGCAGCACCACCTCCTTTTCCCCTTTGTCCACCTTTGGTCATGATTACTTGATGATGCAAACACTTCAACTTTGCACCAGACTCCTCCAAATTGCCTGGCCAAGCCAAAGTTTGCACTATACCCTTCACATATCACTCCGGCCGACCCCATAGACACCACCACACCACTCTGACCATCACTCCATCCACCACCTGACCTGACATGACCTATACAAGCATGAGTCGAGCCCAATTGATCCTTTGGCCATGTCTGCATGTGACCAAACCTGCCTCTTTTAGCCTTGACCCCATGTATTCTACATGTTACACTTCTACCATCTACATCTCCATGTTGCCGTGCATTTGTGATGCCATAACCCAAGCTTTGGCACATCATAGCCGAGCATATGCTCCACTTAGGCTGGGCATTGGAGTGATAAAAGGCAAGGTCAAAACTATCTTGTCTTTGTTGCGTTTTATTTCAATTTGTTTCATGTTATTTTGTGTTGAAAATTCATGTGTTATATTGTCTTGCTTATTTGTTTGCAAGATCATCACTTTGGCTCTTCACTCACTTGAATCAATTGTCGTGCTGTGTCGTGCCATCACGTGTTTTTTTCGAATTTATTCATGTAGTTTGATTTGCTAACTTCAGCTTGAAAAGGCGAGTCCTTCTCACTCTGACATTTCTACTTATGAAATCGTAAATTGATGTCAAGTGATTAGTAATTAAAAATGTTATGAAAAATAAATGATGATTATATGATATGCTATTCTATGTTATTACGATGTTTACTTTGTTAATTATCACCAGACATATGATATATGAAATTATATTGTGACATTGACGTTGTTTATATTGTTTATGCATATGTTCCCACTACAAGTTCCCTGTTAGAATAGAATCACTATGGGTTGAAAGGATACATACCTGAACGGACTTTAGAATAAGGAAAAATCATTATGGGATGAAATGATAGGCCTGAGTGATTTTTATTGTATTTTTATTTGATATGGGATTGTGGGTTCGAAATGATAGAACCTGGATTTTCTTTTTAAACCGCGGATTGAAATGATATATATCTGTATCACTTGACCTAGGTTAGAAAATTATATACAGACCCCATGGTATATTTTTAAATGATTTTTATATAGACATGTATTTTTAAAATATGAAATTTTGATTTAAAAATATATATCTTTTGGTTTTGAGAAAGTTAAATATTAAGTTTTGAATTTGTGAATTTAAGTATGTGAATTTGAAGTGAATGTGATTTTTGACTTTAAATTATATTAAAAATGTAAGTAAATAATGGAAATTAAATTTAAAGTTTTGAAACGATATTTGAAGTAAAATATTAAGTTTTTTTTAATTTATAAGTTAAGAATACAATGAATTTTGACTTAACAAATGAATTGAGTTTTAATAGGATAATTGAATTATAAAATTTTGTTGTGATAAATCATACGTTAAAATTATTTCAAAGTGAAATTTTGAAGTCTAGAAATATGATTTATAAGTTTAAAATAACAAAGATTTTTGAGTTGTTAATGTTTCTGAAGTTATAATAAAATCTGGAATTTTATTAATAGCATTTCCAAAAAATGTTGTGGTCTTATGACAGCATTTTTTAATGCTGTTGTTTTGAATTTAACTATGTTGAAATAACTAAATGTCTATTACGGCATTTTATAAATGCCGTTGTTCCTGAACTAAACCATTTTGGAAATTATAAGCTACGATAGCACTTTATAAATGTTGTTGTTGCTATAATTTGACAATGTTTTGAAATATTGTAGATTTTTAACACTGTTTGAGTTATATTTTAAAGTGTTAAATGATTTAACTTTTGGAATTGATTTATTTGTGAAATTTATTTTAATATTTAAATTTAAATTTTTAAGGAATTTAAATTTAATTTGAATTTAAATAAGGTTTACTTGGTTATGTGTTAAATGGAATAAAATGTAACGAGATAAATGAATTTTTGAATGAAATTTTGAAATGTATTTTGTAATGATATTTGGGATAATAAATGAATGACATATTGGATTTTAAAATGATATTTAAATTTGAATATTTGAATTTGAATTCAAATAATGATTTGATAATGAGGTTTTGAAAGGATATGATATTTTGATGATTGAAATGGTTTTGAATGAATAATCCATATTTTTGATCAAGAATATGAATTTGGAATGATATTTGATTTTGATAAATGAATATTTGAAGTTTATATTAGTATGAAGGGATATTTGGTTTACTTGTAATTTGAGTTTATTTAAATAATATTGGATTTACGAAATGAATATGTCAAAACTAAGTAATAATGAAGCTAAATTTGGGATATATGAAATTATAAACTTAGTTTTGAAATGTTGGATATTTAAGCTTTGAAATGTATTAAAATTGAATAGTTTATTTTGTGGATGAAATCTGTATTGGAAATTTGATAAGATTTGAAATGGTTTGTGGGAAACTGAATTGAATTGAAACTGATAGTTGAATTGAATTACATTGGAAATTTAACAATTTGGGTTTAGTTGAATAAATTTGTAAAATGTAAAGAATTAAATGAATGTATGATTTTGAAATGTTATGATTTTCAAAGTGTAATGATTTTAAGTATTTTGGTTTCGAAAAAGTTATAAATTTGAGAGTATTATGATTTTTGAAAGTTGAATATATGTTTGAAATGGAAATGATAAACTATTTTGATACGAATATAGTTTTGAAACATAATGATTTGACTTTTGTAGTTAAACTATTTTGAAATGACCACGGCGTTATAATAACGATTGTTTGTTAAATAGACCGGTATCGGAAGTTGTCATACTCTCTGCCAACTCCGAAAACCGCTTTAACAACCATGTATGCGGTGGAGTTTCCAGAATGAAGTAGGATGGTGGCGACGTCCTTGTGGTATATTAGGTTGACCCAACTCCCGTGAGTTGGCATAAGGTGGCTAAAATAGGTGTGATCTCGGGCCAAAAGGGGTAGCTCCTCTAATCGGACGCATTCTTTGACACTATACTCTTACCTAGGGTTGTTTTGATGGCCATCCTCCGATTTTGATTGGGAGTGTGTTCCGAGCTGGCATAGTGGCTGCTACGTTACCGCTAGCCCGTGTGCGTAATTCGTTTATCTACCCTGGCATTGCCATATGTGCCGTGTTACCTACCATAGCGAGCCTTACTATAATTTTGTTTTTCTCCCGTAGCCCATGGAGTATTTAGTGTAGTCTCCCAATCTGGAGATACGCTGATACTGGATGGCCTACTGGGACTATTACGTGTTAAGGGGAATATTGGGTGACTCCTTAATGCTATATTACTACATAGTAAATAGTTTAACGGATCCTTAAAGGATGGGCGATCCCAAGCATCCTTTAAGTTACTGATGCATTTATGTCACTGTTCAATTGAGTTGATTTACAGTTCATAAGTATTTATGTCCTGACTCGAGTGTTTTGTGTTTTGCTTTACGCTCGAGTCAGACGGAGTGATTCAGCTTTCAAGACTCATTTTCGGAGTTGGAGCTTTTCTTGAAGATCCAGCCATCTATCTTTTCTTCCTGTGTCTAGTGTTTCCAGGGATGTATTCTGATTTGTACCTGATGTATCTTATTACTCTTCTATTGTATCTTGTTTAACTCTGATGTATCTTATATATATATATAGTAGCTTCATGAACTACTATCTCTTTTACTTCCGCTGCATTATTAAATACTCCGTGTCTTTGATCTGTGACTATTTATTTACTGTATATTATGAGATTTTCCAAATTTTTATTTACAACACGGTATTTTGAGCAATTCAAGTCCGACATGTGCGGATGCGAAAGGTTGAAAATATCGGGTCGTTACATGGAGGATGATTATATTTATACTTTGCATAGTGTTATTCCGCTGTATTATTTATTTATTCCTGCTGTATGTAACTCTGATTTGTATTGTAAAAGTGTGATCGAATGTTATTTGTAAACAGCTATATGAACTATTATTTGATTATTATATTTTGTCATTCCACTATGGATGTGTTTTGTTTTAATTCTTTCTCTTCTTTTATTATTTACCTCATAACAATCCTCCCTTTTGAATGGTTTAAGTTTGACATGTGTGATTTATTGTCGATTTAAATCGTCTAAAAAGGAGGGTCGTTACACGATACGTAAGGCGTGTTCAGAAAAATTACAACTTATTATAAAATACGCCAACAGCGGCATATAAAGATGCCCCCTCGAAATATAGGAACTAAACAACTTTGCCATTGCACCCAATGACACAGTAGAATCAAACAAAAAAACTCCTAATAGTTAGCTTGCCTTATGTACGTCTCCAAAAGCTTATTTGTCTAATAAAGAACCTGAAAACCTTAACTCTCAAACTACTCAAAATCGATTGAGGATCCATGATTTTAAAGGGAAAACATAAACTTTGAAATAGATAAAAAGTCTTGTGCGAATAACAAACTAACATCTCAAACTATATAGATAACTAATGAGACCATGCTGCTTAGCGGAACGGGTTTCCCCTAACTTGTATCTCAACCCAGTATATAATAACCATATTCTATGAACCTGTATCAACAATTGTTAAGGCATGACATAGTAAAAGCATCATGATGATATGCAAACATGCAATATGCACTGGATTTCCCATCCCCATTCACATGTCTATCTGTCTCATATTAAAGCTTTTTGGGTCACCATTAACCTATTAGTTTTCATGGGCCAACTAATAGCCTATTCCAAGCCATCTATTGATTGCATTGTTTTCATCGGATCACTAAGAACCTATTGGTGTCCACTAATAATATTATCCAACTATAGTTTTCATCGGCTTACTATGAACCTATTGGTGTCTTCAATAACATCTTGCATGTCACAGTTTTCATAGGCTGATTATGAACATATTAATCTCTATCAATAACTTGTTTCAGATATAGTTTTCATGGGATCACCAAGAACCTATTGGCCCCTACCAACAACAATTTCCATAATATTTTTTATGGGCTTACTAGGAACCTATCTAAACCAATGATCTTTGATCAACTTTGGGCATCCTTTCATCTGGTCCATCTGACCTCCTGGATGCAATTCTACTCACATAGAAGTTAAATCAATGTACATTGACGAATGGGTCAACCTAGCCAGTTATTCTACCCTTAACACCGTAAAATGCAGTTATGGGTTAGTTGTGAAGTGAATATGATTACAAAAGCATACATGATAACAAATCAAAATAACAATATAAACATCTATGATTTAATTCCTCATAATTATTTTCTACTATAACATAGTTAATACCCTAACCCACTATCCTTAGCAAGAAAAACTTTCTCTAATATTTCAAATTATAAATGCCATTTCAAAACTCTTTTACATTTCCATGGGTTTACCTTTAAATTAAGATTGAGTTTTCTTATTTGAAGCTAAGGCTTTCGACTAGATCCTTCGGATCATTGTGATATCATGAATTACCCTCCGTCACTCTCCCTTTCGAAAGCATTACTTAAATTTTAGACTTTCTCGTTCGGAACCATTAAAAACGTACTTTTTAAAAGCATTAGAAACCTTTCTTTCAAAATGGAATTCGTATGAAAAAGTTATTGACCTTCAAAAGTTTATATCGAGAAATAATTGTACATGTAAATGTACATAAATATAATTGTTATAAATAAAAATACGTGCATATAAAATTCTAAATGTACATCACAAAGGCAATCAATTAACATTTCCATCATAAAGGAAATTGATTGATATCAGTAATTAAACACAATTAATTAACATTAGCAGGCAATCCAATCAAATCAGCTATTGGAAGAAATTAATTTACCTTAATTGGTCACATGTGAAATTCAAAATAGACAAGTTTCATAATGGGAAATAAATCAAACAATTGATGGTGATTAACTAGAATAAATAAGCAACATTAAAAAAGTTAAACGTTTATAATTTATAATGTTTAAAAGTTAACGTTTATAAATAACATTTAATAAAACAAATAAGGCACGTTTAATATCCAAAATAGATGTGCATTATAAAGAGCATTAAATCAGAGAATTGATGAGAGTTAATTAAAAAGAATAGGAAACGGTTAAGAGTTAAGTTTAATAACTTGATTTTCGTGCAATCTCGAGCGTTGTTGTAACGGCTCGAAATTTTCGACCCCAAAAATTCAACATTAATATGTTCACCATAGAAATGCCGAACAATCGAACACCGGAAATTCCAGATTGTTAGGGTTAATAAGAAAAGAGGTAGAAGAAGAAATAGAAAATAAAACACAGAATCACTATCAAATAATAGCATTTAAAGAAAGAAAAGCTGTATCTGTCAATTTATATACAATACAATAGAGTAACAACCATTCAGAAATAAACGGGACAGTTATAACAACTTGTCCAAGAAATCACTCCAATACACAGCGGAATATACCTCATACGTTCCTGCCATCCAGCTTGCTATCTGAGCTCCAGAACATCCTAACCTGAAAATCTATAATACTCGGTCCGACCCGAGCATTACAACAAAGTAACACCCGGGTCAGGCTGGAAACCAGCATGAGTAAAACCAAATAACTTGAAATACTAAGATATAAAACTTATTTAGAACCCGAGGCAACTCGTACTTCACTACAAGTTCTTAACTTGTTATAGTCAATATCTATTTCAATTAATTAGATCTAAGAATTTTTACTCAGTTAAAATGGCCATGTTGCTTCATTTATTTCATTCCAGCCTGTATGATTCTAAAGTCAAATCCATAAAGAATTATTATAGATAACATATCGATGTGATTTCGGGTATTCGTTAATACCCGACCCCGGTCTCTTCGAATCCAATATTATTCTTAATCCAAGTTGTTTAAGTGAATACAATTCAATTTATATTCAGAGTAACATATCCACACAACGATTCCATTACAGATAGATAATCCATATTATCATAGTTCAACCCCAAACATATCATATCATATTGCATTACAAATCACATATTAGAGATATCAAATAATCCAAGGCATTCAATATAATTAATCATCCATAAGCAAAATTAATTAGTCATCTGATTCCTAATTAATTTAATTTATTCACCAAATAAATTAAATTCATTACCCTTCCTGTTTAATTAACCTTGAATAAACTTTCAACCATTATTATTATTTTAATTAACTAATGAGCTAATAAATCATCCTTTAATCATTAACACTAACTAATTATCCTTAAATTACATGCATTAATTAATTAATGATCCTTCAATTATGTTAATTATTTATCCTTTTCTTCATTAATTCCTTTAAATAACCTAAGTCCTTAATTAATTATCCTTTAGTTAATTAAGATAAATCATTCCTTAATTATTTACCTACTTATCAGTTATATCTTATTTATATTAAATGCTTGCAATTAATCACTTAAGAAATTAATTGATTAAAGTTAAATAAACTAATTAAGCACTCACTTAATTCCATCATTAATTTATTTGGAAACACTTAGGATTTAATTCAATTAATTAACTTAATATAGAATTATCCAAATTAAAACAAATTAAATTTCAAAAAAAAAACATTTGACTTATTTTGTTTTGAAATCTTTGTCATACTTTACCCTTGAAAACTTTTTTAACAATTTTCATTAAAACTTGCATTTACTTAAGGCTTTAAAACTTGTTATTTACTTCTGTTAAAACCCGAGCCCAAACCATCATTTACCCGAGCCAACCCCATGCTTCTCTCCCTCCTGCAAATCTCGAATACGACTTGAAGCCACACCCTATCTTCCCCCAAGCATCAAAAACACTCAACGAATCCAGATACATAGGGTAGCTCGTGCACGTGTACTTGAGCTTGCCATCCCTCCGATCATCCTCAACATCATCTGCAGATCACCAACGACCCATCCATAAAATTCGACCAACCAACACAATCGATTGCGCTAGAAATCCGAATCGCGCAATTCGATTACCATTAGGCCATAAATCCCGATTACCAAACTCCCCTTGTTCCATGACCTCCGAACAACTAGAGCCGTGTCGTCACGGCCTTGCCTTTGACACACGATCCCCTCGCTATTCCCCTATCTCGGTTCAACTCGACCTCGCCACGCCGCCGCAATAGACTCGAGTTCGACCCCATCCAGAACGGCACCTAAAACCCTAAATCTCTTCTGCCTCACCACCACGACGTTAGAGAAAATGAACCACCATTTTTTCCACGACCGACGAACAACAAGCAAACTCTGGCCAAAACCCTACGACTTCGGATCCACGTGATCGCCGGAAATTGGCAAAATCCCAGTTTTAGATCAACCTATAAATTCTCTATGAATTTAAGCTTAAAAGTTTTGATTTTACCTTTAAAATTCATCATTTTCAAAATCGAATTAGATCATATAAACAAAACTTGAGTTTTGAATACTTTAATTCTGATTTGAAAAGATTTCCACTGAAATTCTTTTTTTCTAGAAAATCTACTTACTAATTTTGCTTAATTTTTTTTTAAAATCCATTCTAGTTAATACTAACATAATTCATTAAGAGATCAAATCCCTAAAGATATTGAAAAAGGAGATTAGGATTTTTAAATTTGTTTAGTCTGTTTAAACAAAGACAGAGCAAAATATCAATATACAGACATTCACATATATACACAAAGTTATCCAACTATATTCTAGGAAAAATACATCCTTGTAAATTATATTCACAACATAACCTAAGTTATTTATCAACTGTATTAGTATATGAACATAGGTTAAGTTTCTTTTAAAATAAATGTTTACTCACCTGCAACGATGATAATAGAGAACATGGCTTTATTCTTCCTCTGGAAATTTGATCTGGAACCTTGATTTATTTGTTCTCAGTTGTGTTGAAACTGGGATCTTTGCTTTAGTTTTTCAGTTGAATTTGAAGTTTTAAATTTTTTCTTTTATTGCTTTTTCCTCTAGTTAGTTTACAGGTTGGTTTCTTTATTTTTGAAAAATAAAAGTAAAGAGAGAGTAGGAATAGAAAGGTATACATAGCCTTATTTTTCTTTTATTAAAAAGAAAAAGAAAAAGAATAACATGACACTTGTTGAATCTGCCTACACTTGTTAATTGTATGTTATCTACGCTTACATTTGTAAATGGCATGAAAATATGTTTATATATATATATATATATATATATTGTAATATCAATTAAGTTTTATACTTATTAATGTCTTAAGTTTTAAATGTGAGAAACGTGGATTACAGATCTTAAGGCTAGAATTAACACTAGAGGAGCGTGAATAGTGTTTTAAGGAATTATTAAATCTTTTTGAGTTTATATTAATTTGAACACAAATGTATGCAATATTCAGACACAGATATGATCACAGAATCAAACACAGATGCAGAAATAAAGTAAAAGTAATAAAGGAAAGAACACAACGGATTTTATACTGGTTCGGAGTTACCGTACATCCAGTCTCGCACACAAGTACGGACTTCTTTTCATAATCAATTCTTACAATTACACCCTCGGTTCAAGGCCACGAGGTACACCACTCTAGATTCACAATCCTCGAGGTAGAGATACATGATTTTACAGGCAACAAGTTCACCCAATTGATTTCACATGCTACAATCACACCTTTTCTCGCTTGATTGATTTTACAGGCTACAATCATACCGTTTCTTGCTTGATTGATTTTGCAGGCTACATCACACTTTTTCTAACTCAATTAATTACAAATAAGCCTACAATTCTGAATAGCACTGGAATCTTGTTGAGATAGTGATAGAGAATCAAACCAGAGATGATCTAGTTAGATTCAATGGTGATTTCGGCAGTGTAATGGTAAAAATGTATGTAAAGAAATGTGAAAGAAGAAGAGGAGTGAAATTAGAGAAAATATCAACATAAATTCGTTTAAAACATCCCTTATTATAGTAGAACAACAGCCATGTCCATTCGTAAAAGGATATGACAAATAGACACTTCCTTTGAAATTCAAATTTTTGAAATAAACTGCCACCTTGTCGATAAGGGTCCCTAGGGGTTGTCGACAGGCCTAAGTAATTTTTGGTAATTTCTTTTTCTTTGAAAGTAACTTCTATCTTGTATTAAAACTATTTTAAACTTTACAAATATACTTAACTATAGTTAAAATACATAAATAAGCATAGAGAATAATATTTTGGTATATATAAAATTTTACTATATATTTAAATCTAAGTATAAATATTAAAAGTTAAATAAATTATAATTAGAAGATAGTTTAAAACCAAGGATGCTATGATTTTGAAGATAAAGATTATTTTGAGGCTAAAAGTATTTTAAAACCAGGATAGATGTTTTTGATCTTTTTAAAAGAAGATCTTGAAATCATTTTGAAAAGTAGATATAATTTTGTAAAAACATTTGAATAAAAGTTAGTGGATACAAAACAATGTTCCACTAGATTTTTCGTAGGTTCATTCCTACTTTGGGTTCCATCCCCTTAACGGGCATAAAGTGGATTCCATTTCATGAATAAAATGGATTTTAAGATGCCAATGCTTTTCTAGGAGTTTTAACAGAATTCCTAATTAAATTACTTATTATTGAAATCTTGAACTCTTGATAATCTTGATACTCATAAGTCTTCAATCTTGATATCTTCAGTCTTGAATCTCTATACTGTACAGTCTTCATTCTTCGTACCTGCATGGTTAAATCCTGCATATACATATATATCTAAACTATAATGTTAGTATTTATATTTTATAACAATTCCTAAGGTTGTTGTCATCAAAACCATCTTCTTAGGGACTAACAATCTCCCCCTTTTTGATGATGACAACCTTTGTTTATAAAATATTACTTCTATCCTAATAACCCCCCCTAAAACTAATAAATACCCCTTAATCTATGCCTAACTATCCTATATTATATTTCTCCCCCTTTATCATCAACAAAAACCATCCTAAAACCATAAAACTATACAACTCTCCCTTAAACTAATACTAGAATAAAGTATAGTAAGTGGAATGTGAAAGACATTAACATAATTATAGTATAATTATTCAGTACATAAATATGTATAAGTATATTTCAAATAATCCAATCAACACGCACATCAAATCCAATCGTGTCAAGCTATTTAGACAAATCAATCAAATCAAACAAGTCAATCAAGTCAAACAAGTCAATCAAGTCAAACAAGTCAATCAAGTCAATTAAGTCAAACAAGTCAATCAAGTCAATTAAGTCAAACAAGTCAATCAAGTCAAACAAGTCAATTAAGTCAAACAAGTCAATCAAGCCAAACAAGCCAAACAAAACATACCAAACAAATCAAAAACTAATAATCCTATACTATAAGACAATGCTACAAACTCTTCCTAAATAAAATACACTCGTTATGTATACATTACACAATATGTAGTCTGCAATGCAGTATGAAATGTATGACATATGCAATGTAGCATGAGATAATATGAAAAATGAATTGCAATTTGTGATGCAAATGATTATGATATTTCATGCATTGTAATTTATGATGTAAAATGCAATGAAATGTGATATGAAATAGGATGCATAATGATATGTAATATGAAATAAAAATGATAATGAAGTAAAAAAAATATGCAGAATGATATGATGATATACATACTACGGTAAGAGATATCCAGAGTATAAGATAAACATGAGTGATAAGTAATATCTAAATGACAAGCATATATATATATATATATATATATATATATATATATATATATATATATATAAATGTGTGTGTGTGTGTGTGTGTGTGTGTCTATGTATATGTATGTATGTATAAGTATATCAAACAATTATTATAACTCGCTTCAACCAAGTAAAGGCAATACACACCAATTACTGAACTTAGTTAAGAAAACTAATGAATGAGACTAAAAGGGTAGTAAAGACAAGAGTTTAAAGGTAACTAATGATATTAAAACTATAACATATTCATGAAAGGTAGTAATCAAACTCAATATCAGAATCAAATTGCTAAGAAATATGGATTTAAACTATATATATGATCAAATATGGTTTTCATAAAAATTAATAGCCTACTTATTTAATTTATTTAAAATAATTTTTTTAACTTGGTTTTTTAAAAAAAAATCCAAACATCCATGTTTATAAAATACTTAACTTACTAAATAAAACCTTTATATTAAATTATTATTGGTTTAAATATTTAAAAATATGTTTAAACATCTTTTAAATTTAAAAAATATCATAATGAAATATTAAATAAAAAATAAAAATTGAAAAACTAAAATAAACATGTGTTATATTAAGGCCTCTTACTTTTAAAAAAATTAAGTAATTATTGAAAAACATTTAAACATGAATTAATTTTAAAATATTCTAATATAAGTTAGAAACTAACTTTAAAAAGAATAGAAAAAATACTTAATTTAAATATCATTTTTACATAGTTTAAAGTTTCATAAAGAAAAACAACATTCAAAGAATGCTATAAAAAGTTTTTGTAGTAAAATATATTCGAAACTTTATAAAACTGAAACTGTAGCTTTTACCTAATGCTGTGTAAAGTTTCTAAAACTCTACAACGTTCCAAAGCACAGAAATGCTGTAAAAACGAATTTGCAGTACTTACAAAACATTACAGAAGAAAAGAAGCATTTTAGAAATTCTATTTAAAATTCCGGGGTTGTTTTTAACATGATTTTGCACTAATTTTGCGACTAGATTTTGACGTGTAAATAATTGATTTTTGACCCAATTTTTTAAAGTAGTTGATATAACTAAATCACCTAAAAAAATATAAAAAATTATGGAAAAAACATGTGTAAATACACTTGGCATTATGCATATAAAAATGCTTTTATTATAGAACAAGTGTAGTGACACGTGACATTTTGCATGTATGTCACTATCTACTTATATGACAAGTGTCATATAATGTGGTGCAATCTTATTAACTGAAGAAATATATAAATAGAGCCTTTTCTAACATTCTAAATTCATTCTATTAATTTCTTAAAGATATAAAATTAGTATCTTAAAAGAAATAGAGTATGAGAAGTAAAAATAACATTATAAAAGTTGAAATCATGAATGAAGGTATGCTTTTCTACTTAGTATAGCTGTAATAAATTAATTGTAAAATTTTATTTGAAATCAACATATTTTAAAATATTTAATTATGGTGTGTCGATATATGGACCAAAATATCAAGACTTATAAAAGAGATAAATTTCTATACCTAACTAAATGCATAAGTATATATTCCTAAATGCAACAATAAAAATGAAATAATAGTAAAGTGTACCACTTTTTACACTCCTCCATCTTTCTAACTTTGTTGTTCTTCCATTACCATGAACCACACATTTAAATCTTTCAAAATTTGACGACAAGATCTGTTCTATTGTGACGAGCTCGTTTTTCTGATCAGCGTAGTACGTTCATTTGCTGAATTTGAAGACCGTATGAGAAAGATGCAGATAATTTAGTAGATTGACTAACTTGGCGCCAAAACTTTGAATTTGTATTTTGAATGGATGGACACTTCAACACTACAAATAGGCCCAACAGTCACCACTTTTCATAAAAAATCCTCCTCCACCTCCTCCTCCTCCTCCTCTTCTTCCCGTTTTTCTATTTACCATCAAACTTCTAGAAGGCATATCTCCTTCGTTTCTTAACGGAATTGGATGGAACCAACGATAAATCGAAAAGGAAGGCAAGGGCTACGATCTAGTAATTGTTTGGTGATGAATTTGGACAGTATTGTGGTGCAATAGGCCGAACAGTAAGAGAAATGCGGGAAATTCGGTTCACAGTTTTCAGTTTTGGATAGCCAATTTCAAATTGTCACATCTCACTCAATTTTGATTGAAATTTGATGAACCAGCCATAAAACGGCCGTGAGAACAAGGAATACAATTAAAAAAGGAGTTGGGAAAAAACTCAAATATTTAGATGCAATTTGAAGAATTCAATTGACAGTTTGCTTTCTTTTTCTCTTTGTTTACCAAAATATCATTTGACCGTAACGTGGTCATTTCTCGACGGATTTGCACGAAACCAGTGGCATTACGAAGAAGATGGAGAGAAGTATAGTATCAAGTCAAGTTGTAGACGAGAACCAAAAGTTTTGCATTTATCTGGCACCCATTTCATTATCGATTGCCATTATATATCCATTTCTTCTTCTTGATCGATGAATGATTATCTCATATCTTTTAACCAACGGTCATTAGACATAACTCTTCTTCTGTAAAACAGCATAACTTTTTAAAGAATCAAGCGAGTTTTCAAAATAACTAAATATAGTTTTAAACAACAATATCATGATGATTCTGTGACATATTCATATGAAAATAGTGCTGATAATTTTATCAAAAAAATTGCCATTTTAAAATTTTTCGAAATTCAGATTATGAAAACTTTGAAAACCTTGCTCTGATAACAAATGTGAGAAATGCGGATTACGGATCTTAAGGGTAGAATTAACACTAGAGGGGGTGAATAGTGTTTTAAGGAATTATTAAATCTTTTTGAGTTTATATTAATTTGAACACAAATGTATGCAATATTCAGACATAGATGATCACAGAATCAAACACAGATGCAGAAATAAAGTAAAAGCAATAAAGGAAAAAACACACCAGATTTTATACTGGTTCAGAGTTACCCTACATCCAGTCCCGCACATAAGTACGGATTTCCTTTCAAAATTAATTCTTACAATTACACCCTCGATTTCAAAGCCATGAGGTACACCACACCACTCCAGATTCACAATCCTCTGGGTAGAGATACATGATTTTCGGGAAACAAGTTCACCCAATTGATCTCACATGCTACAATCACACCTTTTCTCGCTTGGTTGATTTTACAGGCTACAATCACACCTTTTCTCGCTTGGTTGATTTTACAGGCTACAATCACACCTTTTCTCACTCAATTAATTACAAAGAAGTCTATAACTCTAAATAGCACTGGAATCTTGTTGAGATAGTGATAGAGAATGAAACAAGAGATGATATAGTTAGATTCAATGGTGATTTCGACAGACTAATGGTAAAAATGTATGTAAAGAAATATGGAAGAAGAGGAGTGAAATTAGAGAAAATATCAATATAAATTCATTTAAAACATCCCCTATTTATATTACAACAACAGCCATGTCCATTCGTTAAAGGATATGACGAATAGACACTTCCTTTGAAATTCAAATTTTTGAAATAAACTGCCACCTTATCGACAAGGGTCCCTATGGTTTGTCGACAGGCCTAAGTAATTTTTGGTGATTTGTTTTTTTGAAAGTAACTTCTATCCTGTATTAAAACTATTTTAAACTTTATAAATATACTTAACTATAGTTCAAATACATAAATAAGTATAGAGAATAATATTTTGGCACATATAGAATTTTACTATATATTTAAATCTAAGTATAAATATTAAAAGTTAAATATATTATAATTAAAAGATAGTTTAAAACCAAGGGTACTTTGATTTTGAAGATAAAGATTATTTTGAGGCTAAAGGTATTTTAAAACCAGGATAGATGTTTTTGATCTTTTTAAAAGGAAGATTTTTAAATCATTTTGAAAACAAGATGTAATTTTGTAAAAACATTTGAATAAAAGTTAGTGGATACAAAACAATGTTCCACTAGGTTTTTCGTAGGTTCCATCCTACTTAGGGTTCCATCCCTTAGACGGACTCGAAGTGGATACCATTCCACGAATAGAATGGCTTTTAAGATGCCAGTGCTTTTCTAGGAGTTTTAACAAAATTCCTAATTAAATTACTTATTATTGAAATCTTGAACTCTTGATAATCTTGATACTCATGATTTTTCAATCTTGATATCTTCAGTCTTGAAACTCTATACTGTACAGTCTTCATTCTTGGTACCTACATGGTTAAATCCTGCATATACATATATATCTAAACTATAATGTTAGTATTTATATTTTACAACAATTCCTAAGGTTGTTGTCATCAAAACCATCTTCCCAGGGACTAACATTAAATTCTCATACATATACAAATTCCATTTATCTAATGTTAATTTTAAAAGAAAATGTTTTAAACATTTTATTAAGTCTATTTTAAAACTTTAAGCTGTTATTCCCTTTTGAATTAATAAATATTTATCTTAAGTGTTTCGAAAATGCCCAATTAAATTTTAAATATCTTTTGAAAAATTATTATGTTGAATTTAAAACATAACTTCCCAATTATAATATATATATTACATTGATTTTTTTTAATTATAATATATATACACATACACACACTTATATTCTTCAATATTATAAAGTTTACATATATTTATTCAATTTACCATAAGATTTATCATTTCCAGATATTTATAATTCAGCATTTATTATAGTTTCAAACCATTTATATATATCCAGATATCTTTAATTATCATAATTTTATCTGTGAAACCAAATAAAATTAGTATCTCAATAGTTACAATCAGTTAATTACCAATTAACAGATGATCGAAAATTCCGGGTTATCACATTCCTTCCCCCTTTAAATCTTTTCGTCCTCGAAAAGGAACAAAGCCATAAATTTAACTATACTGCTATTTATCAGTTAAGTTATCCTTTAAACATTTTAACTCTTTTTTATTTGAAAATTTTAAAATACTTTAAAATGTACATACTATTGCCAAAATAGCATTTATAAAAATACTTTTTATAACTCGATGTCTCAACAAGTCCATCCTTGTTCTCACGGAAATTTGGTCATACGTTGATCAGGCGTAGGACTGAAAATCTATAAGTACTTGGTAAACCCGTTTTCAACACCCAGTGAAAATACTTCGAAAATATTTTGGTGAAAATGCGACGACCCGCCTTTCATTCCATAGAAAGACGTATCATCAACAAGAAAGAAATAGTTAGAAAAATAATAGATAGAAAAAAGAACAACAATCATCAGAATCTCATAGCGGAAACGGAAAAATATAATATATAACAAAACTATTACATAGTCAATATACATCAGAGTTACATAGTTACACATCATCAAATTAGGCAGTCGTGAAGACTTGTGTATCCATTACATTCCAAAATACAACAGAAAAAAGACACCAACGCAGCAGAAATAGATATATAGATACGCCCAGACTCTAGCTCCAAGCTTCCTAAAATTCGTCAAGCAAACATGATCACTTGGCTACTCATAAAAATTTGAGTACCCAAGAGTTTAAGAAAAACGGAATAAACTCCAAGTCATACATGGTCTGGTGTGAGTAAACGGTTAAGTTGTTTAACTTGAAAACCTTTTGAAATAAAAGGTATCTCGTAAGACTCTTCGCAAATAAACATGGATAAGTTTTTCCCTTACGATAACCAAAAAATTTGATAGGAAATTCAGTTATATTATAATAGTGTCTAGGGTTTTCAATATAAAATACAGAAATATTTGGAATGCTTACATCTCACGTTCCAACATAGTTGGGCACAATAAAAACCGTACAGACACTTATTGGAGATTGGATTCCATACAATGGCAAGGCTACTGGGGCACCACACATTACAGTACGTTGTCTAGATCACCGTACCAAGGATCCACCCTGATCCCTTGCATCAGAAAGCCAAAGTTACCGCTTACTGGATAGTCCGAATAAGACAACCCGGCGGTTGTGGCCAAACAAACGCCCACACAGCTGAATAAAAAGGGACCTCTAGACAGGGTAAAATCTTATTCTACTTGGGTGCTATCCACTTAGCCTTGCGTGCACCTCCCCTGTTTTAGCCATTCCTGGTTGATGAGGATTGAGGCTATATTATCTTTTAGAACACATCGTGGAATGCTTATTCTCCTCCATTGGCGACGGTCTGATGCATTCATCCACACAAGTTCGTTCCGGCTTCGAACGAAACCGAAGGCACTATCTCGCAACACTCATTTTGGAATTACCCTCAGAGTCAACGACAATAGACCTTGCACTCAGAATCTTCATCTCGATCTTCACTTGAGATTTCACGACCTATCGTTTAACTTGGATCGATGTGGTTCTCAGATAATCAAATTTGATATCCAATGCCCGTCTCAACGAAATCCAAACGCCGTCTTAAAGGTGAATTTGTTTAAAGTTTAAATAATTTAATCCAATTCAAAACATTGAATTCACACAACATTCATTACATATCAATAACACACATTTATCACGGCCATATCCAAAGTATATCACATCACAGAATATCATAGATTATCAATAAATAAAAATATCAATCAATCCAGACATTCTATACAATCAATCATCCTAAGCAAGATTTATTAATCCCATAATTATAATTAATTTAATTAACTCAAATTAAATTAATTATTTAAGAACTAATCACCTAACCCTGCTTAATCAGTCATTAATTAATTACAAACCATTTTAATCAATTGATCATTCTTTAATTACTTTATAGATTAATTAATCTTTAATTACTAATTAATTATCCTTTAATTATTAATTAACTAATCCTTAATCAATAATTGATTAACCCTAATTATTGATTAATAAATCCTTAATTATCAATTTATCAACCCTTAATTACAAATTAATTAATCTCAAATAAATTAATTAATTAACCTTAATTACAAATTAATTAATCTCTAATTACTTAATTAATTAAACCTTAATTACAAATTAATTAATCTTAATTAATTAGTTAATTAAACCTTAATTACAAGTAACCCTTAATTATTAATTAATTAAACTTTAATTCATTAATTTATCAACCATTAATTACAAATTAATTAATCTCTAATTTCTTAATTAATTAATGCTTAATTACAAATTAATTAATCCCTAATTACTTATTTAATTAATGCTTAATTACAAATTAATTAATCTCTAATTACTTAATTAAATAATGCTTAATTACAAGTTAATTAATCTCTAATTGCTTAATTAATTAGTCCTTAACTACAAATTAATTAATTAGCTTATAACCCTTAGCTATTAATTTAATAATCCTTAATCATTAATTAATTAAATTAATTAATTACTCTTTAATTACTTTATTAATTTAATTAATCTTAAATTATTCAAGACCTTAATTAACTTTAAGATAACCCATTTATCTTTATTTATTACTTATTAGGATTAACATATAATTTTAAAACATTTTATCTTTTAATTAACTACTTAGCTACATTTTTTTTAAATTAAGTTTTAAAATAACATAAGAATTTAACTTAATAAATTTAAGTTAAACAAATCATATACTTTCTTAAATCAATTATTTAAAAACAATTATTATATAAAGAAATAGATTTTAAGAAATAGATTTAAACTTGATTTATTTTAAATTTAAAACTTTCTTTATCTAAATTTTAAAACTATTTCAACATTTACTTCAGGTTCAACCCGGTAAAAACACGAGCCTAGACCCGAGACTTCTTTCTTTTTTTTAAAAACACATGTTAAAACTTGAAACTATTAGTTTGAACTAACGCTCGCGCATCCTACCTGAGTCCATACTCAAGACACAAGGCAGCTACTTCAGAGTTCTCACCCGAGTCGACACTACATTCTCCAAACACTGACACCAGATCCCTCGTGCACGTGCACACCGGAATTCGCCACTCCGACCATCGCCGATCACTGCCCATATATCGGCAACCACCTCCTCAAAACGACCGACCATGCAATTTCCAAAGATCGAACATGAGACGAAATTGAGCAATTTCGATCAAAGTGGAACAAACTCAACCGACCCAAAACCACCTCCACCTCTCGTTTTCGAATTCCAGCAACCCCGAAATCCTATCCACACCTTCACTGACCAACCATGCTTCCATCCCCAACCTCCAAACAAGTCCGTTGCTCTATAGACGTCGCAACAATCAGATTTCCATCCTCGACCAAAACTGTGCCCAAAAACCTACTCCGACAAAGAGCCGCCGCCACGGTGGTTTAGAAATCCACCTGACACTTTTCCTTAGCTCGACTACACCCTGGCTTCCTCCAGTGGCGATCCCGATGTTCCGAAGTCCCCCGATCACCAGAAAAGCCTCAAACCCATAATCTGATCAACCTCGATCTTCTCACTCGATACAACACTAGAAATCCTGAATTTCCTTTTAAAAATCATAGTTTTCGAAGACGATTCAGATTATAAGCCTGAATCAGCAAATCACGATGTTTGATTTTAATATATTTTAAGGTTTCCACAGTTTTTCTTAATTTTTAGATTAAATTCCAACTAATTTTACTTAAATTTATTTTTAAAACTTAGTTTAGATTTAAACAATCATAACTTATTTGAATTCCAAATCCTATAAGAGATTAGATGAGAAGTTTTTGAATTTTCTACTTTGTTTAAACCTTGTAAAATAAAAACAGGGGAACACAGACATGCACATATACTTACATACAAGAATCACAATTATACATACATGCAAAGCATAATCCAAACCATACATTCCAGGAAATTTACATGCAACAGATTGAAACAAGTATTAGTTTTGTTTACTCACTAGGAAAATGTTTGAAAAGAGCTTGAAACAGTTTTGCTTTAGATTTTGAACTGGAACTTGAAAATGCTTTCTATGATTTTGAAAACTAAAAAAAATGCTTGATCCTATGAAACTTGAAACTGGGAACTTGATGAATGATCTTGCCTTGATTTGCTACAGGTTTTTCTCTCTCTTAGTTTTGAAAATGAGAATAGGAAAAAAAATGAAAGAAAGGAGTGGAGAGATATATTTATAGCTTAATTTTTGATTTTTAAAAATAAAAGAAATAAAAAGAAAATGGTGATACTTGTTAATAATAGTTTACATTTGTCATTTACATATGTTAATAATCTTACATTTGTTAAACCATATGCGAATATCCCAACACTTGTATAATGCATGTGTTTAATTTTTTAATGGTTTACAAAACTTTTATATTAAATTTTCTATTTAGTTAATACATTTTTCTTAATTTATATTTATAAAATCCTTTAAAGAAAATAACATAAAACTAATTATATATTAATAAAAAATCATATATATATTTTTGAGATCCAATTTATTTTAAGATATTTATCTTGTTTTGAATTTCAAATTCAAATTCTATTTAATTTAAAATCAACTCATATATATATACACACATTCAAACAAACACATATTTAATTAGTTTGAAAATAATAATTCTATTTAAAATCTTATATATATATATATATGCATATAAACAATCAATTATTATTAGTTTTAAAAAGAATAATTTTGCCAATTTTAAATAATTTATAAAGGAGATTATCACATATTAATTACTTAAAATTTCTGGGATATCACATTCCTCCCCCTTAAAAGAATTTCGTCCCCGAAATTTAAAAGCAAAAGATAATCCAAAAGCTTTTATTTCAAACAATCCAAGCATACATATCAATCATACACTAACATCCAAACAAACAATTCATTTAAAGAAACATTACTAGCTATTCGGACATAAATCCGGATAGGCTTTCCTGAAACTATCCAGAGTTTCCCAGGACAATCTCTTGGATCCTCACTCCACTGAACCTTGACCAGCTTAACCACCTTATTTCTGAGTTGCTTCTCATCTTGATCAACTATCTAGACTCAATGCCTGACTACCGATAAGTCCGGTTCGACCTCTAAATCTTCTTGCACTGCCGGCTCCACAACTAGAGATGGGTCATGCATGTATTTCCTAAAACGAGATATGTGAAAAGCATTGTGAATTCCACCCATCCGGACTAGCAATTTAATCCTATAGGCCACAACACCAATTCTCTCAAGCACTCGGAACGGAACAATATACCTCGGGGCAAGCTTTCCCCTTTTTCCAAACTTGATCGCTCCTTTTATCGGGGAAACTTTGACAAAAACCAAATCTCCGATTTCAAATTCTGATCGCCTCCGCCTCTTGTCCGCATAACTCTTCTAGTGATCCTGCGCTGCTTTCATTCTCTTCTTGATTAGCTCCACCTTCGCAGATGCCTCTCGGATCAAATCTGGACCGAGAACAAGATGATCTCCTGACACTACCCAACCGGACGATGATCTACAAGGTCTTCCATACAAAGCTTCATAGGGTGCCATCTTGATACTTTCCTGATAACTATTATTGTACGATAATTCCACTAAATGTAGATGGTCCTCCCAAGACCCACCATAATTCAGAACACAAGCCCTCATCATATCTTCAAGAATTCGATTCAGCCTTTTCATTTATCCGTCGGTCTGGGGATGATAGGCTGTACTCAAACTCGATGTTGTACTCAAACTCGATCTTTTACCCAAACCTGTCTGCAGATCCTCCTAAAATTTACTAGTAAAGATTGGACCACGGTCACTAAATATGCTAACTAAAACTCCATGCAACCTGACGATCTCCCTTTAAAAGGTCTCTACCAAAGATGGTGCAGTCCTGGTCGCCTTAACCGGAATAAAATGGGCGCTCTTGGCCAGTCGGTCTACGATTACCCAAATTACTTCATTTCCCTTTGTGGTCCTTAGCAAATGGTCAATGAAATCCATAGAAATCTTTTCCCACTTCCACTTAGGGACTTCCAAAGGCTGCAGCAATCCTGCAGTCTTCCGTTGATCACCTTCCACCTGCTGATAGATCGCACATCCATTCACGAAAGCAGCAGTATCCTTCTTCATGCCCGACCACCAGAAGACTCTCTTCATATCCTTATACATTTTTGAAATCCCTGGCTGGATATTCAACCTTGGTTTGTGGCCTTCCCGCAAAACTTCCTGCCTCAAGCCATCCACATCTGGTACACACAAACGACCGTTGATCCTCAAAACTCCTTGATCGTCTGTCTTGAAATCTGAATATCGACCATCCTTAGTTCTAAGAATCAATTCCTCAAAAGCCTTATCCATCATCTGACTGCTTATGATCTTTTCATGCAGGTCTATTTAAACTTTTCTCCTTTCCGAGTCAACTTGGTCAAGTGCGAAGAAATCTTAGAGTAGTCCCTTATAAATTTCTTGTAGTACCTTGCCAAACCTAGAAAACTACAAATTTCCATCGAAGTTTGCGGTTGCTTCCGCTCCTAAATAGGAGCAACCTTGGCCGGATCTACAGAAATACCCTCACCAAAAACAATATGCCCCAAAAATCCGACTTCGGTCTTCCAAAAATGGCACTTCGAAAACTTAGCCTTCAAAACATGCCCCCTCAAAGTCTCCAACACTGTTTCCAAATGTCACTTATGCTCCTCTTCAGACTTGGAGTAAACAAGAATGTCATCGATGAACACGAGCACGAACTTGTTTAGCACATCCCGGAAAATTCGGTTCTTCAAATCCACAAAATAGGCAGGAGCGTTGGTTAGCCCAAAAGGCATAACCAACCACTTATAAAAACAATTGGGTCCTCTGAAGGCAGTCAAGGGTATACTGTCCTCAGCTACCCTTAACTGGTGGAAACCCGAAGCTAGATCCAACTGGAAGAAAATAGAACCTCCATGGAGTTGATCAAAAAGATCGTCTGTACAGAGTAATGGATACTTATTCCTAATAGTAACCTTATTCAACTCCTGATAATCCACACAGAATCTTAGTGACCCATCCCACTTGGTCACAAAGAATACGGCAGAACCCCAACTGGAAAAACAAGGCCGGATCAAACCTTTTTCTAAGAAATCTTGGGTCTTCTTCACCGACTCTTCTCTCTCTCTCTCGGTGCCAAACTTCTACCGGGTTGAACAATAGGTATTGCTCCTGGAACCAAGTCGATCCGAAACTCTATCTCTCGATTCAGGGCAAACCTTTCACTTCTTCGAAGACATCCGAAAAATCTTTGACCACTTCGATGGACTCTACGCCTTCTAGAGATGCCTCGGTTCCATGCAAAAGATTACTCAAATGAACTCCAGAACTATCGCAAGTCACTTTTGTGATCCATCCCAACTCAGATTCCAAAGTCACAATTCTCTCTTCACATACCAAAACAGCCGTATGCTTATCCAACCAATCCATACCCGAAATAATGTCAAACCCTTTGAAATCCAATACAAATGGGTCGCAAGAAAAACTATGAGACAAATAAGAAATCCTTAGGCTTCTACAGATCTTATCTAACTTAGTCACCCCGCCTATAGGATTAGATACAAAAATAGGACGGTCTACCATACTAGGGGAAAGATGAAACTTCTCTACTGATTCTAAAGAAATAAAACTAAGAGATGCACCAGAATCAAACAGAACTCAAATAAAGTTGCCATCTAAAAGCAAAGTACCTTCCAAAATGCCTTTTCCTTTAAAAGAAGAAGTTAATGGTCCGCCTTCAAGAGCAAACACCTTGTTCTGCTGGGCCCTCTGAAGAAGCGGACAAGCCTTCACTATGTGTTCCGGTTGATGATAGTTGAAACATAAAGATTTCCGAACCAATGTTGAACCGGGTCCACTCTGATGCTGCTGCTGCTGAGATCTACCTCTGGGACACTGCTTAGCCAAGTGACCCTCTTGCTGACACACATAACACTTACGAGGTCCGTTGTTTCCTCTCTGTTTCCCTTTGCCTTTTTTCTTCCAATTTAGGTTGAATTTCCTTTTGTTCGGATTGGAAGAAGTTCTACTCGGTGCTGCTGCAGATGCCAACGGTTTCTTGTTCATAAGCTCCTCATACCTTAATGCCATATCAATCAACTCCACGAAAGATCCCGTAAGGTGTGTCGTCATCTTCTCGTGGAACTTAGGTTTCATTCCTTGCACGAACATCTCATTCTTCTTGAGGGGTGTGTCGATAAGTCCAGGTCCGTAGTGAGATAATTCATTGAACTTGTTTTCATATTCGAGAACCAACATATTCCCTTGCTTCGGATCCAGAAAATCTCAATACAGACGAGTCCTCCTAGCTGTGGGCATAAACTGTTTCTCAAACAGATCCTTAAACTTACTCCAAGTAATATCATCCTCTGAAATATTCACTGTAACTGCATCCCACCAAGCTGTAGCTCCTTCTTGAAGTTGCCACGATGCCATCACTCTCTTTTTCTCATCAGATAGATCCAAACTCTTAAAAATGCGCTCACATGCGCGTAACCAAGCTTGAACTTCAATGATGGACTCCGATCCTTTAGAAGGTATTCCTCCTAGATTAGTGAATCCTTACACAAAGCAGCAAAACTTACTCGAGGCGGCGTTGGATTCACAGCCTCGCTAGCAATCGGACCTCTTCCATTATTGGACATCGTGCTGCCTATAACTCTGCCTCTCCTTCCACTAAAACTCATATTGGCAACCTGGACAGGTAAACCAACAATTTAGATCGGCATATAGGTATATAAAAATTACAAATATGCACTCTCAAGATAGATACTACTCTAAATCCTAGGTATTATCTCAACCTAGCACTCTGATACCTACTGTGACGACCCACCTTTCATTCCACAGAAAAACATATCATCAATAAGAAAGAAATAGGTAGAAAAAGAATAGATAGAAAGAAAGAACAACAATCATCAAAATATCACAGTGGAAATGGAAAATAATAATATATCACATAACTATTACATAGTCAATATACATCAGAATTACACAGTTACACATCATCACATTAGACAGTCGTGAAGACCTATCTATCCATTACATTCCAAAATGCAACAGACAAAAGACACCAACACAGTAGAAATAGATATATAGATACGCCAAGACTCCAGCTCCAAGCTTTCCAAAATTCGTCAAGCAAACCTGATCACTTGGCTACTCATAAAAATTTGAGCACCCAAGAGTTTAAGAAAAATCGAATAAACTCCGGGTCAGGAATGCGTCTGGTGTGAGTAAACGGTTAAGTTGTTTAACTTAAAAACCTTTTGAAATAAAAGGTATCTCGCAAGACTCTCCGCAAATAAGTACGGACAAGTTTTTCCCTTATGATAACTAAAACATTTGATAGGAAATCCAGTTATATTATAATAGTGTCTAGGATTTTCAATATAAAATACAGAAATTGCTGGAATGATTATATCTCATGTTCCAACATAGTTGGGCACAATGAAAACCATACAGGCACTTATTGGAGATTGGATTTCATATAATGGCAGGGATACTGGGTACCACCCATCAAAGTACGTGGTCTAGATCATTTTACCGAGGATCCACCCTGATCCCCTGCATCACAAAGTCGAAGCTACCCCTTACTGGATAGTCCGAATAAGACAACCTCGCGGTTGTGGCCAAACAAATGCCCACACAGCTGAATAAAAAGGGACCTCTAGACAGGGGAAAATCTTATCCTACTTGGGTGCTGTCCACTTAGCCTTGCGTGCACCACCCCTGTTTTAGCCATTCCCGGTTGATGAGGCTTGAGGCTACGATTACCTTTTAGAACACATCTTGGAATGCTCATTGTCCTCCATTGACGATGGTCTGGTAGCATTCATCTATACAAGTTCGTTTCGGGTTCGAATGAAACCGAAGGCACTATCTCGCTGCACTCATTTTGGAATCGCCCTTAGAGTTGACGACAATAGCCCTTGCACTCTGAATCTTCATCTCGATCTTCACTTGATATTTCACGACCAATCATTCAACTTGGATCAATATGGTTTTCGGATAGCCAAATTTGATATCCGACCCCCATCTCATCGAAATCAAAACGCCATCTTAAATGTCAAGTTGTTTAAAGTTTAAATAATTTAATTCAATTCAAACCATTGAATTCACACAGCATTCATTACAGATCAATAACACACATTTATCACAGCCATATCCAAAGTATATCACATCACAGAATACAATAGAATATCATACTATAAATACCAATCAATCCAAACATTCTATACAATCGATCATCCATAAGCAAGATTTATTAATCCCATAATTATAATTAATTTAATTAACTCATATTAAATTAATTACTTAAGAATTAATCACCTAATCCCGCTTAATCAATCATCAATTAATTACAAACCATTTTAATTTATTAATCATTCTTTAATTACTTTACAAATTAATTAATCTTTAAAAACTGATTAATTATTCTTTAATTATTAATTAACTAATCCTTAATCAATAATTAATTAACCCTAATTATTAACTAATAAATCCTTAATTATTAATTTATCAACCCTTAATTACAAATTAATTAATCTCTAATTAATTAATTGATTAATCCATAATTACAAATTAATTAATCTCTAATTACTTAATTAATTAAACTTTAATTACAAATTAATTAATCCTAATTAATTAATTAAACCTTAATTGCAGATTAATTAATTAGTTAACTTATAACCCTCAATTATTAATTAATTAGTCTTTAATTTATCAACCCTTAATTACAAATTAATTAATCTCTAATTGCTTAATTAATTAATGCTTGATTACAAATTAATTAATCTCTAATTACTTAATTAATTAATGCTTAATTACAAATTAATTAATCTCTAATTGCTTAATTAATTAATCCTTAATTACAAATTAATTAATTAGTTAACTTATAATCCTCAATTGTTAATTTATTAATCATTAATCATTAATTAATTAAATTAATTAAATTAACTAATTACTCTTTAATTACTATACTAATTTAACTAATCTTAAATTATTCAAGACCTTAGTTAACTTTAAGATAACCCATTTTATCTTTTAATTAACTACTTAATTTCATTTTTCCAAATTAGGTTTTAAAATAACATAAGAATTTAACTTAATAAATTTAAGTAAAACAAATCATATAACTTTCTTAAATCAATTATTTAAAAACATTTATTATATATAACGAAATAGATTTAAATTTGATTTATTTTAAATTTAAAACTTGCTTTTACTTAAATTTTAAAACTGTTTTACCATTTACTTTGGGTTCAACCCGCAAAAAACACGAGCCCAGACCCGAGACTTCCTTCTTCTTTTTTAAAACATGTTAAAACTTTAAACTAATAGTATGAATTAACACTCGCGCATCCTAACCGAGTCCATACTCGAGACATAAGGCAGCTACTTCGAGTTCTCACCCGAGTCGGCACTACCTTCTCCAACCACTGACACCAGATGTCTCGTGCATGTGCACACCAGAATTCGCCACTCCGACCATCGTCGATCACTCCCAACATATCGACGACCACCTCCTCAAAGCGACCGACCACCTAGTTTCCAAAGATCGAACATGAGATGAAATCGAGCAATTTCAATCAAATTGGAACAAACTCGATCGACCTAAAACCACCTCGACCTATCATTTCCGACCACCAGCAACCCCGGAACCTCGTCTACACCTTCGCCGACCAACTTCGCTTCCATCCCCAACCTCCAAACAAGTACGGTGCTCCAGAGATGTCGCGACAATCATATTTCCAGCCTCGACCAAAACCGTGCCCAAAACCCGACTCCAACCAAGAGCCGCCGCCACGTTGGTTTAAAAATCCACATGACATTTTTCCTTAGCTCGATTATACCCTGGCTTCCTCCAATGGTGATCTCGACCTTCCCGAGTCCTCCAATCACCAGAAAAGCCTCAAATCCATAATCTTATCAACCTCGATCTTCTCACTCAATACAACATTAGAAATCCTGAATTTCCTTTTAAAAATAATAGTTTTCGAAGACGATTCAGATTATATACCTGAATCAACAAATCATGATGTTTGATTTTAATATATTTTAAGGTTTCCATGATTTTTCTTAATTTCCAGATAAAATTCCAACTAATTTTGCTTAATTTTTTTTTAAAACTTAGTTTAGGTTTAAAGAATCATAACTTATTTGAATTCCAAAGCCCATCAATGATTAGATGAGAAGTTTTTGAATCTTCTACTTTGTTTAAACCCTGTAAAATAAAAACAGGGGAACACCGACATGCACATATACTTACATACAAGAATCACAATTATACATACATGCAAACCATAATCCAAACATACATATACATGCAAAGCATAATCCAAACATACATTCCAGGAAATTTACATGCAATCGATTAAAACAAGTATTAGTTTTGTTTACTCACCTGGAAAATGTTTGAACAGAGCTTGAAACAGTTTTGCTTTAGATTTTGAAATGGAACTTGAAAATGCTTTCTTTAATTTTGAGAACTGAAAAAAAATTGTTTGATCCTATGAAACTTGAAACTGGGAACTTGGATCTTGCCTTGATTTGCTACAAGTCTTGTTTTTCCTTAGTTTTGAAAATGTGAATAGGAAAAAAAATGAAAGAGAGGAGTGGAGAGATATATTTATAGCTTAATTTTTGATTTTTAAAAATAAAAGAAATAAAAGAAATAAAAAGAAAATGGTGACACTTGTTAAAAATAGTTTACATTTGTCATTTACATATGTTAATTATCTTACATTTGTTAAACCATATGCTAATATCTTAACACTTGTTTGCATTCATGTGTTTATTATTATTAAATGGTTTATAAAAGTTTTATATTAAATTTTCTGTTTATTTAATACATTTTTCTTAATTTGTATTTATATAATCCTCTAAATAATATAATATAAAAATAATTATACATTGATAAAAAATCATATATACATATATATTGTTAGCGCCAAAATTGGTCACCAACACCCTTAGAAAGATTGTGTAGAGAGATTAATGAAGAAAACAAATTAAAACAGAGGAGAGTGCATAAATTAAAGTGCAGAAAGTAAGAACACCGGATTTATAGTGGTTCGGCGTAATAGCCTACGTCCACTTTGAAGTTGATCTTTATTTTTTTACTAGATACTTGATTACAGATACAATCCGTCCTTCAGTATTAGCATACAATTGCAAAGTAAAAGAAATAAGTCTGGAATGAGTCTTGAAAATGGCAGAGTCTTCCCAGTGCTCTCTAAAAATCTGATCTTTGAACATTCGATTTACCAGACGCTGGTAAGTTGCTCCGGCGTTCTTCAGTCCGAAGGGCATCACCACATAGCAGTATAACCCAACATTTGTGACAAAGCTGGTGTGTTCTTGGTCTGGGATGTGCATCGGAATTTGGTTGTATCCAGAGTATGCATCCATAAATGACAATAACTCATGCCCTGCAGTTGAATCGACCAGTTGATCAATTCGTGGTAGCGGGAAGCTATCCTTCGGGCATGCTTTGTTTAAATCAGAATAGTCAACGCAGGTTCTCCATTTCCCGTTTGCTTTCTTTACCAACACAGGGTTGGACACCCATTCCGGGTAGAGGGCGTCGCGGACAAACCCATTGGCTTTGAGTTTATCCACCTCCACTTTGAGAGCTGTAGACCTTTCCGGGTCCATGCCTCTCCTTTTTTGCTTCACAGGTACGTGTTTCGGGTCTATATTCAACATATGGCTCGCAATTGCAGGGGAAATCCCACGCATATCAGAGTGTGTCCAGGCGAAGACATCAAGATTCGCTCGGAGGAAATCAGATAAATTCTCTGCCATTAGGGGATCGAGCTGTGAACCAATTTTAAGAACTCATGTCGGGTCGCTGTGGCTAACTGGAATATCAATTGTTAGTTCGGCCGGTGCTGCGTCTGGTTCCCTGGGTTCCCCTTTGTCATCTCTCGGATCTATGTCTCAAATGATCCGAGAATGTCGCCCGAGCCAGGGCTCGGGCGCTAATTGTCAATCATCAGAATTCGGGATGCGGACGATGCTGTCCGCAGTCTTTCCCTTTTCTCTGCGCTGGGCCTCTCTCAGCTCAGCCACGTAACATGCACGTCCGGTTGCTTGGTCACCATGCACTACGCCAACTCCTTTGTCTGTCGGGAATTTCAGTGTGAGACACCACGGGGCCAAGACTGCCCTGAAATCTGCGAGGGCTCGTCGTCCCAAAAACACGTTGTATGGTGAATCAACATCCAGCACTATGAATGGTAGGGTTCGCACTCTCCTGCGTTCACCTTGTCCCAGTTCAACTGGTAACTCCACATATCCTACTGCGTCTGTGGCTGCGCCGTTAAAGCCATGGATTCGGGCTTTAGATGGTTTCAAATCCTTAGTCTCCAGCTTCATTTGGTCATACGCTTTCTTGAAGATGATGTTAACGGAACTTCTGCCATCAATTAGGATTCTCCTTACGAATGTTGGTCTGATGGTTGCGGATATGACCAATGGATCGATGGTGGGAGCTTCCACCTTATCTGCGTCTCTATTCCTGAACACAATATCGTCATGCATCGTGCGCTGCTGCTTTGCGAGAGTTCCATCCTCCACATTTGAACAACACTCATGCTCTGTATGTCTCAAGGAATTAGCATATCGCTCCATTTCCTGCCAATTTTTACCAGCAGGATGAGGTCCACCAGCAATTGTGTTAATAATCAACCTTCCCACAGTTCGAGTAGGTTGCTCTGGTTGGTGTAGAGTTGGGCCACGTCCGGGGTCTGAAGTCTCTTGTCTTCCTTCTGGCGTATCCTTGACGAATTCCTACAGCTTCTTCTGCCTAATCAATTTCTCAATAGCGTCATGGAGATGTCTGCATTCGTCTGTGTTGTGCCCATAAGACTCGTGAAAGCGGCAATACTTTCCAGTCCGCTTTTGCTCCTCTGTTGATTCCTTAGGGCATGGTTTTCTGTATTGAAAAGTGTTGCAGGTCGATAAGTAGATGTTTTCAAGAGACGCATTCAGTGGAGTGTATTCGTTGTAGGTTGGGATCCTTGACTTCCATCTCCCCGTCTCCTTCTTCTTTCCAGGATTTCCACTTCCAGTTCCCTTAGACCGCCCGGGCTTATTTTGGACGCTAGCCTGAGTCTTTCCAGGGTTACCGTCGGTTGCTTTCATAGCGATGTTGCCCTTTACAGACTCCTGAATGGACCCTGGTGCCTTGTCTTTCCTTATCCACCGAGCTTCTTCCCTCCTTATGAACTGATGAGCCTTTGAGTAAAAATGTTCCAGCGTGGCTTGGGGCTTTCCTGCCAACCAATCTCCAAACTCAGAATCTGGATCCACTCCACGCATTACTGCCATCAAAATTGCGTGGTCGTTGGGATTGCTCACTTCAGTAGCGGCAACATGAAATCTCTGCAAGTATACTTTCAGTGATTCTCCAGGAGCTTGGGTCACGCTCGATAAGGACATCACATCCTTGGGTCGAGTGGCGTGTATCCTGAATTGTTCTGTGAATTTCCTTGCTAATTCGTCGAAGTTTGAGATTGACCGTGGAGGAAGTCGAGTGAACCACATGGTGGCAATTCCGGACAAAGTTATTGGAAAGCACCTGCACTTAGTTGCGTCGTTGGCTCTTGCTGAATCCATCATCCATCCATACCTCATTACATGTTGTCTAGGGTCATTTTTTCCTTCATAGGCGGGTATGGTGGGCATGTTAAACTTCCTTGGGTATTCAGCCTGTAGAATGGTATCTATGAAGGGAGTATGACTCTTAGACATTCCCCAATCTTCATTAGTCAAACCTTGATTCTCTCTCATCAACTACCTGACCATAGCTGTCAAATCCGAGGTTTGTATGGTAGGAGGAAGGTTGGGTTCCACTCCACGGGCTTGATTTCTAGTAGAGCGATCAGTGGCACCTGCTTGGTCATCTTCATCCTTGCGGCGTCTACGCCTGGGAGGTTCATCAGCTGAAGTTGAGCTATCATCTTCGGAGTAGGGGACAGGGCTACCTCTAGCATTCTGATGCTGCTGTTGAGCAAGTCAGGTCATGAGGTCAGCATTAACTTGCATTTGCTCAGCGAGTTGCCTTCTGCTTTCCGTAAGCTCTTTTATCAGGTCATTCAATTCTTCTCGTGAAACAGCTTCCGCTTGGTTTTGGCTGGAGGGCCCCGTGCCTCGAATTGTTTGTTGATCGTTAGGTCCAAGTTGTTGAACACTAGCGGTTTCGCGGGCATCTACATTTTGGGAGGTCGATCTTGTTCGTGGTCTTCCCATGGTAGAGTTGTTGGCTGTAACTCTGAGTAGAATCAACAGATGCCTTATGAATAATTACGGATCTTCTTCGGGGGATTTGTACAATCCACTAGCTACAAAGTAGATCCTCACAACCTGAGAATTCGATTCTCAGTGAAAGCACCAAAATGTTAGCTCCAAAATTGGTCACCAACACCCTTAGAAAGATTATGTAGAGAGGTTAATGAAGAAAACAAATTAAAACAGAGGAGAGTGCATAAATTAAAGTGTAGAAAGTAAGAACACCGGATTTATAGTGGTTCGGCGTAATAGCCTACGTCCACTTTGAAGTTGATCTTTATTTCTTTACTAGATACTTGATTACAGATACAATCCGTCCTTCAGTATTAGCATACAATTGCAAAGTAAAAGAAATAAGTCTTGAATGAGTCTTGAAAATGGCAGAGTCTTCCCAGTGCTCTCTAAAAATCTGATCCCGTTTTCTGTGCCCCTGCCTCTCTATTTATAGACGAAAGTGGGTTGGACTTCCCTGGTGGGCCAGGTGGCTGAATTGCTCGGTCCAAGTAGCGTAAGTACTATGCGCCGAACCAGAGAGGCCGAACGAGGTATGCCGAGCCTTCCTTTTCGTGCCGACCGAGGTATGCCGAGCCTTCCTCTTTGTGCCGAACGAGGTATGCCGAGCCTTCCTTTTCGTGCCGACCGAGGTATGCCGAGCCTTCCTCTTTGTGCCGAACAAGGTACGCCTTTGAGTGAGGGATGTAGGTTGAATGAGGCTGGGATGCCGAACAACTTGGGAATGTCGAATGTTCCTTGGAGGGCGAAAGTTCATAGATGCCGAACGATCTTATGCCGAACGATCGCATGTCGAGCGTCCTCCTTTGGCCGAACGGTATACAATACCGAGCGCTTCTTGATGCCGAATGCGATCCCATGCTGAACGATCGTTTGTATGCCGAACGCCCTTTGACCGAGCGTTTACTTCAGCCGAACGTCCACTTCGGCCGAACGTTCACTCTGGCCGGACGTGTTTTGGATGCCGGGTGTCCTTCGAATGCTGAACACACTTTACACCGAGTACTCCTTAGAGGCCGAACGTTCACTTTGGCCAAACGTTCTTGGGTAGCCGAGTACCCTTTGGATGCCGAACCTTCCTGGGAGGCCGAGCAGTGGTCAAGTCGAGTACTAAGTTTCCTGGCCAATCCCTTGGGAAACATATATATATATTAAATCAATTTATTTTAAGATATTTATCTTTTTTGAATTTCAAATTCAAATTCAAATTCTATTTCAATTTAAAATCAACTCACACACACACACACATATATATATACATTTAAACAATCACATATTTAATTAGTTTGAAAATAATAATTCTATTTAAAATCTTATATATATACATATAAACAATCCATTATTATTAGTTTTAAAAAGAATAATTTTTCCAATTTTAAATAATTTATAAAAAAGATTATCACACACTAATTGCTTAAAATTTCTGGGATATCATAGAAAATATAGAAAACATTTTTGGTGAGAATGCTCTAGAAATCATCACCCACTCCATGGTCGCAATAAACCCAATGATTACGTCGCCATCCCGACAAAACCATAGAAAACTATAGGCACTCTGTGCCCCTCGATTACGCCATGGAACCCGCCATAGATCGCAGCTACACCCAGGTTTTACGTCGCCATCATGGCAAAAACCCATGTAACTGTAGGCATCAGTGCCCTCGAATTTCGCTGCCAAATGAAACTTCGCCACTCTTATATAGATCGCAGACTACATCAGTCGAGTCCTAATGTAGCCTGTAGGCACTCACTTCCACACGACTTTCGTTGTGTCTTCATTGATCGCAGTCTACCGATGTTACGTTTCCATCACGACAAAATCAAACGTAGACTGTTGGCTCTCATTGCCACACGACTTTCACTATGGTCCTCAGTAGATCGCAGCGACATCGAGTTACACTGTCGCCAAAGCATAACCCAATTGTCTCTATAGGCATCAGTGCCCTCGACTTTCGCTACCCACACACAATCCTCAGGAACTTCATTTTGTCAGGACTTCCTTCCAAGATCCAATTTAGAACCCCCCTTAAGGCTCAAGGCAGAACAACCCCATGGATCTCCTATAAAGTTCATTTCATGGGAGCGCCTTTTTCCCCAGAGCCAATCTCAAAACATTTTATACTATACACATGTAGTATCTTTCAAATCATACTCTTTATGATTCACATAAAAATCTCCTTTACACAAAATCAATATCTCAAATCGATAGTTCCAAACTTAGCTTTCCAAATTCCCAAGATTGATTTTTCCTAAAAATCAAGAGCCTTTCACAATCAGTGAATTCCAAAAAACTTTTTCCAAACATCATTCTCATAAAATCATTTATATATATGGATATATATAATCTTGAAAAATCTTGGATCACTTCATACTTATATAAATTCCCTTTTATACTTCAAATATTTTCAAAAAATATCTTTTCTTCTGGTTTTAGATTCAACAAGGGGAGTTTAGGATATATAACAAATATATATACAACTTTATTTATGCTAAATCAATATTCAAATTTGGTTTCTTTTAAAAAGTTATTTACCATATTACTTACTTTTCAGAAAGTAAATTTCAATAATCGAGATATTCAACTTCCGCTTTTATTTATATATATTTCTCAAAATATAATTTTCTTTTCAAAAATCTTTTTTCATTTCTTTCAAAATTTCAATAGCTATTTCATTCAAACACATACGACGTACATATGTCATCCATATGCAATATTAAATTTCGATTGCTCACTCGATCACACAATTTCACTTCTGAACTGGTATCGTCGACACGACTTCCTAGTGTAGACTCAGATCTGGTTCATTGATTAGAAACCATCATTCTCCTTGCATAGCTATAACTATGATAGAGAATTTCCAGAACCAATCAAAATCCATATCCAGGGTTCGCGGTCGAAAATCGAGTGAAAAATCCCAACTTAGATCGATAAACCATCTCGAAATTCTATGCTCGAATCCGGATCAAATCATTATGCAAATAGAAAAATATACGTACATCCTATTCCATTTGATTCTATTCACTTATTCACAATTTCCTCCATTTCCATTTGGGTTATCACTTCAATTATAAACAGTTTGCACTCTGATCACTTGAATTTAGAAAATAGCTTTAAAAGTTTAAAATAGCAATTAGTTGTAAAATAGCAATTAGTTGTAAAATAGCAGTAAAATAGTTAAGTAATTATAAAATAGTTGTAAAGTAGTTGAATAGTTGTAGAATAGTTGAATAGTTGCAGAATAGTTGGATAGTTGCAAAAATAGTAGTAAAACAGTAATTAGTTTGTAAAACAGATGTAAAATAGTAATTAGTTTCAAAATAGTTGTAAAATAAGTATAAGATAGTTTGGGTTTCAAAAAGAAAGGTTGTATAGTAAATAGCCAGGAAAATAGATTAAAAAAACAGTTTATATTAAAACAATTTATTCAAAAATAGTTTCAGAGTCAAACTGGTTTAATTTCCCAATTCAAATCAATTTCCATTTGAATTTAAACTTATTCAACTTCAATCTCACTTCCAACTAATTCAAATCAAATTCAATTTGAACTAATTCCTATTCCAATCTCAATTTTAAACCATCTCGAATTATATAAATTCGAGTTAATTTTTTTTAAATGTAGGAATCTTATTTTAAAACAAGAATTGTTTCAAATTTTAAAGAAATGAGTATTATATATATGTATATACATAATAACAAGTTGATTGGAAGTAAACACTAGGTGTTGAGTTTTGACTTTTCCCTGAAATGTGATAGGTTTTTAAGCTTATGAGTAAGAAGGGATATTGATGAGAAGTTTAAAATTTGGAATGGAGAATTCAAATTTTAGTAAGGTTGACTGGGTTATATGAATTGAATTTAACTTAGGGAAGTTAAATGGAAAGGGAGTATGTGTGATCTCAAAACGGGTTTGAGATCTGGAAATGTAAGGTGGATGCTATTGATTGGTGTTTGGATGATTTGGGTTGTTTAAATGAATTAAGAAGTATATTAAGATATATATATCCATTACTGAATTTAATTGGAAATAAAACTTTAATTTGAAATTATTTAAGAAAATGTGATAACCCGAATTTTTGGACATCTATTAATTGGTAATTAACTGATTGTAACTATTGAGATATTCATTTTATTTGGTTTAACAGATAAAATTCTATTAATTAAAGATATTTGGATATATATAAATGGTTTGAAACAGTAATAAATGTTGAATTATAAATATCTGGAAATGATAAATGTTATGGTAAATCGAATAAATATATGTAAACTTTATAATATTGAAGATTATAAGTGCGTGTATATATTATAATTAAAAAAATTCAGTGTACTATATATATTATAATTGGGAAGTTATGTTTTAAATTCAACATAATATTTTTTCAAATGTTATTTAAAATTTAATTGGCCATTTTCAAAACTCTAAAGATAAATATTTATTAACTCAAAAGGGAATAATAGCTTAAAGTTTTAAAATAGGACTTAATAAAAAGTTTAAAACATTTTTTTTAAATTAACCTGACATAAATGGAATTTGTATATGTATGAGAATTTAAAACTTAAGACATTAATAAGTATAAAACTAAATTGATATTATAATATATATATATATATAAAAACATATTTTATGCAATTTACAAATGTAAGCTTAGATAACATACAATTAACAAGTGTAGGAAAATTCAACAAGTGTCATGTTAATCTTTTTCTTCTCATTTTTAATAAAACAAAAATAAGGCTGTATATATCTTTCTATTCCTACTCTCTCTTTTCTTTTATTTTTCAAAAAAAAAGAAACCAACCTGTAAACTAACCAGAGGTAAAAGAAATCAAAGAAAAATTTTACAACTTCAAATTCAGCTGAAAACTAAAGCAAAGATCCCAGTTTCAACACAACTGAGAACAAATGAATCAAGGCTCTAGATCAAATTTCCAGGGGAAGAATAAAGCCATGTTCTCTGTTATCATCATTGTAGGTGAGTAAACAATTATTTTAAAAAAGCTTAATTTGTGTTCATATACTAATGCAGGTGATAAATAACTGTGGTTATATTGTGAATATAATTTACAAGGATATATTTTTCACGGAATATAGTTGGATAACTTTGTGTGTGTGTGTATTCGTGAATGTCTATATATTGATATTTTGATCTGTCTTTGTTTAAACAGAATAAAGAAGTTTAAAAATCCCAATCTCGTTTTTCAGCCTCTTTAGGGATTTGATCTCTTAATGAATTATGTTAGTATTAACTAGATTAGGTTTTTAAAAAATGTTTTTAAGCAAACTTAGTAAGTAGATTTTATGGAAAAAAAGAATTTACAGTGGAATTCTTTTCAAATCAGAAGTTAAAGTATTTAAAACCCAAGTTTTGTTTATATGATCTAATTCGATTTTGAAAATGATGATTTTTAAAGGTAAAATCAAAAAATTTAAGTTTAAATTCGTGGAGAATTTATAGTTTGATCGAAGACTAGGGTTTTGCCAATTTTTGACAATCGCATGGATCTGAAATCGCGGGGTTTTGGCCAGAGTTTTCTTGTTGGTCGTCGGTCGTAGGAAAAATGGTGGTTCATTTTGTCTTACGTTGTGGTGATGGGGCGGAAGAGATTTAGGATTTTAGGTGTCATTCTGGATGGGGTCGAACTTGAGTCTATTGCAACAGCATGGCGATGTCGAGTTGAACCGTGATAGGGGGAATAGCAAGGGGATCGTGTGGCAAAGGTAAGGCTGTGGTGACACGGCTCTAGTTGGTTGGAGGTTGTGGCACGAGGGGAGTTTGGTAATTGGGATATATGGCCTGATGGTGATCGAATTTCTCAATTCGAATTTCTAGCGCAATCGATTGTGTTGGGTGGTCGAAGTGTGCGGATGGGTCTTTGGCGATCTGCAGAAGATGGCGAAGATGATCGGAGGGACGGCGAGCTTGAGTGCACGTGCATGAGTTATCCTGTGTATCTGGATTCGTTGAGTGTTTTTTATGCTTCAGGGAAGATAGGGTGTGGCTTCGAGTCGTACTCGAGATTTGCAAGAGGGAGAGAAGCATGGGGTTGGCTCGGGTAAATGATGGTCTGGGCTCGGGTTTTAACAGAAGTAAATAACAAGTTTTAAAGCCTTAAGTAAATGCAAGTTTTAATGAAAATTGTTAAACAAGTTTTCAAGGGTAAAGTATGATCAAGATATCAAAACAAAATAGGTCAAATGTTTTTTCTGAAATTTAATTTGTTTTGATTTGGATAATTCTATATTAAGTTAATTAATTGAATTAAATCCTATGTGTTTGCAATAAATTAATGATGGAATTAAGTGAGTGCTTAATTAGTGTATTTAACTTTAAACAATAAATTTCTCAAGTGATCAATTGCAAGTATTTATATAAATAAGATATAATTGATAAGTAGGTAAATAATTAAGGAATGATTTATCTTAATTAATTAAAGGATGATTAATTAAAGACTTAGACTATTTAAAGGAATTAATGAATAAAAGGATAAATAATTAATGTAATTAAAGGATCATTAATTAATTAATGTAAGTAATTTAAGGATAATTAATTAATGCCAATGATTAAAGGATGATTTATTGATCTCATTAGTTAATTAAAATATAATAATGGTTGAAAATTTATTTAAGGTTAATTAAACGGGATTTAAGGGTAATGAATTTAATTTATTGGTGATTAAATTGAATTAATTAGGAATCAGATCTTGCTTATGAATGACTAATTATATTGAATGCCTTGGATAATTTGATATCTCTGATATGTGATTGTAATGCTATGTGATATGATATGTTTGGGGTTGAACTGTGATAATATGGATTATCTATCTGTAATGGAATCGTTGTGTGAATATATTACTATGAATATAAATTGAATTATATTCACTTAAACAACTTAGATTAAGAATGGTATTGGATTCAAAGAGACCGGGGTCGGGTATTAAGAAATACCCGAAATCACTTCGATATGTAATATGCAATAATTCTTTATGGATTTGACTTTAGAATCATACAGGTTCAAATGAAATAAATGAAGCAAAATGGCCATTTTAACCGAGTAAAAATTCTTAGATATAATTAATTGAAATTGGTATTGACTATAACAAGTTAAGAACTCGTAGTGAAGTACGAGTTACCCAGGGTTTCAAATAAGTTTTATATCTTAGTATTTCAAGTTATTTGGGTTTACTCACGCTAGTTTCCTGCCTGACCCGGGTGTTACTTTGTTGTAATGCTTGGGTCGGATCGAGTACTATAGATTTTCAGGTTAGGTCGTTCTGGAGCTCAGATGGCAAGCTGGATGGCAGGAACGTATGGAGTATATTCCATTGTGTATTGGAGTGTTTTTAGGGACAAGTTGTTATAACTATCCCGTTTATTTGTGAATGGTTGTAACTTTGATGTATTGTGTATAAATTGATAGATACAGCTTTTTTTGTATAAATGCTATTATTTGATATTATATTTTGATCCGCTGCGAATGTGAGATTCTTTGTTTTGTTTTCTATTTATTCTTCTACCTCTTTTCTTCTTGCTACCCGGCACCTTGGGCTAGCTACAAAACGACAGGTGAAGATATTATTATTAGCACTAGACAAGATTCTGACCAAGAAGATCCTGGAGGTATAAGGGTTTGATGCAATCGACATGTTTCGGCATCCCTGGCACGGTGCAGACTAAGGTCTTAGCAAGTTGTCATGCCCACAACAAAGCAAGAGCGATTGGCATGCCTGGCACGGTGCATAGAAGTCACCTACTATGGGCCGAGGTACCTTGTTCCTAAGCGCATGAGGGAAGTCCAACTCATCTTCTTCTATAAACAGAAGGACAGAGGCACAGTGAAAGTGACCTTTTCAGAAGAACACTGGGGAGACCCTGCCATTTTGGATACTCTCCTCTTTTTAATTCAAACTTGTATGCAAGTAATTAGTTTACGGATTGTATCTGTATTCAAGTGATTGAGAAAGCAATAAAGATTAAACAAAAAGTGGACGTAGGCAATTACGCCGAACCACTATAAATATGGTGTTCTCGTTTTTGTTGTTCTTTTTGCATTAAATTACACTATTCTTCAGTTCTAATTTACTCTCTTCATTAATCTCTCTACATAACTCTACTCAAGGGTGTTAGTGACCAATTTTGGTGCTTTCACTGAGAATTGAATTCTCAGCTTGATTGGATCTCATCGTCTACTAGTGGATTTCCATATTCGCGAGATAGATCCAGTTGTCTACTAGAAAACTTCCTATTCTACTCAGATTTGAAAGAAATCTAAAGGAAGCTGATAGCCGTAGATTAGATTCATTGATGTACGCAAGATCTTGGGATCGGACGTTGTAGTTTGCGCTCAAGTTGAATAAAGGCCGACCCTCCTTTGAAGGCAATTCGGCCGATCGTTCCAGAAAAGGCGTATGCCGATCGCTCCGGAAAAGGCGTACGCCGACCACTCCAGAAAAGACGTATGCCGATCGCCCCAGAAATGCCGAGCGACATCGATGCCGAACGACATCCAGGCCGAGCCGCATTCATTTGCCGAATGACATCCAGGCCGATCCGCATTCGTATGCCGAACGACATCTAGGCCGATCTGCATTCCTATGCCGAACGACATCCAGGCCGATCCACATTCGTATGCTGACAACATCCAGGCCGTTCCAAACTTAAGTTACACCGGTCTCTTATAGTGAATTCAAAAACTCAACTTAATAAAGGAACATTCTATCTACTTCCCTTACATCCAATGATCAACCAGGGCATAGAGGATCTAACGGCAACAAGGGAAGGGACAAACAACTGCTACTCAAACGACACTCTCAAAGGGATATCATACTGATCACCCTTGAGGAGAATCGGCCTCCATATATATTTTGGCAGCTAGTTAGCTGGAGAGCCTCCTACGACCTGGATCGTTTCTATGACAAAAAAGAATCTAAAGCAAAGTGTGGAGGAGCGGAACAGACTAAGAAAAATAACAATGAAGGCCCGTTGGCTAAGGATGCAGATCCCAATAGCCAAAACAAGACCTCAAAATTCGGGTCATATGCTCTTTGAAAGATTTAATTGACAACCTTTACTTGAAGACTCGCGACTTAGAGTGGTACTGGAAACCAAGCTCGAGAGAGTACACCAAAGTCTAAAGAAAATCAGGGGAATGTTGTGTATTCCCAGATGCTCACTGATCCTAACACGGGCGATTACAAACACCTCCGAGGTGTGATCGAAAAGACGATCTGGAAAGGAAAGCTTCAATAGTATGTACAAGTCCTGCGGAATGGCGGCCAGCGAACATCCGATGCCTATTAATAAAGGGCTATGATTATCAATTGGACCGCTGACGGCCGACATCCCTTTGAAAGGAGCCAGGGGCAAAGTCGAATAGCGAGCACACGATGCTGCTTCACTTATCAACGAGATTTATCCTAATCTTCTTTGAATTATTTCCAAATCTATTTCTATTTCAATTGTTCTATGAACTACGACTAGCTTGAACTAAACTACTTTCAAAACGATGCAGGTGACCAGGTACTCAGATTTGATCGCCAACCAATCCATGCAGACCATGATCGGACGTGTGGAGTTACATCTAGACGAGCATAACTCAATCACTCATCATCAACCATATGCCTTTGATTTGGGGCTGTGGACTAGATATTGAAAAGCTTATCATGATCAGAGCCCAATACAAAGTGAACACGACTGACCTCACATTCGTTGACCTCCCATTTGACTTGGAGACCAAAGCGAGGCTTGGAATGAGCATGACCCGATCATCCACTCAAATCAAGTCACGGAACAAAGTTCGACAAAATACAGATGCCCCTCTTGAAGCTCAGTGACGTCGGGATCTGTCTAGAGTGGACATGATTTGATCGTCTACAATCAAATCCTACCTTGAACACAAAAGGTTATTCGAAAGCCCGACTTGGAGTAGTTATGATGGACTACCTACTCGTCAACCATCGCTCTCAGTACATGGACACGACTGCACCTTGAAACATATGCAACTTACTGTGTCTACTCAATAATCCATTATTCTTAGTTTCTAGAAAGAGATACGAAAAAATTGTGTGAGATTTGACCATCTAACCCAGCATGGATGTGATCCAACCATCTGTCATATACCTCCTCACTTGACTTGATTGGAAGAGCTATAATCACCAAGCGGACGAGAATCGGCCGTCCATTCTTCAAGTTTCATCCTTCATGCGGGGGGGGGGGGGGGGGGGGGGGTGGGGGCAGAGTCCCATTCCATGAGAAAACGAGGTCTGATCATTCATTCGATAGCATTGGCCTCGATACGGTAAATGAAATACAAATTAAATGGGTGGAAACACGATTGCTCTCGATTAAAACCTCCAAGTCCCCTGAGCACAGACCGGGGTACTCTAAGTCCCCAGAGTGCGGACTAGAGTATAAACGACTTCAATCTCCAAGTCCCCTGAGTGCAGACTGGAGTGCTCTAAGTCCCCAGAGTGCGGACTAGAGTATAAACGACTTTAATTTCCAAGTTCCATGAGTGCGGACTGGAGTGCTCTCAGTCCCCAGAGTGCGGACTGGAGTCCACTCAGTCCCCAGAGTGCGGACTAGAGTATGAACGACTTAAATCTTCAAGTCCCCTGAGCACGGACTGGAGTACTTTCAGTCCCCAAAGTGCGGACTAGAGTATAAACGACTTAAATCTCCAAGTCTCCTGAGCACGGACTGGAGTACTCTAAGTCCCCAGAGTGTGGAATAGAGTATAAACGACTTTAATCTCCAAGTCCCCTGATTGCGGACTGAAGTGCTCTAAGTCCCCAGAGTGCGGACTAGAGTATAAACGATTTAAATCTCCAAGTCCTATGAGTGCGGACTGGAGTGCTCTAAGTCCCTGAGTGCGGACTAGAGTATAAATGTAATAACCCGCAGATTTAACCGGTTTTAATAACGTTATTAATTGAAATTTTGTGGGATTTTAAACGATAAAATTTTGAAATATAAACTTGATATTTGGAATGCGTCTGGCTAAACATAGCAACTGGTAAATTTTCGTCCGAAAATATGAAAGTTTATTTCGTGCGCAAATTTACTTTAATTTAATCAGTTAAAAAGCGATGAAAATAAAACGTTTTCGAAATCTAAATATTTTTACATAGAAAAATTCTAAATCATCTTCTGAGCAAGGCGTCATTTTTCCTTTTTTTCAAATTCGGACTTCTTTAGCTCCGTCGATCTTATTTTCCTGCGTTTTGTTGCATTTTCCGCTAGTAGAAATTTCGAATTTTATAAATTCAACCGTACTACCAATATCTGTACACCGTTTTGATCGTCTCTTCATGCTGATCTCCATGGTATATTCAAATTCTGTGTTTGAAGTCTGGTTCGCAGCGGAACTCGTGAAAACGGTTAATCGTATCGGTAACTGTTTTGAGTCATTTCATTTTCCTTGACTATTCATTTCTCGACGTACAAAGCTGTCTGCCGCTGGTCTTTATTTTATTTTTCAAAAAAATCAATGCCTGATCATTTATTTTATTTACGATTTCCAATATTTGGTCTCGGTTCCTCCATAGTGCAACAGCCGTTTTTCATGTGAACCTTTTCATTTCTTCTCCCATTTTATTTTATTTTTTCTCAGCCTCCCTTCCTTCTTTTCACCATGGCAGAGCTTCCAAGAAAAAATGTCTGCATCTCCATTGTAGCATGAATCTGCTCCTCACCTCCACTTCCCTCCCCGCGCGCCTATTCGCCCAAGCTTACATCCACTTGCCCCAGCAACCCGCTCCAACCATTCAACCCTCTGCCCAACCAAGGTAACCCCGACCACCGCCTCCACGTCATTCTCCATCACCACCTCGCGCTAGTGCTAGCAAACACTACTCCAGATCATCGCATGCTCCTCTCTCTCCATGTTTCACGTCGCCTCCACCATACCACCGCGCCACATCTCCAACATCAGCTCGGCTTCCACCATCAATATGGCATCGAGCCTCTTCCCACTTTGACTCCCCTCCTCATCTTCTCGTTAAGGTATTTTTTATTTATTATTATTATACATATGGGCTATAAGTTGGTATGCGTGAGTTTGTTATAAATTATATAAGTTAGGTCTGTTGTTCTCATTTAGGTTTTATAATACATCTTTTGACATATATACTAAGGTATGATATACGTTTGTTTACGTTGTATACTACATTTTCTTTTAAGTGTCCGAAGGTTTATTTACATATGTATGTGTGTGTGTGTGTGTGTGTATATATATATAAATTTATAAAAGCTAGATATTCTACGTCCATTCATAAATATGCATAGGTCCATGTGATATGGGTTGTATATTAATTTTATGATGTAAGTTTTTATATATTAAGCTATATACCTAGCCGCTGTTCAATTGTATATGAGTCTGCATTTTGGTTTAGCTACAACTGTTATCCCGCTTTTTGGCAAAGCCGCGATACCAAAAGAGCGATTGAAAAGGAAGGACCGTTCGCCTCAGAGGTTGATCGTATTTTCTTTCGCCATGGATATCACTGAATTTTATCCGAGTCCAGAATGAGCTACAATTGATGGGACACTGCAAGAAAGGCCACAGGAGTCAGCATTTCAAATTTCAAGTCAATCCGAGTTCGTATGCTCAAGTTATGATCGGTTCAACTTGGAGGGAACACACTGGTTTCGAACCCACCATGATGGGTGTCTTCGAACCCATCATCATGCACCATTCGAAACCATCACTTCGAACCCATCAAGTTCGAAACCATCACCTTCGAAACCCTCGGGATGCCTCGACCTCGAACGCATCAGAGAGTAGCTGATTCGAATCCATACTCGGCTGCCTCATTTCGAAACCATCGGACATGCATGCTTCGAACCCATCCATAAGCTTCGTTCGAACCCATCCCTGAAGTTATGTTCGAACCCATCCACGATGCCACGTTCGAACCCATCCTGTGTTGCCTTATTCGAACCCACTGGGTCAACCAACGTGTCTTCCATCGGTTCGAAATCACCGAGATATACAGAGTCGAAGCGGTCAACACGGAGCGAAGTCCGGATCGATTCGAAACTTGCGCTCCACGTCACCACGAAGTCGCGTGCCATGATGGATTCGAAACCTTCGTTTCGAAACCATGGGTTCGAACCAAACAGCCGTGCCCTGAACCCTATTTCGAACCCATCATATCTCCCAATCTACTGATCCAAATGTCATGAAATTTTCATAGATGCTAGCATACATGTTGAAGAATGTCCTCGCCAAATTTCAACTCGATTGGATGAATTCTTGATCGGTTCGAATGGAGTTCGAGCCGATGCCAAAGTGGGCCCAAACTTCCCGAGACCGTATGTGTGGGCCCCCTCACGTGCCAGAAGTGGTCTCCCGAGTTTTCAGCGAGATACCAGCAGCCTACGCCTATAAATAGAGCTCCATAGCCAACAGAAAAGGGATCTTCTGACTCTGGGACGCCGAGACTCTGCCGGATCAAGATCTCCATCATCCTATATCATAACTTGATTGTTGATTTCAAAATTCCAGTTGTAACTTGCTGTGGATCGCTGTAACAACTTGTAATCATTGAAAGAGAATCAATAAAACATCAAAACACTTCACAGTGGACGTAGGCAACACGCCGAACCACTATAAATCGCTTGTCTACGCATTTATTTTACTGTTGATTGGAGTTTTTGTTAGATAATATCTGTTTTGAACTTGCATTCTTGACTATTATCTCTTCAACGACTCCCGAAGAGTGTTGTGCCCAATTTTGACACAAACACTTTGGTCTTTCACTGAGAAAACCCAGCTTTTCTCCTACTCGTTGGATCTGTCATCGATACCGGATTGAATAAATCTAAGAGAGAGATCCAGATTGTTAAATCCAACTTCCTTCCCTTCTATTCAGATTTGCATAAAGTCTAGGAAAGGAACTCAACTGTAAAAATGGTTAGCACAAGAACCACCTCGAACGCCGTCAATCAAGAAGGACAGGATAGACAGAATCCTGCCCCTCTGCCTCCACCTAATCAAGATGCCGCTGGGCACTCAGAACCGTCGGGTCCGGTTACCCGACAAGAATTGCAGTTGTTACTTCAAGAGCTGACCCAGAGTCGGCGACAACTAGAAGAACAGCTACGCGCTAACGCTGAGCTAATCAACCAGCTGGATCGCCAGAAACGAAAACGATCCACGAGAGATCGTGCTTATCACTCTTCTAGCGAAAGTTCTTCATCTTCTGATTATCATAACCGACATCCACGACCCCGGTTAGATGAGGGTCGTATGCCACCCGCTGGAAACCAACCGACATTGACCGTTGGACAAATAAGAGTAGGTCCGTCAGCCAGTTTCCAAACCAGACCCTCCTCCCGAGGGGGTGCCATTCCTCACCACGCCGCTGAATACCGCACCGCTAGTGTTGCGGCTGAACCAGGGGTCGACGCTCGAGATCAGTCGGACCCGGACCGTCGTCAAAGCGGCCATACTCCTGAACCGTACGTCCCAGAGGACTATGAGCCGAGAAGGCAAGATGTGAACCGTCAGCGATATCCGGTTCAAACTCGAAGTATGGAACGTGACCATACTCCGGCGCAAATACCGGATCTTTCAACTATGATACGCCAGATGATTCGTGAGAGTCAGGGATTCACAAACGACGATTGGGGAGTTTCCCGAAGTCACACTCCCTTTACGGACAACATTCTTAATGCTGAACCCCCACGGCGATTCCGAATGCCCACTCTGCCCATGTATGAGGGAAACTCCGATCCCAATCAACATATTCTAAAATATGAATGGTCGATGACGGCTGCCAGAGCCGACGACGCTGTGAAATGTCGTAGTTTCCGCATATCCCTGGGGGGCATCGCCACAATGTGGTTCACCCGATTGCCTCCTCGATCCATCTCCTCCTTCGACCAGCTGGCCACAAAATTCGTTGAGCAATTCCGCATGCACGTCGCAAGACCCAAAGATGTTAACACTCTGTCTAGCGTCACTCAGGCTCCCGGAGAGACACTCAAACACTACTTAGAGAGATTCCATACTGCATGCGCGGAGATCAGCAATCCGAACGACAATTCCATCCTTATGGCGCTGACTAAGGGGATCGACCCCGATTCTGAGTTCGGCAATTGGTTAGCCGGAAAACCACCTGCATCGTTGGACCGTTTCCACGCCAAAGCGGCTCAGTTCCTGAGACGAGAAGACGCGAAACAGTCTAGGAAGCGAACCGATGCAAAACCAAGTACGGAAGGGATCCAAAGCAACGTTGCAATCAAACAATCCAGTGAGAGCTCCGGAAAAGTTCAGTTGAACGTCAAAAATAAACAAGCTCGACGAAGAGAGAGCGTGAATCAAATTAAAAAACAAGATCAAAATCGCGGTCCGCAACGCAAAAATCCGAAGTTCGACAGTTATACTCCTTTGAATACTTCATTGGAGGACTTGTATTTACAAACCCGTAGTACAATTCAATATGAAAAACCTTCTCCGAGACCGTCGTCAGAGAGACAAATCCAAACAGGAAAGTTTTGCAGGTTCCATGAAAACTACGGGCACGATACGAACGAGTGTCGTCACTTACAGGATCTCGTTGAAAAACTGATCAGGGAAAGGAAGCTTGATCGATTTGTGCGGACACCGCAACCCAGGGAAGCAGGTCCATCAAATCAAAACAATGAACCCGATCGACCGAGACATGAGGACTCCAATGGTCCTCGCGGGAGATTGGTGATAAACGCCATCAGTGGCGGACCGACTTTCTCAGGAGCCTGGGACGACGAGGATCTTCGTCACTGTCACACATGACAGGCTCATTCAATCTATGAATATTTTTGCAATTTCATTTACATTCTGAAATTTGATTTTGTAATAAGGCACTGACTTTGCCATATTTTCTTATTTCAGCAATAAAACATTATCTCTTCAAGCTAAAACTGTGATTCATCGAATACAACATTCAACAATCACGACACACGAAGAGCTAAGTTCCATCGAACAATGGAATTTATTCAAATAGCGGGTGACTGCGTTACAACCGGCCACTCACTAAGTGAAACCCCAGCTCGGGGGCAAGCCAACACATCGAAGGCTGAACTGGACCAACACACGACAGTCCATTCCATGATTCGTTCCCGGAGCGCGAACGGACTCCAAATTCCCAAAGCGTGAATTGGAGTATAAACATTTAACAATTCGTTCCCAGAGTGCGAACGGACTCCAACTTCCCACTGCGTGAATTGGAGTATAAACATTCCATAATTCGTTCCCGGAGTGCGAACGGACTCCAAATTCCCAAAGCGCGAATTGGAGCATAAACATTCAATAATTCGTTCCCAGAGTGCGAACGGACTCCAACTTCCCACTGCGTGAATTGGAGTATAAACATTTAACAATTCGTTCCCGGAGTGCGAACGGACTCCAACTTCCCACTGCGTGAATTGGAGCATGAACATTTAACAATTCGTTCCCGGAGTGCGAACGGACTCCAACTTCCCACAACGTAAATTGGAGTATAAACATTCAATAATTCGTTCCCGGAGTGCGAACGGACTCCAACTTCCCACAGCGTGAATTGGAGTATAAACATTCAATAATTCGTTCCCGGAGTGCGAACGGACTCCAACTTCCCACTGCGTGAATTGGAGTATGAACATTTAACAATTCGTTCCCGGAGTGCGAACGGACTCCAACTTCCCACTGCGCGAATTGGAGTATAAACATTCAATAATTCGTTCCCGGAGTGCGAACGGACTCCAAATTCCCAGAGCATGAATTGGAGTATAAACATTTAACAATTCGTTCCCGGAGTGCGAACGGACTCCAAATTTCCACAGCGTGAATTGGAGTATAAACATCCAATAATTCGTTCCCGGAGTGCGAACGGACTCCAACTTCCCACAGCGTAAATTGGAGTATAAACATTCAATAATTCGTTCCCGGAGTGCGAACGGACTCCAACTTCCCACAGCGTGAATTGGAGTATAAACATTCAATAATTCGTTCCCGGAGTGCGAACGGACTCCAACTTCCCACAGCGTGAATTGGAGTATAAGCATTCAATAATTCGTTCCCACTGCGCAAACCAACCCATCAATGCGGACTCCAAATTCCCAGAGTGTGAATTGGAGTATAAACATAAGTTACGGGTTCCCGGAGCGCGAACCGAAGCATCCGTGCAAACTCCATATTCCCGAAATGCGAGTTGGAGTATAAATGTCAATTCCGGGTTCCTGAAGTACGAACCCAAACATACACGTTTTATCCAAGCTCCCGGCTTGTGAAGTGGAGCACCAACACCAAGTCAAAGTTCCCGTAGTGCGAACTAAAGCGTTAATACTAACTCCGAGTTAGTAGAGTGCAAGTTGGAATGTGAACACCATTCCCAAGTTCCCGGAGCGCGAACCATGTTACAAGCATCAATAACACTCGAACTCCTGGAATGCAAACCAGGTCATCGATCTCAAATTATTCTAAGTCCCCGGAAGGCGGACGTGTGCTCAAAACTTGCAACAAGTGCGATCAACCATCATAAATACAAGTGTTGTTCCCCAGAACTGGGGGGCACGAAAGCTAAATATTACTCACTAACCGAAGTGATACAACGTCCGAAGTTCAACTCATTCATCAATCACGACGTGTGACCAAGATCTTCAGACTTGGAAAATGAGACGAACTCTACTTAAACGATAAAAACACCACAAGTACACCGGACCGAAAACAAGGCATTGCAAGTACTTAAGCACAAATAAAACAAGAGTTGAAACAAAGAAATAAAATTTTATTTTAACTAACTTAAAACGAGGACTTACACGCAGGTAAGTTCTTCCAAAAGGAATGCCTACTAGCAGGGGCCGAACCTGCATCTATACACGACCTATTAACGAAGAAAAAAAAAACGAAGACAAGTGCCTATCTACCAAAACATCTACTTGTAAAGCCAGTCTATTTCTTCTTCTTTTTCGTCTTCCTTATTAGTGGTTCATCATCATCAGAATCACTAGCGACGGAAATTCTTTTTGAGTGCCTCCTCTTCGGCGGTGACTCTTCGGCTGGGGGCATGATATCGATATCCTCCTCAGAGCCCGAATCAACAGGGAGGCTTCCCGCCGGAGGAGTAGGGGGGACTGGATCTATGACGGAAGATGGGATAGTGCCACCCGACGACACTACCCTAGCAGATGCTGGACTATGCGCCGTCGTGATGCCACCGGCGCTACCACTGTGCCACGCAGCTTCTATTTCAGCATTGATTTCAGCCAAAATTTCCTCATCTCGAGCCGCTTGAACCTGGCGGGGGGCATCCGCAGTTTGCATCGAAGAACTTGAGGTCGGCAGGGGATCACTAACGATGATAAACTGTAAGTCCGTAGAGAAACTGCCCTGCTCACCGAGCAGCTCGCTCGCCATCTGTTCCTCGAGAGATAACCCACTCCCCTGTGCCGCCTCGATCGATACCGCAGTTACAGCAATAGCCTCGGTAGCGATGGCCTTATCCCTTTGGCTTGATTCTTGAGCCGCGACTGTCGGCACAACCTCCGTCACTAGGCAAAAACAATAAGTTATCAGTAACTTCTTCAAAACAAACTCTCTATTTGGAAAACGCTTGAGATAACTTAAGAGAACCTTCCCCAGTTTGACTCGCAGACGGCTGAGCGGCCTCGGAAGTGTGCTCATGGATAGGAGATAAGCGCGGCTGCTCCGGGTCATAAGCAGGAACAGGTGGCAAGCTGACCGCAGATACAGGCACTGACGAAGGCGATGTGATGACTTCAGTAACATCAGAATGGTGCTCAACACCCGATCCCTCTCCGACTTCCAGGGAATGACCACCCACCATCTCCTTCTCATGAGCAATGATAGCATCGTGAAGGACCTTCTTTTCATCCTCAGTCAATAGCCGATTCTCAAGCTCGAATCGGTCAACCGATTCGCCCGTATGCGCTTCCTCCTCTTCCTCGACCAATCGTTCCCAAGCGCTGCGAAGGTGAACAGGATAATCTTGAAGCCAGGCTAAATTTTGGTGTTTTAACACGTTGGCGTTATAAGTTATAAGCAGATCTTCGATATCGGCCTCTAGCCTGGCCTCTGCTTGTTGAACTTTCTCCTCCACCTCTGACTCGACCGCTTGAGCTTTCGCCACCGCATCATCCCTTTCGGTGCGAAGAATCACAGCTTGTTCACACGCCTCCTGAGCTGCGCTATTCGCATCATCCCTTTCCTTGGCGATTTCGGCGAATTTTGACTTAAGCTCGTTCAACTCCTTCAGGGTTGCGTCCCTCTCTGCAGTAACCAATGTGTTTCGATGACCCATGTCCTCAACCGTGGCGTAGTGTTCGCGTTTCATCCTATCCATGATTGCCTGGGCTTCATCGGCTTTTTTAGTGGCCTCTATTTCAGATTTACGGGATGATTCAGCCTCAGTATTCAGCACTTGTATGATGCGATCTTTTTGTGCTAACTCGGCTTGCAATTTTTCAATGGTGGCCGCTCGTTCGAAGGCCAGCGCCGATGCTTTTTCAGCTGCCTTATACCACACCTTATACTGTACGTAGAAGTCGTGCACATAATCAAGCGCCCACCGCTCGGCCTTCGGTGGGATTATTTTCAAGTTCGGGGGAAAGACATAATTGTCGAAGCAGATATTCGGGAACTCTCTCTTTAGCTGCGCAAGCCTAATCGCTCCTTCTCCCGTGATTTCAGTAGGAGGTTCCTCCGCAACTGTCGGCGCCGACACCTCAGATCTAGAAGCTTGAGAAACCGACACATGTCGAGAAGAATCACGAGGGACGCGAATGGGAGGTTGTACGGGATCTCTGGAAGGAGGAGGGGTGCGCGATCGCGATCGACGCCTATGGCCCCTGTCCGAATCGTATCTCTCATGACTAGAATATCCGGAACGTCCCTGGTCATAATGCCCAGGGCGTCCCTGATCATAATCTCTATCCCCCTCTCGCCTGCGCGAATCATAATAAGAAGACTTGCGGGCATGTCGAAGACTCCCAAGCATTGAACCTCGTTTAGACATAGTATCTGCAAAGCAAAGTAAAATCGAATTAGTCACTCTTCGAATCAGGTAGTTTACAGTCAAAGGTTATGCCGTGTCGTGAAGTGTGTATAAATATGCATTCCCCCCGACCAACCAGAAATGTCGACCTCGCTAGTAATAAGAGGCTCGCTCAATTCTAGATTACGATGGAACTCCTCTAACCTGGCATCATGTTGAAAAGACACATCTTCCGGGATTGGAAGGTCGGCAAGCCCTTCGTAGAGACTTTCAGTATGCGGAGGAGACATCTCAGAAATTCTAACTCCGGAAGAGGGCCGGGCAGTGACAACCGATTTCCGTCTCCCCCGCTTAGTTGACTTAACCATGGCAGCCTTGCCTTTTCTCTGCTCCGCGACATCCGAAGCTACATCCGTAAGCTCGGTCAGCGGCTCATCATCAGTATGAGTTCTTTCAGAATCAGCCTCCTCGGCTGTGGCAACTTCGGGCTTCTTGCGTTTGACTCGTTTCTTAGGAACGATCCTTAGTGCTACCTAAAATCTTATACTCTGCCTTCGTTCAATCAGCCCATAGGTCCGGAGATTCCTATCGGTCAAAAGCAACTCGATGTCCCTATCTTCACTCGGGACTTCTCGAAGTACTCGCACCATCTCCTTAAACTCTTCACCTTCAGGTCGCGGGATCGTTGCTGTAAAAAGAAAAAATTAATATAAGTTCCACTTCGGCAGCAATTGTCGTAGTAACTATTTAAGAACTCGGTTATACTCACGTCTGAATAACCATCGTCGGGCAAATCCTGGAGGACATCTGACATAAAACCATTCTGTCCTATAATAACTCAACCTGGTCCAAGACCCGGTAACCACTTGGCAATTTCTCACCGCTTCCAGAAATGTGAAAGAAGGATAATCACCCCGAGTTTTGAAGTTGAACAAGTATCTGATTTCGATTGGGAGTGGCGGTCGATGGAGACATTCCATAAATGCAATGAACAAGCTATTGATCGACGCATATCCGTTCGGATGCAGCTGAGATGGGGCGATCCTCAAAAACGACAATACTTCTCTTATATACTCGTTGAACGGGGGAAGTGTCCCGGCCGCACACGCGTGGCGGTTAAACGCTGTATACCCTTCCGGCGGATTATGTGGTCTATCGTTCGGCCCCGGCAGTAACACATCATCCAATGACAAGCCGTGCCTCAAACATATTTTCCCCAACATGTCTTCAGAGATATTCGATGGAACGGAATCCGATGGATTGGCAATGAACGACGCATCAGGAAGTTCGTCCGGAGCCGGACCGATGATCTCAGGATCTATATCCGGAACTTCTAGCCTCGGAGAGGCTGTACCTTGAATCTCCTGCTGCTGTGAACTTGAAGGTTCCATAACTAGCTAACTCATGAGAAACCATCGTTAGACGACAAAGAACCCGTGTGTTCCCCAGTGTAAAGTGTATGAATGTGTGTGGTACCGTGCCATGCATTACTTGAACAAATGTTGCAGAGTTAAAGTGAACATTCAAACGACAAAGCTACGAAGTTCAGCTATAATGACCGTCATCGCTGACCGTCATCACTAAATCGTTTATATGATGGAAGTCGGTTCGAATAGAAGTTGTTATAGTTCCATCGACGAGCTTCAAAAGGCAATCAAATATGCAGTTCAATATTCAAGTCCAAATATGCAAGAATGAAGCTCGTCGGAGTTATGCTTGAAAAATTTCAAATTTTGGAATCCATCATATAGGGTTCGAAACCATCACAGAGGCTTCGTTCGAACCCAACCGAACACCTCTTCCTTCGAACCCATCCAAACTTCGTTCGAACCCATGCGTTCGAAACCATCATGACAGTGCTTCGAACCCATGCGTTCGAACCCATCCTGACATCGTTTCGAAACCATGCAGTCAGGCGCGCTTCGAAACGATGGCCAAATGACAAATTCGAACCGATACAGAAACCCTTAACTTGACATCGGTCGCGTTCGAAACGATCCACTTCGAATCGATACGAGGTTGTGGACTTCGGAACGATAGCCTATGGGTTCGAATTCATCGATTCGAAAGGATCCCTCGAATCCCCCAATCGGTGCGAACTACGCATCCCAACAAGGACATTCCAAGGATCGATTCGAAATCCAATGGAAACACACCACCGTCATCGCTTCGAACTCGAGCCCACACATCGATTCGAATCCCTCCCAAACCAGATCTGGTTTTGCCAATCTCGAAGCTATGCAATCGATGAAGAGAAATGGGTTCGAAATAACTTCGTCGCTTGAATCCGAGGCTAATTACCTAGTTTAAGCAATGGATTCGAGAGATTTAAGTCTTAAATCTTGATGGATTCGAAAACGCGACGCAGTGTTTTCTCCTTAGAAGCTTCGAAGCGATGAAGAGTGCAGTGAAAAAGTAAAAAGTGAAAAAGTAGCAGGTCCACTGCTATTTATATGGAGGGTTGGTGATGACCGGGACGATTCGAGTTCCGGTGAAGTTGACCGATTGCAACAGGTCAGAATGCAGAGTCGTTTTGAAACCAATCTTCGAACCCATACGCTTGAGGATCCATCGTGTGAAGCACACGGACCACTGCCGTGAACAATAGTTTCGTACCCATCCAAATCATCGATTCGAAGATCATTTTCGAAACCACAGAAACGAACTACTAATTCGAAACCATCCTTTCACATCGGTTCGAATGACAATTTCGAACCCATCACCACACAAGTATACTCCATACTTTCAGACCGTTTCGAATGTCAATTTCGAATCCATCAATGCTCCAATGCATCGATTCGAAATCTCATATTCACACAACCCATCATTGCACGGGCATACCGCGTCCATACAAACATGAATTTCGAACCCATCAACGCTCAAGTGCATCGGTTCGAAACATTACACTTGCGCAATACAAATTCAATTTCTTCAACCTTCAATATCGGTTCAGGAGGGGATCGATACGGAGGAAATTTCCACAACAACCACCAAGCGTTGTCTCAATTCAAATTTCAAAATCGGTTCAGGAGAGAATCGATACGAAATTCTGCAGCAAACCAAACTGACAACGACTCGTGGACGCACGACGTTAACAAGGTCCAAATTAACATATGTGCATACATGTCGGACTAACATTCGATTTTGAATATTCACAGGGATCAAACACTATTCCCGTTACAAATGCGACAGCCAACGGCTAAGCACTATTATACAACAATCAATCATATCAACGCAAGGTTACGGCAATACAGCATACGAGTTTCAACAAAAAAGAGAGCAATGATTGTTCAGATAGAAATGGCAGCTATTCAAAACACGTCATGTTCCCACAAGACGTACTTTGGGGAGCAAAATGTTATCCCGCTTTTTGGCAAAGCCGCGATACCAAAAGAGCGATTGAAAAGGAAGGACCGTTCGCCTCAGAGGTTGATCGTATTTTCTTTCGCCATGGATATCACTGAATTTTATCCGAGTCCAGAATGAGCTACAATTGATGGGACACTGCAAGAAAGGCCACAGGAGTCAGCATTTCAAATTTCAAGTCAATCCGAGTTCGTATGCTCAAGTTATGATCGGTTCAACTTGGAGGAAACACACTGGTTTCGAACCCACCATGATGGGTGTCTTCGAACCCATCATCATGCACCATTCGAAACCATCACTTCGAACCCATCAAGTTCGAAACCATCACCTTCGAAACCCTCGGGATGCCTCGACCTCGAACCCATCAGAGAGTAGCTGATTCGAATCCATACTCGGCTGCCTCATTTCGAAACCATCGGACATGCATGCTTCGAACCCATCCATAAGCTTCGTTCGAACCCATCCCTGAAGTTATGTTCGAACCCATCCATGATGCCACGTTCGAACCCATCCTATGTTGCCTTATTCGAACCCACTGGGTCAACCAACGTGTCTTCCATCGGTTCGAAATCACCGAGATATACGGAGTCGAAGCGGTCAACACGGAGCGAAGTCCGGATCGATTCGAAACTTGCGCTCTACGTCACCACGAAGTCGCGTGCCATGATGGATTCGAAACCATCATTTCGAAACCATGGGTTCGAACCAAACAGCCGTGCCGTGAACCCTATTTCGAACCCATCATATCTCCCAATCTACTGATCCAAATGTCATGAAATTTTCATAGATGCTAGCATACATGTTGAAGAATGTCCTCGCCAAATTTCACCTCGATTGGATGAATTCTTGATCGGTTCGAATGGAGTTCGAACCGATGCCAAAGTGGGCCCAAACTTCCCGAGACCGTACGTGTGGGCCCCCTCACGTGCCAGAAGTGGTCTCCCGAGTTTTCAGCGAGATACCAGCAGCCTACGCCTATAAATAGAGCTCCATAGCCAACAGAAAAGGGATCTTCTGACTCTGGGACGCCGAGACTCTGCCGGATCAAGATCTCCATCATCCTATATCATAACTTGATTGTTGATTTCGAAATTCCAGTTGTAACTTGCTGTGGATCGCTGCAACAACTTGTAATCATTGAAAGAGAATCAATAAAACATCAAAACACTTCACAGTGGACGTAGGCAACACGCCGAACCACTATAAATCGCTTGTCTACGCATTTATTTTACTGTTGATTGGAGTTTTTGTTAGATAATATCTGTTTTGAACTTGCATTCTTGACTATTATCTCTTCAACGACTCCCGAAGAGTGTTGTGCCCAATTTTGACACAAACAACAACTATATGTATTTTTTTTTATGTTTCCGCGCTAAATGCTTGCATATAGTATACATAGCGTACAGTTGCATATATTTGTTACATATAAAATGCATGATCTGGGTTCTTTATTTTGCATGTAAGCTATAGCAGTTTAAGTTATATACTGAGTTATATATTTTATTATTTGAATATATATTATCTGTAAGAACCTTTGAATAAGATCTTATTTCTCGTTTAGATTTGCAAATCGCTTTCTGCATTTGATTTTTTTTGCCTTGTCCCTACCGCGTGTGCACTACCTGATGCCCGCATATACCTGTGTACACTATTTACACATCAAGGCCGCATATATTTGTCTAGAATATGTATATTGTTTGCGTATATCGTACAAGATTTTTGAAAAATATGTAATATACTTGTTTATTTAATATTGAATTTTTTTTAAAAAAAAGTTGTGTAGTAATATGAATCTAAATATATTTGCTTTCATACATCAGTGATGTGTGTGTTGCGTACGCGTATATATATCAGTAATATGTTTGTTGCGTGTGTATATATATTTGAATATACGTGTTTTACTTTATCTTTTATAAGTCTATTTTATATGTACTAGTTACAGTTCTATATACGGTAGCTATATCTTGTTTGTCTATAGTGGTGATCATATAAAGGTGCATATAGTTTTGATATGTACGGTAGCTATATCTTCTTTTACTCTTCTTTTGTTTATACTTTCGCATACATATTCACAGAACTTGAAACAAATACATATGTTTTATTTTATGTGTCGAAATTTTTGGCTTAGGTATTGGATTTAAAATGTAAAGTTTATATCCATTTCAATTTCAAAATATATGCGTTTTAGGGATACAATATTGATTTTATAAATTAACCAATATTTTGTATATATCAAACTGATTCTGATTAGTTCTCATCGTTTTTTTTCAATTATCAGCTTTGTCCGTCGTACCTATTTTCTTCAACAAAATCATGCCATCTAGTTTTGCTTTGGAAGTCATGCTTGCGTTTCATAACTCAAATTCAGTGTCAAATTCTCTAGCCTCGAAAGGTGAGAAATCACTCACGATTAATGTTCTTTTATTTATTAAATTTGATTTCAATTGAAACGACAATTGAAATATGCTGTTGTTAGTTATTTACACTGTTATTTATGTTATTACCCGTATCAGTTCACCTATGACATCTGACACCATTATCTGTTAATTATATGATGATAATTCCGTTTGGTTGATAAGTGATTGATTGCTTGCTGTTTACATTGGATGTTAAATGGTAATGTGTAAAGTGATAAATATTATGCAATTGAATTTGACGTTGGATAGCGAAAATTTGAATCGACATAGGCGTTGAATTTGATTAGTTAAATTTGTAAAATATGACCCCTTAAATGTTTAATTATTTGACACGTAGGAAAATGGTAAATTACCCTTGAACCATTTGAATTTATGTTGTATTAATTGATGAAGTATGAAATTGAGTAATTGATGTCAAGTGTAAAATTGCATAGCATAATTAACGTAATAATCCTTAATCTACATGAAATAATAGTATAGATTCTAGAATAATTATATTAATTTGCACAAACAACAATGTAAATTAATACGATTATTTTGGGATTTTTTGAATTAATTATTGAATTGTTATTGATTATTATTATTGCTTGTTTATTTACTTTGACACCATCCCAGTTATCACACTGCAAGTTCCCTTTGCTATGCCTTAATTTTTGAATTGAAATGGAATCGAGTTGAAATGATAAATACCCAAACGAACTTGACTTAGGATAGAGAATTAAATAAACCCGATTGGTCAATAATTGGATTTTTCAAAAAAATAAAGAATTTGTTTGAATAAACAATAAGATTTGAAATGAAGTGGGAATTTGAATTTTGATTAAAGGAAAATGTACATATTGAAATCTGAAACAAATATTAACGTAGTAATTGATGAAAGAACGTTGTTTGAAATTTAATTATTTAATAATTAAATTTGGAATTATTAATAACAATTTGGAATTATTAATAATAAAGTTTGAAATTAGTTAATAATTAAGTTTGAAACTACTTAATAATTAAGTTTTGGAATTATTTAATAATTTAATGAGATTGAATAATTTGATAATTAAATAAAAATTTGAACTTTTTCATAAGAGAAATTGAACTTATGAATAAGTGAACTTGAACTTCGTTAATAAATGAAATTGAGTTCTTTATTAATTAAGTTTTGGAAAATTATTTAAAGTAAATAAATAAGTGAAATTGAATTTCTTTAACAAGAAATAAATGTGATTTATTGAAATAAATATAAGACTGGAAATTTAAAGAATTTGATTTGACGAATTTAATTTAATCAAATTCGGAAGTTTGATATGATATAGGAAAACTTAAATTGATCTAATGGGTTGGAAATTAAATAGAAATTGTTTTGAATAATAAATTACTATAACGAATATTGAATGAAATCGATAAATGAGTTTTAAATTGATTTGAATGTTAAATTAAATTAATTTAAATGATTTCGGAATGAAATTTATATACGAACTTGAATCAATATTTGAATTGTTTTAAATAAAATTGAAATTGAATTATAGGATTTTGGAGTGGTATTTTGGAAGTCCTGGAACGTAAATTTTGGAAATTGGTTTAGAAAGACAAATGAAATGTCGGTTTACAAACTCTAATTGAAACTGAATATGATTTGTTTTTGAAATATATTAAACGACCAATCGGTGTAATAATTTCGGAAGTTATTAAAGAGACCGGGATCAGTTATGGACATACTCTCTATCTAAACCGAAAACCCCTTTAATAACTATACGTGGAGTATGATCCAGAATGAAGTGGTTGGAATGATGTACGTGATGACTGAAGAAAGAGAACGATAATGGATAGCCTTGACACTTGTGTCAAATTGGAAATGACTAAAACAGGAGCCGTGCCGGGCCAAATGGGGTTAGCCACCTCGAGCGAACACACTTCTTCGCAAAATACTCATTATTTGTTATTGATTGGTGCACCCTCGAAGTTTTTGAGAGTGTTGTTTCGCGGTGTTGCGATCGTTGCGGCGATACGTTTTCACCAGTCTGGATCAGGCAAACGGTAGTTTCACTACCTTGGGTATTGCCTCATGTGCCTTGTCATACTTGTATCCCTATATATGCGACCACTATGAATTTGTTTTGTGTTATACCTATGGAGTACTCCCTGATATCCCACTAGTTTACGGTGGAGTTTACAGTGCTGTATAGACTATGACATTTATATAAAATGTATTTAGAGGATAATGGTAACGCCTTAACACTATTTTGATATTTTATATTACTGATAGACATTATCTATTTAGCGTATATTACTACATAGTAGAAAGTTTAACAGATCCTTAGAGGACGGTTATTCCGACGTCCTTTGAGTTACTTGTATTTCAGTTGTTATTTCACTTAAGTTGGATTTATTAATATGAGAATGTTAATCCTGACTCGACTGTTTTGTGTTTTGCTTCACGCTCAAGTCAGACTAAGTGGTTCAGCTTTTGAGACTCGCCTTTAGAGTTGGAGCTTCTCTTGGAGATCCAGCTATCTATCCAGCTTCCAAATATTCTGTTGATTTCAGAGATGTATTCCGATATTGTATTTGACTATTGTATTCGAGACTTTTGTTGTAACTTATTTACTCTGTTATATATATAGTAGCTTCATGAACTACTATCTTTTGTTTCCGCTGCATATCATTACTTTGTGTCTGTGATTCTATGATTATTTATTTACTGTATATCTGAGTTTTTCCAAATTTAAATTAACAATTCGGTATTTTGAATTATGCAAGCCGGGCTTGTGCGGATGCGAATAGTCCAAAATATCCGGTCGTTACAATAAACGACTTAAATCTCCAAATCCCTTGAGTGCGGACTGGAGTACTCTAAGTCTCTAGAGTGCAGACTAGAGTATAAACGACGTCAATCTCTAAGTCCCCTGAGCGCGGATTGGAGTGCTCTCATCCCCTGAGCGTGGACTGGAGTGCTCTCAGTCCCCTAAGCGCGGACTGGAGTGCTCTCAGTCCCTTGAGCATGGACTGGAGTATAAATCATTTAAAAACCTCTAAGTCCCTAAAGTGCGGACTAGAGCACTCTCAATCCCCTAAGTGCGGACTAGAGTATGAATGACTTAGAAAACCTCTACGTCCCAGAGTGCAGACTAAAGTACTCTATGTCCTCTGAGTGTGGACTGGAGTATAAATGGCTTAAAAACCTCTAAGTCCCTGAAGCGGACTAGAGTACTCTCAGTCCCCTGAGCGTGGACTAGAGTATAAATGGCTTAAAAACCTCTGCGTCCCCAGAGTGGGGACTAAAGTACCCTAAGTCCCTGGAATGCGGACCAGAGTATAAACGAATTGACAAAAATCTTTTCGTCCCGAACTGTGGACAAAAGTATAAACCGTTCGAAAAATCTCTAAGTCCCCAGAGCGTGGACCGAAGCATGAACACAAATTGGGCGCGAGTTGAACAAGGGGAGAATAACACTAAGTCACCAGAATGCAGAGTGGTGTATAAATATCGACAAATAGACGAGTGGATTCCGACCATTCTCTATTCCGCAAACTTCGGCCTAAAATCGACAGGACGATTATTAACTCGCTAAGGATGGAGCTCGACAATCCAACTAGTGGCCTGGATAAATCAATGATGGGAGCAGGGGTACAAATCACTAAAAGCTGAATATGACATCTTACTATAGCTCTACATTGGCATTCTTTATAACTTAAGGCAACGACTACATGGAGGCCTCAATACAGAACTAATCAAAACGGCATCCAACGCTACAAGCAACCAACTATATCATACCTCAGATCGAGGGTCAATACCGATCCGCACTAAGCACATACGAATGTGACTGGGATGTTCCTTGAAAAACTATAACCTCCAGAGTGTGGAAAGAAGAGTAAACCATGAAGACTTGGTCAAAAATTCTCCAGCACCCTCCTTCGATCCATTAGGAGGAGTATGAAACTGGATGGGCATGACTCGACTGCATTTGTAGCCAACTTTACCTCAAGATCTGATTACAGAACATGAACCAAAGTGGACGTGGATGACCGTCCAGTGTCCAAATTATGCCCTAAAACCGACGAGGCATCGAAGTATTGCTCTTGGAATAAAAAACCACGATAAAATCCAAGATAGGCGAGACCCTGTCTCCCATCGATTGACCTGATCCCCGATTCAACGGGAAAGAGAGTAATGCTAAAGTGGGCATGGATGAACTTCCTACTTATTGGTATATATGCCCCAGACCTGGGGGCATGAGCCAGAAGCAACATGAATGTGAACCGACTATTCATCGATCAACTCTATGTTTTCGAAGTTTAAGTAGGGATATAAACATAGCTAGGACGAGACTCAACCATCCATGCAGTACATTTATCAACCCGAGACTGGGAGCAGACGCGTGATCATCCAAAGACTGGCTGCGATAGCTCAATATTGAAACTTATATATAATGTTTACAACTACTCAAGGCTACGACCGAAAGAATGCCTAGGGATAGAATCATTAAATCGATACCTAAGCTAGTACGCAACTAACTGTCACTCCAACCCGAGGCATGCGGATCATAAATGTTGCTCGAATGTGGAAGATGGAACCCCTGCAAAACAACAACGCATGATGACAGACGATATAGTGTTTAGAAGTCGAAATGCAGACAAGGTGGACAGCTCCGTCCGCATCCAAAACACTGAGAATTGGCAAGTAGTGCCCGAGCCCTGGCTCGGGAAGCATTCTTGGATCTATAGGGACATATATCTGAGAGATGATGATGGGGGACTTAGGTAAACGAATGCAGCACCGGCTAAGCTGATGATTGACATACCGGTCAGCCGAGATGACCCATCACGAGTCCTTAAGATTGGATCACAACTCGACCCATCATTGGCCGAAGATCTTACTGATTTCCTCCGAGCGAACCTAGACATTTTTGCTTGGACACATGCTGATATGTGTAGGATTTCTCCCACTATTGCGAGTCATATATTGAACATAGACTCGAAATACGTCCCTGTAAAACAAAAAAGGAGAGGCATGGACCCGGAGAGGTCCGCTGCTCTCAGAGAGGAGGTGGACAAACTCAAAGACAATGGGTTCGTCCGTGATGCCCTCTACCCTGAATGGGTTTCTAACCCTGTGCTTGTGAGGAAAGCAAACGGGAAGTGGAGAACTTGTGTTGATTACTCTGATCGAAATAAAGCATGCCCGAAGGATAGTTTCCCTTTACCTAGAATCGACCAGCTCGTCGACTCTACGGCCGGACATGAATTATTGTCTTTTATGGATGCGTGTTCAGGATATAATCAGATCCCGATGCACATTCCAGACCAAGAACACACAAGTTTTGTCACAGATGTGGGGCTATATTACTATGTAGTAATGACTTTTGGATTGAAAAACGAGGGAGCAGCTTATCTGCGTCTGGTGAATCAAATGTTTAAAGACCAGATTGGCAGAAAGATGGAAGTCTATGTGGATGACATGCTCGTGAAGTCACAGCAGTCAAACGACCACATCCGAGACCTAGCAGAGATGTTAGATATACTCAGGCATTATGAAATGAAAATCAATCCTTTGAAGTATTCATTTGGCGTAGCGTCGGGAAATTTTTTTGGTTTCATTGTGAATGCGCCGGGAATCGAAGCTAACCCGGAGAAGATTCAAGCTATCTGAGACATACAAGTGCCTAGAACTATGAAGCTAGTACAAAGCTTGAATGGAAAGGTGGCTGCGTTGTGTCGATTCATATCCAGAACTATAGACAAGTGTATTCCTTTCTTTGATGTGATAAAGAAAGGAAAAAGGAATTTCGAGTGGACATCCGATTGTGAGGAAGCATTCCGAGCTCTAGTAAGGCATTTGAAAAGTCCCCCGGTGCTATCGAAACCAATAGACCACGAAATGTTGTACGTGTACTTGGTAGTATCCCAGCATGCTATCAGTACGGCTTTGGTTCGCGAAGAGAACCGAGTTCAAAAGCCAGTTTACTATGTTAGTAAACGTCGGACGGGGGCCGAAAGAAATTAGCCCAAGATCGATAAATTAGCCTATTTCTTGGTGATTCCATCACACAAGCTTTGCCCATATTTTCAGGCACACTCAATCAGTTTTTACACTGATCAACCCTCGCGACAAGTACTTCAACGACCGAAAACTTTTGGAAGGATGTTAAAATGGAATATCGAGTTGAGTCAGTTTGATATTACCTACCTGCCACGAAGGGCGATACAGGGGCAAACACTAGCAGACATCATTGCAGAATTCACTGTGTGAGACGACTCAAACGGCCACAATGTCATACCTCCCGTTCGATGGAAGATGAATACCGATGGGGCATCTAACGACCATTGTTTGGGGGTTGGCGTAGTTCTTGTGACTCCTGAAAACCGATCAGTTTGTTATGCTTTGAAGCTTGAATTCCTAGCAACAAATAACAAAGCCGAGTATGAAGCATTGATTGTCGGCTTAAGACTCATCAAAGAACTGGAGTAAGATCGGTTGACATCTTTTGCGACTCACAACTGGTGGTGTGCCAAGTGCGTGGAGACTACCAAGCAAGGGGGTAGAGACTTTCCCCGTATTTGGTCCGAGTTCAGGTGCTGCTAGCGAATCTCGAGTATTATGATATTTCACATGTCCCGCATGAGCAAAACAAGAGCAGCTGATTCATTGGCAAAATTTGCAAGCACCGACGATGCGCAGCAGATGGGATTGTTTCCCGTTGAAACCTTACATACTCCGAGTATAAATATGATGGAGGTAGATTTCGTGTTAGAAACCGAAATCGATAAGGAGTCATGTATGACCCTGTTTAAGCAATACTTACTACATGGGGTCTTACCAGAAAGAAAGAGCAAAAAACGACAAGTCATTCGTAAGGCTTCGCGATATGTAATGGAGAGTGGAATAATGTATCGAAGGGGATTCTCGACCCTCTTACTCCGGTGCATAGCCCATGATGAGATAAAATGAGTCCTGAAGGAAGTCTATAAAGAAGAATGCGGCGATAACATCAGGGGGGAAAACCATGATAAAGAAAATACTCTACTATAAGTATTACTGGCCAACTATCAATCCAGATGCGGTTGATCATGCTAGACAATGCGACGAGTGCAAGATTTTTGCCAAAAAACCAAGAACCCTGGCGATGGAAATTACTCAAATGGCTAGTCTATAGCCGTTTGCCACTTTGGTGCGTTGAAATCATCTTCTTGCTGATCCTAAAGGTAGTGCGAAATACACCATCATAGCAGTTGTTTACTTCACCAAATAGGAAGACAAAGAACTTTTAGCCACAACCAAGAAGAAAAAATAATCAACCTCACTGTCCGTAACGTCATCTGTCCTTATAACCATCTATGATCTATTATTACTACAAATGGACAGGTTAAAGATGTGAAAAAAATCAAAAAGCCTGTTGTTCTGAAGAGAAGTTTGGAAAAGGCTAGAGGTAAATGGGTGGATGAACTCCCTACAATGCTATGGGCTTATAGACCTACCATGGGTCCGTGACTGGCTGTACTCCATTCACCCTTGCTTAGTGCTTTGAGAAAAATAAAAACAAGAAATCGCAATTGAATTGCAATTAAACTAGATGGAATTGGCGACGACTTATAACCATATAAAACGCATCCAACAACCAATGACAAGAACATGTACCCGAACATGCATGTGTACATCTGAAGAAAGTTCGACTTCTTGAAATCAACAGGGAATTGAATTCTCGCTTAAGGTTACTAAGTAAAGACCGGATCAAATAGCCGAAGCTTACTGGCCCTATAGAACCGGACATGGATGGCCACTGATGAACTACAACCCTGGATTTATAATATTAGGAATCGACCAAGCGTCATGACGACCAAAGAAGGATATGAAACCTTAGAAGGATAAAATTAAAGAATAATGACTATTCAGGAAACATGATGGATTTCTTTCTGTAAACAAGGAACACCCGCTGATTCAAAGCGTGTCATGTTGCTTCAAACGACACACTTTGGGGGGCAAGTGTTACCCGGCACCTTGGGCCATCTATAAAACGACAGGTGAAGATATTATTATTAGCACTAGACAAGATTCTGACCAAGAAGATCCTGGACATATAAGGGTTTGATGGAATTGACATGTTTCGGCATCCCCGGCACGGTGCAGACTGGAGGTGTTAGCAAGTTGTCAGGCCCACAACAAAGCAAGAGCGTTTGGCTTGCCTGGCCCGGTGCACAAAAGTAACCTACTATGGGCCGAGGTACCTTGTTCCTAAGCCCATGAGGGACGTCCAACCCATCTTCTTCTATAAATAGAAGGGCAGAGGCACAGTGAAATGGGCCTTTTTGGAAGAACACTGGGGAGACCCTGCCATTTTGGATACTCTCCTCTTTTCAATTCAAACTTATATGCAAGTGATTGGTTTACGGATTGTATCTGTATTCAAGTAATTAAGAAAGCAATAAAGATTAAACAAAAAGTGGACGTAGGCAATTACGCCGAACCACTATAAATCTGGTATTCTCGTTTTTGTTGTTCCTTTTGCATTGAATTACACTATTCTTCAGTTCTAATTTACTCTCTTCATTAACCTCTCTACATAACTCTACTCAAGGGTGTTAGTGACCAATTTTGGTGCTAACACTTCTTAACCCTAACAATCTGGAATTTCTGGAGTTCGATTGTTCGGCATTTCTACAGTGAACGTATTAATGTCGAATTTTTGGGGTCGAAAATTTCGGGTCGTTACTGTTGTTTTCTAGATCCAATGATTCAGCAAGCCCACGACGTGATGACTCCAGATTCAATCCAAAAATCAAATGATCTGAGATCCCCAAACTCCACTATAAATAGGATCTTAGGCCTAGCTATTTTCCCACAATCAGATTTTCTCCAAATTAGATTCATTACCTGAGGCTGAACACTAAATAGAAAATATTTCTCGGGAGAAGAACTTCTTAATAAATATATTAGATGCCTTAGATGGGGATCCAGGAAGGCTATGGAGCAAAGCTAAGAAGACATGTGAGTGGATTTAAATTATATATCTTTTACGTTTATGATATTGTAACAACCCAAAAATTAAGGTATAATAATTAATCAATGAATTAATTAAATAATAAAATAACTTTGTGAAATTATCAGAATTGAGCCACGTGAGTTGCACTACTGGATGTCCATGGTTATTTTTTGGTTAATTTCCATATATAGAACGTTAGAATCCAAGCTAGAACGAAGAAGATACGAATTAAACAAGAAATTAGAATATACATACATACATACATATATATAAAGGGCTAGGTCGACACCTAGGTCGACCTACCCACTGCCTAGGTTGACTGGCATGTCGACCAAGCAAGGTGGTGGTCGACACCTAGGTCGACGCGCCTTGTATTTTGGACGTTAAATCGTCTAGACGCAAATATGATGTATTTTTCGATTTCTTTTGCATTTCGTGCGTCCGTACTTCCATCCGATGATTCCTATCCAGCCAATGGCGTGGTTGTGCTAGATTTAATCTTCAAATCCAACGGTCTGAGATCCATAAGTAACACTATAAATAAGACCCTAGGCCTAGCTATTTTTTCATTAAGATTTTCTCCATCCGGGTTCTTTTCTTGAGGATGGACCCTAAAAAGGAATATTTTTCAAAGGAGAAGATCTTTTTAATTAAAATATTTTATACGCTATAAGTGTATTTGGGAAGGCCAAGGAAAGAGCTAAGGACCACAGTTGAGTGTTTAAGTAATTATTTTAGATTTTTATGCAATTTAAAATAATAGGGTTTTCAACAGCTATAGTTTTTCTATAATTTTAAGACCGCTTTTATACAAGTTATTTACTGTTAATTTTTAATGTTCTCTTTAGTCTATTTTGTTTAGCTATTTTTATTTGACTATTTTATTCATTTATTTATAGTTATTTACTGTCATTTACAATTATTTGTATTTATTTACTTCCATTTTGCATCAGATTCCAGTCTGTAAATTTTAGTTCTTTTTATTCCTTTTATGCGAATAATTGATAAAAAGTGGATAATTCGCTAATATGGACTAAATTTCAAGAACACTAAAACTATAGAAAATTGGACGTAAATAAGTAGAATTGTAATAAAGAATATAGACTCAAATAGGAAAATTTGACATTTGCAAGCAAGTTATAACTAGTAAATTATAACTAGAGAGACAAGATAAAAGAGAAATTATAACATAGATTATAATTATATTGAAAGAACAAAAAGAGGCTTATTTTAAAGACTTATACTAAGTTAATAAGCAAATATAGCAGAATATTATAAGAGGCTTATTAAAAGACTTCGAATAAATTAATAAGAAATAGAGCAAAATGAACAGAAGAGGCTTATTTAAGACTTATATTAAGTTGATAAGCAAAGATAGAAGTAGGGCCCATAACCTTTCAGACTAGGACTGTTGGTTTCACAATAGGTGTGGCTGGGTATGACCCTTTCAAAGTAGGAATGATGGTCTCGCAGTAGGTTAGGTGAGGCTGGGACACACTTAGGCTAACTAAGGTAAATAAGGGCCAATAAATAGAAGTTCAAATTAGGGGATTTGGGCAAGAGGCGCAACTAGATTTTGTTTGGTAGAACCCGAATTGGCAGCATTTGCTTTAACACTAGGACTGATGGTTTCACAACACACTTAGGTGAGGTAGGGCAGGACCCTTTTAGACATGGACTAATCGTATCACAAAGGAGGAGGTGAGGCTGGGCATGCTTATGCTGTTTAGGGTAAGAGGGAGCAACAGATAGTGCGAGCCAAATGGTGGTCGTGCGTGCGACCTCGATATAGGGAGATAATTTGCTATTGAGTTCTTGAGCGCTAACAGGTGTCTCTTTGCTGTGGGATCCATGTTACGGAGTAGCCCATAGTGGCACAACAGAGATTGAAAGCCGATCAAAAGGGTAGAATTAGGAATTCGTCCTAATTAAAGTAGGATTAGGGATTCAGCCTAATCAAAGCAGTAATCTAAGATAAGTGCAAGTAATCAAAATAATCAAAGCAAGTAGTATTTTATTCCAGCTTTGTCTTTTCTTTTATTTCCTTTTATACTAGAGCTATTGCTAAGTCTATTATCTTTATCTAGCTTAAAAATACTAGTAGTTACTTCCACTCACCAGAATTTTAGTCTGACCCACTCCTCTATTTTTCTATTTTTCCCCCATAGGCCAGCAGAGGCAGGGATAGTAGATTTTGGACTCTTGGAGATTTCAGCTATGGAGATTTTTCTTCATGTATTCTACTTATTCTTTTTCGGTTTTTATTTCGTTTTGTTGTACAGGCACTTTTCCTTGAGAGGGATAGTTATTTTATGTACTCTGGTGTTATGACTGAGATAATATTTTTCACTAAACATGGATATTTGGGAGTCATATTTGGTCTTATAAAGTAGTTATGAAGTTTGACTTTTAAATAAGTTAATGTTTTAAATGTTTTCGCTGTTTTATTTATTTGTCTTGTGAATCTTAATCTCTGTAAAGTTTTAACTATACTTATAACGCACCATATCCTTTATTGTGTCATTTTGGGTATACTAAGGGGCGTGAGGTGTTTCATTTGGTATCAGATCCTAAGGTTACAGCAATCCTAAAAATTTGTTTTAAAAGTAAATAATTTTTCAAAATAACTTGCTTTAAAAAGTATTTTTTAAGAAGAAGCTCTTAGAAATAGTTTCCAGGTATAAAAGAGGTTTTATAAATATCCCTCAAAGTCCGGTTCAATCATCCATCGATTCTTTCAAACCTGAGTTTCCTTTTCATAGAATGGCGGATGCCCCTAATCTTCTAGAGGGTGTCCCAGTCCTAGGCTAGTTTTGTAGATACCTTTATGCTACGAAACCAGAGGTGCAAGGGAAAGTGCCCAATCCATCACCAACGGGTGGAAATCCTATCAATCCGACTACAACACCCAATTTCTCTAAGCTATGCAAGGACTTTACCAATCTAGAGGCAAGACATTTTCTGGTATGGAGGATTTTATAGAGGCACAAGCTTGGTTAAGAAACACAAAAAGGATATTCATGCTATTGGGATAGGAGGATCAACAGAGAGTTCAGCTTACATCTTGGCAGCTGAAAGGGGAGGCTTCTTATTGGTGTGAGGTTGTTGAGTTGGAAGGAAGAGAAGTTGGATGGTTTGGATTTCAAAAGAGGTTTGAAAGGAATTTTTTGTCACAAGTAGAAGAGAGTGTGCAGTTGGAAAGGTTTATTTCCTTGAAGCAAGGAAGTCTTTTAGTAAAGGAGTATATCAACCAATTTAACGAATTGTCATGGTTTTGGATGGAGCTAGTAAACATACCGCACAAGAAGGCTACGTTAGCGAAGGGATTGAATCAGCCCCTCTAAGGGTTGTTATTGACTCACGTACCTATGGGAGCTACCTATGAGTCAATGGTGGATATGGCGCTTACGTCTGATGTAGTTAATGAAGGAGAAGTTATGGTGGTTCTTATGTCAGAGAATTCTAAGAAGCTGTGGTGGAAGAATAAGAAGGATAAGAAGAACGGTGGAGGACCTCAAAAACAGATTAAGAAAAGAAAAAAATGCGATAACTGTGGTCGGGTTGGTCATTACGCAAGAGAATGCAAGAAGGAGACAACGAATGGAAAGTGTTATAATTATGGGTAGCCTGATCACATTAGAAGACTTTGTCCTCGGAGGTCGGGGTAGACAGTGGGTGTCCCTACAGCACAGATTCAGGCTTTAGATGTAGCACCTTCTAGTAGCAGACCGGATAGGGGTAGGAAAGTCACCATAGAAGGTTTGATTTCTATTTCTTATTTTTCCATTCGGACTCTTTTTGATTCCGAAGCAACGCACTTTTTATTTCGAGTTCTTTGGTTGATTGTTTGCAATTAGACATCTCTTTAGCAGTAGACCCCATCGTTGTTTCAAACCCTATAGGAGGATCGACACACTTGTCTATGATTTGTAAGGGTTTGAAGATTTTTATCTTAGGCGTAGAGTTTGTTTGTGAAGCCTATGTATTGAGATTTTCGGGATATGTGATGATTTTGGGGATGGATTGGCTATCCACGTATGGAGCGATATTGGACTGCGAGAAGAGAGTCGTTAGACTAGAGATATGTAGTGGTAGGATTCTTGAGGTTTATTGCAACCCACAAGGGTAGTCATGTTGAGCTTCCTTTATTCCCTCGATTCATCGTTAGCAAAGTTAGATCTAGTTCGATCATCGGAGATTTCCCAAACATCTTTGAGGAGGTTGGGGGACTACCCCCTAAGAGAGAGATCGATTTTAGGATCTATCTTAATGACAGTGCTAAGCCTGTGGCATTGACCGTGTGAAATATGGCTCCTAGGGAGAGGAAGGAGTTAAATAAGAAGATTGGCGAGCTATTAGAGAAAAGCTTCATCAGAAGAAGCATATCTGAGTGGGGAATACCTGTCATCTTCGCTATGAAGGCCGGTGGCTCCCTTCAAATTTGCTTACTCTATAGAGTGTTGAATAAGCTCATGAAGAACAACCGTTATCCGCTTTCTAGGATAGATGATCCTTTAGATTAGTTGGTTGGTTCTTCAGTATTTTCTTAGCTTGATTTTACTACTAGATTTCATCATCTTAAGGTTGCTGACGATGGCACAGATAAGATGGCATTTTAGGACACTCGATGGGTTCTTTAAGTGGTTGTTTATGCATTTTGGGCTAACCAATGCTCCAGCTTATTTTGTAGATTTGATGAGCCGTGTACGTAGAGATGTCCTAAATAAGTTCATAGTAGTGTTTATGGATGGCATTTTGGTGTTTTCCAAGTGTACGGAGGAGCATGTTGTTCATTTCGAGGAGGTTCTTCATAACTTTGTGTTCATCAATTCAGGGAAAAGTTCTCGAAGTGCCACTTTTGGCAAAAGGAAGTGCGTTTCATGGAGCATGTAGCCTCAGAAGATGGTTTGGCTATTGGTCCCGCTAAAGTTGTAGCGGTGCAAGATTGGAAGGCCTCAAAGAATACTACCAAAGTTAGAAGCTTCCTAGGTTTGGCTGGCTATTATAGGAAGTTTATTAGAGACTTTGCTAAGATTTCAGCACTGCTTACTCGCCTTACTAAGAAGAATGCGCCATTCGTGTGGGACGTAGATTGTGAGGGTTCCTTCATGAGGCTGAAGAAGTCCCTTACTAGTGCACAAGTATTAGTTCTATCCGATGGAGCTAAGCCTTTTACAGTATACATTGATGCATGTAAGATGGGTCTAGGAGCAGTGTTGATGCAAGAAGGGAGGTTAGTATGTTATGGGAGTAGACAGTTGAGGCGCATGAGATGAACTGCCCTACCCATGATTTAGAGTTAGCTACTATTGTTTTTGCACTTAAGTCGTGGAGGCATTACTTGCTAGGAGAAAGGTTTGTGCTTTTCACTGACCATAAGTCATTGAATTACCTATTCCCACAAAAGGATTTAAACTTGAGGCAACAACGTTGAATGGATTTTTGCCGTCATATGACTTTGAGATATCTTATACCCCTTCAAGGGAAACTCAATTATGGATGTGTCGAGTAGGAAGAGATCAAACCTTAGTCCAATATTCGTAGAGTGGAAAAGCCTAGAGCTTATCTCCAGTTTTTATTTTAAGCCTTCTATGGACATTACCCTTAGTTGTTAGTAGCAATTGAGGTGAGGCCTACCCTCATGGATCATATTGGTTTAAGGCAACGAGAGGATGCATAGATTATGAATATTATGGAGAGGATTAGTGTAGGAGAGGTCTCTACACATCTCCAACGGTATTCCATTGATAGTAAAGGGTGGCTAAGGAGAGATGAAGTACTTTGTGTTCTCTGCGCTCATGATTTGGTGAGTGCAGTTCTAGCAGAGGCACACCACTTGCGTATGACTATTCATCTATATGGTGATAAGATGTATAGGGACATGAAGAGGGTATTTTATTGCAGTGGCATGAAGAAGGATGTTGCAGGGTTTGTAGCTAGGTGTCTTGTGTGCCAAAGGGTTAAGGCAGAGTAGTAGAAGCTCGGAGGATTTCTTCATCCATTGGATGCACCTGAATGGAAGATAGTGTTTCGATGGATTTCCTAAATGGATTACCCTAATCTATGAAGGGGAATACTATTATTTGGGTGATTGTAGATCGCTTAAATAAGAGCGCCCACTTCATTCCGGTCAAGAGGAAAAGGACGGCACCGTATTTGGCATCTTTATACGTTCGTGAGATAGTCTGACTTCCTAGAGTTCCCTCTAGCATTATGAGCGATAGACACCCAATTTTTACTAGCGAGCTTTGGAGAAGCTCGCAAGAGGCTTTAGGGATGCAACTTAGATTGAGTATAACCTATGACTCTCATATTGATGGCCAAACGGAGAGAGTTAATAGGATCCTTGTAGATTTGTTGAGGATGTGCATTCTTTATTTTGGAGGAACTTGGGAGGAGCATCTTCTTTTGGTAGAGTTTTCTTATAATAATAGTTTCCAAACTAGCATCGGGATGGAACCTTTTGAAGCTTATTATGGGAGACCGTTTAGTCACCTTCATGTTGATGGGATTCTACAGAGAGATTGCTACTTGGTCCTGACATGGCTAGGGAGACTTCAGAGAAGATCGATTTGATCAGGAGGAGGATGAAAACGGCCCAAGATAGGTTGAAATCTTATGCGGACAAGCAAAGGAGGTATATTGAGTTTGAGTTAGGAGAACTTGGTTTTCATTAAGGTATCTCTGCTAAGGAAGGTGGTAAGGTTTGGATCGAGTGGGAAGTTAGCCCTCAGATTTGTAGGAACGTTCCCCATTGTAAAGAGAGTATGGAAGATGGCATATTGAGTGAAGCTACTAGAAAGGCTCGTGGGAGTACATGATGTTTTTCATGTTTCACACTCAAGAAAGTGCTTACATGACTGTAGAGATTATGGAGCCTAGTCAGTTGAAGGAAGTGGAAGTAAAAAAGGAAGCATCGGTTCGTCGTATTTCTACAAAGATCATTGGACATGACTTCAAGAGGCTTAGGAATAAAGAAGTCCTGTTAGTAAAGGTGCAATGGGGAGATATTGTTGAAGACCCCACGTGGGAGGCAGAAGAGAAGATTCATATCTCTTATCCACATCTATTTGACAGTAATTTTTTGAGCTTCCCATTTCCATCTTTAGTTTTGAATAGGTTCTTTCCTTTATTATCCTTTGGGAGGGTAGAACTTAGGATTTAACCTATGGATGGTAGGAATGATGTAAATATGTTAGTAGAACATGTTATGTACGATGGATACTAGTGGTTGCAAGTGGTTTCTAGTGGATACTAGTGGATGCATATACTTACACTAGGCACTATTATCTCTTAGGGATCGGCCTAACTAGGACACTTGAGCTGTAATGACCCGTAATTTTAACACTTTAAAAATGAGATATTTAATTACTTTAAATATTCAAATATTGAATTTTCAAATTTAAAAAATCATGTTTTATATAATAAATAAGAATGGTAAATGTATTTTTGATATTGAATAAAGATTTTGGATTCCCATTGTAAAATTTACAAAAATCGAATTCTGATAAATTAGGATAAATATTCAAGAAATTTGTTTAAATGATAAATAATTCCTTTCAAATATATATATATATATGTATGTATGTATATATTTGATATTAAACTCATTTGATAGTAATAGTAATCTAATTTATAATGGTACGATAAATATATAAAACTTGTATTATAAAATTGACAAATTTCGTCACATATCGATAAATCAATGTTGTATTTTTATAATAAGATTTGGATATTGTTTTATATTGTTTTATAAGTCATATATGATTTTTTTAATTATTTAAAGAAAATAATAAATTTATTTCGAAGTTTGGTTTACATGAATAAATAATTTAACAAAAACGTCAAAATGTGACTGGAAAATGTTTTGTCGAAAATCAACGTTTTGTTCAAAATAATTTACCGCAACGTTATCGCACCTTTGTTAACATGTTTTAACATGTATATTATACATTTTAATGTCTAAACATGTTTAATTTTATTTATCATAAAACTTTTAGAAGTCATTATTAAAAGTAATTAAGAATTAACAAAATTAAGAAAAGTAAACATCAAATCAAAATCCAACTAATTAATTACTTTTCCTTACTTAATTTTTAAGTAACTAAACATAAAATAAGAAGTGAAAGGATGATGTTAATTATTGAAAAAGTGGATGTTGCTTTAGGTTGAAGTAAGGATAGTTTGGTAATTTGGTAAGAGGTTATTTTCGTAAATCTATCACTTCTTTCTTTTTCTATAAATACCCGCCTCCTTCTTCGCTTTCATTCACATTTCTTCTTCTTCTTTTCTCAAGCTTCTTCATCTTTTTCCTCTTCTCTTTAATGAACTCCAAGACCTAGAAAAAATTATAAATAAATAATTTCAAATTTTTTACAAAATATACAAAATAAATCAATGTTTATTCTCTTCAAATCAAACTCCTCTTTTCTTCATATTTTACCTCTTCTTCTCTCGGCCATATCTTCTTCAAAACCGAACCAAAATGAAAAATTATTTATTCAAATCATGTATTTTTTCACTGGGTACAACTTTCATGTTGCCACTTTGTCTCATTCTAAACATAACCATGTCAAATGTCCACTTCTTTCCAGTGTTCTCTGGCCCAGTTTTTAAGCCAGAGAATAGACCATTTTGTTTTGATCATAACTTGATAATAGCTGAACCAAATTAAGAATTTTTTTTTCAAACTATGTATAATTCTAGTGGCTACAACTTTTATGTTGATCGCTTTTTTTATTTTTGAGGTTTGCTATATCTGAAACTCAATTATTTGAAGTACATTTTTGGGTCTATATTTGTGAATCCGAGAATAGCTCGTTTTCTTTTGACCATATCTTCCTCAAAAATATTAAAAATCAAGTGACTCTTTAATTTAAATTCAAGATAAAAGAAATTCAAACAATTTTCCAGTTAACAAGTTTTTCAAATTTTGAGAGTAAGAGAGTTGAAAACAAGAGAGAAATAACCTATTTTTCTGGTCTAATTTTGAGAATTCAAGGTCAAAGCTCTACCATTTTTTCGCTATACTTTCGGCCCATCTCAATCTCAAGCCTTGGGCGAGAACTTCGAAGGAAGGAAAAGTTGTTTACTAATATTTAAGTGGAGTAGGAAGTAGCTAATGAAGCGTGGATTAGTTTGAATGTTGATAGGAAGTTAATCGCTTTGGTTTATGATGAGAAACTCTATTAAATATCTATATTTATATATATACACGTTTGATGATGTGTTATGATTGCTATGGATGCTTATATATGTTTTGATCATCCAATATTAATTGTTTGATATGATTGTTAAATTTTTTTACCAGGTCACATTAATACACATCAAAAAGCGTAAAGAAAATAACTTTCCGTTTGAAAATGAAATGATATATATGGATTGCTTAAACCTTTTGAAAATAGTTTTAAAGTGAGTTAGAAATGTTTTATAAGCATTTGAATATGTTTAAAGAAATAAAAAAAGAAAATCAAGATTTCATCTTGTATATTTTAAATATGTCCAAAACGATTTTCTAGAAAAATCGAGCTTTTGTAGTAAAGTGATCAAAGTTTGAAATTGGTGTTTTAAATGTTTTAAATATTTGAAATAAATTCTAAAAATATTTTAAAATGTTTTAAAAGAGATTTAAATTTAAAACCTGGATTTCTAAATGATATAAAAGTTGTTTTGAAGAATATAGCTTTTAAAACACTGTTTGCAACATTTTTCGCAATACTTTTCGCAACACTATTAAATAATTTTTGAAATGTATTTTTATGCTTAACAATTCTTTCCTAAATATTTTTTGAATAATTTTGAAGGAATAATTAATTAATTTAAAGATGATTTGGAATTTTAATAAGAGTTTGAATAAATGGTTAAGAGGAATTGTTTATACCACTTAAACAAAATGTAAAAAATATTAAATGTATTAACAAACTGAGTATGCGAAAACAACTAGTATATTTGTCCCGTCTATGAAATATGGAAAGATAAAACAAGATGTTTAACTAAGGTTAAGAATGGAGCAACCAGTTCCCTGAACATACCTGCCCTATGTTTTCTCTTTTTAAGCGAGGGGTGGAATAGATCGAAAGGAAAGCCCGATGCTCTAAAATATCATATTTAAATTTTTCCAAGTTAAAAGAAAAGAAAAAAATTCTTTGAATGTTATTTAACCACTTAACATCTTTTATTCGATGGCTAGTACGAAGGAACTATAATCGGATTTGGATGATTCCAATCCGAAGAACCGGGATCAGACTTGGGTGATTCCTATCCGAAAACCCCTTCATACTAATTTTCGAAATGAAACATATTAATGATAAAGATCCTTGAAGACAAAGATATTCATGATGTAGGATTACTCGCCATTAGTCCCTGAAGGTGAAATTTACCACATCTAAAGTGGCAGTAGTGCTCTGTTATGAAAATTTTCGATTTGCAAGAATATGATTTAAAGTTAAGTAGAAAATATTTTATTAGGATTTAATAAATGATTTGGGAATATTTTCCCTAAGTTAAATGTTATAACTTGAATGAAATAAATCTTTGATCTAGATCTAATGAATGATTTGGAATGGTTTTCCTAAGTAAAGGAGAAAATGATTTGGAATTATTCCAAGTTTTAAGAAAGGTTTAAAAAAATCAAATGATTTAATAAATGAGGCTTAATAATTCCATATACTCCTGAAAAAAATGGAATAAATTGAAGAGAATATATTGAAGAAAGATATTTGATTTTAATAAAAGATGAAGTAATTGGTTTATGATTAATATCCACATATGAACTTAACATCTTTTAAAGCGATGATTGGCTTCGAAGGAACCAGGGTCAGATTTGGGCGATTCCTATTCGAAAACCAGTTCGAACTAATTTATCGAAAAATGAAGACCTGATAGAGAGAACGAAGAATGAAAACAAATGATTTTTGGGATGAAAGGACTGCTTGTTGATAATTCTGGTTAGCTCCTAAATACTAAGTAGCAGCGGTGCTTTCATTTCTAAAATTCTTTAGGTTGCAAGGACTTCTCGCTACTAATCCTAGGGTTATTTCCCGAATGGATGTGGTAAAAGAGTACCTTCGATTTCGTTCAGTCCCAGAATGAACTTATATGGTTGAATGTCTGACAGTGCAATTTCTGAGATTACATACATTGGTTTTTACGAACATACATCTGTGGTGGCGGAGAAGACAACTTCTCTAAGCTTAACACCCTCCCAGAGACAGACGAGCTCAAGGGTTGTATTTTTGTGGAAGGTAATTAGTAATCAACGGAAATGGCAATGTAGCACTCAGAGATGTGATATGTGCAAAGTGAAAAGATAATCGTAGCCTCAAGCCTCATCAACCAGAAATGATCAAAATAGGATTAGATGCAGTAATGCTAAGTGGGTTGTAATAACCCACATATTTTACGATTGTATAGTGAAATATTTTATTTAAATATAACATTATTAGTCGGATTTCAGTCCGGAAAGCTAATTTTTGCAAACAGTCGAATTAGGACTCGAGACCCCTTCCATTGTGTTCAAAATAAAGTTTGCGGCTTTTTTTAGTATAAACATCGATATGTTTGGAGTTAGCTTGAATTTTGACATTTTCACTTAGGGCTTTGGGTTTGGGTATCAGCCCAATTGACCTAACATAGGACCCTGGCTCCACCCCCTCTCCTCTCATCCATTATCATTTCCTAACACTTCAAGCTTTAAGCAAAAATGGAGGAAGAGAAAAGAGATTATGAATTCCTAAGCCCTAGCTTCATTTGCAAATCCAAGTTTTAGCTCCAAAATCAAAGAGAAACTTAGATTGGAGCTTTTAGAGTTGAGATTGAAGAGTGGTTGATCTTCCTTTGTTTTGAAGCTTCGCATTCCTTGTTTTTGCGTATAAGGTGAGTTTTTGAACTCACATCTATGTCTATATCTTTGATAGTTGTTAGGTAGTGATTCCTAACATCTATTCCTTGTCCATTTGCTTTGGATTGAATTGGTTTAATGAATATTCCAATTTTTGGTATTTTGAAGTTAAATCTTTAAAAATCCTAACTTTGATGTTTGATCATGTTTTGGTGGCGCATCGAAGAGCCTATAGGGTTGGGTTGCGGGATGGCAAAAACCCCTAGCGCCCATCGCTTGTCCGATCGCAAAATGTTTGGGATTTTGCCCCTTGGGGGGATAGGCTGAGAATATTGAAATTTCCAGTTCAGTCGACTTAACTAGAAGGTCAGTCGACTAAACCGAACCCAATAATTTTCCTGGGCTAGTATCAATCGACTGACCATTTTGGGTCAGTCGAATGAGACTAGAAACCGAAAGTTTCCAGGCATGATTCATTCGACTGACCACTTCGGTTCAGTCAACTAAACCTGGAAACAGAAAGTTTTCAAGATTTGGGCCAGTCGACTGACCATCCTGGTCCAGTCGACTGAATCTACTGTCTCTGCCTATTTTTCCTTTTGTGTTTGAATTTCTCACTTTTAATCGATTATTGTTTCTCAAATTTGTTGTTATCACCTTTGTTGACTTTGATATCTTCTTTTCAGAATTTTTGGGGAATATCCATTTTGATGGATTTGGTATCAATTTCTTTGGATTTATTTCACGTCTTCGAATGTGAATTTTTGGCGATTGATTGTTTTTACAACCAATTCTGTGATTTACCACTTTAAAATACAAAGGTTTTTATACTAGTAGTAAATATTCAAACTCTTTTACAAAGATGATTTCAACTCTATTTTTAATACAAATCTTGTTTATAAAACCGTTTTCCAATCTATTTGTATACACAAACCTTTACCTCATTCGTTTGAGAAACCTAATTCAACGGCTTAGTAAAACTATTGGTTTCAAAAATGGTTTTGAAAGATTGAAAAGACTCTGGAATGTTATATAAAATGATTGAAATACAATTATTAAGTTTGAAAATGAACTGGGAATGAATAAATAAAATTTGCAAGTGCAAGAAAATGAAATTGAAATCCATTTCGAATTGGTAAGTAAATAGAACTGGAATTGGAATCTGAATTGGATTTATAAGTGGAAATTTAAGTTAAGTTAAACAAATGATGTTTGAGATGGAATATTACTTAAGTAATGTTAACTAAAGTTGATTTTGGTATCGAAGTAAATTAATAAAGTGAATTAAATGAATATGAACTTGAGTTATATAAATGAAATTCAACCTTGTTTGTAAAATGAATTAGAAATTGAAGTAATGAATGAATTGAATGTAAATCAATTGAGTGTAAGTGAATTGATATGAAAAAAATGGATGTAAGTGTTAATTCATTAAAGCTAATGAAATCGAGGATTGAATAATTGAATTAAAGTCAATTAAATGTGTTAAACCAAATTTAATGTGAATTTAATAATTTGGTTATGATTTGGTTGTTATTTGATTGTTAGTTGATTGTATAGAAATTCATATGAAATTTGATTTGATTTGGAAGTGAACCAACTTGAATATGAATGAATACTGATTTGGTTATGGATGTTAGTTAGATCATAGTTGTTTGGTGGTTGCATTTGTTGTTTTGTTGCAATTGCTATGTTGGCACATGTAGTTGTTATGTTGTTATATGTTGTATATTGATGTTACTTGCCTATATACATGTTATCATTATTGTTGAGTGTTAGGTGTGAATTTCGCTTGCTTCGCATTTGGAGCTCGTTTTCGCGCTATATTAGTCATATATGCTCGCTAATAATACATAAGGTACATATCTCGGATTACATATCGTACTTTTATACTTTTTTCCCTACGGGATGCCTCATTACTTGATGAGATGTATATTTGTGATATATATACTATCTTTTTTTTCGGATCGAGCCGCGCAAAGGAGGCTATGGCAAATTTTTCTGAAAATTTAAGGCGTTAGAATATTTTTGAGAAAATTGGAAAAATTTTGAAAACTATAAGTTGATTTTGAGTTGAAAAGATAAACAATATAGTTAGTTTTGAAAAGATAACTAAGTATGATTTGAAAGCTTAGTAAAGTTATTGTAAGAAGTTTAACCATTGGATTTTGGGAAAGTTAAACACTTAAGTGAATTTGAAATTTTAATTTGAACAAATGGTTTTGAAAAGTTAATGGATTCTGTAACTTTTTCTTACTTGGTAATTTCGAGGACGAAATTCTTTTAAGGCGGGAAGTTTGTAACGACCCGGAATTTCTGTCAATTGAAATTCGTATATTTAGTTGATTTCAAATATTAATAACTAAAATTTGTAAGTCGAATAAATTTTATTTCGAATATCTAGATTTAATTGGATAACTAAATCGATAATTTAATGTGTGAAATTACAGAAATAATTGGAAATTGGGTTTAAAATGATCAAAATTGATTTATAAAGTTGTGTTAAAACATATTGGAGTTAGAGTGATGTTATAGGACTTTTAACATTTAATTAAAAGTTAATTTGTAGAAATTGAATATTTTAATATTTAATTGACAAGTAAAAATAGCCATTTTTCAAACAGTCTCCGATTTCGTCGAATCAAGTTTCATCGGATCCGTAATGTTATATTATTGTATGGTTTCAAATTTCATGTCAATCGGACTTACGGTTTGTCCGGGGCAAGCTAAAACGCGTAGAAATCGATTCGAGTGAATTCTGAATATAAATAATTCGATTCGAAATCGTATCTTCCAAATTTGATCGAATTGGCTCCCGATATATATTCCATTGTGTTCGGAATAGGGGTAAAACATTATAAACGCCAGGCGACACACTTCTTTTGGAGTTTGAAAATTTTTGGGATGAATAGTGCACGAGAAATTTCTATATAAGGACCTTTATTTTCATTTTTTACACCAAACCCTAACCAGAAACCCTAGCCGCCACCTTCAGAAATCAATGGCCGAAACGTTCATTCTTTCTCCCTTCAATTTCTTCAAATCCAACGACATTTATGAGAAACCTTCAACATGAAAGTCGTAGAGCACGTCAAGATCTTTAATCTCAACGGTGGTGATCGTAAATGGAGCTTTGGATCATCGGCAAATTGAGCTTGAAGGGCCGAAAGTCATGCATGTCATTCGAGACCAGATGACGACCGATCTTGGAGATATTTGAGCCGAGTATGGAGTCGGCTACAAGCTACGTGGTGATGGTGTTTGATCGTTGCAGTAGTCATCGGGTTGGTCGCAAAAATTCAAGGGATAGCGGCGGCTATGGGTTAGGTTTCGATCGCGTTACCTGATGTTGAGGAAGAAGCAAACACGCGGCCCAGATCTGCGTTGCTCGAAATCAATGGCTAGGATTTGTTCTAGGTTTAAAATTTAATAAAAATTGTAATTTAATTATATTTTAAATTCGTGTAAACTTTAAAACTGTGTAACTTTTCATACGAGGTCCGTTTTGGACGAAAGGAATTGCGACGGGTTCGTATTGACGAACACTACGCGATGGAGCTGGATTGGGGTTGATTGGAGCTAGTGAAAATTTTGGGTAAAATTAAACGCGCGTTTAATTTTATTCAAAATAAAACACTGAAACTGTTATTGAAACCAAGGTGAGAACTTCTCACTCAATCGAAATTGTTTCGATTTAAATTTTGAATAGTTAAATTTAAAATTTCTTAATTGGGTGATTAAATGATAAATTATTATCTGTTGTTTTAAATAGACCCTATACGCCGTATATTAAGCGGATGTTATTTATTAAAAACATATACCGCGATAATTCCAACTTGATGTGGAATTGGTATTATATATATACTTGGAGTTGATTTTTCCGCATTATATAGCGGATGAGACCCTATTGCGCTACATAATAGCGGATAATATTTTATAAATCCCATATACCGCGATATTCCGTATTGAAACGGAATTGGTATTGTGCTAATGTCTGTGGATGCAGGGAAACAGGTTGGAGAGATCCAACTGGATTCCTCACCAGTATTTATTTGATTTCAGATATTGTGATATTTGTTGATTATCATATGATGATATATGATGTTTGGATGCCATGATTGATTATTTGGTGCTGTTGCATCACTGGGCCTATTTTGGAGTTTTAAAAATGTTAAAGGAATGATTTTCAAAATTTAAAAGGATTTAAAAGTGATTTTTGAAAGTGTATGTTTTATTAAATTTTTTAATTAATTAATTTTAAATAAATAAACGTTATAATTTTAATGTTATAAAATTTATGATTTTTGAGAAATATAGTTAAAATGTTATTTTTGAAATATGGAGTTAATGAATTTTATAAAATAGTTTAAATTGGGATTTTTGAATTATTATAAATGGTTTATATAAAAGGTTTATAAAATTGATATTTATAAAATTAAAATATTGGAATTATAAAACGAGTTTTTATAAGTGTTAAAAGAATGAAATATAAATGGATTTCGTAAGTAAATGAAACTTATAGATTTATAAATTGTGAAGTTATAAAATGAATAGATTTTGTAAAATAAAAGATTTTTTTAGTTAAATTTACTTATAATTTAGATTTAGCAACTAAATAAGATATAATAGAATTCGTAAATAAAGTTATTTTTATAACTTGAAGTTTTAAAATATATTAATGTGAATTTATAAACATTGATTTATAAATTCAAGATTGATTGAATTTGATAAGTTAATTTTTATAGCTTATTAAAGGAGTATATTCACGATTTTGAACAGTGAATAATATATTAAAAGAATGTTTAGGGAGTGATCTTTTAAATGGAATTAAAATGATTTGAAGTTGTTTTAAAATGTGTTACGGATCGAAATCCTAGATTTCAACATTCATTGTTGAAATAGACGTTTTCGAGAAATAAGGAAAAGATGGATTATAACACTGTTGTTATAGTAAATGATTTCCAAAAGGAAATATTTTTGTATAGTATTGGGATTTATATATCTATCTTAATTTCGAATCCCTATATTAGTGATTTTTGGTTGTCGTAACGATGTTTTACGCAACATTCGTTTGGACCGAAATAAATGAATGGCTTAAGAGAATGTTGTCCTTAAAAGAATGAAATATATACTTAATCGTTTTTAAGTATATTGAATAATTTCTAAGTATTGAAAATAAATAGATGTGTAAATTACTTATTGTTAAATAAGTATTTGGAAATGTTTTTCCAATATGAAGTGAAATGTTTTAAGATTATCTTTTTAAAGATAAATTGAAGAGAATATTTGGCAAGTTATTTAATTTATGGAAGATTAATAACAAGGGCCTAGTGATTGTTATGGTGCTGAATATTTGTTGGTTTGCTTTGATAGTTAAATAACCGACTATCGACATTTACCTTTAAATGGGTATTTGTGTGATTTGCTTGAATTTGAATGCTACACTTATTTTTAAAAATAAGCGCTCATTATTCGGTTTAGCCAGGAGAGGACCTTTGTGTCATAAATCCCATTCTGAATAAGTGATATGTCGTAATGGATAGCATTTGAAGACCGGTGTTGAAGACTGGGTATTCTTGAAAACGGAAGGATTGTCGTCGAATGACTCTGCATCGGCCGATCTCCGATATAGAGATTTTATCACCCTTTGTGATGGGAAATCCGGTCGTGATTAGTGAATATCCGGATTGCAAGGGCTTCTTTGGAAGTGCCTTCGGTTATGTTCGAACCCAGAACGGACTTATATGGATGTGTGTCTGACGTTACAATTTGAGATGTAAAGCAGGTTTCTATCAAATATATTTCTGTTGGTGGCGGAGAATTTACTCTCTTAGCTTAACACCCTTCTCTGAGACGTACGAGCTTAGAGGTTATGTAATTGATGGTTACTAGGGATATATTCCCAAATTGGTAATGTGGCATACGAAGTGCTGTTGAGCATTTCTTGATCAAAGCGTGGCTTTTGTAAAAAGCGTAGCTTTGTGGACGAGAGTTCGTCGGACCTCACACCCTAAAAATGGTCAAAACAGGAAAAGATGCAGCAAGGTTATTAGGGGACAGCACCCCCTTAGTTTATGCCATTTCCTTCTGGATAGAGGTGGTGTTATGGTATGGAGCCCTGATACTTAACCTATGTTGCTGCTACAAACTTATTACTTTGTGGTTGTTGGTGAATCCCGGGATTTAGGTCGGTTGCGACCGGAGGATGGCATATTCGTGTCAGTAGTTACCCAGCTAGGGGTAACCCGGCCTTGTGTTGGCAGATATCTAACCGTAATGTTAGGTTAGGTTCTTGGGGCGTCTTTCCAGAGGCGTACCTATGTGGCAATGGGAAGTTCCTTGGCCTGACCATTTGTTGGAAATCCAAACTCCAATACGAAACCCTATACGGTTTTAGTTGTAGAACCTGCCATTTACTTATGGTGGCGCCCCACTGTTTAGATGGTAGCTATAGTAGGCATAGTTCGGAATGTCTATGTTAGCCAAGATTTATATCTTTACTTTCGAAAAGTTTTCCTACACTTTGCACTTATAGTAATAATATCAAATAAATCTTCTCTACGTATCAAGCATATTTGACTATCATAAGGAGAAATCTCCTCCGATTCTGCGTTTGCATTGTTTGTGTGTGCGGAAGGCCTTATGGTAGTCTCATTTTCCAAAAGCATTGTGAATCTAATTTTAAAATATTTCTTTGTTGATTTTTAAAGATAAACTGTTTAAGTTCTCACTCCAGTCCCATGACTGACCTGGAGTTTATTGTTTCCTTCCTAAACTAAGGGTGCCCACCAATTTTAACACGGGCAGTCTAGAGTTAGGTTATCAGGTCATTCTGGAGATTCAGGAGTTGCTGTGGAGATCAGGAGCAGGCCGGATGGCTTGGCGTATCAATTAGTATATAGTACTTCTTCTCCGTTGTTTGTTGTTGTAAACTCTGATTATGCAATGTAATGTAATGTGATGTAATGCAATAACTAATATAGTTCTTTGTTTTAAAGATATTCATTTATCTATTATATGTTGTTCCGCTGCGATTGTGAGATTCTATTATTGTTTCTGTTGTTTTTTTTTTTTCCTTCTTTCTCTTTCTGTCTTCTACCTCTTCTTTAACCCTAATGGTACGGTTTTCCGGCCTTCGATTGCTGGGCAGTTGATACAGTGGGCGTATTGATGTCGACCTTCGTGGACGAAAAATTGCACTCGTTACACGATGCCCTTAGTCGTAAGCAACAAGCGGTTATTTCTATGATGATATCTGAATGGAACGATCTTGGGATTTTGTCCACTTGCAAGACTCGAGATCGTGAATCCGATTTATGTTCATCTCTTGTTCTATGTAGCCTTGAGGCTCATCCTTCTCTTTTAGACCACATTCTTGAAGCCTAAAAGCTAGATCCTAAATTGGCTCTTCTTAGCCAAATTTGTAGGGATAATATTGATATTAAAGGTTTGAAAGACATTGATATTGATGCTCGTGGCCGTATTCAAAAATTTGGTAGACTCACCGTGCCAAATATTAGTGATCTTCGTAAAGACATTTTAGAAGATTCTCATCGTTCAAAATTTTCCATTCATCCCGATAACAGTAAAATGTACGCCGATGTGAAGAAACTTTATTATTGGGATGGGATGAAATCTGATATTGCTAACTTCATTAAGTGTTGCATGACTTGCCAACTTGTTAAGGCCGAGCTTTAAAAGCCCGGTAGGTTATTGCAACCTTTGGACATTCCAATTTGAAAGTGGGACCAAATTTCCATGGATTTTATTAACAGTCTCCCCCTTCTCGTTCAGGCCATGATAGTCTATGGGTGATAGTTGATAGACTTACGAAATCCACCCATTTTATTCCTGTTCGGTCCAACCGGACCGTACCTCTTTTGGCCAAACTCTTTATTAAAGAAATTGTTAAATTCCATGGAGTTCCTACTTCCATTGTTAGTGATCGTGATCCATTGTTTACTAGTGGATTTTGGAAGAGTCATCAAAAAGATTTAGGAACAAAGCTTAATTTTAGCACCGCTTATCATCCTCAGTCCGATGGACAAACTGAGCGGGTGAATCAAAGTCTTGAAGATCTTCTTCGTGTATGTGTTCTTGATTTTGGTGGGAGTTGGGAAGATCACATTTCTTTTGTTGAGTTTTCCTATAATAATAGATTCCAATCTAGTATTGGTATGGCACCTTTTGACGCACTCTATGGAAGGTCATGTCGATCTTCTTCTTGTTGGCTTGAGGCCGGTGAGAAGCTGGTTTTAGGTCCAGACTTTATTCGTGATTCCATAGAAAAGATTGACCTTATTCACCATAGGATGAAAGAAGCTCAAAGTAGACAAAAATCCTATGCCGATAATCGAAGAAGGAAATTAGAATTTTCTGTGGGAGATTTGGTGTCTATTCATGTTTCACCTATGAAGGGTGTTGTGCGTTTCAGTCAATCGGGAAAGTTAGCACCTCGATATATTGGCCCATTTCCCATCGTCGAACGTATTGGTACCGTGGCTTATCGCCTTTTATTATTGGCTCATTTTTCTGCTATTTATGACGTATTCCACATCTCTCAGTTATGGAAATGCCTTCGAGATTCCGATTCTATTCTTGAGTCCGGTGTTGTGGAAGAAATTGAAGTTTCGCTTAATCTGAATTATGAGCAACATCCTATTCGTATTATTGCTTCGGAGGTAAAACGCCTTCGAAATAAAGATGTCCCTCTTGTGAAAGTTCAATGGTCCTCAAATCCTAAGGATTATTCTTGGGAATCTAGAGAATTCATCGAGCGAACACATCCGGACTTACTCTCTCGCGCTCTTTGAGGTGAACTTCTTACTTCAAATTTCTTTTGTGTTGATATGCTTTTATGATTGTTACTCTTTATTTTCTTCCTAAATATTGCGATGACGCAATTTCTTTAAGGAGGGGAGTCTGTAACAACCCGCAAATTTTACGATTGTATATTTAAATATAGCATCGTTATTCAGATTTATGTCCAAAAAGCTACTTTTTGCAAACAGTCGAATTAGGACTCGAGACACCTTCTATTGAGTTCAAAATGACGTTTGCGACCTTTTCGAGTATAAACATCGATATGTTTGGAGTTAGCTTGAATTTTGACATTTTCACTTTGGGCTTTAGGTTTGGGTTTTAGCCCAATTGACTTAACATAAGACCCTAGCTCCAACCCCTCTCCTCTTCATCCATCCTCATTTCCTAACACTTCAAGCTTTAAGAAAAAATGGAGGAAGAGAAAAAAGATTAGGAATTCCTAAGCCCTAGCTTCATTTGCAAATCCAAGTTGTAGCTCCAAAATCAGAGAGAAGCTTAGATTGGAGCTTTTAGAGTTGAGATTGAAGATGGTTGATCTTCCTTTGTTTTCAAGCTTCTCCTTTTTTTGTGTGTATAAGGTGAGTTTTGAACTCACATGTATGTTTATATCTTTGATAGTTGTTAGGCAGTGATTCCTATCATCTATTCCTTGTCCATTTGCTTTGGATTGAATTTGTTTTATGAATGTTCCAATTTTTGGCATTTTGAAGTTAAATCTTTAAAAATCCTAGCTTTGATGTTTGATCATGCTTTTGGTGGCGTATCGAAGAGCCTATAGGGCTGGGTTGCCGATTGGCGAAAACCCCTAGCACCCATCGTTCGTCCGATTGCAAAATGTTTGGGATTTTGCTCCTTGGGGGCTAGGTTGAGAATAATGGATTTCCAGTTCAGTCGACTGAACTAGAAGGTCAGTCGACTGAACCGAACCCAAGAATTTTCCTGGGACCCGTATCAGCTGACTGACCATTTTGTGTCAGTTGACTGGGCCTGGAAACCGAAAGTTTTCAGGCATGATTCGGTCGACTGACCACTTCGGTTCAGTCGACTGAACCTGGAAACATAAAGTTTCCAGGATTTGTGTCAGTCGACTGACCATCCTGGTCCAGTCGACTGAATCTGCTGTCTCTACCTATTTTTCCTTTTGTGTTTGAATTTCCCACTTTTAATCGATTCTTGTTTCTTAAACTTTTTGTTATCACCTTTGTTGACTTTGATAACTTCTTTTCGGGAGTTTTGGGTAATATCCATTTTGATGGATTTGGTATCGATTTCTTTGGATTTAATTCAAATCATCGAATGTGAATTTTTGGTAATTGATTGTTTTTACAATCAATTCTGTGATTTGTCACATGAAAATACAAAGGTTTCTATATTAGTAGTAAAAATTCAAACTCTTTTACAAAGATGATTTCAACTCTATTTTTAATACAAAGCTTGTTTATAAAACCGTTTTCCAATCTATTAGTACACACAAACCTTTACCTCATTCGTTTTAGAAATCTAATTAAATGGCATAGTAAAACAAGTGGTATGAAACGCTTACATTTACTTTGTCGGTTAATTTTTCGACTTTTTCGATTGAAACTCTTTTGACAACTTTCGAGTGGTGATCTACAATTTGTTCGTAAATATTTAAGTTAAGCCAGTGATTATGGGACATGAAGCTAAACTCATTTATTTACTAGCATAGTGTAATTGACACTTCTTGATGGTCGATGATGATCATTTTGTGGATTAGACTAGCGATGTGCGATGTCTCTTTATCCGCGTGGGGGACTGTACCCCGTTTATGGAGTTTCGGGTCAAATTGGTGGGTTAGCGACCCATGGTCTTTGGGCCATTTGTGGAGCTTCGGCTCAAAGGTCTTTGGGCTGTTTGTGGAGCCTCGGCTCAAATTGATGGCTAGCAACTATGGAATAGCGTTCCGTTTGTGATACACGTGTTAATGAGTTTTCATGCTTGTTTGAACGTATACTTTTCATAGTATGGCATTATTGTATCATACGTATTTGTCATATCTGTTATTCTATCTCATTTTATCCGATATTTATAGCTAGACTGATCCGTTTATTATTTTCTTATTAAATAATACTCGGGTCAGACCGAGATGTTATAGGTGCCTCTACTAGACTCCTCTTCAGGGAACATTACCTAACTTTTGACTAACTACTTTAGTTTAGTAGTTTTTGTTGTTATACATACGAGATGGAGACTCCTTGGTGTATAGATATTCTTTTTTCTAGCACTTGTATCTACTCTTTTGTGATATTGTGGGTCTTGTTTGACCACTACTCTGATGTACACTTCTATGTGTTATATTCATATCTGTTTCTGCCATTGTGATATGGATATCTGTGACTGATTTGTATTATGCTTATTTCAATATTTGTTTCCGAAGATTATATATAGCCACTGTGTAGTAGCGTTGAGTTTGTATCGGTATGTCGGATTTCCTCATGAATCGAAATGCATGTTATACTATCTGACATATCGGTGCTCGCACAAAGCAATTACACGGATCGTCGCTCCTCAACAGCCATATTCTTCGTGCTAGTTGATGGCATTACCTAGTGTCCTTGGCTAGTGTGACCATAGAGGTGGGGCGTCACATGGGTCATTCCCAATTAGGGTATGATCATTCCCTTCTAAATATATTTTTTCCCGCTATGACGTTTGGGATGTAAATTAATGTGGTTTGTATGCCAGAGCATGCTAGGATAAAGGTCAGTAATGACTGTGGGATGATATATTCGATACCATCGAGTCACAGAGATATGCTGGTCTTGTGTTGGTAGAGGATTATTTATGATGGTCCTCGGTATATTCCTCTAGAGATGTACTACCAAATGGTAGTCCCTTCACCTGGTCATTTATATAGAAATTCATTCTTTAATAAGAACCTACGATTTTGTTTGTAGAGCCTAGTATGCTGGAATTTAATAATGTTAACAACTTTGGCTAAGATTAGTTTGTTTATTTGCAAATATTTTCAAAGAATGTCATTAGAAATAATACCAAATGTTTTGATATAAAAGTGTTTTAAGTTATCATAAGGTAAAAACTCGTCCTTGTTTACGTGTGGGCGTGGTCTTATAAGATATTCTTTCTTTTTAAAGGATTTTATTTAAAGGCTGATATATGACACTATCATATATTATTGAGTTTTTCTCACGCTGGTTTATCAAGCCTGATCCGGGTATTTTCAATACTCGGGTAAGATCAGAGTAGTTTCAGTTTTAGTTGAAGACGGTTGAAGTTTCCAGAGGAGAGCTGGAGATATTCATCTACGCATGGACATATTCTATTATCCGTTGTGGTTTGTTAGTTTTAGTTTAATGCTGCCAGCAATTGTAAGGACAGATGTGTATAACTGTCCAAAGCTGAATTTATGTTAGACTCTGATGTATGTATTTAAAAGTTTTCCATTGTAAAGATATTTTTTTAATATTATATATTATTCCATTCGTATGAGATTCTTTTCTGTCTTATTTTCTTTATTACCCTTCATGTTCCATCTTTTCGTGCAAATTTAGTTGGGCATGTGTCGTTTATTGTCGATTCAAAGGGTTTGGAAAAATGGGTCATGACAAGATCATATGCATATGGATGTGTGCGCATTTGCATATTTTATTTTATTTTATTACATGGTTACTAGGATGATTATCACATAATTGTTGCATTTGGATGATGATTGTATCACGCATATAGAACTACCGGTTATCATTAGGGAATTTGCACTCATTTGGATACATGACACAGACATGATTTCATAAAAGGAGGTTGATTGAATCAGTAGCCCGCCTAATCTTTTGCATTAGTTAGGGACATTGACACTACACTAATAGCAAAAATTATCATAAATCGTATTAGAAAGACTTGAGGACAATGGGTGCAATGGATGATGGTTGAGTAGTTGGTTGTAGAACTTGGATGTGAACATTTATTTCATTCTTCTATCCTTAGAGACTTCGGGGACGAAATCCTTTAAGGAGGGGAGAATTTAACAACCCAAGAATTAAGCTATAATAATTAATTAATGAATTAATTAAATGATAAAATAACTTTTTGAAATTATCATAATTGAGCATGGGAGTATTACCACTTGGTGTCCGTGGTAATTTTCTGGTCAATTTCCATATATAGAATGTCAGAATCCAAGCTAGGATGAAAAAATACGAATTAAACAAGAAATTAGAAATATATATATGGCTAGGTCGACACCTAGGTCGACCTACCCACTGCCTAGTAAGGGGTGGTCGACCTGCCTTGTGTTTTGGACGTTAAATCGTCCAGATGCAAATATGACATGTTTTTCAATTTCTTTTGCATTTCGCGCATCCGTGCTTCCTTCCGATAGTTCCCATCGAGCCAATGACGTGGTTGTGCTAGATTTAATCTTCAAATCCAACGGTCTAAGATCCACAAGTGACACTGTAAATAAGACCTTAGGCCCAGCTATTTTTCTCATTCAGATTTTCTCTATCTGGGTACATTGCTTGAGGCTGGACCCTAAAAAGGAATATTTTTCCAAGGAGAAGTTCTTTTTAATTAAAATATTTTATATGCTATATGTGGATCTGGAAAGTCCAAGGAAGGAGCTAAGGACCACAGGTGACTGTTTAAGTAATTATTTTAGATTTTTAAGTAATTTAAAATAATAGGGTTTTCAACAACTGCGGTTTTTCTACAATTTTGAGACTGCTTTTATACAAGTTGTTTGCAGTTAATTTTTAATGTTCTCTTCAGTCTATTTTATTTAGCTTTTTTATATAGCTATTTTATTCATTTATATATAGTTATTTACTGTCATTTACTATTGTTTGTATTTTATTTACATCCGTTTTACGTTAGATTTCAGCCTGTAAATTTTAGTTCTTTTTATTCCTTTTACGCAAATAAATTAATAAAAAGTAGGTAATTTTATAATATGGACTAACTTTTAAGAACACTAAAATTAAAAAAAATTGGACGTAAATAAGTAGAACTGTAATAAAGAAAAATATAGATCGAAATAGGCAAATTTGACATTTGCAAGCAAGTTATAACTAGTAGATTATAACTAGAGAGATAAGATAAAAGAGAAATTATAACATAGGTTATAATTAAACAGAAAGAATAGAAAGAGGTTATTTTAAAGACTTACACTAAGTTAATAAGCTAATAAAATAGAGATAATAGAAGAGGCTTATTTAAAAGACTTAGAATAAGTTAATACGCAAATAGAGCAGAATGAGTAGAAGTGGCTTATTTAAAATACTTTTATTAGGTTAATAAACAAAGATAGAAGTAGGGCCCATACCCAACAGCATTCTCTTTCAGACTAGGACTGATGGTTTCACGATAGGTGAGGCCGGGCATGACCCTTTCAGAGTAGGACAGATGGTCTCATAGTAGGTTGGGTGAGGCTGGGACATGCTTATGCTAACTAAAGTAACTAAGAGGCCAATAGATAGAAGTTCAAATTAGGGGATTTGGGCAAGAAGAGAAACTAGATTTTTTTTGGTAGGACCCAAATTAGCAGCATTCCCTTTTAGACTAGAACCGATGGTCTCACAACACACTTTGGTGAGGCTGGGCAGGATCCTTTTCGACTAGGACTGATGGCCTCACAACGGAGGAGGTGAGGTTGGGCACGCTTATGTTGTATAGGGTAAGAGGGAGCAACAGATAGTGCGAGCCTAACGGTGGTCGTCCATGCGGCCTCGGTTTAGGGAGATAAGTCGCTATTGAGTTCCCAAGCACTAACATGTGTCTCTGTGGGACCCATGTTAGGGACTAGTGTGAGAAATGCGGATTACGGATCTTAAGGCTAGGATTAACGCTAGAGGGTGGGTGAATAGTGTTAGTAAAGAATTACTAAATCTTTTTTATTTATGTTAATTTAGACACCGATGTATGCAATATACAGACACAGATATGTTCATGGAAACAAACACAGATGCAGAAATAAAACAAAAGCAGTAAAGGAAAAAACACACCGGATTTTATACTGGTTCGGAGTTACCCTACATCCAGTCTCGCAACACAAGTACAAATATTCCTTTCAAAAGCAATTGTACAATTACACCCTCGGTTTCAAGGCTATGAGGTACACCCTCCAGAATTTTCATCCTCTGGGTTGAGATACTTGATTTCCGGGCCACAAGTTCACCCAATTGATTTACCAAGGCTACAATCACACCTTTTCTCTTTTGATTGATTTTCAAGGCTACAATCACACCTTTTCTCGCTTAATAGATTACAAAGAAGTCTATAACTCTGAATAGCACTGAGAAACTTGTAGAGAGAGTGATAGAGAATCAAACTAGAAGTAATCGAGTTCGATTCAATGTTGATTTCGACGGAGTAATGATAAGAATATGTATTAAGAAAAGTGAAAGAAGAAAAGGAGTGAAAAACCAGAAAATCTGATTTAAAATTAGTTGAAACTAACCCCTATTTATAGAAGAACAACAGCCATGTCCATTCGTGAAGAGTTATGGTGAATAGACACTTCTTTTGAAATTTAAATTTTGAACTCAACTGACACCATGTCGACATGGGGTACATAGGCATGTCGACATCCCAAAGCATTTTTTAATGTCTTGATTTTATTTGAAAATGACCTTTATCTTGTATTAAAACTAATTTGAACTTTATAAATATACTTGAATATAGTTAAAATTCATAAGTAAATATAGAGAATAATATATATAGAATTTAACTCTAATTTTATATTTTAAATCTAAGTATAAATATTTAAAAGTTAAATATATTATATTAAAATATAGTTTAAAATCAGGAGTAATTTGACTTTGAAATTAAAGATGATTTTGAGGCTAAAATTATTTAAAATCAGGACAGAGGGTTTTGAATCTTTTAAAAGGAAAGTTTTGAAAACATTTTGAAAACGGGATATAATTTTGAAAAATCATTTTGATGAATTGTCGTGGTTTGGGATGGAGCTAATGAATACACTGCACAAGAAGGCCATGAAGATTGCAAAGGGATTGAATTATCCCTCCAAGGGTTGTTATTGACTCATGTACTGATGGGAGCTACCAATGAGTCACTAGTAGTGATTGCGCTTATGTCAGATGCAGTTAAGGAAGGATAAGTTATGGAGGTTCCAAAGTCAGAGAATTCTAAGAAGCTATGGTGGAAGAACAACAAGAATAAGTAGAAAAGAGGAGGACCTCAAAAACAGATTAAGAAAAGCTAGAAATGCAATAACTGTGGTCCGGTTGGTCATTACGCAAGAGACTGCAAGAAGGAGACAATGAAGATAAACTGTTATAATTGTAGGCAGCCTGGTCACCTTAGTAGACTTTGTCCTCAGAGGATGGGGTAGGCAATGGGTGCACCTACATTATAGATTCAGGCTTTGGATGCAGCGCCTTCCAACATAGGACTAGATAGAGGTAGAAAAGTCATCATAGAAAGTTTGTTTTTTGTTTGATTTTCCCATTTGGACTCTTTTCAATTCCGGAGCATGACACTCTTTTATTTTGAGTTCTTTGGTTAATTGTTTGCACTTAGACATCTCTTTAGTAGTAGACCCCATCGTTGTTTCAAACCCCAAAGGAGGATCTGCACACTTGTCAATGATCTGTAGGGGTTTGAAGATTTTTATCCTAGGCATAGAGTTTGCCTATGATGCCTATGTATTGGGATTTTTGGGGTATGGGTTGATTATGGGGATGAATTGGCTATCCACTTATTGTGGCGACCCGACTTCCTATCTCTAGGAAGACGCATCGCTAATGAAGAAAGAAAGGGATAGAAGAAGAAAACAAAGAGAAAGAAGAAACGCAACAACAACAGAGAACTCACAGCGGAACGAATGAAATATAATAAATCACATAAAATATTACATAGTATCATATTACATCAGAATACACAACTTATACAACACATATTAGACAGTTATAAACATCTGTCTAACTATACAACTCAAGAACACAACATACAGTTACCAAACAAACACAGCGGAACCATAATATATCTACACGTGGAAGCCTCCTGCTCCATATCTCCTCCAGAATTCGTCAAGCAAACCTGAATCACTTGACTACTCATATATAATATGAGTACCCAAGAGTTTAATAAAACAGAAAATAAATATTCGGGTCAGACAGGGGTCTGGTGTGAGTAAACGGGTTAAAATTGCTTAACTTTAGAAAAACCTTTGAAAAGAAAAGGTATCACGTAAGACTTCCCACACATAAACATGAAAAAGTTTTTACCTTATGCTAACCAAAACATTTGATAGGAAATCCAGTGATATTACAATAGTGTCTAGGGTTTTCAAGTAAATAAGAAATAACCAAAATTGTTACATTCATTAAATTCCAGCTACTACCCACAAAAGTGGGTAATACAAACAAAACCGTAGGGTCTCGTAGGAAGAATGGGTTTCCATTAATGGCAGGGCTACCGGGGTACCGCCCCTCACAGTACGTGGCCTAGATCAACGTATAGAGGAGCCACCCTAACTCCCCTGCAACACAAGGCCGGAACCGTTCCTTACTGAACAGTCCCGAATAAGACCACCCCGTGGTTGGCGCGACAACCCACACACTAAGCCGAAATAGAAAGGTACCCCTAGACAGGGGTAAATCTCACTCTCAAGTGGGGGCTACCCACGAAGCCTTGCTGCACCTCCCCTGTTTTAGCCATTCCCGGTTGATGAGGCTTGAGGCTGCGACTACCTTTATAGAGCACATCTATATTAGAATGCTCATCGTCCACCTGACGATGTTCTGAAAGCATTCAATCCATACAAGTTCGTTCCAGGTTCGAACGAAACCGAAAGCACTATCTCGTTGCACTCATTTTGGAATCACCCTCAGAGTCAACGACCATAGCCCTTGCACTCTAAATCACCATCTCGAACCTATAAGTACTGTTCCGTCAAACTCATCACGGAATCACCCATAGAGTTATACTGACGTATAGTTCTTATACCTCGAGTCTTCACTAAGCTCCACTTGGATTCACGACCTAATGTTTAATGGGAATCGATGTGGTTTTCGGATTATCCAAACATGGAAACCTGATCCCGGTCTCACCGAAACCAAACGCCATTTTAATGTCCAAGTTGTACTTAAGGGTTTAAACGGTTTAACTTATATTCAGGATGATATAAACAAGTAGATGAATCACATTATCACAATAGATAATTCATATCAAACATTCATCTCACAAAGCATCATATCACATATCAGAGACATTCAAATCATCCAGTATCAATCAATATCAATCACCCAATATCAATCATCCAATATTAACCAATCATCCAATATCAATCAATCATTCATAAGCAGAATTGATTATCTCTAAATCAATTGGATTACCTAAATCCTTCCTCATTAATTTATCCCAGATAAATAAATTAATAAATCATCTCTTAATGATCTTCATTAATTAATCTTTTTTGATTAATTATACTTTTAATTACATTCAAGTAATTAACCTTAACCATATACAATAATTAACCTTTAATTACTTTCATTAATTACAATAATTAATGATCCTTCATCTACTTCATTTATTAATCAATTATAATTAATTATATTTCTCAATTAATTACAATTAATTAATCACACTTTAATTAATCACATTTATTAATCGACCTTGGTTAATTCATCAGTTATATTAACTAATGATCCTTATTAATTAATAATTAACTTGTAATTAATCATCTTATTAATCAATCTTAATAAATCATAAATAGTAATTTACAACTTGTAATTACTTATGTTAATTAATTAACTTCTTAATTAATTATATTAACCCTTTGATTAATTAATCCAATTAATTAATCTTTAATTACTTTATTAAGTAATTATAAATCAATTAAATTAACAAATAATTCTTAATTATTAACTTTATTAATTAATTAAAATTTTAATTAATTACACTTTGTAATTAATCTTAAATTAATCTCATTCATTAATTAATTAATCACATTTATTAATTAACTAAAATAATTAAGTAATTAACTTTTAATTACTTACATAAGTAATTATATTCTAATTACTTCCATTAATTAATCTTGATTACTCTCTTAATTAATTACCTTAACAAATAATTAATCCCATCATTAAATAATTCTTAATTCATAAATTAATTAATTATTCCATAATTAATTAACTTCAAAACAATTAAATAGATCAATCCCTTAATTGATAACATCAAGCGATTACCCTTTAATCACTTTAACTAATTACTCCTATGAGTAATTTCCTTTAATTACTTCCATAAGTAATTACCTTTCTTAATTACATTCAACAATTAACCATAAATTACTTCATTAAGTAATTACACTTAATTAATCCATAATTAAGTGATTATTTAAAATTAAATAAACAATTAAATAATTATTTAAAATTAATTAAATAATTAATTAACTTCTTATATTTAAAAATCCTTAATTAATTAAGAAAACATTTATCTTAATTGAAACAAATCATATTAAATAAGTATTCTTAAGTTAATAACAAAGATAAATTAACCCTATTTATTTTCATAATTAAATTATTTGAATAAATCAAATTTTAATAACCATAAAGACCAATTATTCAAGTTTGTTTACAATAATAATAACATTAACCTTTATTTGAAAATAATGTATTTAAAAACAAATTTTCAAAATTCAAAACATATTAATCATCTAAGTTAAACTTATTCATTCAAAATGAAATTTGAAACTTTAGTTTTAAAATCAATACTTAGATATTACTTTAAACTTTGATTTAATATTTGAGCTCAAAACATTCTTCTTAAATTAAAAATTAAATTAAATTAAATTAAATTACTTTCAAAAAGTAATCATTATAAACAATTTAAATTTTAAAATAGGATCAATTAACACTTTTAAAGGTTTGATTAACTTTTACTTACAAACTACAAGTTTTAAATTGTTTTCTTTTCTAAAACTCAAACTTGATTTTTATATAATTCAAACAACAAGTATTAGCTACATTTTAACAATATATAGAACCAAACTATCAAATCTTGAGATAACTCTACAACTTCATCACTACACAGACTAACAATACAGCACCACCCTAAAACCCCGAGCAAAAAATAAAGCTACACGAGACAACTTCGAAGCAAAACCCAGCTACAACCCACTTCGAGATCAACCCGATGAAAACACGAGCGAAGCTTCGGTACCAACTCGTCTTCTCCCAAACATCATTTCCCTGCGCACCAAAAATGTGCACGGTGCACCTAGCACATCGTCCCCGGCCGCCGTTGATCCTCACGCCTATCGCCGACAATCTCACTAACCCACACGAGCTCGACAACACAGCCAGATCCAAGAATATGCATGCGAATCAAAATTTCGAACTTTCGAACCAAAAATCTCGAACAATAGCAGAACATCGACCCACAAATCTCCCCATTGCCGACCACCACGACATTGATGATCCCCGCCGACCACACTACACCTTTGACTTCACTCCCCACTACTCTCGCAAACCACGCGATCACTTCCGACACCATATCCAAGTCGCAATAGCCATGACCATACAGCCGAGCAGAAAACAAAATAAAGACCCTAGTTCGTTCCCATTCGAACAAATCACCCATTAAAAAAATTCTGAAGCATTTTCCCCAATATCTACAACCTAAGAACAAGCTACGACCTCAATTTCAACTCAAATTAATGTGTAGATAATCGGCAATTCACAAAATTCCCAATTTCGAATAAACCCCAAATTCACAATAATTACATAATTAAAAATTACAAATTGTATATCTAAATTCATGATTTATCCTCACTATTACATGTATATAATCCAAATTAAATTTTAAGATAATTGATTTTTGACAGAAACCAAGATTTCACTGTAACTTACATTTTAAAAATTATTTGTAAGTTTAATTTTACAGTAACTATTTTTAATATTACCAACAAAAAATATCAACCAACTTTTATTCAATCATCAATGCCAAATATTTATTTTTAGAGGGAGATTTGAATTTTGAAAAGAATTCTAGTCTGCAACCCACTGATAGCAGAGTGGTTGAGTATACAAGTTACTTACTCATATAAACATATTCATATATTCAACAATATGGATACTGAAGATCTTCATGCAATTACTAAACTTAAAACACAGAGCATCACATGCATGTAGTAACAACCAAATCAAACTGTTTTTAAAAAGAATAATTTACTCACTAATTTAATATGCAGAGCAGTTTGCAGAGAACAGCAGTTTAAATCTTCCAGACTTTCGAAATATTCAATCTGGAAAACTTTGATTGCTGAAGAAAAATGAATCCATGCATGCTTCTAACTGATGATCTAAATGTTGAAATGGATCTGAATCTCCTTTTGAAATGCAGGTTTTAAAAGTTGAATCTGCTTATCTTCATTCCTTGAATTGCAGGTTGAAGATAATATGAAGTTGCAGATTTGAGGTTTGCAGATTAAATTTCAGATTTTGATTCAGCATTTAGTTTTTAACTTTGCAGATTTAAGAAGGATTTTTGATTGAGTTAAGAAAAAGAAACAAAGGAGTGAAAGTATTTGAATAAAACTGATTTTCTTCTTACAAACATTCATTAAAAATTAAAAATAAAATAGTGCCACTTGTAGATTAAACTTACATTTGTCATAATCTTGTTTATTTGCCTTACAAGTGTTATTTCGAATGTGTTAACATGTTTACACATGTTTATTAGTATTTTTTATTCAATTTAAATGTAATCATAAACTTACATATTTAATTTACTAATTTACTAAATACTTATATATGAAAATATAAACTTACTTATTAATGAAAATATTCTAAAACTAGTTATAATATAAATATACATCTTATACATGTAATTTAAAATTCTAAAATATTCATATTTATACATTTATAACCATTTAAATTGAAGCATTTTAAAACAAAGCTTGTTTAAATCCTTTTTAAACTATCACATTTAAAAAAAACAATTTATCTTATATTTTGAAAATAATTGAATAAATCTTTAAATTATCTTCTGAAAAATTTTAACTCTGAAACAAAGCTTTTTAAATCACAATTCATTCATATATAAATTATCAATAGATTTAAATTAAATTTCAAAACAATGTCAAATTATAACACATACATACATATATTACAATTTGAAAATTCATCTTTTATTTAAAACCAAAGATATTCTATTCACAATATATATCCAATATATACGTTATAAACATAATAAAATTTTATTAGCTTTGACAAATAATTCATATCATATTTTAAATTGTTAAAAAGATATTGATCAAACTTACCAGATTGAAAATTTATTAACCTTTAAAAGATTAAATTCACCAAATTAAATTAAAATTATAAAGAAAAATTATCAAATCAATTTAATTAAAAGTACAGATTATTAAATTGATATTGCCTAAAATTCCGGATCGTTACAATCCTCCCCCCTTAAAAGAATTTCATCCTCGAAATTTAAAAGCAAAGGTAATTTATTAACCCAGCAAAGATTTTAATTTCAGTCAGCAAAACATACCTATCAACCAGTTACTAACAACCAAAACAATCAATCAAACAAACAAACCTATCTAATTATCCTGACATAGATCAGAATAAATCACAAATACTATCTAGAGTTTCCCTAGTATAAATCACCGGGAGACTCTCTCTACAGAAACTAACAAACTACAGCACAAAAATCCAGAGCTCCTCTCATCTCTAGATCAGTCAAACTGAATAGAACATCAGACTATACCCAAGTCTAGCTTAACTTCCAAATCCAACTGAACTGCAGATTCAATCACCAATGATGAATCATACACGTACTCCCTCGGAGATACGTGAAATATACTAAATTCCAGCTATCCAAACTGGCAATTCAAACTTATCCTATCAAAAACACAGATAAGAAATCTCAAATGCCTCAGAACTAGCCATCCAATCTTATCCAATTACTGCTCTCTTAACCAGAGACATCTTAACAACAACGAAGTCTCCAACTTCGAATTCCAAACTCCTTATCTCATATCTGCATAACTCAACAGACAATCCTAGGCTGCCAATCTTCTTCCTAATCAGCTCAACCTATGCTGATACATCCAGAAACAACTAAACCAAAACAAACCAGTTTCTGGATCCTATCCCACAGAAAAGTCTTCCAAAATCCGTCAAAATCCAGAACACAAGCTCTACTTCCCAAGCAATAGCAAACTGAACTTGCTTCTTTCCTTGCACAGCTGCTACCTCGCTTCCGCTGCACAACTCTGATTCTGGAATAGATGAGAATACTGTTGATGAAAACGAGTACAAACTTATCCTATATATCCGGGAAACTTTATTCATCAAATCCATATAATCTTACTGACACATCTGACTCGGTCACACAACCTTATAGAAGAACCCAACTCAAAATTAGATCTAACCAATCCCAATTCCAAACAATACCTGAGTTGCTACACCAACTCTTCCTTCCAGGCTAACTACCCAAAATCGCTTCTGGAACCAAAAAAATATGGAAATCAACTCCAGATGCAGTCAAACTTCTGATTACGTCAGTAGCTCCTACTTCCACATGAGAATCCTCAGTCTCAAACAAAAGATTGCCCAAGAAAAATTTCCAAATTAATCACAAGTCACTTTTGCGATCCTACCTAGTTCGGATTCCAAAGAAACCATCCTTTCTTTACCAATTAGAACAGCCTTAAGCTCTTACAAACAAGGTTAACCTTTAAGAAAACTTTCACCAACTACCCGGACTGCTGAAGAAGAACCACCATGAATCCTGAACCATCGGACAAACGGCCACACTGCTGCTTCCAAACTCTACCTCGATGATACTACAAAGCTAAAAGACCTTCTCTCAGCACACCGATACATCGAACTGCACTGCTACCACAGCTAACCAAAGACTTCAATTCCAAAGGCTTCTCGAAAACCAAAATCACACAACGGACCTTCGAGATGGCAGACAACCTCTTAAGAAATCCAGGCTCCAAACCAAGCATCAACATCTTGCTCTCCTAAAGGAATGAAAAATGAGACCATGCCGAAGTGAACAACTTACAGACCTTAGTCTCATATTTCCAAAACAGTCAACCTCCATGCTGAAGATCCAGACAACTTCTACACAGACGAATCTCCCCTACGGCAGGTAAAGCTGCTCCTCAACTACTTCTAAAACTACTTCAAGAGAAAACATCTTTTAAAAGTATCCATGAATACTTCATCTCATCATGCAGTTATCAAGATATCATCACTTACTTCTGCACTTCCGACAGATCAAAACTTACACTACAAAAATAAACTCTGAATCTTTAAAAAGATTTCCTTCGGATATCAGAGAAATTCTTACTCCAAACTACAAATCTCATTGGAGACAGTATTAGGTCTACAGTCTCGACAAATACTTCCAACCTCAGCACATGGACCTCTTCCATCAGTGGTAGCCGTGTTACACACACCACTACTCCTTCTACCTCTAAAACTTATGTTGGAAAATTCAAACAGATAACCCAACCGATCAGGTAGATAAATATATATATATATATATATAGATAAATATATAAAATATATAGATAGTTATATATAAAATTACAAGTACGCTCTCTCAAGAAAGACACCACTCCAGAGCCTAGGTATTCACTCAACCTAATGCTCTGATACCAAACTGTGGTGACCCAACTTCCTATCTCCAGGAAGACGCATCGCTAATGAAGAAAGAAAGGGATAGAAGAAGAAAGAAAGAGAAAGAAGAAACACAACAACAACAACAGAGAACTCACAGTGGAACGAATGAAATATAATATATCACATAAAATATTACATAGTATCATATTACATCAGAGTACACAACTTATACAACATATATTAGACAGTTGTAAACATCTGTCTAACTATACAACTCAAGAACACAACATACAGATACCAAACAAACACAGCGGAACCATAATATATCTACACGTGGAAGCCTCCTGCTCCATATCTCCTCCAGAATTCGTCAAGAAAACCTGAATCACTTGACTACTCATATATAATATGAGTATCCAAGAGTTTAATAAAACAGAAAATAAACACTCGGGTCAGACAGGGGTCTGGTGCGAGTAAACGGGTTAAAATTTCTTAACTTTAGAAAAACCTTTGAAAAGAAAAGGTATCACGTAAGACTTTCCACACATAAACATGGAAAAGTTTTTACCTTACGCTAACCAAAACATTTAATAGGAAATCCAGTGATATTATAATAGTGTCTAGGTTTTTCAAGTAAATAAGAAATAGCAGAAATTGTTACATTCATTAAATTCCAGCGACTAGCCACAAAAGTGGGTAATACAAACAAAACCGCAGGGTCTCGTAGGAAGAATGGGTTTCCATCAATGGCAGGGCTACCGGGGTACCACCCGTCAGAGTACGTGGCCTAGATCAACGTACCGAGGAGCCACCCTAACTCCCCTACAACACAAGGCCGGAACTGTTCCTTACTGAACAGTCCCGAATAAGACCACCTTGTGGTTGGAGCGACCAACCACACACTAAGCCGAAATAGAAAGGGACCTCTAGACAGGGGTAAATCTCACTCTCAAGTGGGGGCTACCCACGAAGCTTTGCTACACCTCCCCTTAGCCATTCCCGGTTGATGAGGCTTGAGGTTGCGATTACCATTATAGAACACATCTATCTTAGAATGCTCATCGTCCACCCGACGATGTTCTGAAAGCATTCAATCCATACAAGTTCGTTCCAGGTTCGAACGATACCGAAGGCACTATCTCGTTGCACTCATTTTGGAATCACCCTCAGAGTCCACGACCAAAGCCCTTGCACTCTAAATCACCATCTCGAACCTATAAGTACTATTCCGTCAAACTCATCACGGAATCATCCACAGAGTTATACTAACATATAGTTCTTACACCTCGAGTCTTCACTAAGCTCCACTTGGATTCATGACCTAACGTTTAATTGGAATCGATGTGGTTTTCGGATTATCCAAACATGGAAACACGATCCCGGTCTCACCGAAACCAAACGCCATTTTAATGTCTAAGTTGTAATTAAGGGTTTAAACAGTTTAACTTATATTCAGGACGATATAAACAGATAGATGAATGACATTATCACAATAAATAATTCATATCAAACATTCATCTCACAAAGCAGCATATCACATATCAGAGATATTCAAATCATCCAGTATCAATCAATATCAATCACCCAATATCAATCATCCAATATTAACCAATCATCCAATATCAATCAATCATTCATAAGCAGAATTGATTATCTCTAAATCAATTGGATTACCTAAATCCTTCTTCATTAATTTATCCTGGATAAATAAATTAATAAATCTTCTCTTAATGATCTTCCTTAACTGATCTTCTTTGATTAATTATACTTTTAATTACATTCAAGTAATTAACCTTAACCATATACAGTAATTAACCTTTAATTACTATCATTAATTGCAATAATTAATGATCCTTCATTTACTTCATTTATTAATCAATTATAATTAATTATATTAAATCTCAATTAATTACAATTAATTAGTCACACTTTAATTAATCACATTTATTAATCGACCTTGATTAATTCATCAATTATATTAACTAATGATCCTTATTAATTAATAATTAACTTGTAATTAATCATCTTATTAATCAATCTTAATAAATCATAAATAGTAATTCACAACTTATAATTACTTATATTAATTAATTAACTTCTTAATTAATTATATTAACCCTTTGATTAATTAATCTTTAATTACTTCATTAAGTAATTATTAATCAATTAAATTAACAAATAATTCTTAATTATTTACTTTATTAATTAATTACAATTTTAATTAATGACACTTTTGTAATTAATCTTAAATTAATCTCATTCATTAATTAATTAATCACATTTATTAATTAACTAAAATAATTAAGTAATTAACCCTTAATTACTTACATATGTAATTATCTTCTAATTACTTCCATTAATAAATTTTGATTACTCTCTTAATTAAATACCTTAACAAATAATTAATCCCATCATTAAATAATTCTTAATTCATAAATTAATTATTCCATAATTAATTAACTTCAAGATAATTAAATTAATCAATCCCTTAATTGATAACATCAAGCGATTACCCTTTAATCACTTTAACTAATTACTCCCATGAGTAATTTCCTTTAATTACTTCCATAAGTAATTACCTTTCTTAATTACATTCAATAATTAACCATTAATTACTTCATTAAGTAATTACACTTAATTAATCCTTAATTAAGTGATTATTTAAAATTAAATAAACAATTAACTAATTATTTAAAATTAATTAAATAATTAATTAAATAATTAATTAACTTCTTATATTTAAAAATCCTTAATCAATTAAGAAAACATTTATCTTAATTAACTCTTTACTTATTTACAAATCATATTAAATAAGTATTCTTAAGTTAATAACAAAGATAGATTAACCCTATTTATTTTCATAATTAAATTATTTGAATAAATCAAATTTTAATAACTTGAAAGACCAATTATTCAAGTTTGTTTACAATAATAATAACATTAACCTTTATTCGAAAATGATGTATTTAAAACAAATTTTCAAAATTCAAAACATATTAATCATCTAAGTTAAACTTATTCATTCAAAATGAAATTTGAAACTTTAGTTTTAAAATCAATACTTAGAAATTACTTTAAACTTTGATTTAATATTTGAGTTCAAAACATTCTTCTTAAATTAAAAATTAAATTAAATTAAATCAAATTACTTTCAAAAAGAAATCATTATAAACAATTTAAATTTTAAAATAGGATCAATTAACACTTTTAAAGGTTTAATTAACTTTTTCTTACAAACTACAAGTTTTAAATTGTTTTCTTTTTCTAAAACTCAAACTTGATTTTTATATAATTCAAACAACAAGTATTAACTAAATTTTAACAATATATAGAACCAAACTATCAAATCTCGAGCTAACTCTGCAACTTCATCACTACACAGACTAACAATACAGCACCACCCTAAAACCCCGAGCAAAACAACGAAGCTACACGAGAGAACCCGAAGCAAAAACCAGCTACAACCCACTTCGAGATCAACTCGATGAAAACACGAGCGAAGCTTCGGTACCAACTCGTCTTCTCCCAAACATCATTTCCGTGTGCACCAAAAATGTGCACGGTGCACCTAGCACATCATCCCCGACCGTCGTTGATCCTCACGCCTATCGCCGACAATCTCACTAACCCACACGAGCTCGACAACACACCCATATCCAAGAATATGCGTGCGAATCAAAATTTCAAACTTTCGAACCAAAAATCTCGAACAACAACAGAACATCGACCCACAAATCTCCCCATTGCCACCACCATGACATTGATGATCCCCGCCAACCACACTACACCTTCGACTCGACTCCCCACTACTCTCGCAAACCACGCGATCACTTCCGGCACCATATCCAAGTCGTAATAGCCATGACCATACAGCCGAGCAGAAACCAAAATAAAAACCCTAGTTCGATCCCATTCGAACAAATCACCCATTAGAAAAATTATGAAGCATTTTTCCCAAAATCTACAACCTAAGAACAAGCTACGACCTCAATTTCAACTCAAATTAATGTGCAGATAATCAGCAATTCACAAAATTCCCAATTTCGAATAAACCCCAAATGCACAATAATTACATAATTAAAAATTACAAATTGTATATCTAAATTCATGATTTATCCTCACTATTACATGCATATAATCCAAATTAAATTTTAAGATAATTGATTTTTGACAGAAACCAAGATTTCACCATAACTTGCATTTTAAAAATTATTTGTAAGTTTAATTTTACAGTAACTATTTTTAATATTACCAACAACAAATATCAACCAACTTTTATTCAATCATCAATGCCAAATATTTATTTTTAGAGGGAGATTTGAATTTTGAAAAGAATTCTAGTCTGAAACCCATTGATAGCAGAGTGGTTGAGTATACAGGTTACTTACTCATATAAACATATTCATATATTCAACAATATGGGTACTAAAGATCTTCATGCAATTACTAAACTTAAAACACAGAGCATCACATGCATGTAGTAACAACCAGATCAAACTGTTTTTAAAAAGAATAATTTACTCACTAATTTAATATGCAGAGCAGTTTGCAGAGAACAGCGGTTTAAATCTTCCAGACTTTTGAAATATTCAATCTTGAAAACTTTGATTGCTGAAGAAAAATGAATCCTTGCATGCTTCTAATTGATGATCTAAATGTTCAAATGGATCTGAATCTTCTTTTGAAATGTAGGTTTTAAAAGTTGAATCTGTTGATCTTCATTCCTTGAATTGCAGGTTGAAGATAATATGAAGTTGCAGATTTGAGGTTTGCAGATTAAATTTCAGATTTTGATTCAGCATTTAGTTTTTAACTTTGCAGATTTAAGAAAGATTTTTGATTGAGTTAAGAAAAAGAAACAAAGGAGTGAAAGTTTTTGAATAAAACTGATTTTCTTCTTACAAACATTCATTAAAAATTAAAAATAAAATAGTGCCACTTGTAGATTAAACTTAAATTTGTCATAATCTTGTTTATTTGCCTTACAAGTGTTATTTAGAATGTGTTAACATGTTTACACATGTTTATTAATATTTTTAATTAATTTTTTATTCAATTTAAATGTAATTATAAACTTACATATTTAATTTACTAAATTACTAAATACTTATATATGAAAATATAAACTTATTTATTAATGAAAATATTCTAAAACTAGTTAAATATAAATATACATCTTAAACATGTAATTTAAAAATCTAAAATATTCATATTTATACATTTATAACCATTTAACTTGAAGCATTTTAAAACAAAGCTTGTTTAAATCCTTTTTAAACTATCACATTTAAAAACAAGCAACTTATCTTATATTTTGAAAATAATTGAATAAATCTTTAAATTATCTTTTGAAAAATATTAACTCTAAAACAAAGTTTTTTAAATCACATTTTATTCATATATAAATTATCAATAGATTTAAATTAAATTTCAAAACAATGTCAAATTATAACACATACATGCATATATTACAATTTTAAAATTCATCGTTTATTTAATACAAAAGATATTCTATTCACAATATATATCCAATATATACATTATAAACAGAATAAAATTTTATTAGCTTTGACAAATAATTCATATCATATTTTAAAATTTTAAAATGATATTGATTAAAATTACCAGATTGAAAATTTATTAACCTTTAAAAGATTAAATTCACCAAATTAAATTAAAATTATAAAGAAAAATTATCAAATCAATTTAATTATAAATATATATTATTAAATTGATATTGCCTAAAATTCCGGGTTGTTACGCTTATGGAGCGATATAGGACTGTAAGAGGAGAGTCGTTAGACTAGAGACATACGGCGATAGGACTCTCAAGATTTCTTGCGACCCACAAGGGTCAGTCATGTTGAGCTTCCTTTATTCCCTCGATTCGTCGTCGGTAGAGTTAAATTCAATTTCGGTCGTCAGAGATTTCTCAGACACCTTTGAGGAGGTTTGGGGACTACCCCCTAAGAGAGAGATCGACTTTAAGATTTATCTTAATGACAGTGCTAAGTTAATGGCATTGCCCATCAGACATATGGCTCCTAGGGAGAGGAAGGAGTTAAGCAAGCAGATTGGTGAGCTATTAGAGAAAGGCATCGTCGGAAGGAGCTTATCTGAGTGAGGAGTACAAGTCGTCTTCGCTACGAAGGCAGATGGCTCCTTTTGACTATGCACGGACTATAGATAGTTGAATGAGCTCACGAAGAAGAACGTTATCCACTTTATAGGATAGACGATCTTTTCGATCAGTTGGCTGGTTCTTCAGTATTTTCTTAGCTTGATTTAGCCACTGGATTTCATTAGCTTAGGGCGCTAATGATAGCTTTGATAAGATGGCATTTAGGATACCCCACGGAATCTTTGAGTGGTTGGTTATGCATTTTGGGCTAAACAATGCTCATGCTTATTTTGTAGATTTGATGAGCCGTGTTTTTAGAGATGTCCTAAATAAGTTTGTAGTAGTGTGTGTGGATGACATTTTGGTGTTTTCCAAGCATATGGAGGAGCATTCATTTTAAGGAGGTTCTTCATACACTTCGCGTTCTTCAGTTGAGGGAAAAGTTCTCAAAGTGTCACTTTTGGCAAAAGGAAGTGCATTTCTTAGGGATGTAGTCTCAGAAGAGGGTTTGGCTGTAGATCCCGCTTAAGCCTAGAAGCAAGAAATTTACAATAAATTATGCCAAAATGGGAAAAATAAATTAAAAAGAAGAAAAACTAATAACTTGATTTGGAAGTTAGTTATAGATTAATTGGTTTGTTTAGAAAAGTAAATATATTTCCATTATTTAATATTGTAAGAATAACGATAAACGTAATTGCAAGAATAAAAACAAGAAAAATGGAATTAGTGCAAAGTAGAGACATCACTGTATTTTGCATTACCTAGAAATTAAAAAATAAATAAAAGAAATATCTTGCACTTACAGATTATTGTTTATAGCATTTCTTTTAGTATTTAGTATTAAATATGGAAATAGATTTTTAGTACAGTTTTGTAACAACCAAATAGAATAGAACCACTTCCTGAAATAAAAGGAAATAAAGTAAAGAAATCAAGTTAATTATTTAACAAGACTAGAGTTAACGAACAGAAATGTGCCTAAATCTGCATTAACTATGCAGATAGTAGAATAAAAGCAAAGCTTTTACTATGATAAGTAAATTTGTGACAGTCGAACATCGTCCAAAGCCAAGAGTGTCATATAATATAAAAGAACTAAAGAGAATTCAATATCATAATAAAAGAAAACATATTAGAATAGAAATAAAACACTTGCAATTATACTTACAACATGTAGATTGTAAAAGTAACAACTGCAAGTATAATTATAACATATGTTATAATTTAAGATAACGGAAGAAGTTTATTTAAAAACTTAGATTAAGTTAATAAGCAAATATAGTAGAGATAACAAAAAAGCTTATTTTAAAACTTACACTAAAGTTAATAAGTAAATATAGAAGAAGGGCCTATACCAACAGCATTCCCTTTCAGTCAGGAACTGATGGTCTCACGATAGCTAGGTGAGGCTGGGACAAGCTTATGCTGATTTGGGTAAATAAATAGCCAACAAAATAAGAAAAGTAAAATAAACGCAAAATAAAGATTAGACTTAAAGAGTAAGATTTATTTAAAGCAGCCTAAAAGGATGAAGAGCCTAATGAAGCAGTTCATCACAAATTTTTAGCACAGAAGAAGCACATCCGACATAGATATTTTGGGCTAGAGGAAGTATGAGACTTCAACGGAACATGAGGGTACTCGTGGATAGCCCTCTAGGGTAGGCCTAACAAAGCTGTCCCCTGGAGGTAGGTTTGTAGGTGTTCCATAAAGAGAGTATGGCTTGACTACCTTTTCATTTTAGAACCATTGTAGGTAGCCAAAAGGGTTGATGTTTGGAGTAGGATATTCGTATGACACCATACTCTGACTTTCGAGTAGGTTTTAGTGGGTAGGGCCCAAAAGGACAGTCGCATGCAGATATTAGGCCAGCATCAGACCAAGAAGCGAGTTAGGGAAAGACTATAGTTAAACCAATAGGCCAATGATTCTTTCACTATTGAGACATTAGATGAGGGGCATTGCCAATTGGATGTTTAGATTGTTTGTAGTAGGGCACAACCACTTAGTTCCCAAGAGGTCTTTCGATTAGTTGAGGGGTGGCTGCGTAAGGCGACAACCACGATAAGAAAAGAGGCGGTCCAAGTAGAATATCTGTATTATAGGCCTAATGAAGCAGTCCTTTACTGATATAGAAAATCCCCGACCGAGTTCCGTACAAGAAAGACCTTGTTAGTGGGATACAGGGAGTAGACAGAACGATTACGTATAGTCCTCAAGGTACTTACTGGTTGTACATTATGGATGTCCGAGCATTAGTATAGGCTAGTGCGGATGCAGTATTATGTTTTCATAGTAGATGACGAAACATTTGTATAGTAGGCCTCATGAAGCTGTTCTTTACAGATGTAGTCACAGCATGTTCTAGTAGCGAGATGATGAAGTCCTTTTCGAGGAGGATACAGAAGGTACTAAGGATAGTACTTAGGATCGATACGGTCATTGGGCATACAGCTACATATATATTAGTTATTAGGTTTTAATCTACTAGGGAGTAGATGGGTACGATTCATGTATAGAGGCGTGAGTATTAGAAACCCAATAAACCTAATATAACAGAAAACGGAAATAAAATAGTATATGTAGATTTAAACTTAGAAATGTATAATTTGTCCATTCACCAGAACTTTAGTTCTGACAATCTCCTCATAACATCTTAGGTTAGGTAGATGGCAGAGACTTTCCATCTTTGAGAAATTGTTTAGAGAGTGTTATTATTTGGTGAGTATTTACTTAATATTATATTTTAGTCAGTTCCGTTTTGAGATATTTATCTGAGCTCTGATATATTTTTCTTTGCCTATTTGCAGGATACCAGAAATCCAACTCGGGCTTAAGTGGGCTTGGATTCTAGCATTTTTACGAAAAATCCGGACCTACTGGAATTCGGGTTGTTACATTTGGTATCATAGCCTAAGGTTAGGGTTCCTAAATAAATAGAGAGCGAACTTATTTGTATTTTTTAAAATATAAATATATTATATTATATATGACTTGATACATAGAAAACCCCATTTTTAAGAGAAATGATATATGGGAAGATTTTGAGTAACAATGTTGTACATCAATATTAGGATTGTAGGAATCCAAGATTTATAGGCCCTAGAGTGGCAAAGTATAAGATGTACAATAGATTTAGTATAAAAATAGAAGTCCATATGTTAATATCTGGAAATTGATAGTTGTTTCAGATTAGTGGGTGGGGCAGTAGTGCTTTAGAATAAATAGAAGCTTAAGAGAGGAAATGGATTAGGAACATATATAATTGGATTGAGAAGAATGACTTCATGGGAAAATTTGGGAAAGTATAAGGAAGTTTAGAACCCACTTTGAGTCTAGCCCAATAATTAGACTTTTAAGAGTTTGAGAAAAAAGATTTAGAGAGTTTTCAAGTTTTAAACTTGAAGGATTACAGTTTTAAATATGTATTGGTTTAAACATGGAAAATTGTGTGAAAACAATTTTTTGAAAGAAAATGGGACATTTTTTAGATTTGAAAAATTGAAAAACTTGTAAGTAACATATTCGAAAAGTAAATATTTGGTTTTGAAAAAAGTAGTTTGAGGAAAAAAAATTCATTTGAAATTTTTTTAAAAAAAAATATTCTTTCAGAAAAATTATAGAGCTTATATAGCTCACTAGTTTTAGGGTTGCAAAGTAGGAAAGAATTAAATACGAAAAACCCAATAGAGATTAAATTTTTGTAGGAAGGTAAAAATTTTCAATAAGGAATATTTGGTAAAACTCTATTCTTTTGAAAAAAAGAGCAACATGGCTCAAAATTATTTTTGATACAAATATTTTAGTGGTTGGACAAAATAAGTTGTTAAAATTTTGGAAATAGAGTTGATATTTGGAGAAAGTTTAGTAATTGACGTCTAATAGTAGGTAACCGCACTAGTGTAGTAAGAACTTAAATGAATTGTATAAAGATAAGAATCATTATAGATAAACTATAAATTAGACATGCTTTAATTCATTAGAATGAAGGAGTAATGGTATTGGTTTCTATGAATTAGCACATTATAAATGAAGACGTTTTGTTAAAATAATAAGGAAAGTAAAAATAACCAAAGAGATGTACAAAATGTGGAAAAAATGTATTTGGTACGGTTTATTTGCAACACAGAAATAAAACAAAAACTCCTTATTATTTCACACAAAACGCACATCCTCCTTTACAGTATTCAAAGAAAATTTTAGCGTTGAAATCTTCTCTTAGGAGAAATAGTTCCAATGCATTAAAGTGTGAAATCTCTAGGTGGAAAGTGCTGAGACCGTATTGTTGGGTAATAATAGTTATACTGTAGAGAATATAACTAGACAGGCCAAGCATGGGAAAATAAACATTTTATCTTGTTATGTGCAATTAGTTGCGTGCCTTTAGAAAACCCACCTTGAACGAAGAGTATGAGCCGTTATGAAGATAATAGAGGAACAGTTATTCTTATTTACTCCAGTTTTTATGATTTGAAATTATGAAGAAAAAAATTTGAAATAATGAAGTGACATTTTTTAGAAATGGTTTGGTGAAAAACAAGTTTTAATGGGGAAAAAATTATATTAAGGATCCCAAGAATTTATTGAAAAAAGGTACTTTAACAAGGAAGAGATTGCATATTTCCCAATAGATTTAAGGGGATGGCCTAAATTCAAAAACTATAAAATATAGATTTTTAAAAGTAGAAATGATCATGATACTAGGCATTTGGAAAATTCTAAATAACACTTTTTGAAGGTTATAATCTTGGAAATTGACATTTCAAAGTAAATAAATAGATAAGAAATTTTTTGAAACTTTGAATTGTTAAAGGAAAAAATAAAATAAAAGCCAAACCAAGTTTTAAAATATGGAGTAGATGAGGTTAAGTACCTAGGTAAGACAAGAAATGTTTGAGGCTATGAATGACAGCAAGAATTATTTTTCGAGAGTAGTAGGGCATTCCCTAGAGTGTGTAAAGCACTGTAGAGCCTAGGAATTTTGCTGGGGATATGTGTATGTGGATCAGAAAAGATTGCAATTAATGGCATTGAGAGAGTATAACACATGTAGAGGATTTTTCTGAGCATTAGCTGTCGTTTAATGTGAAGATTCCTTATATTGGAATTCTTATCCCTTGCAATATTGGAGATTTTTTTTCCCCATGGTTAAGAATGGAATTGAAGTAATGAATAGACCTTGTTCATCATGAGTAATGCAGCATAGAATAAGATTGTTAGTGCACAACAAGAACTATTAGTGAGTAGTAGATGGTAGGAGGAGCATATCAGTTGTTTGGGTTCTTTGATTAGGCCTTTCTTGTTAGTGGGGACATAGTCCTAGGCCTCCTAGCCCTAGATGATAGATGTGCAGTAGTTTCCCTTTTAGTTATGAGAAAATAGAGAAGGCTTATTAAAATTAAAGTTAGGTCTTGGATTAAGTTAAATAAGCTAAGAGTATTGGCCCATCCTAATGGCTTCCCTTTTAGGACACCACTGATGGTCTCAATTAGAGTGAGGCTGCTTATGCTGGAGCTGGAAATAAATGACCAATAAAATAAGAAAATAAAAGAAGAGCTGTAACTAAAAAGAAAACAACAAGCTTAAAGAAAGCAACCAAAGATGACAACTTTAAAAAATGAGAACTGTAAAAGAATTTTTTTTTCCAAATTAAGTTTAGAAAAAGATTTGAAAAGAAAGTTTTCTTATGTAAACTGTGCTTGGGAAAAAAATATGGATTTTTGTAGAACAGTGGCATAAGTCCCAAGTACATAGAAAAAGGTGCAAAAAGGTAAAATGGGAAATGTGACGTTTTTCGTTTTCCACCTTTTTTATAACATAAGAAATCGAATTTGGAAAACTAGAATTTTCTAAAGTTCAAAAATTAAAAGTTTTGTGGTAGATTTGGACGTAAAATTTGTTGAACTACGCTCCTATTTAGTAGAAGTGTGGGAAAAATTGGCTGGAAAATGTTTTGAGTTTTCAAAAGACTGCATTCATATAGAAATTGCAAGTATATTTAGATGTGTGCATCATGTTTTAAAGGGAATTTCTAAAAGAAAATGCATTCATATAGGAGGTACTGCTTAGAAATTCTTGTACATGCATATATTTTATGATGCATTGCACTTTGCACAATGACACAAATGGTGGAAAAATTGGATGTACATAAAATGGATGTAATTAATGCGAGGAATTACATAGTTTTACCCTTGCCAAATTTCGGGGATGAAATGTCCTAAAGGGTGGGAGAATGTGACACCCCGTATTTTTATATAATAAAATAATCAAATGATTAAACAGTGAAAGTAAGAATTTTTGGAATGAATTTTGCCTTGAAACTTATTCCATTATGTTCGTGATGATTTTCTGATCAATTTACGTATATAATATGTCGCGAATAGAGTTTGTATGAAAAAGTTATTGATGTTCGAAGTTTTTTATCGAGAAATAATTATACATGTAAATCTACGTAAATATATTTGTTATAAATAAATATATGTGCGTATTAAAGCGAATTTGAATTTGATAATAGGCATGCATCATAAAGGCAATTAATTAACATTGCCATCATAAAGGAAATTAACTGATATCAATAATTAAAGGCAATTAATTAACATTAAGAAGCAATGTAATCAAATCAGCTATTGGAAGAAATTAATTTAAATTACTTAGTCACATGTGAAATTCAAAAAAGACATGTTTCATATTGGGAAATTAATCTAGTAATTAATGGTGATTAATTAGAATAAACAAGCAACATTGAAAAATTTAAACGTTTATAATTTATAACTTTTAAAAGTTGACGTTTTTAAATAACATTTAATAAAACAAATACGGCACATTTAGAATCCAAAATAGACGTGCGTTATAAAGAGCATTAAATCACAGAATTAATGAGAGTTAATTAGAATGAGTAGGCAACTATTAAAATTTAACGTTTAATAATTTGATTTTCACGCAATCTCGAGCGTTGTTTTCTAGATCCAACGATTCACAGTAGGTCTGTGACGTGGTGACTCCAGATTCAATCCAAAAATTAGATGGTCTGGATCTCCAAACTCCACTATAAGTAGGATCTTAGACCTAGCTATTTGCTCACAATCAGTATTTTTCCCAATTAGGTTCATTGCCTGAGGCTGAACCCTAAATAGAAAATAATTTTAGGGAGAAGGTCTTCTTAGTAAAAATATTAAACGCCTAAGAAGGGGATCCAGGAAGGCCATGGAGCAAAGCTAAGGATGACATGTGAGTGGATTTAAGCTATATATTGTTGAATATGCGCTTTGCGCTATATGATTTTTGTTTGATGATAATAAACATATATACATTCATATAAATGTATTTGGTAATGTACTATTTTATTTTTCATAGTTTAAATAAATATTTGTTGAATAAAATTAAATTTCACAGAATTTGAATTTGAATTCAAACAAAACAAGTTAAACAGATTTTGAATTCAAACAGAAATTTTATTCAAACAAATATTTTGTATAGTATGTATTTGGTTAAATAAATATCTGTTGAATAAAATAAATTACACAAAATTTGAATTTGAATTCAAACAGAACAAGTTACACAGTTTTTGAATTCAAACGAATATTTTATTCAAACGAATATTTATTACAAACTTGAATAGTACAAATTCATGCTCTCACTATACATATACATTTCTGATTACATCACGATTACATCACAAATATTTTTACATTGATAACCTCACTACATATCACTCACACTCGTATTTTTGTCTTCAACTGCATTCCGGTTTGAATCCAGCATCTGAGCAATCTGCAAAAATATAAACTAACGCAGTAAAATTGAAAAAGAAATATTTTTGCAATTCAAAAATAAAATATGTTTTTTGAAAATAATATTTGCCTCAGTTATTTGGGTTGTTCGTCATCATTTAAATTTGAATTCATCATACACGAACAACTTGTGACATACACAGTATATTACTGTATATGCCACAAGGCCGTGCACGCCGATATATACACTTGATAGATATTACAGGGACAGGTAACCATAAGTGGCTGCAATACACACGTGTACATTCATACACGTGTGCACTGCCTCGCCAACTCGTATGCGCAGCCAACAAGAGCAAGTGTACAACAGTGTCAAGTTGCAAACAGTCAAAGTACAGGTGCAAGTGTACATAAGAGAAGTACAAAATGACCTAACAGCAAGTTCAAACCAAAGCACAAAAGTGCACAGCATCATCACTGCAGTGGACAGCAAAGACAACATGCCACAAGACATAGTAATGCAACAGTGGCTAACCAGAAGTGAAGATTGCAGCAACATCAAGTGACAATGCAAGCAAAAACTCAAGAGCAACAGTGAATGGGGCAAAGCACAAAAGTGCACAATGACACAGTGGTGCTGCATATAATGTATAGTGAAGTACAATCATGAATGCAAACTACAGATCAAAGCAGTATGCAAAGTCGATGCAACATAAACAAACCCAATACAATATGACTGTGAGCAGTGCCACAAGACCACCAGGCAAATGAACAGAGGCATCAATATGACAACCCAACAGCAACATGCTCTGAACACCACTGGCCATTCCAATGAACAAAGAACCCAAATGCAAACAGCAGTATGCAAGCACAACCTCAAACATGAAACAAGGTGCACCAGACCAGGTTACAAGATGATCAAGGCAGACTACAAGTTCAAGTGGACAGTGCAGACAATAATCAAGCGATCAACAGAACATGGACTGCAACAATCAAGCAAATGTAGAGAACAAGCTACATGAAGGCAACATGACGCAATGTCGAGCTCAGTACAACACAGTGTACATAAATACATGCAAATGCATCAAAGCACTGAGACATGAATGCAACATTTACAACATAGCAGCAGTATGCAAGTGCATACACAAAGAGGCAACAAAGACTTGAATGACCAAGTGCACCACAGACCATGCTACAACTTCAAATGAACCAGCAACACAGCAAGCACATGAATGCACATAGCAAGCTACATGTAGACAGAGCTCGAGACTACAACTCAAAGTTCAATGCAGACTGCATAATGAACCAACTACACAATTCGAAGCATAATGCATATATAGCAGTAAAGTACACAAGCCTGCAACTTCAATCCAATTTATTCTTTTAATACAACTGCAATGCGACCAGATTTTCATATCAAACAAGTGCAGACTCGACAATGTTCACAAATGCAAAAGAACAGTGAAGCATGTACAAACTGTAGTGAATACAGACAGTAAACCAAGCTTCACAATAAACATCTCATGAATATAAGATGTCGAAGCCAGCAGTATCAATGACAGTATGCACAGAAGCACAATCCAGTTCAAAATCAACATCATCAAAATTGATCAACACCGTGTGTTACTGAACGAAGTCCAGCATAAACAAAATCAACATCGTAAGCTAATCAAGTGTTCAAAACCGTGGTAGTCAAGAAAATCATCACAACAACAAGTCGAAGTCCATCAGAAATTCACAAAAACAAATCATGACCGAAGTCAATGTTGAACAAGTCAAAATCGTAGCTGTAGCCAAAAATATATGATTATGAACAAGTCAAGGCCGAAACAGTTGCAATCAAGAAGCTGTAGTCAACAACGTGATGACCAAGGAGTTGTAATCAATGCCGTGGGATTCAAGCAATCGAAGTATATAGTTTTATGAACAAGTCAATACAATCTAAAACATTCGATCAAAATCATACGGCCAGAGCTTTTCAGTAGACAAATTCAAATCAACATATACGAACGAAATTCAAGAGGGACGAATCTATATAAATACCAAACCCAGTTATCATCATCGGCATCGAATTCCAGAAAGCACAAAATCAGTAAAAGCAAAAGCATTACATACCGAGCAAGAAAGGAATTCGATCAACGAACAAGCCGAGCAACGCAATCTCAAAGTCAACAATCGATCATCAGAAATCGAGCACAAGCAAGAGCCGAAACTCCCAATTTGGATCGCAAGCCCTAACTGGATCAAAAGGGAACGAAGCCCTAACTGGAACGAAGCCGCCATTGTTTCTCACGAACAAATAGAAAGTGGATCGGGTTAATAAAAACAAGGGGCCGGTTTTATTTTATAAAAAGGCTAAAGTTTTTATTTAGGGTCTAAGTAAAAAAGCGGTCTTGTTTCTATAGGCTTTATTAATATTGTTTTAGGGTTATTGTTTTTTAATTTATTGTTTTTTATTTTACGAACCAAAAAGTTAGTAAATCACCACCTAGGTTAGGTAGTGTCAGATTGTCTATTTTGAATTAGTTCAGTGAGCAGGGTGTGCGAGTTTGCAAAGCTCTATAGGCGGGAGCAGTGTTTGCGAGTGAGCGAAACTCTATAGGCGGGAGCAGGGTGTGCGAGTCTAGTAGAGTGTTTGTGAGCGGGAGCAAAAGGGTCTGCGAGTCTAATAGAGTTGTTGTAAGCGTGATACTGTTTAATTCTAATAGAAATCTGTGAATGCAGCAGTAGGCAGGGGTTGCCGAAGCTGGGTAAATTTTGTGTGTGATTTACTTTTCAGAATATTTATTTCTGCAGTTTATTTCTGAGTTTTAAATCAAGAAAATTTGCAATAACCCTATTCACCCCCCCTCTAGGGTTAATCTAGATCCTACAAGTGGTATCAGAGCCCGGTTTATATTAACTCTAGAGTCATGAGTCTACAAAATAATGCTTTTTCTGAGGGGCAATCTATTGCTAGGCCACCCATGTTTAACGGGAACGATTATGCTTATTGGAAAGTTAGGATGAGTATTTATCTTAGTTCCGTTGATTATGATGTTTGGGATATTATTGAAACTGGCTATAAACCTCCCACTATAATCGTTGGTGGTACTGAGATTCCTAAACCTAAGGATAGGTGGGATGCAAACGATAAGAAATTGAAAACGACAAATGCTAAAGCCATGAATGCTTTGATATGTGCTCTTGATAAAAATGAATTTAATAGAATTTCTCATTGTACAACAGCACAGGAAATATGGCATACTTTGGAGGTGACACACGAAGGAACTTCTCAAGTCAAGGAGTCTCGGCTAGCCCTATTCAGCAATGAATACGAAAACTTTGTGATGGACAAAGACGAGAGCATAAAGGATATGTTTGGACGCTTTTCAACCTTGGTATACAATGCTAGAGCGCTTGGGAAGGTATTCACTGAGGTAGAGCTTGTGCGGAAGATACTACGAGTTTTACCAATGAACTTTGAGGCAAAAGTCACAGCAATCCAAGAATCAAAAGATCTGAGCAAACTAAGCATGGAGGAGTTGATTGGCAACCTGATGACATATGAGCTTGAGTTAAAAGCAAAGGAAGAACGCAACAACTCCGAACCAAAGAAGAAGATGATTGCTTTAAAAAGTAAAGAAGAAAGCGATGAAGAAGATCCAATTGAAGAGCTTGCAATGGCTGTCAATAATCTTAGAAGATGGTCTAGATTCAAGCCACGCAAGAAGAAAACCAAGGGCAATAGGTCAAAAGATTCCGAAAATTCCGATAATGAACTGATATGTTATAACTGCAACAAGCCTGGCCACATCAAACCAAAATGCCCACTTCTCAAAAACAACAAAGAAAAGAAAAAGGCGAAGAAGGTATTTGCAGCGACTTGGGATGATGAAGAAGGAGAGGAAGCTTCGGATAGCAGCCCAGAGGAGGCTAACTTGTGTTGCATGGCAAAATCAGAATCAGAAGCAACCTCCGACGAATCTAGTGAGGCAGGTGAGTTTTCTTATAAAGAACTTGTTTTTATGTGTTCTGATCTTACTAAGGTAGTGGATACTCTTGAATCTAAAATTGAAAAACTGAAATTTGATAGGAGAGAATTTGCTCGTGAAAATTTTAGGATAAAAACTGAACTTGAAAATATTCAAAACCTAGAATGTAACCAATGTAAAATTTTAGATTCGGAACTATCAAAAATTAGGAATAACTCTGAGAATCTTGAAAAAGAAAACTTGAGTCTTAAAGAAAACATTGACACTAGAAAAAAGGACTTTATAAATCGATGCACCCCACTTGTCGCTGAAAATTCAACATTAAAAACCAAAGTCCAAAATCTTGAGAAATCTTTGAATAACTTTTCAAGAGGCGAAAAATCTTTCAACATGCTATTGGGAAATCAAATTTTTGCTAACAATAGAAAAGGACTAGGTTTTGGAAAATCACAAGATGATGATAAAGGTAAAAGTGCTGCTCGATCTGAAATAATTGGAAATCATGTTGAAAATCATAGTCATAGGAACACAAAATTTAATCAAGTCAATTTAATGAGCACGTTTTGTAGAGAATTTGGACATAATCGAAATAATTGTTGGTATAAACCCAAACACGTGAAAACTATACCAATTTGGGTTCCAAAAGGCACAAATATAAAATCTTTGAAAGTCAAACAAATTTGGGTGCCAAAAGGAACATGTATAAATAGTTTTGAGTCTCCAAAAACAGATTTTTCATATTCTGCCACTAACAACAATGGACCTATAAAAACAAATAGGTCACATAAATCTTTTATCGTGTAGGTGTGGTGACAGGCTAAGGAACAACAACAGTGTTCTCTGGATTTCGGCTGTTCCAGAAGCACAACGGGCGACAAAACAAAGTTCCTTAGCCTAGTATAAAGGTGACAGAATCACAATGGGCAATCACGTAAAGGTAAAACAAGTAAGTGTTTTTTAAATGTGATTATCTGCACCATATTCTAAATTAAAATCAGCCAATATTGAGATGAACAAAAGATGATGATTTTGATGCTATGATTTTTTTTTTTAAAAAAAATAATGACTAACCATCTTTAAATAGAATTACTTGGAGTAATTATGATGGTTGACTGATTCGATTTTTTGACTTGTTCTTATTTATGACATTAATTTGTGCTTAATTGATGACCAACCAGATTTTAAATTTTTGAACTAATTTATATAAATTTGTTCTGTCAAATGCTGGTTACTCATGCTACACGTAGATATATTGGTTCTGACATTTTGATCACTGCTTGTAAATTTGCACGATTTCAAATTCATGAGAAAAAGGATTTTAAGAAATTGTTTTTGAAATAATTATGATGTTGATTGACTATTGATTACTCATGAAAATAATTGTTTATCCTCTGGTTTCTGAATTTATCATCATGATATTTATTTTGAGTGTTAACACGGCTTAAATTCAAAATTCAAAAGAATGATGTTTTTGAAATTTTTGGTGCACATCTCATGGTTTGATTCAACAAGTGAATATTGAGTGAAATTTAAATTCAGATGCGGATTGCACTGGTAATATAGTTGATAGAAAAATTATTAGTGTAACGTGATTAATTTGTGAAACATTTATTTGCTGCATCGTTTTTTTTTTAAAAGAAAATATCTGCATATTTTTCACTTGAAATAATTTTCAAATAGCAGAAAATTTTCTTATAAAACTTCCCTTAAGAAATCATGTTTTGACCATATTTACAGCTTAATTATTTTTGAAAAATTGATTTTATAATTTTTAATTTGATTTTAAATGACAAGTTTGACTAATCTGACTCCCTTTGATTATCGAAAAGATAAATAGTGATTGAAAAAGAGATAAGTGTTGATATTTATCATATATTATAACTCGAGAAAGTATAATTAAAAATTTCTTTAGAATTTCATAACAAGAGTTATAAAAACTTTTTGTTGGATAATAATTCCATGACCATTTCTATTTCTATCATCTTTCTATCGAACATCACTCATCAAAATCATATTTAATATGTAAATTTGTGGTAGTTTACAAAGGAAATCATTTGTTCTTCAATATCTTTAAATCGGTGAAGGAAATTATTTGTGCTTCAATTTCTTATATTCAGCAATTAAAAATAAATATCCAAAGTATTCACTCTCATTTAAAAGTCCTCACGGTCATGCATGGGTGAATTACTTGGATTTTTGATTATGTGCTTCCATGCTCATTTAAAAGTCCTCACGGTTATGCATGTATGGAACGCATATTAAAAATAATTGATTTAATAGACAAGTTGATTCTAATCCCATTTAAAAGTCCTCACGGTCATGTATGGTTAGAAGATACTTGATTTCATTTTTTAAATTAAATTGGAATACTACTAATCTCATTTAAAAGTCCTAACGGTTATGCATGGTTAGTAGATATTCAAATTTCCAGAAATAAATATACCACAAATAGACATATCTATATGAATTTTTGATGATTCTATCTCCATCACTTCTGAAAGTGGAATATGCGTTTGACAAGGGTAATTATGATTTTTGTTTGAGTTTTATTGAAATTTGATATTTATATTTAATTGAGTTAAATGTTTGATTCATGTCTATCACTTCATCCCTATTTTTATAACACTGTTATTCTTTTGCTGATAACAAAAGGGGGAGAGAAAAGTTAAGATTTTGTCAAATAGAATCAAGCAAAGGTGTCAAAAAGAATCAAGCAAAGGTCAAATAACTTTCAATTTGCATATAGGCTCATTTACATATTTTTATTTGTATGCATATATATAGGGGGAGCCATATATGTAGGGGGAGTATCACATATAAAGGAAGCATTCAAATAGGGGGAGCAAATGAAATTATCAAATACATTTAATATATTCAAAATCTTAAATATATGTTTGTTATCATCAAAAGGGGGAGATTGTTGAATATGCGCTTTGCGCTATATGATTTTTGTTTGATGATAATAAACATATATACATTCATATAAATGTATTTGGTAATGTACTATTTTATTTTTCATAGTTTAAATAAATATTTGTTGAATAAAATTAAATTTCACAGAATTTGAATTTGAATTCAAACAAAACAAGTTAAACAGATTTTGAATTCAAACAGAAATTTTATTCAAACAAATATTTTGTATAGTATGTATTTGGTTAAATAAATATCTGTTGAATAAAATAAATTACACAGAATTTGAATTTGAATTCAAACAGAACAAGTTACACAGTTTTTGAATTCAAACGAATATTTTATTCAAACGAATATTTATTACAAACTTGAATAGTACAAATTCATGCTCTCACTATACATATACATTTCTGATTACATCACGATTACATCACAAATATTTTTACATTGATAACCTCACTACATATCACTCACACTCGTATTTTTGTCTTCAACTGCATTCCGGTTTGAATCCAGCATCCGAGCAATCTGCAAAAATATAAACTAACGCAGCAAAATTGAAAAAGAAATATTTTTGCAATTCAAAAATAAAATATGTTTTTTGAAAATAATATTTGCCTCAGTTGTTTGGGTTGTTCGTCATCATTTAAATTTGAATTCATCATACACGAACAACTTGTGACATACACAGTATATTACTGTATATGCCACAAGGCCGTGCACGCCGATATATACACTTGATAGATATTACAGGGACAGGTAACCATAAGTGGCTGCAATACACACGTGTACATTCATACACGTGTGCACTGCCTCGCCAACTCGTATGCGCAGCCAACAAGAGCAAGTGTACAACAGTGTCAAGTTGCAAACAGTCAAAGTACAGGTGCAAGTGTACATAAGAGAAGTACAAAATGACCTAACAGCAAGTTCAAACCAAAGCACAAAAGTGCACAGCATCATCACTGCAGTGGACAGCAAAGACAACATGCCACAAGACATAGTAATGCAACAGTGGCTAACCAGAAGTGAAGATTGCAGCAACATCAAGTGACAATGCAAGCAAAAACTCAAGAGCAACAGTGAATGGGGCAAAGCACAAAAGTGCACAATGACACAGTGGTGCTGCATATAATGTATAGTGAAGTACAATCATGAATGCAAACTACAGATCAAAGCAGTATGCAAAGTCGATGCAACATAAACAAACCCAATACAATATGACTGTGAGCAGTGCCACAAGACCACCAGGCAAATGAACAGAGGCATCAATATGACAACCCAACAGCAACATGCTCTGAACACCACTGGCCAGTCCAATGAACAAAGAACCCAAATGCAAACAGCAGTATGCAAGCACAACCTCAAACATGAAACAAGGTGCACCAGACCAGGTTACAAGATGATCAAGGCAGACTACAAGTTCAAGTGGACAGTGCAGACAATAATCAAGCGATCAACAGAACATGGACTGCAACAATCAAGCAAATGTAGAGAACAAGCTACATGAAGGCAACATGACGCAATGTCGAGCTCAGTACAACACAGTGTACATAAATACATGCAAATGCATCAAAGCACTGAGACATGAATGCAACATTTACAACATAGCAGCAGTATGCAAGTGCATACACAAAGAGGCAACAAAGACTTGAATGACCAAGTGCACCACAGACCATGCTACAACTTCAAATGAACCAGCAACACAGCAAGCACATGAATGCACATAGCAAGCTACATGTAGACAGAGCTCGAGACTACAACTCAAAGTTCAATGCAGACTGCATAATGAACCAACTACACAATTCGAAGCATAATGCATATATAGCAGTAAAGTACACAAGCCTGCAACTTCAATCCAATTTATTCTTTTAATACAACTGCAATGCGACTAGATTTTCATATCAAACAAGTGCAGACTCGACAATGTTCACAAATGCAAAAGAACAGTGAAGCATGTACAAACTGTAGTGAATACAGACAGTAAACCAAGCTTCACAATAAACATCTCATGAATATAAGATGTCGAAGCCAGCAGTATCAATGACAGTATGCACAGAAGCACAATCCAGTTCAAAATCAACATCATCAAAATTGATCAACACCGTGTGTTACTGAACGAAGTCCAGCATAAACAAAATCAACATCGTAAGCTAATCAAGTGTTCAAAACCGTGGTAGTCAAGAAAATCATCACAACAACAAGTCGAAGTCCATCAGAAATTCACAAAAACAAATCATGACCGAAGTCAATGTTGAACAAGTCAAAATCGTAGCTGTAGCCAAAAATATATGATTATGAACAAGTCAAGGCCGAAACAGTTGCAATCAAGAAGCTGTAGTCAACAACGTGATGACCAAGGAGTTGTAATCAATGCCGTGGGATTCAAGCAATCGAAGTATATAGTTTTATGAACAAGTCAATACAATCTAAAACATTCGATCAAAATCATACGGCCAGAGCTTTTCAGTAGACAAATTCAAATCAACATATACGAACGAAATTCAAGAGGGACGAATCTATATAAATACCAAACCCAGTTATCATCATCGGCATCGAATTCCAGAAAGCACAAAATCAGTAAAAGCAAAAGCATTACATACCGAGCAAGAAAGGAATTCGATCAACGAACAAGCCGAGCAACGCAATCTCAAAGTCAACAATCGATCATCAGAAATCGAGCACAAGCAAGAGCCGAAACTCCCAATTTGGATCGCAAGCCCTAACTGGATCAAAAGGGAACGAAGCCCTAACTGGAACGAAGCCGCCATTGTTTCTCACGAACAAATAGAAAGTGGATCGGGTTAATAAAAACAAGGGGCCGGTTTTATTTTATAAAAAGGCTAAAGTTTTTATTTAGGGTCTAAGTAAAAAAGGGGTCTTGTTTCTATAGGCTTTATTAATATTGTTTTAGGGTTATTGTTTTTTAATTTATTGTTTTTTATTTTACGAACCAAAAAGTTAGTAAATCACCACCTAGGTTAGGTAGTGTCAGATTGTCTATTTTGAATTAGTTCAGTGAGCAGGGTGTGCGAGTTTGCAAAGCTCTATAGGCGGGAGCAGTGTTTGCGAGTGAGCGAAACTCTATAGGCGGGAGCAGGGTGTGCGAGTCTAGTAGAGTGTTTGTGAGCGGGAGCAAAAGGGTCTGCGAGTCTAATAGAGTTGTTGTAAGCGTGATACTGTTTAATTCTAATAGAAATCTGTGAATGCAGCAGTAGGCAGGGGTTGCCGAAGCTGGGTAAATTTTGTGTGTGATTTACTTTTCAGAATATTTATTTCTGCAGTTTATTTCTGAGTTTTAAATCAAGAAAATTTGCAATAACCCTATTCACCCCCCCTCTAGGGTTAATCTAGATCCTACAAGTGGTATCAGAGCCCGGTTTATATTAACTCTAGAGTCATGAGTCTACAAAATAATGCTTTTTCTGAGGGGCAATCTATTGCTAGGCCACCCATGTTTAACGGGAACGATTATGCTTATTGGAAAGTTAGGATGAGTATTTATCTTAGTTCCGTTGATTATGATGTTTGGGATATTATTGAAACTGGCTATAAACCTCCCACTATAATCGTTGGTGGTACTGAGATTCCTAAACCTAAGGATAGGTGGGATGCAAACGATAAGAAATTGAAAACGACAAATGCTAAAGCCATGAATGCTTTGATATGTGCTCTTGATAAAAATGAATTTAATAGAATTTCTCATTGTACAACAGCACAGGAAATATGGCATACTTTGGAGGTGACACACGAAGGAACTTCTCAAGTCAAGGAGTCTCGGCTAGCCCTATTCAGCAATGAATACGAAAACTTTGTGATGGACAAAGACGAGAGCATAAAGGATATGTTTGGACGCTTTTCAACCTTGGTATACAATGCTAGAGCGCTTGGGAAGGTATTCACTGAGGTAGAGCTTGTGCGGAAGATACTACGAGTTTTACCAATGAACTTTGAGGCAAAAGTCACAGCAATCCAAGAATCAAAAGATCTGAGCAAACTAAGCATGGAGGAGTTGATTGGCAACCTGATGACATATGAGCTTGAGTTAAAAGCAAAGGAAGAACGCAACAACTCCGAACCAAAGAAGAAGATGATTGCTTTAAAAAGTAAAGAAGAAAGCGATGAAGAAGATCCAATTGAAGAGCTTGCAATGGCTGTCAATAATCTTAGAAGATGGTCTAGATTCAAGCCACGCAAGAAGAAAACCAAAGGCAATAGGTCAAAAGATTCCGAAAATTCCGATAATGAACTGATATGTTATAACTGCAACAAGCCTGGCCACATCAAACCAAAATGCCCACTTCTCAAAAACAACAAAGAAAAGAAAAAGGCGAAGAAGGTATTTGCAGCGACTTGGGATGATGAAGAAGGAGAGGAAGCTTCGGATAGCAGCCCAGAGGAGGCTAACTTGTGTTGCATGGCAAAATCAGAATCAGAAGCAACCTCCGACGAATCTAGTGAGGCAGGTGAGTTTTCTTATAAAGAACTTGTTTTTATGTGTTCTGATCTTACTAAGGTAGTGGATACTCTTGAATCTAAAATTGAAAAACTGAAATTTGATAGGAGAGAATTTGCTCGTGAAAATTTTAGGATAAAAACTGAACTTGAAAATATTCAAAACCTAGAATGTAACCAATGTAAAATTTTAGATTCGGAACTATCAAAAATTAGGAATAACTCTGAGAATCTTGAAAAAGAAAACTTGAGTCTTAAAGAAAACATTGACACTAGAAAAAAGGACTTTATAAATCGATGCACCCCACTTGTCGCTGAAAATTCAACATTAAAAACCAAAGTCCAAAATCTTGAGAAATCTTTGAATAACTTTTCAAGAGGCGAAAAATCTTTCAACATGCTATTGGGAAATCAAATTTTTGCTAACAATAGAAAAGGACTAGGTTTTGGAAAATCACAAGATGATGATAAAGGTAAAAGTGCTGCTCGATCTGAAATAATTGGAAATCATGTTGAAAATCATAGTCATAGGAACACAAAATTTAATCAAGTCAATTTAATGAGCACGTTTTGTAGAGAATTTGGACATAATCGAAATAATTGTTGGTATAAACCCAAACACGTGAAAACTATACCAATTTGGGTTCCAAAAGGCACAAATATAAAATCTTTGAAAGTCAAACAAATTTGGGTGCCAAAAGGAACATGTATAAATAGTTTTGAGTCTCCAAAAACAGATTTTTCATATTCTGCCACTAACAACAATGGACCTATAAAAACAAATAGGTCACATAAATCTTTTATCGTGTAGGTGTGGTGGCAGGCTAAGGAACAACAACAGTGTTCTCTGGATTTCGGCTGTTCCAGAAGCACAACGGGCGACAAAACAAAGTTCCTTAGCCTAGTATAAAGGTGACAGAATCACAATGGGCAATCACGTAAAGGTAAAACAGGTAAGTGTTTTTTAAATGTGATTATCTGCACCATATTCTAAATTAAAATCAGCCAATATTGAGATGAACAAAAGATGATGATTTTGATGCTATGATTTTTTTTTAAAAAAAAAATAATGACTAACCATCTTTAAATAGAATTACTTGGAGTAATTATGATGGTTGACTGATTCGATTTTTTGACTTGTTCTTATTTATGACATTAATTTGTGCTTAATTGATGACCAACCAGATTTTAAATTTTTGAACTAATTTATATAAATTTGTTCTGTCAAATGCTGGTTACTCATGCTACACGTAGATATATTGGTTCTGACATTTTGATCACTGCTTGTAAATTTGCACGATTTCAAATTCATGAGAAAAAGGATTTTAAGAAATTGTTTTTGAAATAATTATGATGTTGATTGACTATTGATTACTCATGAAAATAATTGTTTATCCTCTGGTTTCTGAATTTATCATCATGGTATTTATTTTGAGTGTTAACACGGCTTAAATTCAAAATTCAAAAGAATGATGTTTTTGAAATTTTTGGTGCACATCTCATGGTTTGATTCAACAAGTGAATATTGAGTGAAATTTAAATTCAGATGCGGATTGCACTGGTAATATAGTTTATAGAAAAATTATTAGTGTAACGTGATTAATTTGTGAAACATTTATTTGTTGCATCGTTTTTTTTTTAAAAGAAAATATCTGCATATTTTTCACTTGAAATAATTTTCAAATAGCAGAAAATTTTCTTATAAAACTTCCCTCAAGAAATCATGTTTTGACCATATTTACAGCTTAATTATTTTTGAAAAATTGATTTTATAATTTTTAATTTGATTTTAAATGACAAGTTTGACTAATCTGACTCCCTTTGATTATCGAAAAGATAAATAGTGATTGAAAAAGAGATAAGTGTTGATATTTATCATATATTATAACTCGAGAAAGTATAATTAAAAATTTCTTTAGAATTTCATAACAAGAGTTATAAAAACTTTTTGTTGGATAATAATTCCATGACCATTTCTATTTCTATCATCTTTCTATCGAACATCACTCATCAAAATCATATTTAATATGTAAATTTGTGGTAGTTTACAAAGGAAATCATTTGTTCTTCAATATCTTTAAATCGGTGAAGGAAATTATTTGTGCTTCAATTTCTTATATTCAGCAATTAAAAATAAATATCCAAAGTATTCACTCTCATTTAAAAGTCCTCACGGTCATGCATGGGTGAATTACTTGGATTTTTGATTATGTGCTTCCATGCTCATTTAAAAGTCCTCACGGTTATGCATGTATGGAACGCATATTAAAAATAATTGATTTGATAGACAAGTTGATTCTAATCCCATTTAAAAGTCCTCACGGTCATGCGTGGTTAGAAGATACTTGATTTCATTTTTTAAATTAAATTGGAATACTACTAATCTCATTTAAAAGTCCTAACGGTTATGCATGGTTAGTAGATATTCAAATTTCCAGAAATAAATATACCACAAATAGACATATCTATATGAATTTTTGATGATTCTATCTCCATCACTTCTGAAAGTGGAATATGCGTTTGACAAGGGTAATTATGATTTTTGTTTGATTTTTATTGAAATTTGATATTTATATTTAATTGAGTTAAATGTTTGATTCATGTCTATCACTTCATCCCTATTTTTATAACACTGTTATTCTTTTGCTGATAACAAAAGGGGGAGAGAAAAGTTAAGATTTTGTCAAATAGAATCAAGCAAAGGTGTCAAAAAGAATCAAGCAAAGGTCAAATAACTTTCAATTTGCATATAGGCTCATTTACATATTTTTATTTGTATGCATATATATAGGGGGAGCCATATATGTAGGGGGAGTATCACATATAAAGGAAGCATTCAAATAGGGGGAGCAAATGAAATTATCAAATACATTTAATATATTCAAAATCTTAAATATATGTTTGTTATCATCAAAAGGGGGAGATTGTTGAATATGCGCTTTGCGCTATATGATTTTTGTTTGATGATAATAAACATATATACATTCATATAAATGTATTTGGTAATGTACTATTTTATTTTTCATAGTTTAAATAAATATTTGTTGAATAAAATTAAATTTCACAGAATTTGAATTTGAATTCAAACAAAACAAGTTAAACAGATTTTGAATTCAAACAGAAATTTTATTCAAACAAATATTTTGTATAGTATGTATTTGGTTAAATAAATATCTGTTGAATAAAATAAATTACACAGAATTTGAATTTGAATTCAAACAGAACAAGTTACACAGTTTTTGAATTCAAACGAATATTTTATTCAAACGAATATTTATTACAAACTTGAATAGTACAAATTCATGCTCTCACTATACATATACATTTCTGATTACATCACGATTACATCACAAATATTTTTACATTGATAACCTCACTACATATCACTCACACTCGTATTTTTGTCTTCAACTGCATTCCGGTTTGAATCCAGCATCCGAGCAATCTGCAAAAATATAAACTAACGCAGCAAAATTGAAAAAGAAATATTTTTGCAATTCAAAAATAAAATATGTTTTTTGAAAATAATATTTGCCTCAGTTGTTTGGGTTGTTCGTCATCATTTAAATTTGAATTCATCATACACGAACAACTTGTGACATACACAGTATATTACTGTATATGCCACAAGGCCGTGCACGCCGATATATACACTTGATAGATATTACAGGGACAGGTAACCATAAGTGGCTGCAATACACACGTGTACATTCATACACGTGTGCACTGCCTCGCCAACTCGTATGCGCAGCCAACAAGAGCAAGTGTACAACAGTGTCAAGTTGCAAACAGTCAAAGTACAGGTGCAAGTGTACATAAGAGAAGTACAAAATGACCTAACAGCAAGTTCAAACCAAAGCACAAAAGTGCACAGCATCATCACTGCAGTGGACAGCAAAGACAACATGCCACAAGACATAGTAATGCAACAGTGGCTAACCAGAAGTGAAGATTGCAGCAACATCAAGTGACAATGCAAGCAAAAACTCAAGAGCAACAGTGAATGGGGCAAAGCACAAAAGTGCACAATGACATAGTGGTGCTGCATATAATGTATAGTGAAGTACAATCATGAATGCAAACTACAGATCAAAGCAGTATGCAAAGTCGATGCAACATAAACAAACCCAATACAATATGACTGTGAGCAGTGCCACAAGACCACCAGGAAAATGAACAGAGGCATCAATATGACAACCCAACAGCAACATGCTCTGAACACCACTGGCCAGTCCAATGAACAAAGAACCCAAATGCAAACAGCAGTATGCAAGCACAACCTCAAACATGAAACAAGGTGCACCAGACCAGGTTACAAGATGATCAAGGCAGACTACAAGTTCAAGTGGACAGTGCAGACAATAATCAAGCGATCAACAGAACATGGACTGCAACAATCAAGCAAATGTAGAGAACAAGCTACATGAAGGCAACATGACGCAATGTCGAGCTCAGTACAACACAGTATACATAAATACATGCAAATGCATCAAAGCACTGAGACATGAATGCAACATTTACAACATAGCAGCAGTATGCAAGTGCATACACAAAGAGGCAACAAAGACTTGAATGACCAAGTGCACCACAGACCATGCTACAACTTCAAATGAACCAGCAACACAGCAAGCACATGAATGCACATAGCAAGCTACATGTAGACAGAGCTCGAGACTACAACTCAAAGTTCAATGCAGACTGCATAATGAACCAACTACACAATTCGAAGCATAATGCATATATAGCAGTAAAGTACACAAGCCTGCAACTTCAATCCAATTTATTCTTTTAATACAACTGCAATGCGACCAGATTTTCATATCAAACAAGTGCAGACTCGACAATGTTCACAAATGCAAAAGAACAGTGAAGCATGTACAAACTGTAGTGAATACAGACAGTAAACCAAGCTTCACAATAAACATCTCATGAATATAAGATGTCGAAGCCAGCAGTATCAATGACAGTATGCACAGAAGCACAATCCAGTTCAAAATCAACATCATCAAAATTGATCAACACCGTTGTAACAACCCGCATATTTATCGATTTTTATATTTAAATATTTTATCGTTAATCGGATTTTGGTCCGAAGCTACTTTTTTTGCAAACGGTCAAATTAGGACTCGAGACCACTTCCATTGAGTTCGAAACGTCGTTAGCAATCTTCTAAGTATAAACATTGATATGTTTGGGGTTAGTGGAATTTCACCACTTTTTCACTCGAGCCTTTGGTTTGGACTTTTAGCCCATTAGGCCCAAGTTCCACCCCCCTTCTTCTTCATTGCTTCATTTCATTTCCTAACACTAAAGCTTCGACAAAAATGGTGAATGGAATGAGAAATTAAAATTCCAAACTCTTTGTTTTATTGCAACTCCAACATTCAACTCCAAATTCAAGAAGAAGACATCGGATTCAAGCTTGTGGTTGCTTCTCCATTTGCCTTCAACCTTTGTTCTTCATTTTCATTGGGTTTTGGAGAAAAGGTGAGATTTTTATCTCACAATTCTAGTCTATAACTATATTGGACTGTTGGGAATGATTCCCTGTCACTTTAGCATGCATATTTGCTTTTGGTTTGGATTGGATTGGCGAAAAACTCCGATTTTTGGTGTTTGGGAGAAATTTCTGCATTTAGGTCGTTCTGGCCGTTTTTAGCTCGTTCGGAGTTAGGTCGTGTGGACCTTAGGTCGTAGGTCGCGTACGAGTTAACCCCTAGGTCGTTCTGGCCATTTTTAGGTCGTTCGGAGTTAAGTCGTTCGTCCATGGGTCGTGAGTCGTTCACGAGTTAACTTTAGGTCGTTCTGGGAGAATTGGCACTTCGGAATTAGGTCGCTCACGAGTTAAGTCGTTAGGTCGCTCGTCCACTAGGTCGGCCTGGTTTATCTCGTAGGTCGTCTCCGACCTAAGCTCCAGATAAGTCGTTCGAGTTAGGTCATTGGACCATTTACCTTAGGTCGCTCGACTCTGTTAAGTCGTAGGTCGTTAGACCTTAGGTCGCTCGACTCTGTTAAGTCGTAGGTCGTTAGACCTTAGGTCGCTCGACTCTGTTAAGTCGTAGGTCGTTAGACCTTAGGTCGTTCGCATTCCTTAAGTCGCTCGACCCCTCCACACTAGGTCGCTCGGCTTGCTTGAGTCGTAGGTCGTTGGACCTTAAGTCGCTTGCCTCCCTTAACTCCAGTTAGGTCGCTCGGCCATTGTGTTAGGCCGCGTGAACCCTTAGGTCGTTAGACCTCACTTTGCTTTAGGTCGTAGGCCACTTGTCTTCACTTAGGTCGTACCGTTTTGGACGGGGCGCTGCCCCGCACCCCGCCGGGGGCGCTGCCCCCTGGACCCCCGCGACCTGACCGGGAAGGTCGAACCCCGTAAGCGGTGGCATTGCCCCCGCACCCCCACCTTGGGGGGTTGCCACCCCCCCTGGACCCCTCCTCCGTAGGGGATCTTATCTGAAAAATATTCAACAGAACTTGCTGAGCTGATTTCCTTGGATTTTTATCACATCTTCAAATGTGACCTTTGTGATTGATTGTTTCTACAATCGCTTCTGTGATTTGTCACTTTATAATATAAAGGTTTCAATACTAGTAGTAAATATCAAAACTCTTTCAACAAAATGATTTCAACTCTATTTTTAATAACAAAGCTCTTTTCTTAAACCGTTTTTCAATCTATTAGTATATACAAGCCTTTACCTCACTCGGATGAGAAATCTAATTAAACGACTTAGTAAAACAAGTGGTATGAAACGCTTGCGTTCACTTCGTCGGTTAATTCTTGGACTTGTTCGATTGAACCTCTTGTGACAATTTTATTAGTGAAGATTTACAGTTTGTTCGTAAATATTTAAGTTAAGCAAGTGGTTATGGGACATGAAGCTAAACTTCTATATTTACTAGCTTAGTGTAATTGACACTTCTCGTTGATCTTGATGATCGCTTTATGAATTAGACTAGCAATTGCGCGATGTCTCTTTCATTGCAAGGTTAGGCTAGACACCACTTGTGTGATTCCACTCACACATACCTTTTTGCTTTTTGGTTAGCCTTGACCTCATTCGGGTGACTCAGACTCATCCATATGGGGTAGCTCCCCATGGTCTTCGGACCGTCATGTGATAGGCCTCTTTCCCTTTTTATGATTTCTGGATTTCTTGTGTTGATTTCTGGAATTTATCTCTTTGACTTGTCATGAGTACAAGTTTAGGGTATGATGCCCTCTTTGGATCTTTGAGAAGGTTCTTGTGATATTGATTTATCTCTTATCGGTTGATCTCCTGTTGATCATTATTTGCATACTTATAGTAGTATGTCAGTATGGATATTTTATGTTTATGCCATATCTTTTATTTTATATCATGTCATCTGATATTTATAGCTAGACTGATCCGTTTATTATTTTCTTATAAATAATACTCGGGTCAGACCGAGATGTTACAGGTGCTACTGCTTGACTCCTCCCCCTGTGATTCACTACTCTGACTTTTGGCTACTTGTTTAGATTAGCAGCTTTTGTTGTTTACACTTGAGATATAGACTCATAGTTGTATTCTTTTGTATAGCACGCGTTGCTATTTTTTTGTATTATCGTGGATCTTTTTAGACCACTACTCTGATGTACACTTTTATGTGATATATATTCATATCTCTTTCCGCCTTTGTGATATGGATATCTGTGATGATTCGCATGTTATGCTTACTTCTATATTTGTTTCCGAAGATTATTTTATAGCCACCGTGTGATAAGAAATTACATGGATGGTCGCTCCTCAACAGCCTTATTCTCCGCGCTAGTTGACAGCACTACACCGTAGTGTTCTTGGCTAGCGTGGGTATTGAGGTGGGGCGTCACAGCATGGTATCAGAGCCAAACTTCGGAACAATGTAGAATAATCTAGCAAGGATCATGTCCTAAGTCTTTCTTAGGAGTTGTGCCTTAGGATTTAATTCGAGTCTTCATACCGATTCATCCTATTTTCTTTATGATCCTTTGTTTTACCTATCAAGATTGCTTGATATTCATTTTGTGAATAATCTTCTTCTTCTTCCTTCTTTCTTTCTTAAGGAAGAGAAATGGTTAGTTCTAGCAGTCCTAGCGATGGTCAATCCAGTAGTCCTTCTCTGGATGGCGCATTCATGTCTGCCCAACAACTTTTGGATCTTGTAAAGAATCAAGAGTTTATCTGTGCTTTGAGTAAGAATACCACAAAGATCTTACCTTTGAAACTAGAAGTCCCTTTCGACCAGCTTGTAGATATCACTCTACAAGAGGAAGAGGCTGATAAAGGAATTGATAGTGATATTGGGATTTCCAAGAAGAGGCGTATTAAATTCAAAAGCCCTCATCCCGATAAGAAGGTGAAGCAACCTATTTTTGGAGCAAAGACTCCAATCCTTAATTGTGGAAAATGCTACAACTGTGGTTCTAGGGACGACTATGCGAAGGAGTGTCCGGAACCACTCTTTTGTCGTTACTGCAAAGATACCAGTCATCATATTTCTGTCTGCCCCATACTTCTAAGTAAGAAGAAGGAGGGACCAGAAACTTCGGTAGCCAAGCCATCTACCTCTAGTCGTAAACGATGCTACAATTGTGGTTCCTCAGACCATTATGTAACTAAGTGCCCGGAACCCCTCTATTGCCGCTATTGCAAGGGCTCGGGCCATTACTTGTCTACATGTCCCACACGACCTAGTAAGAGAGAAGGAAAGCTAAAAGCTTCTAACGAAACTTCTCTGGGTCAAGGTATTCCTTATTTAATCCTTGATTTCATTTGTTTGCGATTATCCGATTCGAGTTCTTTTTGATATGGGTTTCCCTCATCATTTTTATTTATCAGAAGAACTTGTTGATTCTCTTTATTTTTATATTTTGGGCTCGATGACTTCTTTGAGGATTGTGAATCCGAATCAGAGGATTCGCAACACTCAATTTGCTTATTATTGATGTCGAAATTATTACATGTGATTTTTCTTTCCGAACCGATTTGCGTATTGTGCATTGCTTAGGTTTCGGAATTGATTTGCGTGAAAGAATTGGCTTAATCACTTTGAAGCCCATATCCAATTGTTCCGAATGGACAATTCCTTTTTCGACATTTTCAATCTGTTAAGCAGATTCATATTTTTCCTTTGTGATTTCGATTTCAAATCAATGGCATCATTTTATTCTTTAAGCTCACATGTTGAATAAAGAGATATCTCTCTCATTCATATCGGTTGAGAATTCTCCGATATTTTTGAGTTTGTCTTAGGATCGTTACCTAAGCAACCTTTTAAGTGGTGTTAAGGTCTTTCTAGTTTGACCTTGCCATCGAATTTCAATCACTACGAGCTGCGGAAGTTAGCCTTCCACATACCGCATTCCGCACTCATTATGATTTATATGAATGACATATTGTGTCATTCAGTTTATCCAGTTTATTTCATCCATTTTATAAATCAAGTATTCTATGGATATCTCAATAATTCCAATCTTGTATTTATTAATTTTGGATGAAAATAGAAATTTAAAATTTTACAAATCTTTTAAGAAGATATTTTAAATTCCTATAAAAAGGTAATTTTGTGTTGTATTGCCCATTTAGTGTTTTAAGAATTCTAGTCGATGCGCTTGATCAACGCTATCGATAGGAATTTCCTAAACGCTTTGATGAGACAGTCAGACACAATAAATTGACTTGTAAAAACGTAAATTCTTCTAGAAAGATTATTACATAGAGATAAATGTAATTTGGAAAGTTTTAACTTTTCAGGAAAGAAGATTATTTAAAAGATATTCTTTCTTTTCGATACTCTTATTCTTGTGAATCCCCAGGGGAACCAAGACTTTATCTTTTGTACCAATGCTAATCGTATTGGTTTGGATGTCGTTCTCTTGCATAAGATAACGTGCTATCACTTGTGCTTTTAAATCATTAAAAGCCGATTGAGACTAGGTATGCCACTCATGATCTAGTGCTTGCGGCTATTGTTTTCGCCCTTCGAATTTGGCGTCAATATCTATTGGGAGAGAAATTTATTCTTTACACGGATCATAAGTCTTTGAAATATTTATTTTCTCAAAAGGAACTTAATTTGCGTCAACAGCATTGGCTCGAGTTCCTTGCACCTTATGATCTTGATATCCTTTATACTCCCGGTAAGGATAATTTTGTCGCCGATGCTCTTAGCCGTAAACAACAAGCTGTTGTTTCTATGATGATATCCGAATGGAATGATCTGGAGGTTATATCTACTTGTGAGATTCGAGAGCGCGTATCCGATTTATGCTCATCACTTGTTTTATGTAGCCTTGAGGCTTATCCTTCTCTTTTAGACCGCATTCTTGAAGCTCAAGGGCTAGATCCTGAATTGGCTCTTCTTGGCCAAAATGTTAAGGATAGAATTGATATTGAAGTTTTGAAGGACTTTGATATTGATTCTCGCGGCGGCATTCGAAAATTTGGTAGACTTATCGTACCAAATATTTGTGATCTTCGTCAATATATTTTAGAAGATTCACATCGTTCCAAAATTACCATTCATCCTAGAAGTAGTAAAGTGTACGTAGATATGAAGCGACTTTATTATTTGGAGTGAATGAAATCTGATATCGCTAACTTTGTTAAGTGTTGTATGACTCGCCATCTTGTCAAGGCCCTACACTAAAGGCCTGGTGGGTTAATGCAACCTTTAGAAATTCCAATTTGGAAGTAAGACCAAATCTCCATGGATTTTATAGATGTCTCTCCCCGTTCTCGTTCGGGTCATGATAACTTATGGGTTATAGTAGATAGACTTACTAAATCCGTCCATTTTATTCCCCGTTCGGATTAACCGAACCGTTCCTCTTTTGGCCCAAACTCTTTGTTAAAGGAGTTGTTAAATTACATGGAGTTCCTACTTCTGTCGATAGCGATAGTGATCCATTGTTTACTAGTGGATTTTTGGAAGTGTCTTCAAAAAGCTTTAGAAACGAAGCTTAATTTAAGCACCGCTTATTACCCCAGTCCGATGGACAAGTAGAGCGTGTGAACCAAACTCCGGAAGACCTTCTTCGTGTTGTGTGCTTGATTTTTGTGGAAGTTGGGAAAATCATATTTCTCTTGTTGAATTTTCCTATAATCATAGCTTCCAATCTAGTATTGGTATGGCATTCTTCGAGGCACTCTAGGGAATGCTATGCCAATCTCCTTCTTGTTGGCTTAAGGTCGGTGAGAAGCTGGTTTTAGGTCTAGAATTTTACTCGTGTTTCACCTATGATAGGTGTTGTACGTTCCCGTGATAGGGAAAGATTAGCGCCTCAATATATTGGGCCATTCCCTATCACCGTACGTATAGATTCCATGGCTTGTCGCCTTGCATTACCGGCTCAGTTTTCTGCTATGCACGACATGTTCACGTTTCTCAATTACGGAAATGCCTTCGGGATTCCGATTCCATTCTTGAGCCTGCTGTTGTGGAAGAAATTGAAGTTTCGCCGAATTTAACTTATGAGCAGCATCCTATTTGAATTATTGCTTCGGAGGGTAAACGGCTTCGAAATAAAGATGTTCCGCTTGTGAGGGTTCAATGGTCCACAAATCCTAAGGATTGCTCTTGGGAATCTAGAGAATTCATCGAGCGAACACATCCGGACTTGCTTACTCCTGCTCTTTGAGGTGAACTTCTAATATCAAATTTCTTTAGTATTAATATGCTTTTATGGTTGTCACTTCTTATTTCCACCTTATATATTGCGAGGACGCAATTTCTTTAGGGAGGGGAGTCTGTAACAACCCGCATATTTATCGATTTTTATATTTAAATATTTTATCGTTAATCGGATTTTGGTCCGAAGCTACTTTTTTTGCAAACGGTCAAATTAGGACTCGAGACCACTTCCATTGAGTTCGAAACGTCGTTTGCAATCTTCTAAGTATAAACATTGATATGTTTGGGGTTAGTGGAATTTCACCACTTTTTCACTCGAGCCTTTGGTTTGGACTTTTAGCCCATTAGGACCAAGTTCCACCCCCCTTCTTCTTCATTGCTTCATTTCATTTCCTAACACTAAAGCTTCAACAAAAATGGTGAATGGAATGAGAAATTAAAATTCCAAAGTCTTTGTTTTATTGCAACTCCAACATTCAACTCCAAATTCAAGAAGAAGAGATCGGATTCAAGCTTGTGGTTGCTTCTCCATTTGCCTTCAACCTTTGTTCTTCATTTTCATTGGGTTTTGGAGAAAAGGTGAGATTTTTATCTCACAATTCTAGTCTATAACTATATTGGACTGTTGGGAATGATTCCCTATCACTTTAGCATGCATATTTGCTTTTGGTTTGGATTGGATTGGCGAAAAACTCCGATTTTTGGTGTTTGGGAGAAATTTCTGCATTTAGGTCGTTCTGGCCGTTTTTAGCTCGTTCGGAGTTAAGTCGTGTGGACCTTAGGTCGTAGGTCGCGTACGAGTTAACCCCTAGGTCGTTCTGGCCATTTTTAGGTCGTTCGGAGTTAAGTCGTTCGTCCATGGGTCGTGAGTCGTTCACGAGTTAACTTTAGGTCGTTCTGGGAGAATTGGCACTTCGGAATTAGGTCGCTCACGAGTTAAGTCGTTAGGTCGCTCGTCCACTAGGTCGGCCTGGTTTATCTCGTAGGTCGTCTCCGACCTAAGCTCCAGATAAGTCGTTCGAGTTAGGTCATTGGACCATTTACCTTAGGTCGCTCGACTCTGTTAAGTCGTAGGTCGTTAGACCTTAGGTCGCTCGACTCTGTTAAGTCGTAGGTCATTAGACCTTAGGTCGCTCGACTCTGTTAAGTCGTAGGTCGTTAGACCTTAGGTCGTTCGCATTCCTTAAGTCGCTCGACCCCTCCACACTAGGTCGCTCGGCTTGCTTGAGTCGTAGGTCGTTGGACCTTAAGTCGCTTGCCTCCCTTAACTCCAGTTAGGTCGCTCGGCCATTGTGTTAGGCCGCGTGAACCCTTAGGTCGTTAGACCTCACTTTGCTTTAGGTCGTAGGCCACTTGTCTTCACTTAGGTCGTACCGTTTTGGACGGGGCGCTGCCCCGCACCCCGCCGGGGGCGCTGCCCCCTGGACCCCCGCGACCTGACCGGGAAGGTCGAACCCCGTAAGCGGTGGCGTTGCCCCCGCACCCCCACCTTGGGGGGTTGCCACCCCCCCTGGACCCCCCCTCCGTAGGGGATCTTATCTGAAAAATATTCAACAGAACTTGCTGAGCTGATTTCCTTGGATTTTTATCACATCTTCAAATGTGACCTTTGTGATTGATTGTTTCTACAATCGCTTCTGTGATTTGTCACTTTATAATATAAAGGTTTCAATACTAGTAGTAAATATCAAAACTCTTTCAACAAAATGATTTCAACTCTATTTTTAATAACAAAGCTCTTTTCTTAAACCGTTTTTCAATCTATTAGTATATACAAGCCTTTACCTCACTCGGATGAGAAATCTAATTAAACGACTTAGTAAAACAAGTGGTATGAAACGCTTGCGTTCACTTCGTCGGTTAATTCTTGGACTTGTTCGATTGAACCTCTTGTGACAATTTTATTAGTGAAGATTTACAGTTTGTTCGTAAATATTTAAGTTAAGCAAGTGGTTATGGGACATGAAGCAACTTCTATATTTACTAGCTTAGTGTAATTGACACTTCTCGTTGATCTTGATGATCGCTTTATGAATTAGACTAGCAATTGCGCGATGTCTCTTTCATTGCAAGGTTAGGCTAGACACCACTTGTGTGATTCCACTCACACATACCTTTTTGCTTTTTGGTTAGCCTTGACCTCATTCGGGTGACTCAGACTCATCCATATGGGGTAGCTCCCCATGGTCTTCGGACCGTCATGTGATAGGCCTCTTTCCCTTTTTATGATTTCTGGATTTCTTGTGTTGATTTCTGGAATTTATCTCTTTGACTTGTCATGAGTACAAGTTTAGGGTATGATGCCCTCTTTGGATCTTTGAGAAGGTTCTTGTGATATTGATTTATCTCTTATCGGTTGATCTCCTGTTGATCATTATTTGCATACTTATAGTAGTATGTCAGTATGGATATTTTATGTTTATGCCATATCTTTTATTTTATATCATGTCATCTGATATTTATAGCTAGACTGATCCGTTTATTATTTTCTTATAAATAATACTCGGGTCAGACCGAGATGTTACAGGTGCTACTGCTTGACTCCTCCCCCTGTGATTCACTACTCTGACTTTTGGCTACTTGTTTAGATTAGCAGCTTTTGTTGTTTACACTTGAGATATAGACTCATAGTTGTATTCTTTTGTATAGCACGCGTTGCTATTCTTTTGTATTATCGTGGATCTTTTTAGACCACTACTCTGATGTACACTTTTATGTGATATATATTCATATCTCTTTCCGCCTTTGTGATATGGATATCTGTGATGATTCGCATGTTATGCTTACTTCTATATTTGTTTCCGAAGATTATTTTATAGCCACCGTGTGATAAGAAATTACATGGATGGTCGCTCCTCAACAGCCTTATTCTCCGCGCTAGTTGACAGCACTACACCGTAGTGTTCTTGGCTAGCGTGGGTATTGAGGTGGGGCGTCACAACCGTGTGTTACTGAACGAAGTCCAGCATAAACAAAATCAACATCGTAAGCTAATCAAGTGTTCAAAACCGTGGTAGTCAAGAAAATCATCACAACAACAAGTCGAAGTCCATCAGAAATTCACAAAAACAAATCATGACCGAAGTCAATGTTGAACAAGTCAAAATCGTAGTTGTAGCCAAAAATATATGATTATGAACAAGTCAAGGCCGAAACAGTTGCAATCAAGAAGCTGTAGTCAACAACGTGATGACCAAGGAGTTGTAATCAATGCCGTGGGATTCAAGCAATCGAAGTATATAGTTTTATGAACAAGTCAATACAATCTAAAACATTCGATCAAAATCATACGGCCAGAGCTTTTCAGTAGACAAATTCAAATCAACATATACGAACGAAATTCAAGAGGGACGAATCTATATAAATACCAAACCCAGTTATCATCATCGGCATCGAATTCCAGAAAGCACAAAATCAGTAAAAGCAAAAGCATTACATACCGAGCAAGAAAGGAATTCGATCAACGAACAAGCCGAGCAACGCAATCTCAAAGTCAACAATCGATCATCAGAAATCGAGCACAAGCAAGAGCCGAAACTCCCAATTTGGATCGCAAGCCCTAACTGGATCAAAAGGGAACGAAGCCCTAACTGGAACGAAGCCGCCATTGTTTCTCACGAACAAATAGAAAGTGGATCGGGTTAATAAAAACAAGGGGCCGGTTTTATTTTATAAAAAGGCTAAAGTTTTTATTTAGGGTCTAAGTAAAAAAGGGGTCTTGTTTCTATAGGCTTTATTAATATTGTTTTAGGGTTATTGTTTTTTAATTTATTGTTTTTTATTTTACGAACCAAAAAGTTAGTAAATCACCACCTAGGTTAGGTAGTGTCAGATTGTCTATTTTGAATTAGTTCAGTGAGCAGGGTGTGCGAGTTTGCAAAGCTCTATAGGCGGGAGCAGTGTTTGCGAGTGAGCGAAACTCTATAGGCGGGAGCAGGGTGTGCGAGTCTAGTAGAGTGTTTGTGAGCGGGAGCAAAAGGGTCTGCGAGTCTAATAGAGTTGTTGTAAGCGTGATACTGTTTAATTCTAATAGAAATCTGTGAATGCAGCAGTAGGCAGGGGTTGCCGAAGCTGGGTAAATTTTGTGTGTGATTTACTTTTCAGAATATTTATTTCTGCAGTTTATTTCTGAGTTTTAAATCAAGAAAATTTGCAATAACCCTATTCACCCCCCCTCTAGGGTTAATCTAGATCCTACATATATCATTTACGTTTATGATATATTATCATTAGAATTCTCGTTAAATATTTTAATTCAACATTTATTTTAAAAAATAGTTCTATCAATTAGCTATGCTAAGACTTTAAATTTATATGAGAATTTATATTTAATTATTATTTATATGGATAAGAAAGAAAGAAATCTAATTAAATTTGAATAATATTAGACTCAACAGCTATAGAGAAAGGCTTAAGCCTAGAAGCAAGAAATTACAATAAATTTGCCAAAACGAGAAAAATAAATTAAAAAGAAGAAAAACTAATAACTTGATTGGGAAGTTAGTAATAGATTAATTGGTTGGTTTAGATTTAGAATGCATTTTCATAAACTAATATTGTAAGAATAACGATAAACGTAATTGCAAGAATAAAAACAAGAAAAATGGAATTAGTGCAAAATAGAGACATCACTGTATTTTTCATTACCTAGAAATTAAAAAACAAAATAAAAGAAATATCTTGCAGTCACAAATTATTTTTTATAGCATTTTTTTAGTATTTAGTATTAAATATGGAAATTTATTTTTACCACAATTTTGTAACCAACCAAATAGAATAGAACTACTTCCTAGAATAAAAGAAAATAAAGTAAAGAGTTAAAGAAATTAAGAAGAAATCAAGTGTAATGATCTGGGATTTTCGACTCTCGAAAATCGACATTTACACGTTCAACATATAAATTGCCGAATATTTAAGTGAAGTAAATACCAGCATTAAGGAAAAAGAAGAAAGAGGTACAAGAAGAAGATAAAAACAACATCAGAATCTTACAATCGCAGCGGAATAAAATATAATATATAATTTAAATAAAAAGAAATCTATACTACTATATATACATACCACTATCAGAGTACAACAATCATCCATCTATTTGGACAGCTTAATACCTGTCCTTACACAGCGGAAAATATAACCAAGTACGGTGATACGTCTCCGTCATCCTGCTCGCCTCTTGCGCTCCATAGCATATTATCCTGGATCTGTTCAATTCGGTCCGACCTGAGTATCATACTAAAACAATACCCAAGTCGGTCTGGAAAACCAGCGTGAAAAAATCACACTCAATTGGATTATTATATTTTTGAAAACCCTTTGAAAACGAAGGTATCTCGTAAGAACACGCCACAAATAAACATGCTAGGTTTTTACCTTATGATAACCAAAACATTTTTATCAAATTCGTCTGATACTATAATAGTGTATATAGAAAGTAAATAGAATATAGCAGAAATGCTTGCATCTCACGCTCCAGCATAGTTGGGCACAATCAAAACCGTACGGGCATCTATTGGAGATTGGGTTCCATACAATGGCAATGCTACTAAGGTACCGTCCGTCACAGTACTAGGTCTAGATCAGCATACCGAAGACCACTCCTGATCCCCTACAACACAAGACCGGAGCTACGCCTTACTAGATGGTACCAATAAGATTACCCCACAGTTGGGATCAGCAACCGCCCACACAGCCGAAAAAGGGACTCTAGAGAGGGAAAATCTTACTCTGCTTAGGTGCTACCCACTTAGCCGCGCTGCACCTCCCCTGTTTTAGCCACTCCTGGTTGATGAGGCTTGAGGCTATGATTAACTTTTTAGAACACATTCACTTAGAATGCTCATCGTCCTCCAATAATGATGGTCTGATAGCATTCTTCCATACAAGTTATCCTGGGTCTGGACAAACTGAATCACCACCTTCAACATCTTCACGGCATTCATTCGTTGCGTTCAAACTGGATTGAAGTGGTTTTCGGATAATTAAATGCGATCCCGGACTATTTGAAATGATCGGTGCATTGGCCAATATTGATAGTCGGTCACTAACTATCACATAACATCCACAAGCAACCATCAGGCCTTAAATAAATTTCCTAAATTATGAATTTCAAAATATCTACAAAAGATATTATTTCAATACTTCAACACTTTGAAAATAGTTTTCAAACCTATTTTTATTCTTATGGAACAAATTCTACCCTTGCCCGATCCTTAGAATATTTGTCCCACTTCATTTGATATTCAACACTTGGAAAGTATTCGTTTATCTCATATTTCTTTTCTCAAAAATCATTTACAAATTTATTTGTAAATCCCCAACTCGTTTCACAAGAATTCTATAAATCCCAGAATTCCTTAGTCAATTTCCTTTAATATTTCCAAAGTCATTTATGCTTATTTAAAATTCCAGTTTCACTTCTACTTCCCTTGAGAATTTATACCACCTTCCAAAGTTCACTTATCTTATTCTTTAGAAACTTATTTTAGTTCTCATGATACCACTATAAGATCGTCTTCTAAAATCTTATCCATCTTAATAAACTTCGCTTCCCATCTCGAGGATTCATACTGAATTTAAAACATTTTAAATATATATATATATATATATATATGTACCTAAATAATAAGAATAATGGTTTATTTTCAAAATACGGTTTTAGATAAAATTAAAATATCAACATCTCAAAAGCATTAAAAAATTCATATATAGTTACTAATTTATTCACAAAGCTGATTTATAGAAATTAGAATTTATTCCAATGAATATTAAGTATTATAATAACTAACTTTTGGATATTCTAAATTCAAATAATAGTTTAAATTATATAGTATATTAAATTTTAAAATTCCATTTAAAACAAATTTTAATTACTCGACAAAATATATTTTTAAGAAAACTCAATATTCACCATTTTCCCTTTATAAATCTCTCTTGATCCGTATTATATAGACTATATCTAAATTTATCGCCATTTTACAAATTTGAAATATATTCAACTATTTCCTTTCAAAACAATTCTCATAACTCGATATAAGTCCACACCATTAACTTATATTTTCCGCATATCCACTGATATCATTTTATCTTATTTATAGTTCCCGTTTGTAAATTTATAAACCCCTTTGAGTTTTCCATATATTTATAAAACAAATTATATTTATAATTCCATATTATAATTTATCCCTTAATAAAACCCATTTTATTTCAAATCTACTTACCGATTCCAATATCTATTTAAGCCCTTAACATATAATTTAATTTCAAATCTCTACTTAAACCAATTTACAAATAGTTAAACATTACCAACTTAATTTATAAATTTCTCGTTCCACTAAATTTCCTTTACAAAATAACCTAATGTTCAGTTTAAACATTTTTCATTCAAAAATTTATTATTTATGGTACTTAAGAATACTAATTTAATTTCCATGCTATTTTACATTTAATAGTTCAATTCACACACAATCTATATCAAATTATCCATCATATCACACATCCATATGTATAGAAACAATAAATATTTTTGAGGAATCCTGTTGGATCCTTCAAACCTGTTTTTCCCTGCATCTACAGATGTTAGTCAACAAGTAAAATACTAATCCCACTTCGAGAGGGACATCGCAGTATATAGGGTCATCCGCTATTATTCGGAGCATATATGATCTCATCCGCTTTAATATGCAGGAATATTACTAATATATATACTTTATATATAAATAACATCCAACAGACAAATTATAAATTTATCAATCAAGTTAGGCATCCAATAATTTAAATTTAAATCTAAATTAAATGTGAAAATCCAAAGCGAGTGAGAAATTCTCACCTTCATTTTTTTTGCTGACCATTCCCACTTCGACTTGTTTTCACGATTCTTAGACCTCATATAGTGAGTTACAAATTTATTAATATTAGAAATAAATTGAACTGTCATCAACATATTTAATTTAAATTTCAAAATCTTAAATTAACAAACCAATCACCTGACCGACCTCCCGACCCATAACGCGACCCCCTCAGTAGTGAGACAGCGGTTGCCGCCACTCCATCCATGACTAGTCTTTGCAAACTGTCGCCACAGTCACCTCCAGCAAGGCCGACTCCCTCACTACCTTGAGATCCTTCCCTTTTGCCGAACGTTGCCTTCGATCCACTCCCAATCACAACCCACACTACCGGCGACCCCTTTCCCCCTTTAACCCATGCTTGCGCGAGCTACTCACTTTCCAGGTTCACCTTCCTCGATCGAGCGCCCACCATCGCATCCAAGTCGCGCTTGGATTTCGGTTGCCCCGCCCCCCTACTTTTTTTGTTAGAACAAAATTCAATTTCGTTCATCCCCCTTTTTTATACTGTGACGGCTTTGGTTTCGTTCTATTCATTTTTTTGAGATCGAACTAAAAAGGGAGGAAAAGGAATAGCGCGTGCATTTTTAAAGGAGAAGGAGAAGAATAGAAGGGAGTTGTAGGAGATTTCATTTGGTCGGCCATTATTTCTTTTCTTTTTCGATTCTGTTTCGATTTGAGGAAGAAAATGAAATCATGGTTTAAACTATCGCGATATTTTTTTATTTTGAATTCGTCTTCGTTCTGCAATAAGAAGAAAAGGGTGCGTGATTTAAGCGAAGAGAAAGGGGCAATGTCGGACTGAAAGAAAAGAAAGGGAGCAAGCGTCTCGAGCACGTTTCCTCGGCCGGCTGATGGAGATTGCCTTTGATGTGATTTATATATTTAAATATTGAAAAAGTTCTGATGTAAAATATCTTGACCAGTCAATTTATAAAAATATATATATTTAAATTTTAAATCGTCTTGGATTCGTAACTTAAAATCTCGACCTCCTATCGAGGCATGCTGCTAAGCATTTGTTATGTTATACCATTATTCTGAATGCAATGGAAAATGTTTCAAATCATAATTTGATCATATGAAGAAGATAGGATTTTGGACCCAGTTATTATATTAAATTTTCGATATAAATTTTAGCGCGTTTCTATCTCATACGACCAATTAATAACTCCAAACGGTATGAAATTTGGAATCCGATAATAATACAGTATTACAGATCGAATAAAACTAGTTTCGTCGAAATCCAAGACGGTGCCTCAGAAGGCTATTTTTAAATGTCGATTTAAACGATATATTTTTTAAACTGACCAAATCGCCTTCAAAATCAATTTTAAAAGTTGCATTGTCTTCGGTACTATTAATATAAATTTTACAAGCCTTTAAATTATTTTTATCAAGCTTAAAACTACAGATTCACTATTTTATCCACTATTCAATTATAAAATTTCAATAATTAAATTATCCAATAAATCATTATATTCAAATTCTGAATCTATTTAATTAAACAAAAACCAATCTTTCACATTCAAAAATCAATTTATTATTCATCTTTAATATTTAAAACCATTTAAATATTCCAAATACAATGTCGAAAAATCCAGGTTGTTACATTAATTCCCCCTTAAAAGAATTTTGTTTCCGAAATTGCTAAGGCAGAAGAATGCCCCAAATCCATTAACTTCCAAAACCTACTTAGTGAAAACTTGTTATTCAATTTTCTAATACTTTGTTTCTCCCTAAAACATTTTGTTTTCAAATTTTAATTCCAGAATCCTTTATTTCAATTTTAATTTGAAATCAATTCGTCGTTAACAAAATATTTTCCAAAAATTTTGTTACTCCCATAATTTCCAAAAGTTTTTGGTGGAGTCTCCCTTGTATAGAAGAGCTTTTGCAATTTGACAAGAGAGATAAATATATATACATCAACGCACACGGTCGAAAACAAAAATATAACAATATTTTATATTTTTATTCCTTTTATTGCGTAGTTGTATCTTTTTTTAGCATTTTAAGCAAGCGGCTTAATAATTTAGTAATTAGCATGACAAAAATCCAGCCAAACGGCCTCCAGATACCTGTATTTACTCAATATAAACACTCAAGTACCAAAATCTGAAGTTTATTAATATTACACTGTTTAAATGGCTAAAACACATGGATTACACAAGAAATTCATATTAAACAATATTTATAAGCAATTATAAGATTCCAACTTTAATTTCAATTGCTTCCAACCAAATCACATATCATTTTCATTCAATCCGAATGGTTTGCAACCCATTTTCTTACATTCAATTCATTTTTAAACCAAACGGACTCATATTCATTCCAATTGATTTCAAAATCAATTTTATTTGCTTCTATCAATTCATAGAACTTTCATTTACTTCTGCTTATGTTGAAAGACCAGTTTTCCTATGCAATTTGGCGATATTCATTCAAATAAATAATCACTTAAGCTTATAACTCTTTTAAATTGATTCCAACTCAACTTATATTTAATTCCATTCCATTTTAAATTTATTCCCAATCCATTTGAATTGCATTTTATACCCATATTCGTTTTATCAAAAACCATTTTTATTTAGTCTCGGAATCATTCTATGCTATTATTTTGAATAACCATTTCGCAAGTTTATTTAAGTCATGCTTTCAATCAAAATATAAACTTAAGTTATTTGTTTTATTCAAATTATTTCACCCCATAACTTAAGATTATTTTTCTTGTAACCAACTTCCAATTTAAATCCTTGACTTGATTTTTATTTAATCAAATCCCATCCATTTTACTAATTTATTTGATTAGTCCATTCACTTATTCCTCTTCACAATTTTAACTTCCAAACTTATTTTAATTAATATCGAGGCCCTTTTCAATTATCTTGCACTCTAATTGGATTTATTTGTTATTCAAACCATTTCTATTTTAATCCAATTCCATTTTATTTGATAACATTTCAAATTTTATATTTAATTTACTAACAATTCAAGTCAAACTTTATTTATAACTCGAGTTCATTTCCAAACTCCATTATTTACTTATAATTCAACTTTTATTTAATCGATTTAGGTTCCATTTTCATATTTCATTAACTAGTTAATTACATAATTAGTTCACTCCCAACTTATATTTCAATATTTGATTTTTATCTCAAAAGTCGCTTCATTCAATTTTTTTTTGAGTTCAAATTTATTTCATAACTCGAGTTTAGATTTTCTTTCATTTTCCAAAATGCCAAACTCTTTTATTTAGGTTTCTTATCTTACTTTTCAAAAAAAAATTATAAGTCACACAACTTAATTTTTTTCACTTCCCATCAATTCTATTCGCAAATAGATTCACATTTTATTTTAACTCTAGTTTTACACTTATTTATAGCCCAAGCATATTTTTATTTCATGAATCTTCAATTCTTTTATAAGCTATTTATTCTGATTCAGTTTTTATTTACCTTAACTTACGCTAAATTCAACTTCATACCATTCTTTTGAATTTATTTCGGTAAGAATTTAATTCATTTAATGTCATCCACAACTCAATTCAATTTCATTTTAGTTCAATTCTATTTTCAACTCAACTTCTTTTAATTTCAAGTTAAATTAAATCTGACTCAATTTTGTTTCTCAATCCAAGTTAAATTTTCCATTCAATCCATTTACTTCCTCATTTTATTCATTTAACTAGTCTACTTCACTAATTTATTTTAGTCAAACCACAATCAATTTAAATTTCAACAAATGTAAATTTTTTAAACTTAATCTAAGTTAAACTTTATTTTCGATCTCCTCATTTTTATTTTTAATCCCAAAATTCAAATCTCGTACTTTCCTTTCTTATTTAAAAATCATTTCAAATTGTAATCTTATAGCTTATTCCCTGATGATTCTTAAATTATTTAGATAAGGATTCCTATAAAAAAAATTCAAACACCCCAGAATTTAAACTTCCAACTTTCGGTTCAAGTCTAATTTCAGTTATAACCCATTTGTACAATTTATATTTATACAAATTCTTATATTAGTTATATAAACTATTTCAAAGTTTATAATAATATTATCATCCAAACATTCCAATTAATAATAATTTCAAAAAATTATTCCATTCACCCACTTTTGAAAACAATACTGTGTCGGTTTACCTAGTTTAATAGTTTAGAAATCCCTATCGATACAGTGGTCCTGACTGTACTGACCAGAATTTATAAACTCCCAACCGATAAATCAACACAATATAAAAACAATTTATATTCACTAACAAATACACGCTCATATTTATTAACACGCTCAAACTCATTCTAGAGTACTATTGCTATATCTCTAATGAGTAATCCCCACCAGAGCCAAGGTTCTCGCTTAACCTTCAGCTCTGACACCAATTGTAACGATCTGGGATTTTCGACCCTCGAAAATCGACATGTATACGTTCACTATATAAACTGTCGAATATTCAAGTGCCGAAAATACGAGGTCATTCGGGAAAAAGAAGAAAGAGGTAGAAGAAGAAGATAAAAACAACATTAGAGTCTCACAATCACAGCGGAAAAAAGTATAATATAAAATAACAGCTTTTAAATACATAAAAACATCTACTGTTATGTATACATACCATTATCATAGTACAACAATCATCCATCTATTTGACATCTTAATACTTGTCCTTACACCGTGAAAAATATAACCAAGTACGGAGATATGTCGCTGTCATCCAGCTCGCATCTTGAGTTCCATGGCATATTATCCTAGATCTGTTCAACTCAGTCTGAAACGAGCATCATAATAAAACGACATCCGAGTCAGTGTAGAAAACAAGCGTGAGAAAATCACAATCAATTAGATTATTATATGTTAGAAAATCCTTTGAAAACAAAGGTATCTCGTAAGACCACGCCATAAATAAACATGTTGGGTTTTAACCATACGATAACCAATTTTTTTTATCAAATCGGTCTGATATTATAATAGTGTCTATAGAAAGTAAATAGAATATACCTGAAGTGCTTGCATCTCACGTTCCAGCATAGTTGGGAACAATCAAAACTGTATGGGCGCTTATTGAAGATTGGGTTCTATACAATGGTGGGGCTATTAGGGTACTAACCGTCACAGTACCTGGTCTAGATCAGCGTACTGAGGAACACTCTCCCCTGCAACACAAGACCGGAGCTATCCCTTACTAGACAGTCCGAATAAAAACACCCTGCAGTTGGAATCAGCAACCGCCCGCACAGCCGAAAAAGGAACTCTAGACGAGGAAATCTTACCCTACTTGGCTGCTACCCACTTAGCCTTGCTACACCTCCCATGTTTTAGCCATTCCCGGTTGATGAGGCTTGAGGTTACGATCACCTTTTTCGAATACATTCACTTAGAATGCCCATCGTCCTCCAATGACGATGGTCTGATAGCATTCGTCCATACAATTTGTCCTAAGTCTGGACAAACCAAATCATCATCTTCACCATCTTCATGGCATTCATCCGTTACGTTCAAACCGGATCGAAGTGGTTTTCGGATATTTAAACCTTATCCCGGACTCTTTGAAACGATCAGTGCATTGGTCAATATTGATAGGCGGTTATTTAACTATCATATAACATCCTCAAGCAACCATCAGGACTTAAATAAATTCCTCAAATTATTTACTTCAAAATATCTATGAAAGTATTATTTCCATACTTAAACACTTTGAAAATAGTTTTCAAACCTTTTTTTATTCTTATGGAACAAATTCTACCCTTGCCCGATCCTCAGAATATTTTTCCCACTTTATTTGATATTCAACACTTGGAAAATATTCATTTATCTCCTATTTCTTTTCTCAAAAATAAATTACAACTTTATTTTGTAAATCCCTAACTCGTTTCACACAAATTCTATGAATCCCATAATTCCTTAGTCAATTTTCTTTAATTTTTCCAAAGCCATTTATGCTTATTTAAAATTCCAGTTTCTCTTCAACTTCCCTTGAGATTTTATTTCACCTTCTATAGTTCACTTATCTTATGCTTTAGAAATTTATTTAAGTTCTCATAATACCACTATAAGATCTTCTTCTAAAATCTTACCCGTCTTAATAAACTTCGCTTGCCATCTCGAGAAGATTTATACCGAATATAAAACATTTAAAAAATATATTTATGTACATATATAATAAGAACAATGGTTTATTTTCAAAATATAGGTTTAGATAAAACAAAAATATCAACATCTCAAAAGCATTAAAAATTCATATTCAGTTACTAATTTATTCACAAAGCCAATTTATAAAAATTAGAATTTATTCCAATGAATATTAAGTATTATAATAGCTAACCTTTGGATATTCTAAATTCAATTAATAGTTTAAATTATATAGTACAGTAAATTTCAAAATTTCATTTAAAAAAAATTAATTACTCAACAAAATATATTTTTAATAAAATTCAATATTAACCATTTTCCCTATATTAATCTCTTTTGATCCATATCACATTGAATATATCTAAATTTATCACTATTTCTCATATTTGAAATATATTCAACTATTTCCTTTCAAAACAATTCTCATAACCCGATATAAGTCCATACGATTAACTTATATTTTCCACATATCCACTTATATCATTTTATCTTATTTATAATTTTTGTTTATAAATTAATAAAGCCCTTTGAGTTTTCCATCTATTTATAAAACAAATTATATTTATAATTCCATATTATAATTTATCCTTAAATAAATTCCCATTTATTTCAAATCTATTTACCGATTCAAATATCTCTTCAAGCGCTTAATATATAATTTAATTATAAATTTCTACTTAAACTAATTTACAAATAGTTAAATATAACTAAGTTAATTTATATATTTCTCGTTCCACTAAATTTCCTTTACAAAATAACCCAATTTTCAGTTTAAACATTTTTCATTCAAAATCTTCTTTTTATTTGCTTCAAATTAATTATTTATCGTACTTAAGAATACTAATTTAATTTTCATGCTATTTTACATTTAATAATTCAATTCACACATGATCTATATCAAATTATCCATCATTTCACATATCCATGTATATACAGAAACAATAAATATTTTTGAGGAATCCTGTTGGATCCCTCCAACCTGTTTTTCCCTACATACGTAGATGTTAGCCAACAAGTGAAATACCAATCTCACTTCAAGGGGATATCGTGGTATATAGGGTCATTCGCTATTATTTAGGGCGTATAGGGTCTCATCCGCTATAATATGCGGGAATATCACTAATATATATACTCTATATATAAATAACATCCAATAGATAAATTATAAAATTATCAATCAACTTAAGCATCCAATAATTTAAATTAAATGTGGAAATCCAAAGTGAGTGAGAAATTCTCACCTTTATTTTCATTTGCAGACCATTCCCATTTCGACTTGTTTTCACGATTTTTAGACCTATTGGGAGTTACGAATTTATTAATATTAGAAATAAATTGAACTATCATCAACATACTTAATTTAAATTTCAAAATCTTAAATTAACAAACCAATCACGTGGCCAATTTCACAACCCAAAATGCGGCCCTCCCAATAGTGAGACTGCGGTCGCCGCCACTCCATCCATGACTAGTCTTTGTAGACTGCTCGCCACAGTCGCCTCCGACAAGGCCGACTCCCGCACCACCTAGAGCTCCTCCTCTTTTGCCGAACGTTTCCCTAAATCCACTCCCAATCGTGACCAACATTATCGGCGACCCCTTTCCCCATTTAATCCATGCTCGCGCGAGACATTCACTTGCCAGCTACACCTTCCTTGATCGAGCGCGCACCATCGCGTCCAAGTCACGCTTGGATTTCGGCTGCCCCCTTCCCCTTTTTTGTTCGAACGAAATTCGATTTTGTTCATCCCTTTTTTATACTGTGACGGCTTTGGTTTCGTTCTATTCATTTTTTTTTTGAGATCGAACTGAAGAGAGAGGAAAAAGAATAGCGCGCTCATTTTTAAAGGAGAAGGAGAAGAAGGGAAGGGAGTTGTAGGCAATTTCATTTGGTCGGCCATTATTTCTTTTCTTTTTCGATTCTATTTCGATTTGAGGAAGAAATGGAAATCGTGGTTTAAACTGTCACGATATTTTTTTTGAATTTGTCTTCATTCTGAAAGAAGAAGAAAAGGGTGCATAATTTAAACGAAGGGAAAGGGGCAATGTCGGACTAAAAGAAAAGAAAGGGAGCAAGCGTCTCGAGAGGGAGCAAGCGTCTCGAGTACGTTTTCTAGGTCGGCTAATGGAGATTGACCTCTGATGTGATTTAATATATTTAAATATTGAAAAGTTCTGATGTAAAATATCTTGACCGTCAATTTATAAAAATATGTGTGTGTATTTAAATTTTAAATTGTCTCGAATTCATAACTTAAAATCTCAACCTCCTATTGAGGCATGCCGCTAGCCGTTTATAATGTTATACCCCTATTCCATACACAATGAAAAAGGTTTCGAGTCCTAATTCGATCATATGAAGATGATAGCTTTTTGGACCTAGTTATTATATTAAATTTTCGATATAAATTTCATTGCGTTTCTATCTCGTACGATCAAACGATAACTCCAAACGCTATGTAATTTAAAATCCGATAATATTACAATATTCCGGATCCAATGGATTTGGTTTCGTTGTAATCCAAGACTATGCCTCAGAAGGCTATTTTCAAATGTTGATTTAAACGATATATTTTTAAAACTGAACAAATCGCCTTCAATTTCAATTTTAAAAGTTGCATTGTCTTCAGTATTATTAATATAAATTCTACAAGCCTTTAAATTATTTTTATCAAGCTTAAAACTCCAGATTCACTATTTTAACGACTATTCAATTATAAAATTTCAATAATTAAATTATCTAATAAATCGCTATATTTAAATTCTGAATCAATTTTATTAAACAAAAACCAATCTTTCACATTCAAAAATCAACCTATAATTCAAATTTAATATTTAAAACCATTTAAATATTCCGAATCCAACGTCGAAAAATCCAGGTCGTTACATCAAGTTAATTATTCGACAAGACTAGAGTCAATAAACAGAAATGTGCTTAGATCTGCATTTACTACGCAGATAGTAGAATAAAAGCAAAGCATTTATTATGATTAGTAAATTTTAGACAGTCGAACATAGTCTCAAGCCAAGATTGTCATATAATATGAGAGAACTAAAGAGAATTCAATATCATAATAAAAGAAAATAGACTAGAATAGAAAAAAACACTTGCAATTATATTTATAACATGTATATTATAAAAGGATGTAAAAGTAACATTTGCAAGTACAATTATAATATAGGTTATAATTTAAGATAATAGAAGAGGCTTATTTAAAAACTAAGATTAAGTTAATAAGCAAATACAGTAGAGATAATAGAAAAGGCTTATTTTAAAACTCATACTAAAGTTAATAAGCAAATATAGAAGAGGGGATCATACCATTGGCATTCCCTTTTAGTCAGGAACAGATGGCCTCACAATAGCTAGGTTAGGCTGAGAAAAACTATGCCAATTAGGGTAAATAAGTAGCCAACGGAATAAGATAAGCAAACTAAATGCAAAATAAAGATTTGACTTAGAGTTTAATGAAAGAGTAAGATGCGTTTGAAGCAGCCCAAAGGATGAAGAGCCTAACAAAGCGGTTCATCATAGATTTTTAGCGCAGAAGAAGCACGTCCAACTTAGATATTTTAGGCTAGAGGAAGTACAAGACTTCAACGGGATGTGATGGTACTCTAGGATTGCCCTCTGGGGTGGGCCTAACGAAGAAGTCCCCCGGCGGTAGGTCTTTAGGTGTTCCATCAAGAGAGTATGCCTTGACTACTTTTGCATGGCAGGACCATTGTAGGCTGTCAAAAGGGTTGATGTTCGGAGTAGGATATTCATATGACACCATACTATGACTTGCGAGTAGGTTTTAATGGGCAGGACCCAAAAGAATAATCGCATGCTGATATCAGGCCAACATTAAACCAAGAAGCGAGTTCGGGAAAGACTAGAGTTAAACCAACAGGCCAATGATTCTTTCACTATCGAGACATTGGATGAAGGGCACAGCCAATTGGATATTTAAATTGTTTGCAGTAGGGCACAACCACTTAGCTCTCAAGTGGTCTTTCGATTAGTTGAGGGGTGGCTGCGTGGGGCCATAGCCATAATAAAAAAAGACAGACCAAGTGGAATATCTGCATTGTAGGCCTAATGAAGCAGTCCTTTATAGATATAGAAATTCCCTGACCGAGTTCCATACAAGGTAGACCTTGTTTAGAGGGATTTGGGGAGTAGACAAAAAAATTACGTATAGTCCTCGAGGTATGTAATAGGTGGTACATTGTGGATATCTGAGCATTAGCATAGGCTAGCGTGGATGCAGTTTTACGTTTTCATAGTAGAATGAAACATCTATATAGTACGCCTCACGAAGTTGTCCTTTGCAGATGTAGTCACAACACATTCTAGTAACGAGACGTTGAAGTCCTTTTCGAGGAGGATACGGAATGTACTAAAGGTAGTACCTAGGATCGATATGGTCATTGGGGATATGTAGCTACATATATATTAGTTATTAGGTTTTAATCTACTAGGGAGTCGATGGGTATGATTCATGTATAAAGGCGTGAGTATTAGAAACCCAATAAACCTAATATAATAGAAAGTGGAAATAAAATGGTATATGTAGAATTAAACTTAGAAGCGTATAATTTGTCAATTCATCAGAACTATAGTTCTGAACCCCGCCCATAACATCCTACAGGTTAAGTAGATGGTAGAGACTTTCCAACTTTGAGACACTTGTTTAGATAGTGTTATTATTTTGGTGATTATTTACGTACTGTTGGCTTGGCTTTCTGGAAAGCAAAGGAAAAAGGAGGCAAAGGCGAGCAGGGGAGTATGAAATAGCATAACTGAACCAGATGTTTGGTTCGGCATTTGCAAAAATGCCAAACCAAACATATGGACCGGCATGCCGGACCAGATATTTGGTCCGACATCCTATTATATACCGGACCAAGTATTTGGTCCGGTATCCTTAGAGATGACGGAATAAATATTTGGTCTGGCATTCTCTCGTATGTTGGACAAAGTATTTGGTCCGGCACAATACATCAATTGCCGGACCAAACATTTGGTCCGGCACGACAAACATGTGGAATCAAATGTTTGAGCCGGCAAGTAATATACTACAAGGCAGGATCACCAAACCAAAGCAAAAAAGGACCACCAAACCAGGCAAACTTCCTATCCTAAATGCCGAACTAAACTCTGGAAGCTATAACTTCTCCTCTAAACTTCACAACTCCACTCTATAAATACCCAAGCTTCTCAACAACAACGGGGGTAGGTTTTTGGGAGAAAAATGGAGAAAACTCTGCTAAAAATCCATCGCTTCGGCTGCTTAAAGTTTTTACTCTTTTTGAATATATCTTGTACTTGTAATCAAATCAAAGAGAGAATAATAAGATGGAAAGTGGATGTAGGCACATTCGGGCTGAACCAAAATAAAAACTCTATGTTATATACTTCCTTATCCGCTTTCAAAATTTTGCACTTGTGAACTATCTTTACACTTGTTGAAATTCTTTCCATTACGTGCTGGAAAATAAAAAACCCCAAGTCAACTAAATAAAATAAAACGTAACTAAAAAAAGAAAATCAGATTCAGAGGTCTTTGTCCAGCATTTGAGCAAACACTTACTATTATATTTTATTTAGTTCCCCTATGAGAAATTTATCTTAGCTTTGATATATTTATCTTTGCCTATTTGCATGATACTAGAAATCCTCCTCGGGCTTCAGCGGGCTTGGATTCTAGCATTTTTGCAAAAAGTCCACACCCATTGGAATTTGGGTTGTTACATAAGGTATACCATATCCAAAATCGCCATTTCATAAATCCATATCAAGTCTCAAATGTATTGTCATCAAAACTATGGTGATAATAATTCAACATTATCTAGATCCCAAAAGATACTAAATTTCTTTCTCAAAATCTCTAAAAAATAATCATCACTGACAAAAAAAAAATGTTAGTTAACTATCAGTATAAAAATAGGGACACAAAGTCTAACAAACCAATATAAACTGATAACAATCTAATAAACCTAGAGGATTCTGCCACTTAATGTAATAGTCTAATCCCACAAAATAAACTACTATTGAATTAAGTTAATCCCATAAAATAGGAAAACATTGTTTGCTATACACAAAATAAATAATAGGTTTGCATATAACACCTGTCCAAAGGTCGAAAGGATAGCCATGTCATACTATAATGAATCCAATTCTCTAAAATAGCTCTACCTACCCAAATCTAAGAATGTATCGATTTTCAAATCGATGAAACATTGAATCATCATCTCTGGGGATCTATCGGCTTGAAATCTAAACACCCTAAGATAGTACAACTCTAAGTATTAATTATTGTCACTTAAGTAATCACAAGAATTTAACAAACTGTTCCATACCAGATAGTAAATTCAAGTACTTACTAAAAGCTAGTAAATTTCGCTTAAACTCTATTTAGCAAACTATAATAATAATCAAAAGAAGTGTATGAAATGTCTCATACCAATCCGTTAATTCAACCGTTTAATAAAGTTCTTTGTTTTATAGAAAATCATGAAATTCAATAGAGCTTGTCCTCTTATATTTTTAAAAGATAAGGGCTAAAAAGATTTCTAATTAAAATGAAATTTCTATTAAAATTAGAGATCATACAATTATTTTACATAATCAACAGCTTTCTTTATTATTAATATATATAAGTACTTTTCATTAAATCTTAAAAGCTTTGAAAATTTACTTATCTATACTTTTAAAATAAAACCTTTATATATATATATATATATATATATATAGTAATGCTATAAGAAATTGCAAGCTTTTAACAAATCAATTATGTGACGACCCACCTTTCTAACTCTTGGTAACGACACTTAATATATCCATGGTATTCATATGTCATTGCCCAAGTGTCCGGAAGATGAGTAATCATGGGAAAAAATAAAGAACACAACAAGACATAATAGGACAAAAAACATCACATTAGAATGGTTACATATACTTAAAAATGATATAGTATAAAAGGTAACTCCTTACATGGAGCTACTAGAGTTAAAAAAAATACTACATCTAACAAATTTGCATTTATACATTCAGACTTGTCATTTTAGATACAAAATACTTCTTCATAATCATAAAGCGAAGAGAAATAACTTGATAACTAAGGAGCCATCTACTTGATCATTGGTTTCAAGAAAAACCCTATGCTCGGATTACTCAAATATAATTTAGTACCCAAGAGTTTAGGAAAAATAAATTACTCAGGTCGGACAATATGTCTAATATGAGTAAAACCCTAAATTAAAAGGGTGTGTATTTAATAATAATATGTGGGACCACGCCACTAACGCAGAACGGGTTTTCTCCCGCATAAACAACAACCGAACAAAAGAAGGGAAAAGAAGAATAGGAAACAAATCCACACATAGATGGTGGGAAAAAATGGTATAAAGATCCAAACTTGAAAGAATGGAAATAGTCTGAACAACTGGACAGAATGGATAAAACAATATAACATTCCAAACTAGATAGAATGGACAAAACCTATAATTTAACATAGTGAAGTGTGGTTGACTCTTCCTGCTGCAATCATAGAAATACAGTTCGAAGGTTCGAATCAAATAAGGAAAGGAAATTTTTCAACAAATGACTAGGATGGTGTGTACCCCTTAAAAGAAGTATACTTCTAGAAATATACTTGAAAACCCAAGGAACTTCAAGCCCGACCCTCCAATCCTTACCGAGAATCCGAGCATTTCACATCTAAATGCATAAAACCAAATCCAATCTAGATGAGATGTGAAAATAAACTGATGGGACAACCCTACTAACTTTGCCACCAAAACAAGCGCTTTGATATAGTTATTTTCGGAAAAGGATAACAGAGCTCAACGGAACAATAAATCATCTTCAAATGGAGAAACTCAAGAAGCTAAAGTAATCATTAGTCGGTATACAAACTATCGAGGGTATAAAATGATTGTATATGGAAATTAAGCCTTGTATACCAATCACCACTCATCGATTTCAAACTTGTACTATTCCTTCATTAACAATGATGCTAGACAACTCGAGGTAGTGTTATTCAAAGTAATGTTCTATGACCATTCATAACTTTTGAAATATGGACAAGTCTACCTCATCGAATTTTAGTGTTAAGTACACAAATAAATCATTTCCATATAAGTGATATCGCTTTACAGAACTTAATTTAGCTGCATAACTGAATCAAACGTTTACTTTCAAAACCAAATTCATGCTTGACTTCAATTACAACTATTAGCTTTAAAACACTTTGTTAAAAGAGTTTACTAACTTTAAACATCATTATAAAAAGGATTTAATAACTTAAACACATCCTTATTATATTGATTAATTAACTTTAAAAGTTCATTACTTCATTTGATGAATTTACTTCAATAGCCTTTAATCCAAACGAAGTTAAACACTTTTAAACGCCACTAGTTTAATTGAAAACTAATTATAATTAAATAAATAAATAAATAAATTGTTATCATTAATTGAAATGAATAAAAATGTCAGAACGTCCTTTTCACTTTGATAAAGTCACTTTGAAACTTCATTAATTAAATTGATGAATTAACTTCAAAGGGTAAATTGCCTTTAAAACATCATTAATTAAATTAATTAACAATATTTAAATATAATTAATTAAATTAATTAATATGTAATTAAATATCATTTTTTAAAATGATTTATTACTTATAAAGATCATTAAAGGAAAGATTAATTAAAGTCAAAATAAGTTGATTAAGTTTAAATAAAACATTTACTAAAAAGATTTATTAATCTAAAAACATTATTAGAAAATTGATTAATCAACCTTAATCCATCATTATTGAATGACTAATTATCCTTAAACATCATTAAATAAAATGATTAATTAAATTAAACTTCATTAACCAAGTAATTAGTTAAATTTAAAACACATCATTAACTAAGCAATTAGTTAACCTTAATCCTTATCAATTAAATAATTAATTAAATAATAACTATTAAAATGGTTAACTACTTTTGAAAACATCGTTAATCAAAATCTTTCTTAACTTGCAAAACAATTCCTAGCAACCTAAGGGTTTCAATAAAAAGTGAACTTTTTCGTAAGTGCCGATATAGCGACGACCGCTATACGGACAGTTCGAAATCAAGTATATATCATTGCAATACAACCAAAATTACATAGAAAGGTTATGAACACACACAGATATATATATATATATATATATATATATATATATATATATATATGGTGATTTACAACAATACAACATATATAAAACATTTGCTAACAATATAATTAACTTTAGCCACTAACTTTTCACATCGCTTATTACATGCAAATAACTTCAAAATGCGACAACTTGTTGTAACATGAACCAAACCAACTACCAAACCATCTCTATACATATACAATAAGCATTTAAATGTCAATAATATGAGCATTAACATAATTTAAAAACTTTGGTTATAAGGGTGGAGTTTTACTAAACAAATTGACCAAACTTGTGCTAACTTCACGAATGAGAATAGAATAATGCGCTATTATGCAAATGACTTGACTTAGTGGGCCTTGAAGGATATGGCCATAATGAAAAATAGAGAGTTATAGGTGTTGTTATAAATGTAAAGTGAATGAGAATGAAGTAGAGAAGGAATAAGGTAGTTTTAAGTGGATGAGAGTGGATGAACAAGTATTTTATGCCATGAACTTTGATATGAAGCCATGGAAATGAAGATGGATGCATTAGGAATAGATGTAAAAAAATGTATATGTCAAGTGAAAAAGATGTTAAGTAATAGAGTATATATAGGGAAATGTGGGGATATTTTAGTAAATTAACTTAGGAATTAAATAATATAAAGTTAGCATGCATAACCATACCTCCCTCCTTACCTCCATACGTTGGTCACCCCCTCCTCTACCCCGAAAACATTTTGTGCATATATGTATATTAAAATATGAGATATGGTAAGATTTCTTTATATATAAAAATACAGTCTTATTAAATTAAGGCATATTATGTCACATCCATTCTTAAGTATGAATAAATATATGCTAATATTTTTAAGTATGCTTTATCAATACTAGTTCTACCATACAAAATTGTTGCATAATGGTGCACAACGTTTGCGACACATCTCAATGTCAAAATTTTGAAATTTTGAAAAATGCTTTTTTGTCACATTTTTTGTTTTTATTTGACTAATTGTTTGGTAAACATATTTTAAAAATGATTTTATCATCATCAATAATTATTTAAAAGATATTTATTTTTATTAAAATTCATTATTTAAATATTTAAATATTCAAATATAAAGTGATTAATTTATGGGTCGTTGCACTCTTCCCCCTTAAAAGAATTTTTTTCCCGAAATTATTACGAAGTGGAAGAAGTAATGGTGAAGTTAAGAAAAATCAATTTACTTGGTTTCCAATAAATATGATTAGTTATAATTTTCTTATTTATATTATTTTTATCATAAACACATGCAATATTAACACTATAACAACCATATGCAATCAGGTAACATGATGCAACCAACAGTAATGTAATAAACATATGCAACAGAAAATAGAAAATATTCTATAACAAAAGCTATGCATTCAATATTTTCAAAGATAATTTTAGAACAAAATGCCCAGGTTTTTATATTCATAATTATTTTATAATTCCTTAAAAAGAGAAGTAAATCAAAAACCAAAATAAAAAGGTCAAGAAGGGGGTCCTCTTGATAAAGTATGTAAAATTCTAGAATTAAAACAACATGGAGCATCCAATAGTATTTCGGTTCCTTCAAATTCAACAGCTTGAGTGAACAATTATTATTTCTTTTCCAATAATTTCTGCAATCACATTTCCAAAATCAGTAGAATATAAGTCCTAATAAATAACAATTCAAAAACCTTGGTTTATAAATTTTAACTCTATAAACTATGGTATATAAGATCACCCAATCAATGAATTCAATCAAACCAATCATAACCCGCAACATTATGTAAAATGTCAAATGTCTAACAAAAAAATCTTAACTTAAGTTTAAAACTTCCTTGATTGCCTAAGAATATAAATAATTTTCTAAGCATACCATTTTGCCCATGAGCCTTTGATTATTGCTTAGAGGATTACCTATGCTCCTTTGGACAAAACTAAAAGTCACTTTCTAAAATTATTGGTTTCTTAATTATACCAATATTTCTAAATCATTTTAATTTTCTTTTAACATTTTGTTTAATATCAAAATTGTTTATGATTCCATAAATTTTCACCTAAGTTTAAAATATTTTACAAATTTATTTCTTTATAAACCATCAAATAATAACATATTCTACTTTATTTACTTGTACAATGCTCTTCCAAGCCTTAAGAGTACACACAAATACAAATTTTGTTTCACTTTTAACAAATTAGGTAAAGGTCTAATCAAAATTTGGTCCTTTGAAACCTAGTCATCCTCTCGACCTCTTTATCATAGAGTGTTAAAATGGATGATATTTATGGGTTGACCCAAAACAACAAATAGTTTACACTACTTACAGGTTTCAATCAAAAGATGTGGTTTTAATATGACAATGTCTATTAAATCCTCCTGCCTTTTTACATTAAGGTATTACAATGAATGATGTTTACAGACTGGCCCAATAACACCAATTAGTTTACATCGTTTAGATGTTTAAATAAAATCTATGGTTTTGATAAAACAATGTTATCAAAACTCCCTATCCAATCTAACCCAACTGAATCAGTGTTAAATTATCCCTTATCTTATCTAAGGGTAAAAATTCATTTATCAACACAATCTCTTATCAGGTTTACTTTTTATTTTGAAATCAATTCTCGATTAAGGGAACTTAAAGATTAAATACCAGTTATAAATTTCAAAACTCATCATTGAAAGCATATTGCATATATTTCTTTTAAGTAGTAACTTCAAACAATTTGATTACTAAAACTTACATTGGTTTCATTCAGATTTGAACTTATTTCAGTTACACAATGATGAAGAAAATAATTTACTAAGTACTCCATAATGTTCGCCTAAGCAACATCTGGCCTTCACTTGGAAGATTATTCAGATTACCACAAAACTAACCGAAATGTTTTCTTCCAAATTATTCAAAGTAAAAGCAATTTATTTAAAATTTCTTTTCTAAAATATTTATACTTTAGACATATTTCCAAATAATACCACTATTACTTTTCTCAAAATCTTTTGAAATCATTTCAAACAATTTCAAGATTAAAGGTTTCTAAAAAATCTTTTAAATAAGTAAATCAGTTAATTTAAATAAATAGTTAATTATTTCCAAAATACTTTTATATCATCAATAAATTAACTTTAAATTCTTTATTAAATCAGTTTATTAACTTAAAACACTAAATTACTTACATAAGTTTAAAACACTTTCGTTATATTAGTTAATTTACTTTTAATCGCTTTTATTAAATCTATTAATTTACTTTAAATATCATTAATTAGATTCAAATAAACATTAATTAAAATGAATAATTAATCTTAAACATCACTTATCAAAAAGATTAATAAATTTTAAATACCATTAATTAAAACATTTAATTAAGTTCAAATAATCATAAATTAATTGGATTAATTAAATTCAAACCTCATTAGTTAAAACAACTAATTAAACATTATTTGTTAAAATGATTAATTAACTATAAACCATCATGAAATTAACTAGAATCATTAGTTTAAATAATTAATCAAATTTTAAGAAAAATGATAAATTAATTAAATTTAATACACTTATTAATTAAAATGATTAATTGAAGTTCAAAATCACTAATTAAAATGACTTAATTAAATTAAATTTCTCAATAATCAAATAGGTTAATAAATTTCAAACATCATTAATTAAAATGATTAATATAGGACGATTAATTTAAATCACATAATCATTGATTAATCATTTTAACTACTTTCAAATATCATTAATTAAAATGATTATTAATCTTTCAAATATCATTAATTAAAATAATTAATTAAATTCAAACATCATTACTTAACGTGATTAATTAAATCCAAACCTCATTAATCCAAAATATTAATTAATTTTAGACATCATTAGTTAAAATGGTAAATTAATTTATATTATTATTAATCAAAATGATTAATGAATTTCAAAATTCTATTTTATGAAAATACAAGCTCAAGTTCACAATGCCAATGCAAGGGTTTAGGGTGATATGCACTGAATGACGGTATAGCTAAACTCACTATAATGAAACTTAAATAATTTAAATGGAATTCAAGATTAATTTCAATTAAACATCAATATAATAGCATAAGGATGCAAATAAATAATTATTGGCAAGAAACCCCTTAAGGCCTCTCTACAAATGTTCCCTACAAAATAATGGTTATGGATAATATGTATAATCATTTGGGTTCATAACAGTCATATTAATATGTCATCCATTTTCCAAACAGAAATTCAACCAATTTAACTACCATCCAAGCAATTAATAATAGTTATTAGCATCATAGATATGATATAGTAAAATTGAATGTGGGTTAAACTCATATTTAAATAATTCTATTAAAAGTTCTCATATATTTATCCTTTAAATATATTATCTTACCATTTAGATTATATTAAACAACTTCTTATTAAATGTTTACTTTCAGCTTAACACTATTAATAGATGACTTTTAACTTAACTCGTTCACGAATACCTTATAGTCAAACCGTAAAACTGAATTTACAAGGGGTTTGTTCTCAAGGTTTCATGATTCCTATCCTAACATGTACTTTACTAAGATAAATTTCTTATGAACTTATTCAACAATGGTTAATACTCAAACTGGACGAGCATAACTAAACAAATCATAAATAAATGATGATAATAAAATATTATCATCCCCTAATAATCAACTCATGAATACAATATTCTAATTTTGAAAATCATTCTTTTATGTATACAATATATTCATAGGTAAAATTATTTCATTTACCATTTAAAAACGATATTATATCGGTGGGTCTGTTTAAGTATTTAGGAAATCCCTATAGATAAAGCCGATCAGACACATCGACCAGAATTCATATACCACTCAACGGATCAAAAACCACAATATAAAACATTTTTCTGACACTAACAAAGACGCACTCAATATATACACACACACATACGCACACACATAAGACTACTTTGGCACGTCCGATGCACATGTACAGAAGGAACTGGTATTAAGAAACGCTATTTGTAAGGTTTTTCGAATTTTACAAAAAGACTTTGACGTGTATGAAATGTTGCATATTTTAGGCGTGTACATGCACAATCAACCGTTTATCAAAATGTGAATGAGACAAAGTAATTATAGGAAATAATCGAATAGGCAAGTAAAGTAATCAACTATTACATGAATATCTAGAGAAATAGATAAAAAAAAAATTAAAATTAGCGCTTGTAGTAGTTTGAGACTTAGAAAACTTACTTCATCTCTCTTCTAAAAAGTATTAAAACACCATATTAATAAATAGATAATTTTTCTTGTCCACCAAAATGATTGCACTTCCTATGATACTTCTTCCTCATTAACCCTCAATACTTGCTAAAGTATAAAACCACTTTACGTGAGTGTATAGATTTCGAACATTCCATGACATTAATATCGTAATAAAAATTTATAAGACTTAGATTGATGCATTAATTTTTCTCTACTCTTTTTCAACATTAATGGTAAGGGCAGTAGGTTGTATGTATAAGAAATAAAATACAGTTTTAGCAATCGTTTTCCCTCCTCGTTATTCCAGGATCGAGACCGACATCAACAATATGTAGATGGCGGAGTTAAAACAATGTATAAGGGATTTTATTACATAAATTACAATTCTATTTTAGTAATAAACTTGAAATTTTCTTTCATATATATATTTATTATTGTTAACTCGATGATGTAATTTCTAAACGCACTGCTTGAAAATATAGAAAAACTAAAATGGATAAAACGGTGTTAACTACAATTTTTACCCATCTATGGTTAAATAAAAAAACCCTTATGTGAATAGGGTAATATGGCAGGTATGGAATGCATGTTTAGTATTACTTAGCTAGTTTGTTTTGTTCTACACTACTGATATCATACAGGCACTTTGGTAGCTGGCTGTTGCTAAAGTACAATAGAACAAAGAACTTGGTTGAATTTATATATGTTTCGAAAACTTCCTGTTATCAAACTCGATCCTTTCCATCAACTCCAACTTCTTCATTACCACATTTCTTATATCAAATTCTTTAACACTCTCGACGGCTCTAAATTTTTGATGGTGTCATAAACTTAAAACTTCTTTATTACCACTTTTCTTATGTAAAATTATTTAATGCTTTCGATGGCTCTATATTTTAGGTGGTGTCATAAAACTTGATTATAATTTTTTCTTGATCTTTCTTCTCTCCTAGGTTATAAAACCTATGAAAACCAATGTAATTTGATTTTGATGTTACTTCTCAACTAATCAAGTTAAGGTGTTTTGAGGGATTTGATTTTTTTTTCAATTATTCTCCTAGTAACCATGTTGGAAAACAATATTCACATTCAAAATTAATTAAGATAACACACACAATGATACATATATAATATTCTTAAAAGTGGTATATATTAAACTCTTAAGCATGGGGCGGTCGATCATAACCACACTTCATATACATCAATTAGAATTGCTACAAATATTAACGATCAAAACCGCTCATGGGTACTGCAAAACTCTTAATTGGAGCTTTATTTATATGAACAAAAAATTATCATATCTTATTTAACTTTAAAATCTTTCTTCTTTTTGCCTTTCTTTGTCTTTTTCCATAAAACTCACCTTCACGTATTAGCTCTACATATCTAATGCAATGAATATGTGAAGCCGCATTTGGAAAAAGAAATGGTAGAACTTAGAAGCTTTAGTTTTAGCTACTTATATTGATGTGGAGTGCAATGAACATTAAGCACAGTACTGTTTATATTGTAGTGTAACTAAGCAGCAACAATGTTAGTATGTTTAACTTTATATAATCCATGTTAGAAACAAAGGTATATATAGTAAGCAAAGATTTCATCAAGCACACCAAATCAAGAAAGTTAGTTATATTAATGTATTTCTTTCAAAATAAATATATGCAGTATGATATACATATAAATGACAACCATTATAATAAAATCACCGCCTTACCATTTACAGTTGAAATTTTTTGTTTGAATCTCATTATTACGTTGTAGAAAACCTGTACAACAAATTTAAAAATAAATCTAGTAAAATTTAAGGGGAATGTGAAATAAAAAATGATATCATTAACAATAGTGAAAATATCATAGGACATGACGATATAAGCTAATGATAGTAGTGATTAAACTATGTTTTAACAGTTTACAATTTAATCGATAAGAATACTTAATACTTGTAGATCGATTAATAAGAAAGTGGGTGGAAGTGTAATAAAGCTCGTTGACTCATATCTTATCTCAATGTTATATGGTAGTAGATAGCAGGTGTTATAAATTTCCCATTACATTTGATTAAATGTTTAAAATGGACATAATGGCTAAGTGGATTTGGGAGGTAATCTTATTCAGCACGCACCAAATATTCATGAAACTATGAAATTTATCTAATATATGATAAAAATGTAAAAGGATTTATTTAAATGTTATGATCTGCCAGTTTAAAACCTTTATTGCTGACAAAAAAACAATGGTAGCAAATTTGCAAATTGAATCGTAGGTCTGTACAAATATAATAAAATAATTAATAAGAAAAAAAAAAGAGAACTGAAGAATATATGTCATAAAAGGGTTATTAAAGCATGGATGGAATAACAATATTGAACATCCAATATGAAAACAGTTCATTGAAATGAAACAAATTTGTGAATTGTCTTTTCATATTTAGATAGAATCATAAATTAACATAAAATTAAATATCAAAGTATGGACAACATCCTAATCAATAACAGGAATCGAAGCATTAACAATTGGAAATGCCTAAACGTTTGAATATTGGTTGGGAAAAAAATAGGTTACTCAACCGACCGTAGATCAATACCCAAGTAAATTCAATAGCAGGGGAAGGGTTGGTCATGAAGCTGTCTATGCGCGATTTTTTCAAAAACAGAACGATACAGACACAAAAACGGTGATTAAGAGGTTCCCTGATCCATAGAAAAAAGGTAGCAAGGGTAAGAAGGAATTTTTATTGGTTGTGTCCTTTCCCATCTCACACAAATCATTATCAGGAATATCCTTTCTCAAATTTTGATTCGTTGTGCACAAAATTAACCATTATAGTTAGCAATTTCACAACTCCATGATCAAACAAAATCAGTAAATAAAATATGTTCTAATATAAAATTAATTATCAAGAAAAATCAATACCTGATCTGTACTGTTACCAAACTCAACTCGAGGAAGAATCAATTTTATGATATAATGTGTAAATTAGACGAAATAATGTTTAAATTGGATGAAATAATCAAGAATAAGGAAATAAGATGCGAGGCTTTTTCTTTAATGACGAACTGAGAGGAAAGTTTCGTGTAGTTTTTTGGATTATGGAAATGGACGTAGTGGTTACGAAATGTCTAGACTGATCTTCATCTAGCTTTATTTCATTCAAAACTACTACTTGCAATTTGGTAATTTGAAAAAGGATTCACTTTGACCTAATTGACCAAATATTTGCTTTATATAACATATTTATACTATGAGACTTATCCTAGGAAATTATTAATCCCATCCTTAGAGAGTTTACCCTACTAGGGCTTAGAGGTTCGCTAAATTTAAGCTCTGATACCATCTGATGACTCACCTTTCTAACTCATGGGAATGACACTTAGTACATCCATAGTATTCATATGTCGTTACCCAAACATCCGAAAGACAAGTTGTCATGGTAAAAAATAAAGAACATAACAAGACAGAATAGAAAAAACCTCATAATGGAATGGTTACATATAATACAAATGATATAGTAAAAAAGGTTACTCCTTACATGGAGCTATTAGAGTTAAATAAAAGTACTACATCGAATAGATTTGCATTTTTACATTCTAACTTGTCATTTCAGATACAAAATACATCTTTATAATTATACAAAGGATAGAAATAACTAGATAACTAAGGAGCCGCCTGCTCGATCACCGTCTTCAAAGAGGTCAAAAGAACAATCTGATACTCTCGAACTACTCAAATATAATTAAGTACCCAAGAGTTTATCGAAAATAAACAACTCGGTTCAAACAATATGTCTAGTATAAGTAAAACTCTAAAACAAAAGGAAGGACCACACCGCTAATGCAAAACGGGTTTTCCCCTATATAAACAACAACTAAACATAAGAATGGGAAAGAATAATAGGAAAAAAATCACACATATATGATGGGCAAAAATAGTATAAAGATCCAGACTTAAAAGAATGGAAATAGTCTGAATAAAATCCAAACTGGACAGAATGGATAAGACAAGATAACAATTCAAACTTGATAGGATGGACCAAAACCTATAATTAAATATCATCAAGAGTGGTTAACTCTTCTCGTTGCAATCACAAAAAAAACAATTTGAAAGTTCAAATCAAATAAGGAAAGGAATTTTTTTCCAACAAATGACAAGGAGGGTCCATCACCCTTAAAAGAATTATATCTCTAGAAATATACTTAGAAACCTTGGGAATTCCAAGCCGGGCCCCATTAATCCTTACGAGAATCCACGCATTCCACATCCAAATGCGCAAAACCAAATCCAATCTAGATGAGATATGAAAATACCCTAATAGGAGCAATCCCACATAATTTGGTCCCTAAAATCACCGGCTTTGTATTTAGTCATTTCCAACATATGATAACAAAGCTCGACAGGGCAATAAATCGTCTTAGAATGACGAAAATCAAGAAGCTGGAGTAACTGATAGACAGGATACCAACTACCGATGATATAAAATGGTCGTATATGGAAATTAATTCTTGTGTACCCATCACCACTCGTCAATTTCAAAATTGTGCTATTACTTCGTTAAAAATAATACTTGACAAATTAAGGTAGTGTTACATCAAATTCGTTTCCTATGACCATTGTTAACTTTCGAAATAGGAATAAGTCTACCTCATTAACAATTAATGTTAAGTACACAAATAAATTGTTTCCATTTATGTTATATCGCTTTATGGAAGTTAATGCAGTTCCATAAATGAATCCAAAGTTTACTTTTAAAACCGAATTCGTGCTTGGCTTCACATTACAAGTATTAACTTTAAAACTCTTTGTTAAAAGCATTTACTGACTTTAAAACATCATTATAAAAGAGATTTAATAACTTAAACACATCCTTATTATATTGATTAATTAATTTTAAAAGTTTAATAATTCAGTTGATGATATCTTCAATAGCCTTTTGTGACGGCCTGTAAATCCATACCCTTTGAATCGAGAATAAACCACATATGTCCGACCCAAAAGGCATAGAATGATGGAAAGTCAAGAGAAAGAAAAGAAGAAAGAAGAAGAGAAGAGAAGAAAGAGAGAAGAGAGAACCAAATAGAAAAATACAGATCTCATATCGCAGTGGAAAACATATAATATCACATCAATGTCTTTACAAAACAAAAACTGTATATACATACATCAATCAGAGTTCAACAATCAATCACTAGTCATCAGCCTGGACAGTTATAATAACATGTCCTCACAAATGCTGACAATATAGAACAACAGTGCCACTAAGCAAAGTGGATAATAAAAAGATACGTATGTATGTAAATGAAGATCTCCAGCTTTCATGCTGAAGCTCAAAAAGCACCAAATCTGAACCTATGAATATACTCAGTCTGACCGGAGCATTGAAAGGGAAGAATGGCTGGATCAGTTTGGTTAACCAGTGTGAGAAATACACTCAACTGAATTTATTAGATTACCAAATTTTCCTTTCCAAAACAAAAGTATCTTGTAAGACATGCCCACACATGAACACAGACATGTTTTACCTTACGATAACCAAAACATTTCATATCAAATCATCTTATATTATTATAGTGTCTATTGCACAAATAATATTAATCATAGCCAAAATGGTTACCCATATTGCATTTTGGGGCTATTCATTATGCCAATAGAAACAAAACCGCGAGCTCATAGTGGAGTTTGGATTTCCATATAAATGACTAGGTGAAGGGACTATCTTCCGTCAGTACATCTCTAGAGGAATGTACAGAGGAACAAAACATCTGCCCTCTACCAACACAAGACTGGCCTACCTCTGTAACTAGGTAGTACTGAATATATCATCCCTCGGTCGTTACCGATCTTTCCGAGGGCCCTCATAGCCTACAAACCGCATTAATTTACAACCCAAACGTCATAGCGGAAAGAAATGTATCACGAAGAGGATGATCATATCCCAATTAGGAATGACCCACTTAGCCTTGCCGCATCTAACCCTGTTTCGGTCCTTTTCGGTTGACGAGGCCTGAGGTAACGATTACCTTTCACATATCACATATCACATCACTTTGAATGCCTATTTCCATTGACTACTAATTGCCTCCCACGAAAATATAACCCTTGAGCTCATATGTCTCAAGGAGGGTGTTAAGCTAAGAGAAGTTGCTTTTTCCGCCGTCACTGGATGTACGTTTGTAAAAACCAATGTATGTAATCTTAGAAATGCAATGTCAGACACGCGTCCATACAAGTTGCCTAGGAACAGCACAAACAGTAGGTACTTTATTACCACATCCTATCGGAAAATCCCTACGATTAGTAGTGAATAGTCCTTACATTGGATATTTCATAACAAAGAGACTATGACCACTATATCACTATGCCATAGATGGCCTATTGCAACGAAAATACAAGATGTTGCTAGCTACAATGTAACGATAGCTATGCTGATTTTTGTCTATTACAACATTAGCTTCAGGATGTTAGCATAGATATCAATACTATGTTGCAGTAGCTATAGACTTATAAAAATATTATAAAAAATGAGTGCGGGCTTAAAAAAAGGGGCAGAAATAATTTTTAACGCGGGAAGCAAAAACAAAGCGTCAAAAGTTAACAAAATATTGAAGGGTTTCACTCAAACACTTAACAAAATATGTACTCCGCCGCTCAACCTCTCAAACACTCAAACATTCTGCGATTTCAATTAGGGCTAAAAATGCTAAATTTACAAGCTTAATTGGGGTTCGATTGCAGCAAGTTCGAGTTCAAGTTCAATTAGGGCTTTGGTGTTTCAATTAGGTCTTCAATTGGGGTTCGTTTGGGTTTCAAATTTCAGTTAGGGCTTCGATTTAATCTGCTGCTTAAGGTATCACTCTATGTATATTTCAAGTTTTTCCTGATTTGATTGTTGTGTTGCCTTCCTGATTTTATTATTGTGTTTGTCTTTGTATTTTATTTGTGTGTAAATTAGTGATGAACGACGAGGAAAAAATATGGGCAGAACTTCCTAAGTTCAGTGAAGGATATACCAGTGGAGTGAAACGTTTTATTTAAAATACTTTTTCTAGATTCGCGGTGGGTGATGAAATTACATGCCCTTGCAAAAAATGTCATAATCGCAAGTGGCATCGTCAAGAGGTAGTCTACGACCATCTGATTTGGAATGGTCCATTTGAATTGTACATGAAATGGATTTATGAAGTTTTCTATCTAGATCCTGAAAGGGCGATAACGATGTGGATCGTGAAGCAGGAATAAATTTTGGAGATAATCTCGATGAGATGTTGCATCGTACTAGTGGAAATATGTAGAACAATGAAGGTGGATCTTCTGATGGAGAAAATGGAGTAGATGTCGATGCGAGAAAATTTCATCGCCATGTTGAAGAGGGAAAGCATCCATTATATCTCGGATGTACTAAATTGTCGCAATTAAGTTTCATCGTCAGGCTTTATTCTTTAAAATGCCTACATGGAATCACTGAGTCTGCATTTACGAATTTATTAGAGTTGCTAAAAGAAGCTTTTCCACAAGCCCACATCCCTTTATCTTTCAATGCTACCAAAAATATCATTAAAGATTTAGGCCTCGATTACCAAAGAATACATGCATGTCCAAATGACTGCATGCTATATTGGGCAGAAAATGAAAAGGAAAATAACTGCAAAACTTGTGGTTTTTCAAGGTGGGCTACACCGGAAAAGAAAGCAGGTGTTGGCAATGATCCAGAGCAGCGGATTCACAAAGTACCAGCAAAAGTGATACGTTATTTTCCACTAAAACCAAGGCTGCAAAGGAAGTTCATGTCCAAGGAGTATGCAGACTTATGATATGGCATGCAGTGGGATGAAAAAATGATGGCAGACTTCGAAATCTAGCTTATGGCGTGGTTTGGAAGACGATGGATGCCAAATATCCTCAATTTTCATCTGAAACGGAAATATCAGGTTAGGAGTAGCAGATGATGGATTCTGTCCTTTTCGTACAATGACTACAGCTCACAGAACATGGCCAATCATATTGGTAAGTTATAACCTTCCATCTTGGTTATGCATGAAGCATGCAAATTTGATACTTTTAGCGCTTATCCCTAGTCCACAGTCTCCTAAGAATAACATTGATGTCTACATGAAGCCTCTTATCGCAGAATTGAAAGAATTATGGGGACATACAAACTTATAAAAGAAGTCAATATTTTTTAATTTACCATATTGGAGTCACAATGTACGTCGACATAACCTTGATGTTATGCACATAGGGAAAAACATTTGTGATAACATACTTGATACTTTACTAAATATTGATGGGAAATCGAAAGACCATTTAAGTGTTCGGTATGATTTACAAGAGATAGGCATCAGGGAGGTCCTTCATCTGGTTCTATCAGCTGATGGGAATTACCTTAAGATCAGGGCTGCCATATTTGCAATGACGAACAAGGAGAATAAAATATTTTGCTCGGTGTTGGAGAATGCTAAACTACCTTATGATTGTGCAGCTAATATCAGCCGGGATGCAAACAAGAAAGAGAGGAAAATTGCAGGGTATAAGAGCCACGATGCTCATTTTCTTCTCCACTACTTGCTGCAATTTGCCGTGAAGAAATCTGTAAAACCTGAAGTTGCATTACCTATGATAAGATTAGGTGCATTTCTAAGAAGTCTTTGGAGTAAAATTATCAATTGGCTAATCTCAAGAGGCTACAAAAGGAAATTGCGGAAATTCTTTGTTAATTTGAGATGATATTCCCAAATGCTTTCTTCGATATAATGGTGCACTTGCTAGTTCATTTATGCAAGGAAATTGAATATGGTGGACCTGCGCATCTTTGTTGTATGTTTCCTATTGAGCGTTATCTTTGTAAAGTGAAATCATATGTTCACAACAAAAGTAAACTTGAGGCGTCCATTGCTGAAGGTTATCTTGCAGAAGAATGTTTGATATTCTGTTCAAGGTTCTTAGGTGGCGATGGAGCAGGAAAAATGAAATTTGAAACATGTCCACAGAATCTGGAATATCCTATTGGCACAAGAAGAGACAAAGATGGAAAAGGTATTCATCTTAAAGACTCTCAATGGAAGGCTTGTCACCATTACATTCTATTCAATTGTGGTAACAAGGAAATAGAGAGTTTACTTGAGTAAGTTTTTAAGTTTTATTTTTCTTTTAGTAATTATTGAAGAATCAGAAAATTTGTTTCTATCTTTTATTAATCAAGTCTTTATTCTAGGGAACATCGAGCTTTAATTGATGGTCATGCATTATCAAAAAAATATAAAAGAGAGAGAGAGAGAACACAGTGAAGAATTTTGGAAGTGGTTAAAGGAAGAGGTTGGGGAAAAGGAGGACATTTCAAAAGAAGTACTTCTGCTTGCAATGGTCCCTCTTTCAACAGCTAAGAGGTTTACTGGATATGTTATCAATGGATACAGATTTTATACAAGGTTCAGAGATGCCTAATGTACAACACAAAACAGAGGTGTATTTTTAACAGCCTTGACTACTAGCTTTGCAAGTTTGAAAGATCAAAATCCATTGGTTGTTGAAGTTAACTACTATGGATCAATTGAGGAAATATTAGAAATCGATTATTGGGGAGAATTTAGTGTGGTTTTATTTAAGTGTTGTTGGTACCAAGAAGAGAAAGATTTGTATGGGCTAACTCGTGTCAATTTTAATCGATTGTGCCAGAAATCTGATCGTTATGTTATGGCTTCACAAGTACAACATGTGTTTTATATAGAAGATCCAATTGATAAGATGTTCCACAATGTTATCAAGAAATTGCCGAGAGACTGGTGTGAAATCAAAAGCAAAGATGAAAATGAAGATTTGAATGATATCCAGCCTGCTTATAGAATGGGAAATCAAGATTTTGATGTTCGTTGGTGTAGAGATGATGTCCCAATAAGATGAATCCGCCTTCCACCTAGCGGAGTCAAAGAAAATGCTTCTCAATTTATGTGTATCGCTATCATATTTAATTAAGTAACTAATGTACCAAATTTAAGTACGAAAATGTCGTTTCTGCCTTGATTAAATGTTGTAACTGATGCATCATATTTGTGTCTATTTTGTCTCTTTTTTAGCGTTTCTTCCTTTATTACATTTTAGTGAAGTGACTGTTTTATTTTATAATGCAGTTGGTTTATTTTAATTTGTAATTATGTAATTCTAATGTTAATTCCTTCATTTTGTGTAGGATGGAGGCAAATCTTAAATTCCATCTCAAGGGAAAATTTGAGAAGAAAGGATATGTTGGTGGAGAAGAGACTTCTGTCATGGGCGTTGATCTGGATATGTTTTCTTACACAGTACTGATGGAGTATGGCAGGGATGAGCTAAAGTATACTGAAATTGGAGGAGTATATTCATGGAAAGGTCCAATGAGAGGGTGGAAATTGGTGACCAGTGATGCAGATCTGTGGGAATTGATGCAAATAAAAAATAATGGTGATTACATTGATTTCTATGTCGACACCATGGTCGATGATAAAATTGAGCCAATGAAACAAATGCAGCCACATGTCATCGTACGCCCAAGGAAGAATCTGTTGTCTCCAGGTATAAAAAATCTTCTCATTTGTACTATTTTGATGAATTTGGTGATAAGAAAACTAACGATGAAACAACCTATTTATGATTACTTTCAAATGAATTTAAACCAGGATCCAATTTTGAGCATCCGATTCAAAAATTCATAAATAAATCATACAGAAGCTCGTCCAAAGTAAGTGATAAAAACTGTAAATAGTTAGCTTTTCTACTGGAAGAAGATAAAAATATCTTCTCATTTGTACTATTTTGATGAATTTGGTTCTCGCATTGCTGAATTTGTTTTTCATTTTGCTGCTTTCAGTGTACCTAAATTTTTTATGCATTTTTGTTTGAATATTAGGATTTGTTTGATTTTTAGTGCACTTAGTTGAATAATAAAGGAACTGGAATATCAGTGCACATTATCAAGTCTTAATTTCTTTAATTAAGTTTAAATAATTATGTTTATGACATGATAAACTTGACTTTTATGTCGTTGTATGTTTGCAGCCGCGAAATCACAAAAACGGCAGTTTGTCATCACTCACCATTTGTAACAGGCGCAAAAAAAAGAAGCAAACTGAAGTCTTTACTCTGATTCGAAAGTCGGCACGGCTAAACAATCCACTTACCGACGAGACACAGACTGATCAAGTCTTTAGTCCTAGAAAGTTGGCACGGATAAACAATCCACTTACCAACGAGACGCAGACTGATCAAGTCTTTAGTCCTAGAAAGTCGGCATGGCTAAACAATCCACTTACCAACGGGACGTAGACTGATCAAGTCTTTAGTCCTAGAAAGTTGGCACGGCGAAACAATCCACAAGTGAGCGAAGCTGTTGTGAGTCCACGCATGGACAGGAAAAAGGTGATCAGCAAGAAGTCAACTGGAGTCGGTAGGTCTACAAATTTACCAGAGAAAAATCCAACTGAAGTCAGTAGTTCTACGAAGACACCAGAGAAGAAAAATCTAACCGAAGTCAGCGATGCAATATGAACTCAGCAAGTGTCAGGAGTAAATTGGATTTCTATAATCCTCCAGATGAAGAGGAAAATATGGATGAAAATGAGATTCTAGCAAGAAGACTACAATCTAATCTTCTAATATGATGTTCTACATATTTTGCTTATATTTGCAATAATGTCTTGTTAAATTACTTTCAGGATGATGATCTACCACCTCCGCCACCTCCACCGCTTACAGAATATGAAAGGGAGAGAGATAAACATGTATCGCAGAAGAATAGTGTTTTTGAATCTCTTGGGATGCCTACATTAGTTACTGGACTGATAAATGAATTTGAAAAAATAAAGGAAAATCAAAGATGCCAGCTGAAAGCGAAGATTATGCTCCAGAACAAGAGGAACCTAGTGAAGATTATACTTCAAAAAATCCAGTAAAGGTGCGTTATAGCTGAAGATTTAATTTTATGTTGGTAATTATAGACTAGCTTCCTTATTTTTTATTTTATTGTTTTTGTGTGCGTATTTTAGAGAACCAAAAAGGTTACGATTACAAAGCCTCGGTCTGGACCAACAACTCGTTCATGGGCCATTATTGAATCTGCAACTGATAAGAATACAACTCCGAAGGCATGGGAAAATCCAGTTCCTACACAAACTGTTGATCCACCATGTAGCTTTGAGTTACCACACAATGAAGGAATAGGAACAATGGCTGCTTATTTGGCTATGCGAGAACGCCAGAAGAATAATAGTAGTGGAAGTGGGAGTGCAAGGAAGAAGGCTGTTGTCGGAAATGTCTCGACAAATATTGAAAATGAAGAAGATGAAGTAGAAGAAGCTGAAGGTATTATCTAATTGAGTTTTGATTTTAATTGTTTAAGTTCTCATTTATGTTATGTCTAGCCTTCTCATTACTATTGTACGTACTTTGTAACAGTAGTGGGAGCTCCCAGAAGGTTCAGGGGAAAAACAAAGATGGATAAAGTTCATTCAAGGTCACATGACAAAATTTCCTCCCCCCTTAAAAGAATTTCGTCCCCGAAATTACTAATTAGGAAGAATGGTCCAATACCCGTTTATTATTTGCCTAAAACCAAACAGTTCCTAACAATTCAACATCTTATCAACTATCCCCTTATAAAAGACCCAATTTTATTCTTATTATCATTCCAACTTTTCCATAGTTCCCAAATGACTTATTTATACAATCATTCAAATTATAATTCAAAACAAATTTTGAATTATCAAAATTTTCTCAAAAATTTTCTAACTCTCTAAATTTTTGAAAAATTTCGCCAGCGTCTCCTTTGCGCAGCTAGCTCGGTACAACTACAAAAGGCCTCTACGGGCTCCCAAATCCTAAAAGAAAACAAAAAGGCCAAGTGGCTCGATCAAAATCCCAATCAAATTTCAGAAATTTAAACACATACCTTTTTGTCGAGCAATTCAAATTTATCTTTTGAAATCAAACCCAATTCTCCTTTCCCTTTATATTACCTGCATATCCTACTTGACAATAATATCCAATCACAATATTCCAAAAACATTTTATCAACTTCCTTACAAGTGTCCATTATTTACTCATTCAAATATCAACTTTGGAATATATTTGTAATATCAATCTCCAATTAAGAATTCACCATTCCTTACTTAGGTTTAGTATAAGCATTCTATATGCTTCTTTGTTTGTTTTCACTTTACCACTTTAGTTAATATCTATTTCTATTCAAATCGATTCTTTCATTTCCATATGAATTCAATTTTATCTTCAACGCTGAATATTTAAAATTTTATTTTCCATTTATCTCTGATTCATGCCATTATTTTAAATTAGTCCCATTTATTAATTTATTTCAATTTGAAAACGTTTGTCGTTAACAAAATTTCCAAAAATTTTCAAAAATTTTCTATCTCCCAAAATTTTCGTAAAATTTTGGCAGAGTCCCCTTTGTACGGAGGAGCTTTTGCAATTTGACAAAAGATATAAATATATATACATCGACCCACCTGGTCGGAAAAACCAAAACCAGTTCATATTTCCTATTTTTATTGCGTAGGCGTACCTTATTTAGCATTGTAACCAAGCAGCTTATTTACTTTAGCAATTAGCGCAACCAAATCTAGCCACACGGCTTCCAGGTACCTGTACTTACTCAATTTAAATATGTAAGTGCCAAATATATGAAGTTTAACAGCATTTCACTTATTTGCAACAGTTAAACACATGAATTCTAAAGGAAATTCACACCAAACATTTTTCCGTAAGCAACTTATACCAATTTTCATACTAATTCCACTGTTCCAATTAATTTATAACCATTTTCATTCAATTGGAATAGTTTAAAACTCAATCGCTTACATTTAATTTATTTCTAAGCAAAACCGAGCTCATTTTTAATCCAATTGTTCTCAAACTCAATTTATTTTACTCCTATCAATTCATAGGATTTTAATTACTCCTATTTTCATCCAATGACAATTTTATTAGTATGCAATTTGACAGTATCCATGTGAATAATTTAGCACTTGTGTTTTATAATCAATCTAAATTGACTCCGACTCAACTTACACTTAATTCTATTCCATTTCAGATTTATTCACATTCCATATATTCTCATTTCATTGCATTTTAAATTTGAATCCATTCACTTGCATTTCATGAGACGACCCGACTTTCTTACCATAGAAAATCGTATCATCTTTAAGAAAGAAAGGGATAGAAAAGAGAAAAAGACAGAGAAGAAGAAAGAACCAACATCAGAATATAAAAGCAGAACGAATAAATTATATTAATCACATAATACATTACATAGTATCATATACATCAGAGATACACAACTAAAACAACACATACTAGACAGTTATAAACACCTGTCTAGTTATACAACTCAATACAATAACTCAGAGAACACACAACGGAAAAACTCTATAGCTATACGCAGAAGCCTCCTGCTCCATTGCTCCTCCAGAATTTGTCAAGCCAATCTAAAATCTTAACCTGAATCCCTTGGCTACTCGTAAAAATTTGAGTACCCAAGAGTTTATGGAAAAAATAGAATAAACTCCGGGTCAGACATGGGTCTGGTGTGAGTAAACGGTTAAAGTTGCTTAACTTTAAAAACCTTCTGAAAGAAAAGGTATCACGTAAGACTTCCCACACATAAACATGGAAAAGTTTTTACCTTACGCTAACCAAAACATTTGATAGGAAATTCAATGATATTATAATAGTGTCTAGGGTTTTCAAATAAATATGAAATAGCCGAAATTGTTACATTCATTAAATTCCAGCTACTAGCCACAAAAGTGGGTAATACAATCAAAACCGTTGGCACTTATTGGATTTTGGATTCCATACAATGGCAGGGCTACTGGGGTACCGCCCGTCACAGTACGTGGCCTAGATCACCGTACCGAGGACCACTCCCGATCCCCTGCAACACACAGCCGGACCCGTTCCTTACTGAACAGTTCCGAATAAGACAACCCCGGCGATTCTAGCTATCAATCGCCCACACAACCGAATATAAAAAGGGACCTCTAGACAGGGGTAAATCTTACTCTCAAGTGGGGGCTACCCACGAAGCTTTGCTGCACCTCCCCTGTTTTAGCCATTCCCGGTTGATGAGGCTTGAGGTTACGATTACCTTTAGTGAACACATCACTTAGAATTCTCATCGTCCACCTGACGATATTCTGAAAGCATTCAATCCATAAAAGTTCGTTCCGGGTTCAAACGAAACCGAAGGCATTATCTCGTTACACTCTTTTTGGAATCACCCACAGAGTTAACGACGATAACCCTTGCACTCTAAATCTCCATCTTGAACATATAAGAACTAATTCCGTCAAACTCATTACGGAATCACCCACAGAGTTATACTGACGTATAGCCCTTACACCTCGAGTCTTCACAAAGCTCCAATTTGACTCACGACCTAACGTTATTTGGAATCGATGTGGTTTTCGGATATCCAAATATGGAAACCCTATCCCGGTCTCATCGAAATCCAAAGCGTGTCTTTTAGGTGCAAGTTGTTTTAAAGGTTTTAAAACAGTTAAATTCAACTATCTATATATACACATAATAGATAATTCACAAGCCACAATTGATAATCAACATTATCAAATAACAGGTAATCCACATAATCAATATCATAATAGATAATCCATATATCAATATCATAATAGGTAATCTATATATCAACATCCCAATTGATAATCTATGTAATCATCATAATGTAACCAAGCATTCCTATCATACAACCATACTTATCTCATTACTGAGTTCACAAAGCATTCAAGACAATCAATGTCATCCATCATACATAAGCAATGACTTACTCATACCAATATAATTAATTTAAAATGAATTAAATTAACTATCTCTATCTCTAATTAATTTAAAGTGAATTAAATTAATTACTTCTTAATTAATTTAAAATTAATTAAATTAATTACCTTCATCAAAATAAATCTTTCTTAAATAACCATTAGTTAATCCAATTACTAAATCACCATCCTAAATAATCAACCATGATTAATTAACTCTTAATCAAGTAATTAATCCTTAATTATTTTCATTAATCATATCAATTTATGAACCTTAATTAATTAATCATGCTTAGATTAATTGCTTTTAATTAATCAACTTAAATGCAGTAATTAATTATTCTTAATTACTTCTCAATTACTTTAATTAGTCTACCTACTTTTATAAATTCTTTGATTTACTACACCAAGTAATAAACTTTTAATTACTTTAACAAGTAATTATTCATTTAAAATTATTTCCTAATCAGTAATTTATCTAACTCAGTTATCTCTGTAATTTATCAATTACTTATCTTAAGTAATTAGCCTTACCAAACTTATTAAGTAAAATACTTAATCCTTAATCAAGTGACTATATTTAATCAATTAACAAATTAATTAACTTACTTGATTTCACTCATCTCATTAAACAAAATTGAGTAATTCATCCCTAATTACTCATTAACCCAAATTAATCTTCAATTATCAGATTAATTATCTTCTAATATTAATTAATAAACCTTAATTACTAATCAATCCTTTAATACAAAGTAATTAATCACTAATTACCTTTATACTTAATTAATTTAAACTTAATTAACTAATTAATCAACTCTTAATCATTAATTAGTAAACTTAATTATTAATTAACAATCTTAATTACAAATTAATTAATCCATAAATGTAATTAATTAATCTTAATTAAAATTAATTAACCTTAAATAAAAATAGTTAATTAATTAGCATTTATTTTTAATAATCCTTTAATTATTAACTAAGAAAACTCAATTAAGACTTAATAAAACCTTTATTAATTTATTACTATTTTAATTAACCCTTAATTAATAAGTAATTACAATTTAATTAATCATTATACATTAATTAAATTATCATCTTAATTAATAGTTAATTAAATAAATAATTATGCTTAATTAATTACTTAATTAACCCCTTTTAAAATAATAATTAAATAAATGAATTAACTTCAAATTCTTTAATTAATCAACTAATTACAAATTATTAATACTTAATTAATTATTTTAAGATAAAACATTATCTTAAATAAATCTTGAAATTTTTATTAAATTAAATTATAAAGAAATCATTAATTAATTTCCTTTAATCATTAATTAACAATTCCTAATTCAAGTTAATAAATTATCTTAAACTTTAATTGTTAATTAATAAATCATTTCCATTAATTAATTTAAAGGAAACATTTACTTAAAATTCTCTTTATATTTCAAAATAAGATTTGAAATAATATTAAGATTGTTACTTAAGTTATTTAAAACATTATATAAATTTATTTATAAAAACAATTCAATTCAAGACAAGCATTTTACTTAAATTTAAACTATTTTAAAGTTTAAAACTTATTCATTTAAATTTGAAATTTTTGTTAACACTTTAGTTTGTGTTCACCCCTTATTTACTGGAAACTAAGAAAACAAGGCACATGGATTTTAATCTTTAAAAAACTGTTTAAAATTAAACTTAAAAAAAAAACTTTTTAATTTAAAATGTAAAACTGTTAAAACAAACAGTTTACTCTGCACATAATCCCATAACCCACACGAGCTACAACCCGAGCCACAACCAAAATACACGAGCTCCTTCCCGAGTCCTACTTCGAGGAAACAAAGCAACCCAACAAAAAGAACAGCAGACACCTCCCCATCACCGTGCAACCTGCACCAGTGCCGGACCTTCTCTGGCCAACGTCGAACCCACCGCCGAGTCATACCACCACCCTTCAAGCCTCCACGACCAACCAAACTCCAAAATTTATCCCAATTCAAAATCGAGCATTTTGGTTGGACTGAACCCCTAAAACCATCACCAGAAAATCCCAATTCAAATCGCCTCCGATAAACTATAGCTGCCAGAACACCGGCCATAGCTCGCTGATCTACCATGCTTGCTCCTCCCCAAAAATCATACAGCTCGATGCAATATTAGGGATGCAGAAATCAATTTTCAGTAAGAACCCAAAAACTAGCTTTTAAATCAATCTCAAGAAAAAATCAAAACCCACAATGATTTACAAATTCTTAAATGATTTTTGCCTCAATCCACAACCATGATTCTAGCTCCATCAACAATCTCGAATCACCCAAATGCACAGAATCAATAGAATTTGCAGAATTCAAAATTTCAAGAAACCCCCAATTCCATCCTTACTATAATTTTAAAAATTGAGATACTTGCTTCAAAAATCCTAATTCTACTAACTGATCTAAGATATAAGCTTCAATTAATAAAATTTAACATTTGATTTTATCCTATATCATAGATTTACTGTATTATCTTGGTTTCAGTAAATTTCCAAACTAAAAAAAAACTTGAACTTGTCATTTAAAAACTAGATGATGTTTAAACCAAATCAACTTGTTTAGAAACAAAACTTCAAAGTGATTTAATAAAGAGTTTTGGTCTTTTGGTTCATTTTAATCTTTGTACATAAAAACAACAGAGGGTAACAGTTTAACTAGCATGCATGATCAACATTCATATACACAGATCAATCATCAACATATAAATATGCAAGCATTAATTATTACAGAAATTAAACAAGCAACAGATCAGTAATCACTTAAGCCTTTAAGTTGTTGTTTACTCACCTCAATTAGAAATGCAGTGTAGGGTTATGAAGAAGAACAGGAAATTGCAAAATGCTTTGAATCTTGAAGATGATCCCCTTTTTTTTTGAAACAGAAAGCTCCAGATTGCTTCAATAATTTGTTTCAGGTTTGCATGCATATGAATAATTTGGTGCAGACATGGATAATTGTAGATTTCAATTTATAGCTTGCATGCATTTGAAAACATGATGCAGACTTGCAATTTTTGGAAAGTATTTCCAGGTTTTGATAACAGAATGGGTTTAAACTGTGGTGCTTTCAGGTTTTTGGTAAACAGAGAGTAAATGTTACAGGGTTTAATGACTTGAACATTTGCTTTGAATTGAATAGAAAATGTAGACATGGGACAATTTGTACAGGTAACAAAATTGCAAATTTGTTTTGAGGAGGATTTTGAATTTAGAAGCTTCAGATTTTGTTTGAATATTTCTGGTTTTGGGTGTTTGAATGAAGGTTACATTGATGGTTTTAGTTTTCCATCTTAGAAATGAACAAAGAATTAAAGAAAATGATAAAGAGAATTTTTATAGGAAAAAATTTCAGATTTTATAAATTTAAAAGAAAATTTAAAAAGAAAAAGGACACTTGTCTTTTAATTTCATGAATGTTGTAACACTTGTTAACATGGTGTCTTAAAACAATACATTTGTCACTTATAGTTTGTTTTTATTTAAAAGAAAATTTAAAAGACTTTTTTTTAAATTATTTTCCAAGTTATAAATCATGCTTTCTTAATTTTATAAATACTTTCCTAATTAAATATCAATTAAACAAATACACTTATATATTTACAAATGTATGCTTAATTTATAAAATACAATCTTTTAGAAAGAACATAAAATAAAATCAATGATAATTTATATAAAATTATACAACATTTCAACCTTATTTTGAAATGTTATTTCAAAAGCCTTGCATTTATTTTATTAAATAAATACAAATCAAATTTCTATAAAACAAATCTTATTTTAATTAAAAACATTACCTATGTAATTTAAAACCGAACCATATTATTATACTATTTTAATATGTATGTATTTCTTTGAATTTCAAATTTATATTTATTTTCAAAGTCAAATTAAAAAGTCAAATCTAAAATAAATTTAAAATAAATATAAACATCTATTTTAAAATATGCTCATTACTATTTACAAATAATATATCCTATTTTGAAATCAATTTAAAATACACAGATTTAAATACACAGATATAAATATTTAAACATACTTATAAATTATAAAAACAATATACCAATTTATAACCATAATTAAAATATTATATCATATTACTTGGTTAATTATCTTTGAAAATAACAATTTATCAATTCAAATAATTTAAATTAAGAGATTATCAGCATTTTAAACTCCTAGAAATTCCGGGATATTACATTTCATTTCATTAACCAAACTAGTTTCGTTATTCAAATAGGTTCCATTCAAAACCATTTGATCCTACTCGACGCATTCTGTTAAAATTCTATTCACAATCCATTCATTTACAATTTATTCCCAAATTGTTCATTCCAAACTATTTTATTTAGTTCGAAGACAATCTAAGCTATATCATTCAATAACCATTTCAATTTTTTCATGATCTATTCATTTGCATTTCATTTAAAACCATTCTATTTTTCTTATTGGCTCCAAGTTATGTCAATCCCTTAACAATTTCAATGGTTTACAATTATTTATTAAAGAATTTCATTCCAATAAATATTATCTGTAACTCACCGAATTTTATTTCGATTAAAATTTATTTTCACTTGATTGAAAACTAATCCAATATTATTAAACTTAGTTTAGGTTGAATTAATTCAACTCTCTTCCATTTGTTTAGCTTTAAGTTAATTTGCTTCAAATTTTTATACTTAGGCTCATTTTCATTTCACAAGTAAATTTTTCTCTTCTATTCAACTTAATTCTCACTCAATTAAATCCCATTTTAAATCTATAATTTCATTTGATTGGTTATTATAAAAATTTAACTTTCCAGATTCAACTCATTCAATTTATTACAAGGTTATTTCTAATTTATTTCCACTTATTTGATTATTTTATTTGATACAATTTTCGATTATATTTAATTTGTTAACACTTCAAGTTAAATTTTAATTAATAACTCAAGTTCTGAATTCACTATCCATTTTCAATTTACCACCAAATTTCATGAACTCACAATTCAGTTACATTTACCTTACTGACAATTCAAGTCGAATTCAATTCATAACTTGAGTTTTAATTCCAAATTTCATCATAAATTCACAATTCAGCTTCTATTAAACAACATGACGTTCCCATTTATACATTTTATTTACTAATTTATTATAAAATTAGTTCTCTCCTATTTATAGTTCAATACTTGATTTTCAATTTCAAATATCACTTCATTAAATTTCCTTAAGTTAAATTTATTTCATAATTCAAGTTTTGATCTCCGTTCCGTTATCCAAGACATCAAACAATATTTATTTTGGATTTTCTATTCCACTTTCAAAATTTATAAGTCACAACTTATTATTTACACAATTCCATTTATTATAAGCTTGAATATATTCATCTTTTATTTTTAACTCATGCCCTCTATTTATTTATAGCCCAAACATATTTTATTTCTATGGATTTTTAATTCTCTTATAAGTTATTCTGATTTGTTTATTTCAATTCAATCCTTATCCAACTTATTTTCCATTTATTCAGGCAAGAATCTAATTCCATTCGATAACTCAATTGAATTTTTATTCCAATTCAATTCTATTTTAACTCAGATTTATTTAATTCAATTCGATTTCAACTTAATTCGAATACTACTGGATATTATTTCCAGCCTATTCAATTTATTACAATCCAGTAAAATATTTATTTCCCAATCCAAGTTAATTTCATTTTTTTGTAACTTTTCACTTTAAATTTAAATTCCAACATTCAAAGCTTATATTTCCTTCCTGATTTAAAAATCACCTTAATTTGTAAGCTTATAACCTATCTCATTAGGATTTTTAACTCCCTGCTTTGGTTTCAAATCATTTTGAAACCTCCAACATCTCAAATTACACCTCTCAAAAATTTTAAACCAATCCTGGTTTTTATTTCCAACAAATTTCCTTTGAGATTTTCAAAAACAACTAGCTTTTCTGAACAAATCAATTTTTGGCAGCAATCCGTCACTTAGAAATTCGAAAATGAATACTGATGATGCGGCCATCATCATCGGAATTATTTTCCAATAATCCAAGTGATTTCAATGCTATTACACTTCCAAAATCCATTTGAAACAATTTCCTTTCAGAAATACCCCCAAAACAATAATGTTATCATTTATCATCAAAACATTTCGACAGATTCTTCCAAAATCTTCGGAATTTTAGATTTCCAAATCCTACTTAAATCAATTTTAACCACAATTCATTTGTATAGTTTATGCTTATTCAAATTCCCATTTAATTATATTTCAATTTATAATTTACATTTATAATTCATATTTATAAATTTCATTTTATAATGAATTTATTTCCTTAGCTTTGGTTACACTTTCAATTTTTAGTTAAATTTTACACAACGATGATAATATTTTAATATTTTCATTTCTAATATCCAAGCAACCATATATTAGCTAAAATAGTTACAAAAACTTTTATTTATATCGAAATATATTTTGGGTAAAATTATTCCATTTACCCCCATTTAAAACAATACCATGTCAAACTGTTCTATTCAAGTGTTTAGAAACCCCCTTCGATACAGTTGTCCAGACTGTGCTGATGAAGGTTCATATGCCACTCAATAAACCAATCAACACAATATTAAAATAATTTATATTCACTAACAAATACGCGCTCATATTTATTAATACGCTCAAACTCATTATAGAGTACTACGGACTCTATTTTAAATGAGTAATTCCCACCAGAGCCAAGGTTATCACCAACCTAAGCTCCGATACCAAGTGTAACGACCCGCAAATCCGTACCCCTTGAGTCAACACTATTCTACAACAATCAACTCAAGTTGTACAGAAATACGAACCATTTGGGTTAAAGAAGAAGAGGTAGAAGAAGAAAATAGAAAACAACAACAGAATATAACCATCGCAGCGAAATAAAATATAATAGATAATAAATGTTCTTTACTCACAAATCAAATATCTCTGCTTATATATTACATCATCAGAGTTCATCAATCACAGTTCAACATCAATATCATACAAATGGATACACAACAACTCAACACAGCGGAATATATATAACAAGTACGGAAGTACGTATCGTCATCCAGCTCGTCTCTTGAGCTCCACAGCATCATATCCTGTATTCTATAATACTCGGTCTGACCCGAGCACTACAGTTAAATAACACCCGAGTTAGTCTGGAATACCAGCGTGAGGAAATCACACCCAATTGATTATTAAGCTTCAAAAATCCTTTGAAAACAAAAGCATCTCGTAAGACCACGCCACAAATAAACATGTCGGGTTTTTACCTTACGATAGCTAAAACTTATTAAAGTCCCCTGATATTATAATAGTGTCTATAGAAAGTAAAATAGAATCTAGCTGAAATGCTTGCATCTCACGTTTCAGCAACAGTTGAGCACAATCAAAACAGTACGGGCGCATAGGGAAAATGGATTCCAACTAATGGCTAGGCACTGGGGTACCACCTGTCACGGTACCTGGTCTAGATCAGCGTACCGAGGAGCCACCCTAACTTCCCTACAACACAAGACCGGAACCATCCCTTACTGGACAGTCTCGAGCAAGATCACTCTGCGGTTGGGATCAGCAACCGCCCACTAAGCCAAAATAAAAAGGGACATCTAGAAAGGGATGACCTCACCCTCCAGTGGGGGCTACCCACGAAGCCTTGCTGCATAACCCTTGATTTTCAGCCATTCCCATTTGATGAGGCTTGAGGCTAAGCGTTACCTTTTTAGAATATATCCCTTAGAATGCCCATCATCCACCTGACGATGTTTCGCAAGCATTCATCCATACAAGTCCATTCCGGGTTCGAACGGAATCGAAGGCACTATTCCTACTACATCCATTTTGGAAATATCCTCAAGATTAGTAGCGACTAGCCCTTGCACTTCACTGCTCCATCTTCGAATCCACAATCGTTTTTCACGAACGTACAAACCACATCGAAGTGGTTTTCGAGAAATAAATCTCGATCCCGGTCTCTCCGAAACGATCAACGTATTTGTCCAATATTGATAGTCGGTGATTTAACTATGAATTAATATTCACAAACAACCATCAACCAATAAATAATTTCCCAAATTATTTATTCATCTCAAAATATCTTTACAAGATATAATTTCACTTTCAAACCCTTTTAAAAACAGTTTTCAAACTATCTTCCTTTTTCTCAGAATAAATTCCGAGTATTTCCATTTCCACTGGAATCACCAAGCACAAAACTTTAGATTTTTAAAATAACTTAAAATCACTTTATTGTAAAATATGTTTAACATTCAATTTAGAAAAATTTATTTTAATACTTAATTTATAATAGTTCTTTAAACAAAAGACCAAATCATTTTTTAAATAATTAATATGATAATAGATTAAACAAAAATACTTACTTTGGAATTTACTTTTAAACACTTAAGTTAAAACTACTTTAATAATTTACTAAAAATACATACTATATAAACATTTTGAAATAAAGTTACTTAATGAAATATAAAAACTAGATTTCTACTTTTAAAAAACGAAATACTAAGTTACTTCTTAGTAATTACTACTAAAATAGATTAAAAGAAAATACTTACTTTAGACTTTAAATATTAGAAATAATAAATTTTACAAAACTTGCTTTCTTTAAAAACAACTTTAAAACATTTATATTTACAATTTTACTTTTTAAAAACATGTACTTGGCTATCCAGAGAAAATTCCAACTTCAATCACTTAAATCAATTTCCCAAATTGATTTCCAATTTATTTTATTTGAAATAGGTTTCTTTTACTTATCAGTTCACTTCCAAATTCATTACTTATGGACTTTATTATTATTATTTATATATATTTTTTTTCTTTTTTTCTTTACTCTTTCAATAATTCAAATCTTAGATTCTAAATAAATGTTTGTTCTTTTTAATTAATAATACTGTATTTTAAAATTCATTAACTTTCTGTTTATTCAAACTTTCCTTTCCATTCTCAGGATTCATTTATTAGAAGTTTAAAGTCGCTTTATTTCTTTTCCAAGTCATTCTTAAATTTATTCTATAATTATTTTACTTGCAATTTCACTTCTTTTATTTTTATTCCAAAAATCAAATTTATATTTTTGGTAATTCATTATACCCAATTATATCAACCAAGCCATAGCATTCAATACTTCCACATAATTCATCATAGAATATCAAATAACCAGAACAAAGAATATTAAATAATTTAAATAAAAGTTGAGGGGTCCAGTTGGATCCCTCCAACCGGTTTTTTCCTGCATCCACAGATGTTAGCACAATATAATCAGCCCATTCCAAAATATACCATACTATAAAACATCAATCAATTCAACCATTCAAACAATTATTTAACTTTAATCATTTAAATTTAAATTTAAGTTCAGCTGAGTGAGATTAACTCACCTTTGATTTTGTTTGCACTCCAATCCAAACTGGCTCGTTTCCATGACTTTTAGACCTTGTCACATATTAGATGATTTTATTAATATTCGAACCATTCGAATAATTATATTTCCATTTAATAAATTAAATTAAATTTTTTCTTAAATAAATTACTTAGTGACTAAAATGATTTAACTAGGTTGATCTGGAAAAATTTATCCCTAAATTCAGTATTTAAAATAAATTAATATATTAAGATATGTAAATGTATATTTATTTGTTTTTGAAAACACATACTCTTTGGAAATAGTTTGTATAGATTTCAAAAATCTATATGCATATATGCCTATAAAAATCATCTATCTTACCTTTTAAAATTTCTATTTCCTGAATCTTAAGTGCATATATCATTTTCTGTTCAAACAAACTTATCTCTACTGCTAAAAACAACACTGAGCTATATATTTCTTTTCTTTTCTTTTCTTTTTTTATTTTTTGAATTAACAGGAACGGTACCTTACTCCTCTGTAAAATAATTCTCGAATATATATATATATATATATATATATATATATATCCACTTAAATAAAAGAAATCACTACCTTAGGCGAACTCCACGATGCAGCCTTCAACCAAAATCAATCGTTCAACCCCATGCACGAACCCCAATGCCACGCTCTACAAAGTCACGTCGCCAACTCACATCCCTACGATGATCTACAGGCATATTGACGACATCCCAGAGGCCACCATCATAGAGAGTACCACCGCCCTAGCTTGCCCTGCAGCTTGTCAGATAATCGAGTTTTCCCCAATCTCGATTCGCACACCACCCATCCCCAAATCCAGTCGCACTCGCAACGCTGCCTCGAAGCCTACAGCACCATCGTCGCCTACAACGTCGTGATTTGGCCGAGTGTTAACTTTCTTAAGTTGAGCCATGCGCGCTTTATCCTCTGAAGGTTAGGGCATAATTTTGAACGGAAGGGAAATAAGAGGTTTGGGCTTCGAACAGATAAGAATGAAGACCGCGGTTTCTTTCGAATTCGATTCGAAGTAACCGGCCATGGATTTATTTGGGGACGGAAACAATTTCATTTAAATCTGAAAGAAAATGGGAAGGTCGAGCCATTTCTTAAAAGAAGGGAAGAAAAAAAATGCATATTAGAGAAGGTACAGACAATATTGGTCGGCTACAGTGTTTCTGAAGTGAAGGGGTAAGGTTTGATTTGAAAAAAGGCAGCTGATGGAAAATCTTGATCAGTCAAACAAATACAAATGCAAATATTAAAAAGGGAAGCGTGTTTAAGAAGGCACCGATGACATTGATTTGATCGATTAAAGTTTTATTTAATTTTCAACGCGTTTACTCATCGAACGCTCACACAACAACTTCGATCAATACGAAATTTGAAATCCGATAATAATTCAATATTACGGTCCCGATGGAACTAGTTTCGTCGAATTTCGAGACTGTGCCTCGGAAGACTATTTTTAAATTCAATTTAAATGATTTAAAATTTTAAAACTGAACAAATCACTGTTAAATTAAATTTTACCACTTCTATTATTCTTAGTATTATCAATATAAATTTTTCAAGCCTTCAAATTATTTTTAATAGGCTTAAAACTCCAGATTCAACATTTTACCCAACTTCAAATTATTTAACTCAATAATTTAATTATCAAATAAATTGTGATATTCGTAATACAAGTTAAAATTACTCCTTTGAATATTTACAATCAATTAAATATTTCGATTTTAAATGCTCGAAAATTCCGGGTCGTCACAGTTCTAATCCAAATGAATCATCGGGGCCAACCTGTTTCAGACGATGACCAAGTAATGTCTGAACTGAGTGCTTTTTTAGGAACACTGATGAGGAGTGTTCCACTTACTTACAAGTCTTGGTTTGATGTTCCTTCAAGTTTGAAAGGCACGCTGTGGAACTATGTCAAGGTAATTTGCAAACTTAGCTGAATTTTACTTAAATATATGAAACTTGTCACAAAAATAGCATGATTGTTCTTTTTAATGTTTGATTTGTATTTAAGAAACGGTATATTATTCCGGATGAATGTGAATATTGGATTTTGAAGTCAATTCGTGACTCTTGGAGGGGGTACAAGAGTCGTAATAAAAAGGCACATTATACGGCTTATGAAACTGATGAAGAGAGGCCTGAAAATAGGCTGGACGAAATTCCACTTGCAGATTTCAGAGTACCCTTGGTGTATTGGGGAGATGAAAAAATTCATGTATAATTTTAAGTTTTATCATAGAATTTTTTTCCATTTTTATTCATTCAAATCAGGCAGATAAACATCTTTATTTCATGTTTTTGTAGTCAAGGCCCCTACAAATTGTGCAAGTCGGAAATCGTATACAGACACACACACACGCTGCTAGTCCAAAACTTTTTTCCCAAATTCGGCATAAGATGGTATGTATTTTGCTTATTTTTATGGTTGGCTGGAGGTATGCATTTTATTTTATTTGAAATTCCTCTCCTTATTTAGCAAAGCGATATATGTTCCAAAATAAAAATAAAATAACTACATATATGTTCCAAAAAAAAATATCACCTCACTCAAACAAATAAGCAAAATAAATATTAGTGATATATTGTTTATGATATAGAAGTTTGTAACTAAAAGAATAACAAGCAGGCTATATAATCTGATCTGTCACATTAATCAACCAGCAAATGTTTTTATTTCAATTTTAATGTATTAATTTTTATTGTATCTGTTTATTATTTTTGCATTTTCACATTAATTTGTGACTCAATAGCTATTAATAACATTTGCTAAAAAAGTACATAAAATCTATAAAAATATAAATGAGCCTTTCTTTGCCCCCTTTGGCATAGAAAACTCAATTCTTCTTTTCCAAACCAGTGTTTGTCATGCTCATGCATTTGTATGCATTTGGTCAATATACGTCTGCAAGTTAGATGCATATTAAACATTAAATATGAGTCCAATCCATCTATGTGGAAATTAAGTAATTTGTAAATTATTGGATACACTCTTAACTCTTAAGCATATGGATGTCAAGTTGATGCCCGTCTTTTGTCTGCTGTATGTTGATAGCTTTACTGCCTTGCTAACCTTAAATTTTTTAGTATTATATATATATGTTCATGGCTCATGGGTAATCATGGGATAATCTTAGTTTTGCATCAGAATCTAAGATGAATCATAGGATATTTGTTAACTCTGTGCTTACAGTTAATAATCTGAAAGCATAGACATATGGGATATTTACTATGCAAATTTTCCTTAGCTCGGCCTTGAATTTTGAAAGACTTATACATCACTTGATACTATGCTTGAAAAAGCTCTGATATTGTTGTTACATATGTTGTGATTTTATACTTGTTGTTTATTTATTTTTGCACTTATAAGCTGCTTGAGAACTTACTGTTGCTCCATTTTTGCATCTGTGAGTTGCTCGAGACTTATAGCTTGTGTGCACTTGTGGTTTCTGTTCTTCATTTCAACCGAGATTTGTTTTTATGTAAAGGCGATCATATTTACCATAATTTTGCTTTGACTTTGACTATAATTTCTGAATTGATTAGTGATATATGTTCTGGAAAAATTGGTTAGATATCCTTTTGCTGTCTAACTTTTTTCATTTAATTTGTATCAGTTCAACGAATCAGATGGAGAACTTTTCGTTAAAACTCACAAGCGGAAAGAAGGAAAGATGTACAAGACTGATACTTCACTAACGAAGTACAGAATTGTAAGAATTTTATTTTCCCTTCAATCAAATGTCAAAAAAATGCTTCATTTTGCGCATCGACATTTTTGTAGAATTAGATCCTGTTTTGTTGAAACCTATAGCAGGATATTTTCTGAATCCATTTTAAAACTGTTAATAGATATTGCAAAACAATTCTTGTTTAAGAAATTTGTTTCAGAATTGTTAATTTTATTTAATGTCACATTTTGAAACTTTTTTATTTTGCAAGATAAGATTGAAAAAGCAATAGGTGAAGGAGGAAGTGATGGAGTTGTTCAAGAAATGATTTCTGATGAAAAGTCGCACTGTCCATCTTGGCTTATAGGACGACACACAAAGTCTGTAGAAATTTCAAAATATGCCCCAACAACAAGCATATACATACAAGAGCTGGCAGTGAAGATAAGGGAAAATATAGCTGACGAAGTCGAAGCAAAGGTGAACAAGAAGGTCCAAAATGAATTTGATGCAAAGTTGAACCAAAAAGTTCGGGAGAACTTGACATGGGTGCTTAAGAAATTAGGCGAAGCAAACCCTGACATGCAAATTGATGTTGGGGATCTTTGTGCGATCGTCTGCAGTGATGGCACTAGAGGCACTGATGGCACTAGAGGCTCGCAAATATGAATGTACTGTTAATAAGTAGAATTTAGTATGTACTGGCTATAAATATGAATACACTGGCTATGTTTTTAAGTATGTTTGTTATTTTATACTTGACTAAGTAAAACTTGTGTTGCTGGTTAATCTGAAATGAAAGGTTCTTTGTTGCAGTGTAATGTTGCCATTAGATATTATATAATGTTGTAGTATAATGTTGCCATAGATATGATATAATGTTGCAATAGTATAATGTTGCAGTACATTTCCAATTTAAATTGCAAAAGGTGTTGCCATAGATATGATATAATGTTGCAGTGTGTGATGTTAAATGTGGTAATAAACTGGCAAAGTGTTGCCATTGGATGGTAAAAGTGTTACCATAGATTAATGAATATGGCCCCATAACAGGGTTCCGTAAAGGTGGGCCACAGAATTAGTGGGCCCCACAATGTGGGCACACATGTTGGGGCCCACTTTTTAGTAAATTTGGTACCTGTGGCAACAACAGAACCGATGTTGCCCTAGGGCCGCAAAGATGTTGCCTTTGACTCTAGGGCAACGCGGCAAAATGCATCACCGAGAAAGTGTTGCATTTGCCCTTTTTTAGCCTACAGCGACATTTTTTGGCACTTCCTGCATCACTTCTTGGGTCTTGCGGTATGCAATCTATGGCGTAGTGTATGTATATTGGGATTTTAACCCCAAACAATCAACTAGCAGTCCTCCACTATGAAAATCCTAAATATCAATATCATCACAACCTGCACAACCGAACGCATGTACATTGGTCCAAGTGGTTTTCAGATAAATCAATCCCAGTCTCATCGTACCAACAACGCAAAAACGTTTTTCAACCTCACACAGAAACTAAGTCTCATAGACTTATCACGTCTCCAACTTTCAACTTGCTATCCTTCGACTAAGAAGGAAGCTCGATAGATTGAAGTAATACTCTGCAGTATGTGAATTAACATCCTCAACCCATATGATAATCAAGCCTACACAGATGGTTACGTAACTAAGTGTACGACTAAATAGTTCCTACATCAAGTCGAGTAACTAAAAATGGCCTAATTTGATAGTTGGTTATTTAACTATCAAAGCAACAAACAAATATGTAGCAGCATAAGCAATCACTAGGCCCTTTTAATTAATCTGTCACTAATTAAATCACTTTTCAAATATTCAGTTCAATTTAAGACATTCTCAAAACTATTTCAATATTTCACTATTTGGAAAACATTTCCATATACTTATATCGCAGTATAAGCATATTCATAAATCTCTTTAGGAAAGCTTAATATTTTTCAACACATGCTTTATTGGGTCAAAACGAATGTTGCGTAAAACATCGTTACGACAACCCAAAATCATTAGTATAGGGAAGCGATAATTAGATAGATATATTAATCACATATACTATACAAAACATCTCCTTTCCAAAATCATTTACTATAACAACAGTGTTATAGTCCATGCTTTCCTTGCTTCACGAAAACGTCTATTTCAACAACTATTTCAACAATGAATGTTAAAATCTTTGTACTCGATGCTCACACCTTTTTAAAACATCTTCAAACCATTTAACTTCATTTAAAAGATCACTTTTCAAAATTATTGTTTAATTTAAAGGATTATTCACGGTCAAAAATCATGAATATAATTCTCTAACCAAATTCATTACTTCTACACATTTAATTAAAAGGATTATCCACTGTCTAAAATCACGAATATAATCCTCTAATATGCTTTCGTATTTGAATTATCAAAATAAGTTGATTTCACAATTATAATACAATGTTTATAAATTCCATTTATATTTTATAACTTCCATGTACAAAATTCCTTTATTAACCAATTCGATTTATGTCTCATTTATATCCCAAAAATCCAATTATAAGTTAATTTTCTTATAAACCACTTCATTCCCTTTATTACTTCATAAATTTATAAATCTTATTTATTTATAAGATTCATTTATACTTCATTTTAATACTTAAAAAACTCCTTTATAATTCCATTATTTTGATTTATAAAAATTCAATTTTATAAATCTTACATATAAACCGTTTATAATAAGTTCAAAATCTCAATTTAACTATTTTACAAAATAGTTATCTCCATATTCCAAAAATCATATTTTGATATATTTCATAAAAAACATAACTTTTATAACATAAAAATTATAACTCTAACAACTCAAAAACAAATAAAACATCTATTTTCCAAATTATTTTGAAATCCTTTTTAATATGAAATCATCGTTTTAATATTTTTGAAATTCAAAAAAAATATGGCCCAATGCTACAAAAACACTAAATAATGTGACTCACATCAATCATATCAATAATTGCATCCAAAACATCATATATCATATGATAACAACATATATCATAGGATATAGCATATATATCAACATCTATAAATAAAATCAACACTTGTGAGGAATCCAACTAGATCCCTCCAACCTATCACTTGCAACAAATATACATATGAGAATATATGTACAATTACCGCTTTAAGGCAGATGCACATATGAAATGATCACCCGTTGTGATGTCCCGAGAATTTAAGCAATATTTATTTAATAATTTCATTAATAATTATTTTAAAATGTCAAATATTGATATAATAATTTATTTCTAACAGAAATTATCTTTTCAAGATTAATTATTATTTAATTTGATAAATGATATTTATAGTGATGATAATAATAATAACTTTTGGGAATTTTATTCTTTTCAAATGTTAAAAATATTTAAGTAATAAAATTATCTTTCTAAACTGATTTAAAGATATTTGTTTATAATGTATATATATGTATACATTGTAAATATGAATTTTGATTTTTATTTAATTTTATAAAGAATATTTTCCAATTTATTTTATATATAAGATGTATAATTTATGAATTGATTAAATTGATTTAAAATCAGTATTGAAAAATTTTCAAAAGTTGTTTTAAAAGTCTATCTTACATTTTCATAGAAATATAAGTAAATATTTATTTGGTTTATAATTATATAATAGTTTTCTTAAAAATAAAATAGTTTAAAATTGTATTTTATAATAAGAGTTTATTTTGTTTTATTTTAAGAATTGCTTTTCTTTTGAAATAAGATTTAGTTTATTTATATTAAAGTATAATATTTTGATTTGGAAACTTTTGAATAAAATTTAAAATAACATTTCTTTTCTTTTTAAAATTTGCTCTTCTAAAAGTTTAGCTTTAAAAAATATTATTTTGTAACATTCAAATAAACATTTAAATTGTGTAATTTTATAAAGAAGGTTTGTATGTAAGCATATATAAAAAAAAACTAAATGTAATTAAACAATTGAAACATGTTAAACTAAGTAAGAAATGAACTTAAAAACCTTTTTAAAATTTAGAAATTTCTTTTTATTATTAAATGGAATATGTGTCAAACACTTAACACATTATAAAGACACTTGTAAATCTTTTGTTTTACTTAAACAACAAGTGGCATGTTATTTATTTTTTAGATTTATTTTTGTAAATAAAAGAAACTTAACAATTCATTTTGTTTAAACATTATCTTCATTAGAAACTAAAATCATATCTGGAAAACAAAAAAAAAAGAAAGAAGAATTTCAGAACCAATTCTACAAAACAACTTCAATAAAAAAAACTGCAAATACAACTCTGTAAAATCAAGTCTGCTACATCTACAACATCAATTTGAGTTCAACTTCAACCATAAACAAAGAAGTATAAGCTGCAGTTTCAAATTCAACTAGTAAAGCACATCATCTAGCAAAAGACAGTTTAACATTCAACTGGAAAATCAACTTCAACAGCAAAAGGCAGATTAAAACTGTTCCAGGAAACAAATCATGTTCTCTGCATCTTCCAATTATCAGGTGAGTAAGCTTCTTTTATTTAAAAACAGCTTTTCTTTTTAAATCAAAGTTTAACAAATTTTATAGAACACAATTTCCAATTTACATAAATCAGAAACTGCTATGTTCTTTTGTTTAAAACTGTTTAACCTCAAAATGTTAGAGTTGATGTTAGCTGTGCATGTGAGTGAACTTATATGTTTAAAAACAGTTTCCTTGTAAAAATCAGAGCTAACTTATTAAAATCAAGTTTCAAAAACAAACTGTTATATACATAAAAAAAAAATCAATCAAACTGCTATTGATAAAAAGGAAGAAAAAATGCTCTGTCTTCTTTTAAGGAAGTAACCTCACATATGCAAAAGCTTGAGTTATCTGTTGCATGCTTATTGATATAGATAATCGTGTTTGTATGACTGTATGGTGATTCTGTGTGTATATAAATAGATATGTGTGTGTGTGTGTGTGTGTGTGTGTGTTTCAGAATTTTAGATACATGTTCTTGGCTTTGTACTAAGTTTTAATAAGAAAGCCATTATCAACTAGTTTGGTCTCAGTTTGGATTTTGTTATGTAAATAGGAAATTGTTTGTTTAGTTTGAAATTAAGTTTATAAATTATAATTAAGTTAAATTTAAGAAACTGCTGTCTCTGTAAACAAACAAAGGTCAGTAAATTTTCAAATCAACAAATCTGAATCTTCTTAAATTATGAAAACAGTTTTATAATTTAAATACATGATTGAAATCATAAATTTTAAAACAAACACCACACTTTTAAATCAACTGTGGGGTTAGCATTTGGGGATTGAACAGAGTGGGTTTTTTTTTTGGGTCTATCTGATCATCTAGTGGATTGTGGAGGCTGTATTTCTTCTAGAAGGTGGAGTGTTGATTGGAGAGTGGGAGAAAATTTGGAAGTAGGTGATCGGAGGTGGGAGGCGATGGCATTTGGAGGTTCTAGGTTTTAACCCTAGTTTCTGAAGTTAGGGGTCTTTTGTAGCTTCTTGAACTTTCTGTTGCACCGAGTGATGAAGGGCTTTGGGATTAGAAAGAGGAGGCGTAGACGAAGATTTGGCCGGAGTCGCATCGTTCATGATGGTCGGAGTTGGTTTTTGCTGGCCGTTGACAGGTGTGGAGTGATGCAGTAATAAGGTTTCCAGGTTGAATTATTATCTCGAATTTGATTTCGAGCTAATGGCGTAACTTTGATGATCGCAATCACGATGGAGGTTAGTCTGCGACTTGGTGAGGGGAATTTGACGGCAGTAGATGGCCGGAGCGCCGATGCATATGCACCGTGCGTATATTGGTTCTGATGAACTTTGGGGTTGTGCAGGTTAGTGACTCGAAGTATTACTCGGGTTTTCATGATTTTGTCTCGAAGCAGCTGGTTGGGAACTCGAAGTTGGAAATAGGGGTCTCGGGTTAGTTTTGGTTCAGGTTGTAAAACCTGCAGTGTTCAGTTTTTATAATTTGATGAATTTAAATTTTTAAAAATCAGGATTTTGATAAGAATTTAAATACCAAGTTAGGATCAATTTGAATTCAGATGAACTTTTTAAATTCAAAGTTTAAAATGAAAATATTTAAATTTGAATAAGATTTATATTAAGTTGAAAATCAGGTTTAATTAAAAGAAATTTCAGGTTATTTAAATCCAGTTTAAATTTAAACAGTTTATAAATTTTTAAATATTGATCAAATTCAATGTTTTAAGTAAATTTTAAAGATGAATTGATTTCAGATAAATGTTTTAACTTGAAGATTTCCTTCTTTAATATTTGAAAAGTTTGAAATGTTAACTGGAAAACTTGAGAAGTTTAAATAATCAGTTTATTTTAAAATTTGATTTCTTTAATAAACTTAATTAAATTTGGATTCAAAATTTGTCTACTTGAGTAATGAATGTTTACACTTTCATTTCAAAGTTATAATTTTATTTAAATTTTGAATGATGCTTAAATAGTAAAACATTTGGAAATCTTAAAGTTTAAAATGGAATTTGAATTTAATTTAGAGATGTATTATTTAAAATACATTTTGAATGTTAATGAAATTATTCATAATTAATTAAATTATCTTAAGATAATTAAGGTAATAAAGGAATTTAATTAAGGAATTTATTTATTTGATTTTAAGTAATGATTTAGAATTAATTTAATTAGAAATGATTAATGATGATTAATTAAAGAAAATTTTCTTAAGGAAATAATTTAAGGAAATATTATTAATTAATAATGATAATTATCTAAGGATAATTAAGTAATTAATTAATATGATTAAAATTTTGATAATTAATTAGATTAATTAATTTAAGGTAATTAGTTTTAAACTGTTAAGTCTAATTACTTGATAAAAGTAATTAAAGAATTAATTACTTATTGTAATTAATTTTTAGTAATGTAATTTGTGAAGTTAATTAATTTAGTTTAATTAATTTAAGTAAATCATTTGATGGTTTAATAAGTATAATTACATAAGGTAATTAATGGAACAGGATTACTTAGAGAAGTAATAAGTGATAATTACTGAAATGTAATTAATAAAGATGATTTTAATTAAGTAATTTTGGTAATTACTTTTGTAATTAAACAAGGGATTAATTAATGGAGATAATTAATTATGGAGATAATTAATTTGTTAATGTGCAATTAAGGGCGGTTAGTTACTGGTTTAATATTAATCAAAGGTGATAAATAATTGTATTTTAATTTTAGATTAATTTCTGAATATAATTAATTTTAAATAGAGTTATTAATTTGAATTATAAATCATGAATTAATATAATTAATGATGAAATTAAGGATTGTTTAATTAAGAAATAATTAATTATTAAGTGGTTAATTAATGTAATTAATTAAGGATAAATGTAATTAATTATAGTTAATTAATGAAGTAATTAAATGTTAATTACTTATGATTAAGGTTGATTGACTTTGTAAAATTTATTTAAAGACTAATTATTTATTGTAATTAGTAAATGATTAATCAAAGGTGTTTAATCAAGTTAAATATTCAGAGAATGATTAATTAACTAGGTTGATTAATAATTTGATATTGAGCAGGACTTATAGATGTGATGATTAATTTAATTTATTTTAAATTAATTAAAGATAGAAGTAATTAATTTAATTTATTTTAAATTAATTATAGATGATGGTTGATAAAACTTTGATTATGGATGATATTGATTGAATGGTTGTGATCTCAGTAATGAGATGAGTTGTATCAGTATGATATGAATGCTTGGTTTAAGTATGATGGTTTGTAATGGATTATTTGGTTGTGATGATTATCTGTTGTGATAATAATACAGATTATCTGTTTGTGATAAGGATATGATTATCTATTGTGATATATAGTTTATCTATCTTTGTGAATTAGATAATAATGAAATGAGTTATTTATTTAAAACCCTTAAATACAACTTGGACATTAAAATGGCGCTTGGATTTCGGTGAGACCGGGATCGGATTTCCATATTTGGATATCCGAAAACCACATCGATTCCAATTAAACGTTAGGTCGTTAATCCAAGTGGAGCAAGTGAAGACTCGAGATGTAAGGGTTATACGTCAGTATAACTATGTGGGTGATTCCGTAATGAGTTTGACGGAATAGTACTTATAGGTTCGAGATGGTGATTTAGAGTGCAAGGGCTATGGTCGTTGACTCAGAGGGTGATTCCAAAATGAGTGCAACGAGATAGTGCCTTCGATTTCGTTCGAACCCGGAACGAACTTGTATGGATTGAATGCTTTCAGAACATCGTCAGGTGGACGATGAGCATTCTAAGATTGATATGTCCTATTAAGGTAATCGTAGCCTCAAGCCTCATCAACCGGGAATGGCTAAAACAGGGGAGGTGCAGCAAGGCTTCGAGGGTAGCTCCCACTGGATAGCAAGATACATCCCTGTCTAGATGTCCCTTTATATTTCGGCTGTGTGGGGCGATTACTAGCTAGAATCGCCTGGGTGGTCTTGTTCGGAACTATTCAGTAAGGAATGGGTCCGGCTTTGTGTTGCAGGGGAGTGGGAGTACTCCTCGGTACGGTGATCTAGGCCACGTACTGTGACGGGCTGTACCCCAGTAGCCCTGCCATTGATGGAATCCAAAATCCAATAAGTGCCTGTACGGTTTTGATTGTGCCCCACTATGTTGGAACGTGAGATGTAAGCATTCCAGCTATTTCTGTATTTTATTTTGAAAACCCAAGACACTATTATAATACCCCTGGATTTCCTATCAAATGTTTTGGTTAGCGTAAGGTAAAAACTTTTCCATGTTTATGTGTGGGAAGTCTTACGTAATACCTTTTGTTTCTAAAGGATTTTCTAAAGTTAAGAAACTTTTATCCCCGTTTACTCACACCAGACCCCTGTCTGACCCGAGTGTTTATTTTATGTGTTATTAAACTCTTGGGTACTCATATTACGTATGAGTAGTCAAGTGTTTTAGGATTGCTTTGACGAGTTCTGGAGGAGATAATGGAGCAGGAGGATTTGGCGCGTAGATATATATGGCGGTTCCGCTGTGTTTGAGTTGTATCTGTTTCTCTGATGTACTTGAATTGTAATTGCTAGACAGGAGTTTATAACTGTCTAGTTTGTGTTGTATTGGCTGTAAAACTCTGATGTATATGCTACTATGTAAAGTTTTATGTGGTATAATATAATTTATTCGATTCCGCTGTGAGATTCTGATGTTGTCTGTTCTTTCTTTTCTTTCTTTTCTCTTTTCTATCCCTTTCTTTCTTCTTAGCGATGCTTCTTCTTGGAGTATGGAAGTTGGGTCGTTACATTGTGGTATCAGAGCACTAGGTTGAGAAAATACCTAGACTCTGGAGTGGTGTCCTTCTTGAGAGAGCGTATTTGTAATTTTAAATATATATATTTATATATTTATTTATTTCTACCTATTAGATTGGGATACCCGTTCAGGTTTTCCAATATAATTTCTAGAGGTAGATAGGGTAGTAGGGTGTGTAACACAACTACCAGTGGTTGGAGTTCTAGTATTTGAGATTGGTTGTGAATCTGCTAGGGCAGCATTGGGCATCTTGAGTAGTTCTGCAGTTTGGTGTGAAGGATTTTATTGATCTATGAAGGGAATCTTTCCAAGGTTCGGAGTTTATCTTTGGATTTTAAGCTTGGTTGCACTCGTGTGAGTGGATTTTCTTGAGTTTTGATCAGTTGGGAGTTTTGAAGCCAGCATTGGTATCTTGGCAATTTTGGGAAGGAGTTCTGTCTATATTTGAGACGAGACTCAGTTTGACAGAGTGTATGTGCTTGGTTTGAAGTCGAGTTTCCTGAGGCATATTTGTCTATCTGGAAAACTCTATTGTGAAGTGGCTGGTGTAGCTTTGGGATTTGATGAGCTTATGGACAAGGAAGTTTTTGGTCGCAGTAGCAGTAGCAGTAGCAGCAGTGAGTGGCCTGTTTCTTCGATGGTTCAAAAGTCTCTGTGCTTCTTCTGTCAGTAGTCCGGGCAGATGGTGGAGCTTGTCCATTTCTTCTGGAAGCTCAGTGGGGTGTGATGTTTGTGGTTGGAGGTTGACCACTAGTTCTTCTTTTGGATAGAAGGCTTTAGCTATTTTGATTTTTGAAGTGAGAACGATTTCTTGGAATCTGAACTGAGTAGAATCGCAAAAGTGACTTGCGATGGTTCAGAAGTTCTATAAGTGATCTTTGTTTGGATTGAAGCATCTCTAGAGGATGTTTGAGTTATCGAAGTGGTATTTTCTGGATATCTTCGAAGAAATTAAGATTGGCATCCGTATCAAGAGTTTGAGTTCTATTTCGACTTGATTCTTGGAGCTTTACCGGTAGTTCAGCATTGTAGGAGATTCTTTGAGTGTGATCTGTTTAAGTTGGCAGGATTTATTGGATCCAGTTTTCTGGTTGAATTTTTGCTGTGTGTTGTGACTGAATCGGATAAGTCACTGAGATTTTATGGAATTTGATGAACAGTGTTTCCGGGATAAGTTGATCAAGTTTATACTTGTGTTCATCAACAGCATTCTTGAATCAGAGTTGCGCAGTGGAAGCATGGTGGCAGCTATTCCAGAATTGAAGCAACGCTTGATTCTTTGGGAATTTGAGTTTTAACTTGGATCAGAAGATTTCTACAGAAAATATATTTTGGAGTCTTCTGATGTTGTGTAGTAAAGTCTGTGTGGTGGATTTTGATGGATCTTGAGAGAACCATTTTGTTGAGTAGGATCTGGAGATCGATTATTTCTTTGTCCAGATTTGTTCTGTGTAGCATCTGCGAAGATTGGATTGATCTAGAAGGTTGGAGGCAGCCCAGGATCGTCAGGAGAGATTTGTGGATAAGAGTATTGGATAATTCTGTATTCTCTTAAAGGATTTAAGTGTTGGTCTACAGGGTTGAATTGCCAGTTTGGATGTCTGGAATTTGTTATGTATTTCACGTATCTCTGAGGGAGTACGTGTATGGTTTATTACTGGTCTTGGAATCAGTAGTTCTGAGAGATTTGGAAGTTGATCAGGACTTGTCTGTGGTCCTGTATCTTGTTTAGATTTGTAGATCTAGATATATAGGAGCTCTAGATCTGTATGGTATAGTTAGTTTATATTCTGTAGAGCGAGTATCCCGGTGTATATATATATATATATATATATATATATATATATATATATATATATATATATATATGCTTGGGGAAACTCGATGGAATTTTATCCAGAATTTGTCTGGATAATTAGATTTGTTTAATTGGTTGAATTGGTTGCTATGGTTGTTAGCATAGGTTTGATTTATGCTTGTGTTTAAAATTTAAATTTAATGAGATTATTAAATTACCTTTGCTTTTTAAATTTCGGGGACGAAATTCTTTTAAGGAGGGAGGAATGTGATGTCCCGGGAATTTAAGCAATATTTATTTAATAATTTCATTAATAATTATTTTAAAATGTCAAATATTGATATAATAATTTAATTCAAACAGAAATTATATTTTCAAGATTAATTATTATTTAATTTGATAAATGATATTTATAGTGATGATAATAATAATAACTTTTGGAAATTTTATTCTTTTCAAATGTTAAAAATATTTAAGTAATAAAATTATCTTTCTAAGCTGATTTAAAGATATTTGTTTATAATGTATATATATGTATACATTGTAAATATGAGTTTTGATTTTTATTTAATTTTATAAAGAATATTTTCCAATTTATTTTATATATAAGATGTATAATTTATGAATTGATTAAATTAATTTAAAATCAGTATTGAAAACTTTTCAAAAGTTGTTTTAAAAGTCTATCTTATATTTTCATAGAAATATAAGTAAATATTTATTTTGTTTATAATTATATAATAGTTTGTTTAAAAATAAAATAGTTTAAAATTGTATTTTATAATAAGAGTTTATTTTGTTTTATTTTAAGAATTGCTTTTCTTTTGAAATAAGATTTAGTTTATTTATATTAAAGTATAATATTTTGATTTGGAAACTTTTGAATAAAATTTAAAATAACATTTCTTTTCTTTTTAAAATTTGCTCTTCTAAAAGTTTAGCTTTAAAAAATATTTTTTTGTAACATTTAAGTAAACATTTAAATTGTGTAATTTTATAAAGAAGGTTTGTATGTAAGCATATATAAAAAAAACTAAATGTAATTAAACAATTGAAACATGTTAAACTAAGTAAGAAATGAACTTAAAAACCTTTTTAAAATTTAGAAATTTCTTTTTATTATTAAATGGAATATGTGTCAAACACTTAACACATTATAAAGACACTTGTAAATCTTTTGTTTTACTTAAACAACAAGTGGCATGTTATTTATTTTTGAGATTTATTTTTGTAAATAAAAGAAACCTAACAATTCATTTTGTTTAAACATTATCTTCATTAGAAACTAAAATCAGATCTGGGAAAAAAAAAAAATTTCAAAACCAATTCTACAAAACAACTTCAATAAAAAAAAATCTGCAAATACAACTCTGTAAAATCAAATCTGCTACATCTACAACATCAATTTGAGTTCAACTTCAACCATAAACAAAGAAGTATAAGCTGCAGTTTCAAATTCAACTAGTAAAGCACATCATCTAGCAAAAGACAGTTTAACATTCAACTGGAAAATCAACTTCAACAGCGAAAGGCAGATTAAAACTGTTCCAGGAAACAAATCATGTTCTCTGCATCTTCCAATTATTAGGTGAGTAAGCTTCTTTTATTTAAAAACAGCTTTTCTTTTTAAATCAAAGTTTAACAAAATTTATAGAACACAATTTCCAATTTACATAAATCAGAAACTGCTATGTTCTTTTGTTTAAAACTGTTTAACCTCAAAATGTTAGAGTTGATGTTAGCTGTGCATGTGAGTGAACTTATATGTTTAAAAACAGTTTCCTTGTAAAAATCAGAGCTAACTTATTAAACTCAAGTTTCAAAAACAAACTGTTATATATATAAAAAAAAATCAATCAAATTGCTATTGATAAAAAGGAAGAAAAAATTGCTTTGTCTTCTTTTAAGTAAGTAACCTCACATATGCAAAAGCTTGAGTTATCTGTTGCATGCTTATTGATATAGATAATCATGCTTGTATGACTGTATGGTGATTCTGTGTGTATATAAATAGATATATATATATATCTGTGTGTGTGTGTGTGTTTCGGAATTTTAGATACATGTACTTGGCTTTGTACTAAGTTTTAATAAGAAAGCCATTATCAACTAGTTTGATCTCAGTTTGGATTTTGTTATGTAAATAGGAAATTGTTTGTTTAGTTTGAAATTAAGTTTATAAATTATAATTAAGTTAAATTTAAGAAACTGTTGTCTCTGTAAACAAACAAAGGTCAGTAAATTTTCAAATCAACAAATCTGAATCTTCTTAAATTATGACAACAGTTTTATAATTTAAATACATGATTGAAATCATAAATTTTAAAACAAACACCACACTTTTAAATCAACTGTGGGGTTAGCATTTGGGGATTGAACAAAGTGGGTTTTTTTTTTGGGTCTATCTGATCATCTAGTGGATTGTGGAGGCTGTATTTCTTCTAGAAGGTGGAGTGTTGATTGGAGAGTGGGAGAAAATTTGGAAGTTGTCGATCGGAGGTGGGAGGCGATGGCATTTGGAGGTTCTAGGTTTTAACCCTAGTTTCTGAAGTTAGGGGTCTTTTGTAGCTTCTTGAACTTTCTGTTGCACCGAGTGATGAAGGGATTTGGGATTAGAAAGAGGAGGCGTAGACGAAGATTTGGCCGGGTCGCATCGTTCATTATGGTCGGAGTTGGTTTCTGCTGGCCGTTGACAGGTGTGCAGTGATGCAGTAATAAGGTTTCCAGGTTGAATTATTATCTCGAATTTGATTTCGAGCTAATGGGGTAACTTTAATGATCGCAATCACGATGGAGGTTAGTCTGCGACTTGGTGGAGGGGAATTTGAAGGCAGTAGATGGCCGGAGCGCCGGTGCATATGCACCGTGCGTATATTGGTTCTGATGAATTTTGGGGTTGTGCAGGTTAGTGACTCGAAGTATTACTTGGGTTTTCATGATTTTGTCTCGAAGCAGCTGGTTGGGAACTCGAAGTAGGAAATAGGGGTCTCGGGTTAGTTTTGGTTTAGGTTGTAAAATCTGCAGTGTTCAGTTTTTATAGTTTGATGAATTTAAATTTTTAAAAATCAGGATTCTGATAAGAATTTAAATACCAAGTTAGGATCAATTTGAATTCAGATGAACTTTTTAAATTCAAAGTTTAAAATGAAAATATTTAAATTTGAATAAGATTTATATTAAGTTGAAAATCAGGTTTAATTAAAAGAAATTTCAAGTTATTTAAATCCAGTTTAAATTTAAACAGTTTATAAATTTTTAAATATTAATCAAATTCAATGTTTTAAGTAAATTTGAAAGATGAATTGATTTCAGATAAATGTTTTAACTTGAAGATTTCCTTCTTTAATATTTGAAAAGTTTGAAATGTTAACTGGAAAACTTGAGAAGTTTAAATAATCAGTTTATTTTAAAAAATTGATTTCTTTAATAAACTTAATTAAATTTGGATTCAAAATTTGTCTACTTAAGTAATGAATGTTTACACTTTCATTTCAAAGTTATAATTTTATTTAAATTTTGAATAATGCTTAAATAGTAAAACATTTTGAAATCTTAAAGTTTAAAATGAAATTTGAATTTAATTTAGAGATGTATTATTTAAAATACATTTTGAATGTTAATGAAATTATTCATAATTAATTAAATTATCTTAAGATAATTAAGGTAATAAAGGAATTTAATTAAGGAATTTATTTATTTGATTTTAAGTAATGATTTAGAATTAATTTAATTAGAAATGATTAATGATGATTAATTAAAGAAAATTTTCTTAAGGAAATAATTTAAGGAAATATTATTAATTAATAATGATAATTATCTAAGGATAATTAAGTAATTAATTAATATGATTAAAATTTTGATAATTAATTAGATTAATTAATTTAAGGTAATTAGTTTTAAATTGTTAAGTCTAATTACTTGATAAAAGTAATTAAATAATTAATTACTTATTGTAATTAATTTTTAGTAATGTAATTTGTGAAGTTAATTAATTTAGTTTAATTAATTTAAGTAAATCATTTGATGGTTTAATAAGGATAATTACATAAGGTAATTAATGGAGCAGGATTACTTAGAGAAGTAATAAGTGATAATTACTGAAATGTAATTAATAAAGATGATTTTAATTAAGTAATTTTGGTAATTACTTTTTTAATTAAACAAGGGATTAATTAATGGAGATAATTAATTATGGAGATAATTAATTTGTTAATGTGCAATTAAGGGCGGTTAGTTACTGGTTTAATATTAATCAAAGGTGATAAATAATTATATTTTAATTTTAGATTAATTTCTGAATATAATTAATTTTAAATAGAGTTATTAATTTGAATTATAAATCATTAATTAATATAATTAATGATCAAATTAAGGATTGTTTAATTAAGAAATAATTAATTATTAAGTGGTTAATTAATTTAATTAATTAAGGATAAATGTAACTAATTATAGTTAATTAATGAAGTAATTAAATGTTAATTACTTATGATTAAGGTTGATTGACTTTGTAAAATTTATTTAAAGACTAATTATTTATTGTAATTTATAAATGATTAATCAAAGGTGTTTAATCAAGTTAAATATTCAGAGAATGATTAATTAACTAGGTTGATTAATAATTTGATATTGAGCAGGACTTATAGATGTGATAATTAATTTAATTTATTTTAAATTAATTAAAGATAGAAGTAATTAATTTAATTTATTTTAAATTAATTATAGATGATGGTTGATAAATCTTTGATTATGGATGATATTGATTGAATGGTTGTGATCTCAGTAATGAGATGAGTTGTATCAGTATGATATGAATGCTTGGTTTAAGTATGATGGTTTGTGATGGATTATTTGGTTGTGATGATTATCTATTGTGATAATAATACAGATTATCTGTTTGTGATAAGGATATGATTATCTATTGTGATATATAGTTTATCTATCTGTGTGAATTAGACAATAATGAAATGAGTTATTTATTTAAAACCCTTAAGTACAACTTGGACATTAAAATGGCGTTTGGATTTCGGTGAGACCAGGATCGGATTTCCATATTTGGATATCCGAAAACCACATCGATTCCAATTAAACGTTAGGTCGTTAATCCAAGTGGAGCAAGTGAAGACTCGAGGTGTAAGGGCTATACGTCAGTATAACTCTGTGGGTGATTCCGTAATGAGTTTGACGGAATAGTACTTATAGGTTCGAGATGGTGATTTAGAGTGCAAGGGCTATGGTCGTTGACTCAGAGGGTGATTCCAAAATGAGTGCAACGAGATAGTGCCTTCGGTTTCGTTCGAACCCGGAACAAACTTGTATGGATTGAATGCTTTCAGAACATCGTCAGGTGGACGATGAGCATTCTAAGATTGATATGTCCTATTAAGGTAATCATAGCCTCAAGCCTCATCAACCGGGAATGGCTAAAACAGGGGAGGTGCAGCAAGGCTTCGTGGGTAGCTCCCACTGGAGAGCAAGATACATCCCTGTCTAGATGTCCCTTTATATTTCGGCTGCATGGGGCGATTACTAGCTAGAATCGCCGGGGTGGTCTTGTTCGGAACTATTCAGTAAGGAATGGGTCCAGCTTTGTGTTGCAGGGGAGTGGGAGTACTCCTCGGTACGGTGATCTAGGCCACGTACTGTGACGGGCGGTACCCCAGTAGCACTGCCATTGATGGAATCCAAAATCCAATAAGTGCATATACGGTTTTGATTGTGCCCAACTATGTTGGAACGTGAGATGTAAGCATTTCAGCTATTTCTGTATTTTATTTTGAAAACCCAAGACACTATTATAATACCACTGGATTTCCTATCAAATGTTTTGTTTAGCGTAAGGTAAAAACTTTTCCATGTTTATGTGTGGGAAGTCTTACGTGATACCTTTTGTTTCTAAAGGATTTTCTAAAGTTAAGCAACTTTTATCCTCGTTTACTCACACCAGACCCCTGTCTGACCCGAGTGTTTATTTTATGTTTTATTAAACTCTTAGGTACTCATATTACGTATGAGTAGTCAAGTGTTTTAGGATTGCTTTGACGAGTTCTGGAGGAGATAATGGAGCAGGAGGATTCGGCGCGTAGATATATATGGTGGTTCCGCTGTGTTTGAGTTGTATCTGTTTCTCTGATGTACTTGAATTGTAATTGCTAGACAGGAGTTTATAACTGTCTAGTTTGTGTTGTATTGGCTGTAAAACATTGATGTATATGCTACTATGTAAAGTTTTATGTGATATAATATAATTTATTCGGTTCCGCTGTGAGATTCTGATGTTGTCTGTTCTTTCTTTTCTTTCTTTTCTCTTTTCTATCCCTTTCTTTCTTCTTAGCGATACTTCTTCCTGGAGTATGGAAGTTGGGTCGTTACACTCGCTCATGCATGGAAACGTATAGGGTCTCATCTGGTCCAATAGGCAAGAATATATCCAAATACCAATATATATATATATATATATATATATATATATATATATATATATATATATATATATATCGTATTTCATCCAACAATCATCAATCAACATAAAATAAATTTATTCTCATCATATATATAAAAATATAAGCGAGTCGGAAAGAGTGAGTTGTACTCGTTTTGATTCCAATAGCTGTTGCAGCATTTTATTCCGAATAAAATTAAATTGACGTTTTATTTTACCCAAAATTTTCACTAGCTCCAATTAACTCCAAATTAGCTCCATCGCATAGTGTTCGTGAATACGAACCCGACTTGTTTCGTCAATTTTTGACTTGTATGACAAAGTTATAGCATTTCAAATATTACACGATTTATATAATATAATTCACAAATTTTATTTCTATATTTAAATCTGGATTTATTCCTGGCCATTGATCTTTGGAATTCAGATCTGGGCCACCAATCTAATTTCTTCCTCACGTTCATCATTTCGAACAAACCCATAAAGCCGCCGATCTTTTAATAATTATCGTGACAACCACACGACGCTTGAAGACCATCAGACACCTTTACATGAAAGGCTATCATGAGCTCCCCTTTTAACATGAACTACAGCGAATCAGCCACCCCCATGCATAGAAAAACACGCACGAACCCTAGGTGAACAGGGCCATTTCCTCCCTCCGTGCCGCGAATTAGATGATCACCACCATTGTATTTGAAGCTCTCGACGAGCTCTACAATTTTGTAGTTGAGGGTTTTTCGAATTGGTTGATGGATTGGAAGAAAATCGAGGAAGAAGAAGACGAGTTTTCGGCCATTGGTTAAAGATGGCGGCGGCAGGTAAAGATTTAGGGTTAGGGTTTTGTAAAAATAAAAAATAATGAAGTCTTTTATAGAAAATTTCTCGCACTATTCATCCGAAATTTTTTCAAATTCCAAACGAAACGTGTCGCCTGGCATTTATAATGTTTTGCCCCAATTTCTATAATTTAACTTTTAATTCAATTTTAAAACTTCTCTAACATTGTTCTAATTCAAATAGAATTTAATTCAACTTTGTAAATCATTTTCATTCACATTAAATCCAAATTTCAATTATTTCTACAATTTCAAATATTGAATTGACAATTTAATTATCCAATTAAACATTATATTCGAAATATAAGTTATTCAACTTATAAATTTTAGTTGTGAATATTAAAAATCAACTAAATATCCGAATTTCAAATGATTGAAATCCTGGATCGTTACATTCCCCCTACTTAAAGGACTTCCGTCCCCAATTTACCAAATAAGAAAAGGCAATATAATCCATTAATTTTTCAAAAACAACTCGTTCAAACTAGATTACCAAAGTTATTTAAACCTTTAACATTATCACAACTTCGTTAGTTAAATTCTTATAAAACCTTTTCTAAGTCTTCCAATCCATTTATAGTCATCTTTTCAAAACCAACTAATATCATTTTAAATTATAACTCAAAATCAAAATTTTAGTTATCAATTTTTTTCTTCCAATTTTCTCAAAAAATTTCTAACGCCTTAAATTTTCAAAAAATTTCTCCATAGCCTACTTTGCACGGTTCGATCCAAAAAAATCACAATATATATAATATCACAAATATATATCTCATCTTCGAGGATGAGGCATCCTGTATGGAAAAAAATATAAAAGTACGATATATAATCTGAGACATGTACCTTATATATTATTAGCGAGCATATAGGGCTAATATAGCGCAAAAGCAAGCTCCAAATGCGAAGCATACGCCATCCGCACCTACTATACACTCAACAAACCAATGAGAAACATGTATATAGAATGTAATATCAATATACAATATATACCAATACAACTACTACATATGTGCAACTATGGCAAATACAATCAAAAGCAATAAATCCAACCATCAAACAACTATCATCCAACTAACATCCAACAAACTAATATCTATCCAATCAATCCATAACCAAATCAATATACTTTCATTTCTTAATAATATTCATTGAATTAGTTTTCAATTTAATCACATTTGATTCATTAAAATTGGATTTTACTAACATTCATTTATTCGTACTCAATTAGTTTACATTCACTAATTTACATTCAAGTTAGCTCATTTTCAATTCAAATCAAACCCAAATCTATTTAGATTCACTCAACATCAATTTGAATTCAATTATTTAACTTTCAATTTGATTAATTCAACTTCATTAACATTTAATGAATTTCTATACAATCAACTAACATCCATCTAACAACCAATGCATATCCAACATAACCAAATTTATTTAATTTACTTCAGTTCATTGATTCATTTTAATATTATTCAAAATAAAAGAATGGCCCAATGTTACAATAACACTAAATAAGGTGATTCACATCAATTACATTAGTCATCGCATCCAAAACATCATATATCATATATCATATGATAATAGCATATATCATATGATAACAGCATATATCACAAAACACAGCATATATATCAACATCTGTAAATAAAATCAACACCGATGAGGAATCCACTTGGATCCTTCCAACCTGTCACTTGCAAAAAATATACATATTAGAATATATGTACAATGTCCGCTTCGAGGTAGATGTGCATATGAAAGGGTCATCCGCTCATATAAGGGAACGTATATGGTCTCATCAGCTCCAATAGGCAGGAATATATCCAAATACCAATTAATATATATATATATATATATATATATATATATCACCCAAACAATCATCAATCAACATAAGATAAATTTATTCTCAATTATACAAAAATATAAGCGAGTCAGAAAGAGTGAGTTCTACTCACTATAATTCCAATAGCCGTTGAAGCGTTTAATTCCAAATAAATTAAGCTGACGTTTAATTTTACCTAAAATTTTCACTAGCTTTAATCAAATCCAAACTAGCTCCATCGCGCAGTGTTCGCGAATATGAACAAAATCCAATTTGTTTCGTCAATTTTTGACCTCATATAACAAAGTTATAGCATTTTAAATATTTTCACAATTTACATAATATAATTCACAAAATTTATTTTTATATTTTTAAACCTTGATTTATTCCTTGCCATTGATCTCTAAAATTCAGATCTGGGCCGCCGATATTATTTCTTCCTCATGCTCATCATTTCGAAAAAACACATAAAGTCGCCGACCTTCCACCAGTTATCGCGACCACCACACGACGCTTGAAGACGATCAGACGCCTACATACGAATGACCATCACGAGCTCCCCCTTCACCATGAACGATGGTGAACTTGGCCACCCCTATGCATAGAAAAACATGCATGAACCCTAGGTGAACGCAACCATATTCCTCCCTCTACGTCGCAAATTATATTGTCACCACCAATGGATTTGAAGCTCTTGATGAGCTCTAAAAATTTGTAGTTGAGGGTTTTTAGAATTGGTCGATGGATTGGAGAAAATCGAGGGAGAAGAAGACGAGTTTTTGGCCACTGGTTAAAGATGGCGGCAACTGGTAGAGAGTTAGGGTTAGGGCTTTGTGAAAATAGAAAATAATAAAGTCCTTTTATATAAAATTCCACGCACTATTCATTTGAAAAAATTTCAAACTCCAAACGAAATGTACCGCCTGGCATTTATAATGTTTTACCCTTATTCGGAACACAATGGAATATAAACCGGGAAACTATTTGATCATATTTGAAAGATAGGTTTTCGTATCGGCTTTTTTAATTAAAATTTACTTAAACAAATTTCTACGTGTTTCAGCTTCGTACGACCAAATCATAAGTCCGATTGATATGAAATTCGAAATCCTACAATAATATAACATTACGGATCAATGAAACTTGTTTCGTCAATATCCGAGACCGTTTCAAAAATGAGTACTTTTACACGTTAATTAAATGTTAAATTTCTGTAATTTAACTTTTAATTCAATTTTAAAAGTTCTCTAACATCATTCTAATTCAAATAGAATTTAATTCAACTTTATAAATCATTTTCATTCACATTAAATCCAAATTTTAATTATTTATGCAATTTCAAATATTAAATTAACAATTTAATTATCCAATTAAACATTATATTCGAAATATAAGTTATTCAACTTATAAAATTAACTTATGAATATTTAAAATCAATTAAATATCTGAATTTCAAATAATGGAAATTCTGGGTCGTTACATTTTTAATCCAAAATAAGTTAACCACCTTTAAACATCATTAATTTAATTAAAAATTAATTATAATTAATTAAATGAAATAAATAAATAATTTATTATCATTAATTAAAATGAATAACAAAGTCAAAATATCCTTGTTACTTTGATAAATTCACTTTGAAACTTCATTAATTTAGTTGATAAATTAACATTAAATGCCTTTAAATAAAAAGGGTAAATCACCTTTAAAACATCATTAATTCAATTAATTAGTAATATTTAAACACAATTAATTGAATTAACTACTAGGTATTAAAAATCATTTCTAAAAATGATTTATTAATCATAAAGATCATTAAAGAAAAGATTAAATAAAGTTAAAAGAAGTTGATTAACTTTCAATAAAACATTTATTAATTTAAAAACATCATTAGCAAATTGATTAATTAACCTTAATCCACCATTATTGAATGATTAATTTTCCTTAAACAGCATTAAATAAAATGATTAATTAAATTAAACCTTCATTAACCAAGTAATTAGTTAAATTTAAAACACAACATTAACTAAGTAATTAGTTAACCATAATCCTTGTAAACTAAAAAATCAAGTAAATTAAATAATCATTACTAAAATGGTTAATTACTTTTGAAAACATCGTTAATTAAAATCTAGCTTAACTTGAAAAACATTTCCAAGCATGAAGATGAAACCAAACGGTTTCAATAAAAATGAACTTTTCCGTAAGTGCCAATATAGCGACTATCGCTATACGAGCAGTTTGAAAATAAAGAATATGTCAAATCAATGCAACCAAACATCACATTGCAAGCGTATGAACATATATACATGGTGAATTACAATAATACAACATATATCAAATATTTGCTAACAGTATAATTAACTTTAGCAACTAACTTTTCATATCGCTAACTACATGCAAACTAACTGTAACATCCCTAATTTTTTGTAACATTATTCAGGAAATTTAATTAGATAAATTAGATAGATTAATGATGATAAAGTGATTGAGATTTGAATAAATTATATATATAGTGTTGCGCTTATTAATGAGATAAATGGGCTTTAAATCGGTTTATTGGTTAATTAAACTACACGGGCATATTAGTAAATTAGCCAATTTAATACACACAATTATATCTTTTTGTAATTATCCATTTCATTTTTCACTTTCACAAACGAAAAATCTAAAACCTAAACCGAAGCCGGCCATTAGCAAGGAAGAAAGGTAGAAATTTATTTAAAGCTATGGATCAAAACTATAAAAGATTAATCAACAACAAATCTCAAATTCCTTAGCAAGTCTAAGGTGAATAATAATCTCATACCATCACTATACTTATTCTATGATTATATGGTTTCGGATTTAAGATTTGAGTTTGTTTTTGTGATAAAATAGATGACGATATGCTTGAGTTATATTTATGAATTTGCACGGTTTGATGTAAAACCGGGAATCCATGATTTCAGATCGTCATGGAAAAAAATTTATGTTAAGTAAAACATAATTTTGGACATGGGTTTTAAATTTTCAGAATTTTCCAAGCTATGGAAATTTTATTTTGAATTTTTAATAGAAAATATGATTTAATTGGGTTTAAATTTTATTTTGATAATTTCAGGAAGAAATTTGGTCTGATTTTTAATATGTTTGATTACATGAGGAAATCGAATTTCTGTGATTTTTGGGGATTTTTTCCAATTGATTTACTAAGGGAAATAAATTATTTTAAAGGACTTTTCTGAAATAATTGGTTTTAGTATGTATAAGGGCTTAAACATTACATTTTTATATTTTAGATCTGGTATAAATGCGCAATTTTATATGTAAAGTATATAAAGAGTTTTTACAGTAGCCAATCAATGATTTACAAATAACAAGTTGATAGAAAGTAATTACTAAATGTTGCTATATTTCAGCCTTTAAATCAAAAAAAGGTATTCCGCCTTTAATAGTAAATACCCTTCGACTCCATTGGTTCTGCCCTATCCTAGTCAAAACCTACATAATCAAAATCAATGCACATGATATGACCTAGATCGTATGTAGTGGATTGAAAGGAAGGCGGAAGCCTTGGTATCGAAAAGTAAGCTTTCGATGGAGTCAAAGCCTTACTTTATTTTGAAAAGTTAAGTTCTTGCCATGTTTTACCTAAAGCATTTGACCAGTCGAAACATATGCTTTCGAAAAGGTTTTATAAGTAGCTTTCGAAGAAGATCACCATATTATGTAAGAAGTTAGCTTTCGAAGGGGTGCATTTTTCTTAAAAATTAGAGCTTTTGAATGGATTGGTTTCAACCTAGCCGCTACTCTACCTTTCGACTATATTGATCGGCAATGATTTCAAAAGGTTATCCTTATTTTTACCTTAAATTAAGCCTTTTTGCTAAGTGCTTTCGAAGGGGTCGAGGATTTCTAACGTGAACCAAATCTCAATTTAAAGTAAAAACCATGGCATAAATAAAAAAAATGTTTTGAAATGAAGAAGTTTTCCTTGACTTAAAAAGGTTAAAGGGTTTAACCAGGATATATAGATAAAGAGGTTTTCAAGGATAATGAACCACAGGTGTTAATATTATTATTTTTCTATGTTTACTTCTTCATATATTTATTCACATTGTTACTAACCTATAACTATATTTTGGGGAAAGGAGTAGAATAACCATATAGGTCGACCCAGTAGTGAATATAACTTAACAAGTATTAAAATTTAAATTTAAGATATTGGCAGGGGCTGATAGGTTTGCAGTAAGCCCATGAAGACTGTGTCATATTGGCAGGGGCCAATAGGTTCATAGTCAGCCCATAAAAACTATGATTTGATACTAGTAGGGGCTAGTAGGTTTGTAGCTAGCCCATGAAAACTATATCCTGATTATGATATTGAAAAATAGTCATTGGTTCCTATTTAGCCCATGAAAACTAGGATATGTAAAATGATATTGGAGTTACCAATAAGTTTTTAGTGCTCCCATGAAAGCTATGAAATTGGACAGATAGTCCATAAACATTTAAAAGGTTAATAGAAACCCTTAAAACTATAATTGAGATAGATAACCAGAATAAATGGGGATGGGTAATCCAGATTTGATTTACTTGTTTTGCATTTCATCGTAATATTTTGAAATACTATGTTTTTAACTATTGTGGATGAAGGATCACAGTAAATGGTTTTATAAATGTTTTATGATACTAGTGAGAGGAAAACTCATTCCGCTAAGCGACATGGTCTCACTAGATATCCAAATGGTTTGAGATGGTAGATTATTATTTATACCAGGCTTTATGCCTGACTCAAAGTTTTTGTTTCCCCTTAAACTTTTGGGTACTAAATTGATTTTGAGTAGGTTGAGAGTTAAGTTTTTCATGTGATCTTTTAAATGAATAAAGCTTTCGAAGACATGCACAAGGCAAGCTTATTATTAGACTTATTTTATTTCCGCTGCATGTTTGGTTTTAAAGGCAAATAATTTAATGCCTTATTATGTATACTTTGATCAACCATAGAGGTATCTTTATATGTCACTCTTGGCATATTTTGTAATTATTATATGTTATCTAAACGTGATCTGCAAACTGGGATTATGTAATCAATTTGAAATATTTTGAAATGTAATGTGGAGTTTATTTGATGTAAACTATTTTCCTTATTCTTGTGTTTTAGTGTATCAATACACCTAATATCGCCGTATTTAGTCATTGAGGGTTAATAACTATGGATGACTGCACCATCCATAGCCATTAGTTTTGGGCCTCCAAATAGGGAGATGTTACAAGTTGGTATCAGAGTGAGGTATATGAAACTTTAAAAGAAACTTAAACCTAAAATATTTTTCAAACATTATCTAATGAATCAGATAATAAGATTAGGGTTTGTCTTCAAGCTATAATAAAGTACTTGATTTGATATATAGTTATACACACACACATAGGTACGTATCCCTCACTCTCTTAGACCGTTCTTCTATACCTTACTAAGGCTCGTATGCATATTTACGAGCGAGGAGATACGAAAGCATGAAATGGAAGAAGAAATCTCGACTGAGGAAGCACCATAACTAATGGTAACTCTTGTCCCACTACCAGGAGAAACCAAAGTCCACCGGCTAATGCTAGTAACCAAAATGCTGAAGCCAATATGGGTGCTGAAAACCACCAGTAGATATGGAGGTGGTGTATCAGTTCTTTATTGGAATGATGCAAGCAAGAGCTGCTGCTGGTGTTGTTGGAAATGTAGGAGGAGCTAATGCTTTGGCTTCAATTGGGAACATTGCATTGCTGAGTATAGACTACAAGAGTTTGGGTGGGAAGCATTCTTCGAAATAGAAAGTGTTGTAAAAGTTCAGAATTGGTCATTACATTGTGAGTGAATATTTACTGATTTGGGTCTGAATGATGAGTAAAAGATAAGGTTGGCCTCTAGGGTGTTACAGGGGTCAACATTACATTGGTGGAATAGTGTTACCATCGTAGTGTCAGAAGAGCAGTTAACTTGGGCTAATTTTTAGACGAGATTTGAGCAGAAATTAGTACCTGAGTTTGCTAAGTCTGAGCCGATGAGGAAGTTTACGGATTTAGTTCAAGGAGAGATGTCAGCAGTCGAGTACGCTACTATGTTTGAAGAACTGTCTGATATGGATATGCGTTTATAGATACTGACATTAGAAGGAATGAGAGTTTAATTCGAGGATTGACGCTCGACCTAGCTAGAACGACCATGACACATGTTCGTGATCCGTGTAATGTGGTAGTAGAGATGAATATTTCGCCATGAGAAGTTACTTGCTGACCAGGTTAAGGAGAAATCAATAGAGGTCTAGGATTCTCGAGGGAAGAAGAGAAAGTTCTTTAAAAAGAAAGAAGTCCAAAAGGGAGATGGCAAAGGCTGAGATAGTTTGCTATAAGTGTGACAAGAATGGTAACTTTGCGAATGAGTGCCGGTTAGGAAACGGGAAGAAAGCTGCAAACAAGAAAAATATGAAGTGTTTCAACTGTGACCAAGTTGGGCATTACAAGAATAACTGTCCAGAGCCAGTTAGGGAAGGCAAAGGGAAGGTCTTTGACGTTGGACGAGCTAGGGATACTGTAGTAGATAAGGAAAAGACTGTGATGGAAGGTACACTTTTGATTCAAAGTATTCCAGTTAGAGTACTTTTTGGTACCCGTGCATCATATTCATTTATATCTCATTTTTTAATGGATAGATTATGTCTAGAACCCACTTACCTTGTTACTTCCTTAAGGTTTGCGAATCCTATAGGAGGGAACACAACTCTATGTTTAAGATGTGACCTGTTATAACTTTATTTGTTAGGTCATATATTTGCATGTGGTTTGTATATTATTGATTTTGTAGATTTCAGAATCATTTTGGGAATGGATTGGTTGGATAAGTATAAGGCTAGAATATTTACCAAGATAGAGAGATATCACTAAGACACCTTGATAGTCATAACCGAGTGATATTCTTAGTAGAGAATACTGACCGGAGTGTTAGTGCTTTGCTTAATGCCATGGAGATAGGAGATGAGTTAAGTCAGGTTCGGGTAGTAAGAGAGTTTGCAGATGTCTTTGAGCCAGTCACTGGATTACCACCAAAAAGAGCTGTTGAGTTAAAAATAGATCTTGTGCCCGGAGCTAAACCGTAAGTAGACCACCTAGCAGAATGACACCTATTGAGATGATGGAATTGAAGGTGCAACTAGTGGATCTAGAAGGAAGAAATTTTATTAGACCAAGCAGTTTGTCTTGGAGAGCGACCGTGGTGTTTGTGAAGAAATCAGAAGCGTCGTTAAGGATGTGTATTGACTATATTAAGCTCTACGAAATAACGATTAAGAACAAGTATCATTTGTCGAGAATAGATAATCTATTCAATTAGTTGAATTGGACAAGAGTGTTTTTCGAGTTGGATTTAGCAACCGGTTTCCATCAGTTAGGAGTGGCATGGATAGTATTCCTCTAACAGCATTTAGGATTAGGTATGGTTCATATGAGTAGTTGGTGATCCATTTGGATTGGCGAATGCACCTGCTTTCTTAGTGGATTTGATGAACCAAGTTTTCCAAGAGTACTTGGAAAGATTTGTGCTAGTGTTTATAGATGACATTCTAGTATACTCTAAGAATGAGAGGGAGCATGAAGTTCATCTTGGAGTGGTGCTTGAGACGTTGAGGCAGAATCACCTAAAGGCAAAGTTTACCAAATGTCATTTTTGTAAGAAAGAGGTTAAATTTCTAGGTCGCGTGGTTTTAGAGAAAGGATTGTCAGTTGATCCAGATGAGATCGAAGCTGTGAATAATTGGAAGAGACTGGAGATGGTGTTTGAGATAGGATTTTTCTTGGACTTCCAAGCTACTACTGGAGATTCATTAAGGATTCCTCACGGATAGCAACACCCTTAACTAAGATAACCAGGAAGGAAGTGAGATTTTTTTGGTCCGACAAACATGAGGAGGCATTCCTTAAGTTAAAGAATTTATTGACCAATGCACCAATGTTAGTAGTTCCAGATGGAAACCAAGGATTGGTGGTTTATACTGATGCATGTGGAACTGGATTAGGAGCAGTGCCAATGCAAAATGATTAAGTTATTGTCTACGCATCTAGACAGCTTAGACCACATGAAGTTATATATCCTACTCATGATTTGGAGTTGGCAGTTGTGATCTTCGCACTTTAGGAGACATTATCTCTTAGGCAAGAGATTTGAGTTGTATACCGACCATAAGTCTTTAAAATATTTATTCTCTCAAAAGGAGTTAAATATGAGACAACAGAGCTGGCTGGAGTTTTTAGGTGCATATGATTTTGGTATAGAATACACTACGAAAAGTTAATAAATAGCCGATGCTCTTAGCATGAAACATCAGAACGTGGTGCTAGCTATGTTGGCGGAGTGAAAGGATTTAGAAGCATTAGTCAATTGCGATGTGTAGTTAAGATCGACTACTGGTTCTAGTAAGAGTACCGCCAGGTTATCGTGTTTAGAAGTTCGACTAGGATTGATTGAGAAAATTGCTTCTAAGCATAAGAAGGATCTTGCATTACCTAAAAGCATTAGAAGGCTTGAGGTTGGAATAGAGATTGATGATTAAAGCATTTTAACCTTGACTGGAAAGGATGGCTAAGAAACAAGGGATGGTTGTGTGCTCCGAATATGAAGGACTTGAGGAAGGAAGTTCTTCGAGAATGTCATCAATCCAAGTTTACGATTCATCATAGAGGAATCAAGATGTATTAGGACATGAAAAGGAGCTTCTATTGGGAAGGCATGAAGAGGGATATTGGCTTATGGGTTAGACAGTGTGCGAACTGTCAACAAGTGAAAGTTGAACATCAGAAACCAAGTAGATTGCTATAGCCTTTAGAGATTCCAGTTTGGAAATGGGATTCGATAACTGTTGATTTTATTGATGGGTTGCCAAGGTCAAATAGAGGTAATGAAAGCATATGGGTTATATTAGACAGACTGACCAAGAGTGCCTATTTTATTCTAATTAAATAACCCGAATGGCACCTATTTTAGCTATGTTGTTCCTGAAGAACATAGTTAGACCGCATGGAGCTCCTAGTAGTATAGTCAGTGACAGAGATGCATTGTTCACTAGTGAATTCTGGAAGAGACTCCAGAAAGTGATGGGTACCAAGCTTAATATGAGTGTTGCGTATCACCCTCAAACAGATGGGAAGATGGAAAGAGTCAACAAAGCACTAAAGGATCTACTAAGAGCTTGTGCATTAGACTTTGGTAGATCTTGGGAGGATCGCCTACATTTGATTGAGTTTCCCTATAATAGTAGTTATTAGACAAGTATAGGAATGACATTGTTTGAAACTTTGTATGAAAGATCATGCAATAACCAGAGTGTTGGTTGGAGACTGGAGACAGATTAGTCTTAGTTCCAAATTTGGTTAGAGAGGCATTAGAGAAGATTGAGTTAATTCGAGGAAGGATCAACAAAGCTCAATCAAAACATAAGAGTTATGCTCATATGAGGCGTAAGGACCTAGAATTCTTAGTTGGAGATAAGGTTTTTACTAAGATATAACCTATTAAGGGTGTGATACGATTTGGAAAGTCAGGGAAGTTAGGCCCAAGATATGTTGGTCCGTTCTAGATTATATTGTGGATTGGAAAGCTTGCATACAGAGTAGAGTTGCCGAGCAATATGGCTGGTGTCCATAATGTATTTCATATGTAACCTTTTTGTAAGTATGTGCATAATCCAGAGACTATTATTCCTCCGACGGGGTTGGATGACTTAGTGGCAGAGCCTAATTTGACAATTGTTAGACAACCAGTTAGGGTTTTGGCTAGAGATGAGAAAAGATCAAGGAACAAGATAGTTGGGTTGGTAAAAGTTCACTGAAGCGACAACGAGAAGGATGGTACTTAGGAAACAGAGGACAGAATTAGAGATACTTATCCTTATTTTCTTTGAGGGTATGTCTATATTAGCTTTATAAAGATAGTTGCTAGTCAGTTAAGCTAGTATGATTATTAGGAGTTATTACATATGGTTGTTATGTTTAGTATTTAGTCCTTACAGAATTTCGAGGATGAAATTCTTCAAAGGGAGGAGCTTTTAACATCCCTAATTTTTGATAACATTATTCAGGAAATCTAATTAGATAAATAGAATAATGATCATAAGGAGATTGAGATTTGAATTAACTATATATAGGGTCGTGCATGTTAATGAGATAAACGGGCTTTAAATTGGTTTATTGGTTAATTAAACTACACATGGGCATATTAGTAAATTAGCCAATTTATTATACATGGCTATATCCTTCTATAATTGTCCATTCACATTTCATTTTCCACTTTCATAAACAAAAAATCTAAAACCAAAACCAAGCCCGCCATTACCAAGGAAGAAAGGAAGAAATTTATCTAAAGCCAAGGATCAAAAGATAGAAAAGATTAATCTACAACAAATCTCAAATTCCTTATAAAGTCTAAGGTTAATAATAATCTCGTACCATTTCTATTTTTATTCTATGATTATATGGTTTCAGATTTATGATTGAATTTTTTTTTGTGATAAAATGGATAATGATATGCTTGAGTTATATTATTTTGATTTATTTTAATTCATACGCATATGAATTTGCACGATTTGATGTAAAACCGAGAATCTATGATTTTAGATTGCCGTGGAAATTTTTTATGTTAAGTAAAACATGATTTTGGAGAGGGTTTTAAATTTTTAGAATTTTTGAAGCTACGTAAATTTTATTTTGATTTTTTAATGGAAAATATGATATATTAGGTTTCAAATTTACAAGAACTTTAGGAAGAAGTTGTATCTAAATTTTTAGTATGTTTGATTACATGATGAAATTGAATTTATGTGATTTTTAGGGATTTTTCACAATTGGTTTACTAGAGGAAATAAATTATTTTAAAACAAGGACCTTTATGAAATAGTTGGTTTTTGTACATATAAGGGCTTAAACATTACATTTTTATGTTTTAGATATGTTATAAATGTGGTAATTTTATATGTTAAGTATTTGAAAAGTTTTTATGGTAGTCAATCAATGGTTTACAATTAGACAAGTTGTTAGAAAGTAATTACTAAAAATTGCTATATTTTAGTCTTTAAATTAGAAAAATGTGTTCCACCTCTATTAGTAAGTACCCTTCAACTCCATTAGTTCCGCCCCATCCTAGTCGAAACCTACATGTCAAAACCTACATCGCTGAAACGAATGCACATGATATCACCTAGATGGTATGTAGTAGATTGGAAGGAAGGCGGAAGCCTTGGTGTTGAAAGGTAAGCTTTCGATGGCGTCGAAACCTTACTTCATTTTCAAAAGTTAAGTTCTTGCCTTATTTTAACTAAAGCTTTCGATACATTCGAAACATATGCTTTCAAAAAGGTTTTATAAGTAGCTTTCGAAGAAGGTGGCCATATTATGTAGGAAGTTAGCTTTCAAGGGGTACCTTTTTCTTAAAAATCAGAGCTTTCTACTGCTTAGTTTCGACCTAACCGCTACTCTACCTTTTGACTATATTGACCAGCAATGCTTTTGAAAGGTTATTCTTATTTATACCTTAAACAAAGCCTTTTTCCTAATTACATTCGCAGCGATCGAGGGTTTCGAACGTGACGTTTCGGAAGAGGGTTTCAACTCTGTTCTTTAAAGTTTTAATTTTAAAGGATTTTGCTTTCGACTAGATGGTTCTGGCACCATCAACTTTTCCCTAAATAAATTTTAGTTAGTTTCGAAAGAGATAATTTTGTATATAACCATTTTGACCCAAGTGTCGACTTAAGGAGTAAACCCAACGCTCGTGAAAGGGGCACTTTCATTTGTTTCGAAGCACTATGTTTTAAAAGATGATTTGATACCTTCGAAAGGTATAATTAGTTTCAAAAGAGAGTATTTATCAAGGGCTTCTAAAAGTATAGATATTATGTTTTGAAAAGAAGTTAACTTTCGAAGGAGGTCATCCAAAGGTTTCGAAAGAGATGTTTTTAAAATTTCAAAACATAAACCCAATCTTAATTTAAAGTAATATCCATGGCATAAATAAACAAAGTGTTTTGAAATGAAGAAGTTTTCCTTGATATAAAAGGGTTAAAGGGTTTGACCAGGATATATAGATAAAGAGGTTTTCAAGGATAATGAACCACAAGTGTTGGTATTATTTGTTGCTATGTTTACTTCTTCATATATTTATTCACATTGTTATTAACCTATAACTGTATCTTAGGGGAAGGGGAAACATAACCAGATAGGTTGACCCAGTAGTGAATATAACTTAATAGATGTTAACATTTTAATCAAAGATATTGGCAAGTGCCATTAGGTTTACTATAAGCCCATGATAACTGTACGATATTGGCGGGGGCCTATGTGTTCATAGTCGGCCCATGAAGACTATGATTTGATACTGGCAAGGGCCAGTAGGTTTGTAGTTGGCCCATGAAAACTATATCTGGATTATGATATTGACACATAGTCAGTTGTTTCCTAGTTAGCCCATGGAAACTAGGATATGTAAAATGATATTGGAGTTACCAATAGGTTCTTAGTGGTTCCATGAAAACTACGAAACTGGACAAACAGTCTATAAACATTTAAAAGGCTAATAGTAACCCTTAAAACTATAATCGAGACAGATATTCGAAATAAATAGAGATGGGCAATCCAGATTAAATTTACTTGTTTTGCTATCACCATAATATTTTGAAATACTATGTTTTTAACCATGGTGGATGCAAAAACACAGTATATGGTTTTATCAGCGTTTTCTATGACTGTAACGTCCTGATATTTTCAACCATTCGCATCCACAAATGTCGGATTCGAATTTCTTAGTAAATACAGTAAATAAAAAATCACAGAATCACAGACATAGAGTAATATAACAATAAGCAGCGGAAACAAATGAATAGTAGTTCATGAAGCTACTATAAATATATATATATATATATATATATATATATATATATCAGAGTTAAATAAAATACGACAGAAGTCTCAAATACAATAGTCAAATACAAGATCAAAATGCATCACTGGAATCAACTGAATAACTGCAAGTTGAATAGATAGATGGATCTCCAAGTGAAGCTCCAACTCCAAAGGTGATTCTCAAAAGCTGTATCAATCAGTCTGACCCGAACTAAAGCAAAACAGAAAACACTCGAGTCAGGATTAACATTCTTATATCAATAAATCCAAATCAAGTGAAATAAGAACTGAAATACAAGTAACTCAATGGGTGTTTCAGAAAACCATCCTCTAAGGATCCGTTAAACTATCTACTATGTAGTAATATACGCTATTATAATAATGTCTATAATAAAGTAAACTATTGAACTAGCGTTAAGGCATCATCCATATCCCTCTTAACACATTTTATATATTCGCATAGTCTATACAGTACCATAATCTCGCCCGTACTGGGCGTCATCAGAGGGCACTCCATAAGTAAGGTACAAAACAAACTCGTAGTGGTCTTGCTAAGGTAGGTGACACGGCACAACTAGGTAATGCCAGGGTAGATTTACCAATTACACTTCCGGGCTTGCGGTAACGCGTAGCAGGAACTACCACCTACCTCAAGCCACACTTCCAAATCAAAGGTGCATACCAAATCAATCACAAAGTAATAGAATGGCAATCGAAGAAGTGTGTCCGATTGGAGGAGCTACCTGACTTGGCCTATCAATTGCTCCTGCTTTTGCCACCTTATGCCAACTCATGGGAGTCGGGTCCATGTATATACCTCATATAGGATCGTCGCCACCATCCTAGTTCATTCTGGAATCTCCACCGCATACGCGATTGTTAAAGTGGTTTTCGGCATTGGCAGAGAGTATGAAAATATCTGATCTCGGTCTCTTTAACAACCAAATATTATTATAACACCGTGGTAATTTCAAAATAGTTTGTACTTCAAAACCAAAATATCATTTCCTTTTCAAAACCATATCAATACGATATCATTTCTCACTCCAAATATATCCATTTCCAAAAATTATAACACTTTTCAAAGTTATAACACTTTCGAAATTATAACACCTTTAAAACCATAACCATTTGGAAATCACTACACTTTGAAATCATAATACTTTGAAATTATAATACATGAAAATCATAATACTTTGAAATCATAAATTTGGAAATCATAACACTTTCCTCTAAACAGTTTAGATATAAAAATAATATATATAATAAAGTAGTTTATAAAATAAAATAGCTTATAAAAATAGTTATAAGTTAAAATCGTTTATATTAAAATAATTAGTATATTAAAATAGTTTATATTAAAAATAGTTTATATTAAAAATGATTTACATTAAAATAGTTTATATTAAAATAGTTTATAAAGTAAAATATATAAATAGTTTAAATATAATTTAAAAATACTTTATATAATAAAATAGCTTCCTCAAATTTGACAAATCGATTCAAATCAACTTGAATTCCAAAATTTCAATTTAATTCAATCTCAATTCATTAATTTCAATTCAATTCAGTTTCTCAATAAACCATTTCAAATTATATCATTTTCAAATATAGATTTGAACCACAAAATAAACCGTTTCAATTTCAATATATTTCAAAGCTTTAAGTATTCAACATTTCAAAAATAAATTTGACAATTTCATATATATATATATATATATATATCAAATTCACTTTACTATTATTTAGTTTGAAATATATACTTAATCATTTCAGATAACATTTAAATAAAACTTCAAATTTCAAATTTAAATAAAACTGAATATACTATTTCAATTTATGTAAATTTGAAATATTCATTTAAATCACTTTGAATCAAAATCAAGTTATAAATCTTATCAAATTTAATAAATTTCAAATCAAACTTATTTGAGTATAATTCTTAAATAAATTCAATTTCAAACCTATTTCTATTTCTCTTTCCAACCTGAATTTTTTTTTTCTTTTTTTAAAAATCATTATAAACTCTATATTTGAAAATATAAATTTTAAATAAATACTTAAACATATTATATTAATTTAATCAACTTTATTAAAACAACTTTAATAAATCAAATCTTATTATTAAACTTATTTTACATATTTTTTTTAAAATAGTTAAATTGTAAGTAATATCTTAAAATTTACAATTCCAAAACTAACTTAAAATTTTAAATTTTCAAAACATATAATTTTAAAAATCAAAATTTAAAACCTTTATAAAAATAACACACACACACACAGATATATATATATATATATATATCTTGAAATCAATATTTATTAAAACCAAAATATTCATTTTCAAAACCATGGAAATCATTTCAAAACATATATATTGACCAACAGTGTCTGTATATAATTTTATATCCTATGTTTATGTGATACGGATATTTATCATTTCAATCCGCAATTTAAATATATACGGGTATATATCATTTCAACCCGCAATCCCAAATTCAATTCAATGGAAATCGCTTGGGTTTATCATTTCGACCCATAACAATTTTTTCTTATTCTACAATCGTTCGGGTATGTATCATTTCAACCTATAGTGAATTCTATACCAACGGGGAACTTGTAGAGTGAGAACATATATGATAATAATATAACAGGCGTATATCATCAATATAAATAACAGATAATGGTGTCAGATGTCACAGGTGAATAGATACAGATAATAACATATATATATATATATATATATATATATATATATATATAACAGTGTAAATAAATAACAGCAGCATATTTCAAGTGTCGTTTTAATTGAAATCAAATTTAATAGATATAAGAATGTTAATCGTGAGTGATTGCTCACCTTTCGAGGCTAGTGAGAGATGGACAATGAAGTTGAATTACGGAATCCAAAGCAACGCTAGATGGACACGGTTTGACGAACAAAGCTGATAAATAGGAATTGATGAAATCAAATCAAATTGGATTGATGATGATAAATGGTATAAATGAATTCATATATACCACTATATATAACTATTTATATGAAAATCATATTCTAAATTAAACATATATTAAATTAAATATATATATATATGGTTTTCAAAGATCATAGTTTTAAATTAAACCTATACATAAAATCAAACATACATACAATATATATTTTGAAATTCATACATATATATACTTATAAAAAATACAAAATATTTACATATATAGTGTATATTCATTACAACATATCAAATGCCACTTATGTAATCTTATATATAGACTAATATATATATATATATATATATATATAACAAAAACAACAACAGAGCCATTATTCCCAAACAAGTTGGGGTTGGCCAGAGATGGAACATGAAACTAAATGACAGAAGTAATTTAAAGGTTATAATAATAACAATAATAAAATTAACTCAAATAGGTAAACTAATAATAATAGTAACTAAGTAAAATAAAGATAGAAATAAATATCTAAAAAAAATAAACAAAAAATTGATGATAACAGTACAAATAGTAATAATGGTGCTGATAGTAACATTGATCAAAGACCAAACGCTACGTCTTAGGCTCTTTTTCCCTTAATCCTATAATCTAAAACTTAGAAGACTCATAGCTCATGGTTCTGGTACGTGGATCGCTAACTTCCACATGCTCCTATCCGTTACCAGCTCTTCGGCTATATTCCAACCCTTCAAGTCTCTTTTAACAACTTCCTCCCATGTCAACTTTGGTCGACCTCTACCTCTCTTTTGCTCAAACGACACGTCCATATATATGTAACCATTGTTTTAATTAAGCATATATATTAAAAATAAAATCTTTATATATTTCCAAACTATTTTAAAATTTAGCACATAGATCTAAGATCACTATTTACAAATCTAAACCAAACCCACATATCCTTATATATATAAATTAATATATAACCATATAAATTTTAAGATAAAAAAATGGTAATATCAATTACTTATATAAATTCATATGTAAAATAAAACAGATTGCAAATGTGATATAACATATATATATATATATATATATAAATTGGATATATATATATATAACAACATAGCCAGTAACTAGCTACAGCCTTTTTCAAACGTTGTATGTATATAAAACGGTACACTTTTATACATACGGTACTTACATAATATAAAATAGCTTATATATATACAGAAAAACAACCTACATAAATTTCATATATATACAAGACTTATATATATACACACACAAAATTCAAAGTTAGAATAATATAATTGACGAATATTATATAAAATAAAACTGCTAACACATGCAACCTAAAATATATAGATAAACCATATGTATATAAAACTAAAATCTAATATATATATATATATAAATATATATATACATATATATATATATATATAACTAGCTAAACCCAATACATATAGGCTGTATAAATATTAAACTAACATAATATACTTTTATATGTATACTGTAAAGAAAAAGGACTAACATAACTTATATATACTGTAATATATATACGTATACTGTAACCAATATATAACTTTGATTATAGCAAGCAAACATATAGTATTATATATGTAAAAATATAAAATATGCCAAATAGATATATGCCTACATAACAAATGTATGTATATATATAATATAATTCATATATACTAACATATGAAAACTTTATATACAAAATATCGAACTACACCAAAAAGTACTTTTGGTGGCGCATAAAAAACGCAACCATAACTTATGGTGGCGTTTTAGAGAACGCCGTCATACGACATGCAACTAAAAAACTAATATTTTTGGTTGCGTTTTTGTAAAGGCCGTTATAATGTGCCTTATTGCGATGGCAAAGAAAGGCCATCGTAAATCCTTTTTTGTAGCATGTTGAAACGCCACCAAGGTGATATTTTTTTAACATATTTTTTCCGTAGCGTTTTCTAAACGCTACTAAATAGACGCTATTATAGATTGATCATTTTAAAGGCTGTATATTTCACCGCAGCAATATTTTTTTGTTGTGTTTTTTCTGCCATTATATTTTTTCCGTAGCGTTTGATAATCGTCACTGGATATTTTTTCTTTTCTTTGTTTATTTCTCACATTCTGCTAGCTCGTTCACTCTCCAATTCACTTTATTCCTAATTTATATTAAACGGCAATAATAAATAGTTCAATAATAAACAAAAAATATATGAACAAATGAACTACCATAAATACAAGTAGTACATTACCATACTTTGATACAGAAGTAGTACATAACCGTACATAGTCACACAACTAGTGCTAACAAAACGCGTGTTTACCCATAATTCTTTGTTGCATGCACAAGTGAAAGCTAGCACCATAAAAGTCCAACCTTGTCTCTTCGAAAATCCAATGCCTGCACAAGTGAAATTACAACATATAGTCAAACAATTATGTTAATTCGTAAGACTTCAAATCTAATATCAAACAACTACAACATTGTACAAGTATATCATACTATTATTTATAAAATTTAGTTAACTTAAACTTAGTCAATTTTATAAAACTTCTTTAATTTTAACAAAACTTAGTTAATTTTTATTAACTTGGTTAACTTGGTTAACTTAGTTAATTTATTATTATTATTATTATATATCATTATCATTATCATTATGATTATCATTATTATTAGAACTTGGTTAACTTAATTATATTATTATTATAAACTTAGTTAATTTTTAAAATGAATTGATTAATTCATCATCATTATTATTTATAAAACTGTTAAATTAGTTATATTATTATTATTTATAAAATTAAGCTAACTTAAACTTAGTTAATTTTATAAAACTTGTTAATTTTAACAAAACTTAGTTAATTTTTATTAACCCAATTAACTTGGTTAATTTATTATTATTATTATTATTATTATTATTATTAAAACTTAGTTAACTTAATTGTTTTACTATTATTAATATTATAAACTGAGTTAATTTAAAGATGGACGTAGACCCTTATGACCAAGTCAAGATAGAATGCAAATACCTACCATTTTGAACTTCCTGGTAGTTAACAGCAAGCCTTTTCCTAGCATTAGAAGGCCTCGAATCATCAAGCAAACTATCCTCTTGTTTCTTCACTTTCTGATGTAAATTGAACCATTCACAAAACAAAGATTAGTAAATTGGTAAATATTAACAATAAATACAAGAAAATTAATGACAACTGGAATTAAAGGAGTGGGGTAGATCAGCTTTGATGGTGCTTCTCTTTTCGAAACTGGGATTACATTTGGCTCCAAACTAGTGTGATTAGAACTCATTCTACCATCTGCTTCAAACAATTAAAAGTTCAATCACATATAAATAGTCACTTAAGGTTATTGTGCTTAACATTCACTAAAATAGTTGTGAAAATCAGGAGAGTAAGCAGAGTAGAGAAATGAAATATATCAGAATGATGACAATGTATTTTGGATGAATGTACAACAGGGATGAAAATATATTCATACATTGTAATATATACCTGTTGTACATTCACTGATGAGTTTGCTTTTTCAATTCGTACTACAACAGGAAAGAAGTTGAAAAAATCCAATTCCATCTAAGATTCTATTTGAATTACATTATTTACAACATCATTTCTGGCTATAAATGTCTTTTACATAATAAGTTTCTATAAAACTGAAAAGAGCTAACACTATAAACAAAATTAGATACTAAATATTTAAATTTATAACATGCTTCTTATGAAAAAATTGCACATGTAAATAGCATGTACTAAAATATTGAATAACCTTATGGATATGAAATGATGTAAATAAATAATAGTTAGGCGTCTTGAATTAGAAATGTTGAAATTACATGATTCAAATATGACTACCAAATTAGAAACTTACTTTTTTTTTGAAATGGTACTTTATATACAATAAACCATTGGGACAACATATCCCATGTCAATAAACGTTCGAAAGCAAGTTTCGAACTTGTGACCTCTAGCACCAAAGCCGAATCAATTAACCACTTGTACAATGGTGCTTGTCAATTAGAAACTTACTTGTATGCTTTATGCACGGGTCCAATTAGTGGTGACATCTTCCTTCTCAATCCCATACTCTTGCATTTGCTATCCTTTCTTAAACCCTTATGCATAAATCTTCCAAATCGCAACCCCATCTTTCTACAGACGATCTACACACCTTCTCTATCAATCAAGTCGCATCCGCGAGATCCAAATCTACACCGCAAGCAACCATACCCATAACCAATCGCAGCACCCTAAAACTCTATACTAAATGATTAAGAAAGAAAAGCACTAATTAAATATTGAATATCAGCACTAGTTAAAACTCTATACTAATATCAACACTAATTAAATATCAGTTCCATAAGTAAAGCAAATACAACAGGGATGAAAATAGTGTTTATCACTGAATGTACAACAGGGATGAAAATATATGCATACATTGTAATACGAATTGAATTGAATTCAATGATATTGAAAATGTAATAAGTAACAATCTGTATGAACTCTATATGATGTCTTCACAGACATCAATATCCCCAACATTTTCAAGAAAACTCAAACTAGCAACATTCTTATTAATTTTTGAACCATGGAATGAATCTAGTAGAGGCTTTACAATATCCTAGTTAAGTGAGCATTAGTGTCTATAGTCAAATGGTTTTACAATATCTTATTTTAACAAAGCAACTGTCATTTTCTAGTTACCAAATTTCAAAGCATGTACAAATGATACATTCATAGGCGTTTATGATCATTCATACTGCTGCTTAGTTACTGCAGTTTTTCACAACCAAAACCACCATTTCTTATGGACAATAACAGTTTCAAAATAATCCCAAGTTCACCAAGTTTTGCCAACCATTTAGAATAGTTACCACGTAGGGATAAACGCCATATCTTATGGTCAAAAACAGCTTTGAAATAATTGCCCAAGTTCACACAAAAGAATTTGCAATGAGCTAGGAGAAAATAAATAAAAAAATTGAGGGTAAAAAGACTTGCATACTCGCTGAAGTGGTTTCTGCGGCAACATATGAACCAAGATTCTGAGATGTTACTTTGTAGTGATAATCTAGCCAATAAACCATTAACTAGCAAGTACTCTAATTTAGAAAATCAACTAGCAAGTATTCTTGTTTACACCATGACCACCAAAAGCATGACTAAAAAGAATAAGAACCCCGACAGTAATAGTATTATGATTAAGGACATGTTAAGTCATCGTCATACTGCCTTATTTTCATTTTATTTCATTTTATTTTCAAATTTATACTAAATAGGCATTGTCTACACTTGAGGTAAATATGCAAAAAGAACTTGATACATAGTTCAAGTAATAGATTTTGTGAGTTTGAATTTGGTACCCTAGACATATATCATTAGCCAAATTCAGTAATTAAAATAAACATTCTTTTAACAAACTACCTGCAATTATCATCCTTTAATTCATAATTGTATAGCTCCAATTAATTATTTTATAAAAATACAGTTAGATTAATAAATAAATGGTACCATAAACATTTTAGTATTCCCTTTAATAATCTCCTTCATTTCATATGGGATTCTATAGACCAATCTGATTTAACATAAACACATACGAAGTCCAATATAGGTTGAACTAACCCAAACATATGTAGGAAGGATAAAGAGGAAGGAAATTATTTAAGTGCCTATTTACATGACTCTATAGCTTGAATGATAGTGTAAGCATGAAGGGCCCAAATGATTTATTTATTAGAGACACAAGTGATGGATTGCTTTATTTTATTATGAAGAGCACATGGTTTTTCAAGGAAAGATAAAAATCTCAATAAGTGATGCAGCCAATAGGCATTCTAGCATTGCTTCAAAGAGAAAAATAAATTATGTAATGAACTTTGTAATATATAATTGTTTAAACTATGTAATATGAATAAACATGTAAATATTTTACAAGAATGAACACAATTATTTAACTAATGAATTTAAATTATTTTCAGAATCCAAATCTTGGGAAGGAAAAATGAAATAGGGAACATGTACATTCATTTCATTCATGTTATATAGTAATATTGTTTGGAGTATTTTGACAAAGTTTAAAGCATCGGTCATTTATGCTAACAATGAATAAGAAGTTAATTAATATAAAGAAAATGAAATTGAGTAATATTGATGAAATAAGAGAGACATAGTCATTGTACACGAGACCACTAAAGCAATCAATGTTAGTAGAAAAATTGCTTTGAGATTTTAACTGCAATATTTTTACATTTTTTTCTTGTTTGAACTTGCATTTTCATTGTATTTTTAAATGTTGACATATTTAACATGTACTTCCAATTACAAAAAATACTAGGCTTCGGTGACCTGGATATATATGCGAACGTCATGGACACCAAAAGCTAACCGTACGAAAGAGAAATATATTTAGTGACGTTTTAAGATTATGCGTTGGACCATGATATCATAAAGTTTGAAGACGGATATTTTTTCCTTTGTCAGGAATGAAAGATATTAGTTCTTTATAACTACATTATATCATGATACAAAAAAATTTGTTCCATACACATATAGCTATAAAGACGAAAAGTGCAAAAGTAACACCTACAAAGATAACCGCATATCATCCTCGTCCTGAATCCAAACTTCCATTGGTCCTTTAAGCTCAAAATATAGTATCCAAACTTCATAATTGTACAACTCCTATTAATTATTCTGAAATCGAAGAGAAACAAAGATAGTATACAAAAACATTCTAGGTAAAATGAGCGAAGTAACAGAGCAATATTACCTAAGCATATACAATTTCTTTATAAAATCTGTAAACCGACAATCAAAATGGGCCGTAATTGGCAACCTAGCATTAAGCTGGCATCAAAGTGAAAATTGAGTGCAAACTAATTTCCTTTTAATAAAAAATATCATATATTTTCCAATCCAACAGAAAATCAATTTGACTTATCTAGTAGCTAAATGAATGAACATATAAAGCAGTACAACCCATACAAACAGAAAATGGATTTGAGTTATCCAAGGTGAAAGGAGTTAACATTTACAGAAGAACCCATACAAACAGGTTGCCATATAAAAGTAGACATTAGTTTTCAAATTAGGGAAGAATTAGCAACCGAGTATGAATTTGGTAATAAAATTAGAAGTAAACAACAGATAGAAGGGGTATAATAAGGAAATAGGTTGAAAATCTGTACCCTAATTTAAAATTGTATGGATTAGCCAATTAGGGTTTGTCTAGATTGACGAATATGAATTAGCGAGTTAGGATTTTTGAAATTGGATTTATAAAATCTATATTGAACAATATAAATCCATATATAATAACAAAATAAAGTATAAAATCTATACCAATATACGGTATGTGTAGAATCTCGATCGAATGGAAGTAGAGAGAAAGAGGAGTCGATGGACTGCGTGGAGAGGAGAGGGGTGGCGCGATGATAATGATGGAGGAAAAATGAACTGACAATGATAATTTAGGACTTGGTGAGTTTTTTGAAGAAAACTGGGAAAATGAAAATGGAGGGAATTGAAAAGTAAAAAAAGTAACAACGTCTTAACTGGCGGGAGATAGGTAAATTTTGCTAGCGTTCCACGTACATTAATAGTTGCACTTGGCTTTCAAACGCCACTAACAAGTGCAACTGAATGCATATTTTCTTGTAGTGTCGTATACAAAGAATTTAGATTTGCAAAATATAATACTTATAAACACATACAAATAAAACTAATGTAAACATATAGAAAGGTGGAATAGCAAAACTTGTTGATGAATTCAGAGAAACATTTATGATTAGAGGCTGTAACGACCCCGCTTCCTACGCCCAGGAAGAAGCATCGTTTTTAAGAAAGAAAAGGGTGAGAAAATAGAAAAGATAGAGAAGAAAGAACAACAACATCAGAATCTCACAGCAGAACGAATAAAATATATTAATCACATAAGTATTTACATAATATATAACATCAATCAGAGTGATACATATAGTACATCACATACTAGACAGTTATAAACACCTGTCTAGTTAATACAACTCAATACACCATACATCACAGAGATACCGCACAGCGGAACTATATATATATCTATAACGCTGAAGCCTCCTGCTCCATTGCTCCTCCAGAATTCGTCAAGCTAAACATGAATCCCTTGGCTACCCGTAAAAATTTGGATACCCGAGAGTTTATGAAAAACAAAAATAAACTTCGGGTCAGAAATGGGTCTGGTATGAGTAACATGTTAAAGTTGCTTAATTTTGAAAATCCTTTGAAAATAAAAGGTATCACGTAAGACTTCCCACACATAAACATGGAAAAGTTTTTACCTTACGCTAACCAAAACATTTGATAGGAAATCCAGTGATAATATAATAGGTCTAGGGTTTTCAAGTAAATAGAAAATAGCCGAAATTGTTACATCTATTAAATTCCAGCTACTAGCCACAAAAGTGGGTAATACAATCAAAACCGTTGGCACTTATTGGATTTTGGATTCCATACAATGGCAGGGCTACTGGGGTACCGCCCGTTACAGTACGTGGCCTAGATCAACGTACCGAGGATCACTCCCAACCCCCTGCAACACAAGGCCGGAACCATTCCTTACTGAACAGTCCCGAACAAGATAAACCCCGCAGTTGGCTGCAGACCAACTGCCCACACAGCCGAATAAAAAGGGACATCTAGACAGGGGAATATCCTTGTCCTGCTTGGGCATGACCCACCTAACCTTGCTGCACCTCCCCTGTTTTAGCCATTCCCGGTTGATGAGGCTTGAGGTTACGATTACCTTTATAGAACATATTTCTTAGAATGCTCATCGCCCACCTGACGATGTGTTGAAAGCATTCAATCCATACAAGTTCGTTCCGGGTTTGAACGAAACCGAAGGCATCATCTCGTTACACTCATTTTGGAATCACCTTCAGAGTTAACGACGATAACCCTTGCATTCAGAACCTTCATCTTCACTTCAGATTTACGACCTATCGTAAATTTGGAATCGATGTGGTTTTCGGATGTTCCAAATAAGGAAAACCGATCCCGGTCTCATCGAAATCCAAAACGTGTCTTTTAAGGCCAAGTTGTCTATTTAGTCTTAACAATTAATTCAATATCATCAATATGCACAGATAGATAATTCACATCTCATAATAGATAATCACATCATCATAAATAGATAACTAATATCATCATCCAAACAGATAATTAAATATTATCATCCTTAAACCATACATCCATATCACATAGATATTATCCATCTCATTACTGAGGTCACAATCAAACAATGAAATATCAATATCATCTATAAGCAATGATTTATGAATCACAAGCTATAATTAATTTAAAATGAATTAAATTAACTACTTCCATTTTTAATTAATTTAAAATAAATTAAATTAATTACTCATTCCATAAATCTTGCTCTCATAATCATTAATTGATTATAAATCAAATTAATTAACCATTCTCTAATTACAAGAAGTAATTTAGTCTTTAATTAATTTCCTAAATGAATTATTCTAAATCATTCATAGCAGTTAACATTTAATTACTTCCTTGTTAATTATTCCTTAATTAATCAATTCTTAGTTACATCATTAATTATATTAATGATCTTCAATTTATATCAATTTACTTTATTTAAATTAATTATATTATGTGGTTAATCTTTAATTAAACACAATTATTAATCACCCTTAATTAATAACTAACCAGTAATTACTACCTTTAATTACTCATTAATCATCCCATGATTAATTAATTCCATAAATTAATCCTTTGATTAATTATAAAAGAAAATTACTCAAATTACTTCACTTACAAATCATCTTGTATGAATTTCATCAGATAATGATCATCTAATTTCTTTCCTAAGTAATTATACTCCTTTAATTAAACTAAGTAATTACACATACCAAATCATCAAATGATTTCTAAAATTAATTAATATTAATTAACTTAATTTAAATCTTATTATCAATTACTTATATATTCCAATTAATCATCTTTGATTTAAATATCCTTTGCTGCATTCTAGTAGTTTTCCTTAATTAATTTATAGAAATTAATCTTGAATAAATCGATTAATTAATTACATTTATATCGATTTATTACCATTTAATTATCTTGTTGATTTATTATTCTCAAATAAACCAATTTCTAATCCCATCATTAATTATATTAATTAATGAGTTCTAATTACATTTTCATTTGTTAATTTATATTAAGAATACAAATCTTCAAATTACATATATTAATCCTCTTGATTAATAACATACAGTAATTAATCATTTATAATTGATTACTTCTCAATAACACTCTTAATTAATCCCTTGATTAATTTCAAGTAATTATATTCCAATTACTTCCATTAACAACATCATCCCGTAATTTACCTCCAGTAATTATCCATCAATTACTTCTCTAAGTAATTTAATTCCAAAATATCAGTTAATTAATCTAAATAATTAACTCAAATCAATTTACTCAATTATAAGTAATTAATTTCTTAATTACTTCTCAAATAAATAATTTACATTTAAACTATCACAATGATTATTATTGAATTAATTAATCAAATTAATTTATTAAAAATCAATTACATTAATTAATTAATTATAATCTAGTTAATGATCTTCATTACACTTATTTAATTATTTTCTTCTAAAATAATCAACTTATATTAATCATTATTAATTATAAGACAATTAACCATTAAAATCTATTAATTTAAATCAAAACCTAATCTATGGTTCTTAACCACATATTAGTTAATTAATTTATTAATTAACTTTAATTACTACTTTTAAACTCATACTTACTAAATTAATTAATATCCATCATTAATTATCCTTATCTAATTAACTTAAAGATTTATGCATATAAAATTCAAACACTTCATGAATTAAAGTAAACCATTCTTATTATTGATTAAATTTTCTACTTTCAAATGTTCTAAAAACATCTATTTCAAATTACTTTGTAAATAAATTCCAATTTTATCCTTAATAAAGTTTAAAACTAATTTTTCTTCCAAAACCCCCTTTAAGCTCACATATTTAATAGCATTAAACTTATTTGAATCAATTTAAATTATAAAACTTTAATTTACTTTCAAATCTAGAATTGCATATCTAAGTCCTGACTTCCTTTGGAGTTAACATGTTTCAATCTTTCCTTAACAGTTTAAAATTTTCATTTGAACTCAACTTAGTTTGAAAATACTTTAATCATTAACCACTTTTGAGTTATTAAAATGATTTAAATTTTGAAACTTTATTATTTTCAACTACATTTCAAAACTAACTTAAATCCACTTTTAAACTTTAATTTAGTACTAGTTTTAACTTTGATTTTAAATTTAAAACAAAAGTCTCAAAACAGTTGAAAACTGTTAAACCCTGTTACCGGTTTTAAAAACCTGAAAATCAACTAACCCGGCCCCCCTCTCTGGTTTACTTCGAGTAAGCCCAAGCAGTTCCCTGAGAAAATCAGCGACCTGCTTCGAGTTCCCCCCTGCATAAATCTTCTTCTCCTTCCTTTCTTCCCCAGTTGAAACAAGTTCAAGCTAAAAAAATAAAACAGCTCGCAAAACTCGAGTCGACCCCGAAGTAACCCACGTCTTGAGCTCCTGTACTTCTTCTCCCCCAACTACCCACACAACCCAGACCACCAACGTGCATGTGCACGTGCACGATCACCAGACCCCCTCTGGTAGTTTGCGTTGATCTCGACATGTCACAAATGACTCCTACGAGCTCCTTCGCCACCCAGATCAACTAATTTGACGGCGAATTGAAATTTTGGTATCTCAAACCAAACTAAAACCCAACCTCATCAACGAAAATGCCTCGCCACCTTGACTCTGACAACCAAAAGCTTCGAGCTTCCAGCCACGTATTCTCCGACCTCCCTACTATCATCTCCCAAAGCCACACGCGTCTCGATCAACCAGAGAAAGAACGCAACCCATAATCTCAGCGCGACAAAAATTAGGTTTAAGAACTTAATTCCTTTGCCGTCGACGCCACGGCCGTCTGACACCCTATCCACTATTTTTCTTGGCCTCACTGCACAGTCCTCCACCTCCAGATGAAACCCCAAGGCTTCATTCTCCATTGATCACCAGATAAACTCAGAAACCCAATATTCAGTCAACACTGAATTTCTCTTCCATCCCATTTCTTAAAATCTTAATTTTAGTTTTAAAAAATCTTCATTTTCATAATAGATTTAAGTTATAAATTCAGAATATCAAATTTTAACACTTGATTTATCGAACATTTTAGAAGTGCTACTGCATTTCTTGGTTCCAGGTAAAACTCAAGACTATATTGCTTTAAGTGTAATTTTAAACTTAAACTCATGATTTAACAAACTTAAATTGTTTAGATCTCTAACCCTAACAAAGATTAGATGAATAGATTTGTATTTGGATCTAACTTTTAAATTTCTGAACTAAGAACAGAGTCACTTGAATACAACAGGCAAGTATATCTACAAACATTTATAAACTCAGAATTATCAACCCTATATATATTCAAACAAAGCATTTTTCATCTCAGAAATTTTCACAAGCAACAAATTAAAATTTACTTAAGCTTTTAAATTTAAAGGTTTACTCACAGATTTAAGGTTTTCAAAGCAGCTCTTCCTTGTTTAACTTGAATTCAAATTTTAAAATTTACTTTATGATCAAACAAACATATTTATTTTCATACTTCATCAAGCAACCAGATTACTTAAGTATTTAAAAAGAAGTTACTCACTTTGGATTGATGAACACAGAGCCTCTGGTTTTAATTTTGAAGAAGCTTGAAACTGTGAAACTTTTGAAGACTAAACTTGCAAATTAAAAACACTATGATGCTGAGATGATCTAGCTTGGAAACAAATATGCATCCCTTTGTCTCAAGTTGAAGAAGAAAAAGGCACAGGCTTTAGATTTTGCAAATGATTACAGGCTAATGGTTTGATAAAAATGAAGTCTTTGATCTGGTTTTGAGGAAGCTGTTCTCAGATTTGAAAAATGCACTCTTTGGTTTGCAAAGTTGATTGAATTGTTGTTTTATTTGAAGTTTGTTTGAATATAAAATAGTGTTTACTCAGTTCTTAGAATGGTCGAACTAATGCAGATTGATATATGCAAGAAGATTACAAGTTGATATTTATAAAACAAGTTACAGGGTACATTATTTTGTTTGTACAAGATAGAACAGAGATATTTCCCTTTGCATGTTGACTAAACAGATATGTTCTTCTCTTTGGTGGCTGATAATACATATTGTGGCTAGCATTTAATGCTTTGTCTTGATTCACACTTTTCATATTTTCCTAATACTGTTTGTACAATCACATATTTATCGGGTTCCTTCCTTTGCTAGCTTACATATATATTTTCTTCAAGTGTTCATACTTGAAGTATATCTATGCCAGCCATAGGTTTTTTTTTATATTTTTGTTTGAATGTGCTTACTTTATATTTTTTGTTTCTTGCTTTATTGACTATGGTGGTTGAGATAAGATGTGTTATTGTGCTGCATTAATTTCCTTTGTCTCCTCTTTCCTAGCTTTCTTTCTTATGTTTCAAGTTGTACATACCTGAATATATTTTGTGTGCTAGTATTGATTGTTGTTGTCTTTTACTTTTATGCCTATCATACTTGTCCAGTTTTTGTTTGAGCAATGATATTTATCTTGTTTCTTCTTTTGTCCCATTACCTTGAAATGTAAATGAATGCTAATTTAACATGTTGTTTAAATACTTATAGTGTATTCACTTTATATTTGACAAAACAATATAATTTATCTTATGTATATTTGTTTTATTTTTATTTCTTACATAAACTATCAATTCTAAAGTTAGAGGTTATTTATTGTTATACTTGAGTCAATATCATATTTTCCCTAAGCCCATATTTATTATTTTTATTTTGTTTTTAAACAACACATTTGTTTTTATACTTAGAGTTAAATAAATTTTTATCTTATTCAACCATTTTCATTCAGATTATAACATAACTATGTATATATTTAAATCAAATATTATAAGCAGAACTTACTTCATTTCATATGTAAACAAAATAGATTTCATTTTAAAAAAAATATTTCGAAACCCTTTATTATAAATTCTAAATCAATATTTCTTTCCAATACACAAATATATATATATATATATATATATATTGTAAAAGATAAGTTATATAATAATTAATCACATTAATTATTTATTAAAAATAATACTGCCAAAAATCCGGGATGTCACATCCCTCCCCCCTTAAAATAATTTCGTCCCCGAAATTTTAAAAGTAAAAACAATTTAACAATCTATTTAAGATTTTTATTTTAAATCACAAGCATATATTATCAATCATATGTTAACAACCATAGCAACCAATTCACCTAATCAAACAAATCTAATTATCCAGAAAAATTCTGGATAAAGCTTCCTAGAGTTTTCCAAGTATAATACCGGAATACCCAAATCTATAGAATCCAAACAGTCTATACTACTAAGCTACAGAGCTCCTTTGAATCAAATAAAATTCATACAAGATCAAATCTCCGACTCCGAAATCCACATTCCTTCGTCTCTTATCCACCAAATACTTCTGACAATCCAGAGCTGCCTTCAACTTACTGACCAGCTCAACCTTTGCTGACAACTCCTACAGCAAATCTGAATCCAAAAACAATCCAGTAGAATGAGCTTCTCAAAATCAATCAAAACCAAGAACACAACCTTTATTATCATCAATAAAATACAACTTCTCTTTTCCAGAAAAGAAAAACAAATACACTCCCAACTGCTTCCGCTGCATAACTCCGATCTGGATAGATGAAAATGCTGATGATGCACATAAGCACAAACGGGACATCACATTACAAAAATATGATTCAACAGATCCAAAATAAAATTCAGAAGTTCCTCCAAAACTTGAGCCGCTTTACCAATTCCTCTCTCTAGAAACCATTCTATTACTAAGCTGAACCATCGGTACTACTTCTGGAATCCAGTCGATACCAAACTCAACTCCTCAGATGCTAAGGCAACCCACTGACTTCTTCAAAGATATCCAGAAAAATTTTCTGCCATCCCAGAGAGTACTTAACTATCGCAAGTCTCTTTTGCGATCAACCCAGGCTATCCAAAGAAAACTGCTCTCTCCTTACCAATCTGAACAACTTAAGCTTATCTAGCCAATCCATTGAAGAAACGGATTCACAAAACTGCCTCTGAACTTTACCTCTAAAGAACTGCTGACAGATGACCTCCTCGCGTGCCGGCAGAACAATCTGAGCTACAACACTGCTACTGATGCCAAAATTTCTTAATCCAAAATTCCTCGAAAAACTCGGCCTCAAAGCCAAATACAACATTCAGCTGAACTCAACCTCAAAACTAATGCAGACAAGTTTTCTTATCCAAAGATCTTTGAGAACTACTTCGGAAATAATCCATCGCTACTGCATCTCAACACACAACTACTACTTCTTGAGGTTCCAAAATAATATTCTAGCTTCTGCTCAACTCACACAAATCCAAATTCTACTCATCCAAACTTATACTACAAAATGGACTCTAAATCTTAACAGTTTCCCTCAAGAGATTTGGTGAAATCCGTACACCACGAATTTACTTGAGACAGTATTAGGTCTACAGTCTCGTCAGATATACTTCCAACCATAGGTAGTCGTGTTACATACACCACTACTCAATCTACCCTTATACTTATATTGGAAAACCCGAACAGGTAACCCAACAAATAGATATATATATATATATATATATATATATATATCAAAATTACAAATATGCTCTCTCAGGAAAGAAATCACTCAAGAGCCTAGGTATTCACTTAACCTAGCGCTCTGATACCACTGTAACGACCCCGCTTCCTACGCCCAGGAAGAAGCATCGTTTTTAAGAAAGAAAAGGGTGAGAAAATAGAAAAGATAGAGAAGAAAGAACAACAACATCAGAATCTCACAGCGGAACGAATAAAATATATTAATCACATAAGTATTTACATAATATATAACATCAATCAGAGTGATACATATAGTACATCACATACTAGACAGTTATAAACACCTGTCTAGTTAATACAACTCAATACACCATACATCACAGAGATACCACACAGCGGAACTATATATATATCTATAACGCTGAAGCCCCCTGCTCCATTGCTCCTCCAGAATTCGTCAAGCTAAACCTGAATCCCTTGGCTACCCGTAAAAATTTGGATACCCGAGAGTTTATGAAAAACAAAAATAAACTTCGGGTCAGACATGGGTCTGGTATGAGTAACAGGTTAAAGTTGCTTAATTTTGAAAATCCTTTGAAAATAAAAGGTATCACGTAAGACTTCCCACACATGAACATGGAAAAGTTTTTACCTTACGCTAACCAAAACATTTGATAGGAAATCCAGTGATATTATAATAGGTCTAGGGTTTTCAAGTAAATAGAAAATAGCCGAAATTGTTACATCTATTAAATTCCAGCTACTAGCCATAAAAGTGGGTAATACAATCAAAACCGTTGGCACTTATTGGATTTTGGATTCCATACAATGGCAGGGCTACTGAGGTACCGCCCGTCATAGTACGTGGCCTAGATCAACGTACCGAGGATCACTCCCGACCCCCTGCAACACAAGGCCGGAACCATTCCTTTCTGAACAGTCCCGAACAAGATAAACCCCGCAGTTGGCTGCAGACCAACTGCCCACACAGCCGAATAAAAAGGGACATCTAGACAGGGGAATATCCTTGTCCTGCTTGGGCATGACCCACCTAACCTTGCTGCACCTCCCCTGTTTTAGCCATTCCCGGTTGATGAGGCTTGAGGTTACGATTACCTTTATAGAACATATTTCTTAGAATGCTCATCGCCCGCCTAATGATGTGTTGAAAGCATTCAATCCATACAAGTTCATTCCGGGTTTGAACGAAACCGAAGGCATCATCTCGTTACACTCATTTTGGAATCACCCTCAGAGTTAACGACGATAACCCTTGCATTCAGAACCTTCATCTTCACTTCAGATTCACGACCTATCGTAAATTTGGAATCGATGTGGTTTTCGGATGTTCCAAATAAGGAAAACCGATCCCCGTCTCATCGAAATCCAAAACGTGTCTTTTAAGGCCAAGTTGTTTATTTAGTCTTAACAATTAATTCAATATCATCAATATGCAAAGATAGATAATTCACATCTCATAATAGATAATCACATCATCATAAACAGATAACCAATATCATCATCCAAACAGATAATTAAATATTATCATCCTTAAACCATACATCCATATCACATAGATATTATCCATCTCATTACTGAGGTCACAATCAAACAATGAAATATCAATATCATCCACAAGCAATGATTTATGAATCACAAGCTATAATTAATTTAAAATGAATTAAATTAACTACTTCCATTTTTAATTAATTTAAAATAAATTAAATTAATTACTCATTCCATAAATCCTGCTCTCATAATCATTAAATAATTATAAATTAAATTAATTAACCATTCTCTAATTACAAGAAGTAATTTAGTCTTTAATTAATTTCTTAAATGAATTATTCTAAATCATTCATAGCAGTTAACATTTAATTACTTCCTTATTAATTATTCCTTAATTAATCAATTCTTAGTTACATCATTAATTATATTAATGATCTTCAATTTATATCAATTTACTTTATTTAAATTAATTATATTATGTGGTTAATCTTTAATTAAACACAATTATTAATCATCCTTGATTAATAACTAACCAGTAATTACTACCTTTAATTACTCATTAATCATCCCATGATTAATTAATTCCATAAATTAATCCTTTGATTAATTACAAAAGAAAATTACTCAAATTACTTCACTTACAAATCATCTTGTATGAATTTCATCAGATAATGATCATCTAATTTCTTTCCTAAGTAATTATACTCCATTAATTACACTAAGTAATTACACAAACCAAATCATCAAATGATTTCTAAAATTAATTAATATTAATTAACTTAATTTAAATCTTATTATCAATTACTTATATATTCCAATTAATCATCTTTGATTTAAATATCCTTTGCTGCATTCCAGTAGTTTTCCTTAATTAATTTACAGAAATTAATCTTGAATAAATCCATTAATTAATTACATTTATATCGATTTATTACCATTTAATTATCTTGTTGATTTATTATTCTCAAATAAACCAATTCCTAATCCCATCATTAATTATATTAATTAATGAGTTCTAATTACATTTTCATTTGTTAATTTATATTAAGAATACAAATCTTCAAATTACATATATTAATCCTCTTGATTAATAACATACAGTAATTAATCATTTATAATTAATTACTTCTCAATAACACTCTTAATTAATCCCTTGATTAATTTCAAGTAATTATATTCCAATTACTTCCATTAACAACATCATCCCGTAATTTACCTCCAGCAATTATCCATCAATTACTTCTCTAAGTAATTTAATTCCAAAATATCAATTAATTAATCTAAATTAATTAACTCAAATTAATTTACTCAATTAATAAGTAATTAATTTCTTAATTACTTCTCAAATAAATAATTTACATTTAAACTATCACAATGATTATTATTGAATTAATTAATCAAATTAATTTATTAAAAATCAATTGCATTAATTAATTAATTATAATCTAGTTAATGATCTTCATTACACTTATTTAATTATTTTCTTCTAAAATAATCAACTTATATTAATCATTATTAATTATAAGACAATTAACCATTAAAATCTATTAATTTAAATCAAAACCTAATCTATGGTTCTTAATCACATATTAGTTAATTAATTTATTAATTAACTTTAATTACTACTTTTAAACTCATACTTACTAAATTAATTAATATCCATCATTAATTATCCTTATCTAATTAACTTAAAGATTTATGCATATAAAATTCTAAAACTTCATGAATTAAGTAAACCATTCTTATTATTGATTAAATTTTCTACTTTCAAATGTTCTAAAAACATCTATTTCAAATTACTTTGTAAATAAATTCCAATTTTATCCTTAATAAAGTTTAAAACTAATTTTTCTTCCAAAACCCCCTTTAAACTCACATATTTAATAGCATCAAACTTATTTGAATCAATTTAAATTATAAAACTTTAATTTAGTTTCAAATCTAGAATTGCATATCTAAGTCCTGACTTCCTTTGGAGTTAACATGTTTCAATCTTTCCTTAGCAGTTTAAAATTTTCATTTGAACTCAACTTAGTTTGAAAATACTTTAATCATTAACCACTTTTGAGTTATTAAAATGATTTAAATTTTGAAACTTTATTATTTTCAACTACATTTCAAAACTAACTTAAATCCACTTTTAAACTTTAATTTAGTACTAGTTTTAACTTTGATTTTAAATTTAAAACAAAAGTCTCAAAACAGTTGAAAACTGTTAAACCCTGTTACAGGTTTTAAAAACCTGAAAATCAACTAACCCGGCCCCCCTCTCTGGTTTACTTCGAGTAAGCCCACGCAGTTCCCCAAGAAAATCAGCGACCTGCTTCGAGTTCCCCCCGGCATAAATCTTCTTCTCCTTCCTTTCTTCCCCAGTTGAAACAAGTTCAGGCTAAAAAAATAAAACAGCTCGCAAAACTCGAGTCGACCCCGAAGTAACCTACGTCTCGAGCTCCTGTACTTCTTCTCCCCCAACTACCCACACAACCTAGACCACCAAAGTGCATGTGCACGTGCACGATCACCAGACCCCCTCTGGTAGTTTGCGTTGATCTCGACATGTCACAAATGACTCCTACGAGCTCCTTCGCCACCCAGATCAACCAATTCGACGGCGAATTGAAATTTTGGCATCTCGAACCAAACTAAAACCCAACCTCATCAACGAAAATGCCTCGCCACCTTGACTCTGACGACCAAAAGCTTCGAGCTTCCAGCCACGTATTCTCCGACCTCCCTACTATCATCTCCCAAAGCCACACGCGTCTCGATCAACCAGAGAAAGAACGCAACCCATAATCTCAGCGCGACAAAAATTAGGTTTAAGAACTTAATTCCTTTGCCGTCGACGCCACGGCCGTCTGACACCCTATCCACTATTTTTCTTGGCCTCACTGCACAGTCCTCCACCCCCAGATGAAACCCCAAGGCTTCATTCTCCATTGATCACCAGATAAACTCAGAAACCCAATATTTAGTCAACACTGAATTTCTCTTCCATCCCATTTCTTAAAATCTTAATTTTAGTTTTAAAAAATCTTCATTTTCATAATAGATTTAAGTTATAACTTTAGAATATCAAATTTTAACACTTGATTTATCGAACATTTTAGAAGTGCTACTGCATTTCTTGGTTCCAGGTAAAAATCAAGACTATATTGCTTTAAGTGTAATTTTAAACTTAAACTCATGATTTAACAAACTTAAATTGTTTAGATCTCTAACCCTAACAAAGATTAGATGAATAGATTTGTATTTGGATCTAACTTTTAAATTTCTGAACTAAGAACAGAGTCACTTGAATACAACAGGCAAGTATATCTACAAACATTTATAAACTCAGAATTATAAACCCTATATATATACAAACAAAGCATTTTTCATCTCAGAAATTTTCACAAGCAACAAATTAAAATTTACTTAAGCTTTTAAATTTAAAGGTTTACTCACAGATTTAAGGTTTTCAAAGCAGCTCTTCCTTGTTTAACTTGAATTCAAATTTTAAAATTTACTTTATGATCAAACAAACATATTTATTTCCATACTTCATCAAGCAACCAGATTACTTAAGTATTTAAAAAGAAGTTGCTCACTTTGGATTGATGAACACAGAGCCTCTGGTTTTAATTTTGAAGAAGCTTGAAACTGTGAAACTTTTGAAGACTAAACTTGCAAATTAAATACACTATGATGCTGAGATGATCTAGCTTGGAAACAGATATGCATCCCTTTGTCTCAAGTTGAAGAATAAAAATGCACAGGCTTTAGATTTTGCAAATGATTACAGGCTAATGTTTTGATAAAAATGAAGTCTTTGATCTGGTTTTGAGGAAGCTGTTCTCAGATTTGAAAAATGCACTCTCTGGTTTGCAAAGTTAATTGAATTGTTGTTTTATTTGAAGTTTGTTTGAATATAAAATAGTGTTTACTCAGTTCTTAGAATGGTCGAACTGATGCAGATTGATATATGCAAGAAGCTTACAAGTTGATATTTATAAAACAAGTTATAGGGTACATTATTTTGTTTGTACAAGATAGAACAGAGATATTTCCCTTTGCATGTTGACTAAACAGATATGTTCTTCTCTTTGGTGGCTGATAATACATATTGTGGCTAGCATTTAATGCTTTGTCTTGATTCACACTATTCATATTTATCTAATATTGTTTGTACAATCACATATTTATCGGGTTCCTTCCTTTGCAAGCTTACGTATATATTTTCTTCAAGTGTTCATACTTGAAGTATATCTATGCCAGCCATAGGTTTTTTTTTTATATTTTTGTTTGAATGTGTTTACTTTATATTTTTTTGTTTCTTGCTTTATTCTATGGTGGCTGAGATAAGATGTGTTATTGTGCTGCATTAATTTCCTTTGTCTCCTCTTTCCTAGCTTTCTTTCTTATGTTTCAAGTTGTACATACCTGAATATATTTTGTGTGCTAGTATTGATTGTTGTTGTCTTTTAATTTTATGCCTATCATACTTGTCCAGTTTTTGTTTGAGCAAAGATATTTATCTTGTTTCTTCTTTTGTCCCATTACCTTGAATTGTAAATGAATGCTAATTTAACTTGTTGTTTAAATACTTATAGTGTATTCACTTTATATTTGACAAAACAATATAATTTATCTTATGTATATTTGTTTTATTTTTATTTCTTACATAAACTATCAATTCTAAAGTTAGAGGTTATTTATTGTTATACTTGAGTCAATATCATATTTTCCCTAAGCCTATATTTATTATTTTTATTGTGTTTTTAAACAACACATTTGTTTTTATACTTAGAGTTAAATAAATTTTTATCTTATTCAACCATTTTCATTCAGATTATAACATAACTATGTATATATTTAAAGCAAATATTATAAGCAGAACTTACTTCATTTTATATGTAAACAAAATAGATTTCATTTTAAAAAAAATATTTCGAAACCCTTTATTATAAATTCTAAATCAATATTTCTTTCCAATACACAAATATATATATATATATATATATATTGTAAAAGATAAGTTATATAATAATTAATCACATTAATTATTTATTAAAAATAATACTGTCAAAAATCCGGGATGTCACAGAGGCTGTTGAGTTGATATACACTAGAATATAAAAAGGTAAGGAAAACCAAAAGGTTTAAAAATCGTTACCGATACGAAATCGTTTTTCGCAGATTCCGCCGCGTACCGTACTTCAAAACACAAAATTGAATATACCGCGTAGATCAACATAACAAGACGATCAAAACATTATACAGATATTAGTGGTACGAACATCCTATGAAAAGTCAATATTCGATACCGAAAATGCTGCTAATTTGCTAGAAATAAGATAAACGTAGCAATTCAAATTAAAGAAACGAAATATGACGTCTCACTCAGAATGTGATTTACAAATTTATTGTACAAAAATATTCAAGTTTGAAAAACATTTTATTATCATCAAATTTTGTAATTATTTTAGATTTTTAAGCAATCTGAAACAATAAGGTTTCCAATAGTTGTAGTTTTTCTACGATTTTAGAATACCTTTTTATTAGTTATTTTCAATTTTCAATTTATTTTCAGTCCATTTCTTTTTAACTATTCTTTTCAGTTGATTTTAGTTTATTTCTGTTAATAATAGCTTTTTCATTTATTTACGATTTGTTTATAGTATTTTAATTTATTTATTGTTATTGCGTTATTTACATCTTTTTCCTACGCTTTGGATATTCTTCTACTTTCAATTTTCATTTATTTGTCCTTCTTCTTCGCATATGGGTTAGAATAGATTAAACACAAATATGGATTAAAATTATCAGAATACTGAAATAATTGAAGATAAGATGTAAATTATAAAAACTATAATAAAAAGTGGAATTAAGACTGAAATTGAGCATGGTAGAATTGGACTAATTAAAGATAATTGGCCAAGTTATAACTTAGAATTATAACTAAAAAGAGTAAAAGATGAAACAAGGTTATTTTCACACTTAGACCTCGGGTTAAGTAATAACATGCTTATAACGTAGGTTATAATAAGAAAACAGAACAGAATGAGGCTTATTTTAAGATTTAGGATAAATTAATAAGCACACGTAGCAAGAATAATAATAAAGGCTTATTTGAATAATTTATCTAAGTTAATAAGCAAAGAAGTAAAGTAGGACCTATACCAAATAACATTCTCCTATTTTTGTTATAGACACGGTGATTTACATAATCTTAAAGTGAGACGAGGGGCATGCTTATGCTAATAATGGTAGTAATTGGTCAATAAGTAAAATTCCAAATCATGGAAATTGGGGCAAAGGGGAGCAACTAGATATTGTTTTGATGACGGACCAGTATCAACAACATTTCCCTTATTATTTCTATGGACATGGTGTTTCGCATAATCTTGAAGTGAGACAAGGGGCATGCTTATGCTAGAGCTTGAGGTAATAAGAAGGCCCAATAGGTGGAACAACAAGTAATGCGAGCTTAGTGGTGGTCACGCGTGCGACTTCCAGTGATGGCTCATAAAACGTTATGAGTTCCAAGCGCTTAGTATGTGTGTCCTTCATAGACACCATTACCTTCTGTGTAGAGAACTATATAACGTCTAGTCCACAATAAATACTTTGTGCATCTTTCAAAGGCACCATTGTACTTTGTGCGTCTTTCGTAGATGCCAATACCTTATGTGTAGGTAGTTATATAGCATTTAGTCCATAGTAAGGTCTATGGAGTAGCAGACCGATTAAAGGGTATAATTAGGATTTCAGCCTAATCATAGGATTATGAATCCAGTCTAATCAAAGCAGCTAACAAAGACAAGTGCAAACAATCAAAGTTATCCAATCGTATTAACTTAGCAATAGTTAAATCGTATTTTTTTTCCTGCTCTATCTTTCTTTCTATTTCCTTTATTTCCTTTTATAACTAGAACTGTTGCAAAGTCCATTATCTTTACTTTGCTTAAATATGCTAGTAATTACTATCATTCACCAGACTTTTAGTCTGACCCACTTCTCTATTTTCCCTTTTTCCCCTGTAGGAAATCATGGGCGGTAGACTATAGATTTTTGGAGACTCCTTTGGTAGGGACTCTAACATGTATTCCGTTTCTTCATTTCCAGTTTTTAGTTCTTTTGTTGTAATGGCACTATTTGAGGGATGTTTTTTACTCTGATTTTATTAAGACTATGATTTTCAATTTCGCAAGACATGTATGGGTATTTTGACATATGATGTATTTTATATTTGGTGACTTATTTGGTTTTTAAAGTGATTATGAAATATTTTTCAAAATAAGTTATTATCATAATTGTTTCCGCTGTTTTTATCTATTTTTGTCTTGTGAATCTTAGTCTATGCTAACTTTAGTTATATCTACAATGCACCACACTTTTTAGTGTGTCCTTTTGGTTGTACTATGGGTATGGCGTCTTTCATTTGGTATGAGAGCCTAAGGTTACAGCATTCCTAATTTTTTTTTAAAATAAAGTATTTTCCAAAGTAACTTATTTTAAAGTGTATTTTTAGAAAAGAATCTCTTAGAAATATTTTTCAAGTATAAAAGAATTTTTTTAAAAAATCCCCTCAAAGTCTAGTTCAACCTTCTTTCGATTCTTTTAAGCCTAAGTTTCATTTTATTTGCATAATATGGTCGACTAGTTCCATAGAGCTATGGTATCAGAGGTGCTAGGGCAAGTGCCCAATACGACACCAGTAGGTGGAAATCCCTTTAATCCAGCTACACAAACTGATTTTTCTAAGCTATGCAAGGACTTCGCTAGCATAGGGGGCAGAACGTTTTCTAGCATGGTGGATTCCGAGGAGACCCGAGCTAGGTTGGAGGATATGGAGCGAAGGTTTAGGCTATTAGATTTGAAGGACCGATGTAGAGTTCAGCCTACATTTTGGCAACTGAAGGAAGAGCTTAAAGAAGTTCCTAGATTAGAAAGCTCTAAGGAGCGATGGTGGAAGGAGGATAAGGACAAGAGGAAAGAAGAAGGACCTTAGAAGCGGATCAAGAAAAGCCGGAAAATGTCATAGTTGAGGATTGGTTGGGCATTTCGCAAAGGACTATAAGAATAAAATGATGAAGGGGGGTGTTTCAACTATGGGTGGCCTGATCATCTTAGTAGAGCTTGTCCTTAGAGGAAGAGGCAAAGAGCAGGCACACCTACAGTGCAAGTATAGGCTTTGGATGCAGCACGTTATAGTTGTGGATCAGATCGAGGTAGGAAAATCTCTGTAGATGATTTTGATCTCTATTTTGGAATTTTTCATTTAGACTCTTTTCGATTCTGGAGCATCGCACTCTTTCATCTCCAGTTCTTTAGTAGATTGATTGTACGTAGACATCTCTTTAGTAGTAGACCCCGTTGTTGTTTCAAACCCCATAGAAGGATCAGCACACTTGTCTATGGTTTGTAGGGGTTTGAAAAGTATTATCCTAGGCATAGAATTTGATTGTGATGGTTATGTATTAAGATTCTTGGGGTATAGGATGATTTTGGGGATGGATTGGCTATCCACATATGAAGTTATATTAGACTGCGAGAGGAGAGTCGTTAGACTAGGGACATGCAACATTAGAACTCTCGAGGTTTCTTACGACCCGCTAGGGTCTGTTATGTTGAGCTTCCTTTATTCCCTCGATTCATCATTATCATAGTTAGATTCGATTCCTGTTGTCAAAGATTTTCCAATCATCTTCGCTACTAAGGTAGAAGGTTCCATTGATTATAGAGAATTAAATAGCTCACAAAGAAGAACCGATATCCACTCCCTATGTTTGATGCTCTTTTTGACCAGTTAGTTGGCTCTTCGGTATTCTCCTAGCTTGATTCAGCTACAGGATTTCATCAGCTTAGGGTCGCTGATGACAACATTAATAAGACCGTATTTAGGACAGTCGATGGATTCTTTGAGTGGCTGGTTAGGCCATTTGGGATAACCAATTCCCTAGCCTATTTTGTTGATTTGATGAGCCATGTTTTTAGAGGCATCTTAAATAAGTTATGGTACTAGTCATGGATGACATTTTGGTGATTTCCAAGAGTATGGAGGAGCATGTTGTTCATCTAGAGAAGGATCTTCGTACACTTCGCATTTTTAGTTGAAAGAAATGTTCTTGAAGTATCACTTTTAAGAAAGCATGTTTCTTAGGACATAGAAAGGTCTACACATGGAAAGAGTTTGAGAAACGATTTTGTGCATTTAGGTTCGAATTGTGAAAATCCAAAGAGAGGTAGGCAAAGATTGGAGATGTACAATAGATTCAGTTGCTAAGAAAAGGAGAAAAGCAACGTGTAGATAATTGGAGAAATTAAAATTGCCTTGGAAAAGTGGATTTAACAGTAATGCCATAAGATAAATATAGGCATACAAGAGGAACAAGAATATAAGACTTTAAGTAAGGAAATGAGATTTCCAAGGTTTATAAAGGATACTCGTGGGATAGTAAGTAGGAATATCCACTTTATGTCCAATCTAATAAAATGAAATTATTAGAATATAAAAGAAGAATTGTCAATATTTTTAAAATAAAATACTAGGTTTTTGGGAATATGGTAAGAAATTTAAATTAATTTTTATATGATATAAATTTTGTTAAAAGTGCAATTCTTTTTGAAGAATTACAGAACGTATATAGCTCAATAGTTTCTCTGTAAGCAAACAGAGATTTTAAATATAAAAACCTAAAATATATTAAGTATCGAAAACATAGATTAAAACACTTGTTGTTGTAGTATGTTTTCATGGAAAATAAAGGGAGCATAGACTAACACTATTTTTATAGTAGGTGACTCCTAAAGTACATGTTTACATAGCATATGAGATTTACTAGTATTTATTTAAATCCATACATAGGTATTTTTGGGTTGTTGTAATGGTGTTTTACGCATCATTTGTTTTAACTCAAAAAAGGATAATTTCTAAGAATAGAAATAAAGTGATTTGTAAAGTACACTTATTATTTTAGTAAGTATAAGAAAATGTTTTCTAGTTATGGACATATTAAACAGTTTTAAAGATGAGTTTTTCTGGAAAAACATTTGTGTAAGTTAGATATTAGAAAATATCTATCATAAGAAAATATAAATTAAGCATACTTTAATCTATTGGAATGAAAAGGATAATGGTACAATTTTCTATGGAACCGATAAAAATGTTTTATGAAGTTATAAGGAATATGTAAAAGTGATACACAAGGTATGTGAAGCAACATATTTTGTATAACCCATTTCGAAAAAAAATAAAATAAGTTCCTTGTAGTTTCGTATAAAGATGAAATCCTCTTTTAAAAGGCTCATAGAAGATTTTAGAATTAATAATTTCTCATTAGAGAAAGTAGTTCTAATACATTAAAGTATGAGACCGTGAGGTGTAATAAGAAGATGGCTTGAAAACACGTAAGGAATATTAAAAGTACCTAAAAGAAAAATGGTTTGGTGAAAAAGTAAATAAATATTTGGAAGCGAAGAACTTAATAACAGTTAAATTTTAAAAAAAATCCAATTTTTATCAAAAGTTGTAAAGGTCTTTAAAAGAAAGCGAGGAATAAGTTTTGAACTTAGAATTTGAAAGCTTTTCCCTCTAGGTTTAGGAAATAATGTGTAACGACCTGCTATTTCGAACCGTTCAAATCGACAATCATCCACTCATGTCAGGCTCGAATTGCTTAAAATAATAGATTGTTAATTTGTATTTGGAAAAACTTAGCATGTACAGAGTATTACAACAATAAGCAGCAGAATAGATAAATAGTAGTTCATGAAGCTACTACAATAAACAACAGAATCTGAAACAAAATAATAAAGATATCCAAATACAGAGTAATCTCAAATATAAACTAGTTGACAAGACTGAACAGAAACAATTGAAAATAACTGGATGCTGAATAGGTAAATATAGATCTTCAACAAAGCTCCAAAACTGCAAAGGTGAATCTCAAGTGCTGTGACACTCAGTCAAACGTGAGCATAAAGAAAAACACAAAATATTCGAGTTAGGATTAACATTCTTATACAAGTAAATTCAACTCAAGTGAAATGTCAACTAAAATAAAAAAAATAACTTAAAGGATGTTCCGGATTTCCATCCTTTAAGGATCCGTTAAACTATCTACATGCATAGTACAATACACCACATAGATAATGTCTATAGTAAAGTAAACTATTAAAATATCGTTAAGGCATTACTCATATCCCCCTTAACACATTTTATATAATGTCGTAGTCTATACAGTACTGTAAACTCCACCAGCAGGTGGGATATCAGGGAGCACTCCATAGGTACGACACAAACCAAACTCGTAGAAGGTGTGATAAGGTATGTGACAAGGCACGCGAGGCAATGCCCAGGATAGGATTCTACTATTTTGCTGATCCGGACTGGTGGTAACACATAGCAGCTACTACCGCCCACATCGAGACACACTCCCAAATCAAAGGTGAACCCAATCAAATCGTAAAGTAATTGTCACGATCCGAAATTCGACAGTCGAATACAAGTGAGGTATTTAGTGTCAATTTTCGAACATTGAATTTCAGATCGTGACAGTGGTAGAATGGTATTGAAGAAATGTATCTGATAGGAGGAATGACCTCACTTGGCCCGACGTGGCTCCTGTTTTAGACACATCAAGCTAACTTGCAGGAGCCAGAGTTGCGCTAATACCTCATATAGGATCGTCGCCAAACCATCCTTCTTCGTTCTAGAATCTCCACCACGTACATAGTTGCTAAAGTGGTTTTTGGTATTGGCAGAGAGTATGACAATATCTACTCCCTGTCTCATCTAAACGCTTATTTCACACCGTGGTCATTTTATAAAATCACTTTTATAATCGCTTTAAATAGTTCATACTTCATATCAAAATATCATATTCATTTCAAAAATAGCATAACTTTCTAAATCATATACACTTTCGAAATCATATTAAAGTATTCGCATTTGAATCCCTTTAATTTAAATCATAATAGTTCCAACTTACACAATTCAAAAAGGTTTATATATATTAAAATAGTTATAATTAAAAAATAGTTTATATTAAAAAATAGGTTATAGATTTAAAACAGTTTATATATTAAAGTAGTTTATATTAAAAGAGTTTATATCAAAAATAGTTTCAAGTTAGAATTGTTTTTTCAAATTTCACAAATCAATTCAAACGAACTTTAGTTCCAAAATTCAATTTAAATCAAATCTTAGTTCATCAATTACAAGTTAATTCAAATACCTAATAAAACCATTTTTAATTATATCGATTTCAAATCCAGATTTGAAATACAAATTTAAACCGCTTCAAATTCATCGGATTTCAAGATTCAAATATCCAAACAATTCAATAATTTGATTCGATAAGTTACATTTATATTTCAAAAGTCAACTTTAACACTATTTAAATTTGAAATATTCCCTTAATCATTTCTAATAACATCTAAATAAAATCTCAATTTACAAATTAAAATTAAAATCAATAATTAAACAATTGACTTCAATCTTATTTAATTCTAAAAACATTCACCTAATCCCTTTCATAATCATTTAAATAAAACTCAAATTACATATTTAAATTAAAACTAAATATTCAATTTCAATTTATTTAAATTCGAAAAAATTCGTTTAGTCACTTTTAATCAAAACCAAGTTATCGAGTTATAAATTCTGTATCTTTAAAATTTCAAATCAATAAGTTTCAAATCATATTTATTCAATTCTTAAATAAATCAAATTAAAGATTGGTTTTAACTTATATTTCCAACCTAATTTATTAAAGTTATTACAAATCTATTTTTAAAATATAATTTTAAATAAATACTTAAACATAATATATATTAATTAAATTAAATTTTATTAAATTAAATCTTATTTTATATATTTATAATAATAAAGTTATAAGAAAATCTTAAATATTATATTTCAAAACTAACTTATAAAATTAAAATTTCCAAAACATATAATTTTAAAAATCTAAAATTTTCACATATATAAAATAAAATTCGTATATTATATTTTAAAAATCAATATTTATTGAAATCCATATATTTCCTTTCAAAACCTTAGAAATCGTTTTTCAAAAATAGACCCACGGTGTCCGTATAAAATTCTCTATCCTATGGTCAAGTGATACGGATATTTATCATTACAATCTGCAATTTGAATTTAATATTGGTACATATCATTTCAACCCGCAATCCCAAAATTCAAAATCAATGAAAATCGCTTGGGTTTATCATTTTAACCCATAACGATTTTTCCTAATCTATAATATCATTCGGGTAAGTATCGTTTCAGCTCATAGGGAATTTCTAAACTAATTGAGAACTTGCAGTGTGATAGCAATAAAATAATAATATAACATGACATAGCATATCAATGACAAATATGATCATAATTAACCATTTACATAAAATATATATACTAATAGGTTATTGGTGTCAATATTGTCAATTAACATCGATGAACTAATGCAAATAATAACAGATCATATTTAATATTTAAATAACTAACAGCTTAAATTTAACAACATATTTCAATCCTCATTTCATGTGAATTGAATTTACCAAATATGAGAATGTTAATCGTAAGTGATCTCTCACATTTCGAGGCTAGAGAAAAAAACGAGAATGGGAAGCACGGACACAGATACGCACGAACAAGCTAGAATTGAGGAAATAATCTTCGAATAACAACAATAACAAGCAAAGCAAGATAGACGAACTTGGATTGAATGAAAATACAATATATATATAATCTTTTTTAAAAAAATTAATATTCAATTAAAACGCATATCAAAATAAAATCTCTCTCTCTATATATTTTAAAATCAATACTAAATTTAAAGGCATATAAAAATAAAATAAACCTTTATATTATCTTTGAAAATCAAAACAAATAAAATAAAACCTTTATAATCATTACATATTATATTTCAAATCATAGTTTCTTAAAATACATGTCGAAATCATTATATATATTATATTTTAAAAATCTATATATATTTTAAAATTCAATATAGCTATATAATATATTTTGAAATCTATATATATTCAAAATTCAAATATAAATATACATAAAGAAAGAGGATAAGATGGCTGCTAGATCATGGGGAGTGGTAATGAGGCACTGGTATTAGGCAGTTGACAGTTTGCTCGGCTGGAGGGGAAGACTTCGGTTCAAGTGCTTGGCTGCGACAACATGGTGGAAGAGAGGGTGACTGGAGCAGTGAATCGATGGTGGAAAGGTGGTCTGTCTAGGCTACTTGCTTTTTTTCCTTTTTCTCATGCGGCTGCTGTGTACGTCAGGAAGGCTCGAGTTCTGGCATGGAAGTTGTTTGTTGCGGCTGTTAATGGGTTTGGGTGTGGCTTCGGCAGGCCGAGCAGTTGGATAGTGGGATCGGAGCAAGGGGCATAGCTGTCAGTTCGGTGGCAAAGCTGTGGGGTTTAAAAGGGAAGTGGCGAAGGCTGACGGAAGATGGACAGTGGTGTGGTCGAAGTGGAGATGGCTGCTAGCATGTACGGCAGAGGCCTGAGGTTGTAGGCGGATCTGGAAGGAGATGGACTGGTGCAGTGATGTGCACGATAATATCCATATTTTATCTATTATTATTTAAATAAATGGTTATTTTTGTGCATGTGTCAATTTGAGAATTTTTTACTTGGACATTTTTTATAATTTTTATAGAAAATTTTAATGCATATGGAAGAGGGTTTCATAAAGATATATGCATGCATAAGAAAATACAAAGGAATGAAGAGGAAATAATTCAAGCTCATGATCACGTAGAACCCCACCCACTTACCTAAATCTACAATTAGAAGCTAAATGACAACTAAATGGAGATTAAAGCTTCATGCACTTTTAATAATGGATTAATTGTGGCTAATGGTTACTTGATGGTCACACTTCCAAAAAGGTATTTTAGAAAGCATCCTAAAAATTGAATTAGGGTTTATGCATGTATAAATAGTCGTCTTATGTACATGTAAATATCTTCTACTCTTTGAAAGTAGATAGGAAATCAAAATGAAAGTTGTAAGCTCTATGTTTCATGAAATAAAAATGGCTTCCTAGCCTCATTTTTTTTCTATTTGTTTTTATTTATTTTCATTTTTATTCTTATGCTCTCTTTTATTTCATGTTCATAGCTTAGATTTACATTTATGCACTTAGTTTCGTTCATTTCCTTCTAGTAGTTAATCTTCTTTTTCTTTGTTTATTTTCTACTTTATTCTATTTTCAATATTGAAATTTCTATGTGTTGAAATGATAACACAAATGAGAGGCTAAATCCCTACAATTTAGGGGCAATGAAGCTTTCTTTCATCATGTAGATTCAACATAATTTTTTATGTATGATCTCTTTGGTGCTTGGATGTTTATGTTTGTTTGTGTTTTATGTTGAATTTGATAGCCTACTTTGGTCATAACAAATAGGCTATGCTTATATCCTTAATCACAAATTGTCTCTTCATCTAAACATATGATCATGGCAATGAAGTGAAGTTTTGATTTTAATTTGATGAACTATGTTACTAATTAATAGCAAATAAGATCATGCTTAAACTAGATTTTAGTTTCATTCTCTATGCCTTGTTTCATGAGAATTGAAAAAGTAGGACTACATTTGTATTATAGTTTGATGGTTTGATTTGCGTTAATTAATACCTCAAATAAGACATGCTTATGATAAATACAAAACTAACCCTACTTAAAAAAATCATCATTTGATTTTATCTTGATTTACGTGAAAAATATATGAAAATGGATTTGTCTTTAAATTGAATTTTAATCACATAGTTTTCAATCTCAACATTTGTTAGCTTTCTAGTTTTCAAAACAATCTCCACTTTCGGTTTAATTTGATTGGTTAGAAATTTAAAATCTAACAATTCCCTGCGGATCGACCCGTACTCACTACGTACTAACTTCTGTATGCCGTGCGCTTGCGGTATAAATTTTAGTTTGAAATTTATCGACTATTTTTAAACCAATAAAAAATTAGCCGTTAAACAAGTTTTTTGCGCCATTGCCGGGAATTGTTTTGATTTTATTTTCTATTTTTCGAATTATCTTGTTTGATTTTGTTGTGTGTTTGTTTTATATGTTAACTTGCATTTAAAAAAAAATGTGTGTGTTGTTTGTTTTTTATTTTCGATTTGTTGTGTGCTTGTTTTCCCGTCTATTTTCATTTGGCATTTGCATCTCTTCATTAAAAAAAAAAGACAAACACAATTTCAAAACAAAATCATTTTTCATTTGCATTTACACTTTTACGTTTACAATTTTTTTCTTTTCTTTCATTGTCTTCTTTTGTTTACATTTTCAAACAGTAAAAATAATACAACAAGTTTCTTTGCCTGCACAGTGCTCCTCTGCATATCATTGTGCATATAATACTCTGCCTTCATGTAAAAAAATTTCTACCTGCACATTACAAAACTTTGCCCCAACAAACTGCCCCCCTGCTGTACTGTCTTCACCGGCCTCTCTCTGTCACCTCACCATTTCCTCCTTCACCTCAACAGCCCACTTGAACTGCTACACACGACCGATACATACATTCAAACTCCCATGCAAACTTCTTCATCAACAAACATCTCCAAACATCCATCACAGCAACTTCAAAACCATTCAAACTGATGTCCATCCCACAGCAACACAAACCACCCACAGTTCTACGGCTCATCACACTGCCTCTACTTCACCCTCACTGCTGACCATCAGACCACATACCATCAATCTACCATCCATCAGCAGCAACAAACCCACCTTCCACTCAAAAGACCACTTCTGCCATACAACAGCCTCCTCCCCCTGACTGCACTGCCCTGTGCATCAATATCACCCCATACATACTTCACATTAACCGCCTTAAACAACCATAACACCATCGACAAGCAAGGAATAAGTTCTTCTGCCCAAAAACCATACCAACCAGTCACAAATATCTCAAAACCTCGGCCATATCACTTCACCACTGCTCTGCAAAATATTCGCCACTGCCATACATCCTCTACCAAATACCTCTAAATATCCACTACATCATTACTGACATACGCTCTTCCACAATACAAACGTCAAACTTCCAGCAACGCAACAGTTCATTCACCTGAAACGCAACTACCCTGTCAACTGCTACTTACATAAAAACCTGTCATCACTGCCTCGCACCCACTCCTTTCATTTACAACAGCTTCCTTCACTTCAACAAGCGAAATACAAACTGCATCAACTGTTTCAGACTCCTACACATTCATACTACCTTCAAAACAATAATTGCCTACAGACTTCCAAACCATCCTCTACAGTAGTTGCTTCGACCACTTCCTGCCCTGACTACATTCATAGACCCACACTTCATCCTCAAACTTCATTCTAAAAACAACTGAATCATCCAAATCATCGAACAACATCCTTCCTCGAGAATAGCTTCACACTGCCTGCAACAACTCACGACTTCCTCCAAAAAAAACTCACTCGCCACCATTCGCCTGAAACAGCCAATGTACTCCGAACCCCACACTTCTCCAAATCAATCGCGAACCCATCAGCAAGCCATCACCTTCGACGCCTGCATCTCCACAAACCCAAATTCAAAAACAATCAACAAACGCCTTCACCCAAAAGCCTGCATCCGCTTCCAATCACCACCCAAATTTCATTGCGACCACCCATCTTCAACCGCATACGAAACTGCACTTCCCCCTCACTTCGCGAAAATCGCCGAACCAGGAACCGTGATCATTAATTTTGGTTTTGAAATTTTTTGGGACAAGCAATTGAATTTTGTTTGCTTCAAGATTAGGATAGCAGGATCTTTGTTTTAAAAAAATTCTTTGTTTCGGCCGGGTTAAAAGTTTAGTGCGTGAATTTTTTTTATTTCTTTTCTTTGTTTAAACTTTGTTTTGTTTTAATTTTCTAAGTCCATCCATATTAAAAAAGTGTGCTTTCTTTTAATTTTGTTATGTTTTATCATAAAAAAGGGTTTTTGATCTCACTTGGATAAAAAAAATAATTGCTTTTGTTTTCGTTTTAACCTAAAACAAAGTTGTTTTAGTGTTTCCTTTAAAAAAATAATAATGATAATAATAAAAATAATTCTTTGTTTTCCTTTTCCATTTATTTTTCCTTTTCCGTTTGTTTGTTTTTATCTTTGAAATAAAAAATTCGTTTGCCTTTTTTTTGAAAAAATATATATATCAAATTGTCGTATTTAATTTGTCCTGTTTTACTTATTTTGTTCCTTTGATATATAAAAAACTGTATATATCTTGTTTTTATTTTCAGGTTGCAAAAGCAGAATATCAAACAGAAGAAGTGCTTGCCAAAAATAATTGTTTGCTTGCTTGCTTAAAAGAAGATCGCCGCTTAAAAGTAAATTGCTAAATAATCTACACACTCTGGTATCGTGCCCTTATCCGTTGTTTTTATTTGAATTGCATTGTTAATTGCTTGCATTTTCATTTATATATAAAAAAAAATTCAAAATCCAAAAACAAAATCAAACTTCATATTAGTTGCATTGTAAATTCACATTTAATTTTTGTTTTGCATTCATCTCATCTTATTTTCTTTTCTAAGGGAAATACCCCAATTCACGTAAGATGAGCGATTTCACCACCCTTTCTTTAGCCCACAAACGCATTTCATCGTAGAATTTGACCAATAATAATGGTTAGACATTCGACTTAAGGGTGTCGTGAGCTCATCTAGGGCTTCATTGTATCTTCACAATTGTTTTCTTTGAATAATTTTATTTCTTGGTGTCTAGGTTACGGTAGAGTAATAATCATTTCTAAACATTATGATGATTCGTAAATATTGTAGTAGTTGTTCCTTTGAATGTACTTAAACCTTCGGCTGCATTGCTATGGTGATCCGTGGTGCACCGATAAGCCATGCCTGTTACGTGACTGAGAAATATTTTTGTTGATTTAAGACAAAGTGTGATTATACAATTTTGGGTTAGGAGCTACTAAGAACAGAAAACTGTAATTAAGTCCTTTGCATTCATTTAGCTGCATTAGTTCATGCATATTTAAAAAAAAAAATCCAAAATCCAAAAAAATTTGTAATTTTACTTTAGTTTTTAATACCGAAAGAAATCTCCTTTCCTTTTATAGTTTCAATCAGAAACAAAAGTCCAAAAAAAATATAAAATCATTTCGGAAACAAAAAAATTTGAAAATTCAAAAACATAAACAAAATAAAATTTCCATTTTGTAAAAACAAAAAAATACTTTTGGTAAATATTTGAAAATTCAAAAACAAAAAAAATTACAAAAAAGTACAAAATTTTGAAACGACAAAAAAAATCAAACTTCTCTTTTGAAATAAATTTCATTTGGTAAATATTTTTCTTCCTTTAAAAGAAAACAAAAAACAAAATTTTCACTTCATTTTTCAAATCTTCTTTCATTCTCTAAACTCGATTCTAACTTCTTTCTCTTCTCAACTTTCACTTGTGCATGAGTACTTGGACTCGTGACACAACAACAAATCGTTGGACTCGCGACTCAACAACTAATCGTTTAACTCGAACAGACAATCCTCCCTAAATGGAGAACAAAAATGCCCCTCGTACTCTTATAGATAGAATCATTCCCGATAGAGTTTCTATTCCATCTTCATCATGTTACCCGCCCCTACGGGTAACCATTTCGAAATTAACTCAACCATATTGCCACAGTATCGAAATTTGGCAATTCCGAACATGATGACCCATACATCTTTTTGACTAAATTCGAAAAAGTTTGCGCAACCATTAAACTCCAAAAACTTTTCGATGACAGAATCAAACTTTGATTAATCTTATTCGCTCTTACGGTTTACGCTGAAAAATGGTTGTACAGCTTACCATCGAAGTCAATTAAAACTTGGGAAGAATTCGTAAAAGCTTTCTTAAAAAAGTTCTATCCCTTGAAAAAAATGAGTAGAATCCGAGACGAAATTGTAAATTTTCATCAATTCAGTGGAGAACCATTCGGAAAATATTTTGAAAGATTTAAAGAGCTTTTGATAAAATGTTCACACCATAATTTTGAAAAGTGGACAATTTGCCAAATCTTATACGATAGACATGAAATCAGCTCACGAACCATGCTCGAATCAATGTGCCAAGGTAAATTTCTTGCCCAACATCACGACGATGCTTAGAAATTTCTTGAAAACCTCACTGAAAAATCATCCCAATGGGAACGTTCGAACGAAAAATCAATTTACTCACGATCGAGTGCACACGCGATAGGATCTTCTTTTGTTTTGGAAGCTAAGATCGACGTAATCATTAAAAATTTCGATAACGTTTTCTCATCGAATAATATGAACCAAGCTTTCCAACTGATATGTTATTAATGCAACGATCCTAATCATATAGCCGATCAATGCCCTAATTCTGTCGAACAAATCAATGCTCTCAATAAAGCCAAAAATGACCCGTTTTCTCCAACGTACAACGCTGGTTGGAGAAATCATCTGAATTTTGCATGGAACCAAAACAATCCCAACACGAATACGGTTCGTCCCAATTTTCAAGCATTCCCGAATAATGCTTCAAATCCTCCCTTTCAGCCCAATAATTTTCAACCAAACTTTGCGGGTCCATCTACTAATCAACCGCAATAATCAAATTTTCAACCAAATTCTGCTCATCCTCCCCAAGACGATAAATGTTTAAGTTCATTTGAGAAAACTCTTGAAACGTTGGCTAAAGCAACTACACAAAGCCTTCAATCAAACAGTAATTTGCAAAATTTATTGACCCCATATATGCAAAACACAAACCAATCAATTGCAACACTTGAAATGAAAATGGGTCAATTAGCCACGTATGTAAGTGAACACGAACAAGGAATATTTCCAAGTTAGCCCATTCAAAATCCTAGAAATAAACGCAAATTCAAATCAAGCCCATGTTGTTCAAGGTAGCGATGTCACCCAAATGAATGATATCGCAACTCTACATTCCGGTAAACAATTCGATAATCATGTCGTTAATCCAAATGATTTACCGAAAACTTCTATCGACGCTTCTAAAACAATCAACGAATCTGAACAGAACGTGGAGCCAGATGTTGAATCGAATGCCAATCAAAATTATTCTTCTACTCGAGTAGACCTGCCTACCGAGTTTCATGTTCCATTTCCACATCGTCTTCAACCAAAGAAACACTCGGACCAAATGGAAAAGATGTTGGAAATTTTTACACAAGTGAAATTAACATCCGCTTCTTGACAACGTTCAGCAAGTCCCCAGGTACGCATAATTTCTTATGGACTTGTGCACCTAAAAGCTACAGACTCAAGTGCCTAAAAAGGTATTCTTAGCCGCCAGTTTGAGTGAAGTCTTGTCGCAATCCATGCTCCTCAAATAAAAAGATCCTGGTTGCCTTACGATTTCGTGTACAATTGGAGATAGGACGATTAACAAATGCTTGATAGACTTAAGTGCGAGTGTCAATTTGATTCCATATTTCGTGTACGAAAAATTAGGCTTAGGTGAGCTTAAACCCATAAAGGCCACACTTCTATTCGCCAATCGTACCATTAAGAAGCATGTGGGAGAAATCAAGGATGTGCTCATTCGAGTAGGGCAATTCATATTCCCCATTGATTTTATCAATCTCTAAACACAACCATGATAAATCCCACGAGTCAAATTCCATTGATTTTAAGCCGACCATTCTTAGCCACCTCAAATGCCTTAATCAATTGTTGTAACAGTTCGATGAAAATCTCTTTTAGAAACATGACTTTGCATCTCAATATTTTCAATCTTGAAAGCCAATCGAACGAACCTCATGACCAAATGTTGGAAGTCAGTGTCATTCGCAAAAACTTTGAAAACGAGACACTTGACCTTAACAACGAACGCAAAGCTGAATGTGAAAAATTGTTTCACGAAATCCCCAATGGGAGTGAATACACTCTTCTCTTTGAATCGCTTCTAGTTGAGTCCGAATCTCAACCCAATTCTTTGATCGAAAAACTCCCAAAGTTGGACTTCAAACCACTTCCCGATCACCTTAAGTACGCATACTTAGGTGAAAACGAAACTTGTCCTGTCATAATTCTAACGATCTTTCTCTTGACCAAGAAACTTCTCTTCTCTCCACTCTTTCGAAAAAAGAGTTAAGCGATTGGATGGTTGATTACCAATATTAAAGGAATTAGTCCCGCTCTTGTTCAACATCGCATCCATTTAATCGATGGTTCCAAGCCTGTTCGTGATGCGCAACGAAGGCTTAATCCAGAAATGAAAGATGCGGTGCGTGATGAAATTCTTAAACTTCTCGAAAACAAAATCATTACCCAATCTCTGATAGTTCATGGGTTAGCCAATTTACGTTGTACCGAAAAAGTATGGGCTAATTATTGTCAAGAACGATTCAAACGAACTTATTCCAACTCGTACTCAAAAGGGTTGGTGTATTTGCGTTGACTATCAAAAACTAAATGCCGCAACACGAAAAGATCACTTTCCTCTTCCTTTCATTAACCAAATGCTCGAACGTTAACCGGCCATGAATTCTACTTCTTCCTTGATGTTTATTCCGGTAATAACCAAATTCCAATTGCTCCCGAAGATCAAGAGAAAACGAGTTTAATGTGTCCATTTTGTACCTTTGCCAATCGACGTATGCCATTCAGACTTTGTCACGCTCCTACTACTTTTCAATGATGCACGGTTGGCATTTTTCCGACATGATTGAACGCTTTCTAGAAGTTTTTATGGATGATTTCTCTGTCTTTGGCGATTCTTTTTTCGAATGTTTACACCATCTCGAGTTGGTTCTAAATCGATGTAGAGAAAAACATCTGACATTGAATTGGAAAAAATGCCACTTTATGGGCAAACAAGGCATAGTCCTTGGACATGTCATCTCAAATAAAGGCATTGACGTAGATAAAGCGAAATCGATGTCATTGCAAACCTGCCCATTCCCAAATCTGTTAAGGACATTCGATCATTTGTAGGACACGCTGGCTTTTGCCGATGCTTTGTGAAAGGCTTTAGCAAAATCGCTCGTCCTTTAATGAATCTTCTTGGAAAAGACGCTCCTTTCGATTCTAACTCCGATTGTAACTCTTTTTTGAAATGTCTCAAAAATGAACTCATTTCTGCTCCAATCATCTGCGCACCCAACTAGGATGCCCCATTTGAAATAATGTGTGATGCTTTGCACTTTGCAGTTTGTGCTGTCTTAGAAAAATATCAACAAGATCCTTCACATTATCTACTACGTGAGATAACTTTAAACGATGCTCAATTCAACTACACAACAACTGAAAAAGAGCTTCTAGCTGTCGTTTTTGCGCTCGAAAAGTTTCGACTTTACTTGATTGGTTCACACATCACGGTCTACACTGACCATACTGCTCTTCGATACCTTTTTGCCAAAAATGATGTTAAAACCCATTTGATTCATTAGATCCTTATACTTCAAGAATTTGACCTTACAATCAAAGACAAAAAAGGATCCGATAATGTCATAGCCGATCACTTGTCTCGTCTTTCGAACACATCATCTTCTTTGCCAATCAATGAAAACTTCCTCGATGAACAACTTTTTTCAATTTCTATCGATCCATGGTACACCGATATAGTAAACTACTTAGTCACTAAAGAAACTCCCTCATCTTGTTCCAAATAGGGCAAAAGAAAATTCATGTCCCAAGTGAAATACTTCTATTGGGATGATCCATACTTGTTTAAATATTGTCTCGACCAAATTATCCAAAGTTGCATTCTGAATAATGAGATCAACAGTGTTCTTTCATTTTCCCATGATCAAGCGTGCGGTGGACATTTCGGTCCTCAAAAAACAGCAAAAAAGATGCTTCAGTGTTGTTTTTATTGGCTTTCTCTTTTAAAAGACTCATTCGAATTCTGCAAAACTTGCAATCGAAGTCAAATGCTTGGACGAATTTCTCGACGAAATTCGATGCCTCCAAACCCCATTCTTACGATCGAAATCTTTGAAGTTTGGGGTATCAACTTTATGGGACCTTTTTCCAATTTATTTGGAAACTTGTATATCCTTCTCGTTGTCGATTACGTCTCAAAATGGGTCAAAGCCATTCCTTTTAAAACAAACGACCATAGAATTGTTGTGAAATTTCTCAAAGAAAACATCTTTTCGAGGTTCGGCACACCTCCCACAATAATCAGAAATAACGGAACCCATTTTTGTAACTGTTCTTTTGAAACTTTAATGAAATAATACTCGATAACCCACAAGTTATCCACTCCGTATCATCCTCAAACTTTTGGCCAAGTAGAAGTTTCAAATCGGAAAATAAAACAAATCTTGGAGAAAACTGTTAACAAATATCGAAAAGACTGGTCTCAGAAATTGACCGATGCGGTTTGGGCTTATCATACTGCTTTTAAAACGAACCTTGGGATGTCCCCATTTTGCTTAGTTTATGGGAAATCTTGTTATTTACCCATTTAAATCTAACACAAAGCGTTGTGGGAAATAAAGAACTTAAACTTTGATCTTGAGAAAGCTGGTGAAAACCGAAAAATACAACTCAATGAACTAGAAGAAATTAGGGACGACGCATATGAAAATGAGAAAATTTACAAAGAAAGAACAAAAGCTTTTCATGACAAGTCAATCATAAGGAAAACGTTTTCGCCTAACCAAAAAGTTCTTTTATATGACTCAAGACTTCATTTATTCCCTGGGAAACTTAAATCAAGATGGACCGGACCATTTGTGGTACGAACTGTTTTCCCACATGGTGTCATAGAAATAGAAAACACCAGGGATGGATTGATTTTCAAAGTCAACCGTCATCGTTTGAAACTTTTCTTGGAATTGCCAAGTAACCAAGAGGAGGAGTTCATAATCCATCATGAGCCAAGCTATGTTTAGTAAGAATGTTAACCCTCTTTTGTAAATATGTATATATTTTTCCCCTTACACTCAATATATCGTACACTGACCGTGGGGACATAGTCAAAATTAAGTGTAGGGGAGTCTCGTTTTAATTTTTTAGTTTTTTTTTTGAATTTTCATTTCCCTTTATCTTAAAAAATCAAAATTTATAAATCTCAAAAATATTTTCCTTTTGGTATTTTGATTTATTTTTGAAGAAACGCTATAGGATAAGTATAAGTTTTGGTTAACAAATTGAAATTTTTAAAAATTTATTTGTGTTAAAAAAAGTAAAATTGAAGTTTGATTATAAATAACAAGGGTTTAACTGTTAGTCCATGAGATGATGGTTTTGATGACAACAACCTTAAAATAGATTATAAAATATAAATACTAATAGTATAAGTTTAGATATATATGTATATGCAGGATTTAACCTTGCAGGCAACAAAAATAAAGACTGTACAATATAGAGATTCAAGATATCAAGATTGAAGACTCATGAGTATCAAGATTATCAGGAGTTCAAGAATTCAAGTAATTTATTCATTAATTAGAAAATTTTGTTAAAACTCCTAGAAAAGCACTGGCATCATAAAATCCAATTTATTCGTGGAATGGAATCCACCATGAGCTCGTTAAAGGGATGGAACCCTAAATAGGATGGAACCAGCGAAAAATCTAGTGGAACATTGTTTTGTATCCGCTAACCTTTATTCAAATGATTTTACAAAAATTATCTTGTTTTCAAAATGATTTCAAAACTTTCCTTTTAAAAGATTCAAAAACCTCTATCCTGATTTTAAATAATTTTATCCTCAAAATCATCTTTAATTTCAAAGTCAAATTACTCCTGATTTTAAATTATCTTTTAATATAATACATTTAACTTTTAAATATTTATACTTAGATTTAAATATAAAATTATAGTTAAATTATATATATATTATTCTCTATATTGACTTATGAATTTTAACTATAGTCAAGTATATTTTATAAAGTTTAAAATAGTTTAATATAAGATAAAGGTTATTTTCAAAGAAAATCAAATCATCAAAAAATGCTTTGGGATGTCGACATACTCATGGTGACCATGCCGACATGGTGTCAATTGAGTTCAAAATTTCAATTTCAAAAGAAGTGTCTATTCGCCATAACTCTTCACGAATGGACATGGCTGTTGTACTTCTATAAATAGGGGTCAGTTTCAACGAATTTTAACATTAAGATTTTCTGGTTTTTCACTCCTCTTCTTCTTCCACTTTTCTTAATACATATTCTTACCATTACTCTGCCGAAATCTACATTGAATCGAACTCGATCATTCGTAGTTTGATTCTCTATCACTATCTCAACAAGATCCTCGGTCTATTCAGGGTTATAGACTTTTTGTGATCAACTTAGCGAGAAAAGGTGTGATTGTAGCCTTGAAAATCAATCAAGCATGAGAAGGTGTGATTGTAGCCTTGGGAAATCAATTGGGTGAACTTGTTGCCCGTAAAATCAAGTGGGTGAACTTGTTGCCCGGAAAATCAAGTATCTCTACCTAGAGAATTATGATTCTGGAGGGTGTACCTCGTAGCCTTGAAACCGAGGGTGTAATTGTACAATTGCTTTTGAAAGGAAATCCATACTTGTGTGCGGGACTGGATGTAGGGTAGCTCTGAACCAGTATAAAATCCGGTGTGTTCTTTCCTTTACTGCGTTTTATTTTATTTCTACATTTGTGTTTGTTTCTATGATCATATCTGTGTCTGTATATTGCACACATTTGTGTTTAAATTAACATAAACTCAAAAGATTTAGTAATTCTTTATAAACACTATTCACCCTCCCTCTAATGTTAATCCTAGCCTTAAGATCCGTAATCCTCATTTCTCACAATTGGCATCAGAGCAAGGTTTTCAAAGTTTCATAATCTAATTTTTGAAGAAGTTTTAAAATGGCTATATTTGTTAATACTTGTTTAGAAATATTCAAATCATCATTGTTTCATGAGTCTGCATATAATCAATATTCAAATTCAAGTTATGTACCAAAATTGTTTGATGTGCAGGAATCATGCTTTATGGCTGTTGAGGAATCAATCCACAACGGACAAATTGTGCAGATCAGAAAGAACAAATGGATACTTGATAGTGGATGTCCTAGACACATGACTGGCAATCCAGATATACTGATTGATATTATATACAAAGACGGATGACTGGTTAACTTTGGAGACAATTCAAAAGGATATGTGATTGGCATCGGCAAAGTCGGTAATTCTGAAACTCCTACTATTACTAATGTTTTGCTAGTTAAGAATCTGAAACATAATCTGCTAAGTATAAGTCAACTTTGCTATAAAGGATATAAAATTAAATTTGAAAAAGATTAATGTCACATTGAAGATAATAATTCAACCATAATATTTGAGGGAGTCAGGAAAAAGAATATTTATATTCTTAGTATGAAAGTTTCAAATGATAACCTGTGTATGTTGGCAAATACAAGTGACCCTTGGATTTGGCGTAAGAGATTTGGGCATTGGAACTTCAAACTTTTATCTAGACTGTCAAAACATGATCTAGTAAGAGGTCTTCCTAAAAAAAATTAAAGTAGATAGTTTATGTGATGCATGTCAATTAGGATAACTTAGAAAAAGTTCCTTTAAATTAAAAGATATGATTTCAACTTCAAAACCTCTTGAATTACTTCATCTTGATTTATTTGGTCCACCTTAAATTTTGTCAATAAATCATAGTAAATATGTTTTTGTAATTGTAGATGATTATTCTAGATTTACATGGACAATATTTTTGAAACATAAAAGTGATACTTTTGAATGTTTTAAGACCTTTTCAAAAAGAATTCAAAATCAATTTTCTCTAAAAATTATAACTATTCGAAATGATCACAGTGATGAATTTGAAAATGAAAAATTTGAGGAATTCTGCAATAAAAAGGGAATAACTCGCAATTTTTCATTTCCAATAACTCCACAAAAAAACGGAGTAGTAGAACGTAAAAATAGGATGATTCAAGAGTGTGCGAGAACTATGCTTTCAGATAGTAATTTACCAAAGAATTTTTGGGCAGAAGCAGTTGCTACCGCCTGTTATATTTTAAATAGAATTTTAATTAGACCTTTAACTGATAAAACATCTTATGAACTTCTTTATTCAAAGAAACCCAAGGTATCTTATTTCAGAATTTTTGGAAGTAAATGCTTTATTTTAAATACAAAAGATAATTTAGATAAATTTGATCCTAAATCCGACAAAGGAATCTTTATCGGATACTCTAATAGAAGTAAAGCATACAGAGTGTTTAATTTAAAATCTAACACCATTGAAGAAACAACGCATGTTTCATTTGATGAAAATTTCAAAATTTTTGAAGATACAAATGATGAAGAGGATTTAATCACTCAAAATCAAGAATCAATTGAAACTAATAATGAAATTAATCATCCTAATAAAAGGACTAAACTTTTAAAAGATCATCCTATAGAAAATATACTGGGAGATATGCAATCTGTTGTTAAAACTAGAAATCAACTAAGTCAAATGAGTAATGTAGCTTTTATATCAACTACTGAACCCAAAAATCCAAAAGAAGCATTAACTGATGATTCATGGATTTTGGCTATGCAAGAAGAATTAAATCAATTTACTAAAAATGATGTTTGGGAACTTGTTCCTAGACCTGAAAATAAAACTATAATTGGTACTAAATGGGTTTATAAAAATAAAATGAATGAACAAGGAGAGGTAGTTAGAAATAAAGCTCGATTAGTCGCTCAAGGTTATTGTCAAGAAGAAGGAATAGATTTTGATGAAAGCTTTGCTCCCTTAGCAAGATTAGAAGCCATCAGGATTCTACTTGCTTTCGTATATCATAATAACTTCAAATAATTTCAAATGGATGTTAAAAGTACCTTTTTAAATGGATTTGTAAAAGAAGAAGTATATGTTGAACAACCACCACTTTTTGAAAATGATAAATTACCAAATCATGTTTACAAACTTAAGAAAGCTTTATATCGTCTAAAACAAGCTCCAAGAGCCTGGTATGATAAACTAAGATCTTATTTATTACAATCAAATTTTGAAATTGGTAAAGTAGATAATACTCTTTTTATTAAAAGAAATAAAAATGATATTCAACTAGTACAAGTTTACGTAGATGATATCATTTTTGGATCAACTAATTTTGAAATGAATAAAGAATTTTCTAAAATAATGACAAAAGAGTTTGAGATGAGTCATATGGGTGAATTAAATTTCTTTTTAGGATTACAAATAAAACAATTAGATAATGGTATCTTTATTAGTCAAGAAAAATATGCTAAAGACCTAATTAGTAAATTTGGTTTGACTACTGCAAGTGAAAAACCCACTCCCATGGCAACCAATGAGTACCTTAGTAAAGAAGATCTCTCGAAAGATGTAGATCAAAAATTATATAGAGGGATGATTGGATCACTACTCTATATTACTGCTAGTAGACCTGATATCATGCATAGTGTTTGTATCTGTGCCAGATACCGCTCCCAACCTAAAGATACCCACTTAAAAGCCGTAAAATGAATCATAAGATATGTTAAACACACATCTGATTATCGTTTATTTTACCCTAAAAATGATTCTTTTGACTTAATATCTTACTGTGATTTTGATTGTGCTGGTTGTAAATCAGACCAAAAAAGTACAGTGGGACTTGTCACTTTTTGTGGCATTCTCTGGTTTCCTGGCTTAGGAAAAAGCAAAACACAATTTCTTTATCAACAACTGTAGCAGAGTATATTTCTACTGCTTTGGCTTGTTCTTATGTAATATATATGCAACAAACTTTAAAAGATTATGGCTTAAATATCTCAAAATCACTAATTTATTGTGATAATACTAGTGCAATAAATTTATCCAAAAAAACTACTCAACATGCTCGAACTAAACATATTGATATCAGACATCATTTTCTCAGAGATAATATAAGTAAGGAAGTAGTTACTTTCGATTATATCAATTCCGAGAATCAAATTGCTGATATTTTAACAAAACCTTAAATGAATCAATATTTACTAAATTAACAAGAGAATTAGGTATTTGTTCAATAACTGAAATATAAAATATAAATATCCATTATAATAAATAATTAATACTAAAATAAATCAAATAGTAGAAACATAAAAGAGCATGTCGACATCCCCATATACCCATGTCGACATACAATGTTTTTATTTTTTTAAAAAATTTTCCCACCAAAATTCAAAAAATTGGTTTATATTCTTCTTATTTTCGAATTTTTGATCATTCTCTCTGTTCTCGTTCTATTCTATCTTCTGTAATAAATAAATCATGGCATCATCTACCAAATCAAACATAAAATCAACATTTTCATTCCCCTCTCCTACTTTTGGTCTATTTCAATGTACTACTCTCGCTCGTGTAACAAAAATGGAGGAGTCTCTGAAGGATGCACTTCAGATGACTGAAATTCAAGTGATTCAACTCCGTATGGCAAAGGAACAAGAGAGACAAGGCAAGATTCTTAGGAGTTTACAAAAATTTCTAATGGATAATCAAGCCAACCCTAACTTGGTTGATGAAGATTCTTCACTCAATCAAGAACAAGAGGCCAGCGAAAAGGAAGAAGAAGAAGAACTAATAGAAGAAGCACAAGCAGAAGATGACAACAAAGTCGTTTGCGTTGGAGAAGCGTGCTTTGATAAAGAGGGAAATCTTGTTGAACAACGTGGAAATTTCTGTTTCCACTATCCGCATTGTTCGATTCATAGATCTCCTATTTAGTTTCTTTTCTTTCTTCTCCATTGATTGTGTTTCTTTATGTTCTCTAAACGCTCATGTAAATACAACTTTATACGTAATGTGTGTTTTTATATGTTTTAATTATAAGTATTATCATGGATTTTAGTTAGAATAGTTGGTAGTAAGTTTTATTTTTAGATCTAAGTGTTGATTACTTATGATAACACTATCATTATAATCACATATCATAAGGTATTAGATTTAGGGGGAGTTATATAGTTTGGAGTTATAAAGTTTAGAGTTTGTTTTTGTTGATGACAAAGGGGGAGAAGTATAAAATAGGGTAATTAGGGCATAAATTAAGGGGAAGTTACTAGGATAAAAGTAATATTTTATAAACAAAGGTTGTCATCATCAAAAAGGGGGAGACTGTTAGTCCGTGAGATGATGGTTTTGATGAAAACAACCTTAGAATAGATTATAAAATATAAATACTAACAGTAGATGTTTAGATATATATGTATATGCAGGTAACAAGAATGAAGACTGTACAGTATAGAGATTCAAGATATCAAGATTGAAGACTCATGAGTATCAAGATTATCAAGAGTTCAAGAATTCAAGTAATTTATTCTTTAATTAGAAAATTTTATTAAAACTCCTAGAAAAGTACTGGCATCTTAAAATCCAATTTATTCATGGAATGGAATTCACTTCCAGTCCGTTAAAGGGATGGAACCCTAAGTAGGATGGAACCTACGAAAAATCTAGTGGAACATTGTTTTGTATCCGCTAACCTTTATTCAAATGATTTTACAAAAATTATCTTGTTTTCAAAATGATTTCAAAACTTTCCTTTTAAAAGATTCAAAAACCTCTATCCTGATTTTAATTAATTTTAGCCTCAAAAATCATCTTTAATTTCAAAGTCAAATTACTCCTGATTTTAAACTATCTTTTAATATAAAATATTTAAATTTTAAATATTTATATTTAGATTTAAATATAAAATTATAGTTAAATTCTATATATATTATTCTCTATATTTACTTATGAATTTTAACTATAGCCAAGTATATTTTATAAAGTTTAAAATAGTTTTAATATAAGATAAAGGTTATTTTCAAAGAAAATCAAATCATCAAAAAATGCTTTGGGATGTCGACATACTCATGGTGACCATGTCGACATGGTGTCAGTTGAGTTCAAAATTTCAATTTCAAAAGAAGTGTCTATTCGCCATAACTCTTCACGAATGGACATGGATGTGGTTCTTCTATAAATAGGGGTCAGTTGCAACGAATTTTAACATCAGATTTTTTTGGTTTTTCACTCCTCTTCTTCTTCCACTTTTCTTAATACATATTATTACCATTACTTTGCCGAAATATACATTGAATCGAACTCGATCATTCGTAGTTTGATTCTCTATCACTATCTCAATAAGATCCTCAGTGCTATTCAGAGTTATAGGCTTTTTGTAATCAACTTAGTGAGAAAAGGTGTGATTGTAGCCTTGAAAATCAATCAAGCATGATAAGTTGTGATTGTAGCCTTGGGAAATCAATTGGGTGAACTTGTTGCCCGTAATATCAAGTGGGTGAACTTGTTGCTCAGAAAATCAAGTATCTCTACCCAGAGGATTGTGTCCGGAGGGTATACCTCGTAGCCTTGAAATCGAGGGTGTAATTGTACAATTGCTTTTGAAAGGAAATCCGTACTTGTGTGCGGGACTGGATGTAGGGTAACTCCGAACCAAAATAAAATCTGGTGTGTTCTTTCCTTTACTGCTTTTTATTTTATTTCTGCATCTGTGTTTGTTTCTGTGATTATATCTGTGTCTGTATATTGCACACATCTGTGTTTAAATTAACATAAACTCAAAAGATTTAGTAATTCTTTATAAACACTATTCACCCCCCCTCTAGTGTTAATCCTAGCCTTAGGATCCGTAATCTGCATTTCTCACATTAACTAGTATATAGGAAGGCTCATATGTGTTAACTATGAAGTATGTTCTAATTGAAAATCTTTGTTTAAAAAAGTTGTAAATTTAAAGTAAAGGATACAACATTTTTTCTTCTAAGTTAAATGGTGCTAAGATGATTTTGCAAAACTCTCTCTTTCTAAAAAAAATAATAGAAAAAACACACAAAAAAATATAAGTAAAAAACATTTGTATATATGTATATATTTTTAACGTTTACAATCGATTAGAGTTCACACTTATGTGTTCACCCGCCATGTTGTGTACCCTTCTCACGTAAGCCCAAAAGACAGTGCACGATCGGTATATCTGGTCTCGGTTTATTTGAGTTAGGTGTATGTATATAAAAAATCTTTTTAATAATGCCTATAGTCGATAAATGTTCACACTTATTTGTTCACTCGCCACGCTCTGTATTCCCCTCACATCTGTCCACAAGACAGTACACGGGTAATATATCTGGCCTTAGTTTATCCGAGTTAGGCATATGTAAATATTGTAATATAAATTAAATTTTCAAAAAAAAATAGAGAGAGAGTAAGCAATTGAAATCTAAGCACTATTTTTACTCGTTTGATTTAACTTGTTATCGAAAAGAAACGAGAATATCACTTTGACAAACTTTGATAATCAACTAAGGATCCATTTCATAACTTCATTATGTTATCAACCGAAGCAACTAGCCAACCTACTGTATGTTTGTTATGATAACTCAATTTTAGTTGGAAATTTTGATGACTAAATGTCTTAAAGTTTCAAGATAATGACTAAAACCTATATTTAACTTATACATTTCGATTTGAAAGTGAATCCTTCATTTGTAAATACTTTCGAAAACTTGCATTCATCCCATTGTAAATAAATCTTGCACTTTGTAAATATTTTCACTTTGCATTTGAATTTTGTGGGTAGTATCTTCTGAAAACCCTCACGAGACAACACTCGTCCTACTGGGGACATCCAGAGGTTTAACGGCTTATTGTATACGCTCAATGCAATCGTGCTCCGTGTGAAAACGGATTTATCTTAGTTTTCCTTTATTCGAGGATGAATAAAGAGATAAGTGTGGAGGTATTTGATATGCACGTAAATGTGCATATATTTACATCCATATTTTATCTATTTTTATTTAAATAAATGTCATATTTGGGCATTTTAACATGTTTGAAACCTAAATTCAATTATTTTCAAAGCATCATATATTCATCTTCACTCAGGTGCAAAATAGTCATTTTTGTGCATGTGTCAATTTGAGAATTTTTACTTGGACATTTTTTATGATTTTTATAGGAAATTTTGATACATATGAAAGAGGGTTTCATGAAGATATATGCATGCATAAGGGAATACAAAGGAATAAAGAGAAAATAATTCAAGCTCATGGTCATGGAAGACACCACCCACTTACTTAAATCTACAATTAGAAGCTAAATGACAACTAATGGAGGTTAAAGCTTCATGAACTTTTAATAATGGATTAATTAGTGGCTAATGGTTACTTGGTGACTACACTTTCTAAAGGACATTTAGGAAGCACCCTAAAAATTAAATTAGGGTTTTATGCATGCATAACTAGCCATCTTATGTACATGTAAATATCTTTTATTCTTTGAAATTAGTTAGAAATTAAAATCAAAGTTGTAAGCTATTTGTTTCATGAATAAAAATGACTTCCTAGCCTCTTTCTCTTCTATTTTCTACTTGTTTTTATTTACTTTCATTTTTGTTCTTATGCTTTCTTTTATTTCATGTTCATAGCTTAGATTTACATTTATCCACTTAGTTTAGTTCATTTCCTTCTAGTAATTATTCTTCTTTTTCTTTGTTTATTTTCTACTTTATTCTATTTTCAATGTTGAAATCTCTATATGTTAAAATAATAACACAAATGAGAGGGTAAATCCGTACAATTTAGGGGTAATGAAGCTTTCTTTTATCATATAGATTCGGCATAATTTTCTATGTATGATCTTTTTTGTGCTTCATAAGAAATGGATATTTATGTTTGTTTGTGTTTTATGTTGAATTTGATAACGCACTTTGCTCATAACAAATAGGTTATGCTTATATCATTAATCACAAATTGCCTCTTCATCTAAAAATATGATCATGGTAATGAAGTGAAGTTTTAATCAAAATTTGATGATCTATGTTACTAACTAAAAGTAAATAGATCATGCTTAAACTGAATTTTTGTTTCATTTTCTATACCTTATTTCATGAGAATTGAAAAAGTAGGACTTGATTTGTATTATAGTTTGAAGGTTCGATTTGTGTTAATTAATAACTCAAATAGGCCATGCTTATGATAAATGCATAACTAATCCTACTTAGAAAAAAAGAGATCATCATTTGATTTTATGTTGATTTATGTGAAAAATATAAGAAAGTGGATTTTCCTCTAAATTGAATTTTAATCACATAGTTTTTTAATCTCAACATTTGCTTAGCTTTCTAGTTTTCAAAACAATTTTCACTTTTGGTTTAATTTGATTGATTAGAAATTTAAAATCTAATAATTCCCTATGGATCGGCCTGTACTCGCCATGTACTAACTTTTGTATGCCATGCGCTTGCGGTATAAATTTTAATTTGAAATTTATCAACTATTTTCTAAACCAATAGAAAATTATCCATTAAACATACGGCTATTGGATCGTGGGATAATGGGCTTTAGGCTGAGGCGACGTGGGTGTTTGGTATGGCGATGCTATGATATGAGGATGTAAGTAGGTGGCTGATGGCATCGATGTCAGTGCAAGAAGAGTTCGGTGGGAAAGTGGTCGGGCACAAGTTGGCGGTGATGCAATGGGGGGTCATGTGAGTGTGGGTTTACTGTCGGTGGATATGGAGAAATTGCTGGACGTGGAAAGGAAGGGGAAAGGTGATGGGACAGTTGCAGTGGAGGCTCGGCTTGACACGGTGGTGATGATGCGAGTTTCAAGTTGGAGAGGGGAAAGGCCGAGATCGGGGTGACTGGGAGAGAGGGAGGGGACTTTTCAATTCTGTTGTAAACCCAAATTGTATATACAAACTGTTTGTATAATGTATATTATAAAAAAATTTGTGAACAGATCAAATGAGTGGAAGAGAGAGAATGGCAGAATAAACAAGCATATGTTGAAACTAGTGGAATAACAACAGTTAAAAGCTAAATTACTAACGACAAGTGGCCATTTGTTTCTGCCAGTGGACAATGAATGGTCACTGGAGACTAAAAGACCCCGGAATTAGGTACCAATACAGTTAACCACTTCGCGGTTTTTGCTTCGTACCAGACATTGTAATACACAATTCAATGTACACGAACAGAATGACACACAGATATGAGTGATACGATCATCCTATCAAAAGTCGATTTTCGCTGTCAAAATGTTGCTAAAACGCCGGAAATAAGATAAACGAGGCTAGAGCTATCCAAATTTGACGAAACAAAATATGATGCCTTACTTAGAAAATAGTTTATATTTTTATTATATAAAAATATTAAGATTCAAAAATATTTTATTTCCATCATTTTAACTAATTTAAATTTGAAAATTGAAAATTATAGAATATAATTAACTTTCAAATTCTCTAATGAAAATCTGACATTTCTTATGTTTAAATAGACGTACTCCAAATATCAATTTTTTCTAGTTAAATTTGATTGTTTTAATTTCAAATTTTTTTTAGTTAATTACGTTATTAAAATCATTAAAAATTATGGATCATTACATATTGTAAATTCAAAAAGATGTAAGGATGCAAATCTAGAAACATAAAATGTTAAGCAACCGTGTATTTTTGAATTTAAGAAGAACTTAAATATAAGACTTTTAAGGACAAAGATTTTGGGATTTGAAAATTTAAAAGCCTTATTTTTTGAAATGAGAGGATAAATACCAAACCAAACTCTTAAAAGTGGAATACACAGGAATCATTCCCTTAGGAATGTTGGAAATGTTTAAGGCTATAAGGAGATAACAATAATTACTTTTGGAAGTAATAATAGAGTTCCCATAAAGCATATAGGGCACTACTGAGAGCCTAGGAATGTTGATTCATGTGAGCAGATTCAAGAAGAACAGTAAAGTGAAATTAGTAAGATTGTAAGGCATATATGGATGAGGACTTTATTTTTTATTTTGAAGAAACTTTGGAAAAGCATCTTCCTTTAGTGGAATTCTCACGTGATAGTATTTTTCAAGCTAGCATTAGAGTGGCACCTTTCGAAGCTCTTTATGGAAGATTGCGCAAGTCGCGTTCATGTTGGATATAGTCAACAGAGGTTAAAAATACTTTGGAGAAGACTAAATTTGATTTGGAGAAAATTTGTATCTCGTATCCGCATTTCTTTGATAGTAATTTTTCGAATTTCCTATTTTCCATCTTTAGTTTTGAATAGGTTCTTTCCTTTATTATCCTTTGTGAGGCCAGAACTTAGGAGTTAATCTATAGGTGGTAGGATTTGATGTATACAGATGATGTATGCAAGTGGTTGCAAGTGTTTGCTAGTGGATGCTAATGGATGCATATACTTACACAACGTACTATTATCTCTTAGGGATCGGCCTAAATAGGACACTAGATCATATGCATATGGATGTGTGTGCATTTGCATTTTTATTTTCATGGTTGCTATAGATGGATATTTATCACATGGTTGTTGCATTTGGATGATGATTTAAGCACACATATAGAACAATCAGTTATCATTAGGAATTTCTGCATTCATTTGAATACATAGAACAGACACAATTGCACAAAAGAAGGTCAACTGAATTAGTGGACCGCCTAATATTTTGCATTAGTTAGGGATATTAACACTACACTAATCACATAAGTGTCATAAATTGCATTAGAAAAACTTAAGGATAATGGATGAATGGACAATGGTTGAGTAGTTGGTTGTAGAACTTGGATGATAACATCTAGTTCATTCCATTATCCTTAGAGATTTCGGGGATGAAATCCCTTAAGGAGGGGAGAATGTAACAACCCAAAATTTAACGCATAATAATTAATTAATGAATTAATTAAATGATATAATTACTTTATGAAATTATCATAATTAAGCCATGGGAGTTGCACCATTGTGCCAATGGTAATTTTATAGTCGATTTCTGTATATAGAACGTCAGAATCCGAGCTAAAATGAAAAAGATTAGAATTAAACAAGAATAAGAGAAAATCAAAAAATATAAATATTAAGGGTCGACCTAGAGGTCGACCATCCCACTGCCTAGGTCGACCGGCCGGTCAACTTCTCTATATGGGCGGTCGACGTGTAGGTCGACCCCCCCTCAGTAATTAAATGAAGGAATTATTCCATCATTCCAGTAAAGTTCAAACACCTCATTTTCCACTCTTTTGTTTAATCTTCTCCTTTCATGCTTCCATCCAATGGCTCCGATTTAGCCTATGACGTGGTTGCATCCTCTTCAATCCCCAAATCCAACGGTCCGAGATCCACTTCTACCCATATAAATAAGACCCTATGTAACAACCCGCATATTTATCGAGTTTGTATTTAAATATTTTATTTAAATATTAACTCGTTAATCGGATTTTGGTCCGAAAAGCTACTTTTTGCAAACGGTCAAATTAGGACTCGAGACCACTTCCATTGAGTTCGAAATGTCGTTTACAACTTTTTTAAGTATAAACATCGATAGGTTTGGAGTTAGTGAAATTTCACTAACTTTTCCCGCTTTGGACTTTGGGTTAGTTTAGCCTATTAAGCCCAAGTTCCAACCCTCTTCTCCTCACTCTTCATAAATTTCCTAACTAATCAAGCTTTGGCATTAATGGTGGAGGGAATGGGAAATTAAAATTCCAAAACTCAAATTCAATTGCAATCCATCTTTCTACTCCAAATTCAAGAAGAAGACATTGGATTCAAGCTTCTTGTGCTTAGATAGAAGAAGGATTGATTCTTGCTTGCTTAAAACTTCATTTTCATTGATATTTGGTGCAAAGGTGAGATTTTTATCTCACAAATCTAGTCTATAACTATATTGGACTGTTGGGAATGATTCCCTATCACTTTTGCATGCACATTTGCATTTGGTTTGGATTGGATTGGCGAAAAACTCCAATTTTTAGCGTTTTGGTGAATTTTCTGCACTTAGGTCGTTCTGGCCATTTTTAGGTCGTTCGGAGTTAAGTCGTTCGTTCATGGGTCGTGAGTCGTTCACGAGTTAAACTTAGGTCGTTCTGGCCATTTTTAGGTCGTTCGGAGTTAAGTCGTTCGTCCCTAGGTCGTGAGTCGTTCACGAGTTAAACTTAGGTCGTTCTGGCCATTTTTAGGTCGTTCGGAGTTAAGTCGTTCGTCCCTAGGTCGTGAGTCGTTCACGAGTTAAACTTAGGTCGTTCTGGCCATTTTTAGGTCGTTCGGAGTTAAGTCGTTCGTCCATGGGTCGTGAGTCGTTCACGAGTTAAACTTAGGTCGTTCTGGCCATTTTTAGGTCGTTCGGAGTTAAGTCGTTCGTCCCTAGGTCGTGAGTCGTTCACGAGTTAAACTTAGGTCGTTCTGGCCATTTTTAGGTCGTTCGGAGTTAAGTCGTTCGTCCCTAGGTCGTGAGTCGTTCACGAGTTAACCCTAGGTCGTTCTGGCCATTTTTAGCTCGTTCGGAGTTAAGTCGTTCATCCATAGGTCGTTTACGAGTTATCCCGATAGGTCGTTGGACCTTATCTCGTTAGGTCGCTCCTGGCCTAACCCTTAAGTCGTGTAACCCTTAAGTCGTGTAACCCTTAAGTCGTGCAACCCTTAAGTCGTGCAACTCTTAAGTCGTGCAACCCTTAAGTCGTGTAACCCTTAAGTCGTGCAACCCTTAAGTCGTGCAACTCTTAAGTCGTGCAACTCTTAAGTCGTGCAACTCTTAAGTCGTGCAACCCTTAAGTCGTGGAACCCTTCAGTCACGCAACTCTTAAGTCGGTCACGAGTTATCCTGTTAGGTCGCGACCTCTGTTAAGTCGGCCATGTTGGGTCGTGAGTCATCGTTAGGTTGCGAACACCTCTAGGTCGCAACCACTAAGTCGCTTGACCCCTTAGACCCCTAGGTCGCAGCCGTTAGGTCGTATGACCCTTGAGTCGTTAGGTCGTTAGACCTCATTTTGTCTTCACTAGGTCGTACCGTTTTGGTCGGGGCGCTACCCCGCACCCCGCCGGGGGCGCTGCCCCCTGGACCCCCGCGACCTGACCGGGCAGGTCGAACCCCGTAAGCGGTGGCGTTGCCCCCGCACCCCCACCTTGGGGGGTTGCCACCCCCCTGGACCCCCCCTCCGCAGGGGATCTTATCTGAAAAACATTGAGCTGATTTCCTTGGATTTTATTCACATCTCCGTATGCGATTTTTGTGACTGATTGTTTCTACAATTGCTTCTGTGTTTTGTCACTTTATAATATAAAGGTTTCAATACTAGTAGTAAATATCAAAACTCTTTTAACAAACAATTTCAACTCTATTTTTAATAACAAAGCTCTTTTCTTAAACCGTTTTCCAATCTATTAGTATATACAAACCTTTACCTCAATCGGATGAGAAATCTAATTAAACGACTTAGTAAAACAAGTGGTATGAAACGCTTGCGTTCACTTCGTCGGTTAATTCTTGGACTTGTTCGATTGAACCTCTTGTGACAATTTTATTAGTGAAGATTTACAGTTTGTTCGTAAATATTTAAGTTAAGCAAGTGGTTATGGGACATGAAGCTAAACTTCTATATTTACTAGCTTAGTGTAATTGACACTTCTCGTTGATCATGACGATCATTCTGATGATTTAGACTAGCAACTGTACGATGTCTCTTGTTGCGAGGTTAGACTAGACACCACTTGTGTGATTCCACTCACACATACCTTTTTGCTTTTTGGTTGTTCTGGACCTTAATCTGTGTGATTCCATTCACACATGTGGGGTAGCTCCCCTTGGTCTTCGGACCGTCATGTGATAGGCCTCTTTCTCTTTTCTATGATTTCTGGACTTCTTGCATTGATTTCTAGAATTTATGTCATTGACTTGTTATGAGTACAAGTTTGGGGTATGATGCCCTTTTCGAATCTTTGAGAAGATTCTTGTGATATTGATTATCTCTTATTGATTGATCTTCTGTTGATCATTATTTACATACTTATAGTGGTATGTCATTATGGATGTTTATGTTTATGCCATATCTTTTATGTTATATCATGTCATCTGATATTTATAGCTAGACTGACCCGTTTATTATTTTCTTAAATAATACTCGGGTCAGACCGAGATGTTACAGGTGCTTCTGCTTGACTTCTTCCCAGGGATTCATCACTCTGACTTTTGGCTAACTGTTTAGATTAGCATTTTTTGTTGTATACACTTGAGATATAGACTCATAGTTGTATTCTTTTGTATAGCACGTGTTGCTATTCTTTTGTATTATCGTGGAACTTACTGACCACTACTCTGATGTACACTTTCATGTGTTAGTTATATATTCATATCTTCTTCTGCCTTTGTGATATGGATGTCTGTGACTGATTTGTGATATGATTATTTCTATGTTTGTTTCCGAAGATTATTTATAGCCACCGTGTGATAAGCAATTACATGGATGGTCGCTCCTCAACAGCCTCATTCTCCGTGCTAGTTGACAGCACTACTCCGGAGTGTTCTTGGCTAGCGTGGGTATAGAGGTGGGGCGTCACAGCTTGGTATCAGAGCCAAACTTCAGAACAATGTAGAATAACTTAACAAGGATCATCGTCCTAGGTCTATCTTAGGAGTCATACCATAGGATTAATTCGAGTCTTCGTACCGATTCATCCTATTTCCTTTATGATTCCTTGTTTTATCTATCAAGATTGCTTGATGTTCATTGGTAAATAACCTTCTTCCTTCTCTTCTTTCTTTCTTTAAGGAAGAGAATGTCTAGACCAGGCCGTCCCAGAACTGGATCATCTGGTGCTGCTCCTCCGGATGGAGTTTTTATGACTGCTCAACAGCTTCTTGATTTAGTAACTAATGCTCAAGCAGCTGGAGCTAACCCGGAACCTACTCACCCAAAGTCGGGATTTGCACGCTTGTGCAGCGATTACACCAACTTGGGTGGGAAGCCCTTCAAAGGTTCGAAAAATATCATCGAGGTCCAGGCTTGGTTAAAATCATGCGATCGAATCTTTTCTCGCATGAACCTTATCGATCTCCACCGCGTTCAGGTGGCTTCCAGCATGCTCCAGGAGAGAGCATTGGACTGGTACGAACTCCTTATTTTAGAAATTAATGAAGCGGATCTCACCTGGGAGCAATTTCAGGGACGCTTCGAGTTAAAGTTTGTACCAGAAGCTGGGAAAGTAACCTTGGCTCGACGTTTTATAGACCTTGTTCAAGGTCAATCCTCTGTGACTGATTACGTCGCAGCCTTCGAGTCGCTTTCCAAATATGGGGTTGAATACATCAACACCCCATTGAAGAAGAACCAGAGGTTCGTTTATGGCTTAAATAAGAATCTTAAGAAGCCACTGCTCCTGAAACTAGAAGTCGCATTTGATCAACTCGTCGATATCGCTCTTCGTCTTGAAGAGGCTGATAGAGAGAGTGATGTTGAAGTGGAAGGCGCTAAACCAAACTTCAACAACAAGAAGAGGCCAAACAAATTTAAGGGTCCTTATCCCAACAAAAAGGGTAAGCAGGCAACCCCTGCGGCAAAGTCTCCTTCTCCTAGTGGTGCGAGTTGCTTCAACTGTGGGTCTGGGGATCATTATGCGAATAAGTGCTCTAAGCCCAAATCTTGTCGCTATTGTAAGAGCCCGGATCATTACATACATCAATGCCTCAAGCGTAAAGGCAAGAAGGAAGGAAAATTGAATGTGGCTCAAGCCCCTGGCAACACATCTCGTGGCCAAGGTACTTCTCATTCCATTCTTGATGGTATTATTTTATTTCATGATCAACCTATTAGAGTTCTCTTTGATACGGGTGCATCCCATTCTTTTATATCAAAGGAACTGGTAGACACTTTTTCCTTAAGTGTTACTGCATTGATGACTTCTTTAAAAATTGCGAATCCTGTTGGTGGATCCGCAACTCTTAGTTTGCTTTGTAAAGATGTGGAGATTATTTTTTGCGATTTTTCTTTCCTAGCCGATTTGCATGTCATGCGTTACTTAGGCTTTGGAATAATTTTGGAAATGGATTGGCTTAACCGTTATCAAGCCCATATCCTATGTCCTGAATGGACTATTCATCTCCGACATCCACTATCTATTAATCAGATTTCTGTTAATCTTAAAGATTCAGAATCCTATTTGGTGGCATCTTTATATTCTTTAAATCCTCGTGATAACGATGATGATGATGAAGATGATATTATTTCTCGTATTCATGTTGTTCGTGAATTTTCCGACATATTCGAGCCCGTTTTAGGTTTACCACCTAAACGAGCAATTGAGTTCAGAATTAATCTTGTTTCTGGAGCTCAACCTATTACTCGTCCTCCTTATCGCATGTCCAATAAGGAAAATGAGGAGATGCGTAAACAATTATCTGAGTTGGAGACGAGGCAATTTATTCGCTCTAGTTCCTCGCCTTGGGGAGCTTCGGCTATTTTCGTAAAGAAATCTGATGGTACTCTGAGGCTCTGCGTTGATTATCGCAAGCTTAACGATCTTACTATTAAAAATAAATATCCTTTACCTCGGATTGATGATCTATTCGATCAGCTTAGTGGTGCTAAGGTCTTTTCACAATTGGACTTGGCTACCGGTTTCCATCAGCTTCGTATCGCTGAGGATAGCATTCCTTTGACATCATTCCGTACTCGATATGGATCTTATGAATGGCTTGTTATGCCATTTGGGTTAACGAATGCTCCAGCTTATTTCGTTGACCTCATGAATCGAGTTTTCAAAGATTTCCTCGATCGGTTTGTTCTCATATTCATTGATGATATTCTTGTGTATTCAAAAACCGAGGAGGAACATGAGAAACATCTTCGGATTGTATTGGAAACACTTAGGAGTAATCAATTAAAGGCGAAATTTTCTAAATGCCACTTTTGGCAATCTCGTGTGAAGTTTCTCGGTCATATTATTTCCGAATCCGGGATATCCGTGGATCCTTCAAAGATCGAAGCGATTCAAGATTGGAAGAGACCGGAGAGTGTGACAGAGATTCGTAGTTTTCTCGGATTGGCGGGCTATTACCGTCGTTTTATTAAAGACTTTTCTAAGATTGCCGTGCCTCTTACTGGCTTGACTAAGAAGGGAGTTAAATACATTTGGTCGGACAAATGTGAAGCCTCTTTTCAGAAATTGAAAGAACTCCTTTCCGATGCTCCTATTCTTGTTATTCCCGAGGGGAATCAAGATTTTGTTGTTTATACCGATGCTAGTCACGTTGGTTTGGGTGCCGTTCTTATGCAAAAAGAACGTGTTGTTGCTTATGCTTCTAGGCAATTGAAGCCGGCCGAGACTAGATATGCCACACATGATCTAGAGCTCGCGGCTATTGTTTTCGCCCTTCGAATGTGGCGTCATTATCTATTGGGAGAGAAATTTATTCTTTACACGGATCATAAGTCTTTGAAATATTTATTTTCTCAAAAAGAACTTAATTTACGTCAACAGCGTTGGCTCGAGTTCCTTGCACCTTATGATCTTGATATTCTTTATACCCCCGGTAAGGGTAATCGTGCCGCCGATGCTCTTAGCCGTAAGCAACAAGCAGTTGTTTCTATGATGATATCCGAATGGAACGATCTCGAGATCTTATCCACTTGTGAGATTCGAGAGCGCGTATCCGAATTATGCTCATCGCTTGTTTTATGTAGCCTTGAGGCTCATCCTTCTCTTTTAGACCGCATTCTTGAAGCTCAAGGGCTAGATTCTGAATTGGCTCTTCGTGGCAAAAATGTTAAGGATAAAATTGATATTGAATGTTTGAAAGACTTTGATATTGATTCTCGTGGCGGCATTCGAAAATTTGGTAGACTTATCGTACCAAATATTGGAGATCTTCGTAAAGATATTTTAGAAGATTCCCATCGTTCTAAATTCACCATTCATCCTGGTAGTAGTAAAATGTACGCTGATATGAAGCGACTTTATTATTGGGAGGGAATGAAATCTGATATTGCTAACTTTGTTAAGTGTTGCATGACTTGCCAACTTGTCAAGGCCGAACATCAAAGGCCTGGTGGGTTATTGCAACCTTTAGAAATTCCAATTTGGAAGTGGGATCAAATTTCCATGGACTTTATAGATGGCCTTCCCCGCTCTCGTTCGGGTCATGATAGCTTATGGGTGATTGTTGATAGACTTACTAAATCCGCCCATTTTATTCCGGTTCGGTCTAACCGAACCGTTCCTCTTTTGGCCAAACTATTTGTCAAGGAAATTGTAAAATTGCATGGAGTTCCTACTTCTATTGTTAGCGATCGTGATCCATTGTTTACTAGTGGATTTTGGAAGAGTCTTCAAAAAGCTTTAGGAACGAAGCTTAATTTTAGCACCGCTTATCACCCCCAGTCCGATGGACAAACCGAGCGTGTGAATCAAACTCTTGAAGATCTTCTTCGTGCTTGTGTGCTTGATTTTGGTGGAAGTTGGGAAGATCATATTTCACTTGTTGAATTTTCCTATAATAATAGCTTCCAATCTAGTATTGGTATGGCACCTTTTGAGGCACTCTACGGAAGGCCATGCCGATCTCCTTCTTGTTGGCTTGAGGCCGGTGAGAAGCTGGTTTTAGGTCCAGACTTTATTCGTGATTCCACAGAAAAGATTGAACTTATTCGGCATAGGATGAAAGAAGCCCAGAGTAGACAAAAATCCTATGCCGATAATCGAAGAAGGAAATTAGAATTTTCTGTTGGGGATCCTGTTTTTATTCGTGTTTCACCTATGAAGGGTGTTGTACGTTTCAGTCGATCGGGGAAGTTAGCGCCTCGATATATTGGGCCATTTCCTATCACTGAACGTATTGGTTCCATGGCTTATCGCCTTGCATTGCCAGCTCAGTTTTCTGCTATGCATGATGTATTTCACGTTTCTCAATTACGGAAATGCCTTCGGGATTCCGATTCTATTCTTGAGCCTACTGTGGTGGAAGAAATTGAAGTTTCGCCGAATTTGACTTATGAGCAGCATCCTATTCGAATTATAGCTTCTGAGGTTAAACGACTTCGGAATAAAGATGTTCCGCTTGTGAAGGTTCAATGGTCCTCAAATCCTAAGGATTGTTCTTGGGAATCCAGAGAATTCATCGAGCGTACACATCCGGACTTGCTTACTCCTGCCCCTTGAGGTGAACTTCTTATTTCAAAATTCCTCTTGTGTTGATATGCTTTTATGGTTGTTACTTTTTATTTCCATCTTATATATATTGCGAGGACGCAATTTCTTTAAGGAGGGGAGTCTGTAACAACCCGCATATTTATCGAGTTTGTATTTAAATATTTTATTTAAATATTAACTCGTTAATCGGATTTTGGTCCGAAAAGCTACTTTTTGCAAACGGTCAAATTAGGACTCGAGACCACTTCCATTGAGTTCGAAATGTCGTTTACAACTTTTTTAAGTATAAACATCGATAGGTTTGGAGTTAGTGAAATTTCACTAACTTTTCCCGCTTTGGACTTTGGGTTAGTTTAGCCTATTAAGCCCAAGTTCCAACCCTCTTCTCCTCACTCTTCATAAATTTCCTAACTAATCAAGCTTTGGCATTAATGGTGGAGGGAATGGGAAATTAAAATTCCAAAACTCAAATTCAATTGCAATCCATCTTTCTACTCCAAATTCAAGAAGAAGACATTGGATTCAAGCTTCTTGTGCTTAGATAGAAGAAGGATTGATTCTTGCTTGCTTAAAACTTCATTTTCATTGATATTTGGTGCAAAGGTGAGATTTTTATCTCACAAATCTAGTCTATAACTATATTGGACTGTTGGGAATGATTCCCTATCACTTTTGCATGCACATTTGCATTTGGTTTGGATTGGATTGGCGAAAAACTCCAATTTTTAGCGTTTTGGTGAATTTTCTGCACTTAGGTCGTTCTGGCCATTTTTAGGTCGTTCGGAGTTAAGTCGTTCGTCCATGGGTCGTGAGTCGTTCACGAGTTAAACTTAGGTCGTTCTGGCCATTTTTAGGTCGTTCGGAGTTAAGTCGTTCGTCCCTAGGTCGTGAGTCGTTCACGAGTTAAACTTAGGTCGTTCTGGCCATTTTTAGGTCGTTCGGAGTTAAGTCGTTCGTCCATGGGTCGTGAGTCGTTCACGAGTTAAACTTAGGTCGTTCTGGCCATTTTTAGGTCGTTCGGAGTTAAGTCGTTCGTCCCTAGGTCGTGAGTCGTTCACGAGTTAAACTTAGGTCGTTCTGGCCATTTTTAGGTCGTTCGGAGTTAAGTCGTTCGTCCCTAGGTCGTGAGTCGTTCACGAGTTAACCCTAGGTCGTTCTGGCCATTTTTAGCTCGTTCGGAGTTAAGTCGTTCATCCATAGGTCGTTTACGAGTTATCCCGATAGGTCGTTGGACCTTATCTCGTTAGGTCGCTCCTGGCCTAACACCTTAAGTCGTGTAACCCTTAAGTCCTGCAACCCTTAAGTCGTGCAACTCTTAAGTCGTGCAATCCTTAAGTCGTGTAACCCTTAAGTCGTGCAACCCTTAAGTCGTGCAACTCTTAAGTCGTGCAACTCTTAAGTCGTGCAACTCTTAAGTCGTGCAACCCTTAAGTCGTGGAACCCTTCAGTCACGCAACTCTTAAGTCGGTCACGAGTTATCCTGTTAGGTCGCGACCTCTGTTAAGTCGGCCATGTTGGGTCGTGAGTCATCGTTAGGTCGCGAACACCTCTAGGTCGCAACCACTAAGTCGCTTGACCCCTTAGACCCCTAGGTCGCAGCCGTTAGGTCGTATGACCCTTGAGTCGTTAGGTCGTTAGACCTCATTTTGTCTTCACTAGGTCGTACCGTTTTGGTCGGGGCGCTACCCCGCACCCCGCCGGGGGCGCTGCCCCCTGGACCCCCGCGACCTGACCGGGCAGGTCGAACCCCGTAAGCGGTGGCGTTGCCCCCGCACCCCCACCTTGGGGGGTTGCCACCCCCCTGGACCCCCCCTCCGCAGGGGATCTTATCTGAAAAACATTGAGCTGATTTCCTTGGATTTTATTCACATCTCCGTATGCGATTTTTGTGACTGATTGTTTCTACAATTGCTTCTGTGTTTTGTCACTTTATAATATAAAGGTTTCAATACTAGTAGTAAATATCAAAACTCTTTTAACAAACAATTTCAACTCTATTTTTAATAACAAAGCTCTTTTCTTAAACCGTTTTCCAATCTATTAGTATATACAAACCTTTACCTCACTCGGATGAGAAATCTAATTAAACGACTTAGTAAAACAAGTGGTATGAAACGCTTGCGTTCACTTCGTCGGTTAATTCTTGGACTTGTTCGATTGAACCTCTTGTGACAATTTTATTAGTGAAGATTTACAGTTTGTTCGTAAATATTTAAGTTAAGCAAGTGGTTATGGGACATGAAGCTAAACTTCTATATTTACTAGCTTAGTGTAATTGACACTTCTCGTTGATCATGACGATCATTCTGATGATTTAGACTAGCAACTGTGCGATGTCTCTTGTTGCGAGGTTAGACTAGACACCACTTGTGTGATTCCACTCACACATACCTTTTTGCTTTTTGGTTAGTCTGGACCTTAATCTGTGTGATTCCATTCACACATGTGGGGTAGCTCCCCTTGGTCTTCGGACCGTCATGTGATAGGCCTCTTTCTCTTTTCTATGATTTCTGGACTTCTTGCATTGATTTCTAGAATTTATGTCATTGACTTGTTATGAGTACAAGTTTGGGGTATGATGCCCTTTTCGAATCTTTGAGAAGATTCTTGTGATATTGATTATCTCTTATTGATTGATCTTCTGTTGATCATTATTTACATACTTATAGTGGTATGTCATTATGGATGTTTATGTTTATGCCATATCTTTTATGTTATATCATGTCATCTGATATTTATAGCTAGACTGACCCGTTTATTATTTTCTTAAATAATACTCGGGTCAGACCGAGATGTTACAGGTGCTTCTGCTTGACTTCTTCCCAGGGATTCATCACTCTGACTTTTGGCTAACTGTTTAGATTAGCAGTTTTTGTTGTATACACTTGAGATATAGACTCATAGTTGTATTCTTTTGTATAGCACGTGTTGCTATTCTTTTGTATTATCGTGGAACTTACTGACCACTACTCTGATGTACACTTTCATGTGTTAGCTATATATTCATATCTTCTTCCGCCTTTGTGATATGGATGTCTGTGACTGATTTGTGATATGATTATTTCTATGTTTGTTTCCGAAGATTATTTATAGCCACCGTGTGATAAGCAATTACATGGATGGTCGCTCCTCAACAGCCTCATTCTCCGTGCTAGTTGACAGCACTACTCCGGAGTGTTCTTGGCTAGCGTGGGTATAGAGGTGGGGCGTCACACCCTAGGCCTAACACTTCTTCTCATTCTAGATTTTCTCCGCTTGGGTTCACCTTTTAAGGAAGGACCCTAAAAGGAATAATTTTTCAAGGTGGGAATCTTTTTAATAAAAATATTTTAATACCTTCAAGTAGATCTGAGTGATTGTAATTATTATATTTTTAAGCAATTTAAAATAATAAGGTTTTCAATAGTTATAGTATCTCTACGATTTTTGGAAATACCTTTTTATCAGTTATTTTCAGTTTTAAATAAATTTTCAGTCCATTTCTGTTTATTTATTCTTTTCAGTTAATTTTAGTTTATTTTTGTTAATTATATATTTTCCATTTATTTACGGTTTATTTACAGTATTTTAATTTATTTACTGTTATTTATGCATTATTTACATCTTTTTCCTATTTTCAGTTTTCTTTCATTTCTCCTTCTTCTTTGCGTATGGATTAGAATAGATTAAACAAAAATATGGATTAAAATGATAAGAATACCGAAATAATTGAATATAATATGTAAATTGTAAAAACTGTAATAAAAACGGAATTAAAACTGAAAGTGAGCCTATATTAATGTTAGAATTAGACTAACTAAAGATAATTGGCCAAGTTATAACTTAGAATTATAACTAAAAAGGGTAAAAAAAAATGAAATAAGCTTATTTTAACACTTAGACCTTGGGTTAAGTAATAAGCATAATTATAACGTAGGTTATAATAAGACAACAGAACAAAATAAGGCCTATTTTAAGACTTAGGGTAAATTAATAAGCACACATAGTAAGAACAATAATAAAGGCTTATTTGAATAATTTATCTAAGTTAATAAGCAAAGAAGTAAAGTAGGACCTATACTACCGAATAGCATTCCCCTATTATTTTTATAGACACGGTGTTTTACATAATCCTGAATTGAGATGAGGGGCACGCTTTTGCTAATAATGGTAGTAATTAGTCAATAAGTAGAAGTCCAAATCATAGGGATTTAGACAAAGGGCCGCAACTAGATATTGTTTGGATGATGGGCAATACCAGCAACATTTCTCTTATTATTTCTATGGACATGGTGTTTCACATAATCCTGAAGTGAGATGAGGGGCACGCTTATGCTGGAGCTTAAGGTAATAAGAAGACCCAATAGATGGAACAACATATAATACGAGCTTAATGGTGGTCAAGCGTGCGACTTAAAGTGATGATTCATAAATCATTATGAGTTCCAAGCGTTTAGTATGTGTGTCTTTTGTAGACACTATTGCCGTCTGTGTAGGGAGCTTTTAGTCCACAATTAATAATTTTTGCATCTTTCGTAGACACCATTTTACTTTATGTGTCTTTCTAGATGCCATTACCTTATGCACAGGGAGTTATATAGCGTCTAGTTCGTAGTAAAGTTTGTGGAGTAGCAGGCCGATCAAAGGATAGAATTAGGATTTCGGCCAAATTATAGGATTAGGAATTCAGCCTAATCAAAGCAGCTAGCAAAGACAAAGTGCAAACAATCAAAGTTACCCAATCATATTAATTTAGCAATAGTTAAACTGTATTTATTTCCAGCTCTATCTTTCTTTCTATATCCCTTATTCCATTTATAACTAGAACTGTTGCAAAGTCTATTAACTTTATTTGTCTTAAATATGTTAGTAATTACTATCATTCACCAGACTTTTAGTCTGACCCACTCCTCTATTTTCCCCTTTTCCCCCATAAGAAATCAGTGGCAAGGGCGGTAGACTGCAGATTCTTGGGGACTCCTTTGCAGAGATTCTAACATGTATTCCTTTTCTTCATTTCCAACTTTTAGTTCTTTTGTTGTACTGGCACTATTTGAGGGACGTTTTGTACTCTAGTTTTATTGAGACTATGGTTTTTAATTTCGTAAGACATGTATGGGTATTTTGACATATGATGTATTTGGTATTTGATGACTTATTTAGTTTTTAAAGTAACTATGAAGTATTGTTCTAAATAAGTTATTATCTAAATTGTTTCCACTATTTTTACCTATATTTTTTTGGGAATCTTAGTCTCTGCTAGCTTTAGTTATACCTACAATGCACCGCACTTTTAGTTGTATCCTTTCGGGTGTACTAAGGGTTGTGGGGTGTTTCATAAATGTTCTTATGTAAGTTAAATCAACAACAAGTAAATATGATTGTAATAACTTCAAAGATGTTTAAGAGATTTTACATCTTCTATCCAGTGTATAACGTGCGTGTAATAACATAGAGAAGCTACAGGATTTTCCATCTCTTAAGAATCCGTAAATGTAACATTCCTAAAATTTTATAAATTTAAAATTAGTAATTTATTTGAATTTCTGAAATTGAATTTGAGTTAATTTGAATTAAACTAAAATTTTCAAAACATATGAATATTTTGTTTGATTAATAATATATATATATATGTATGTATATAGAATGGATTGAATTTCAAAAAATTTGAATTTGAATTTTTATTTGAATTTGAACTTGTATTTGAATTTAAATTTTAAAAAATAAATATCTTAAGTAAAATTATTTGGATTCAAAAATATTAACATATGTGTATAGTTCCATAAATTAGTATTAAAACATTTTCTTTTAAAAGGTTCTATAAATATAAAAAGGAATGTTAAAAACTTTTATTTAAAATTTTCTGCATAGTAATACAAGTGTTAACTAGTGAGACACCCAATGTAACAAGTGTTTAAATCCTAGAAAGTGAATAAACAAGTGTCATCTCTTTTGTTTTAATTTTTAGGAAAATTTATAAAAGAAAATTAAGATATTTCTCCCATTCCTTTCACTTCTTTTATCTCATTTTCAAAAAACTTAAGAAAAGAAGCCTGTACAAATTTTAAATCAGAAAGAAAAATCATCAAGCAAGTTTAAAACAAATCAAGTTCACAAACCAGCAAGAAATCAAACCAGAGTAAAGAAAAATTTTCAAAACAGAGAGAAAATTGGAGATTGAACATCTTTTCAATTCAAAGTTCAAAACTTGGAGATCATCTCAAGTAAAAGAATTAGATCAAGTTGAAACCATTTCCAGTAAACAACACAAGTAAAGATTCAGCTTAACAAATCAAGCTTCATACTCTAACAAACAGGGATCAGATCATTTTAATCAAATCCAGACAAAAAGCAATTTCCAGATTTTTTTCAAGTTCAACATCAGGCTCTTCTCTGTTCTTATAAAAATAAAACTGTAAGTAAAATCCTTTTAAAAGAATTTAAAATTGAGTTTGTCTTAAGGAATTTAGCAAATCATTCCATCAGAAAACTAAGCAAAATTTACATAATTAGTTGTAGAAAAAAATCCAGGATCAAGTTTAAAATAGCAATTCCAGTTCAAATAATCAACTTCCAGAATTTCTTCTCTGTTCAACTACACAGGCGAGTAAACCTTTCTAATCCCTAGCGTGATCTTTTGTTTGTAAACAAGTTTGAACATTTGTTTGCATGCACAAAAGCTGTGAATATGTGCATATTTTTTCCTGTGCATGTTAGTTCAAGTTGAAACCACCTCCATTCCAAGTTACAGGGATTTAAACCCTCTTCAAAATTTGATTTCTTCCTCCCAGTAGCTTATTAAGCTTTGAAATTTAGATACAGATTGTGTGTATAAACATGTTTTAAGCTTTTAAAATAAATTTAAGCAAAACAAACTCAAACTTCCCTATAACATTTGAAAAATATAGGCAAGCCTGAGATATCTGAAAATTCGATTATTACCATTCCTGGTTTTAAGCATATCCATCGAAACATTTTAAGAATTGATGATTTTTAAAAACAAAATCAGAATTTTTAATATCATATTTACTGAGAAATTTGAGGACGAATGTGAGATGGGTTTTATGGCTTCTCTGGCGATCGACGCATTGGGAATGGTCAGGGTTGCTCTTAGAGGAGGAGGAAGACTCAGTGACCACCAGAAAAATATCGAACGAATTTACGATTCACGGTGGTGATGGGTGGGCAGAGATCTAGGGTTTAAACATTTTTCTGTAAGGGTCGGAATTTTGGTTGCTGCGACGTCGTTGGTCGACCAGAGTCGATCGCGCCAGTGCCGTTACAAGCGTTAGACATCCATGGAGCTTCGGGTGTGATCAGGTGACTGATGATGGCGTGAGGTGGAAGATCGAAGCGATTTCGTGATGATTGGTTTTGGCTCTAGTATGGGATCGATAGCAAAATTTCAAATTCGTCGACATTATGGGGTTCTGGGTGCTCGTGCGGTTTAGATGGGTTATTGTCGACAAGATGGAGGCTGGAGCTTCGACCAACGATGGCGTTTCCGACCGTGCATGTGCACGATGCCAATGTTGTATCAGTAGTCTGGTTTGGGAGAGAAGGATATGGACTCGAAGCAAGCTTCGGGAGAGTTGCGTGATAGCTTGAGTCTTAACTCGAGCAAGATATGTGATATGCCGGGTAAACACTTATGAGAATTTGAAGTTTGGAAAAAAATGCATGGGTTGATTTTTTTTTAAAATCCGAAGCAAACGAGAATTAGTCTCCGGGGTGACTTGAAGCAGTCCCGGGTCTACCACGTAAAACAGTTTTTATTTTAAATTTTTTTCGAACTTTTAAACATTTTTAAAAATGTTTCAAATTTATGATTTTGATTAAAGTTTGAATCAATTGAAGATTTAAGTAAGATATTTTCAAAGTAATTAAATTTTAATTTATTTAATTTTGTTACATCATTTTATAAAAGTTATTTATATTAAATAAATAATGTAATTTAAAAAGGGTAATTAAGATAAAATGTTATTTAAACTAATCTTAACCTTTTGAAGTAACTAATGTGATAAAGATGATTTATTAAACCAGTTCTAAAAGATAACCAAATTGATTAATAAATATAAAAAGATTTATCTTTCAATTTATTAAGTAATTAATGGTTGGTGGATATAATTACTTATAAAGTAATTACTTAATTAATTATTTATTATTAATTTAATAAATAATTAAGGCTAATTAATTTTTAATTAACAATAAATTCATTAAGGAATAATTAATTAATAAAAGTAATTAAGATTCAATTAATTAACAATTAAGAATTAATTAATTAAGAAATAATTAATTAATGAAGGTGATTAAGACTTAGTCAATTACAATTAATGATAATTAATTATTGATTAAAGATAATTAATGAAAGTAATTATGTGGTTAATTAATTTAAACCACACGATTTGTTCATCTTAATCGAAGATGTCTGATTGTTATTGAATGTTGTGTGTTAGATTGATATTTTTGATATGTGATGTGATGCTATGTAATATAAAAAGTTTTGTGCTGAGCTGTGATATCTGTAATGAATATACTTCTGTGTAAATGTGAAAACCTTTTGGCCAAAAAGGGCATTTGAACTTCGATGCGACAGGGAGTCGGATTTCAGTTGGAAATCCGAAACCCACATCGAACCTGTGAATCTTTATGAACGATATATCCACGTGTTTTAAAATTTGAGCGCTCACTATTCAGTTTAGCCGGGAGAGGACCTTTGTGTCGTGTAACCCATTCTGAATATGTGATACGACGAAATGGATATCATTTGAAGGCGGCGTGAAGACCGGGCGTCTTCAAGAACGATAGGATAACCTATCGAATGACTCTACACTGAGTTGCTCCGGCATAAAGATCTCCATATGTGATGGGGAGTCCGATCGGGATCGTGGATGCCCGGATTGTAGGGCTTCTTCGGAAGTGCCTTCGATTCTGTTCGAACCCGGAACAGACTTGTATGGTTGTATGTCTGACATTACATTTTGAGATATAAAGCTGATTTCTTTCAGATATATTTCTGTTAGTGGTGGACAATTTATTCTCTTAGGTTAACACCCTTCTCTCAGACGTACGAGCTCAGAGGTTATGTAGTTGAAGGTTATCAGTAATATACTCCCAATTTGATAGTGTGGCATGCTGAGTGCTGCTGATTATTTGTTGATCGAAGCATGGCTTTGTGAAAAAGCGTAGCTTTGTGGATGATACTTCGTCGAACCACACAACCCGGTTATGGTCGAAACAGGAATCGTTGCAGCAAGGTTATTTAAGGGTAGGGCCCCTGAGGGTATGTCTATTTTCTTCTGGATTGTAAGTGGTATCATGGTATAGAGCCAGGATACTTACTTTGTGGTTGCTGCAAACTTATTGATTTGTGCTTGTTGGTTGAGAAGCGCTTCAGATAAAGGTTGGTAACGACCGGGAGATTGCATACTCATGTCAGTAGTTACCTAGTTACAGGGGTAACCCGACCTTGTGTTGGCAGAGATACGGTTAGGTTCTCGGGGACGTCCCTCTAGAGGCGTTCCATTTTGTGTGGGAAGTTCCTTTGCCTGACCATTTGTTGGAAACCCAATCATCCAATACGAGCCCTTTACGGTTTTAGTTGTATAACATGCCATTTACTTATGGCGGCACCCCACTGTTTAGATGGTAACTATAGTAGGCATAGTATGAAATGTCTATGCCGGCTAAGATTAATGTTATACTTTTGAAATGATTTCTACACTACGAACTAATAATAATATCAAAGGCTTTTCTCGTATTAAGCATATTTGACTATCATAAGAAGAAATCTCCTCCAAGTCTGTGTTTGCATTGTGTGTGTGGTGGAAGGTATTATGGTAGTTTCATTTTCCAAAAAGCATATCGGTTTTCTTTTATAAAACTGTTTTTGTTTCAAACAACTGTTTTTTTTACTCATACCAGTCCCATGACTAATCCGGACTTCATTGTTCCTTTACTAAACTATAGGTTCCCATAATTTTCCAAACGGGCAGCCTAGAAGCAGGTTATCCGTGTTTCAGAGCTAGCTTGGATTTTGAAGTCTTTTGGAAGCTATCCGATTTGGAAAGCGTTTGGATTTGGAAATTTCTTAAAGTATTGGAGTTTTTGAAGACCTTATCAAAGTGAAGTATGTTGGGAACTTGTTGAAGTTTTCCGTTGTTGTTTTATTGTTGTATCATATATGTATCACTTTGATATTGTGATCGATGTTGTAATGGATATTATATCAAAATTGTACCTGTATTATGATCAATGATATTCGTTTTCCGCTGTTTATTTTCATCTAATGTTGTTATAAGCTCCATCCGAACTGAAGTTCAATGCTTGAATCTTCGGCAGTCGAATACAAGTGAGGTATTCGATGTCGATTTTCAATCGTTGGATTTCGGGTTGTGACAAGTGGTATCAGAGCTAAAGGTTGAGTAAGAACTTTAGCTACGGAGTATAACATATTAGGTGGCTCATTAGAGATAGGGTGAAGTATATCCTAGGATGAGTATAAACCGATAGACCGAAACCCTAAAATTTCTTGGTCTATTCCTTTTAACTGTTGATATTCCCTAAGATATCTTGTCTGTATGCCTAAATCAAGTTTTCTTACTATTTACAGATAGTGAGAATAAGCGGAAGAAAAGGCCAAGATAGGGGATGGGGAAATACCACTGCAGCCGTTCAAGCCCCTGCAATAGCAACTATTCCTAATCAACCTCAGCCGAATCTTGCTGACCTGTATAAAAGCTTCTCGAGACTTGGTGGAAAGCCGTTCACCGGCAAGGAGTCTATTGTTGAAGCCCAAGCTTGGATCTAATCCTGTGAAAGAATATTCAAGGGATTGAAATTGGAAGATAATCAAAAGCGACTAGTAGCTTCTTGGAAACTCCAAAAGGATGCATTAGCTTGGTGGGAGACAGTTACTGTGGATGTGTCAGAAAATGAGTTTACTTGGAGACGATTTAAAGAAGTGTTTGAGCAGCGATACATCCCATCTGCTGGTATCTCTCGAATGTACCAGGAGCTCATAGATTTGAAACAAGGAAGTCTATCATTTGAGTAAGACTTGAATAAATTCAATGAATTGTCTCGATTTGGTCCGGAGCTAGTGAATACACCCTTGAAGAAGAATGAAAGATTCATTCGAGGAATGAATAAGGAGTACCACAGGAGGATGACAGCCCACATGAAAGAATCCTTTTCGGACATGATCGATATGGGTTATCGATATGCTACCCTAGATATGTAGAAAGTTCCGAAAGAGATGGGGAGTTCAAGTAGTTCAAATTGGAAGAAAAGAATATTCGAAGGGGAGAAGCGGGATCAAGGTAAGAAGAAGAGGAGTAATCAAGAGAGCCTAGCTAGAAATATTACTTGCTATAACTGTCAGGAGAAAGGCCATTTTGCAAACGATTGTGAGAGGCCAAAGAAACAAATAAAGAAAGATCAACCCGTGAAGGCAAGTCGAAGATCCAAGGAATGCTATTGTTGTCACCAGCCGGGTCACGGAGTTAAGAATTGGCCGTAAAAGAAATAAGCACAAATAGCAAAAATATACATGATAAAAGATAACCCCTCAACGTCAAAGGTGGATGAAGGAAAGGGAGTTTTAAAGGGTAACTTTATTGTTGGCGATAGAGTTGTTAGAGTTTTATTCGACATGGGAGCTTCACATAGCTTTATCTCCTAACAAATCGTGAATGAATTAAAACTTAAACCTAAATTTGTCGATGAACCTATTTTCGTAAAGAATACGGTGGGGGGTCCTGCAAATCTTTTTCTATATTGTAGGAGAGTGCCTATCTCGTATTCTGGCCATCAATTTCCAATCAACCTTTATGTTCTCGACTTCAATGAATTTGAAATTCTACTTGGGATGAATTGGTTAATGTTTCCTGGGGAATTGACCAGGCAACTTAGTACTCGGCCTCCCCATCGATCGGTTAAATTATCCTTCGGCATCATGTTACGACCGACATCCAAGAAGCACTCGGCGTCCAAGCTCATTCGGCATCTATGGAATGTTCGACATCAATAAATGTTCGGCATGGGACAGCGCTCGGCATCTAGGAGCATCCAGCATCAAGAAACGTTCGGCATCCATGAACGTTCGGCCTGCAAGTGACGTTCAGCATCGCTGGACGTTCGACATGGTAGGGTCATCTGACATTCCGTATCGTTCGACATCCGCACCATGTTCGACATTAGGATGTGTCCGGCACTCAGAGCATTCGACCTCATCTCGTTCGGCCAAAGGAGATTGTTCGGCATAAGGGGACTGTTCAGCATTCATAGTGTTCGGCCTCACTTCGTTCGGCAAAGAGGGGTACGTTCGACATTTGGACATTCGGCATTTGATCGTTCGGCCTCTCTGGTTCGGCACACAAAAACCACTCCATTTGGGCCAGGATATTCAGCTGCCCGACCCACCAGGGAAGTCCAACCCACCTTCGTTTATAAATAGAAATGCAGGGGCACAGAAAAAAGGGAGAGATTTTAGAGAACACTAGAGAAGCTCTGCCATTTTCAAGACTCGTTCCAGACTTATTTTTTTGTATCTTGCAACTGTACTCAAGTACTTAGAAGCAGATTGTATCTGTAATCAAGTATCAATGAAAAGAATAAAGATCAACTTCAAAGTGGACGTAGGGTACTACGCCGAACCACTATAAATTTGGTGTTCATACTTTCTGCGTTGAAATTTACATTCTGTTCTCTGTTTTAATTTACTTTCTTCATTAATCTCTCTACACAATCTTTCTAAGGGTGTTAGTGACCAATTCTGGTGCTAACATTTTGGTGCTTTTATTGAGAGCTGAATTCTCAGGCTGTTAGGATCTGCTTTGTAGCTACTAGATTGCATAAATCCCCCGAAGGAGATCCAAAAATCATTGACAAGGCATCTGTTGATTCTACTTAGAGTTATAACCAACAACTCTACCATGGGGAGACCACGAACCAGATCGGCCTCTCATAATGCAAATGTCAATAAAACTACTAGCGTACAACAAGTTGAACCTAGAAATCAGCAAACAACCAGAGGTGCAGGGCCCTCCACCCAAATCCAAGCGGAAGTCGTTTTCCGAACGGAGTTCAATGATTTGATAAGAGAATTCAAGGAAAGTAGAAGGCAGCTTGCTGAATAGATTCAAGCCAACACTAACCCCATGACTCAGCTCGCTCAACAGCAGCGCCATAATGCTAGAGGTAACCCTGCCCCTTATTCTGAATCTGATAGCTCAACCTCGGCTGACGAACCTCCTAGGCGTAGACGCCATAAGGATGAAGGTGCACAAGCGGGCGTTGGGACTCAAGCCCGTGAAGAGACCGGACACCCGAATCTTTAAGACCCAAATCAGGCGGGACATCAACCCGCATGGTCCCGTGGAACGGAACCCAACCTTCCATCCTCCATACAAACTCCAGACTTAACAGCTATGGTCAGGAAGTTGATGAGAGAAAACCAAGGCTTGACCAATGAAGATTAGGGAGTGACCAGAAGCCATACCCCCTTTACGGATGATATCCTACAGGCTGAGTACCCCAAGAAGTTCAGTACGCCGACTATCCCAGCCTATGAGGGGAAGACTGATCCCAGGCAACATGTGATGAGGTATGGATGGATAATGGATTCTACAAGAGCCAATGATGCGACTAAGTGTAAGTGCTTCCCAATCACTTTGTCTGGTATTGCCACCATGTGGTTTACTCGACTCCCACCTCGATCTATATCCAGCTTCGACGAATTAGCAACGAAATTCATAGAACAATTCAGGATACACACCACTCGCCCAAAGGACGTGATGTCCTTATCAAGCGTAATCCAAGCTCTGAGAGAGTCATTAAAAGCATACTTGCAAAGGTTTCATGTTGCTTCTACCAAGGTGAGCAATCCTAACGACCACGCGATTTTGGTGGCAGCAATGCGTGGAGTGGATCCGGATTCTGTGTTTGGAGATTGGTTGGCGGGGAAGCCCGCAGCTACGCTGTAACGTTTTTATTCGAAAGCTCATCGGTTCATAAGAAGGGAGGAAGGTCGGTGGACAAGGCGAGACAAGGCACCAGGGTCCGTTCAAGAGTCTGTGAAAAGTAACATCGCCGTGAAAAAAATCGGAGATAATTCTGGAAAAACTCAAGTTAACATCCAGAATAAGCCTGGGCAGTCTAAAGGATCCAGAGGTGGAAATCCCGAAAAGAAAGAAGAATCAGGGAGATGGAAATCAAGGTCCCAACCTACAACGAATACACCCCGTTGAACGCATCTCTTGAAAACATCTATTTATCAACTTGCAACGCTTTCCAATATAGAAAGCCACGTCCAAAGGAATCGACGGAGGAACAGAAGCGGACCGGGAAGTATTGTCATTTTCACGAGTCTTATGGGCACAACACGGAGGAGTGCAGACACCTCCATGATGCTATAGAAAAGCTGATTAGACAGAAAAAGCTGCAGCAATTTGTCAAAGACCCACAGGACGGGAGGTAAGAAACATCGGACCCGGGACGTGGGCCTGCCCCACACCAACCAGAACAACCTACTCGAACTGTGGGAAGATTGGTTATTAACACGATTGCTGGCGGACCTCATCCTGCGGATAAGAATTGGCAGGAGATGGAGCGATATGCTAACTCTTTAAGACATGCGGAGTATGAGTGTTGTTCGAATGTGAAGGATGGGACTCCTGCAAAGCAGCATCGCATAATTAATGATGCTATCGTATTCAGGAGCCGAGATGCGGACAAGGTGGAGGCCCCTACATCGACCCGATGGTCATATCTACGACAATCGGGTCGACGTATATGAAGAGAATTCTAATTGATTGTGGAAGCTCCGTTAACATCATCTTCAAGAAGGCCTATGACCAAATTAAACTGGAAGCTACGGATTTGAAACCACCCAATGCCAGAATCGATGGCTTTAACGGCGTAGCAACGGATGCAGTGGGATATGTGGAGTTACCAGTTGAACTGGGGCAGGGCGAGCGTAGGAGGGTGTGAATCCTACCGTTCATAATGTCGGACATTGACTCTCCATATAACGTATTTCTAGGACGTCCAGCCTTGGAAGAATTTAGGGCAGCATTGGCCCCTTGGTGTCTGACATTAAAATTTCCCACAGACAGCGGTGTTGGAGTGGTGCACGGCGATCAGGCGACCGGACGTGCCTGTTATGTGGCTGAACTGAGAGAGGCTCAGCGTAGAGAGAAAGGAAAGGTTGCGGACCACTCCGTACGCAGTCGAAATGCTGATGATTGACAAGTAGCTCCCGAGCCCTGGCTTGAGAAACATTCTCGGATTTATAGGGACATAGATTCGAGAGATGATAATGGGGAACCTAGGGAAACCAATGCAGCACCGGCTGAATTCACAATTGACATCCCAGTTAGCCGGAGCGACCCACCACGAGTTCTTAAAATTGGGTCGCAACTCGACCCTTTAGCCGTTGAGAACCTTACTGATTTCATCCGAGCGAATCTTGATGTTTTTGCCTAGACAGATTCTGATATGTGCGGGATTTCTCCTACGATCGCGAGTCATATGTTGAACATAGACCCAAAACATGTACCTGTGAAACAAAAAAGGAGAGGCATGGACCTGGAGAGGTCTGCTGCTCTCAAAGAGGAGGTGGACAAATTCAAAGCCAATGGGTTCGTCCGCGACGCCCTCTACCCTGAATGTGTATCTAACCCGGTGCTAGTGAAGAAAGCAAATGGAAAATGGAGGACCTGTGTTGATTATTCCGATTTTAACAAAGCATGACCTAAGGATAGTTTCCCATTGTCTAGGATTGACCAGCTGGTCGACTCAACCGCCGGACATGAGTTTTTATCATTTATGGATGCGTACTCTGGATACAATCAAATCCCAATGCACCTCACAGACCAAGAACACACCAATTTTGTCACGAACATGAGATTGTTGCTATGTAGTAGTGCCATTTGGATTGAAGAACGCAGGAGCGACTTATCAATGCCTGGTGAATCGAATGTTCAAAGATCAGATTGGTAAAACAGTGGAAGTCTATGTGGATGACATGCTCGTGAAGTCACGGCAGTCAAACGACCACATCCGAGACTTAGCGGAGATGTTTGACATACTCAGGCATTATGGAATGAAGATCAATCCATTGAAGTGTTCATTCGGCGCAGCGTCAGGAAAGTTTCTAGGATTCATTGTGAATGCCCGGGGAATCGAGGCTAACCCGGAGAAGATCCAAGCTATCCGAGATATACGAGTACCCAGAACCATAAAGCAGGTGCAAAGCCTGAATGGAAAAGTGGTTGCGCTAAGCCGATTCATATCCAGAGCTATAGACACGTGTATTCCCTTCTTCGACATTATAAATAAAGGAAAGAGAAACTTTGAATGGACATCCGACCGTGAGGAAGCATTTCGGGCTCTGGTAAGACACTTAGAAAGTCCTCCTGTACTATCAAAGCCAATAGACCACGAAATGTTGTATGTATACTTGGCGGTATCCCAACATGCTATCAGTATAGCTTTGGTTCGCGAGGAAGACCGGATTCAAAAGCCAATTTACTATGTCAGTAAACGCTTGACAAGGGCAGAAAGAAATTATTCAAAGATTGAGAAACTAGCATATTGCTTGGTGATTGCATCACGCAAGCTTCGCCCCTACTTTCAGGCACACTCAATCGGTGTCTACACTGACCAACCCTTGCGACAGGTACTCCAACGACCGAAAACTTCCGGAAGGATGCTGAAATGGAATATTGAGTTAAGTCAGTTCGATATTACCTATCTACCGTGAAGGGCCATACAAGAAGAAGCACTAGCTGACTTCATTGCTGAATTCACTATGCCAGATGAACCGAGCAGTCACAGTGTCATACCTTCCGCTCGATGGAAGATGTACACCGATGGTGCATTTAACGACCGTCGCGTAGGGTCTGGCACAGTCCTTGTGACTCCGGAAGACCGATTAATTTGCTACGCTTTGAAGCTTGAGTTTGCAGCAACAAATAACGAAGCCAAGTATGAAGCATTGATTGCTGGCCTGAGACTTGTTAACAACCGGGAGTGAAGTCAATTGAAATCTTCCGTGACTCGCAACTGGTAGTATATCAGGTGCGGGGAGACTATCAAGCGAAGGGACAGAGACCGGCTCCATACCTTGCCCGTGTTCAAGAGCTGCTGGCGAATCTGGAATATTACGACATCTCGCATGTCCCGCGCGAACAAAATAGAGAAGCCGATTCGTTGGCAAAATTCGCAAGCACTAGCGATGCACAGTAAATGGGATTATTCCCTGTTGAGACCCTCCATGCTCTGAGTATAGAGATGATGGAGATGGATCTCGTGTAAGAAACCGAACCTGAGAAAGAATCATGGTTGACCCCGATCAGACAGTACTTTCTACAAGGGGATTTACCTGAAAAGAGGAACGAAAGACACCAAGTCCTTCGTAAGGCTTCGCGTTATGTAATACATGACGGGATATTGTATCGGAGGGGATTCTCGACCCCCTTACTCCGGTGCATGGCCCATGATGAGATAAAACAAGTATTAAAGGAAGTCCATGAGGGAGAGTGCAGTGACCACACTGGGGGGCAAACCTTAGCAAAGAAAACCTCCATTACGGATACTATTGGCCTACTGTCAATCGAGATGCTGCAGACTATGTGAGAAAATGTGACAAATGCTAGATATATGCAAAAATCCCGAGAGCTCCGCCAACGGAACTCACACAAATGGTTAGTCCCTGGCCATTTGCGATGTGGGGGATCGACCTTTTGACAACACGTCTTTCAATACCCAGAAAGACATATCATCAATAAGAAAAGAAAGAGATAGAAATAGAAAAGATAGAAAGAAAAGAACAACAATCATCAGAATCTCACAGCAGAAACGGAAAAAAATATAATATTACACATATCCATTACATAGTTTTACATATCAAAGTACACACAATAATACGACTTCATTACATCTGTCATTTATAAGAGTTTGCCAATCCACACAACGTAAAAATACAACATCAGATGTAACTACAGCGGATAGAGATAGATAAGTATGTCTAGACTCCAGCTCCAGCTTCCAAAACATTTGCCAATCCCAACCTAATCACTTGGCTACTCATAAAAATTTGAGTACCCAAGAGTTTATGAAAAACAAAATAAACCCCGGGTCAGACATGGGTCTGGTGTGAGTAAACATGTTAAAGTTGTTTAACATTAAAATCATTTGAAAACAAAAGGTATCATGTAAGACTCCCCACAAATAAATACAGGCAAGTTTTTACCTTACGCTAACCAAAGCATTTGATAGGAAATCCAGTGATATTATAATAGGGTCTAGGGTTTTCAAGTAAATAGAAAAAAATAGCCAAAATTGTTACATTCATTAAATTCCAGCTACTAGCCACAAAAGTGGGTAATTCAATCAAAACCATAGGGTCTCGTAGGGAAAATAGGTTTCCATCAATGGTAGGGCTACTGAGGTACCGTCCGTCACAGTACGGGGCCTAGATCACCGTACCGAGGACCACTCCCGATCCCCTGCAACACAAGGCCGGAACCATCACTTACTGGACAGTCCCGAACAAGACAACCCCGCAGTTGTGGCCAACAACCGCCCACACAGTCGAAATAACAAGGGACTTCTAGACAGGGGAAAATCTCGTCCTACTTGGGCATGACCCACTTAGCCTTGCTACACCTCCCTTATTTTAGCCATTCCCGGTTGATGAGGCTTGAGGCTACGGTTACCTTTATAGGACACATTTCTTAGAATGCTCATCGTCCACCTGACGATGTGCTGAATGCATTCAATCCATACAAGTTCGTTCCGGGTTCGAACGAAACCGAAGGCATTATTTCGTTACACTCATTTTGGAATCACCCTCAGACTTAGCGACAATAACCCTTGCATTCTAAAACTCCATCTCGATCTTCACTTTGAGATGCCACGACCTAACGTTTGATTGGATCGATGTGGTTTTAGGAAAATCAAATTTGATTCCCGATCCCGGTCTCATCGAAATCCAAACGCCATCTTAAAGGTCAAGTTGTTTAAAGATTTAAACAATTCAATTCAATTTTAAACATTGAATTCACACAGCATTATCCATAGGAAATAACAAACATCTATCACAGATATTTACAAAATCTCATCATAGAATATCTCAGACTATCATCCAACAGATATCAACCAATCCAGATATTCAATTCAAACCAATCATCCATAAGCAAGCACATCCCTAATTCATATTATAATTAATTTAATTAATTCAAATTAAATTAATTACTTAAGAATTAATCACTTTACCTTGCTTAACCAATCAATAATTAATTAATCACAATTATTTAATTAATTAATCACTCCTTAATTAACCTCATTATTAATTAATTAATCTTTAATTAATTAATAATCCTTTACCGAGACTCAGGTGAAGCTCCGTCTCGGAACCGTCGTGGGGTTAGGAGTAAAGCATCCCGAGGTTGGCGCATCTCGTTGGGCGTGTAGAAGCATTGAGAACCCCAATATTTCTTCGGAGCAGTTTCTTTTCCGGTATGCACCACCTCGCCCCGGCATAGCGCTTCGCTTCCGGTTCTTCAGAAGAATTCACTGACTTCTCCCTTCTTCATTGATCTGGGGGAAAATGAACCGTCTACCAGTTGGGAAGCTAGACATCAATGTGGTGGCTTGATGAGGATAACTAAGCTGACACGTCGGAGTTGGCTACTGGCAATAACTTCAATTATTCATTATTAAAAACTTGATTAAAAATTTATTATTCCTTAATTGATTACTAATTAACCCTTAGTTTACAATTAATAAATCTTAATTCATTTCTTAATTAATTATAAAATTTTAAATTAATTTATCTTAATTACTTAATTAATTATAAATTAATTAATCAAAATCATTTAATTAATTAGATCTTAACCATTAATTAATTAACTGTTAATTATAAATTAATTAATGTTTAATTACTTATTTAATTAACTCTAATCAATTAATTAATTGATTCTTAATCACTAATTTAATTAATCACTAACCACTTAATAAATTAAGTACTAACCACTTATTAATTAACCTTTAATTATTTAATTAATTATCTATTAATTATAATTTAATTTAATTCTTAATTATCCATTTATTAATCCACAATTAATTAATTAAACCTTAACAAATTAATTAATCTAAAATTATTAATTAATTTAACTTTAATTACTTTATTAACTAAAGTAAACTTTAATCCTAAAACTTAATTAATTTTCAAAACAAAACAATTTCATTAATTACTTAAAATTATTACTTATTTAAAATATTTCCAATTTGTTTAAACTTAATTATTTTTTATATTAAATTTAAATGAATATAAAATCATCTTAAAACTTAACTATCAAAATATAAAATACTTTCAAATAAAATGTTTAACATTTCACAAAGTAGTTTAAATAAAATTTTAAAATTTTAATACTCAAAAGAAGTTTGAAAACTTCAAACATCACTTGCATTTGGTTTGACCGACCAAACTCGAACAAAACTCAAGCAATATGAGTTCAATCCTTTCTTCTCCCCTTCCTATTTATTTTAGCTAAGTTGTTAACTCAAATTACACCAACCTGGAAAGAATCAACAACAAACAAATCCCCAGGCACGAACCACTGCAGCATCACCCCGAGAAAAACACGAGCCAGAAGCCATTCAACTCGATCGTCGCTTCGAGTCACAACATCACCCACCTTCACTGGCACGAACACTAATACGTGCACGTGCACGTCGCGCCAACACCGCCGCCACCCCCAGCGACATCGAACGCAAGACCCTCTTCGTCCACTGACACGTCTCTGGCCGTTGATTAGCCCTTGCGCGAGCTAAATCAAAAAAAGATAACTCGAACGCGTCACCAGAACAGCATCTCGCCAGAAAATCCCTTCAACCCCACAACGCTGACCATCGATCGCCTCGAAATCACGGCAACATTAGCGCAATGGTGTGCATGTAAATGTGCATATTTTAACCACCATATTTATTCTTTTTAAATTAAATAAATGATCATATTGGGTATTTTAACTTGTTTAAACAAAAATTCATATTATTTGAAATTGTCACATATTCATCTTCATCCAGGGGCAAAATGGTCATTTTTTTTGCATATATTAATTTGAGAACATTTAATTGGAAATTTTTATATTATTTTGTAGGAAATTACACTCAATTACAAGTGGGTTCATGAAGGAATATGCATGCACAAAATGAATACAAAGGAATGAAGATGGAAAAAATTCAAAGTGAAGAACATGGAGGACCCCACCTACCCACTACCTAATGTACAAATTAAAGGCTAATGCACATGCTAAAAGACATTTAAAGCTTCATGTACATTTAAGTGGGGGATTATTAAAGCTAATGATAACTTGGCCACCATACTTTCTCCAAGGGCATTTTGTGTACTCCCCAGAAATATGCATTAGGGTTTCTAACTTGTATAAATACCCCTTATGTTTCATGTAGTCATCTTCCTCTTAGTTAGTTAGTTTTAGTTTAGAAAATAAATCAAAGCTCTCTTTCTTTCCATGGCTACTTAGCCATTTTATTTCATGTAATTTTCTTTTCTTTTATGCAATGTTAATTCTCTTTTATTTACATGCTTCTTCTCTTCTTATGTAATAGTGTAGATTTACCTTTATGCAATTAGATTAGTTGTCTTTTCCATTAGCTTTCATTTTCCTTTCTTTTTGCTTTCATGTTGCTTTCTACATTTGTTGATTTGATAACAAATATGAGAGCTTAATCCCTACAATTTAGGGGTAATGAAGCTCTCTAGTATGTAGATGCAACATTTTGATGTTTATACTCTCTTTTTGTGCTTTAATGGAAACACTTGAAGTGGTTTAATGATGTTGTTTAGTCTGGAATTTGATAGTCTATGTTGTTCATAACAAATAGGCTATGCTTAAAAAAACATAACACAAATTGCCTCTTCATCTAAATATGATAATGGCAAAGAAGCGAATGTTGAAATTGAAATTTGATAGCCTATATTTCTAAACAATAGTTAATAGGCTATGCTTAAAATAGATTTTTACTTCAACTTTGTTGTCATATTTCATGAGAGTTAAATGTGTATTAGTGGTTGTGTTATAGTTTGATGGTTTATATTGGGCTAATTAATAGCACAAATATATCATACTTATGATAAACACATCAACTAATTACACTAATGAAAAGAAAAGAGAGATCATAACTTCATTTTGTTGATTTATATGATCTAGAGAGTGGATTTATCTCTAAATTGTTCTTTTGACTCTCATATTTTTATCATTTTCTTTTCGCTAGTTTTTGTTAGTATCTTAAATTTCTAACTATTCACTCTCGACTTTGGTTTAATTTGATTGAATAGATTTTTAAAATCATCAATTCCCTGCAGATCGACCCGTATTCGCCACGTGCTACATTCGTACACCGTGCGCTTGCGGTATAAATTTTATTTCTATATTCGTTCGACGGTTTTCTAAACCGATAGAATTTCCGTCGACGAACACGCAAGGCCTCCATGCTTTTGCTCCTAAATTCATTCTTTCAAGTCAAAATTAGCTTTCTTTATAGGCACAAAAATGTCTAGAAAGAAAGTTCAACTCGATCCACTAAAAAATTCCCAGTCATGAAACTTTCGAATGCAACCAAAACACATAACAAAACCCTAGTTCCCCAAATTCCAAATTCCTCGATGAATGATTTCCACTTCCATGATTTTTCTTGGGTTCACCGATCATTAATACAACCCCGACCCAAAGCTCAACCTCTGGAACTTACCCAGTCGCCAGATTTTGCCCAGAGACTAATTTCCGGTCATCAACCAAATACTTCCCTCAAATCCAATTTAAAAATCCCGATTTTTACCTTAAAAATCATGTTTTACAAAGTTGATTCAAGATGTAAAATTGAATCAACAAGTTTCAATACTTGATTTTATCATATTGTTAAAAAAATTCACTGTATCACCCTGATTCAGAAGATTTTTAAACAAATTCTATTTGAATAAAAATTTAAAACTTAATTCATGTTTAAATAAACCTACTACATTTGAAGATTCATGCTTAACAGTGATCTGTAATTGTAAATAAACCTACTACATTTGACTTGTAATTGCTTGATGATATTGCTTTCAACTTTAATCAACCAACACTTAAAATGGAAGAGCTTTGAATTTTGCCTTTCAGAAATTTGATTTTTTTTCAGGAACCTTGATTTATTTGCAGATTTGAGATTTTGAAATGAGACCTGAATTGTTGCTTAATTTTTGTTGAAAGAGTGAAGATTTGATGAATTTTAGATTTGAAGATGAAGGAGTGATTTCTCTTTGCTTTAGAAAATGAGAATGAGAAAATTTTAGAGGAAGAATATGAAATAGCCTCTTATAAAAAAAAATTGTTTTATAAAAATTAAAGAAAATAAATTCAAAATTATGACACTTGTCATTACACAATGTTATCCTCCTAACACATGTTATTAGAGTGCTTTAAATTTTAACAAATGTATTCTTCATGCAAAAAGAATTTTTAAATGTTTTTATTAATTAAATTTCTAAATTTAAAATAAATTTTTAATTCATATAAATCAATTCTTCTTAAAAGAAATATATATATAAATCAAACTTTATATTCTAAATATAATCAAAAAAATACACTTTTAAAATCAAAGTATGCTTTAAAATATAAATAACCCTATTTTGAAATTTCAATTTTAACAATTCAAATTCAAAGAAAAATTTCAAATTCAATTTAAAAATCAAGTTTGATATGAATACAATTTTAACACATCCATTACCCTTTGTATATATTAATTTTAATTAAAATCAATATACATTTACAATTCATTTATTATTATTGTTTAAAATAACAAATTTATCAATTTAAATTAATTTATTAAAAAGATTATCAGGTTTTAAATTTCGGAATATCACATTCCTCCCCCCTTAAAAGAATTTCGTCCCCGAAATTTAAACAAAAGATAATCCAAAATTTCATTTTATTTCAACTATTCAAGCATACATATCGTCCATACAAAAGAAATCAACAAACAAAACATCCAAACAACAATATATCCAATACAAACATCACTAGTTATCTGGACACAAATCCGAATAAGCCTTCCTAAAACTATCCAGAGTCTCCCAGGTACAATCTCTGGGATCCTCACTCTACAGGACTTTAACGAGCTTCACTATCTTGCTTCTGAGTTGCCTCTCGTCTTGATCAACAATTTTAACGGGATGTCTGATAATTGATAAGTCCGACTCAACCTCTAGGTCTTCCTATACAGCTGGCTCTACAATAAGAGATGGATCGTGCACGTATTTTTGTTGATGAGATGCATGGAAAACATTGTGAATTCCAGCCATCCGTACTGGCAATTCAATCCTGTATGCTACGGTACCAATCCTCTCGAGCACTCGGAACGGACCAATATATCTCAGAACGAGTTTCCCTGTCTTCCCAAATCTTACTGCTCCTTTAATAGGGGAAACTTTGACAAAGACTAAATCGCCAATCTCGAACTCCAATTGTCTTCATCTTTTATCTGCATATTTCTTTTGACGATCCTGAGCAGCTCTCATCCTTTTCTTGATAAGCTCAACCTTAGCAGATGCTTCACGGATCAAATCTGGTCCAAGCACAAGATGGTTTTTTGACTCAATCCAACAGCGTGGGGATGTACACTGTCTTCATACAGTGCTTCATAAGGAGCCATCTTGATACTTTCTTGGTAACAGTTATTATAAGAGAATTCCACTAGATGTAGATGGTCTTCCCACGACCCACCAAAATCCAATACGCAGGCTCTCAGCATATCTTCTAGAATTCGATTAAGCCTCTCCGTCTGCCCATCTGTCTAGGGATGATATGTTGTACTCAATCTCAAATTTGTTCCCAAAGATGATTGTAAAGCCTCCCAAAATTTTCTGGTGAAGATAGGATCTCGATCACTTACAATACTGACTGGAACACCATGCAATCTGACTATCTCTCTCAAGAAAATTTCTGCCAGAGAAGCTGCAGTACGGGTTGCCTTAACTGGTATAAAATGGGCGCTTTTGGTTAGGTAATCAACAATCACTCATATTTCTTCATTTCCCTTCTTTGTTCTAGGCAAACCGTCGATGAAGTCCATCTAAATCATCTCCCACTTCCACATCGAGATCTCCAAAGGTTGTAACAAACCGGCTGGCTTCTGCTGATCTCCTTTAACTTGCTGGCAGATAGCACAACTATTACCGTAAGTAGTTATATCTTCCTTTATGCCCTTCCACCAAAAGACTCTTTTCATATCCTTGTACATCTTCGAGATTCCTGGATGGATATTTAATCTGGAGCGATGACTCTCTGACAACACCTCCTGTCGTAGATTCCTATCATTCGGAACACAAATCCTTCCATTAATCCTCAATGTTCATTGGCCATCAATATCAAAACTAGGACACTGACCCTTCCTAACACTTCTTATAATTCTTTTCAACATTTTATCTGATTCTTGCTTGCTTGAAATCCTTTCCAGAAGAGATGGTACCACTTCCTAAAGAGACAGAACTGTATTTCTGCTAAGTGCGTCTGCCACAACGTTCGCCTTTCCCGGGGTATACAGAAGATCCAAATCATATGATGCCAAGAACTCGACCCATCGCTGTTGTCTTAAATTAAGATCTTTTTGAGAGAAAAGATATTTCAATGGTTTTTGATCTGTGAATAAATCGAACTTTTCTCCTAAAAGATTGTGCCTCCATATTTTTAAAGCAAAAAACAATGGCCAACAGTTCTAGATCGTGCGTAGCGTAGTTCCTCTCATGTGGCTTCAATTGCCGACTCGCATACGCAATTGCCCTACCGTTTTGAATTAGCACAACTCCCAATCCTACAATACAGGCATCAGTATACACTTCAAACTTGTTCTTCACATCTGGAATAGCTAATACAGGAGCACTTGTCAACCTTGCCTTTAGATTCTAAAAAGCCTCCTCACATTCCAGTGTCCACTTGAATTTAGCTACCTTCCTTGTCAGCTTTGTTAGGTGTGAAGAGATCTTGGAATAATCCCTAATAAACTTCCTGTAGTAACCGGCCAATCCTAGAAAACTACGAACTTCTGTTGGTGTCCGTGGCTACTTCCACTCCAGAATAGTCTCAACTTTCGCTGGATCTACAGAGATTCCCTCACCAGAAACAATATGGCCCAAAATTTTTACTTCTGATTTCCAAAAATGACACTTAGAGAACTTCGCCTTCAGAACGTGTCTTCTCAGGGTTTCTAATACTATTCTCAAGTGCTGCCTGTGCTCTTCTTCCGACTTAGAGTAAACCAAGATATCATCAATGAACACCAAAACTAACTTATTCAAAACATCTCTAAAGACTCGGTTCATCATATCTACAAAGTAAGAAGGAGCGTTGGTTAACCCGAAAGGCATAACCAACCACTCATAGAAACAATTAGGTCCCCTAAATGCAGTTAAGGGAATACTGTCCTCAGCTACCCTTAACTGATGGAAACCTGATGCTAAATCCAACTGAGAAAAGACTGAAGCTCTATGAAGCTGGTCGAAGAGATCATCAATACGAGGAGGAGGATACTTATTCCGAATGGTCACTTTGTTCAACTCACGATAGTCTACACAGAACCTTAGCGACCCATCCTGACAAATACTGCAGCAGAGCCCCAACAAGAAAAACTGGGTCTAATCAAACCCTTATCCAACGGATCTTGAGTTTGCTTCACTAGTTCCTCCCTCTCCCTTGGAGCCATCCTCCTACTAGGTTGAATTACGAGTACTGCTCTAGGAACCAAATCTATACGAAATTCTATTTCTCGGTGCAGAGGAAAACACTTAACTTCCTCGAATACGTCTGAGAAATCCTAGACTACTACAATATCTTCAACAACCACCGCTTGAGAAGTCTCAACTCTATGTAAAAGACTACTCAAGTGAATTCCAGAGTTATTACACACTACTCTGGCAATCCTACCCAGATCAATTTTCAACGAAACTGTTCTCTCATCACAATTTAAAACAGGCTTATATTTGTCAAGCCAATCCATCCCCTATATAAGGTTAAACCCCTTAAAATCCAACACATAAGGGTCATAGGAAAAACTATGGGATAGATAGGAGATTCTCAAATCCTTACAGATCCTATCTAATTTGGTTACCCCTCCTATAGGATTAGATACACAGATGGGATTGTCTACGGTACTAGGGGTAAGAAAGAACTTCTCTACAGATTCCAGAGAAATAAAACTCAAAGAAGCACCAGAATCAAACAAAACTTTAATATATTTTCCATCTAAAAGTAAGGTACCATCCAAAACTCCTTTGCCCTTAGATGAGGTTAATGGTGCACCTTCTAAAGCAAATACTTTATTCTGCTGGACTTTATGAAGGAGTGGGCAATCTTTAATCATATGTCCCGGTTGATGGCAGTTGAAGCAAAGAGACTTCTGAACTAAAGCTGAACCTGGTCCACTATAATGCTGCCGCTAATGCTGTTGCCGAGACTCTCTTCTGGGACACTTATTCGCCAGGTGATCTTCTTGCTGACAAATATAGCATTTGCTTGGTCCATTGTTGTTTCCAGACTTCTTCTTGTTTTGCCTCTTCCAATTAGGATTGAATTTTCTTTTATTTGGGTTAGAAGAATTTCCTCCTGATGCAGCTACTCATGCCACTGATCTTTTATTCATCAAGTTCTCATATCTTAGTGCCATATCAATTAGCTCCACAAAAGACCCTTTTAAGTGTGCTGTCATCCTTTCATGATACTCTGACCTCAACCCTTGTACAAACATCTCGTTCTTTTTAAGAGGGGTGTCTATAAGTCCTGGACCATAGCAAGATAACTCGTTGAATTTAGTCTCGTACTCTGCTATAGTCATATTTCCTTGTTTTAGATTCAGAAAATCCTGATAAAGACGAGCTCTCCCTGCAGTAGGCATGAACTTCTCCTCAAACAACTCCTTAAACTCTTTCCAAGACATATCATCCTCCGAGACATTAGCAGTCACTGCATCCCACCAGGCTGCAGCACCACCTTGTAATTGCCACGAAGCCATTACCCTCTTCTGCTCATCCGATAATTTCATGCTCTTAAAGATTTTCTCACACGAGCGAAGCCATGCTTGGACCTCTATTAAAGTTTCTGACCCTTGAAATGGTCTTCCTCCAAGATTAACGAAGTCCTTGCATAATGCAGCAAAACTGACTAGAGACGGTAATGGATTAACAGCCTCATTATCAGTCTGTTCTCTCCTATTACTGGTTGATGCACTTCCTATAACCCTTCCCCTTCTACCTCTTGAACTCATTCTGGCTACCTGAACAGGTAACCCAACCAATTTAGATAGGGATATAGTTATATAAGAAAATTACAAATACGCACTGTCAAGATAGATACTACTCCAGAGCCTAGGTGTTTCCCAACCTATGCTCTGATACCAACTATGGCAACCCGTCTTTCAATACCCAGAATGACGTATCATCAATAAGAAAAGAAAGAGATAGAAATAGAAAAGATGGAAAAAAAAGAACATCAATCATCAGAATCTCACAGCGGAAACGGAATAAAATATAATATTACACATATCCATTACATAGTTTTACATATCAGAGTACACATAATAATACGACTTCATTACATCTGTCATTTATAAGAGTTTGCCAATCCACACAACGTAAAAATACAACATCGGATGTCACTACAGCGGATAGAGATAGATAAGTATGTCTAGACTCCAGCTCCAGCTTCCAAAACATTTGCCAATCCCAACCTAATCACTTGGCTACTCATAAAAATTTGAGTACCCAAGAGTTTATGAAAAACAAAATAAACTCCGGGTCAGACATGGGTCTGGTGTGAGTAAACTTGTTAAAGTTGTTTAACTTTAAAATCATTTGAAAACAAAAGGTATCACGTAAGACTCCCCACAAATAAATACAAGCAAGTTTTTACCTTACGCTAACCAAAGCATTTGATATGAAATCCAGTGATATTATAATAGGGTCTAGGGTTTTCAAGTAAATAGAAAAAATAGCGGAAATTGTTACATTCATTAAATTCCAGCTACTAGCCACAAAAGTGGGTAATATAATCAAAACCATAGGTTCTCGTAGGGAAAATGGGTTTCCATCAATGGCAGGGCTACTGGGGTACCACCCGTCACAGTACGGGGCCTAGGTCACCATACTGAGGACCACTCCCGATCCCCTGCAACACAAGGCTGGAACCATCACTTACTGGACAGTCCCGAACAGGACAACCCCGCAGTTGTGGCCAACAACCGCCCACACAGCCGAAATAACAAGGGACTTCTAGACAGGGGAAAATCTCGTCCTACTTGGGCATGACCCACTTAGTCTAGCTGCATCTCCCCTGTTTTAGCCATTCTCGGTTGATGAGGCTTGAGGCTACGATTACCTTTATAGGACACATTTCTTAGAATGCTCATCGTCCACCCGACGATGTGTTGAATGCATTCAATCAATACAAGTTCGTTCCGGGTTCGAACGAAACCGAAGGCATTATTTCGTTACACTCATTTTGGAATCACCCTCAGAGTTAACAAGAATAACCCTTGCATTCTAAAACTCCATCTCGATCTTCACTTTGAGATGTCACGACCTAACGTTTAACTTGGATCGATGTGGTTCTCGGAAAATCAAATTTGATTCCCGATCCCGGTCTCATCGAAATCCAAACGCCATCTTAAAGGTCAAGTTGTTTAAAGATTTAAACAATTCAATTCAATTTTAAACATTGAATTCACACAACATTATCCATAGATAATAACAAACATCTATCATAGATATTTAATAAATCTCATCATAGAATATCTCAGACTATCATCCAATAGATATCAACCAAATCCAGATATTCAATTCAACCCAATCATCCATAAGCAAGCACATCCCTAATTCATATTATAATTAATTTAATTAATACAAATTAATTTAACTACTTAAGAATTAATCACTTTGCCTTGCTTAACCAATCAAAAATTAATTAATCACAATTATTTAATTAATTAATCACTTCTTAATTAACCTCATTATTAATTAATTAATCTTTAATTAATTAATAATCCTTTAATTATTAATTAATAACTCCAATTATTCATTATTAAAAACTTGATTAAAAATTTATCATTCCTTAATTGATTACTAATTAACCCTTAATTTACAATTAATAAATCTTAATTAATTACAAAATTTTAAATTAATTTATCTTAATTATTTAATTAATTATAAATTAATTAATCTTAATCATTTAATTAATTAAATCTTAACCACTAATTAATTAACTATTAATTATAAATTAATTAATGTTTAATTACTTATTTAATTAACTATAATCAATTAAATAATTAATTCTTAATCACTAATATAATTAATCACCAATCACTTAATCAATTAATTACTAATCACTTATTAATTAATCTTTAGTTATTTAATTAATTATCTATTAATTATAATTTAATTTAATTCTTAATTATCCATTTATTAATCCATAATTAATTAATTAAACTTTAACAAATTAATTAATCTAAAATTATTAATTAATTTAACTATAATTACTTTACTAATTAAAATAAACTTTAATCCTTAAACTTAATTAATTTTCAAAACAAAAAAATTTCATTAATTACTTAAAATTATTACATATTTAAAACATTTCCAATTTGTTTAAACTTAATTATTTTTTTATATGTTAAATTTAAATAAATATAAAATAATCTTAAAACTTAACTATCAAAATATAAAATACTTTCAAATAAAATGTTTAACATTTCACAAAGTAGTTTAAATAAAATTTTAAAATTTTAAAACTCAAAACAAGTTTGAAAACTTCAAACATCACTTGCATTTGGTTTGACCGACCAAACTCGAACAATAATCAAGAAATATGAGTTCAATCCCTTCTTCTCCCCTTCCTATTTCTTTTAGCTAAGTTGTTAACTCAAATTACACCAACCTGGAAAGAATCAGCAACAAATAAATCCCCAGGCACGAACCACTGCAGCATCACCCCGAGAAAAACACGAGCCAGAAACCATTCAACTCAATCGTCGCTTCGAGTCGCCACATCACCCACCTTCACTGGCACGAACACTGACTCGTGCATATGCACGTCGCGCCAACATCGCCGCTACCCCCAGCGACATCGCACGCAAGACCCTCTTCGTCCACTGACTCGTCTCTGGCTGTTGATCAGCCCTTGCGCGTGCTAAATCAAAAAAAGATAACTCGAACCCATCACCAGACCAACATCTCGCTAGAAAATCCCTTCAACCCCACAACGCCGACCATCGATTGCCTCGAAATCACGGCCACATCACCACAAGGCCTCCACGCTTCTGCTCCAAAAATCATTGACAACTCGATCCATTCAAAAATTCCCAGTCACGAAACTTTCGAATGCAACCAAAACACAGAACAAAACCCTGGTTCCCCAAATTCCAAATTCCTCGATGAATGATTTCCACTTCCATGATTTTTCTTGGGTTCACCGATCATCAATACAACCCCGACCCAATGCTCAACCTCTGGAACTTACCCAGTCGCTAGATTTTGCCCAGAGACCAATTTTCGGTCAACAACCAAATACTTCCACAAATCCAATTTAAAAATCTTGATTTTACCTTAAAAATCATGTTTTACAAAGTTGATTCAAGATGTAAAATTGAATCAACAAGTTTCAATACTTGATTTTATCATATTGTTAAAAAAATTCACTGTATCACCATGATTCAGAACATTTTTAAACAAATTCTTTTTGAATAAAAATTTAAACCTTAATTCATGTTTAAATAAACCTACTGCATTTGAAGATTCAAGCTTAATAGTGATTTGTTGAGTAAATTTTGAAATTTTTGTTTAAATTTACTCTTTAACTTGAAAATACAAAGAAGCTTCAGGAAATTTTAAATATGCATATTTTCAAACAAAATAAACACAAAGATTTCATCTATATATTTACGTGCAAGACATATCACATCACAGAAAATAACTTTACTTAAATTTTCTGAATAAAAATTTACTCACCTATATTATTTTTAAGCAGAGACCCAAAATTTTGAATCTTGGAGAAAAAAGAATGACTGCAGATTTTGACTTGTAATTGCTTGATGATGTTGCTTTCAACTTTAACCAATCAGCACTTAAAATGGAAGAGCTTTGAATTTTTCCTTTCAGAAATTCGATTTTTTTTCAGGAACCTTGATTTATTTGCAGATTTGAGATTTTGAAATGAGACCTGAATTATTGCTTAATTTTTGTTGAAAGAATAAAGATTTGATGAATTTCAGATTTAAAGATGAAGGAGTGATTTCTCTTTGCTTTAGAAAATGAGAATGAGAAAAATTTAGAGGAAGAATATGAAATAGCCTCTTATAGAAAAATTTTTGTTTTATAAAAACTAAGGAAAATAAATTAAAAATTATGACACTTGTCATTACACAACGTTATCCTCCTAACACATGTTATTAGAGTGCTTTAAAATTTAACAAATGTAATCTTCATGCAAAAAGAATTTTTAAATGTTTTTATTAATTAAATTTCTAAATTTAAAATACATTTTTAATTCATATAAATCAATTCTTCTTAAAAGAAATATATATAAATCAAATTTTATATTCTAAATAAAATCATAAAAATACACTTTTAAAATCAAAGTATGATTTAAAATATAAATAACCCTATTTTGAAATTTCAATTTAACAATTCAAATTCAAATAAAAATTTCAAATTCAATTTAAAAATCAAATTTGACATGAATACAATTTTAACACATCCATTACCCTTTGTATATATTAATTTTAATTAAAATCAATATACATTTACAACTCTTTTATTATTATTGTTTAAATAACAAATTTATCAATTTAGATTAATTTATTAAAAAGATTATCAGGTTTGAAATTCTGGAATATCACAGACCTAGTAGGCTCTTTACCCTTAGCCAAAGGTGGAGCGAAATATGCAATAGTTGCAGTCGACTACTTTACCAAATGGGCAGAAGTAGAGCCTCTGGCCACGATAATCGCCAAGAAGGTTATTAATTTCGTCGTACGAAATATCATATGCCGTTTCGGCTTTCCACGGACAATCGTCACGGACAACGGAACTCAATTTGAGAGCAAGGAGTCCAAAGAATTTTGCCAGAAATATGGCATTGAGAAGAAATTTGCAGTAGTTGCTTACCCAAAGGCGAATGGACAGGTAGATGATGTAAACAAAATAATCAAGTCCATATTGAAAAAACGTCTGGAAAAGGCTAGAGGCAGGTGGGGATGAACTTCCAATAGCACTTTCGGACTACAGGACCACGCATAAAACCGCGACTGGCCATACTCCATTCGCTTTGGCATATGGCACGGAAGTTGTCATACCCATGGAGCTTGAGGTCCCATCACATCGGGTAACTTATTACGACCCCCGAGTCGAACCAGAATCGCTTATTGGGATCGTTGGACCTCATCGATGAAAAACGCGAAGAAACCAATTTGAGAGCAGCCGCATATGGACATAGAGTCGCTAAATATTATAATGAGAAGGTCTGACCAAGAACTTTTAATGTGGGAGACCTCGTTTTGAAACGAGTTTTCCCAATCCCGTCTCATATGAATCCCGCATGGGAAGGTCCATATGTCATCGAACGAAAGCTTGGAGAAGGAACTTTCAAGCTAGCGACCGTCGATGGTGCGACACTCCCCCGAGCATGGAACAGCGAGCACTTACGACATTATTATACTTAGTCTATTTCTTTCTTGTATTAGTTGCACTCATTTCCAGTATGCTTTTATTTCTAATTCTTGGCATGTAATAAGGCAATTTAGCTTGCTCTCATTAATAAAGGCTTGAAGCCATCTTTTCCATGAATCACTAATGTCTCTATAAATGATGATCCTGTGACGGGCAAATAAAATTATGTTATTCGAGCTAACGTGCGAACGTGCACGGACATTTAAAATCTCCAAGTCCCCGGAGTGCGGACTAGAGTACTCTAAGTCCCTGGAGCGCGGACTCGAGTATAAACGACTTAAAATCTCCAAGTCCCCGGAGTGCGGACTGGAGTACTCTAAGTCCCCGGAGCGCGGGCTCGAGTAGAAACGATTTAAAATCTCCAAGTCTTCGAAGTGCGAACTGGAGTACTCTAAGTCCCCGGAGCGTGGACTCGAGTATAAACGACGTAAAATCTCCAAGTCCCCAGAGTGCGGACTGGAGTACTCTAAGTCCCCAGAGTGCGGACTCGAGTATAAACGATTTAAAATCTCCAAGTCTTCGGAGTGCGGACTGGAGTACTCTAAGTCCCCGGAGCACGGACTCGAGTATAAACGACTTAAAATCTCAAAGTCCCCGGAGTGCGGACTGGAGTACTCTAAGTCCCCGGAGCGCGGACTCTAGTATAAACGACTTAAAATCTCTAAGTCCTCGGAGTGCGGACTGGAGTATTCTAAGTCCTCAGAATGCGGACTTAAGTATAAACGATTTAAATGACCAGGTCCGCTGAAGACGGACTAGATATAAATGACTTGAAGACATCGAGCCTTCAACGTGCATACTAGAAAATGTTCTAAGTGCTTGGGGGCACGGAAGAAAAACAGATGGATCTCAAAGAATTTCCGAGCTATATGAAGATGAACCAAGAGGTCTATTATATCCACAACAGCTTGGATTTGAATCGCAATCAAAAAGAAAATTGAACGACAAGAGCCGTGGAAAGACAGGAAAACTAAGTTTTATTCATCAAAGATAAGTTTCCATTACAACTCCTTTGAAGCTCGGAAACAAAAGTTTATTTACACAAACTAAGAAAACAAAAGTACTTGCCTAATCTAAACTAACCCTCATTGAACGAGAGTAATAATTACTTCTTATGCTTCTTCGCTTTCTTCACCTCCGTTGTTTTCTCAAACGACCCCTCTCCTCCGCGTTTACCCTTGGTACCCTTCGTTGATGGAGGAGTGACAACCGAAGAAGTATGAGGGACATCCACGGGTTTAGACCTGCCAGGGAGAATGATCTTCAGCGGCCTATTCAAGGGATCGTCGGGGTCCACGGCTTGAGGATCGACCTTTATCTTGGTCGTTTCTCTCTTCTCTTTCTTCAGCCGCTCCGTCATACTCAGCTCAGACGTGTGTTTGGAGGCGCCTGTGATCTCTACTGCATAACTCCCCTCGATGGGAGAAGAAGTCTTAGATTTGTCTTCATCTAGCGCCCCAATCACCTGAGCATCTGGCCCTGGAGCTTCTCTTGCCTGACTAGCCTCACGTATCTTCTCCTCCACCTCCTTGGCAACATCGCTCCTTGGAGTGGGCCCGGGATCAGAATGACCTACGCGCTTGAATGGAAAACAAACATTAGAATATAATGGTCCCAGGATGTCAACATTTTGAATCTTAAAGTGAAGAGTCATCAACCAGCTTCCGGCAGGCTCTCAACCGTCGAGGGGGTCTCACCCTCCGGAATGGGAGACAGAATATGGACACCAAGGCCAGGGTCCTCCGGATTGTAACCAATATGCTGCTCGAATGGGTCAAGTATCAACCGATCGGCCGACCGAATAGGCGCATGAGCTGGAGACGCAGCCCCGGATGGACCAGTAATAACTTCTTTTCCTTTCCTTGAAGGGGAACCTTTGCCATATATAGTTTTAGCTGCAGATAAGTCCGAAGGCTCATTTCCCCTGAGATATTCTTTTATCAATTCCCCCTCATCAATCTCTTCGGTGCCGTGCTCGGCCTTCCTGATTTCTATCAATGCCTCCCATGCCTCGGCTAGAGATTCAAGATAACCCTCGCCCAAGAAAGTCAAGTCTCGATGCATGAGAACGCGGGCGTTGAACTCAGCGATTAGTGGGTCAAACATATTTTTGACCTCCTTCCTGCCTTGTTCTCTAGCCGCCTCAAGACGCGAGTCGATATCGATGGACGCAATCCTTTCGCCCTCTTCACGGGCCTCCCTCTTTAACGCCTCAACCGTGGAAAGCTTGCCTTCAAGTTTTTCTTTCAAAAGTCGAGTGGCAACGATCTCGTCGTAGTATTTTTGTGACTCCTCTTGGGCTACCGTTTTCTCTTCGTTCTCCCTACAAAGCTGCTCCTCAAGCTCCTTGACTTGAAGGCTGAACGCGTCCCTCTCCTTCTGAATTGAGTTCATCTCTAGAGCCAAAGCCCCACATCGCTGAACCACCTCGCCAAGTTCTTTCCAATGAGTTGACTCCAGACGAGTAATGGCCTCAACAGTATCCTTAGCGCTTTGACGGGCGGCCTCGAGCTCAGACTTGTAGGTGGCCATTTCTTCGTCCTGAGCTTTAATGATATCCTTGTCGTGGATAGCCTCAAGCTTCAGGCTGTCGAATTCATGCTAGCGCTCCATGGAAACTTCAGAAAATTTTTCGGCTAGATGAATAAACGCATCATGTTGAACATAGACGTCATTCATACAAGCAAGGGCGCTCTGTTTGGCATGTCCAGGAATAGGGTGAATCATTGGAAGGAATTTCAAGCCATCAAAGCATATTTTCGGAAATTTATCTTTAAGCTCTGCCAGCCTCTCTGATACTGTTGGGTCTGTTGTAGGAGCGGGGGGAGACGGCTTTGAAATTTCGCCCCTCCTATAAGAATCTTGGCATTGTCGAGTGGGAGGGGAGTCGGTGTGTTAGCCCCGAGGAGCATCAGGTTGCGACCTCTTATGGCTGCGCTTGTCTTTAATTTTCTCTGCATGAAAAGAGGTATCCTGGTGGTATTTTGGCTGATAATAAGTTTTACTCCGAGATGACGAGTCCCGGGAATGATAGTCTTTATCGCCGTCACCATCCCTATCTCGACGTCTTCCGGAACCCAAGTCCTGTCTAGAGTGGTGAAGAACAGACAAGCTACGAAGGCGATCGAATCTATGTGAACGCCCCATACCACCTGTACAGAATTCAAATAGCAGCGAATTAGCAAAGAGTAGTGTGACGAAAAAAGTCTAAACGAAAATTGAAGTGCAAGTGTTCGTGTGTGTCCTAGTGTTTCCCCCCAACGGACCAGTCGCCTTGCTAATAGAAGTTTTCTCTCCCTGACTCTGAGTTGGAGCATCCGCGTCGTCTCTAATGGGCGAATGAAGTTTGAATGCCTCCGGATCGTCGAAGTCATAGTTGAGCAGATCATCCGAAATAGAGAGGTTCGATAAACCCTTTAAAGAACTTTCTACGTGCTGCGAAAAAGCCTCTTTCTCCGTCGGGATAAGCGTAAATTTCGAAGTTCCGCCAACCTTCTCCTTTCTGATCTTGTATGTCAATCCCTTTTTCTTCTGTGAAGGAGAAGACGACATTTCGATATCATGCACTTTAACTATAGGATCTTGAGATGGACCCAAATTCTCACCTTGTGCTTCGGATGTTCCACCCTCCTTGATTTCCCCCTCTTCCTGTACATCAGGGGTGTGGCGTGATGATGACTCAGTCAACTTTTTCCCTTTGCCGGATGCGGGCTTGGGTATGGAGACACCCTCAGGAAGGCTTACCCGATGACCTTCTACTAACAGTCCGAACCTTGACAGTGACTCGTTCGAAATGAGGGTTCGGATGTCTCGTTCTTTGACGGGAAGAGCTCTAATAGCTTTAACGGCCTCAAAATAACCACGGCCGTCAGGGCGTGGATTGATACCTGTAAAGACGAATCAAGAATTAGAAAAGGCATAGCCTCGATCGAAACATGAGCATCGTTCCAGGAGAAAGACTTACTTCCTTCAACCCACGTCCTCGCGAAACCGGGGGCAACGCACATAGAACCATTCCTTTTTGTACAGGGCAAATTTGCTCCACGCTCCGGTTAAAATTTGGCATTTGTGGTGCAGCTCGAGGAATAAAAAAGAGGAGCTATCTCTCTGTTTCTTGATCATATAAATATATCTGATATTGCGGGGTTGGAGGCCTGGAAAAGACCGTCATGAAGAGAAGGTATGTGCCATAAATGAATGCGTGGCCATTCGGGTGCAGCTGCGAAGGGGCGATGTCCATGTATTGCAACACGTCCCCAAGAAATAAATTGAATGGAGGCAAGCTGCCCACCCAACACATAAACTTATTACAGGTGGTATATCCAACTGGGGGCAGGTGTGGGCGATCATGCCCCGACGGAATCGACACGTCGGCGAAAGGGATTCCGTGGATAGAGCATATTCGCCGGAGCACGACTTCATTAATCTTCGAAGCCTGTGAACCGATCGGATTATCCAAAAAAATCGATGCCTCCAGGGCATCAGGAGCTAAATCATGAGCCGGGGAAGTCGACGGGTTAGAAGAATCTGCAACCCCTTGTTTAGAAGACGGCCCGGGTCTGTTAGAAAGCGTGGAGGAGCTAGATTTCTTAGACATATATGATAAATATTGAGTTTGACGGAAGCACTTGTGAGAACTATACTTGAAAAATGTTCAACGTTAGAATTAACAACACGAGCGTTCCCCCCACATGGTGTGTGAACTAGTGCAATCAATCATGTGTAAGCATTAAAAAATTGAAAGTCACACGGTTATTGATATAAAACTAAGTTGCGAATCATCGACTTCGAAGACCGTCATCGTTGACCGTCTCCAAAAGCTTGCCTTACGGTGATTACGGTTTCGAATTCAGAAAACATTAGAAGAAGTTATCCGGTTATGTTGACTTGAGTTCAAGTTTATGTCTACTGAAACTAGGAAGTTATCAGTTCAGACCGGTTTGATATGCTAGTATGATGGAGTTCCTGTCCTTGTTATGTTATATGATTAGGCAAGGTAATTGTTCGTTCGGCCTTATATGGTTCGGAATTTATGTTGCTCGGCCTTAATATAGTTCGACATCTATGATTGTTCAGCCAAGAAGTTTTTCGACCAAGCTCTCGGTCGGCCGAACCACCGTTCGAATTAGTTAGCGCTCGGCAAAGTGTCGATCGGCCAAAATTCCATTCGGCCGAGACAGCACTCAGCATCCTCCCCGCTAACTCGTGCTTCCTCCCAAACCTTTCATCCCACCGTTCGGCATGTGGTGAGTCACACCGAACCAGAATTATGACGAGCTCCAGCGCTCGACACTCCACTCTTAATCCTTTCCTATCTTCCACCATCCACACCGAACGACGAAGGCCGATCGTTCGGCAAGTCATGCCATGCCACGCCGTTCGGCATCCTAACTATCTTCGGCTCCTCCTCATACCAACTATCTCCTGCTCCTCCTCTAGTCTTTCTTCCTCCAATCTCGGTCGACGAGAGGAACTATGCCAAACCACCACACGTCTCCCAACAGATTCCTACCAAGCTCGTCCCTAATCATTTCTCCTTACCTACCAACATTCAGCCCTAAAGAACAAAGTTTGAATCCACGAACCTTTTCGACCACGGCTCTAATTTATGTTTAATCATGGAGAGGAATTAGATAGAAAAGACAATACCTAATTAGTAGATCGAAGTTTGGAAGGGATTGATGAATCGTTGAAGGTTGTTGACTAGAATGTTCAGCAAGTACAAAGCGGCGGTGGTAAAAATGTAAAAAGAGAAGAAGAAGTCGAAGAGGCTATTGCCGGTGGAACCCGTCAAAACCGCAACGTTCCGCTTCGGCACACAAAGCCGCTCGGCACACAAGGAGTATTCGGCTTCGAATGCATCGTTCGGCATTTACACCACGTTCGGCACACACCTTCATCACTGATATTCTCAAGAAGGCACCTCCAAGAAAATTTAACCAAGGTTCGAAGCGGAGCATGGAGGATACGTAATGCAAAGCGTATCACGTTCGGTCACGTAATACACTTTGGGGGGCAAGTGTTTCCTGGGGAATTGACCTGTCAACTTAGTACTCGGCCTCCCCATCGATCGGTTAAATTCTCGTTCGGCATCACGTTACGACCGACATCCAAGAAGCATTCGGCATCCAAGCTCATTCGGCATCTATGGAACGTTCGGCATCAATGAACAATCGGCATGTTAAGACCGTTCGGCATGGGACAACGCTCGGCATCTATGAGCATCCGGCATCAAGAACGTTCGACATCCATGACCGTCCGGCCTGCAAGTGACGTCCGACATCGCTGGGCGTTCGGCATGGTAGGGTCATCTGACATTCTGTATCGTTCGGCATCCGCACCATGTTCGGCATTAGGATGTGTCCGGCACTCAGAGCTTTCAGCCTCATCTCATTCGGGAAAAGGAGATTGTTCGGCATAAGGGGACTGTTCAGCATTCATAGTGTCCGGCCTCACTTCGTTTGGCAAAGAGGGGTATCTTCGGCATTGGGACGTTCGGCATTTGATCGTTCGGCCTCTCTGGTTCGGCGCATAGAAACCACTCCATTTGGGCCAGGATATTTAGCTGCTAGGCCCATCAGGGAAGTCCAACCCACCTTCGTCTATAAATAAAGGGGCAGGGGCATAGAAAAAAGGGAGAGATTTTAGAGAACGCTAGGGAAACTCTGCCAGTTTCAAGACTCGTTCTAGACTTATTTCTTTGTATCTTGCAACTATACTCAAGTACTTAGAAGCAGATTGTATCTGTAATCAAGTATCAATGAAAAGAATAAAGATCAACTTCAAAGTGGACGTAGACTACTATGCCGAACCACTATAAATTTGGTGTTCTTACTTTCTGCATTGAAATTTACATTCTGTTCTCTGTTTTAATTTACTTTCTTCATTAATCTCTCTACACAATCTTTCTAAGGGTGTTAGTGACCAATTTTGGTGCTAACAGTTAACGAGATATGAAGCCAAATTATATTGCAACAATCGAACAATTTTGGTCAAATCAAAACTAGGAAATTTTATTGAAATCTCTTATGAGGATTCGAGTGCTAAGAGAGATAAACTAATGTATATGTTGGGATATCCAGAACCTAGTCTGGAGTCCATTCCTATTGTCCAGCATTTTCCTGACGTATTTGAAGAAGTGAAATCTTTACCCCCACATAAAGAGATTGAATTCAGAATTGACTTAATTCTGAATGCTCGTCCTGTTGTTCATGCTAGTCACAGGATGGCACCCCAAGAAAGAATTGAACTAGTCAAGCAAACCAGTGATTTGCTAAAGAAGGGATTGATTCGTCCTAGTGTTTCTGAATGGGGTTCAGCTGTAGTGTTTGTGCCTAAATCTGACGGATTATTGAGATTGTGTGTTGACTATCGCGATCTCAATAAACAATCTCTTAAAAAAAAGTTTCCTTTACCCAGGATCGATGATTTTTCGATCAACTTTATGGCGCACGATTCTTTTCTAAGATGGATCTAGCCCAGGGATTCCATCAGTTACGAATTGCCGAAGACTATGTGCATTTAACTACTTTTAGGGGCCGGACGTATTCTACAAATGGTTAGTCATGCCTTTTGGACTAACCAATTCTCCCGCGTACTTTGTAGATTTAATTACCCGTGTGTTTCGAGAGGTGTTGAATAAATTTGTTCTTGTATTTATCGATCATATCCCAATCTACTCCAAAACCGAAGAGGAGTATGCTGAACATCTCAAATTTTTTTTGGAGATTTTAAGAAGGAACATCCTATTTGCCAAATTTTCTAAATGCCACTTTTGGGTCAAAGAAGTCATATTTCTTGGCTATATTGTTAATGAAGAAGGGATTTCTGTTGATTCTACCAAAATTTCAGCTATTCTTGACTGGAAGCGACCCACAACTCCGAAAGAAGTTCAAAGTTTTCTATGTTTAGCAGGCTATTACTGGAAGTTTGTTCAAGACTTTTCTAAGATAGCTAGTCCGCTGATTAAGCTAACAATGAAGAATGCCAAGTTCAATTGGACTCCGAAATGTGATGAAGCTTTTTAGGAATTGAAAAAGAGATTGACTACCGCTCCTATTCTCGCTATCATTAATGGGAACCAAGGCTTATCTGTCTATACTAACGCTTGTGGTGATGGGGTAGGTATAATATTAAAGCAAAATGGAAAGGTAATTGCCTACGCGAATAGACAATTACGTTCGTAAGAGAGAAACTACCCAACACATGATTTGGAGCTCTTGGCCGTTATTCTCACATTAAAAATTTGGCGACGTTATCTTCTGGGTAAGAATCTTCTTCAGTTTTTATAGAAGAGAACTTTAATGTCAACTTAACTTAATTTGTACTTAATGAATTCTTCTTGTTTACGTGAAAATTTTGAATTATTTACCGAACACAAATCTTTAAAGTATCTCTTCATCCAGAAAGATTTGAATATGCGAGAACAACGTCGGTTAGAATTTTTGGCATCCTATGACCTAGATATTTTGTATAAACCCGGAAAAGCCAATGTAGTTGCCGATGTTTTGAGCAGAAGACATGCTATTCTTGCATATCTTGTCATCTCTCCAACTCTTCTTAAGAAGATTGCAACAAAGAAGAAAGAAGACGAGTTTCTTCAGGGAATTTATAAAAGAATATGCCACGATGAAGATACTAGTTTTGAGATTGGTAGTAGAGGAGTTATAAGATTGAAACGTAGGATTTATGTCCCTGACTTTCCGAATCTAAAACGTGAAGTTTTGGACGTATGTCATAAGTCTAAACTTTGTATCCATCCAGGAGTCAATAAAATGTATCGTGATGTCAAAAGAACTTTCTGGTAGAAAACGATGAAAAAGGACATACCTATATATGTGAGTCGATGTGCTACCTGTCAATAAATTAAAAGCGATCAAAAGAAAGTGGCGAGTTTACTTCACCCTTTGGAAGTGCCGAAGTGGAAATGGGATCAAGTATCGATGGATTTCATCGACGGATTGCCACGAACTAAGAAAGGAAATGAAGCAATTTGGGTTATAGTGGATTGTTTGACAAAAACTGCTCACGTCATTCTAGTGATATCCACTCGGACAGCGGCAAGCTTAGCAGAGCTATATATAAAAGAGATTGTTTGTCTCCATGGTACTCCTAGCAATATAGTGAGTGATCGTGATCCGATCTTCACTAGTAGATTTTGGGAGGCATTTCAAGCCGCATTAGGAACAAAACTAAACTTCAGTACCGCTTATCACCTATAGTCTGGTGGGCAGACTGAAAGGATTAATTGAATTTTAGAAGACCTTTTGCAAGCTTGTATTCTCGACTTTGGTGGTTCTTGGGAGGACCATTTACATCAGGTAGAATTCTCATATAATAATAGCTATCAAGCTAGTATCGAAATGGCTCCTTTTGAGGCTTTATATGGTCGTCCGTGTCGATCACCTGCATGTTGGATCGAGTCAGGTGATAAACTCGTCCTTGGATTAGATATGATTAAAGAAGCCACAGAGAAAGTAGATTTTATTCGAAGGAAATTGATAACTTCTCAAAGTCATCAGAAGAGTTATTATGATCGCAGAAGAAGAGAATTGGAATTCCAGGTTGGAGATTCGGTATTTCTAAAAGTGTCTCCAATGCGTGGAGTGTTAAGGTTTGGGAAAACCGGTAAGCTAGCACCACGGTATATTGGTCCTTTTACTATTTTAGAGAGGATCGGTCCTCTAGCATATTGAGTGCACCTACCCAGCTGGTTATCTAGCGTGCATGATGTGTTCCACATTTCTAATCTTCGAAAATATATGCACGACCCAGATAGTATTATTAAAGAGGCAGCTCAGTAGGATCTTGAATTCACGCCAAATCTAGCAGTAAAGAGAGAACCATTAAAAATAATCGATCGTGATGAAAAAAATTGAGGAACAAAATTGTGAAACTGGTTAAAGCACAATGGAGTGGCAATCCAAGGGACTGTACTTGAGAAACAGAGGATAACATGCAGAAGTCCTATCTTAATTGCAGAGTGGATATTCCGGCTCGATTGGTAAGCCATTTCTTTATTTTTATATCTTCATATCTTCTTTGTTTGTCTTTCTATCTGTTTCAAATTTCCAAGACGAAATTTTCTTAAGGGGAGAACCTGTAGCATTCCCAAAATTTTATCAATTTAAAATTTGTAATTTATTTGAATTTCTGAAATTGAATTTGAGTTAATTCGAATTAAATTTAAATTTTCAAAACATATGAATATATTGTTTGATTAATTATATATCTATATATATATTTATATAGAATGGATTGAATTTCAAAAAATTTGAATTTGAATTTTTATTTGAATTTGAACTTGTATTTGAATTTAAGTTTAAAAAAATAAATATCTTAAGTAAAATTATTTGGATTCAAAAATATTAACATATGTGTATCGTTTCATAAATTAGTATTAAAACTTTTTCTTTTAAAAGGTTGTATAAATATAAAAAGTAATGTTACTATTTAAATAAGAAAGAAAAGTAATATAAAAAATTTTATTTATAATTTTCATGCATAGTAATACAAGCATTAACTAGTGAGACACCCAATGTAACAAGTGTTTAAATCCTAGAAAGTGAATAAACAAGTGCCATCTCTTTGTTTCAATTTTTAGGAAAATTTATAAAAGAAAATTAAGATATTTCTCTCATTCCTTTCACTTCTATTATCTCATTTTCATAAAACTTAAGAAAAGAAGCCTGTACAAATTTTTAAATCAGAAAGAAAAATCATCAAGCAAGTTTAAAACAAATCATGTTCACAAACTAGCAAGAGATCAAAGCAGAGTAAAGAAAAATATTCAAAACAGAGAGAAAATTGGAGATTAAACATCTTTTCAATTCAAAGTTCAAAACTTGGAGATCATCTCAAGTAAAAGAATTAGATCAAATTGAAACCATTTCTAGTAAACAACGCAAGTAAAGCTTCAGCTTAACAAATCAAGCTTCATCATCTAACAAAAAGGGATCAGATCATTTTAATCAAATGCAGACAAAAAGAAATTTCCAGATTTTTTTCAAGTTCAACACCAGGCTCTTCTCTGTTCTCATAAAAATAAAACTGTAAGTAAAATCCTTTTAAAAGAATTTAAAATTGAGTTTGTGTTAAGGAATTAAGCAAATCATTCCATCAGAAAACTAAGCAAAATTTACATAACTAGTTGCAGAAAAATAATCCAAGATCAAGTTTAAAATAGCAATTCCATTTCAAATAATTAACTTCCAGAATTTCTTCTCTGTTCAACTACACTGGTGAGTAAACCTTTCTAAGCCCTAATGTCTGATCTGTTGTTTGAATGTAGGATTTATAAAAGTTTGACCGTTTGTTTGCATGCACAAAATCTGTGAGTATGTGCATATTTTTGCATGTGCATGTCAGTTCAAGTTTAAACCACCTCTGTTTCAGGTTACAGGGATTTAAAGCCTGTTCAAAATTTGATTTCTTCCTCCCTGTAGCTTATTAGGCTTTAAATTTAGATAAAGATTGTGTGTATAAACATGTTTTAAGCTTTTAAAATAAATTTAAGCAAAATAAACTCAAACTTCTCTATGACATTTGAAAATACAGGCAAGCCTGAGATATCTGAAAATTCGATTATCACCATTTCTGATTTTAAGCGTATCCATCGAAACATTTTAAGAATTGATGATTTCTAAAAACAAAATCAGAATTTTTAATATCATATTCACTGAGAAATTTGAGGATGAACGTGAGATGGGTTTTATGGCTTCTTTTGCGATCGACGCATTGGGAATGGTTGGGGTTGCTCTTGGAGGAGGAGGAAGACTCAGTGACCACCAGAAAAATGTCGAACGAATTTATGATTCACGGTGGCGATGGATAGGCAGAGATCTAGGGTTTAAACCCATTTTTCTACAAGGGTCGGAATTTTGGTTGCTGCGACGTCGTTGGTCGACCGTAGTCGATCGCGCCAGTGCCGTTACAAGCGTTAGTCATGGTGGAGCTTCGGGTGTGATCACGTGACTCCTGATGGCTTGAGGTGGAAGATCGTAGCGATTTCGTGTTGATCGGTTTTGGCTCCAGTTTGGGGTCGATAGCAAAATTTCAAATTCGTCGACATTATGTGGTTCTAGGTGCTCGTGGGGTTTAGATGGATTGTCGTCGACTCGATGGAGCTGGAGCTTCGACCAACGGTGGCGATTTCGATCGTGCATGTGCACGATGCCAATGTTATATCAGTAGTCTGGTTAGGGGGGGTAGGATATGGAGTCGAAGCAAGCTTCGGGAGAGTTGCGTGATAGCTCGAGTCTTAGCTCGAGTAAGATATGTGATATGTCGGGTAAACACTTAAAAGATTTTGAAGTTTGGAAAAAAAATGCACGGGTTGTTTTTTGATAAAACCCGAAGCAAACGAGAATTGGTCTCGGGGTTGACTCGAAGAAGTCCCGGGTCTACCACATAAAATAATTTTTATTTTAATTTTTTTCGAACTTTTAAACATTTTTAAAAATGTTTTCAAATTTGTGATTTGACTAAAGTTTGAATAAATTAAAGATTTAAGTAAGACATTTTCAAAGTAAATTTTAATTTATTTAATCTTGTTACATCATTTTATAAAAGTTATTTATATTAAATAAATAAATGTAATTTAAAAAGGGAAATTAAGATAAAATTTTATTTAAACCAATCTTAACCTTTTGAAGTAACTAACGTGATAAAGATAATTTATTAAACCAGTCGTAAAAGATAACCAAAGTGATTAATAAAGATAAAAAGATTTATCTTTCAATTTATTAAGTAATTAATGGTTTATGGATATAATTACTAACGAAGTAATTACTTAATTAATTATTTAATATTAAAGATTAATTTAATAAATAATTATGGTTAATTAATTTGTAATTAATAATAAATTAATTAAGGAATAATTAATTAATAAAAGTAATTAAGATTTAATTAATTAACAATTAAGGATTAATTAATTAAGAAATAATTAATTAGTGAAGGTGATTAAGACTTAATCAATTATAATTAATGATAATTAATGATAATTAATGAAAGTAATTGTGTGGTTAATTAATTTAAACCACACGATTTAGTCACCTTAATTGAAGATGTCTGATTGTTATTGAATGTTGTGTGTTGGGTTGATATTTCTAGTATGTGATGCGATGGTATGTAATATGAAATGTTTTGTGCTGAGCTGTGATATCTGTGATGAATATACTTCTGTGTGAATGTGAAAACCCTTTGGCCCATGAAATGGCATTTGAACTTCGATGCGATAGGGAGTCGGATTCTAGTTGGATATCCGAAACCCATATCGACCCTGTGAATCTTTGTGAATGATATGTCCATGTGTTTCAAAATTTAAGCGCTCACTATTCGGTTTAGCTGGGAGAGGACCTTTGTATCGTATAACTCATTCTGAATATGTGATACGACGAAATGGATAGCATCTGAAGATGGTGGTGAAGACCGGCCGTCTTCAAGAACGATAGGATAACCTATCGAATGACTCTACACTGAGTTGCTCCGGTATAGAGATCTCCATATGTGATGGGGAGTCCGATCGGGATTGTGGATGCCCGGATTGCAAGGGCCTCTTCGAAAGTGCCTTCAGTTCTGTTCGAACCCGGAACAAACTTGTATGGTTGTATGTATGACATTACAGTTTGAGATATAAAGCTGATTTCTTTCAAATACATATCAGTTGGTAGCGGAGAATTTATTCTCTTAGCTTAACACCCGCTCTAAGACGTACGAGCTCAGAGGTTATGTAGTTGAAGGTTATGAGTAATATACTCCCAATTTGGTAGTGTGGCATGCTGAGTGCTGCTGATCATTTGTTGATCGAAGCATGGCTTTATGAAAAAGCATAGCTTTGTGGACGAGACTTCGTCGAACCTCACAACCGGGTTATGGTCGAAACAGGAATCGTTGCAGCAAGGTTATTTGGGGGTAGCACCCCCTGAGGGTATGTCTATTTTCTTCTGGATTATAAGTGGTATCATGGTATGGAGTCCAGATACTTACCTTGTGGTTGCTGCAAACTTATTGCTTTGTGGTTATTGGTTGAGAAGCGCTTCAGATAAAGGTTGGTAATGACTGGGAGATGTCATACTCGTGTCAGTAGTTACCTAGTTACAGAGGTAACCCGGCCTTGTGTTGGCAGAGATCCGGTTAGGTTCTCGGGTACGCCCTTCAGACGCGTTCCATTTTGTGTGGAAAGTTCCTTTCCATGACTATTTTTTGGAAATCCAATCATCTAATTGAGCCCTTTACAGTTTTAGTTGTATAACCTGCCATTTACTTATGGTGGCTCCCCACTGTTTAGATTGTAGCTATAGTAGGCATAATACGAAATGTCTACGCCGGCTAAGATTAATATTATACTTTCGAAATGATTTCTACACTTTGCACTAATAATAATATCAAAGAGTTTTATCGTATTAAGCATGTTTGACTATCATAAGAAGAAATCTCCTCCAAGTCTGTGTTTGCATTGTGTGTGTGGTGGGAGGTCTTATGGTAGTTTCATCTTCCAAAAAGCATATCGGTTTTCTTTTATAAAACTATTTTTGTTTCAAACAACTATTTTGTTTACTCATACCAGTCCCATGACTGGCCCAGAGTTTATTGTTACTTTCCTAAACTCTGGGTGCCCATAATTTTCCACATGGATAACCTAGAAGCAGGTTATTCGTGTTTCGAAGCTAGCATGGATTTTGAATTCTTTTGGAAGCTGTCGGATTTTGGAAAGCTTTTGGATTTGGAAATCTCTTAAAGTATTGGAGTTTTTGAAGACCTTATTAAAGTGAAGTATGTTGGGAACTCGTTGAAGTTTTCCGTTGTCGTTTTATTGTTGTATCATATATGTATCATTCTGATATTGTGATCGATGTTGTAATGGATATTATATCAAAATTGTATCTGTAATGTGATCGATGATATTCATTTTCCACTATTTATTTTCATATAATGTTGTTATAAGCTCCATCCGAAATGAAGTTCAATGCTTGAATCTTCGGCAGTCGAATATAAGTGAGGTATTTGATGTCGATTTTCAATCGCTGGGTTTTCGGGTCATGATAGTTAAAGCATCTATATGTAGTAAGATACACTATATATGTAGTGTCTATTAGTAATGTAAAGTATTAAAATAGCACTATGGCTTTACATTGATCCTCCTTAAGACATTTTCAAACATTGTCCTACAGTTTGCTTTAGTAGCATCACCAGTAACGTCGGTAGTCAGGGAGGCACCGTGATAAGACAACACTTAAACAAAATCGTAGTGGTCATGAATAAGGATAAAGAGTATGACAAGGCACGTGAGGCAATACCCAAGGTAGGATACAATCGTTTTACACTTCCTGATTGATGGTAATCCCTAATGGCCCACCACGTCTAACACCCCTCAAAAATCAAATCAAGCTGCACCGATCAAGCCAACATCAATATACTAATACGAATAGGCGTGTCTGCTAAAGGAAGCTATCTTTAATGGTCAGGTACGGCTCCTGTTTAAGTCATTTCAAATTGCACAAGTATCGTGGTCATCCATCATCGTTCTCTTTCTTCAAATTTAGTAAACGCCTTTAATTCAACCTCTACATTCTGGGTATCATCCACCGCATATACAATTGTTAAAGTGGCTCCAATATTGACATAGAGTATGCCAATAAGAGGCCCCGGTCTCTTTAACAACCAAATGTCATTTTTCACACTGGTTGGTCTTTTACATTTCGAAATCGGTTCATATTTGATATCAAAATATCATATTCAATTCAAAATATCCTTCATTTCAAAATCACCATATTTACTCAAAATATACCATTTTCACTTGAAAATATCATTTCAAATTCCAACTTAGGTAATAACTTCATTTAACCACATTCGCATTTAAATCAACGATTTAAATATAAACATTCCAACTTTGCCCGGCTTGAAATTCTAGAAGATAATTTGAATAGTTATAACTAGTCTATATAGTTTAGAGATTTACAACAATTTAATATAAAATGGTTTGCATATTGAAAAATGTTTTATATAGTGAAATAGTTTTGGAAAATCTAAATAATAATAGATTTTAAATAGTTTATATCAAAAATAATTTTATTTGAAGATAATATCAAATCAAACTTTTTCTTTCCATTTCAAAAGTCTAAACTTACGTCCGATTTCAATTTCCAATCTTTCAATTCAATTAATTCAATTTCAGTTTAGTTTCAAATAAACTTGATTGCATTATCAATTCGAAATAACTTCAATTTTCGAATTGTTCACTTTTAACTTCAAATTCGACTCAACAATTCAATTCAATTCAATAATTTCAATTTCAATTCAATTCTTATTTTAAACCATTTCAATTTATATCAATTCCAAGTACTATTTTAATTTATTGATTTAAAACACTTAAATCAAATTAAAACTCATTTTTCAATTTTAAGATCCAAAACTTTAAAATAATCCGATTTCACAAATTAAAGTCATATAACAATTACAACTTCACATTTCAAATTCAATTCTTTAAGACAATTTCCTTTTGACTAATTTTAGTTTCAACATCTCAAAGCTTGAATTAGAAAATAATTCAATTCATATAAATCAAAATTTTATTTCTTTTAAACAATATTATTTTATCATAATCCAATTTCAAGATTTTTAAAACCATTTAATTTAACCAATCCGATGTTCGTACAAAATTTTCTACCCTTTGGCCAAGCGATCTGCTATTTCAATTTTAAATATAGGGATGGATATATATCATTTCAATCCAAAACAAAGTATCGTAGGTATATATCATTTGAACAAATTAATTAATTTAATCAAAGTAATTTAAATAATAGTTTATATGCTTTCAATTAATATACAGAGTGATAACAGGGACATATATAAATAAATAATCTTCCAATCATCCATAATGTCAACAAATAGACATCCATCACAACCAACATCCAAATCAGCCAATAAATCACAATAATTAACTAGTTATCTTTATCACGTACTTAACCAGCAATTAAATTCAATATTAATTTAAATATCAATTTAATTAAATATAAATTCATATTAATTTTAAATGACAATTTAAATCACCAAACAGCATTCAGTAAAATTCTTATCTCTTCATAAATTTAATTCAACTAACATAAGAAGATTTATACTGCGTGAGTGAGTTAAATTACTCACCTTTGATTTATAGTCGATTAAAAATCGAAAAAGCCCAAAATTTGAATAATCTTTAAATTTAGCCAAACCAGTTCCGTATCATTCAAAATTTTGATACGAACCCAATGGAAGAAATTGCGTGAATCCGAGTTCGTATACAAAAGTTATTAAGGTTTGAACGTTGAAATTTAAAATTTTAGTTTAAAATAAAATAAGGGCAAATAGGTAATTTACCCACCCCTTACAAACCCTACCAGAAATGATCGAACCACATACTCAAACTCCAGCCGCAATCTATATCCACCTAACGCTGCTATCACACTCACCTTCGACTAGATCCGAGCACGCCTTCTTCCTTCTCGCCTCCGGCCGCACCATTGGCTAACTCGCACCGCCACCTCCTGGACCGATCCGCCACGTCACCATGTTCTTCAATTTCTAGCGAACCCCTTCAACTATGGCCAGAATGAAATCCGTGGATCATTTCTACTTGGCATCCTCTATGCCACAGTACTCGCCGATCGCTCCAAAGTTGAAAATTTACTGTTGGTTTGCAAACCCACAATGGACGGTCGAAACTTCTTTGTTGAATTCTGGAAAAATGGAGCCACCAATCAAAAAACGAATTGCACGCACTAATTATATTAATCAAGAGCTACGCATTGATAAATTATATGCCATGATTTGAGCAATTTGAATTTTGGAGTTTGACGTGTAATTATAATTAGAGTTTGAGTTGTTTGTCATTGAGAAGGAACAGATGAGATAGAAATTGTACATACAGAAAATGAAATAAAAGACTGCTAGGGTTCATAATAGCCTATATATAGAAAGATATGAATAAGAATGGATGGAATAGAACGAATGGATCGAAGCGATAACAATGGCTCGAAAAGCCCGTTTCGTTCCCAAAACGAAAATAGATCATCCAGTATATCAAAATATAGGTTTTCTATATTTTTAAACTCAATGGAATTAGTTTCAAATCCTAATTCTATTGTAAAAATAAGTTAGCTTTAAAATCAAATTATATTCATTTATATTCCATCGAATGATCTCTACGCGTTTCGAGCTCACATGATCAAATGATAAGTCCGATCGGTACGAATCTTGAAATATTATAACAATTCACCATTACGGATCCGATGAAAATGGTTTCATCGAAATCCAAGATAGTACCCAAAAAGGCTAATTTTCATTTCAATTGAATGAATTATTAATTTAAAATTAATTTAATCACTTTTAAATTCAAGTTTAAAAGTTAACCATTTTCATCATTCCTGATTATATGAATTTTTAAAATTAAATCTTCCATGTAACAATCCAATATTTAAATATTACATCAATTTTATCATTCAATTACAACTGTAATAAATCTATTCATTATGATTTAAATCCCTAATAAATTATATTATTTTGATTTAATTTAACGACCCTAACTCAGCCTCCGAAAATCGACACCTAAATACGTCACCCGTATTTGAATGTCGTAGATTCAAACATTGAGTCTGGTTCGCAGGAGCATATAACAACATTAGACGATACACCATAGCGGAAACAGAATAATAATTTTATTGATACACAACATTTGATACAATAGTGATACAAATGAAATGATCAACACAATCAGAGATAGATACAACAGCGGAACACAACATCTTCAATGCCAAGCTCCAAAACTTCAAACCAGAAGCTCTAACCACCATCATGTTGAACTTGAAACAAACCATGATCGCCAAACCAAAGACTCCAAAGATTGAAGGCTATCGAATCTACGCCTACTAACTGACTATCAGAAAACCTGACTCTAGGCTGTCCATGTGGAAAATTGTGGGCACCCAGAGTTCAGAAAGGGAACAATAAACTCCAGGTCAGTCATAGGACTGATGTAAGCAAACAAAAACAGTTGTTTAAACAAAAACAAACAACAGAAACAAAAGGAATTCGCTATGCTTTTTGTAAAATGAAACTACCATAAGGCCTCCCGGCACACACACACACTGCAATCACACACTTGGGGGAGATTTCTCCTTATGATAGTCAAACGTCCTTGATATGTAAAAGCCTTTTGATATTATTTTTAGTGCATAGTGCAGAAAACTTCTCAAAAATATAATATTAATCTTGGCCAGCATATGTACCATTATATTATGCCTGCTATAGCTACCACTTGAGGTGGCAGGTTATACAACCGCAATCGTAAAGGGCTCAAATTGTTCTGTTTGGATTTCCAACAAATGGTTAGGTTAAGGAACATCCTCACCGAATGGATACGCCTCTGGAGGGACGTCCCGAGAACCTAACTGGCTCTCTACCAACACAAGCCCGGGTTACCTCTGTAACTAGGTAACTACTGACACGAGTATACCATCTCCCGGTCGTCACGGACCTTTATCCGATGCCTCGACACCAACAAATTCCAACAACCACATAAGTTAAATATCTGGGCTAAATACCATGATATCACTTTTTATCCAGAAGGAAATGGACATACCCTAAATGGCGCGACCCTCATAACCTTGCCATATTTTTCCTGTTTCGACCATTTCTGGATTGTGAGGTTTTACGAAGTCTCGTCCATAAAGCTACGTTTTTCACAAAGGCCATGCTTTGATCAACAAACGATCATCAGCACTTAGTATGCCACATTACCAAATTGGGAATATATCACTAGTAACCGTCGACTACATAACCTCTGAGCTCGTACGTCTCAGAGAAGGGTGTTAAGCTAAGAGAATAAATTCTTCGTCACCAAATAGAAATGTATTTGATAGAAACCAGCTTTACATCTCAAAGTGTAACGTCAAACATACATCCATACAAGTCCGTTACGGGTTCGAACGGAACCAAATGCACTTCAAAAGAAGCCCTTGCAAATTTGGGTATTCACAATCCCGATCAGATTCCTCATCACATATGGGGATCTCTATACCGGAGCAACTCAGTGTAGAGATAATCGACAGGTAATCCTATCGTTCTCGAAAACACCCGGTCTTCACCACCATCTTCAAATGCCATCCATTTCGTCGTATCACTATTCAGAATGGGTTTTATGATATAAGGCCTCTCCCGACTAAAACAAATAATGAGCGCTCAATTTTAAAAACATATGGATTTATGGGATCTTAGTTAAGTCACAACTTTTCAATGGTTTAAACAATTTTACACTTTAAATCTTTTAAACAAAAGATTCACCCTTTAAGATCCCCTTCAATTTGAAAACAAAGTTCATCAATCTTTAACAAAGATTCATTCATAGCTTTCAAAACAATTTTCAATTTGATTCACTAGTAACTTGAAATCCTTTCAACAAAACTGGAAATCCTTTCTTCATATGAAAGCAATTATCATTTGAAAATAAATATTTTTCGTTTTGGGAAAATCCGATTAAATATACACAAGTAATAGCCTTTAAAAGTATAAACCAGAAAATCAACGAACTGTCGTATCATTGGCAAGTTCTATTTGAGTCAAATTCAATCTCCAAAATAGTTTTTTTTAATATACTTTGAAAATGTTTTAAAATCCACATATATATTTTGTATAACTTATATAACCCTTTCAAACCATAATTTTCAAAATTATTTCAAAACTTCAATAAGACATAGTATTTTCAAACTAAATTTGAATTTCAAAACTTCCCTTTTCAAAAGCTTTTCATATTCAACTCATTTCCATTTCCAAACCAATTGGATTCCAACTTCAACTTTTTAAAAAACCATTTCATCATCTTGAATAAAATAATATTAAATTCAAATATCTACGACTTAACCAATTCCTGGTGAAATCCATATTTGTGTGTGTGTGGTGTAGTCCAGGGGTTTTACACACAATAATAACAAATCACAACCACTATCAATTCAAGCACAATAATATCGATAAGCGTTATAATCCTATAACGCTTATCTTCATTCACAGATTTACAGATAAATATGTAAATTCATCACAGATAAATAAATCACAGTTCACAGCTCAATTCACACAACTCATATCACATAACATCGCACATCAGAGATATCAAACAATTCAAAGCATTCAATACAATCCAAACATCTATAAGCAAGATCAATTAATCACTTTATCCCTAATTAATTCAATTTAATCTCCAGATAAATTAATTAATTACTTTAATCACTTTTTAAATCCTGCTTAATTAACATTTAGTTAATTATAAATCATTTGATATTAATTAATGAAATTAATTAATTAATCCTTAATTATCCACCTTAATTAATTATCATTAGTTTATTAATTATCCTTTGATTAATTACATAAATAAATTATCCTCAAGTTAATTACATAATTAATTAACTCTTAATTAATTACATAAATTAATTAACCTTTAATTATTAATTAATCATCCTTAATTAATAAATCAATCAACCTTTGATCATTAATTAATTCAACTTTTATCATTAATTAATTATCCTTTAATTAACTAATCATCCTTTAATTAATAGATAATTAACCTTCCATTATTAAGTATTTTATCTTTAATTACTAATTAATTAACTAACCCTTTAATTAATTACATTAATTAATTAATCCTTTATTACATTCAGCAGTTATACTCTTATCCTTTGGTAAATCACATTAACAAATCAACCTCAAATTAATCACATTAATTAATTAATCACATAAATAAATTATTCGTTAAGTAAGTAATTAATCCTTTTATTAATTAGATTAAATTATTACTTTAATTACTTCCATTAAGTCAATACACTTTATTAATTACCTTAAGTAATTACTCTTTTAAATAATCACAACAATTAACTAACCTTAATTATTTTCATTAACAAATTAGCCCTTTAATTACTTACAATTAAGCAATTATACTTTAATTAATTACACCAAGTAATTATCTTCTCATAAATCAAGACTTTAATCAATTAAAGATATCCCTTTATCTTAATTGATTTACTTAATTAAATCATTTAAATCTTATTTAAACTTAATGCTTGAAATCATTTTATACAAAACATTGATTTAATTAAAGCTTAATATACTTACCTAAATTACATTTTAATTATATCATTAATCACTTTTGAAAATACTCAGGAATTTAATGTGACAACCCGACTTTCTACTCCCAGAAAATCGCATCATCAATTAAGAAAGAAAGGGATAGAAGAAGAAAAGAAAGAAGAGAAAGAAGAACAACACTAGAATCTCAACAGCGGAACGAATAAATTATATTAATGACATAAAATATTACATAGTTTACATCCACTATCAGAGTACACAGATATACAACACATTCTAGACAGTTATAAACACCTGTCTAGTATTTACAATATAATACAACTCAGAGACAATCACAGATCACACAGCGGATTAATATATATCTAACGCAGAAGCCTCCTGCTCCATTTGCTCCTCCATAATTCGTTAAAGCTAACCTGAATCCCTTGGCTACTCGTAAAAATTTGAGTACCCAAGAGTTTATGAAAAACAAAAATAAACTCCGGGTCAGACATGGTTCTGGTGTGAGTAACAGGTTAAAGTTGCTTAATTTTGAAAATCCTTTTAAAAGAAACGTATCACGTAAGACTTCCCATACATAAACATGGAAAAGTTTTTACCTTACGCTAACTAAAACATTTGATAGGAAATCCAGTGATATTATAATAGTGTCTAGGGTTTTCAAGTAAATAAGAAATAGCCGAAATTGTTACATTATTAAATTCCAGCTACTAGCCATAAAAGTGGGTAATACAATCAAAACCGTTGGCACTTATTGGATTTTGGATTCCATACAATGGCAGGGCTACTGGGGTACCGCCCGTCACAGTACGTGGCCTAGAGCACCGTACCGAGGAGTACTCCCACTCCCCTGCAACACAAAGCCGGACCCATTCCTTACTGAACAGTTCCGAACAAGACAACCCCGTAGTTGGTGTACATCCAACTGCCCACTCAGCCGAAATAAAAAGGGACTTCTAGACAGGGATCAATCTTGCTCTCCAGTGGGTGCGACCCACGAAGCCTTGCTGCACCTCCCCTGTTTTAGCCATTCCCGGTTGATGAGGCTTGAGGCTACGATTACCTTTAGAAGAAACATTATCTTAGAATGCTCATCGTCCACCTGACGATGTTCTGAAAGCATTCAATCCATACAAGTTCGTTCCGGGTTCGAACGAAACCGAAGGCATTATCTCGTTACACTCATTTTGGAATCACCCTCAGAGTTAACGACAATAACCCTTGCACTCTAAACCTACATCTCGATTCTGTAAGTACTATTCCGTCAAACTCATTACGGAATCACCCACAGAGTTATACTGGCGTATAGCCCTTACACCTCGAGTCTTCACTTGCTCCACTTAGATTCAGGACCTAACGTTAATTGGAATCGATGTGGTTTTCGGATATCCAAATATGGAAACCCGATCCTGGTCTCATCGAAATCCAAAGCGCGTCTTTTAAGGCCAAGTTGTTTTAAAGGTTTAAAACAATTCAATTATCTATATATACAAATAGATAAATCATAGATCCACAACAGATAATTACATTATCATCATATCAGATAAACCATACTATCATTATCCAAAAAGATAATCTATATCAACATCACAATGCAACCAATGCATCCAAATCACTCAACATTATCTATCTCATATCTAAGATCAAACCATCCAAAGTAAACAACATCATTCATCTATATAAGCAATGATTAACCACACCAAAATATAATTAATTTAAAATGAATTAAATTAATTACATCATTCTATTAATTTAAAGTAAATTAAATTAATTACTTCACCAATATCAACTTGCTCATATCACTATTGATAATTTATCAATCACTTAATTAATCATCATCCAATAATTCATTTTAATTAATCATCACTGATTAATTAACCCTTAACTACATTCAAGTAATTATACACTAATCAATTTCTCAAATTAATTATATTTAACCGATACAGTAATTAACCTTTAATTACTTCATTAATTAATTAACTATAATTAATTACATTAATCCTTAATTAATTACATTAATTAATTACCTTTAATCACTTATTATTGATTAATTTTTCCTAATTAATCAATCTTAATTACATCATTAATTATAATAATTAATGATCTTCTAATTACATTTTCCAATTGAATTAATTACTTTATGTAATAAATCTTCATTTAAATTATAACTGTTAATCACCCTTGATTAACACCATTCAGTAATTATCTACCCTTAATTACTTTACCAAATAAATTAATTACTTCATTAATTAATCGTCTCTAATTAATCCTTTGATTAATTTACAAAGTAATTATACTTAAATTACTTCAAATATCAAATCACCTTTAATTAATTACATATAGTAATTACCATTAATTACTTCTCTAAGTAATTCCTCTTCATTAAATTACATTAAGTAATTATCCTTCACGAACCATCAAATGATTAATTCTAAATTAATTAAACTGAATTAATTAACTTAAATTAATCAAATTAACTCAATTAATTACAATAAGTAATTAATTCCTTAATTACTTCCATGAGTAATTACACTTAACAATTTACACAAATGATTATCCTTAAATTAATTAATCTAATTAATAATTATAATTAATTACATTAATTAATTATTAAATAATCCTTAGTTAATGATCTTCATTAAATATTAACAACTCGTTAATATTTTTCAAAGTAATTAACCTATTTTAATTATTATTGATTACAAATTAATTAATCATTAATCATTAATTAACCCATTAATTAGTCCCTAATTAATTAAATAATTAAGTGTTAATTAAAACTTAATTAGATCCATTATTACTTGATTAATTAGTTATTAACTAAAACTAATCTTATTTAATTAATTTTTCTTAATTACAAATTAATTATTCAAAGAATAATTAATCCTAAACTCTTAAGATTAAACCTTAATTACTTTAAGTTATTATTTATTTTATTAATTTATTAAATAAATTAATTATTCATTTAATTACCCTAATAATTAAATGAAATATAAACATTAAATTGTTTTTTTAACTTTAATAAGTTTAAATTCAATCTCAAACCTTAATTGTTAAATAAAACTTTTATTATAAAAGAAATTTCACAAAGGTCAAAACAATTCTCTTTAAAAATTAAAACCATTTAAATTTTTACATTATCAATCAAATTTGGTTTTAAACACTTAAATTTATAAAACTTAAATTCATTTTAAAACCAAGATTCAAAATTAGATTTGAATCAAATTTAACTTTATTTAAAACATTATTACATATTCCAATTTCAAATTTTAAATTCAAATTTCTTTTAAAAACATTTTAAACAATAAACTCTTTTAAAGTTATTTTAAAGCAAATTTAAATTTAAAAACTTAATCATTTCAAATTTTAAGATTCAATTCAACTTGAGTCTATAATTTAAATTAGATTTAAAACTTAATTTAAATCTTGCTTTATATTTCAAATTCCAATTTAAAAGTTGAAACATGACAATCACTAAACCTCAATAACTAGCTCGAGCTGACTCAAGCAACTCGAGTAACAATTCTTTCAAATTCATCTTAAAATCAATTTAAATTTAAAATAAAAACAGGTTTATACAAAAACCTGTACTAACTGGTTTACCCCAAACCCTGAAACAAAGGAAATACCCGAGACCTCCTCTCCATTACTTCGAGTTCAACGTTCAGGTACTTCGAGCAAAACATAATACTACCCGTCACAAACGCGAGATCCCACCTCCCCAAATCAGCAGACACGCCATTAACCTCGTGCACCTGCACCACCGCCGCCCTCACTCCCAATCACTCGCGATCCCTTATGCAAGTCGGCGATCGTCCATCAAACCTATTCCGACCCTCCAAAGAACTACAGAACCCCTAAAACAAATTCGAGCATTCGAGCTCAAAAATTTGAACAATGTCGAAACTGGAATCTTGTCTCAAATCCAAACTCCGATCACCTGAGAGACTTCGCCTCCCGCCATCACCTACCCCATACCCCATCTACCTTCAGCTCGAACTAGAGGGAACTCGATCGCCTATTCATGTCACAGTGGTCAATTCACTGAACAATATTGAAAACTAGGGCATTATCAGTTCAATCCCAAATTTCCACTGCCCCAAAACTGTAATCTCTTTAATCAATATTTTTCTCAACAACTTAGTTTCCCAATTTATTTCCAGGATCAATATTAGCCACTTCAATCATCAAAACTGACAGAATTACTCAAGAATATGATTTTCTGATTAACCCAGAAATGCACAGTCAATGTCAAACTAAATTTTTTTAATTTTAGTTTTAAAATTCAAGTCTTTGTTAATATAATTGGTTAATAAACTTGAATTTGGCAAATTTAATTGCCATTTTTATATAATTAGTGCTAGTATACCCTGTTTCCTGAGACAGTACAGTTGTTGTTATTATTATTCTTTAAATTTAATAAAACTAAAATTTAAACCTATGATACATATCATATTTTGTGTGAACCATAAACTGTAACAAAGATTTGAACATGAACTCATGGAATTTTATCAGGAATAAAACTTGAAATTCAAGAAACAGGTAGTAACATGTATGCTACAGCAAGCATATATATATATATATATATATATATATATATATATATATACTCAGCAAACATACCTAGAAACTTTTATCATATGCTTTTATAAAATTATGACTATATCAGTAACTAAATTCAAGCAACAAAATTTACTTAAATTAGTTGAATGAAAATGTTACTCACCAATTTATAAAGGCAGAGCATCCCTTTTGACAGGTTTCAGATTGCTTCAATTTTTTTTTAAACTTTAGTTTGCCTCTAAAATCATCCATCTTATTTTTACTGAAATGCTCTACTCCTTGATGTATGCAGTTCCCAGATCCATTTTAATTTACTGCAAATGCCTCTGCTTCCAGAAAACAATGCAGGTTTGGTTGATGAAGCTCAAAACTTTGCAGGCTTGTGAAGTTTTCAAAACAAAGAGAGAGTGACCTCCAGATATGCATGCAGGTTTGGATTTATTTAAAACAGAATGAAGACTGCAGGCTTTGATGTTGCAAATTTAATTTTCCAGATGCATGCATGTTGATTTAACTTGATGTAGTTGTAAATGAATCTCATGCATATGAATTTGTAGAATTGAATTGAGTTTGAAGTTGCAGCTTTGGTTGATTTAAAACAGAAAATTAAGAGGAGATTATTGGTTTCAGATTTTATTTGAGGGGAATTTGCAGATTGAACAGATTTCTGTTTTTAAATGTAGATGAATTCAGATTTTAGAATCTGAATTATTTTCTTAAGTTTGTAGAATAATAGGAAAAGGAAAAATAACGAGGCAAAGAAGAAATGTTCATATAAACAAAAATTCTTGATTTAATTAAAATAAAAAGAAATTTAAATGAGACACTTGTTTTAATTTTCAACATTTGTCACTATGCTTACTTTAATGGTTTACACATGTCAATTTAAGTATTAGAAGATTAACACATGTATTAAGAATATTTTAGTTTAAAATTGCTTATAAATAATTTGAAACCTCCATTTATCATTCTTATGTATATATACATGAATTTACCTCTTTTTAAATTAAAAAGAAATGAAAACAATCAAATTGTCAATATCAGCTTATTCATATATTTAAGTGTTTATTCTTTTAAAACATTAAATTCAAACTTAAATTAATTTATCAAATCCAATTTTAAAAATCAAGTTATATATAGATGCACATATAACTCTTATTAAAATAACAAATCCTATTTCTTAAATTTTTTTATTTATTTCTATAAAAACTAAGTATTATCATTTTTATTTAAAAATAACCATTTAAACAGTATTAAATTTTTTTTTATGAAAGAGATTGTAACTAAATTAAGATCATTTTGAGATTTGTATTTTAACTCATATATATAAAATAAAACTTAGCTTCTATATTATCTATTTTAAATTCATATATATATATTTTTAAGTTAAATAAAATTTCAAAATAAATAAGAGTTATCATAGTAACCATAACATTATTTATTGAATTGCTTTGAAAAGTTAAATTTCAAATTTAAATCAAATTTCCAATTTATCAAAATATAAATTAGAGTTAGAAAATTAATTCATTTACTAAATTCAAAAATCAAAACTTATCAATTTATAACATATAAAATTATATATTATAAACAGAAAACAATTTATTTACTTTAAAAAGATAAAATCTTCTAATTTAAATATTTATTAAAACATGATTATTAAATCAAATTCCAAATTTGTTATTAAAATTTATCAAGTCAAATTAAATTTATAACACAGATTATTAAATTTATATTTCCCAAATTTCCGGGATATCACATTCGTCCCCCCTTAAAAGAATTTCGTCCAGGAAATTTAAAAGCAAAGGTAATTCAATAATCTATCTTAAGATTTTATTTTAATTCACAAGCATATATTATCAAACATATGCTAACAACCATAGCAACCAATTTAAGTAAAACAAATCTAATTATCCAGAAAAATTCTGGATAAAATTTTTACGAGTTTCCCCGGTATAAATATCGGGATACTCGCTCTATAGAGTCTAAACAATCAATACTATTAAGCTATAGAGCTCCTATCCAACTATATCTACCAACAAAACAATATGTCAGACTACAGACGAGTCTGAATCAACAATCACATCCTCCTGAACTCCTGGTTCCACAACCAGAGATAAACCATACACGTATACCCTCAGAGATACGTAAAACACATCGAATCTCAGTTATCCAAACTGACAATTCAACTTTGAAAATCAAACACCAATCCTCACAAAACACAGAAAAGATTCAAAACATCTCGGAGCTGACTTACCCAGTCTTACTCAATCTTATATCTCCTTAGATCAGAGAAAACTTCCTCAAAATCAAATCTCCGACTCAGGAATCCAAATTCCTTCGTCTCTTATCCACAAAATACTTCTGATGATCCTGGGCTGCCTTCAACTCTCCTGATCAGCTCAACCTTTGCTGATGTCTCTAGAATCACACAGAACCAAAAACAATCCAACAAAATGATCTCCTCAAGATCAAATCCAAACCAAGAACACCAACTCTACTCCACAAATATCAGAAGATTAAATTTCTTCTCTTATCCGGAAAAGATAAAACAAAAGCACTTCCAATCTGCTTCCGCTGCACAACTCTGATCTGAAGTAGAAGAAAAACTCGAGCACAACTGGATAACACATCACAGAAATATGGTGCAACAGATCCATAAAAGAAAACTCAGATGCCCCATCTGATCCAAAGCTGCTTCACTAAACCTCCGGTATCACTCCTAGAATCCAGTTGATAAGAAAACTCAACCTCCAGGTACGGACAACTCTTCATAGCTCAAGAGAACACTCAAACTATCGCAAGTCACTTTTGCGATCAATCAGTCCAATATCCAAAGAAAACTGTTCTCTCTTTACCAATCAGAACAGCATACGCTTAACTAGACAATCCATCGAAGAAATGGAATCCACACTGCTGCTTCTGAATTCTATCTTCAGAAAACTGCTAACCAGAAAATCTTCTTGTCAGCACCCAGAATACCCCGAACTGCACTGCTGACACTGACGCCAAAGACTTCCTTAACCAAAGCTCTTCGAGAAACTCGGACTTCAAACCGGACAGAAACATCCTGCTGAATCCAGCCACAACACCGAAGCAGACTCACCTCCTTAACTTGTTCCAAAGAAAACTTCTTCGGAAACATCCATAGTCACTGCGTCTCATCACGCAGCTACTATTCCCTAAGAAAACAAGATACCATTATTTCCTTCTGCCCAACCGACAAGTCAAAACTCTACTCATCCAATTTCAAAGATAGACTCTGAACCTTAACAGGTTACCTTCAGAGATCTATTAAATCCTTACTCCAAGAAAACTCACTTGAGACGGTATTCGATCTACAATCTCGATAGAATCACTTCCAATCTCAAACATCAAACTTCAACCAAGGGTAGTAGTCGGGTTACACACCCACTACTTTATCTACCTTTATACCCTATATTGGAAAACCTGAACAGGTAACCCAACAAATAGGTAGAAGTAATTACATAAATATATATATAGATATATATCAAAACTACAAATACGCTATCTCAAGAAAGACACCACTACCGAGCCTAGGTATTCACTCAACCTAATACTCTGACACCAACTGTGACGACCCGACTTTCTACTCCCAGAAAATCGCATCATCAATTAAGAAAGAAAGGGATAGAAGAAGAATAGAAAGAAGAGAAAGAAGAACAACACTAGAATCTCAACAGCGGAACGAATAAATTATATTAATGACATAAAATATTACATAGTTTACATCCACTATCAGAGTACACAGATATACAACACATTCTAGAAAGTTATAAACACCTGTCTATTATTTACCATATAATACAACTCAGAGACAATCACAGATCACACAGCGGATTACTATATATCTAACGCAGAAGCCTCCTGCTCCATTTGCTCCTCCATAATTCGTCAAAGCTAACCTGAATCCCTTGGCTACTCGTAAAAATTTGAGTACCCAAGAGTTTGTAAAAAACAAAAATAAACTCCGGGTCAGACATGGGTCTGGTGTGAGTAACAGGTTAAAGTTGCTTAATTTTGAAAACCCTTTTAAAAGAAAGGTATCATGTAAGACTTCCCACACATAAACATGGAAAAGTTTTTACCTTACGCTAACCAAAACATTTAATAGGAAATCCAGTGATATTATAATAGTGGCTAGGGTTTTCAAGTAAATAAGAAATAGCCGAAATTGTTACATTATTAAATTCCAGCTACTAGCCACAAAAGTGGGTAATACAATCAAAATAGTTGGCACTTATTGGATTTTGGATTCCATACAATGGCAAGGCTATTGGGGTACCGCCCGTCACAGTACGTGGCCTAAATCACCGTACGAGGAGTACTCCCACTCCCCTGCAACACAAAGCCAGACCCATTCCTTACTGAACAGTTCCGAACAAGACAACCCCGCAGTTGGTGTACATCCAACTGCCCACTCAGCCGAAATAAAAAGGGACTTCTAGACAGGGTTCAATCTTGCTCTCCAGTGGGTGCGACCCACGAAGCCTTGCTGCACCTCCCCTGTTTTAGCCATTCTCGGTTGATGAGGCTTGAGGCTACGATTACCTTTAGAGAACATATTATCTTAGAACGCTCATCGTCCACGTGACGATGTTCTGAAAGCATTCAATCCATACAAGTTCGTTCCGGGTTCGAACGAAACCGAAGGCATTATCTCGTTACACTCATTTTGGAATCACCCTCAGAGTTAACGACAATAACCCTTGCACTCTAAACCTACATCTCGATTCTGTAAGTACTATTCCGTCAAACTCATTACGGAATCACCCACAGAGTTATACTGGCGTATAGCCCTTACACCTCGAGTCTTCACTTGCTCCACTTAGATTCACGACCTAACGTTAATTGGAATCGATGTGGTTTTCAGATATCCAAATATGGAAACCCGATCCCGGTCTCATCGAAATCCAAAGCGTGTCTATTAAGGCCAAGTTGTTTTAAAGGTTTAAAACAATTCAATTATCTATATATACAAATAGATAAATCATAGATCCACAACAGATAATCACATTATCATCATATCAGATAAACCATATTATCATTATCCAAAAAGATAATCTATATCAACATCACAATGCAACCAATGCATCCAAATCACTCAACATTATCTATCTCATATCTGAGATCAAACCATCCAAAGTAAACAACATCATTCATCTATATAAGCAATGATTAACCACATCAAAATACAATTAATTTAAAATGAATTAAATTAATTACATCATTCTATTAATTTAAAGTAAATTAAATTAATTACTTCACCAATATCAACTTGCTCATATCACTATTGATAATTTATCAATCACTTAATTAATCATCATCCAATAATTCATTTTAATTAATCATCCCTGATTAATTAACCCTTAACTACATTCAAGTAATTATACACTAATTAATTTCTCAAATTAATTATATTTAACCAATACAGTAATTAACCTTTAATTACTTCATTAATTAATTAACTATAATTAATTACATTAATCCTTAATTAATTACATTAATTAATTACCTTTAATCACTTATTATTGATTAATTAATCTTAATTAGTCAATCTTAATTACATCATTAATTATAATAATTAATAATCTTCTAATTACATTTTCCAATTAAATTAATTACTTTAAGTAATAAATCTTCATTTAAATTATAACTATTAATCACCCTTGATTAACTCCATTCAGTAATTATCTACCCTTAATTACTTTACCAAATAAATTAATTACTTCATTAATTAATCATCTCTAATTAATCCTTTGATTAACTTACAAAGTAATTATACTTAAATTACTTCAAATATCAAATCACCTTTAATTAATTACATATAGTAATTACCATTAATTACTTCTCTAAGTAATTCCTCTTCATTAAATTACATTAAGTAATTATCCTTCACAAATCATCAAATGATTAATTCTAAATTAATAAAACTGAATTAATTAACTTAAACTAATCAAATTAACTCAATTAATTACAATAAGTAATTAATTCCTTAATTACTTCCATGAGTAATTATACTTAACAATTTACACAAATGATTGTCCTTAAATTAATTAATCTAATTAAAAATTAAAATTAATCACATTAATTAATTGTTAAATAATCCTTAGTTAATGATCTTCATTAACTACTAACAACTCATTAATATTTTTCAAAGTATTTAACCTATTTTAATTATTATCGATTACAAATTCATTAATCATTAATTAACCCATTAATTAGTCCCTAATTAATTAAGTAATTAAGTGTTAATTAAAACTTAATTAAATCCATTATTACTTGATTAATTAGTTATTAACTATAACTAATCTCATTTAATTAATTATTCTTAATTACAAATTAATTATTCAAAGAATAATTAATCCTAAACTCTTAAGATTAAACCTTAACTACTTTAAGTTATTATTTATTTTATTAATTTATTAAATAAATTAATTATTCATTTAATTACTCTAATAATTAAATGAAATATAAACATTAAATTGTTTTTTTAACTTTAATAAGTTTAAATTCAATCTCAAACCTTAATTGTTAAATAAAACTTTTATTATAAAAGAAATTTCACAAAGGTCAAAACAATTCTCTTTAAAAATTAAAACCATTTAAATTTTTACATTATCAATCAAATTTGGTTTTAAACACTTAAATTTATAAAACTTAAATTCATTTTAAAACTAAGATTCAAAATTAGATTTGAATCAAATTTAACTTTATTTAAAACATTATTACATATTCCAATTTCAAATTTTAAATTCAAATTTCTTTTAAAAACATTTTAAACAATAAACTCTTCTAAAGCTATTTTAAAGCAAATTTAAATTTAAAAACTTAATCATTTCAAATTTTAAGATTCAATTCAACTTGAATCTATAATTTAAATTAGATTTAAAACTTGATTTAAATCTTGCTTTATATTTCAAATTCCAATTTAAAATTTGAAACATGACAATTACTAAACCTCGATAACTAGCTCGAGCTGACTCAAGCAACTCGAGTAACAATTCTTTCAAATTCATCTTAAAATCAATTTAAATTTAAAATAAAAACAGGTTTATACAAAAACCTGTACTAACTGGTTTACCCCAAACCCTGAAACAAAGGAAATACCCGAGACCTCATCTCCATTACTTCGAGTTCAACGTTCAGGTACTTCGAGCAAAAAATAATACTACCCGTCACAAACGCGAGATCCCGCCTCCCCAAATCAGCAGACACGCCATTAACCTCGTGCACCTGCACCGCCGCCGCCGCCCTCACTTCCAATCACTCACGACCCCTTACGCAAGTCGGCGACCGTCCATCAAACCTATTCCGACCCTCCAAAGAACTGCAGAACCCCTAAAACAAATTCGAGCATTCAAGCTCAAAAATTTGAACAATGTCGAAACTGGAATCTTGTCTCAAATCCAAACTCCGATCACCTGAGAGACTTCGCCCCCGGCCATCACCTACCCCATACCCCATCTACCTTCAGCTCGAACTAGAGAGAACTCGATCGCCTATTCATGTCACAGTGGTCAATTCACTGAACAATATTGAAAACTAGAGCATTATCAGTTCAATCCCAAATTTCCACTGCCCCAAAACTATAATCTCTTTAATCAATATTTTTCTCAACAACTTAGTTTCCCAATTTATTTCCAGGATCAATATTAGCCACTTCAATCATCAAAACTGACAGAATTACTCAAGAATATGATTTTAACCCTGAAATGCACAGTCAATGTCAAACTAAAAAATTTTAATTTTAGTTTTAAAATTCAAGTCTTTGTTAATATAATTGGTTAATAAACTTGAATTTGGCAAATTTAATTGCCATTTGTATATAATTAGTGCTGTTATACCCTGTTTCCTAGGACAGTACAGTTATTGTTATTATTATTCTTTAAATTTAATAAAACTAAAATTTAAACCTATGATACATATCATATTTTGTGTGAACCATAAACTGTAACAAAGATTTGAACATGAACTCATGAAATTTTATCAGGAATAAAACTTGAAATTCAAGAAACAGGCAGTAACATGTATGCTACAACAAGCATATATATATATATACTCAGCAAACATACCTACAAACTTTTATCATATGCTTTCATAAAATTATGACTATATCAGTAACTAAATTCAAGCAACAAAATTTACTTAAATTAGTTGAATAAAAAATGTTACTCACCAATTTATAAAGGCAGAGCATCCCTTTTGACAGGTTTCAGATTGCTTCAATTTTTTTTAAAAACTTTAGTTTGCCTCTAAAATCATCCATCTAATTTTTACTGAAATGCTCTACTCCTTGATGTATGCAGTTCCCAGATCCATTTTAATTTACTGCAAATGCCTCTGCTTCCAGAAAACAATGCAGGTTTGGTTGATGAAGCTCAAAACTTTGCAGGCTTGTGAAGTTTTCAAAACAAAGAGAGAGTGACCTCCAGATATGCATGCAGGTTTGGATTTATTTAAAACAGAATGAAGACTGCAGGCTTTGATGTTGCAAATTTAATTTTCCAGATGCATGCATGTTGATTTAACTTGATGTAGCTGTAAATGAATCTCACACATATGAATTTGTAGAATTGAATTGAGTTTGAAGTTGCAGTTTTGGTTGATTTAAAACAGAAATTTAAGAGGAGATTATTGGTTTCAGATTTTATTTGAGGGGAATTTGTAGATTGAACAGATTTCTGTTTTTAAATGTAGATGAATTCAGATTTTAGAATCTGAATTATTTTCTTAAGTTTGAAGAATAATAGGAAAAGGATAAATAATGAGGCAAATAAGAAATGTTTATATAAACAAAAATTCTTGATTTAATTAAAATAAAAAGAAAAAGAAATTTAAATGAGACACTTGTTTTAATTTTCAACATTTGTCACTATGCTTACTTTAATGGTTTACACATGTCAATTTAAGTATTAGAAGATTAACACATGTATTAAGAATATTTTAGTTTAAAATTGTTTATAAATACTTTAAAACCTCCATTTATCATTCTTATGTATATATACATGAATTTACCTCTTTTTAAATTAAACAGAAATGAAAACAATCAAATTGTAAATATAAGCTTATTCATATATTTAAGTGTTTATTCTTTTAAAACATTAAATTCAAACTTAAATTAATTTATCAAATCCAATTTTAAAAATCAAGTTATATATAGATGCACATATAACTCTTGTTAAAATAACAAATCCTATTTCTTAACAAAATTTATTTATGTCTATAAAAACTAAATATTATCATTTTTATTTAAAAATAACCATTTAAACAATATTAAAAATGTTTTTATGAAAGAGATTGTAACTAAATTAAGATCATTTTGAGATTTGATTTTAACTCATATATATAAAATAAAACTCAGCTTCTATATTATCTATTTTAAATTCATATATATTTTTTTAAGCTAAATAAAATTTCAGAATAAATAAGAGTTATCATAGTATAAACCATAACATTATTTATTGAATTGCTTTGAAAAGTTAAATTTCAAATTTAAATCAAATTTCCAATTTATCAAAATATAAATTAGAGTTAGAAAATTAATTCATTTACTAAATTCAAAAATAAAAATTTATCAATTTATAACATTTAAAATTATATATTATAAACAGAAAACAATTTATTTCCTTTAAAAAGATAAAATCTTCTAATTTAAACATTTATTAAAACATGATTATTAAATCAAATTCCAAATTTGTTATTAAAATTTATCAAGTCAAATTTAATTTATAACATAGATTATTAAATTTATATTGCCTAAATTTCCGGGATATCACATTTAATTACATAATTAAAATATGTAATTACTTTTAAACAAAATAATTTATAAACCTCTAGAAATAAATCTTTGAAACTTGTAAAAACTTGTTTAATAAATTTATTTTGAAACTTGGTTATCATTTCTTTTAAAAACTTATCTACCTTTAATAGACTTAAAACTCGTTCATTTTAGTATGTTTTAAAACTTGGTTTAATAAATTCTTTTGAAAACTTATCTATTTTAACATACTTTAAAAACTTGTTTAAAGTCTTGTTTATGCTCTATATTTTCATACCTGGTAACAAGATTAACCTTTACATTTTTAAAACCTGTTAACAAAATTTTCTTTTTAAATTTAAAACCTGGTTAAAACAAACCCGAACCCATACTTGTTTTTCCTAAGATATTCTTCGAGTTCAACCTCGAGTATCCCACATTCCTTATTTCCCTGAGGCAAAACATCATGTGCTTCGAGTTCGACCTGACAAAAACCTTTCTTCCTAAAATTCTAAAACAAACCCAATATCACTGATACTCGTGCACGTACGCAACTACTTTGATCACCTCTGGTCGATGCTATGACCATCGAAAAGTCAACGACAACTTCCCCTAAACCTCCGACCACTCAGAACCTCTAGTCGTCGATGAACTCACAATTGAGATAACCAACACCTCTCTGGAACAAAATGATCGTCAAAAAATGCCTTGCCCCGATGTCTCAGGCCACCAGAGGCCATGCAACTCCGGCCAAAGCTCCGCCTACTTCCCTCATTTCGATTGCCGCCGGTGCGATCAACTCCGGCTCCCTGACGAAGCGGCAGCAACACAATATCCGACCACAACTAAAACATGGGTTTAAACCCTAAAACGTTGTCGGCCAACCACCGAGGTGGTGGATAAATCCACCCACCATTTTTTCCGACACTACTGACCTCCTCGCGAACTCCACCCATGATTCCAAGGTCCAAACATCCTCCGATCACCAGAATTTACCCAAAATAGACTTTCTTTTCAACTTTTAATTCCTCAAATGATATTATACTAAAAATCTTGAATCTTCCTTTAAAATTCATGATTTATAAAGACGAACAAGTTGATGTAGGTGAAACAATAAATTGTGAGATTCGAATTTAACATGCTTTTAAAGTTTTTCACTGTATATTTAAATTTCCAAATAAACTAAAACTAATTCTTCTCAAAAATATTTTTAAGACCTAGATCTTGATCATACAAACAAGTTTTTTTCATACTATAAAGCTTACAAAGGATTAAAGAAAGAGATTTAAGTTTTCGAATAGGTTTTTGAAACCTGTCAACTTTGAACAAAGGCAAATTATGCCTGTTTCCAGACATGCACAAGTATATGTATACATATTTGTATACATGAAAACATATTTACAAACAATCAAACATTTTCCATAGCTTTACTTTCACAATCAAGATATAACTATGTCAAGGTTAAAAAAAATAATGTTTGCTCACCTGGAATTGAAGAACAGATTCTGGAAAAAAAAATTGAAAATCTGGAATTTTTTTAACTGGATTTTTCTTTGATTTACTGAGTTGAACTTGTTTGCTTGTTGATTTTATATCTGATCTTGCTAGCTTGATTGTTGCTAGATTGATGATGATCTGATCATCAACTTGCTTACTGTTCTGAATTTGAATTTGATGTTTGCTTTTGAGTTTGAAATGAGCTTGGCTTGTGATCTGAAACTAGATCTGAGTTGATCTGGTTGATTGATTTTTGAACTGATGTTTTTGAGTTAAATCTTTGAATTGCTTTAAATTTGTTCTTGAATCAGGTTGAAGCCTTGGAACAGTGAAGTTTTAGTTTTAGTTTTTTTTTCTTTTTCTTTTTAGTTTCCAGGTTAAGAAGTGAAGAGAATAGCCTGGTTTTCTTTCTTTAATACATGCTAATTAAAATTTAGTTTAAAATAAAACATGCATTTGCCACTTGTTTATTTGCACGATTTCTTAAATTACAAATTTTTAAACCTTAAATTATTTTCTTACATATGTCATAATATATTTTAAAATGGTTACACATGTCCTTTAATGCTTAAATATGTTTTATCGTATCTTTAATTTAGTTTAAATATTTATATATATGTCTTATATTTTTATTAATGCAATTTATACTATTAAATTAATACATTTCCTTTTTATAAATATTATAACTTTAAAGAAATTGATTTTTTTTAAATTCTAATTACACATTAATAAATGAACACACATATGTATATTACAAAATATGGAATTTAACTTTTGAATAGCTTTTAAAAATTGAATTTATGTTAAATTTAAAATATAGCTTCCAAATCAAAATACATATTTAATATAATTAGAAAACAAATTTTTATTAATTTTATATTATAAAGTTTTTCAAATTCAATTTATTCTCAATATATTTTTGAATTTCAAACCCACAATTCAATTAAAAATCAATTTGTATACATATATACAAATAAACAACATATATTATTCGTTTTAGAAGATTTCAAATTCAAATTTCAAATTACAATATATTTATATAAATAAATAAGCACATATCTTATTTACTTTGAAAATTTTCAAATTAACTCACAAATAAACCCAAAAAATTATTTTAATTATTAAATTTAATTTGGCTCAAAACCGAGATCGTTACATTTAAATTCTTATATTAAAGCCATTATTACCTTATGGATTTATTTAACCTAAGTTTCCATCTTTTTATTCTCATTCTCTATAGTTAATGTCTTTTCTTATATTAACAACACTATTGCAATTACATTTAATTCACAATGATTACCAAATTAAATTCAAACGGATTAAATAATAAGATGATAATAAATCAATTGTTACAACTTAGTAATTTAAACCCATTTCCGAATTAATCGTTACATCTTAATAATTCAGCACAATAATAAAAATATTGTTTACAAACAAGGTTAATAGATTTTCGTACTAATTAATTGATTTTATACTCTATATTAAAACCAATTTTAATTAATAACATATGATTTCTCCAACTTATACACATTCAATCTATTCCTTGTTAAACTTTATTATTATCATTTACTTAAATTACATTAAACAACTGTCAATTACATCCAATCAACATTATTAAATTATATTCTAATAAAAAAATTCATTAGTAAATCATAAATTTTAATTTTTGACAATATTAAGTTCCAAAATCTTATCATATTTAGTATTTTTAATTATAAAAAATACGGATCGTTACAATCTCCCTTACTCAAAACTTTTCATCCTAGAAAATGAACAAAAAAGAATCAAGCAATTTGACATAATTTTATTCAAAATATCCGATTTATATCTTTAAGTTTACATCAACAAGTTTTAATATAACGTTGGAAATAACCACATTTCATAAAAAAATTCTAAGCCCTAAATTTACAAAAAATTCCAGTAAAGTCTCCTTTGTGCAGATAGGTCCAGAAAAATAATAATATCAATAATTATAATATATATTATATTTCCACGATAAAACATCCCAAATCATGGGAAAACAATAATAATGCCGTTACAAAATCGTAATATGAAAATGTACCTATTATCGGGCAACAACTTTATTTACGAAGCCAAAGCAGTAGCTATTACTTCCATAAAGCTGTATTACACTTATATAATCCAAAAGAGTTAAAATCATGTAGAAAGAGTAATACATTAGTTGTTTCAAATTAATAGCACAAGCAACATACAATATATAATAATCATATGCCCAAAAGCAGTATAACCATCATATGCAACAAAAGAATTCATCATACATCCATCGCAACCAAAAACCAATGGTTTGTTAAGTTCGGAAATTTTTATTGTACAAGGATGATAAATAAACCATCAAGTGTACCTTAAGCTTAACAGCCTTAGATAACTACTTAATAAATCATTCATACAACCTCAAATAATTTGAAGTATCATTTCCCAAACTTTCCATAAACCAACGATAAAGAATTTAAATGTTATTTAAGTTCATTCTATTGGTTTCTTTTCACAATATTTACCTTTCATTTATTTTCAATTCTCATTTATTTATACAAGATTATCTTTTATTAATTTACATTCATTTACTTACATGGACTGTTTCCCATTCAATTATTCAGAACATCAATGAATCCATTACTAAAGTATTGCATACATTTTATTGCAGTTTAATTCACATTTATTATTTATATATCTTGACTTCCATTTAATATTAACATTCATTCATGAATCATTTCATACTTAAGTTTTCTTTACTTTTAAATTCACATTTATTCCTTCATATATAGTGTCATTTAGTATTAAAACAACTTATGAATCATTTCAACAATTTCTTAAGTTTATAATCATTTATTTAAATAGTGCTCACTTTTACTATTTGATTTAAGTATTAGCATTTAAAAATATTAACTTATGTTATACATTTCTTATAACTCTTCATTCTTCACTTATAAACATATGTTCATTTTGAAGCATTTTTGTTATTAAGCTTTTACTTGTATAATATTCTATTACATATTCATATTAACATTTCAACTTTTTAAGCATCCACGGGAAGTTTTCTATACATTTTGAGAATGTAACTGAGTGTTACAAAAATTTATATTATTCATTTTATTTAGCAGAAATGTTCAATAAATTACATCTTCTTAATTTTCATTGTCTTTTAATTTACAATTTACAAATCTCCAATTTCTTTGTAGTTTAATTAAATACTTAACTTTTAATTTCTTGTTTCACATTTTAGAAGTTTCCAACTATTAAAATTTCACTTTATTTCCACAATTAATAATCATTAATTAATAGGATCTTAAGAATTCAAATACTAGGTTCATTTCAAATAATATTGAAATAATATATATACTCATATCTTTTACATATATCACATTATAGTTAGAAATTTAAATCAAAATCTATTTCACCAAACAACTGTGTAGCAAAGCTATTATAGTGGTCTTCCTACTTTGAAACTCGAAAATGAAAGTTGATGATGCCGCAATCACCACCGAAAATATTTTCCGGCGACAGAAGAGGGGAGTACAGAACTTATTTTCTTTTAAAAATTCTTTTGAAGATTTTTCTTTCAATTACCCTTTGGAAATATTCCTATCCGAAAAAACTTTCAAATCATACTAATATTACTCTCCAAATTCTTTAAACCTAATTTCAAACGCCGGAACTTAAGTTCTCAAATTTCTGTTTAAATTCGTTTTCTTATAACATACAATAGTCAATAGTCATAAGAAATTTGACTAACCAAACATTAAATGAAAATAATCAAACACTATAATTTCCTAATAACCAACAAACCAAATAACAAAAATCAATTTATAAAAAAATATTCTCTTTTAAATACAAAATGAAATATAATATCAGGTAAAATTATTGCATTCACCTATTTCAAAATCAATAATGAGTTAGTTTACCTTGTTAAGTTATTTAGAAATCCCTATCGATCTCATAGCGTTCCATGTACCGACCAAAATTTATAAATACTCAAAAGAACAAATTAACATAATACAAAACATTTTTATACGACTAACAGATACGCTCTCTCGTATACATACAATCAAACTCATTCTAGAGTATTAATAACCCTATCTCTAATGAGTTAACCTCCAAATCAAGCAAAGGTATCTCTAAACCAAAGCTTTGATACCAACTGTGATGACAACATTTTTGGACGGTTTAAATCGATAATAAACCATATTTATCTAACTCAAGCCATTCAAAAGGGAGGATTGTCAATGGGATGAATAAGAAAATAAGAGAAAAGAAGGAAAATAAAACACAGAATCTCATAAAGGAATGACAAAACATATTAATCAAATAAACAGTTCATGAAGCTATTTTAAAATTTTATTTTATTACATAATTTTACAACATAATCAAAGTACAATCAACAACATACCAATAATGATGCAACGTAAAATTTCTAATAATATAGTATACCAAACTCCGTCTTCGTCCTCTAGATATAAAGTCCTCAAACACTAAAATGCTCAGACTGAGCCAAGCATAATGAAATGACAAAAAACTCGAGTTAGAAGTAAAATTTCTTATGTAAGTTAAATCAACAACAAGTAAATATGAGTGTAATAGCTTTAGAGATGTTTACGTGATTTTACATCTCCTATCCAATGTATAACGTGCGTGTAATAACTTAAGAGATGTTATGAGATTTTCCATCACCTAAGGATCAATTAAACTATCTATATGTAGTAAGATATGCTACATATGTAGTGTCTATCAGTAATGTAAAGTATGAAAATAGCATTACGGCTTTACATTGATCCCCCTTAACACATTTTTAAGCAGCGTCCTACAGTTTTCCTTTGTAGCATCACCAGTAACATAGGTAGTCAGGGCGACACCATGATAAGACAACAGTAAAGAGCATGAGAAGGCATGTGAAGCAATGCCAAATGTAGGATACTACCATTTTTCGTTTCCCGACTGGTGGTAACCCCTAACGACACACTACGTCCAACACCCCTAAAATATCAAATAAAGGTGCACTAATCAAGCCAACACCAATATAGTAATACAGATAGGTGTTTCTACTAGAGGCGGCTAGCCTTAGTGGTCAGGTATGGCTCCTACTTTAGTCATTTTAAATTGACACAAGTGTTGGGATCATCCATCATCGTTATCTTTCTTTAAATCTAACAAATGGCTCCAATTCAACCTCTACATTTTGGATATCATCCACCGCATACACAGTTGTCAAAATCGGTCCAATATTGACAGAGAGTATGCCAACAAGAGGACCTCGTCTCTTAAGCAACCAAATGTCATTTTTCACACCGGTTGGTTCTTTTAAATTTCAAAAATGGTTCATACTTGATATCAAAATAACATATTCAATTCAAAATATCCTTCATTTCAAAATCATAATATTTACTCAAATATGTCATTTTCACTTGAGATATCATTTCAAATTCGAACTTAGGTAATAACTTCATTTAATCACATTCGCATTTATATCAATGATTTAAATATAAACATTCCAACTTTGCACGGTTTGAAATTCTAAAAGATAATTTGAATAGTTATAAATAGTCTTTATAGTTTAGAGATTTAAAACAGTTTAATATAAAATGGTTTGCATATTGAAAATGTTTTATATAGTGAAATAGATTTGGAAAATCTAAATAATTTGAATAATAATATATTTTAAACAGTTTATATCAAAAATAATTTTATTTGAAGATAATATCAAATCAAACTGTTTCTTTCCATTTCAATAATCTAAACCCACGTCCGATTTCAAATCAACAAAACTCAATTTCCAATCTTTCAATTCAATTAATTCAATTTCAATTTAGCTTCAAATCAACTTGATTGTAGTTTCAATTCGAAATAACTTCAATTTTCAAAACATTCATTTTTAACTTCAAATTCGGTTTAACGAACTAATTCAGTGATTTAAATTTCAATTCAATTATTATTTTCAACCATTTCAATTTAGATCAGTTCCAAGTCCTATTTTAATTTACCGATTTAAAAGACTTATATCAAATTAAACCTCATTATCCAATTTTAAGATCCAAAATTTAAAATAATTCAATTTCCAAAATTAAAGTCATATATCAATTACAACTTCACATTTCCAATTCAATTCTTTAAGACAATTTCCTTTTAACCAATTTTAGTTTCAACATTTCAAAGCTTGAATTAGAAAATAATTCAATATATATAAATCGAAAATTTATTTCTTTTAAACAATATTATTTTATCAAAATCCATGTTTAAGATTTTTAAAACCACTTAATTTAACCAATTTGGCGTCCGTATATAATTTTCTACCATAGGGCCAAGCGATCAGTTATTTCAATTTTAAATATAAGGATGGATATGTATAATTTAAGTTCAAATCAAAATGTCATAGGTATATATCATTTCAACCTATTTCCTAATTTATTCAGAATAATTTAAATCATAGTTTATATTGTTTTAATTAATATACATGGTGATAACATGGACATATATAAATAAATGCACGTCCAATCATCCAAAATGTCAACAAATAGACATCCATCACAGCCAACATCTAAATTAGCCAACGAATCACAACAATTAACTAATTATCAACATCAGGTATTTAACATGCAATTAAATTCAATATAAATTTAAATATAAATTTAATTCAATGAAAATTCAAATTAAGTTTAAATGCTAATTTAAATCACAAACAACATTCAATAAAATTATTATCACTTCATAAATTTAATTCAACTAACATAAGAAGATTTAGTACTGTGTGAGTGGGTTAAATCTGTAACAACCCTGGTTTTTGGATTACCAAAAAAATTAAAATAGAAATTTTAATTGAGATTTGATAAATAAATAAAGTGCAAATCAATTTCAAATCACAGAAGGACCAAATGGTTTTGTTTGTGTTGAAAATAACTAATTTAAGTTATAACTTCTTTTAAGCTTAAAAAAAGGATTTTTGTTATGAGTTGCAAGTGGCTTTCACGTGTATAGAGAGTGTTGGGTCAAGGAAATTGAAAAATAAATGAAGTTGGAGTTAAATCTTGGCAAGCCTGTAAACGATTCAAAGTCAGGTTGAACACTTCATAGTGGTAGCACGTTTGAAATTGCGTGAATGGCCTTCACATGTGAGGATAGGTCAATTTAAAAACAAACTTGAACACTCTACTACCGCCATTATTTTTTAATGAAGCCGTGTCCTTTTTTTTTATTCTTGTACACGTTTTCTCTTAAATGCAAGTGTACAAATTCATGCCAGCCACATTTTTGTTTAGACTAGTACACTTAAAAAAAAGAGGCCATCATCATTCCGTTTTGTTTCGTTTCCAGTAGCCCAGTAAGAGCATTAATGGGAGTTTAAATATTCTAGCTCCAATTTGGTTTTGTTTGCATCAGAGAAATTATGCGTGAGGGGTAAAGCTTCTACTAGTTCTAAAGCTTTGTAGAGACCAAAGCTCGGATCTTGGTTACTAATTGGCTCTGGATTAAATTATAAGTGAGTGCAAACTCACACTCTAACTATGATTATGGCTGCCGATTTTTGAATATGTTGTTTTATTATTTATATTGGTTTGCAACTTTAGTTAGCTAAATTGTTTATGTTTTTTACACTTGCAGTGCACTGGACCATTAAATTAAGTAGCATGCACTAGATTTGGGAAGTCCACGTTTTAATGAATGTATGAAAGAAAGCACGCCCAGTTTTCGTGAATCTTAGTATGCAAGCACGAATCACGTCATGTTTATATTTTGAAAATTTTTGTTAATACATCCCCGTTCGTTTGATGCATACGTGTATATGAAGTGTAATTTAGGTGTGACTAAATTCAAGCCCAGGCAATTAAGTATACATATCTATGTGTTTCACGTGTGCATGCTAATTTTAAAAAATGAGGCTCAGTTCCTAAACCTTTCGGTTGTAATATATATGTGGATTAGTTTTCATTTTTTCCAAACACGCGGAAGTAGGCACAGGTATTCACGTTTCATGCCACGTTTTAATATGGCGCATTCGAAATTCGCATATGCCTGACATTACTTACATGCTTGCAGATAATTCGCATGTATATATTTAAAACAGTGACTACATGAAAAATGTAATAGAGTGCATGCACAAAAATAATAAGTCCGGGCCATTTTCTATTCCATTTTTGTGCGTGCAAATATGCATTGCACGTAACAAGTCCAGGTGTGCAATATTATACATATATAAGTAGTGTAGGCCAATGATTATTTTATTTGAACCGGGGTTTTATTTTGAACGTATTTTGTTGCCACTATTTTTATAACGGGTTTTTACCCGGTGTTTATATTTCGAAGCGTGTCGTTTTGATGAGATTTTTGATGAATAAAACTACTGTTGTTTTGACTTCGGTAACCGCCAATTTAAAGTGAGTTTTCAAGCGGTTATCTTGCAACCAAGAAAACCCACAATGCTGATTTTATATCCGGTTTTTACGGTGTTTTATTCCTCGTCGAAATTGTTACAGAAGTTGGTGTTTTAATCATGTGTTTTCAAATCATTTTAAAATATAATCGTTTCAAAAATTTCACGGTTTACGCTTTCAAAGGAATGAGAAATCGATTTAAACGCTTCAGCAAAATAATGGACTATGAATCCTTATTTTTACTGATTTGGTTAATTCTGGACTTGTCCATTTGAGAACATAGAATTGTTTATATAAAATACACAATTTTGCACTTTCAAGGAAACGATGGTGAGATTAAACGACTTAGCAAAAGAGTGGAATATGGAACGACGCTTTTACTAATTCGATTAATTCCGAACTCGTTAATTGAAATATTTGCTATGGAGTTGCTGTTTGAAAATTGTGATAATTTTGTTGGGCCTTCGAGCCACTATGCTGGACCTTCAGGTCATTTATCAGTACTAGACCTTCGGTTCATTTATTGGACCTTCGGGTCATTGTTGGGAGCCAAATATTATGCTGACAGTGCTTGGTAGGCTTCGGCCATTTGAGATGCATGTGCGGCATAGCTTAGACTCGCCATATGCTGGGATCGATCCATTTTATGCTGGCTTTTCTAGTTATCTTATTTTGATTTCTAGATTTTCGTGTATTGCTGTTTTTGAATTTAATTATGAATTTGGATGATGATTTTGATGATGTTTAATGAGATTACTTCATTTAAACTATGTTGATTAATTACGCTGAATAGTCTCACTCGAGATTATGATTAACTTGCTTTAGTGTTGTTTATCATGCACTTATTTCTAAGTTTAAATTAGAGTGATCCGTTTATTATTTTCTTTTAAATAATACTCGGGTCAGACCGAGCTATTTCAGGATAATCGCTATCTCTGATTCAGTTGCCGCTTCAGCTTTTGGGATTTCACCTCATCTTTTATTTAGACTTCGGGGTGTTACTTTGGTGTATTGACTCCCATCTCATGTATGTTACGGTGGCTATGTATATGTACATTTGGTTCATGAGAACCATCGAGTGTGGTAGCATGTATCCAGACTTACTTTCCGTTATGTATGATATTTCTGTTCTGTGTTATACTTATCTCTGCTGTTGCTATTATAAGTTGTTCTGAATTTTTAATAAGACACCGTGGTTTCGCTTTAGATTTTAATTGAATGTATATTGCTGGGAGTAATTTAATAAACGAATTTTTTTTACGCAACTCCTATCGATGTAATCAATATTCGTCTAAGGCATAACTTACGGATGGTCGCTTCTAACAAGCCTTATTCTTCGCAATAGCAGACGTTATTACCTTATAATAGCCTTTGTTATTGTGAGCATAGAGATGGGGCATCATAGTTGGTATCAGAGCTGAGATTCAGAACAAATTATAATAAACGCAGAACAGAAGTAGAATGGAATATGTGTTACAATTGTTCGAGGGTTTTATTCATGCCTTTCTAATCTATTCCTTCGTTGTTCTTAACTTTTATCCACTCTAACATGTTGGAATATGTTTGGGAATAAATCTCATATTTCCGTAGTATTCCATTTGTTTAATTCCTTTTCAATCTTGTATTGTTCTAACTAATCCTTATTTTCTCTTGTTCTCTCAGCCTATGGCTGGAAGAGGTAGAGGGAAGCGTACCACTACAGGTCCGTCTAGTGATTCTCATCCAGACGGAGTCTATATGTCAGCTAATCAGTTCATGGAGCTATTTCGGGGTACTCAGCCTTCTATTGCTACACCACAGCTCCCACTCATAAGTCTACCTTCGCCCGCATGTGTAGTGACTATTCCCACTTGGAGGCAAGCCTTTCAAGGGATCAGAAAGTGTATTGGCGGTTCAGACTTGGTTGCGCGCTAGTGAGCGCATATTTTCTCGAATGGATCTTTCAGATCATCATCGTGTTCTCGTGGCATCTAGCATGTTGAAAGAACGTGCACTTGATTGGTATGAGCTTTTGATTATGGAAGTTGTAGAGTCCTCTGTCTCGTGGTATCAGTTTAAGGAACGATTCGAACTTAAGTTCGAACCTGAATCAAAAAAGGCCAATCTTGCTCGTAGTTTCCTTGAGTTAAAACAAGGAAAGTCCTCTGTTTCTGATTATGTTACATCTTTCTACGCCTTGTCCAAATACGGAGTTAAGTTCATTAAAACTCCACGTAGGAAGAATCTTAGATTTGTCGAAGGATTGAAGTTTAAGAAAGTCCTTTTCCTTCAGCTTAAGCTTCCTTTTGAGGAACTTGCTGATTCGACACTTTGCCTTGAAGCTGTCGAAAAGGAACGTGATAGTAGTGATGAGGTCAGGAAGAGGTTTTCATTTCATAAGCCTAATTCTTCTTCCAAGAAGAATAAGAAAGCTACCTCTAGTTCTTAGCCTAGTAGTGCACCTTCTAATCAGAAGGCGTGGTATAATTGTGGTTCTCTGGATCATCTTCTCCGTTGTTGTCCTAAGCCTCGCATCTGCCGCTATTGCAAGAAAGAAGGTCATTGGGTTTCTGATTGTCCTACTGCTCCTAAGGGTTTCAAATCTGGGAAGCTTAATGTTGCTAAAGCTTTTGGTGATTCTTCTCAGCCCAAAGGTATTTCTCCTTCTGTTTTGGAAGGTTTATTTTATTTCATGGTCGTTCTATTAGAGTCCTTTTCGATACGAGTGCATCACATTCATTCGTGCCAAAGAAACTTGTTGATATTATTCCTTTGGATGTTGTTAGTCTTTGCGACCCTTTGAGGATTGTGAATACTATTGGAGGATCTGCCACACTTGGTTTGTTATATGTTGATGTTGAGATTATTCTATGTGGTTTTTCCTTTCATGCGAATCTGCATGTTATGGGTCATCTTGGTTTTGATATGATTTTGGGAATGGATTGGCTCATCCGTTATGAAGTTAAAATCCTATGTCCCGAAAGAACTTTATATCTCAAGCTTCCCAATGCTATCGAGTAGTTATCTATTATGTTTCGAGACATGGACCATGCTTCGAATGCTCCCATTTCTTCCTTCGAATCGGAGGATGTCACAGCTAATATTCCGGTTGTTTGTGATTTTTTTGATGTCTTTGAGCCTATTTCGAGTTTGCCGCCAAAGAGGGCAATTGAGTTCCGTATTGATCTTATCTCTGGTGCTCATCCTGTCAGTCGTCCTTCCACGAGGATGCCTGCTAAGGAAAATGAGGAACTCTAGGAACAATTATCTGAATTGGAAGCCAAGCAATTTATTCATTCTAGCTCATCTCCTTGGGGTGCCGATGTTGTCTTCGTTAAGAAGCCAAATGGTATTCTTAGGCTTTGCATTGATTATCGCAAGCTTAACGAGCTCACTATCAAAAATAGGTATCCATTACCTAGGATCGACGACATGTTCGATCAATTAGGTGGAGCTAAGCTTTTCTCCCAACTCGATCTTACTACCGGTTTTCACCAGTTACGAGTTGCGGAAGATAGCATCCCTCTTACTGCATTCCGCACTCGATATGGTTCTTACGAATGGCTTGTTATGCCGCTCGTTTTAACGAACGCCCCAGCATGTTTTGTCGATCTTATGAATCAGATATTCTAGGAATATCTCGATAAGTTCGTCTTGGTTTTCATAGATGATATTCTTATTTATTCCAAATCTGAAGTCGATCATATTCAGCATTTGGAGATTGTTTTGAGCACTCTTCGTCAGCATCAGCTTTATGCCAAATTGTCCAAGTGTCACTTCTGGGAGAATAAGGTGAAGTTCCTCGGTCATATTGTTTCTTCCGATGGTATCTCTGTCGATCCTTCCAAGATCGAATCTATTCAGAATAGGAAGAGGCCCGAGACCATTACTGAGATCCGTAGTTTGTTTGGATTGGCGGGTTATTATCGCTGGTTCATTAAGGACTTTTCTCGTATTGACTTACCGCTTACCACTCTCACGAGAAATGCTGTTCCTTTTATTTGGTCTGATAAGTGTGATTTTTCTTTCATGAAGTTAAAAGATCTCCTTACTCATGCTCCTATCTTAGTGGTTCCCAAAGGGAATCATGATCTTGTTGCGTATACCGATGCCAATGGTTATGGACTCGGTGCTGTTCTCATGCAAAAGGATAGAGTGGTTGCCTATGCTTCTAGACAACTAAAGCCTAACGAGATTCGTTATGCTACCCATGATTTGGAGTTAGCCGCTATAGTCTTTTCTCTAAAGTTTTGGTGACATTATTTATTGGGCGAGCATTTTGTTCTCTTCACTTACCACAAATCTCTAAAATACCTCTTCACTCAGAAGGAACTTAATATGAGGCAACATCGTTGGCTCGAATTTCTTGCTTCATATGATTTCGATATTCAGTATACCCCCGGTAAGGGTAATCGAGTTGCTGATGCGCTTTGTCACAGGCAGCAAGTTGTTGTTTCCATGATGCTAGCAGAGTGGAATGTATTGGAAGCTTTATCTCATTATGATATTAGAGACCGTCCTCTAGTTTCTGATTCTCTCGTGCTTTTATTTAGCATGGGAGATCATCCTAGTTTGTTGGATCATATTGCCGATGCCCAGAAGCAAAATCCAGATCTCTCTTATCTTATTCAGAATTATAAATCAAAACCCCGAAGTGATGATCTAAAGGATTTCGATATTGATATTCATGGTTGTATTCGAAACAAGAGAAGATTGATCGTGCCTAATGTTCCTAATCTTAGAAATGACATTCTTGAGGACTGTCATCGTTCTAAGTATACTATCCATCTGGGCAGTAGTAAGATGTATGCTGACATGAAACGCTCAACTTTTGAGAGGGTATGAAGCGTGATGTTGCAAGTTATGTGAGTCGTTGCACGACTTGTCAACTTATTAAAGCGGAACACCAGCATCCTAGTGGTCTTTTGCAGCCTCTTGAGATTCCATTGTGGAAATGGGATCAGATTTATATGGACTTCATTGAAGGTCTACCTCGTTCGAGGTCGGGCCATACTATTGTTTGGGTGATTGTTGACCGATTGACCAAATTAGCCCATTTTATTACTATCAAGTCCAATCGGACTGCTCCTTTGTTGGCTAGGCTTTTTATTAAAGAAGTCGTTTGACTTCATGGTGTTCCTAGTTCCATTGTTAGTGACAGAGATCCGCTTTGCACTAGTGGTTTCTGGTAGAGCCTTTAGAAAGCTTTGGGTACTAAGCTCAATCTCAATACAATTTATCATCCACAGTCTGATGGTCAGACTGAAAGGATGAATCAAGTCTTAGAAGATCTCCTTCGCGCTTGTATTCTTGAATTTGAAGGTAGTTGGGAAGACCACTTATCTCTTGTTGAGTTTTCCTATAACAACAGTTTTCAATCCAGTATCAGTATGGCTCCTTTCGAAGCCCTTTACGGAAGACCGTGTCAATCACCATCTTGTTAGTTGGAATCCGAGGAAAAGTTAGTTCTTGGCCCCGACTTTATTCGTGAATCTTCTAAGAAGATTGATATTATTAGACAGAGAATGAAAGAGGCTCAGAATAGGCAGAAATCTTATGTCGATCATCGTAGGAAGCCATTGGAATTTTCTATAGGCGATCATGTCTTCATTTGTGTTTCTCCGATGAAGGGGGTGCTGCGTTTTAGTAGCTCCGGGAAATTGGCTCCTCGATATGTTGGACCATTTCCTATTACGGAATGCATTGGCCCCGTTGCTTATCGTGTATCGCTACCTATTCAGTTTTCGGGAATTCATTACGTATTTCATGTATCCCAGCTTCGTCAATGCCTTCGAGATTCGGATTCTATCATTGATCCTCATGTGTTGCAAGATCTTGAGATCTCACCCGACTTGTCTATGGTGCAAAATCCGATTCATGTACTTACTTCGAAGGTTAAACGCCTTCGAAATAAAGAAGTCCCGCTTGTGAAAATTCAATGGTCCGCAAACCCCAAAGATTGCACCTGGGAAACCAAAGAATTCATCGAGTGTTCGTATGCCGGTTTTCTCTCCTCTTCGGGTGGGGGTGAGCATTCTTGATCCATCTTTTCTAATTAAATCTTTGTTGTAAGGAATTATTTGTGTCATAAACAACTTCTAGTTTGAAAATTATGATGACACAATTTTTATAAGGGGGAGTCTATAACAACCCTGGAATTTTGGATTACCGAAAAAAATTAAAATACAAATTTTAATTGAGATTTGATAAAAAAAAATAAAGTGCAAATCAATTTCAAATCAGAGAAGGACCAAATGGCATTGTTTGTGTTGAAAATAACTAATTTAAGTTATAACTTCTTTTTCGCTCAACAAAAATGATTTTTGTTATGAATTGCAAGTGGCTTTCACGTGTATAGAGAGTGTTGGGTCTAGGCAATTGAAAAATAAATGAAGTTGGAGTTAAATCTTAGAAGCCTGTAAATGATTCAAAGTCAGGTTGAAAGTCATAGTGGTAGCACGTTTGAAATTGCGTGAATGGCCTTCACGTGTGAGGATAGGTCAATTTAAAAACAAACTTGAACACTCTACTACCGTCATTATTTTTTAATGCAAGCTACGTCCTTTTTTATTCTTGTGCACGTTTTCTCTTAAATGAAAGTGTACAAATTCCTATCAGCCACATTTTTGTTTTGACTAGTACACTTAAAAAAAAAGATGCCATCATCATTTCATTTTGTTTCATTTCCATTAGCTCAGTAAGAGTGTTAATGGCAATTTAAAAATTCTAGCTCCAATTTCGTTTTGTTTGTATCAGAGAAATTGTGCGTGAGGGGTAAAGCTTCTACTGGTTCTAAAGCTTTATAGAGACCAAAGCTCAGATCTTGGTTACTAATTAGTTTTGGATTAAATTATAAGTGAGTGCAAACTCACACTTCTTACTATGATTATGGATGTCGGTTTTTGAATATGTTGTTTTGTTGTTTATACTGGTTTGCAACTTTAGTTAGTTAAGTTGTTTATGTTTTTTACACTTACAGTGCACTGGACCATTAAATTAGGTAGCATGCACTAGATTTGGGAAGTCCATGTTTTATACATATATGAATGTATGAAAGCAAGCACGCCCAGTTTTCGTGAATCTTAGTATGCAAGCACGAATAACGTCATGTTTATATTTTGAAATATTTTGTTTATACATCCCCATTTGTTTGATGTATACGTGTATATGAAGTGTAATTTAGGTGTGGCTAAATTCAAGCCTAGGCAATTAAGTATGCATATGTATGTGTTTCAAGTGTGCATGCTAATTTTAAAAAATGAGGCTCAGTTCCAAAACCTTTCGGTTGTGATATATATGTGGATTAGTTTTCATTTTTGCCAAGCACACGGTAATAGGCACACGTATTCACGTTTCATGCCACGTTTTAATATGGCACATTCGAAATTCGCATGTGCTAGGCATTACTTACATGCTTGCGGATAATTCACATGTATATATTTAAAACAGTGACTACGTGAAAAATATAATAGAGTGCATGCACAAAAATAATAAGTCCATGCCATTTTCTATTCCATTTTTGTGTGTGCAAGTATGCATTGCACGTAACAAGTCTAGGCTGTGCAATATTATACATATATAAGTAGTGTAGGCTAATGATTATTTTATTTGAACCGGGGTTTTTTTTGAACGTATTTTGTTGCCATTATTTTTATAACGGATTTTTATCCGGTGTTTATATTCGAAGCGTGTTGTTTTGATGAGATTTTTGACGAATAAAACTACTGTCGCTTTGACTTCGGTAACCGCCAATTTAAAGTGAGTTTTAAGCGGTTATCTTGCAACCAAAAAAACCCGCAATGCTGATTTTATATCCTTTTTTTACGGTGTTTTATGAAGTACAATTTCCTTGTCAAAATTGCTATAGAAGTTGCTGTTTTAATCACGTGTTTTCAAATCGTTTTAAAATATAATCGTTTCAAAAATTTTAACGGTTTATGCTTTCAAAGGAATGAGAAATCGATTTAAACGCTTCAGCAAAATTAAGGACTATGAACCCTTATTTTTAATGATTCGGTTAATTTCGAACTCGTCCATTTGAGAACGTAGAATTGTTCATATAAAATACATAATTTTGCACTTTCAAGGAAACGATGATGAGATTTAAACGACTTAGCAAAAGTGCGGAATATGGAACCATGCTTTTACTAATTCAATCAATTCCGAACTCGTTAATTGAAATATTTGAGTGGAGTTGCTGTTTGAAAATTGTGATAATTTTATGGGGCCTTGAGCCACTATGCTGGACCTTCGAGTCAATTACCAGTACTAGACCTTTAGTTCATTTATTGGACCTTCGGGTCATTCGTTGGGCGCCAAATATTATGCTGACAGTACTTGGTAGGCTTTGGCTATTTGAGATGCATGTGCGGCGTAGATAGACTCGCCATATGATGGGATCGATCTATTTGATGCTTGTTTTTCTAGTTATCAAATTTTGATTTCTAGATTTTTGTGTATTGTTGTTTTTGAATTCAATTATGAATTTGGATGATGATTTTGATGATTTTTAATGAGATTACTTCATTTGAACTATGTTGATTAATTACGCTGAATAGTCTCACTCAAGATTATTATTAACTTGCTTTAGTGTTGTTTATCATTCACTTATTTCTAACTTTAAATTAGACTGATCCGTTTATTATTTTCTTTTAAATAATACTCGGGTCAAACCGAGCTATTTCAGGATAATCGCTATCTCTGATTCAGTTGCCGCTTCAACTTTTGGGATTTCACCTCATCTTTTATTTAGACTTCGAGGTGTTACTTTTGGTGTATTGACCCCCTTCTCATGTATGTTACGATGGCTATGTATATGTACATTTGGTTCATGAGAACCATCGAGTGTTGTAGCATGTATCCACACTTACTTTCCGTTATGTATGATATTTCTGTTATGTGTTATACTTATCTGTGTTGTTGCTATTATGAGTTGTTCTGAATTTTTGATAAGCCACCATGTTTCGCTTTAGATTTGAATTGAATGTATATCGTTGGTAGTAATTTAATAAACGAAAAAAAAAATTACACAACTCTTATCGATGTAATCAATAATCTTCTAAGGCATAACTTACGGATTGTTGCTTCTAACAAGCCTTATTCTTTGCAATAGCAGACGTTATTACCTTATAATAGCCTTTGTTATTGTGAGCATAGAAGTGGGTTATCACAAAATCACTCACCTTTGATTTATAGTTGATTAGAAATCGAATAAAGCCCAAAATTTGAAAAGGCTTTAAATTCAGCCAAACCTGTTCCATGTCATCCATAATTTTGATACGAACCCAACAGAAGAAACCGCGTGTGAATCCAAGTTTGATTGCAAAAGTTATTAAGGTTAGAACATTGAAATTTAAAATTTTAATTTAAAATAAAACAAGGGAACATAGCTAATTTACCCTCCCCTTTAGAACCCTACGAGAAATGATCGTACCATGTACTCGACCTCCAGCCATAATCTATATCCACCAAACGCCACTACCACCCTCGCCTTCAATTGGATCAACGCACGCCATCCTCCTTCTCGCCTTCGACCACACCACTGGCCAACTCGCATGACCCTCCATCGCCTCCTGGACCGATCCACTACGGTCACCTTGTTTTTCAATTTTTCGCGAACCCCTTCGACTATAGCCAGAATGAAACCTATGGATCATCTTTTCTTGGCATTCTATACGGCACAGTACTCGCAGATTGCCTCGAAGTCGAAGATCTACTGTTGATTGGAAAAACCTACAACGGACGACCGAAACTTCTTCGCTGAATTCTTGACAAATGGAGCCCCCAATCGGATTTATTAGAATTATTAGAGTTATTTTATTTTTGCTATATGTTTGTTGTAAAGGAAAATTGTTTAATGCCTTGTTATATATACTCTGATCGACAAAGGGAGCATCTTCATATATCGCTCTTGGCGTATTTTGTAATTATTATATGTTATCTGAACTTGGTCTATGAACTAGGGTTATGTAACCAATTTGAAATATTTTGAAATTGAATATGGAGTTTATTTTCTCTTAATTTTTTTTCATAGTATTGTGTTTCTGTGTATCAATGCATCTAATATCGCCATATTTGGTCGCCGAGGATTAATAACTATGGATGACAGCGGCATCCATAACCGTTTGTTTTGGGCCTCCAAATAGGAGGATGTTACTCTAACTTCCGAATGCGACAACTTTTTACAAGATGAGACAAACCAACTACCATACCATCACTATATATATATATGTATGCATGTATGTGTGTATGTACGTACGTGCTCATGTACATATGTATGTATGTATGTATGTATGTATGTATGTAGCAAGCATTCATGGGTATTAATATGAGCATTAAAATAGTTTAAATACTTCGGTTATAAGATTAGAGTTTTATCATTAATTTTCTCTCTAACTTAACCAAACTTGTGCTAACTTCAAGAATGTGATTCGAACAATACACTATTTTACAAATGACTCGAACTGTGCTGTGAAGGACATGGCCATTATGAAAAATAGGGAGTTATGGATGTTATTTTAAATGTACAGTGAAGTAGAGAAGGAATAAGCTAGTTTTAAGTGGATAAAAGTGGAAGAACAAGTGTTTTATGCCATGAACTACAATATGGAAGCCGCATAAATGAAGATGGAAGCTTTAGGAATGGATGTAAAAAATGTAAATGTAAAGTGAAAAAGGTGTGAAGTAATAGAGCATTTATTGGCAAATGTAGAGGGTATTTTAGTAAATTGACTAAGAAATTAACTAATATAAAGTTATCATGCATCAACATACCTCCCTCCTTACCTCCACCCATTGATCACCCCTACCCTACCCCAAAAACATTCTTCCATATTTTATGCATATAAGTGTATTAAAATATGAGATATGGTAAGATTTATTTATATATAAATATACATTCTTATTAAATTAATGCATATTATGTCACATCCCTTCTTAAGTATGACTAAATATATGTTAATATTTTTAAGTATGCAATATTAATACTAATTATATCATATAAAAGTGTGTACATTGCTGCACAAGAGTGCACAATGTTTCTGATAACATTTTGGTGTTAAAAAGTGGAAATTTTGAAAAATACTTTTCTGTCAAATTTTCTGTTTTTATTTGAACTAATTATTTTGGAAAACATATTTTAGAAATGATTTTAACATCATTAATTGTTATTTAAAAGATGTTTATTTGGTTATTAAAATCCATTATTTAAATATTTAAAAATTATTGAAATATTCAAATATAAAGTGATTAATTAATGGGTCGTTACAAATTACGAACCGTTTTCAAATTTCAAATTTTTTAAACATGTATTTTCTTTAAATTATGCATCAAAAGAGCTCAATAATTCAGCAATCAATGCTAATGGAAAATAGAAGATAATACAGTCCAATACAAGCTCAAAAACTTTACAAACAAATAATTAAACTAAAATAAAATTTTCAATCAAGAACTGGGAAAAACTGCCCAGTTTTATTTTTCATCGGTCGACAGGTGGTAAGGGACAATCGATTGGTCATCACAAATTCCTGGGCATTAATTGCCAGGTGATCGTTGGTTTAGCTCTGTTGATCGGGTTTCTTTGTTTCAGTTGAGTTGCGAAAGATAGTAGATACAATATTAGGTCTAATCAAACATTCAAACAGTCAATATTGTACTATAAGCATACCAAGAGGATTTGTGATCAAACAAAAACTAACAATGATCAGTTTCTCAAATTTTTATTATCCAGATTCTTGTTTAACGAAACAACTTATTTATTCTAATATAAATCTACATTGAGAAACATTCCAAACATCCATTATTAGGTATAGTTGTGTGTGATAGAATTCTCACCCTGAATCCAAAGGATAAAGAGATGTACTGAATTTGGATTAAGCTAAAAGTGAAAGCTACTAACTTCCTTCTCCTACTTCAAAATTCTTACTTTGATAAACCCCAAAACACTTCAAATAGCCCCTATTTCAAATTTAATAGAATGATTACTAACATAAACCCCTAACATAATTTTATACTAAGATAGATAAATCGGTAACAAGCTCATACCTTATTTTCTTATAGATTATAGAATTTCCTTTTATTTTCTAGAATTAAAACTTGGGTTGTAAATTAGATTTGCTTTCCACTTTCATTTTCTTAGTTTAAGATATGTAAATGAATAAGCATTGGTTGGATTAGAAATTGGTTAAGGAATTAGGGTATCTTGTTAAGGAATTGGCTGATGGGCTTGAGTTGCTAAAGCCCAAATTCAATAAAAAATGTTAATTAATTCTTTAGTTTCTCAGCTCTTTTAATTTAAAATTTTAGCTAACTAAGGTTTTCAACAAAAGAATCTTAAACCAAATAAAAATGAATTTCTCCATTACACTTTGCAAAAATCCAAATCAACTCAAATTTTTATTGAGAAATATAAATTTTAATTATTCAGATTTCCAAAGTATGTATTCATATTTTTAATTTTGACTTTTATTGATATTATAAAATATCGAATTTGAAATAAACTTTCCTTTTAAATATTAATAGATTTAAATCACTTGTCTAAATAAAAATTAATTTCTCAATTAAATTCTTAAATTCACAATTTGATTTATTAATCATTTATCAATTAGGTCATTATTAACGAGGTTATTAAAGACTCCCCCTAAAGAAAAGTACGTCCTCCCAACTATTATTTAAAAGGAATCTCTAATACAAGTAATTAATCTAATTAAATTTAACAAATTATCAAAGAGAGAAAAGAATCTATCAGACCCATGCCTTTGGAAATAACTTAAGTTGGATCTGCTGCATGTACTCGCGAGTATCCTATGTACAATCCTTGGGATTCAATGACTATTACACTTTACAAGTGGAACTTCTTTATTTCCAAGTCGTCTAATCTCTATTGCCACTACCTACATCAGCATCTGATCATAAGTCAGGTCAGGAGAGATATCGAGTTCCTCTATCCATGGAGGCTCTAAAACTGACTCAGAATCTCTAAGACATTTGCAAAGTCGAGACACACAAAACACAATGTGTGTTCCACATAGATGATCAGGTAGAACAACACGATATTCCATAGCACTAATGCACTCAGTAATAGGATATGGTCCAATGAACTGTAAGCTAACTTCTTAGAACTACTGAATCACATTACTCCCTTCAGTGGAAATAATCATACAAAAGCAAGATCTCCGACAACAAACTCCAAGTTCTTTCTCCTCTGATTCCTATAGGACTTTTTCCTTCTTTGGGCTTCTATCATTCTCTACATGATAATTTCTATCTTTTCTGAAACTTCTCGAATGGAATCTGGCCCAAGCACATATTTGTCTCATACCTCTAACCAACAAGATGGAGAGAGGAATAGTCTTTTGTATATTGCTTTGAAAGGAGCCATACTGATACTTGATTAATAGCTATTGTTGTAGGGAAATTCTACTAAATAGATATGATCAACCAACTGCCACCAATATCTAGTATGCAGGCACAGAGCAAATCCTCAATAATATTATTAACTCACTCTGTCTGACCATCCGTTTAAGGATGATAGGTAGTACTAAGAATTTAGCTTCCTTCCCAATGCTGTCTGAAGACTCTTCCAGAATCTGCTGGTGAATAATAGATCTCGGTCACTCACAATAACATTGGGAATGCCATGCAACCGGAGCACTTCCTTAATATACAACTTCAGCAGATAAAGGAGCTATTCTAGTTGACTTTATTGGAATAAAACGATAGTCAACATGTCAGCAATAACCCAAAGACTATAATTTTCACTCCTCGAACGAAGTACTCTGTCACAAAATCCATGGATACTTATAATTGAAAATTATTTGATCACTACTACATCAATTTATATAGGAAATAAATGTGAACTCAATAAAATTCTAAGTCCACATTTACTTGATCCCACTTCCATAATGGATCCTTTAACGGCAGTAGAAGTACAGTAGGACTCTGATGTTCAGCTTTCACAAGCTGACATGTCATATAATGCTTCACAAAGTTCCCCATATCACACTTCGTTCCCTTGTAGAAATACAGCCTTTTCATATCAGCTTACATCTTGCTGCTTCTTGGGAGGATAATATGTCTAGATCGATGGTAATCCTCCATGATATCCTTACGGAGTGTATCAGTATTTGGCACTACTAGCCTACCATGTCTCTAAAGAAAACCTCTACTATCAACTGCATACTCAGTCACTTCTTGACTGGTATTATAATGCATTTAGAAAATATCAGTCAGGGAAGAATTTTGCTTTTAAGCATCTGCTATATGGTCTAATATAAATGGAAGTGCTTCTAAACTAATGAGCATTAAATTCGATCTCAAATCTTGGCTACTATCTTGGATATCATGGACAGATAAAATTTCAAGATCCTTCCACTCGAGCATCATTATAGAAGCAACTACTAAATGCTTGAGGCTAAAAACGTCATTACTCGATTCCCTTTCCAGGAGCATATTAAATATCTACATCATATGCAGCTAAAAATTCTAGACACCATTGTTGTCTCATATTCAGATCTTTTTATGAAAATAAATATTTCAATGATTTATTATCATATAAAAGATGAACTTCTCTCCCAAAAGATAGTGACGGCAGATCTTAAGAGAAAAAATTATAGCTGCTAGCTCTAGATCATGAGTAGCATACCGAGTTTCATTCAGTCTAAGTTGTCTTGAAGCATAAGCAATTACTATGTCTCTTCGCATAAGAACTGGTCTAAGTCACGATCCATAAGCATTAGTATAAACTACCAAATCCTTATTCTCGTTGGGTAACATAAGATTAGGTGCATGGGTGAGAAAATCCTTCAGCTTATGAAATGTTGATTCACACTTATCTGTCCATAAGAATTTCGCATTCTTCTCGGTCAAGGTAGTCAGAGCGAGAACCACTTTCGAGAAATCTCTAATGAAATGCCGGTAGTAATAAGATAAATTAGGAAAACTCCTAATATCAATAAATTTTTCAAGTATCTTCTGGTCTTAGATTGCATCAATCTTAGAGGGATCGATTGAAATACGTTCATAAAAAACTATGTGTCTCAAAAACTTCACTAGCTGCTACCAAAATGACATTTCGAGAATTTCGCCTTCAACTCATTCTCTTGCAATGTATGATCCAAAAAATTATCACTTTAAAAAAATAATATATGATATAAATAAATTGTTTTATAAAACAAATTATATTAATTTAAACAATGATTAATAATGGTAATCTTATCTTGAACAAGTAATTACAAAAATATTGATAAAGTGACCGAAAATCATTTTATCGATAAACGTGTTTTTAACTATCAGAAGTCATGCATGAGTCTGGAAACATACACATATTTATGTATATAAGTAATAATATGTAATAAAAAAATTATTTTATGAAAATAAAATGACTATGACATCATCAATATTGTCATTATTATCAAATAATTGATTTTTGAATTTAAACTGACTTTAAATGATTTAATAATTATTTCAAATAAGCTCTTTTAATTATTATATAACAATAGAAATATTATTATTAAACTTCAATTACAATATATATATATTATTTAAGAAGTAAATTTATGTCGAAGATCGGATTTTGAATTCGTGATAGTTTGACGCAGAGAAGTTGTGCGACAATAAATGTTATATGTGATACACATATATGAATTATAAAAGTATTATGGTAAACCTCTTTAAAATGGTCTAAAATGGTTTGTAAACGTTTTATAAACATTAAAATTCAATTCGGAGAAGTTTTGACAAGATATGAAATTGGAGTAAAAATAGGTGCACCGCGTAACGGCAGCTCGCCCGCGGCAAAAGTTGAATCAATGTGTAGAGTGGGATATAGCTCGAAATGATTCGAGATGAAAAATTTCCAAACTTTGACAACTATGGTTTCCAATAAAGAAGAAAAATCATGATTTCATTTAGTAAAAGTTTAGATGTGTCTAAACCAAGTTTTTAAAAACATCGCGCTTTGGCAGTTCGGAAATCAAAATGGCAGAATCTTTAAAATGGATATTTTTAAACCTTTAAAAATATGAAATAAATTTCTTAAATATGTTAAAATGTTTTAAAAGGGATCTGAGTTATAAAACTGGACATATGTGAAATATATTTAATGTTTTAATCAAAGAAGCTTTTTAAAAACAGTACACGCAACACTTTTTGGTAACTTTGAAATTTAGATTTAAACTTGGGATTTTCTTCCCAAATGTTTTTCAAATGTTTTGCAATAATATATCAAGTATTTTAAAGAGTTTTGAGTTGATCAAATAACTGGACCGCCTTACGGATGACAAAGAGATAGTCTCCAGACCCGAGCTTGGACAACTAGTGCCTGGGTTCCGCTCTAGCTATCAGGACTGGTCCAACGGAGGGGATTAAATTTAATTTACTCGGACTACATTATCTAAAGTTAAAAGAAGAAGAAAAGAGATTTAGATTTTTCCCAAAAGATAAACCCTATATTAAATTCCGAGGAGGGAACTTCTAGTATCTATGTGAATTTAAAGATGATTTCACCACTATTCGATGAATAGTACATGCTGAATACGAAAATTATTATTGGGTATAATTTAAATAAAATATCTATAAAAAAATAGAAATGTTTCTCTAAGTAATTTAATTTGGAAGAGATAATAGGATATTTTCAAAGTTAAAAAGTCGTTTAACAATCTCGTATACACTTAAAGATATATATCACTAGAAGACATTTTAGTTGGATGAAAAAGATGTTGATTAATGGAATAATAATCACCTACGATATTTGACCTCTTTTTATCAGTAAATGACTTGGAGAAACCGAGGTCGGATTTGGGAGGTTCCTCTCCGAAAACTATTTTGAACCAATATGCATATTCGGAAGTTGTAGAAAATGATTTTGAAGACAAAGATCTTTGTAATGTAGGGCTACTTTCCACTAATCCTCGGGGGAAATTCCTATATCATATATATAGTGGTAGTGTCTTCATTTGGAATCTTTGATACAAGGATTGGTCGCTACTAATCCTATGGTTGATTCTCGATAGGATGTAATAGGATGATGCCTTCGGTTTGTCCTAACCCTGGACAACTTGTATGGACGAGTGTCTGACATTTTTTTCTAAGATACATGTACATTGATTTTACAACAATAATATGTTGGTGTATAGGAGGTAACTCCACTTATATTTGACACCCTTCTCTATGACGTACGAGCTCAAAGGTTATACTTTTATGGAAATCAATTATGTGTTATTAGAAATGGAAATGTGATATTCAAAGTAGAATATGTTCTATGAAATGTAAACATTACCTCAAGCTTCACACCCAAAAATGGCTTAAATAGAGTACGCCGTATGGCTGTGTGGTTTGCAACAATTAGGGTATGGTCATCACCTTTCTAGATTGCACTCTATATGTTGAGTATGTTGTGTACGCTATGGGATCCCAGTAAAGGTTGGTAAATGTAACACCCCTTATTTTAAATAGCATTATCCACGAGATTTAATTAGATAAAATAAATAGAATAACGAAGAGACTAGAGTGATATATGGATTGAGATTTGAAAACTAATTAGGGTCTTGTTGTAACTAAATGGATTTATAAAAAGGTTTATAAGTAAATACCTAAGAGATTAAGACAAGGGTAATATGGGAATAGCCGTGTACCATAACCCTAGAACCCCTAAACCCTTACCTCATTCTCATTTATACTTTCATAAAAACAAAAACATATGCATAGGAGAAACAAGATTGGCCATTACCCTAGGGAAAGAAGAGTTTAAAATCAATTAGAAGCTATGATTCAAGCTAGGAAGATTAAAGCAAGAACAAAGCTCAAGTTCCTTAGCTAAACAAGGTGAATAATAATCTAAAACTTCTAATATATGTCTTTTTGAACATTTTAATTTCGGGTTTAAGGTTTAAAACTGTTTAGATGGATGAATGATGATATGCCATATTTTGATTTAAACAAGGATTTTTGTGTAATGATATATCTCGATTTTAAGGTTAAAATCATATAACTGATTTCGAATGTCATGACGTTTGAATATATTATGTAAAAAAATATTTTGGAAATGGGTTTATATTTTCGTAATATTCTAAACTATGGATAATTTATTATGAATCTAGATCAAAGAAACAGACAATATTAGGTTTAAATTATAAAAGACAATTATATAATGATTTCGGGTCTTAAATTCACATATGTTAGAAAAAATATTAAAAGTGAATTATGATGATTTTTGGGGATTTTTCCAAAGTGTTTTAATATGGTTATTAAATTATTTAAGTTGAATGACTTGAATGTTTAAATGTTTTGTTGAAGGGAGTGGCTTATTTGTTAAAATTATTTTAATTATAAATTATTGAATTCGACGGCCTTTTCTAGAAAAAGACTTCGATAAAGAATTTGGCAACCAATAACATTTTGACAAACTAGGTTAGTTAGGTAATAAGGAATTTCTTTGAAAGGCAATAAAACCAGTTTTATTTTAATTTACAACTTCGCCACTTCCCTATGCCAGCTTTTGTCACCATAACTTTGCTTATGAACCCATTCGAAACCAATATACATGGTATCAAGCCATTAATACATAGTGGATTGGAGAAAGGCGGAAGGGACTGTGTCGAAGGCATGCTTTTCGATGAGGTTGAAGTCATTCTTATAAGCTTTCGAATAGATTGCTAGCCTTTGTTTTTTTTTAAATGCTTTCGAAGGGATTAAAGCTTTTGAATCAATCAACTTATCTTTTTTCAAAGAGCCACCTACCTTTGCTTTTAGAAAGGGGCTTTCAAAAGAGTTATTGCTTACATTTTTTTAAAAGAAGCTTTCAGATGAGTTACCGTATTTTGAACCTATGCAATACCTAGCCGCCACCTTTATACCTTTCGAATTTCTTAAAGGTCGCATTCATAGCCTTATAACATGAGTTCGAAAGGATTTCTTTTGTTTTATTAATATTGAAGTCGCCTTCCCAATGCTTTCGAAATAGTTCTGGTAGTAGCTTTTATTAATGGTTTCAAAAGGTTAGTTTCGAAGTTTCCTTTTCCCTAATTCTTCTATTTGAAGATCAATGCTTCTGAAAGGGTTACTTTTGTTGTTTTCTTCTTTGACCTAGAAGTTATATTAATGTTAAACCCAATGATTTCGAAAGAGATACTTTCAAATGGTTTCGAAGCTATGGTTCCATTAATTTTATTTTAACCAAGTGCTTTAAAAAGATAATCTTTAATGCTTTTAAAGGGTATATCTTTAATAGTATCAAAAGGAAGGTTTTAATGTTTTTGAAAGGAATGTTTTGAGTGTCTTAAAAGGTATAACTTTATGCATTTTGAAAGGAAGGCTTGTATTCTTTCAAAAGGTTTGTTTTCAATGGTTTCGAAAGAGAAGGCCTAAGGTTTCGAAAGCCTTAGTTTTCAAACAAGAAACCCAATCTCATTTTTTAAAGATAAGTCCATGACTATATGAAAGAGTTTTGAAATGGCATTTAACTTTGGAGTTTTTGAAGAAGTTTCCTTTTCAAAGATAGTGGGTTAAGGGTATTTACCATGTTTCATTTGAAAAGTGATTACAAGGAAATTAAACCATAGATGTTTATGTTATTATGTTATGTTACTTATCATGTATGCTTCTTTTGTAAACATATTCACTTTTTAATTAACCCACAACAACATTTTAGGGTGTTAAGAGCAGAATTACAACCTAGGTTGACCTAGTAGTATGAGTAACTCCTTTGTTCGAAGAATTACATCCAGGAGCTCATTTAGACCAGAATATAGGATGTCCAAAGACTAATTAAAGGATTATTGGTTTTGACAGGTTGGTTTAGACGGGTTCTTAGTAAGCCCATGAAAACTATGTATGCAAATAGTTATTGGCGGGGCCACTAGGTTCTTAGTTATCCCATGAAAACTATGTCTGGAATAAGTTATTGAAAGAAGTTAATAGACTTATAGTGGTTCCATGAAAACTATGATATGAGAGATGTTATTGGAACCAATAGGTTCATAGTAATCCCATGAAAACTATGGTCGAAGAAAGTTGTTGGTAAATATCAATAGGTTTATAGAGATCCCATGAAAACTGGGATTGGATGATAGTATTGGTAGGAACCAATCGGTTCATATTGATCCCATGAAAACTATAAAGGTGGATAGGAATTCCACAAGATTTGGAAGGTTATTAGTGTGCCCATAAAAACTGATAGGTTAATAATGACCTTAGAAACTATAAATTGAGATGGGTAGATGGGGATGGGTAATCCTGAGCATATTGCATGTTTGCATATCATCATATTATCGTTTATTATGTTAACCATTATGTATACAAGTGCACAGTGTATGTTTATTATAAGTTGGGTTATGATACCAGTGAGGGAAAACTCATTCTACTAAGCGGTGTGGTCACACTAGATATCTATATGGTTTGAGATGGCATGTTATTACACATACTAGACTTTTTGTCTTACTCGAAGTTTATGATTTCCTCTTAAATTCTGGGATGCTTAATAGATTTTGGGCAGTTTGTGGGTTAAGGTTTTGAGGTTCACCTTTAGAAAAATAAAATATCGAAGACGTGCAGGAGGCCGGCTAGCTAGTATGAGTTTTTTCTATTTGATTTTGCTGTGTTTTGGATGTAATGGCAAAGTTGTTTAATTGCCTATATTTAGACTCTGATCAACCATGGGGACATCTTCATATATTGCTTATGGCATATTTAGTAATAATTATATTTCTCTGAACGTGGTATAATTATATTTCTCTGAACGTGGTTTATGAATTGGGATTATGTAATGAATTTGAAATGTGATTTGAAGTGGAATGAGATATTTATTTTGTGATTTTAAATTTTTTTCATGTCCAAGTGTTTCTGTTATATCAGTATATCTAACATTACCGCATTTTCCTACAAAGAATTAATTACTATGGATAATTGCAGCATCCATAGCAATTATATTTGGACCTCCAAATAGGGGATGTTTTAGTATACAACGGGGGTGATGTCATATTCAGTACTAGGTCATAGCGCTGACCAAAAATAGTAGGCAGGTCTTCCTAGATATAGAGGATCATAGTGTTGATCCTTAGTACATTCCTCTAGAAATGTACTGTACAGAAGGTAGTCCCTTACCTTCTATAGTATGGAATCTTTCATCTAATAAGTGCCTTCGGAATTAATTGTGAAACCTATTATGCTAGAATTTAATAATGTAACAATTTTGGCTAGATTAATAAGTATTTGTAGATAGACATTGTTATAATATCATTGAATTTTACATAGCAATGCTTTGGTTTATCGTAAGGTAAAAACCCATTACGTGTTTAAATGCGGTGTGCTCTTATGAGATACCCTTTATTTTTGAAATATCAATATTTTGAGTTTTCTCACACCAGTCCCATGATTGGCCTAGAGTTTTTTTTCCTTGTCCCCTTAAACTCTGAGTGCCCTATTTTTTCAGGCAGCCAAGTACGTAGGTAGCTTGGACATTTTGAAAGAGCATAATGCATGAAGCTGGAGTGTCCTATGTAGATTATCATCTATTTCTATTCACGCTGTGTTATGTATTAGTATCTACCAGCACTTATAGGGATAGGCTGTTATAACTATCCCTAGCTGGGTTAGTAATTGCTACGACTCTGATATCTCATTTTGAAAGTGATTATATACACTATATATATATAATTACAAGTTGTAATGCGGTGTAAGAATCTATTTGTTCTTTCTTCTATGTTTATTTTCTTATACCCTTGATTATCTGCCTCTTCAGTACACAAAATTAGGGCATGTAAATACCGAGGATGTATAAGTGTCAATCTTCGAGGGTCGAAAAGGCGGATCGTCACATGCAACATCTCCAAAACAATTCTTAGTTGTTCAACATGATCCTCCTTGCAATTGGAATATACTATAATATCATCAATAAATACTAGAACGAATTTATCGAGATATTCTCAAAAAACTCGATTCATTGGGTCAACGAAATATGCAGACGCATTTGTTAACTCGAAAGGCATCACTATCCATTCATAAGATCCATATCTGGTTTGGAATGTTGACAGAGGAATGCTATCCTCTACCACTCTGAGTTGGTGGAACCAGTTATAACACTCCCTAATTGGAGGCCTGAAGCTAAGCATTACAGATGTTGTAGTCATCTATAGTATTAACTTTCGATGAGCAAATACGATGATGTTAATGATATCCATAATATCAAAAGCACATGAATATGAAACAAAATCACAGATTTCAGAAAAAATAACTTTTCTAATTACATTTTACAAAACTTGTTTCTTATTCCATTACATAATCCCAATCATTTCCCAGGTTCAGATCAAATATAATTATTATAAAACACACGAAGAGCGACATATGAAGATGCTCTCTTGGATGACCAGAGTACTAAATAGTCATAACTGACTTAATATAACACAACAAAATAAAAACAAAACAACTCCTAAATAGCTAACTTCAGCATCATGCTCATCTTCGAAAGCTTTATTCGTCCACCTACTAAAAAATTATAAATCCTCAACCCTCATCCTACTCAAATCAATTTTGAACACCCTAGAGTTTAAGGGGAAAACATAAACTATGAGATATATAAAGCTTGGTGTGAATAATACTATGCATCTTTATTATATGATATTAAGGGAGACCACGCCACTTAATGGAATGGGTTTCCCCTTACTAATATCCTTTTTCATATATTTTTCAAATCTTAATTATGCAACCAAAACTGGTTAAAACAATAATATCATATCACGAAAGCTTATAAATCTGGAAACAAACAGACTATCTATTTGAACACTGTAATTTTGTTTGGCTAACTACTAACATTTGCCTAACTCGGGCCTACCATGCAAAATAAAAAAATAATCCAACTTCTATTAGATACTCCTCTTCTATACTATCTATCCCTAACTTACTTCTTCAGGGTCAACTAATCCTAATGGTTGTGCAGGCTCACCAATAACCTATCTTTGTACATATATATTCCTTTATGTGTGTAATATCATTTTAGTCTTATCTGTGATAAGGCCCTACACACTAGAATTTCGGACTAAGTTAGCTAGGGGCAAATAGCTAATGTATAGGGCGCGACCCTATACAGTCCCATCTTGTATTCTAATATACGAGTCATTTTTCTTAGGATTAACTACCCATAAATTTGAAAACCATTTTTTTCAAATTTATTTAAACCTTAAATCATTCTTTAAACAAGGAAAATATACTTTATGCCTTACTTAAATCACTTTTCCATGTTATATATACTTTACACAAACCTTTGTTGATGAAAACATTTAAACCTTTTAAAGTACCCCTTTCGAACCTATTGAAAGTACCCCTTTCAATACAAGTGAAAAATTAGGCCGAAAGGCCAAAACATATCTTTCAAAATCATTTATAATCAACTTTTTGAAATCATTGAAAAATATCACCTTCGAAAGCTTTAAAACCTTACACATCCTATCTTTAAAATTCTTAACATTGCCTTTCGAAAACATTAGAAATCTTTCTTTTAAACCTTTCATAGATATTATGGAACCATCCCTTCGAAATCTTTATTTGGACCTTTCGAAAGCATTAAAATCCTTTGCAGACATCAAATCTTTTGAAAGTATTTTGCTTCAAGTATAATATGTGGAAACCTTTTGAAATCATAAAAACAACCTTTCCTTTCAAAACCTTTAGGTTCTACCTTCAACAGAACAAAAGGATCATAAAACGTAAGCACTCTTTCGAAAACAGTTTCCCAAGTAAAGAAGTGATGGCGTCGAAAGCAACCCTTCAAAAGCATTGGAGAAGTGGCTAGGTCTAAAAAGGAATTATCCTTTCAAAACCATTTGCTTCGAAAGATAGATAGCAACAGCAAGGGTTTCGACCCCACTCGAAAGAATTTACTTGAAACAAAAGGCGCAACCACATTGGAAACCATTCCATAAATCAAATTGACCCAGTCGAAAGCCAACTAAGTCGAAAGCATTACTTTCAAAAGAAATGTAGGCGCATTTCTAGTTGAAAGCAAAGTGGGCGCATTTCCAGTTGAAAGCAAAGTAGCGCTTCGACCCCATCGGAACCCCTTATTTCAACCCAATACCTTCCGCCTATAATCAATTCACTATGTACCAAATCATTGATACTATGTGCGTTGGTTTTGATGGTGATGAAGGCAGAAGTACCCGTCGGAACCTGGGTGCCGAAAATGGTGAAGCATGTAAAAAGCTTGTAAAATATGATTTTTTTAGTTTTTAAAGTAATCTTTCCAACTAACCTGCCTTTTTTGTCAAAATGTTATTGGTAGCTATTTTTTTTCTAATAGCTCTGCCAAAATTTCAGAAATAAACAATTTAATTTATTTACAAAATACTCCTTCTCCTTTTATAAATACGAGTATATAAGCATGCCTAAATGGACCTGCATCTAATTACAATGTGCATGTATTGACTCAACAATGCACTTTGTAGCATTTCTCAAAGTATGTACGAAGTTTTGTTTATAGATATAGAAACACTTCCTTAATGAATATGTATCCAAATTCATAATTAATTATATATATATATTATATTCAATAAATGAAATTTTATTGGTAGTTGGAAACAGAAAGAATTATGGATATAAAAACTCCGTGAAATTACTGTCGTACAGTTAGCAAAGAGTGATGCTGATTCTAAAAGCATTTTCATTGTTTTTTCTTTTCATATGTATTTTATAATACATAAGCCTGAAGAACCGTGAGCTAATCAATTATAAGGTAGGGTGCGATCCTATCGCAGTCTCCATTCTTAATTCTTAAATCTTTATATGGATTTTGAATTATCAATGTGTCATGTCTTTTAGTTCGTACATCATAACGCAATTTGATCTTCACGATCTCTTGGTTGTATTTCTACTCACTCAGGAATTTTAGTCTAACCATACCAACTATTAAAAGATCTCTAATTAGTCATTTGTACTTCAATGCCCAAGGTCACAGTGTTATGCGATATCGTATAATATATAAGAGAGCATGTCAACAATTCAATATATGTTATAATAACTGATCAATGTACAAAATGAACATGCAACATATCACTAATCAATCAAATATATGTTCAATACGATAGTCAGTTTGTAAATTATGTTTTCAACGCAACAACTTCTTTTAGAAATGAGTTAATATGTCTTAGTACATGCATACGTAATGACGTGTACATGCACATCTTGCTGTGCATGTTTGTTCGATATATGTATATATTTTGCATTGGAATTATTAAAATCTATGTGTACACAAACACATTTTTTTGGGATTAATTATAACAATAAGTTTTTAAATTTTGATCCATTGCCTCAACCAATAATTGCATTCATTTGAAATTCAGAGTCAAATCTGTTAAAAAATTACGACTTTTGTAATAATCACTTCCATTTGCAATCTATACCATCGCAATCAATTGGGGAGTTGGCCCCGCACCCCATCTAGGGGGTTGCTATGCCCGGACCTCCTCCATGGCCTCATTATGAAAAAACTTCTATATATTAAATCCTCGTTTACAAATTGCAAAAGTTTTAATACTTTCTACTCGATATGTTTTTCAGTTATTCCATTCCAACATATCAAAAACGCAGCCATAGTTAACTTATTGTGTTCGAAACAAATTATGAATCAACCTTGAATGAATATCTTAGATGCAAAAAATTATTCAAATATACGTCGGAAGAAGGTGATGTGTGGGAAAATTCTAAAAGGTACATGGTAACATACTTCTTTCGTCAAAAGATTCTAAATAGACTTTTAATATAAGAAGGCGCACATCTTTTCTTGTAATTTGATGCTTTGTTGATGCTATGACTGGATCTCATAAAAATGTATTATCATACGTTATATATTGAAAAGTAAATTAAATTTATTAAATTTTCTGCGGATTATCAGCAAAACCTTACATCCGTTTCTGTAGAAAAAGTAACCTGATATCAGCTGGCTAAAACAGGCTTCTCTATCAATTTGGTATTTTGTGAAGTAAAATCATTGTGTCTTATGTCTTTTTGAAGATATAATACACCCTTCGAACTGTTGAGACCAACGGAAGATATATAACAACGTTTCTACATTGGATAGAACGATCATAATTGCGCACGTGATTGGAATTTCAAAGCTTTATATACCATAACATTTAAATTATATTACTCTCTAGTGCAAATATGCAATCCACACACACACACACACACACACACATATATATATATAACAGTAATGAAATAGTGATCATTGGAGAATGCAACTGAGAACGAAGTACAGCTAAATACTGTAACGGTAGGAACACTCCAGGACGCATGTCAATCATCTCTTCCTGCAGTATTATTACCTCAATATCAAAATCATTACTTTAGTATATGTATAATCGTAGATACATAACCATTTTTACTGATTAATCTTTTGATTATCGCTTTGTGAGTTGTATTTGATATGGCATAGTTTTATCTTAAATTTCCAATTAGCTAAACTGCTTATACTATGCAACAATATTTAACATATAATATAAAGAGTGTTGAAGGAGAGAAAGCTTGCAAAAATAATATATTAAGAAATTTCTCAATAGATTACCTCAGCATTGCAGAAATAAAGGGTGCACAATACCTAGGACTGCTTGTCTACCTGCAAACAAAAAGGAAGATCAGCAATTTCGTGTTGAACCATGTCACCATATTTTAATACCATGTTCATGCATCTTAAGTCTGCTAACTCGATAGAAATCACTAAACAAATTAATGGAGTTGAACAATTTGAGCATGTAGAAGGTGATGACAATTCCTAAAATGTAATTACCATTCAGTACAAACACCATAATACAATAAAAATGTTATAAGAATTGAACATAAAACATAATTACAATCCATCAGAAAGCGTCCAATTTTTATTTCTGAGAGCATCCAATTTTAGATTTCTAAGATCATTAATACCTTCAACATAGTATCAAAATGCATCCAATTTCTGAGAGCACAACATTATTCTTAGTTCAAAAAATGGTTTAAAATACAAATAACATACACAATGGCAGTGCAATGGATAATACTGTATATATGGTATAGGATTATATTTGTTGAATGATTACCCATATTGAAAGTATCAAGATCCACAGGTGACGTGTACTTGAAAATCCAGTTTTTAGTAAGAAAGCTACGGTTCCATTATTCCCAGCACCATTAACCACTATGCATATCAACACATTGTAGCGACCCGGCTTTCTAACACCAGAAAGTCGCATCACTAATTAAGAAAGAAAGGGATAGAAGAAGAAAGAAAGAGAAAGAAGAAACACAGCAACATCAGATAACTCACAGCGGAACGAATGAAATATATTATATCATATAAAATATTACATAGTATCATATTACATCAGAGTATACAACTTATACAACAAATATTAGACAGTTATAAACATCTGTCTAACTATACAACTCAAGATACAAGATACAGATGCCATACAAACAAAGCGGAACCATAATATATCTACACGTGGAAGCCTCCTGCTCTATATCTTCTCTAGAATTCGTCAAGCAAACCTGAATCACTTGACTACTCATACATAATATGAGTACCCAAGAGTCCAATAAAACAGAAAATAAACACTCGGGTCAGACAGGGGTTTGGTGTGAGTAAATGGGTTAAAATTGCTTAACTTTAGAAAATCCTTTGAAAAGAAAAGGTATCACGTAAGACTTCCCACACATAAACATGGAAAAGTTTTTACCTTACGCTAACCAAAACATTTGATAGGAAATCCAGTGATATTATAATAGTGTCTAGGGTTTTCAAGTAAATAAGAAATAGCCGAAATTGTTACATTATTAAATTCCAGCTACTAGCCACAAAAGTGGGTAATACAAACAAAACCGTAGGGTCTCGTAGGAAGAATGAGTTTCCATCAATGGCAGGGCTATCAGGGTACCGCCCATCATAGTACGTGGCCTAGATCACAGTACTGAGGATTACGCCCAATCCCCTGCATCACAAAGCTGGAACCATTCCTTACTGAACAGTCCCGAGTAAGATCACCCCATGGTTGGCGCGACCAACCACCCACAAAGCCTAAATAAAAAGGGACATCTAGACAGGAATGACCTCACCTTGAAATGGGTGCTACCCACCTAGCCTTGATGCACCTCCCATGTTTTAGCAATTCCCGGTTGATGAGGCTTGAGGCCGCGATTACCTTCATAGAACACATCTATCATAGAATGCTCATTGTCCACCTGACGATGTTCTGAAAGCATTCAATCCATACAAGTTCGTTCCGGGTTTGAACGAAACCAAAGGCACTATCTCGTTGCACTCATTTTGGAATCACCCTCAGAGTCAACGACCATAGCCCTTGCGCTCTGAATCACAATCTCGAATCTGTAAGTACTATCTCCGTCAAACTCATCACGGAATCACCCCCAGAGTTATACTGACGAATCGTTCTTACACCTCGAGTCTTCACTAGGCTCCACTTGGATTCACGACCTAACGTTTAATTTGGATCGATGTGGTTTTCGGATATCCAAATATGGAAACCCGATCCCGGTCTCACCTAAACCAAACGCCATTTTAATGTCCAAGTTGTTTAAGGGTTTAAACAATTAAACTTATATTCAGGATGATATAAACAGATAGATGAATCACATTTTCACAATAGATAATTCATATCAAATATTCATCTCACAAAGCAGCATATCACATACCATAGATATCCAAATCATCCAGTATCAATCAATCAATATAAATCAATCATCCATAAGCAGAATTGATTAACTGTAAATCAATTGGATTACCTAAATCCTTCTTCATTTATTTATTCCAAATAAATAAATTTAATCATCTCTTAATGATCTTCCTTAATTAATCTTCCTTGATTAATTATACTTTAATTACATTCAAGTAGTTATTCTTAACCATATACAGTAATTAACCTTTAATTACTATAATTAATTACAATAATTAATGATCCTTTATTTACTTCCATTTATTAATTAACTATGATTAATTACATTAAACCTCAATTAATTACAATTAATTAATCACACTTAAATTAAATTACTTTTATTAATCAACCTTGATTAATTCATTAATTATATTAACTAATCATCCTTATTAATTAATAATCCTTTAATAAATTAAATAATTAACTTGTAATTAATCATCTTATTAATCAGTCTTAAGTAATTATCAACTTGTAATTACTTATCTTAATTAATTAACTTCTTAATTAATTATATTAACCCTTTGATTAATTAATCTAATTAATTAATCTTTAATTACTTCATTAAGTAATCAATTAATTAATATCCTTAATTAATTACTTTACTAATTATTTACATTTTTAATTAATTACACTTAGTAATTAATCTTAAATTCATCTCATTCATTAATTAATTAATCACATTAATTAATTAATCACATTAATTAATTAATCACATTAATTAATTAACTTAATTAACTAAGAAATTAACCCTTAGTTACTTTCATAAGTAATTATCTTCTAATTACTTCACTAAATGATTATTCTCTTAATTAATTACTTAACAAGTAATTAAATAATCCTTAATACTTTAATTAATTAATTAACTTCAAAACAATTATATTAATCAATTCCTTAATTGATAACATCTAGTGGTTAACCATTAATCACTTCAACTTTAATTACTCCCATGAGTAATTTCCACTAATTACTTCCATAAGTAAATTTCCATTTCAATTACATTCAAAGATTCACCATTAATTACTTCATTAAATAATTACACTTAATTAATCCATAATTAAGTGATTATTTAAAATTAAATACACAATTAACTAATTATTTAAAATTAATTAACTTCTTATATCTAAAGAAACTCCTTAATTAATTAAGAAAACATTAATCTTAATTAATCTTTACTTATTAACAAATCATATTATTAAATATCCATAAGTTCATGACAAAGATAAATTACCTATATTTATCTACATAAATAAATTATTTGAAATAAATCAAATTTTAATAACTTAAAAACAAATTATTCTATTTGATTTTCAAAATCATAACTTAAACATTATTTGAAAATAAAACATTTAGAAATCATTTTTAAAAGTTTAAAACACTTTAATTATCTACTATAAACTTATTTATTTTCAATAAAATTTGAAATTTAGTTATTAAACATTACTTAAAAATTTATTTTAAAACTTTGATTTAATACCTAAATTCAAAACACTCTTTTAAATTGAAATTCAAAATTTACTTAAGATAATTATTTCAAATACAAATATCTTAAAACAATTTAGATTTAAAATAAAATAAATTCAATTAGTACTTTAAAGGTTTGATTTACATTTTCATCAAAGCACAAGTTAACTTCCGTAAATTTGTTTCCTTCTATAAACTTGGTTTATAATTTAATGCTTACCTTCATTTATTCAATAAGTTTTAAATCAGAAACTTATATTATTACACGGTACAAACTATATAACACACAACCCTCGAGATCAGCACGGCCACTTCACGAGTGCTACCCCGAGACACTCCATCTCCCATTCTTCTTCGAGTTATCACGAGAAAAACGCGTAAGTAACTTCGGGTAAAACCCTTCTCCCCCAATACTTCCAAACTTCCACCTGATACGATATCACGCATGCACGTGAACTAACGTCGCCGACCACCATAGGTCGTCGCGACCACGGTCGACAGTCACTTGGACGCGTGCGAGAATGAATTCGAAACCAGATCGAAATACAAACTTGCGAAACAAAATTCGACCAATTCTCGAATAAACTGCAGAAAACATCGACCACTAAACCCCTCCCCCCCCCCCCCCCACGGCCGACCATCTCGACGCCGGAACCTATTGCTCTCCTACCGGAGCAACCTCGCGCCACCATGATGCTATCACGACCCTCGCAATCGAGACCACCACTCCAATTTACCGAGATCACTTCAACTTCATCGACGGTCAAAAAACCCTACTCCAACCAAATCTGATCATCTCGGCCAACAAGAAAAATCACCACTATTTTTCCCTCACTCGCCAACAATCGTACTACCTCCATGCCAAAAATTGGACAACCTCACCACGTCGATCATTGGCAAACACCCAAAACGTTCAAACCCAGAATTCTCAAGAAATACCCAACTAAAAATTACAAATTACATACTAAAATTCATGATTTTTCATCAAGATTACATGCATATAATTCAAATCAGAATCTAAGATAGTTGATTTTTCATATGTATCAGTATTTTTTTCTGTTATTCTTATTTAAAAAATATTTGTAAACAAAAATTCCACAAACTATTTTTAAATTTACCATTAAACATTAATTAACAATTTCAATTTAATCATAAAAATCAAATGATGAAGTTATTTGGAGTTTTAAATTTTTGAAATAGATCCTGGTCTGAAATAAAAACAGAAACATGGTGTTTACATGTATACACAGGTTTTTACACATATATAAAAATTTCTATATATTCAATAACATAAATACTTAATGATTTGCATGCAACACTAATATCAATTCAAAGATTAACACATGCATTAGGTTAAACTGTTTTTAAAATATATTTACTCACCTTTTAAATTTTGCAGAGCGCAGTGGTTTTAATTTCCAGGCTTTGAACATTTAAATCTAAAAAAAACTTGAATGCATGCCTTCAAATTGATGATTTAAAAGAATGTTGAAACTAATTTTGATTGCAGTTGAACTTCATTTGAATAGCAGGTTGAAGGTTGCAGCAGATTTGAAAATTGCAAATTTTAATTGATGTTGCAGGTTTGAATGGTTGCAGATTTTTAAATTTGCTTTGCAGATTTCAGGTTTTGATTTGATTTTAGTTTTAATTTCAGATATTGAGAATAATTTCTGGTTTGAGTTAATTTGAAACAAGGAAGAAAAAGAATTTGAGAAGAAGAAGAAAGTTGGAAATTAAAAGAGGAAAACAAGTTTTCTTTATGTTTAAATGAATTATTTTATGTTTATTAAAATTAAGGAAAGTAAAATTTTAAAAAGAAGACACTTGTCATTAATTTGCTTAATAGCTTTACAAGTGTTATTAAGAGGTGCTAATATGGTTACACGTCTTTGTATTTTTTAATAAATTTTTATTTAATTTAAAATGTAAATATAAACTTACATATTTAATTTACTTTATACATAAATACTTACATATGTAAATATAAAATTCCCTTTTAAAGAAAATATTATAAAACTAGTTATAACACAAATATATTTTCATACATGTATTTAAAAATCTAAACATTTATATATATACATTTATAACCATTTTAATTTAAGCATTTTAAAATAAAACAAAACAAAAATCTAAACTATCATATTTAAAAATAAATAACTATCTTGTTTTTGAAAATAATTGAATTAATCTTTAAATTAACTTTTGAAAAATATAAATTTTAAAACAAAGCTTTAAATTACAATATATTCATATATATGTCTATTATCAATAGATTAAATTAAATTTCAAAATAATTCCAAATTATAACATATACATGCATATATATTAAAATTTGAAAATTCATCTTTTATTTAAAACAAAAGATTTTCCTATCCACAATATATATCAAATATATATATTATAAATAGAATAAAATTTTATTAGCTTTGAAAAATTAATCTTATCAACTTTAAATTGTTAAAAAGCTATTGATCAAATCACCAGATTAAATATTTTTTAACCTTTAAAAGATCAAATTTACCAATTTAAATTAAAATTATAAAGAAAAATTACCAAATCACTTAAATTATTAATACAAATTATTAAATTGATATTGCCTAAAATTATGGGTCGTCACACACATAAATACATTTTGTTAGTAAGCGGCATTAACTAAACAATAAAATTTATGCTTATGTTCATTCTTCTTGCCTAGCTAGTTAATTAAGCATGGGCTAAAGCAAAGAAATAAGGTGTGATTACCAAGCATCTCGTAAAACTGAAAGGTCAAACAATTTTCTGCAATTTTGTCCAAATTTAATCCTAACAAATGTGCAAAATGGATCAAAATGTAACTATATACAACATTTCTTCGTGTGAACTGACATAGAAAAGACATTTATAGCGATACTTAATGATTGATAAACAAATTAGAATCAACATAAGATTAAAATCTCGCTTCTTTTTACTCTTCTTTTAGTGGATAAAGAAAGACGCAATCCTTTAGCCAAATCTCTATCATAAGTTGGCCTCAAATTAGGATCAATCAAAGTCACGTAAGCTTCTTGCACTTCAATTATCTTTTAGTATATTCTTCAGTTCAATTAGGAGGAAAAACATCAGGATGATACTTTCTTGTTGACTGCTTTAATGATTTCTTTATTTTATCGAAACTTCCTTCTTCAGTAATTGCAAGAAGGTCGTATAAACTTCTTTCCGTTGTTGTTGCATTTGTTTTGTAAAAAATCAAACATTTTGGGTCGAAAAACTCAAGAGTTGTCACATGTGCCAACCATCGCAATGATTTCAACAACGTATTTTAACTAACCCTATTATGAGATCACACTGACATCGGAGAAGACTGTGGATCTTGAATCGCAGTGGAGTAACCATCGATCGGTCATGGAAGATGGCGTTGAGGAAGATGATAGAATCTTGAATCAAGTTGGATATGGGACTGGATCTAATTGTAGAGAGGTATGAGAGCTGTCAATTTTAAGGTTTTTTTTAATTTTTTGGGAGAAGGATTCAAAAAGAACAGATTGTGGAATAAACTGAAGTGAAAAGAACATAAATTGAAGGGTAATTCTAGCATTTCAAAAAGACAGTTAAAATCAGTTCATGTAATTTTCATTATTAACAGTAAAGATATAAAACATTTAAGTCCCATACTTTGAATAATTTTATATATTAATTAAAACACTTAGGAAAATTCCAAAAATCCCTGTAAATCATTTTTAATATGTTTTCTAACATATATAATTTAGCGCTAAATTATTTTTAACCTAAATATCCATTTTTCTCACAAGAAAATTAATGTAAAATCCACATTAATTCAGAAAATTATAAAAATTGAAACTCATCTTTAAATTATCATTTCTGATCTGAATCTAAAAACACAAGGCATTTGGATGTCATTTAATAGCGTTTTCACATTAAAACATATTATAAAATCTATATGAATTATCATAAATCATCAACAAGCATATATCTCCATTTTTACAATAAAAAACTTGGCAAATAACTTTGCAAAATAATTCGGATTTCATCATAAAATCGAAAAAAAGAAAAATATGAGATGTAGTCATTCTTTACCTTAGCTTTGAGACTAAGGAATTATATTTGAGAATGGATTAAATTAATTTTCTTCTTCCATTTGCTTGTATTCCTCTTGCTTTTGTTTAATGGCGGCCGACCTCTAGCTTATGTTCTTGTTTTTTGAATGTATAAAATGAACGTGAGAATGATGGTGGTTAAGGTTTTAGGATATAAGGATATTCCTTATTCCTATATTGCCCTTGTCTTATTAACCTAACATCTTATTTCATCTTAATTCTTTAGTTCATTTGTATACATGGCACGGCCACCCCTTGTTACACAAATCTCAATCCCCTAATCATTACATTATTTAATTTACTTTAACTAATTAAATATCCTAAAAATATTACTAAAAATTAGGGTCATTACACCAATATCTAGGTCAAGCTGAGAGAAGACCTTAGCATCCCATAACCGATCAACCGTATCATCGATCATGGGCGGTGGATAGCGGTTTTCTAATTGTAAGCTCGTTCAGTTTTCGATAATCAATACAAAGCCAAAGAGTACCATCCTCCTTCTTCACAAATACTATGGTGGTATCCCATGGAGAACTACTAGACTAAATAAATTGCTTGGATTATAACTTAGTAAACTGCTTAATCAACACTTTATTCTCCTTTGCCGACATTCTGGTAGGAGGACGATTAAAAGGTTGAGCTCCAGGAACAAGATCAATCCTAAACTCGATAGCACTTTTTGGCAGAAATCCCGAGAAAGACTCAAAGACATAAAGAAAAGCAAAAACAACTGGAATTCAAGAGATCTCTTCTTCAATTTAAGATTCTAAGGCATAAAGAAACAGATAGAGGTTGAATAGTATTCTGAAGAGTTATAGGAACTTGCTCTTCAGATTGAGGATGTCGAAGAAGTATGGTCCTCTCAGGACATAAAATATGTGCCTCATATAAAAAACCAATCTATCCCCAATATCATACCGAAACCCAAGAACCGAATAACATGAAGATCGGCAAAGATAGATATGCCACTAAAGATAATTTCTACATTCTTAAAATGCAAACCGAGAGTTGCAGATATCCTAATAGGAATAGTAATGCTTAGAGAAGTAAAGAAGACAAATAGAATCCAATGAAATAGAATCTATGAGATGCTTTGATACAAATGAATGTGAAGCAGCGGTATCAAAAAGAGCTTGTATTTGCAACCCTATAAAACAAAAAGAGACATACCTTGATGTTGCTGCCGAGCTGTACCTCCTGATGAACAAACTACATTTACCTGGCCGTGATTCATCTGAGCTTGCTTGAAACAAGATAAGACCATATGCCCTAGCTTCCTACTACAATTGTAGAATATACCAGAAGGTATGAAAGATGTAGGTGTAGGAGGTGTCGGGTGAGGTTTAGTGCAATCTATGGAAAAGTGACCTTACTCTCCACAATTATAGCATGCATCTGAAGGAACGCCAAAACTGAACCACCCTTTCCTTTCTTGCCCTGAAATACCTTCTTGTCTTTATTCCAAGGTGGCTTCCTCTTCTGGCAAGAACTGGGTTGAATCTGAACAACTTTATTTCCATCACTATCGTTTTCTGCCTCTTGAATTAAAGCGCTGAATCGACGAGAGACTCAAAGAATACATCTAACTAAAGCAATAAAGCTTTCGTCAACGACTTGCTTAATACAAAAATAAACTTTTGGTTCTTCTTCCTCAAAAGAATTGAAAATGTAAAAGTCATATTTGGATAATGCCTCAAACGTTGCCATATACTTCATGATTGATATCTGATCCTGCCTGAGATCGATAAATCTCCCAGCCGTCGCCTCTCGCTCGGCCTTTGGAAGAAACTTCAGCTCAAATTGTTGTCTGAACTGAGCCCATGTAAATGGTGCATCTGCATTATCTGCCTCCAACAGATCATACCGGTCTAAGGCCCTCTCCTGCAACCGATTGTCTACCACTCCAACTCTATGCAAATCCCCATGCTCCATGCTGGTGAAAATGCACTCACACGTCTTCAACCATGACTGAACCTCTCTAATCAATTCGGTTCCCTTGAATGGTTTACCCCCAGCCGTCCATAATCACTACAAAGACGCACAAAATCGGAGGGAGCTAGCTAGGTACCAAGAGCTTAAGTCTAGGCAGTTTGAACCATCTCAGCGATCTTCTTGGGAGTTAGAATCACTTCTCATGTATCAGGAAGTGTAATCAATCCTATAGTAGTTCTAGAAGGACTACCACTGGCCATGACTCAAAACTGCACGTTCAATGTCCAGATTAAAGATTTACTCCTGTATAATATATAAGATATTTATATTTAAAATAAATACGACCCAATGATTACCCATTAACCATTTTATACTCCTATCCCTAATAGTTAAATAATTTACTAACTACTATAAACCCAAGGGACGGGATTCTAAGTCATCTAAGTTTAGATCTCAACTCTATGCAAATTATATTCTATAATGTTCAGATTCCAGCTCTGATACCAAGCTGTAACAATCCCACCACTATACCCATATTATTAAAGAATATTACAAGTAATATCATCTAATAATACGAAGAATACAACTAGTTAAGGGTGATCAAATTTGAATATATCTTTATACTAAGACTAACATGTCCTTTTTACCTTTAGTGGATCCGAACTGAAAATTTTGACATTTACAGTGTTAATACAAAGTAATAAACACTCTGTTTAAAATATTCAAAACAATATATAATATAAATAAATCAAAATCAGAGTCACGAATCACAATAGAATAATATACATCATATACATGATAAAACATAAGTCCACAAAATATCGGTACTAGACCGACATTAGATATACATTATATCCAAACTACTATATTAGGTACACAACAAATACAATATAATATACAAGAAATAACTCCTAAATGTCAATATACATAAGTTTGAAGTTAAATAAAATGGTCAAAATAGTCTACTTAAAGGCTAGCCCCAAAAAAAGGTCAACGAGACTCTTACCTATAGAGTCTCAGCCTGACTCGAGTATTTAAAAATAAACGGGACAAACTATATCTAATAAAGAGATGAGATAATGATATTGTGATTTTATGACTTAAAAGTAAAATAACTCATAAAAAATGTATGCCTAAACCCAAATCAACATAAAAAGGCATATCATAAATCCAAAATCACCATTTTACAAATCCATATCAAGCCCCGATTTGATTATCATCAAAACTGTGGTGATAACAATTCAAAATTCTCTAGAACCCAAAAGATACTAAATATCTATTAGAAATAATTATCACTAATAAAATAATAATTGTAGTCAACTATCAATATAAAAATAGTGACACAGAGTTTAATAAACAAAAATAAACTAATAATTGTCTACTAAACCAAAACTACTCCATCACATGGTGTAATTGTCTAATCCCACAAAATATACTATTATGTGAATTTAAATATTCCCATAAAATAGGCGTACGTTGTCTATAGTACATAAAATAAACAGATAGATCTGCATATAACACCTTCCAAGGGTCGAAAGGGCAGCCTGTCATATCATAACAAACCTAATCATCCAAATATCTCTAATTACCCAAATCTAAGAATGTATCGATTAGCAGATCAATGAAAAAAATGAATCTCCATCTCTCAGGGATCTATCATCCTAAAATCCGAACACCCTAAGATAGTATAATTCTAATTGTAATTACTTTCACTCAAGTATCACAATAATTTAACTAACCGCCCAATACCAGATAGTAAATTCAAATACCTACTAAAAGCTAGTAAATTCCGCTCAAACTCGATTTAACAAATTATGATAATCAAAAGAATTGCACGAAATATCCCATATCAATCCGATAATTCAATCATTTATTAAATTATTTATTTTATAGAAAATTATGAAATTCAATAGAAATTTAATTCAAGCTTCTTCTCTTATGAGATAAGGGTTAAAAACATTTCTAATTGAAATTAGAAATCATACTAATATTTTCCATAATCAATAACTTTCTATATTACTAAAATATGTATATGTATGTATAAGTACTTTTCATAAAATCTTAAAAGCTTTGAAATATATTTTTATACTTTTAAAATAAACCATTATACACAAACACACACACGCACATATATATAATAATGCTAAAATCAATTGTAAACCCTTGTCAAAATTTAAAACTATATAAATACATATTATTAATCTAAAACATGGATCAATACCTTGAATCAGTGTGAAAGCACCAGCCCTGTTATTATAGAGCAATAATATAGAGAATAAATGTAAAAAGAGCAGATTAGTAAAAAGACAAGAAGAGATTTATAGTAGTTCGGCTGTTAATGAAGCCTATGTCCACTTAATAACTTTCTATTAATTGACTGCTGTTACAAGTTGCATCGGATTATTGTATGATTGAATCTTCTAAGTTAGATCAAGTCATCAGTGTTAGGTTCACTAGAGAATCAAAGTGAACCCTTTAGATGACTGTTGTGTGGGAGGAGAAGAGTGAAGAATAATCTCTGCAAAATTTCAGCAGCTAGCCCAGAAGATTCCCTTTATGTTGCAAGTAGGAGAGTATTTATAGAGGTTTGAGAGCTACTGGGCCAAGCCTGTTTGTCCAATGATTGTAGATAATCATACGGAGGCACACTGGAAGTTTCACCGCGATCCGAGATAAAATGATGGGCTGCTAGCGATCCATAGGTCAAGCTCAAAGGTGATCCAATTCCTTAGTACTTTCACCTATTTTATTCCATAAGAGTCACAGCTACCGGATGACAATGAATGGGTCACCGACGATCCACAGTGTATGGATCATTGGTGATCCATAAACTTAACCTAGTTTCAGACTTTGTTTTCTAGATAGATTTTGTTGTCTTGTGTTGATGCTGTTCGTGTAGCCTCGTAGTACGTCGCCTTGTTTTGATGACAAATGAATGATTGTCTCTTGATTTAAGAGTTAATACAATGGATCGCTAGCAATCCATAGGCCATGGATCACTAGCGATCCATGTCCTTAGTGGAATTTGCTCTCTTTTTCCACCGACTTCCTTTGTCATTTTGTTCTAGTCCTTTTGGTTGGCATTTGAGCTATTCAAACTCGATCAAGTTGTTCTAACTTGTTTTGCATTATGCTGGGTTAAGAACACGAGCATCATTTACCCCCCTAGAACATGTCTTCGTTGCAAAACAAGCGTGCTCTGGAAGTTTTCAATTTCTGCTTGTCAAATTTCAAGTAGTCGTGTTCGGACAACACGAATTCGCATTAGGCTATATTGTTGCTTGCTAAATTTTGACCTGGAAGACCATTTCTTGTCATAATGGACCAAATTTTACTCTATATCTTTCTAAAATGCCTTGAAGTAGTATATAGATTTCTCTAGCCGAGTTTGAGGTCGATAGCTAGCAATATGATGGATCGCTAGCGATCCATAGCCGATGGATTGTTAGTGGTCCAATTACTTTACATTTTTTTATGTAACTCTTCTATTTAAATGCTTTGAGTTGACCTACTACATTTCTGGCTTACAACTCGAGCTTCCTTCTATGATTCGAGCCATCACCTTCAGCGATTCAATCCAACATTGACCAAGCTTCCATCATGATTTCATCAGCGCTGCCGATTGTTTGCTTTGTCGTTGACTCCAGAACCTCACCGCCGACCAAACCCTAGCCTAGCTCGTTCGCTTGCCTCTTTGGATCGCCATCGATTCGTCGTATTTGGATCGCTGATTCAGAAATCCGACCTCCTTTGTGTTTTGGTCATTAATTCAAGATGGGTTATACTGATTTTGGCCTTCATTTATCATTTTAGCGATGAAGTTGTATTCGTGATGACAGTCGTAGAAAGTCCAAGTTGATTGCGATTTTATGGAGGAAGATAGTAAATCGTGTTTCTAGTTCTTCACGAAATGACATTCAAGCCTTGCCCCAATGCTTGAAACATTTTGCTATCTTTTTCCATAGAATCAAAATTGACTTCTGTAGAGTTACATCGCCAATATAGTACGATGCATTGCGAATTGGCCCTAGTCCTTCCGACGATTTCATATTAGTCTTGTTTTCTTTTACACACTCGGTGTACCTTTACTGAGAAGAACTTTTCATGTCATTTTGGATAATGGATCCATTAACGATCGTTGATCGATAATGGGTAAGTGTAGAAGTAATTCCAGAAAGAAAACGATATGGAAAGTCCTTTTCGTTTTCTGCTACGAGCGAACTATCTACATGTGATAGAGTGTGTGTAGTGTTTAGGACACCAAGCTCACCCTCTATAGATTGCATGCCGCACTTACCTTGGTGCATACTTGAAATCCGACGTGTCAACGTGAATCGATGTTCCTTCGGAATTCAAGTGTTGTAGGGGAAATTCTTAGTTTAGAGTGGAATTACCCGACTATTCCAAATGCAAGTCCTGTTGTTTAGAATGAAGTACCCATCTTTTCGTCATAATTCTAGCAGAGGAAGTCCAACACTTTTGGAAGTTGGGTCATCGTCTGTCTCTCCTTTTTCCTTTACTTCGCAGGCTGAATATGGTCAACTTGTCTCAGTTGGTCCGGTAGTGGAGGAACTCCTCTGAACTTTAGAGTTCTTCTTAACCCACCTGAGAGAGCCTCACTGTGATTTCTGCAAAGGTTTGCACAACATTTGCTTACAACATGACAGGCGGAAGATGTGCGCCTCCCGAGGAAGGATGAATTCACTCATATGATGCCTCTAGGATATACTGCTTATTACAAGTATACGTGCCTAAACGGAGCATTGCCTTATAATATCCCATATTTAAAGGCCAAAAGCTAAGTACTACAGATGATGCGGTCATCTATAGTATTAACTTCTGAAGACAAAATACAGCAATGCTAATGGTATCCACAATATCAGAAGCACTTGAATTTGAAAAAAATTCAAAAAATTCAAAAAAAAAAACAACACTTTGCTGATTATAGTTCAAAACAATATCGTATCCAAGATACAAAATCCTAAAACATTTCCAAGTATTGATCAATTATAATTTACAATAATACGCCAAGCGCGATGTCTGAAGATGCCCCCATGGTTTATCAAAGCAATATAGTCATATCTGACTTAATACACAATAGAAATAAACAAAATAATCTGTACTCCAAATTAACTATCCGTCAGCCACCTACTCGTTTTCAGAAGCTTTATCCAAAACAACAAAACATGAAAACCTCAACCCTCAGCCTACTAAAATCAATTATGAGCACCCGAGAGTTTAAGGGAAACAAAAATTTCGAGTCGGACATAAAGCCTGATGTGAATAATACTGTCATTTCCGTTATTTTATGTTATATGAGACCACGCTGCTTAGCGTGAAGGGTTTCCCCTCACGAACATCCTTTAAAGCATATCTTTTGCAAATATTTTTCTGCAACCAAAACTAGTTAAAATACTGTAAAGCATCTTTATGTAAACATACATAACAGGTAATAAAATGAACTATCTGTTCGTGCACTTTAGTTTTTTTGGCTAACTATTAACCTTTGGCTGAATCGGGCCTACCAGAAAACATATCAAACTTTATCTAACATCTGTTAAACATCCTCCACTTATGGACGTTCTGTCCATAAGTATCTGTTAAATTTTTCTCTTCTGGACGGTCTATCCTTAACTTATCATCGACCAAGGTCACCCGATCCTAATGGTTTTGCAGGCTCACCAATAACCTATCTAAATATAAACATATGTTCCTTTCTAAATGTGATCGTAACTTTAGTCTTACCTGTGACAAAGCCCTACATACTAAAATTTTAGAAAAAATTAGCTGGGGCTAATAGCTACTGTATGGGGCGCGACTCTATACCGCTCTCATCTGGTATTTTAATATCCGAACCCTTTTACTTAAAGATCCCTTCCCAAAATTTTCCTTGAAAACCTTTTTAAAATGATTTAAGACCTTTAAATCAAACTCAAACAAGGAATATATATTCTCTATGCTTTATTCAAAATCACCTTGCCATGTTATATATATACTTTACCAAAAACTTAGTTGATTTAAATATGTGAAGTCCCCCTTTCGAATCTATTGAAAGTACCCCTTTTGAAATCATTGAAAGTACCCCTTTCGAAGCCAAGTAAAGCCCTTTCTTTTATCTAAGCCGAAAGGCCAAAACCTTCTCTTCGGAACCATTCTCAATACTCTTTCGAAACCATTAGAAATCCTTCCTTTCGAAAGGTTTAAAAAAACTTTAGACGTTTTTCTTCTAAAACCTTTAAATATTGCCTTTCGAAATTCTTGGAAAAACCTTTTCCTTTTTCCCTTTCGAAACAATAGAAAAAACAACACCTTTCGACTTCTTAGAAACTATTGGGGAACCACCCCTTCAAAACCTCACATTAAAACCTATCGAAAGCATTCAAACCATTTGGAACCTTTCGAAACCATTCAAAGCTTACTCCTTCGAAACTCTTTGAAAAACGTTTCCATCGAAACCATTTGGATTATGCCTTCAATTAGAGCAAAAGGATTATAAACCAATTAAAGTCGAGAACACTTCTTTTCGAAATCATTTAAGTCATCTCTTTCGAAACCATTTGGATTATACTTCAACTGAGTAAAAGAATCACTAAAACCATTTAAGTCAAAATCCATTATTTCGAAAGCATTCCTATATAAAGAAGTGATGGTGTTGAGACCATCACTTTGAAAGCATCGGAGAAGTGCCAAAGTTTTAAAACAAAACAATCCCCTTTGAAACCCTCTGGCCCGAAGGGTAAAAAGGCGGCAGCAAAACATACAACTTAGTCGAAAGCATTTATTCAAAATAGAGGCGCAACCCAGTCTAAACCATTTCCTTTAGAACCATTTGACCTGGTCGAAAGCTAGCCAATTCGAAAGCTACTTATTCGAAAGCAAACAGATGCATTTTCATTTAAAAACAAAGTAAAGCCTCAACCCCTGGTTTTAACCCACTAACTTTCGTCCACATCCAATTCACTACGTACCAGTTCCCCTGAAACCATGTGCATTTTTTCGACTGTGTCGGAAGGCGAACATAAAGAGGCGGAATCTACTGCCGTAAGCATCAAAACGGTGGAAAACCTATTTATTTGTCCTTTATACTATTTCTTTTGTACTTAACCTGCCTTGTTTGTCTAAAACTGATTGGTTGTCATTTTACTTTTTCAAAAGTGCTGCCAATTTCCACAAATAACAATTTCAAATTATTTGCAATGAGCCCCTTCTCCTTTTAAAATATATAAAGCATTTAAGTCCCATACCTTAAATAATTTAATATATCCATCAAAACACTTAGGAAATTCAATAAAAATTCCAAAAAATCTCTTTCAATATGTCATCTAACACATAAAAACTTCAGACCCAAACCATTTATTATTTAACCAAAAATAATTTTAACCCAAAATAACATTTTCTTCAATAGAAAATTCACATAAATTCCACATAAATTTAGAAAATTCTAAAAATTGAAACACATCTCAAAATATTATTCCTAATCTATATTAAAATTCGCAAGGCGTTTAAATGTCGTTTAATACGGTTTTTACCTTAAAACATATCATAAAATCAATATGAACATGTATAAATAATCAATTAATACATATAATCATTCCATCATTCAAAAACATGGCAAAACATTGCAAAACATTTCGGATTTCTCCTAAAAGCCAAAAAAGGGAGACGTAAACATTATTCACCATAGCTTTACGGATTAAGGATATGAGATTTGAATGAATTTGATATTGATTAAGCTTTCCCATTATCTTTCTTCTCTGCTCTTATTAATAGTGGCCGACCTTAGCTTTTAAAATTTTGAAAATGAAATAGACATGTATAGGATACACGACCAAGGGTTAAAGATATAGGAATAGCCTCTTTCCCATTTTACCCCTCCTATATTTCATGTTAAAGTCTTCTTTCAATTCATTGATTTAATGACAAAGCTACCTTTTAATTTAGTCAAATCTCAAACCCCTAATCAACACATTATTTTGTTTAATTTAGCTAATTGAATATCCTAAGTAATGTTATCAAAAATATGGGGTGTTAAATACTCCATTCCTTATAGAATTTCGTCCTCGAAATTACGATAAGGCATACAATCAATCAAACAAGAAGATAAAACATACCATCAAACAAGTCAGGATAAGAATCTATAACCTGCTCTCAACCTCCCAACTATAGTCTCTGTTATTGTTAATGGACCTCGACTAATATGACCGTCTTGGTTCTAAACCTCGTCTCATCTCTCGCAACAATACCAACGGCTTTCTAACTATGGTCAAGTCCGATTCTACCACTATGTCATCTAGCACAGTTGGTGCAATAGTAGTCTCCGGGTCTCTAACACACTTTCTAAGATGAGAAACATGGAAAACATCATGGACTCCCGCCAAACTTCTCGGTAACACAACTCGATTTGTGAGTTTGTCGATCCTCTCAACAGTAGGAAAATGTCCAATGAATCTCGGTGGCCACTTTCCTGATCTTTCAAATCTAATCACACCCTTCATCGATGACACCTTAATAAATACCCAATCTCCAACAGAGAATTCTAAGTCATTCTATCTTCTATCTGCATAACTCTTCTGCCTAGACTAAGCCTCCTTTATTCTAGCCTGAATGACCTTAATCATTTCTGCAGCTTCTCTAACTAAGTATGCACCAAGAACCAACCATCTTGGATCTCCACCCAACAAATGGGAGATTTGCATGGCCTTCCATATAAAGCTTCAAACTGTGTCATCCCAATACTAGTCCAATAACTTTGTTATGCGAAAACTCGACTAAATACAGATGGTCTTCCCATTATCCTCCGAAATCAAGAACACAAGCTCTTAACAAATCCTCCAAGATTTTGTTAACTCTTTCTGTTTTCTCATCAGTCTGTGGATGGTAAGCGGTACTCATCTTGAGCTTAGTTCCCAAAATTTCTTGTAGACTGTTCTAGAACTCGCTAGTGAACAAGGAGTCTTTATCTTTAACTATGCTATTAGGAATTCCATGTAGTCTAACCATATTCCTCATAAACAACTTCGCCAAAACATGCCATCATGGTTGAGTTAACTGGAATGAATGGGCACTATTGGTCAATTTATCCACTATGACCCACATACTTTCATCTCCTCAATTCTACCTTGGCAACCGGTCAACAAAATCCATAGAAATAGTATTCCACTTCCATATTGGAATATCTAATGGCTAAACAAACCCACTTGGCTTCAAGTCTTCAGCCTTTGGCTACTGCCAATTCAAGCACTGCTTTGCACTTAAGCCAATATCCCACTTCATACTTTCGCAAAAGAAAGTTCACTTCATACCTTGATACGTATTAGTTTCTCCCGAATGAATAGTGAACTTTGAACGATGGCTTTCTTCCAAATCTTCTTTCCTTATATTTCTTACACTCGGAACACATAATCTTCCTTTCATTCTTAACCATCCATTCTGGTCAAGAGTGAAAATTTTCAAGTCATCGCTCTCGATTCCATCTCTAAGCTTTCTGCTCCGTTCAGCTAACACTAGATCTTCCTTCTGTTCAGAAGCAATCCTTTCGTTCATCACTAGTCGAACTTCCAAACAAGATAATACAACTGTCTCTCCGCTAGACTTTGCCTCGGATCTCCATTGCACTCTACAATCTGCTAATGTCCCCAAATCTTTACGCTTGGAAATCCTCGCCAATATTCATTTTGATGTTTCCTGCTAAGTGCATCTACAACCTTGTTGCCTTTACCTGATATGTACTCAATACGAAAATCATAAGCGGAAGTAAGCTTCAACCACCTCTACTGTCTCATGTTCAACTGCTTCTAAGAGAACAAATACTTCAACGACTTATAATCTGTATATAACTCAAACCTATCTCCTAAAAGGTAATATCTCCACACCTTTAGTGCAAAAATCACTGTAGTCAATTCCAAATCATGCGTCAAATATCTGACCTCATATGGTCTAAGCTATCTAGAAGCCTAGGCAATCACTTTACCTCTTTGCATCAGCATAGCTCCTAATCATGTTCCACACACATTGTTATAAACCACTAAATCTTGATTTCTTTCTAGAACAACGAACATATGTGCATGGGTCAATAAGTGTTTCAAACTCTGGATTGCTTCCTTACACTTATCAGTCCACACAAACTTCACATCCTTTCTCCTTAGCTTGGTCATTGATGCTGCTATCCGTGAAAAATCCTTAATGAACCTCCAATAATAACCAGCTAATCAAAGAAAATCTTTATCTCAGTTACCGTCTCGGCCCTCGTTTAACTATTCATTAACCCAATCTTAGTTTGTTCTACTGATAATCCTATCTCTAAGTGTAACGACCCGACTTTCTTAACACAGAAAATCACATCATTTTTAAGAAAGAAAGGGATAGAAAAGAGAAAAGAAAGAAGAGAAGAAAGAAACAACATTAGAATGTAAACAGCGGAACGAGTAAATTATATTAATAACATAAACATTACGTAGTTTACAATAATTATAAAAGTTACACAGATATACAACACATACTAGACAGTTATAAACATCTGTCTAGTTATACAACTCAAAACAGTACAAGAAACAACTCAGAGAAAACACAAAGCGGAATACTATATATATCTACACGCAGAAGCCTCCTGCTCCATTGCTCCTCCATAATTCGTCAAAGCAAACATGAATCCTAACCTCAATCCCTTGGCTACTCGTAAAAATTCGAGTACCTAAGAGTTTATGAAAAACAAAAATAAACTCCGGGTCAGACATGGGTCTGGTGTGAGTAACAGGTTAAAGTTGCTTAACTTTCAAAAATCTTTGAAAAGAAAAGGTATCACGTAAGACTTCCCACACATAAACATGGAAAAGTTTTTACCTTACGCTAACCAAAACATTTGATAGGAAATTCAGTGATATTATAATAGGGTCTAGGGTTTTCAAATAAATAAGAAATAGCTGAAATTGTTACATGATTAAATTCCAGCTACTAGCCACAAAAGTGGGTAATACAATCAAAACCGTTGGCACTTATTGGATTTTTGGATTCCATACAATGGCAGGGCTACTGGGGTACTGCCCGTCACAGCACGTGGCCTAGATCACCGTACAGAGGAGCCATCCTAACTCCCCTGCAACACAAGGCTGGACCCATTCCTTACTGAATAGTTCCGAACAAGATAACCCCGACGGTTGGAGCTCAAAACCGTCCACACGGCCGAAATAAAAAGGGACCTCTAGACAGGGGTAAATCTCGCTCTCCAGTAGGTGCGACCCACGAAGCCTTGCTGCACCTCACCTATTTTAGCCATTCTCGGTTGATGAGGCTTGAGGCTACGATTACCTTTATAGGACACATCACTTAGAATGCTCATCGTCCACCTGACGATGTTCTGAAAGCATTCAATCCATAAAAGTTCGTTCCGGTTTCGAACGAAACCGAAGGCATTATCTCGTTACCCTCATTTTGGAATCACCCTCAGAGTTAACCATAATAACCCTTGCACTCTAAACCACCATCTCAAACCTATAAGAACTAATTCCGTCAACTCATTACGGAATCACCCCCAGAGTTACACTGACGTATAGTCCTTACACCTCGAGTCTTCACAAAGCTCCACTTTGTTTCACGACCTAACGTTATTTGGAATCGATGTGGTTTTCGGATATCCAAATATGGAACCCCGATCCCGGTCTCATCGAAATCCAATGCATGTCTTTTAGGTCCAAGTTGTTTTAAAGTTTAAAACAATTCGATTACAGTATCTATATACATACAGATAGATAACTCACAATCACAATTGATAACCAACATTATCAAATAACAGGTAATCCACATTATCAATATCATAATAGATAATCCATAAATCACCGTCACAATAGATAACCTATGTTATCATCACAATACAATCAAACATCCATACCACACAATATCATTTATCTCATTACTGAGATCTCATCCATTCAAGACAATCCAGTTCACCCATTCATCCATAAGCAATGATTTATCCATCATCATATAATTAATTTAACATGAAGTAAATTAACTATCTTTATCACTAATTAATTTAAAGTGAATTAAATTAATTACCATCTTTAATTAATTTAAAATAAATTACATTAATTACTTCACCAATATAAATCTTGCTTACTTAATCATTTAATTGTTTACAATCAATTTATTAATCCATTATTAATTACCTTAATTAATCACTCTTGATTAATTATCCTTAATTACATTCATGTAATTATCCTTAATTAATTACAAATTAATTATTCTCAACCAAACAGTAATTAACCTTTAATTACTTTAATTAATTAATTAATCATAATTAATTACATTTATCCTTAATTAATTACATTAATTAATTACTTTAATTAATTACCTTTAATTACTTATCATTGATTAATTAATTATAATTAATCATCTTTTAATTACATCATTAAAATAATTGATGATCTTCAATTATTCCCTAAATTAATTATCTTAAGTGATTAACTCATAATTATTAATCATCCCAGATTAATTACATTTAGTAATTAACTAACGTAATTACTATATTAAATAAATTAATTATCCTTTAATTAATTTCTTAATTAATCCCTTGATTAATTATTAAGTAATTTAAATCCAAATTCCTTCATTCTTAAACATCTTCAATAAATTACAACCTGTAATTATCAATCAATTACTTAACTAAGTAATTTCTCAAATCATTTTTACATATAGCAATTATTTAAAACCCAAGTGTTTAAAATTAATTAAACTTAATTAATAAAAATAAACAATCCCATTAAACTAAATTAATTACATTCTCAATTATTTCATTAAGTAATTATTCTCTACAATTCACAATTAATTATTATTAAATTAATTAATCTAATTAATTATGAAAATTAATCACATTAATTAATTATTTAAATAATCATGGTTAATGACCTTCATTAACCCTTCTCTAATTATCTTTATTAAGTAATAAACTGAGATTAATTAAAAATTTAATTATCTTTAATTATCTATAATTTAAAGTCTAATTATCTAAATAAATTAACCTTGATTATAACTTGGTTACTTAATTAATAATTTATTTATCATTAATTAATAACCTAATTAATGATCTAAATTTCAAATTGATTAACCCCTAAATCAATGTGCATTAAACCTTAATAATTAATTAAATAAATTAATTAATTATTTATTAATTACCTTTTTAATAATTTAATTTCAAAACATTAATTCTTAACTTAATTTTAAAATAAACATTTCTAAATTATGTTTAAAAACAAATTTATTTGAAAACAAATTGCTTTTGAAATTACTTTAAATATAATTTTAAATACATGATTTAAAATGAATATAATTTAAACTTAATCAAAGTTTAAACAATTTAAAACATTTTAAAAATCTCAAGACAAACAAGTGTTTGTCTTAGAAATGAATTTCATAAGGATTTTGAAACTAAATTCATTTTTAAATTTAATAATTTAAATTTACATTTCACATACAAATTTGTTTAAATCTTTCAAATCTAAATCTTCTTTTAATTTCAAAACTAAAGTTCATTATTTAACTTTAGATTTCCATATTTGAATTTAATCTTAAATCTTGATCATATTTTAAAAAAAAACTTCAATTTTAAAAGGTTTAATCTACTATCAAAAATAAAGAAGTTAACAAGTTCAACTTTAATTTTTATTTTATTTAAAACTGAGGTTAGAATTTAAACTTAGATTCTAAAATTCAAACTGAAATTTAAAAATTTATTTAACTTTTCCTTATATCAAAGCTTCAGGTTCTTTTTTTTTTTTTAAAACAAAAATTTTATAAATAGAAACACAGGTTTCTGTAAATCCTGAAGTACACAGAACAGCCCGAGAACATTACAAAATTTCTTCGGGTTATTCACTCCTTTGCTTCGAGTCAAACACTCGAATGACTCGAGTCATTTCCTAGTTCAAATTTCCACACCATTAAAAGTTCAGTTGAACTTCAACTGCATGGTGCACGTGCACCGTGGCTCTGGCCATCACCGGCCATCCACCAACACCTCATCTCATCAGCGACCATCACCATACTCGAACACGAACTCCAGTATCCACCACAGTAGCTCAAATCACAATTGAGCTATACACCCAAGCCTGGAAAACAGCAAATCAAGATCTTCCTTAAACCTTTCAACGCCTATCTCTCGCCGCTCTGACCACCTGAGAGTCGACCCCTCCGGCTTCGACTTCAACAATGAACCAACTACCAATCCCCCAAACACCACAACACTCGGTCCATCTTTTAAACAGAAATGATCAGTTCTTCAAAACCCTTTAAAACTAGGGTTTAAAAAGAATTTACAAAACTGAAACTTATATGATAAATTTATCACCATAAATGATTTTTCCTAGCATCTACTAACTCTATCCTACTACCCAGAAGAACCCCGAGATCTCCCCATTCAAAGATCATCAGATCTACTTAAATTCCATTTTTAGTTCAAAACCCAATAGCAACTTCATCTAATACCTAAAAATTCTAATCTTTGATTTAAAAATCATGTTGCAGATAGTATTTTTGATTTATGATACTGAATTAACAAATTAACGTGTTTGGGTTTTTAATAAAATCAACATGCATTGATGTTTGTTCTGTGTTTCCAGAGACAACTACTGATATTTTTAACTTTCTTAAAGATTTAAATATTTACCTAAGATAATCAATGATCTTTACTTAATAAATTTCATTATATCAGAAACTTAATTAAAAGATAAAGATTTTAATAAAGTTTCTGCCTGGGAAAATCAAAACAGAGCAGGCCATACTAAAAAAAACAGCATGCATACATAAAATACCTACATCAGATATTTACTTATAATAACATTCAATGCTTATCCATCTAAACATAAAATTATGCAACCAAACTTTAGATTTTAAATTTTTAAAAGGTTACTCAACATAAATCCATGCAGAGCTCAGTTTTCCCTTTTTTTCTAAAATTTGCAGGAAAATGAACATGCAGGAAAATGGTACTGATGCTTTTGCTAGATCTTGATTTACTCCATGTTTGAAATGATATATAGATGATCCCAGAGACAAGAATGCAGATCGCTTATGATTTCCTGACTTAGATCACATGAATGCAGATTATTTCATTTCCAGGCTTTAAAACAAAATGCAGGCCTAATTTGATTTCAGGAAGTTGAATATGCAGACTGCAAATTTTAGATTTGCATAGGGATTTTGAACATGCAGTTGATTTTGAAGAATTTACTGATTTTGGGTTTATATGTTCAGGTTGTCTTGAGCATGATGTGTTTATGGTGGAGTGACTTACTGATTTTGGAAAGAATGAGGGGTTTTGATTTTTTTTTTCTTTTGAATAAGCATGCTACAGATTTTGAAATAGTTTGTTGGGAAGTGGTTTTCTCTGGTTTGAAAACAGAACATGGGAAGTTTCTTTGAGTTAGAATTAGGATTAGAAATGAAGATGCATACTTATATAATCTAATTTATGAATTTATTAAATTTAGAAAATGAAAACACAATTTGACACTTGTATGAAATATTCAACATTTGTCACATTAATGTTTAATTTTAGAACACTTGTTTATATGTTACTTAAATTCATACACTTGTCCTTTTAAGGTAGTTAGTAAATTAATTTTAAATGCTAATATAATAGTTAATGTATGTATTAAGCCAAACTAATTTGTTAGTTAATATTTAAATATGTGTATAAGTTTATAAATAAAAACAAACCATGTTAATAAATGAAACTTATACATATAAAAATTGAAACAATTAATATTTATACTTTGGAATTTCAAATTCAAATTAAATTCAAAATCAAATATAAAAAATCAAATTATGAATATAAATCAAAGTTTGAAATAACTATAGCTATTTTTAACCAAAAATCTATTTGTAATACAATACATTGTTAATATTGTATTTAAAATGTCTCATTATTAAATTAAAACCATTCTAAAGGAAATTATATTTTTATTAATAAATTTTATGTTTAATTAGGCTATAAAACTCCTTGTCAATTTAATTAAATTTAAAACTCAAGCTAAAACTATTTTGAAACATTTAAATATTTTCCTTATCAATTTAAAAATCATATATTTATTTATTTAATAGCTTTGGAGCTTTATATTTAATAAAAAATAAAATTTCCAAATTATTAATGTATATATTAGAATTTTAAAACATGATTCATTTATTAAATTTTAAACCAAGATTTATTCATTAACTTTGAAAAGTTAATATTAAATAAAAACAAATTTTCAAATTACTAAAAACATTAGAGTTAGAAGAATATGGTTTATTTATTAAAATTAAAACAATACCAATCTATTTAAAACATAAACCATATATTTATATTGTAAATAGAAATCAATCTATTATTTTTAAAGATAAAATAACCAATTTAAATATTTATTGAAGAAGATTATTAAATCTATTTGAATAATTACTAACAGAATATCAATATCAATTTAATTTTTAATACAGATTATTAAATTGATATTGTTAAAAATTCGGGGATATTACACTAAGACCACATGAGCAAAAAATCTTCACTTCCTTCTTCCAAAAATGACTTTTCGAAAACTTCACTTTTAGCTGATGCTGCCTTAGCATCTTAAGCACCACTCTAAGATGATCTTCATGCTCCCTTTCATCCTTAGAGTAAATCAAGATATCATCTATGAAAACCAATTATGAACCGATCCAAGTGCTCTCGGAAAACTCGGTTCATAAAATCCACAAAGAAAGCAGGCACATTAGTCGGTTCGAACTGCATAACTAACCATTTGTACAGTCCATATCTGGTTCTAGACACCGTCAAAGGTATACTATACTTTGCTACCCCAAGCTGATAGAAACTATTGCCCAATCTAACCGAGAAAATACATTTTCTTCACTCAATTTGTCGAACAAATCGTCAATTCTGGACAATGGATATCGTTTCTTTATCGTCCTCTAATTCAACTTATGATAATCGATATACAACCTCAACGATCCGTACAGCTTCTTAGCAAACACTACTGCTGCACCCCAAAGTGAACTACTCAGCCTGATAAAGCTCTTGCCTTCTAAATCCACTAACTACACTTTCAACTCCCTCATCTCTGTAGGGGTCATCCGGCTCGATGGCCTACTCATAGGTTCTACTCCCGAAACCAAATCTATTCGAAACTCAATGGTTCATTTCAGTGGCATTCCAACTACAGGCTCAAACACATCTACTAATTCTTTTAACAAGAAAACTCGAACAACTCATCATTCAACTCTATAACACCCAACAAAGTATTCACCTCATTGCTAGAACCTTCAATAGTATAAACTATCTTGTTGCTACAATCAGGGTGCCTAAGTGATATTTCCTTATCATAGCAAAATATCCTTGCATCGTACTCACTTAACCAACTCATCCCAAGAATAATCCCAAACCCTACAAAATCAAACACATGCAAACTACAAACAAAAGTGTGACCTAATAGGTCAAGCTCTAGCTAGTCATATCTCAACCCTAGAGTTGCATACCCTCTTATTGGATTCACAATCCATATGGAAGTAACTAAATATAGGGTTCTAAGTTAAGCTTATATATCAAACATCTACATATAAAAGAATGCGATGCATTAGCATCCAATAGAACGCTAATAGACATACCATGGATCTGAAGTGTACCTCCCAAAACTGCCTTTCATTTTTCCATAGTATCGACTTAGAAGCAGAAGGCTCCAATGCAAACACCTCGCCCTTTCCATCCTTAGCGGGATCCTTACACTGGTTCTTATACTATCTGATTGCAGTTGAGGCACCTGATGTTCTTCTTCCTGATCACTTCCTTAGCCTTCGCAGTACGACACTCATTGGCATAATGCGCCTTCTTATTGCACTTATATCAGACCACCTCAGACTTACCTCTCTTCGCTGGTCCATCATTCTGAGCACCCTTCTTGTGAAAGAACTTACTCTTCTGACCTTTCCTACCCTGGACTTACTTTACCTTATTCTTCTCCTGACAAGCAAGCATCTCCTTTTGTCTCAAAGCCGTCTCCACAACCACGTCACAGGAATCTCTAATCTGTGGTAACGTAGCACTGGCCAACTCAGGCTTCAATCCCCTGATAAACTTCTCGTTCCTCTTCATCACTATATCAACAGTGGTATAACCATATCCAACTAGCTCTTAAAACCTACTGGCATACTCTAAAACAATCATCTCTCCCTGTTCTAGCTCAGCAAACTTCCTAATCAAAACAGACTACGCCATCACTGTCATGAAGCTCTCTTGGAACCTCCTCTTAAACTATGCCCATGCCATAGTCTCCTCATCCACTGCGACACTCACATTATTCCACTAAAACAAAGCAGCTTCTTGAAGCTTTCTTGATGCCAAACTCCTCTTCTCTCATCATTGAGCCTCATGTCTACAAAAATCCTTTTGTAGTGTAACAACCGGTTTTCTGTCTCAATGGCATCCTCTATTACAATAAATGGCTTCCCTCCAAGCTTAGTATAATTTCCCTTCAACTTATCATAATTGTTAAAAAATGGAGCTCTCGGAACTCCTTCTCCCTACTCTAGCAGCACACCCGCATGCACCTTTTTCATGAAGAACTGATACATAGCTTCTATTCCAACCTGCAAGACTCCAGCACCCACATTCTCTACATGTGCCTGACCTTGGGTTCTCCTTATATTAGGTCTGGCATTCCCATCGGTACTTCCTCTTCTTAGATTAACTCTTCCTCTTCTACCATCTGTATTTGTATTCAAATCTCATGAAATATAAAAGAATACTTAACAAAGATAGGAGACTAGAGATAAAGCTTATACTTATATATAGAAAATACAAGTACGTTACTATAGCGTTATCCCATACCCTAATCTTACTCAAATTTCTTAGGACTATGTTTTCAAAAACCATTTTTAGTTAAAGTTTTTCATAAACCTATGCTCTAATACCAAGTAGCAACATCCCTTATCTAGCGGCCAAAAGCTAAGCGCTACAGATGCTATAGTCATCTACAGTACTAACTTCTGGTGGCAACATACGCAATGCTAATGGTATCCATAATATCAAAAGCACTTGAATATGAATAAAATCACATATTTCCAAAAAACAACATTTTACTGACTACATTTCAAACAATATCATATTCATGTTGCAAAATCCCAAAACGTTTTCCAAGCATTGATCAATTATAATTTACAATAATACACCAAGAGCGACCTATGACGATGCTCCCTTGTTTGATCAAAGCAATATAGTCATATATGAATTAATATAAAGTGGAAATAAACAAAATAATCCAAACTCCTAATTAACTATCCGTTAGCCGCCTGCTCATCTTTGAAAGCTTTATTCGCCAAAACAACAAAACCTGAAAACCTCAATCCGTAGCTTACTCAAATCAATTTTAAGCACTCGAGAGTTTAAGAGGAAACAAAAACTTCGAGTCTGACATAAAGTTTGGTGTGAATAATGCTATTCATATCTGTTATTTTATGTTAAGTAAGACTACGCTGCTTAGCAGAACGGGTTTTCTGCCACTAACATCCTTTAAAACATATCTTTTGCAAATCTTTTTCTACAACCAAAACTGGTTTAATTAACGTAAATCATCTTAATGTAAACATATATAACAGGTAATAAAACTAAATATTTGTTCATGCACTTTAGACTTATTTGGATAACTATTAACCTTTGGCTGACTCGGGCCTACCAGAAAACATATCAAAATTTATCTAACATCTGCTGGACACTCCTCTTTTTCCTGAAGTTCTGCCTTTAACTGTCTGTTAAATTTTTCTCTTCTATGCGGTCTCTCCTTAACTTATCATCTCCTAGGGTCACCTGATCCTAATGTTTTTGCAGGCTCACTAATAGCCTGTATACAAACATGTTCCTTTCTGCGTGTAATCATAACTTTAGTTTTACCTATGACAAAGCCCTACACATAGAAATTTTGGAAAAAATAAGTTGGTGCTAATAGCTAATGTATAAGGCGTGACCCTATACTAGTCTCATTTGGTATTCTAATATCTGAGTAATTTTACTTAGGGATCCCTTCCCAAAAATTTTCTTGAAAACCTTTTCAAAATGATTTCAAACCTTTAAATCAAACTCAAACAAGGAAAATATATAATCTCTATGCTTTATTTTGCCATGTTATATATATATATATATATATATATATATAATTTACCAAAAACTTAGTTAATGAAAACATTTAAATCTTTAAAAGTAACCCTTTTGAATCTATTGAATGTAGCCCTTTTGAAACCATTGAAAGTACCCTTTTCGAAACCATTGAAAGTGCCATTTTCTAAACAAAGTAAAACCCATTCTTTTACCTAGGCTGAAATGCCATAACTTTCCCTTCGAAATCATTCTCAAAACCCTTCGAAACCATTGGAAATCCTTCGTTTCGAAAGCTTTTAAAAAAACCTTAGACGTCTTTTTTTCTAAAACCTTTAAACATTGCCTTTCAAAATCCTTGGAAAAACCTTTTCCTTCAACCCTTTTGGAACAATCAGAAAAATAACACATTTCGACTCCTTAAAACCATTGGGGAACCACCCCTTTGAAACCTCTCTTTAAAACCTTTCAAAAGCATCAATTCTGAACCTTTCAAAAGCAATTGGGTTCAATTTAAAATTTGTGGAACATTTCGAAGCCATTCAAAGCTCACTCTTTCGAAACCCTTTGAAAAACATTTTGGTCAAAACCATTTGGATTATGCCTTCAATTAGAGAAAAAAGATCATAAACCTATTAAAGTCTAAAGCACTTCTTTTGAAATCATTTAAATTATTTTTTCGAAACCATTTGGTTATACTTCGATTGAGTAAAAGGATCATTAAAGCCATTTAAGTCGAAATCCATTCTTTCAAAAGCATTCCTAAGTAAAGAAGTGATGGTGTTGAAACCATCCCTTTGAAAGCATTGGAGAAGTGGCAAAGTATTAAAACAAAACAATCCTCTTTGAAACCCTCTGGGTCAAAAGGTAAAAGGCGGCAGCAAAAAGTATCGACTTAGTCAAAAGCATTTATTTAAAACTAAGGTGCAACCAAATTTAAATCATTTCCTTTAAAACCATTTGACTGGGTCGAAAGCTAACCAATTTGAAAGCTACTTAGTTGAAAGCAAGTAGGTGATTTTTCATTTAAAAAAGTAAAGCCTTAAGCCCTTTGGAACCCCTGTTCGACCCACTACCTTACGCCCGCTAACCCACTTTTTGGCAAGGCAGTGCACAGGCAGATTTAACCCAATAGACTTCATGATTATCGAGGTTGGAATATCATGGATTTGGTTCAAATGGGCGGAAGGATAATCAACTAGAGATAATAATAAAAAGCCAAGATTAAATATAATAGGTAGATAAATATGAAGAGTGCTTGAATTGTGAATTTTGGCTTTAATAAAGAAGGATCGACATAAGATAGTTTGATATAATATAGGTCGGCAAGACAAGAAGCAATATAGTTTGGATCGGCATATTTGATTGGGTTGGCAAGTTATATTAAAGGGTTTGACATGTTTCAATAAGAAGGGGTCGGCATAGCTCGAGTTGGTAGGGCTAGGAGGAAGGCTAGGGGTCATCATAGCTCAGGTCGACAGGGTTTAGAGGAAGGCGTAGGTTGGGTCAGCATGTGAGAAGGGATAATGGTGGACATGGTATTATAGGATATGAGGAGTACTTTAATGCAAAGGGGTCGGTATACTTCAGTGTAAAGGGATCGGCATAGTTTAGAAGCTTGGAAAGATGTTAGGGGTCGGCATTCTGGATGATCGGCATGTTTCATTAAGGATGGATCGGCATGTATTGTCAAGGATGGATTGGCACTATTAAATAAGGAGGGATCGGTGTGCCCAGCTCATACAAGAGGTCGGCATAATTGGAAGAAGATGGTTCGGCATCCTTCAATTAACGACAAAGGGGATCATCATTGAGTTAAGAAAAGGCATAACGATCGGTGGTTGAAGGCCGATCGTTATTTTTGGTCGAGTTGGGCTTGACCATCGTTATGGCAGCAGGCTTGGCTTTAGAAAAAGGACCTTCATTTTTCTTCTCTTCATCAACTACCTAGAGGTTACTTTGCCATTTTTATTCTAGAATCTTAGATTGTAATTGCAATCAAATTTCAGTATAATAAATGGGATTGTTCTGGAGTGGACATAGGCTGGAATTAGCTGAACCACTATAAGTCTTGTCTCTCTTTTACTTGTTTTCATTTTAATTTGATTATTCTTCATATTATATTCTCTAGATCATATACTATCTATGATCTATGACTGGATATTGGTGCTTCCACATACAATTGGGTGTTGGGGGCCATTTTTGACGCCAACATCACCCACATCCAATTCATTATGTACCAGTTCCCTGATACTATATGCACTAGTTTCAACTGTGTCGGAGGCGAAGGTAAAGAGGTGGAACATGGGGCTGAAAGCATTGAAACAGTGAAAAACTTATTTATTTGTCATTATAAACTATTTTTGTACCTAGCTTGCCTCGTTTGACTAAATCTGAATGTTTGCCATTTTACTTTTCAAAAGTGCTGCCAATTTCCAAAAACAACAATTTCAAATTATTTGCAAAGAGCCCCTTCTCCTTTTAAAATATATAAAACATTTAAGTCACATGCCTTAAATAATTTTATATATCCATCAAAACACTTAGGAAAATTCTACAAAAATTCTTGAAAATCTCTTTTAATATGTTTCCTCACATATAAGAATTTCAGGCCCAAACCATTTATTATTTAATGATAAATAATCTATAACCCAAAAGAACATATTATTTACTAGAAAATTCATATAAATTCCATAAAAATTCAGAAAATTCTAAAAATTGAAACCCAACTCCATAATATTATTTCTGATCTATATAAAATTCGCAAGGCATCTAGATGTCATTTAATAGTGTTTTTACCTTAAAATAGTTCATAAAATCAATATGAACATGTATAAATCATCAACAAGTATATATAATCATTCCATCATTTAAAAACTTGGCAAAACATTGCAAAATATTTTAGATTTCTCCTTAAAACCAAAAAAACAAATAAAAGATGTAAACATTATTCGCCTTAGCTTTAGGGATCAAGGATATGAGATTTGAATAAATTTGATATTGATTAAGCTTCCCCTTTATCTTTCTTTCCCTAGCTCTTATTAATGGTGGCCGATCTTAGCTTTTAAAATTTGAGAATGAAATGAACGTGTATAGCATACACGACCAAAGAATAGCCTCTTTCCTATTACCCCTCCTATATTTCATGTTAAACTATTCTTTTATTTCATTGGTTTAGTGGCACGGCTACTCCTTAATTTAATCAAATCTCAATCCCCTAATCAACACATTATTTAATTTAATTTAGCCAATTAAATATCCTAAATAATGTTATCAAAAATATGGTGTGTTACATGTCCCCTTTCACTGACTTCTTGAGAGAAACCCTCTCGAACTTAGGAATAACTCCGTTCCAGATTCATCCCAACGAATATGCCATCTTAACTTGCCTGCGCGTTCTTTCTATGCAGACATTCAACCGTGCTCCGAGCTTCGACGAGCTAGATATTTTCTCTCGTTTAACAGAAGAAATGAGGGTCAATCTTTAGTCGTGATTGAGGCTTTGAGAAACTGTAAAATCATGTTGCAACTGCAGAGCAATTTATCCCAATTCAAGACTCAATACTTCTTTGTTAGATGTCCCAAAGTGTTTGCTCATCTTTGGACAATGGGGGAAAGTTATCTTCAATACTTATGGAGTTCTGATATGTTGTTATGGAATTTATAACAAGTCAAATACTTCCTACAGTTATTCTGAGGTCAAATAAATACATATCTCTTGATGAAACTTTCCGTACCCTGAAAGCTGTAGATGTCGGGGAGAGAATAGTCAAATTCTTATTAAAAGATGAAAACTTGCTTTGATTCGGACTATTGCATCAAGGGAGATCCGCAGTCCCAGTTGATGTCCCAACCCCCTCTTGTTCCAGAATACGAACGTGCTCTACTTCTTCGTCTCGTGGTTCTAAGGAGGGTGCTTTTCAAGAAAGGGAAGGCATGCTCGGTTAGTCGATCGAAGAGAATCATGAAGGAAAAGATGCCGCAACCGAATCCAGTTGTTGGGTTAGAATTCCCTTGATTCTAGAGGAAGGGGAAGAAGAGTTTAAACAGAGAGAACACAAAACTACGATAGCTATAGAAAAGGAGGAGGGTGAGATTGAGAGTAGCAATGATGAGTCCTCTTTAGTGACGAAAATGATTTCAATGTAGATTCCGATGATGGAGATCCTGAATCGTGCGACGGGACCTTGAGGATGAGTCCCATTGCCTCGATTTCGCCTCCCTTAGAGATTCGCAACAAAGACGATACTCTAGAAGTCAATCGACATCAGGATTCCTCAATCAAATATGCCGACGTAGACTTTAGAGATCTGAGCAACATCTATGTTGATTTTGACACATTCATGGGGGTAGATTTCAGATTTGAAGAGATGTCTCCTCGTCCAGGCCATGTTTCACTTGAAATCAGTTCGATTCCTACCGCAATGGCTGGCTGATCTGGTTTGTGACGTCATTTTAGGCCTTCGCCCTAAACACACTACACGTTTCACTATGGTCACACTCACTTTTACACACATCATTTAAGATTATTCTTCGTTACTAAAGTTCTTTATCTATTCTTCATATCAGGTACCATGAGAATATGTCGTCTCTACAGTCATCTTGAGGAATTCACCAACTCTCAATGTTGATCGAAACGATCCTCCAGTCGCCATCAGCCTCGTGAAAAATAAGCAGAATGGAGAAGACATAAGGATTTGGAAGCTGAAGCTCTTCGCTGAGGCGAGAGGGATCGGGGTCGAGTGTATTAAGGTGGTTAGGAGAAATAAAAGACTTTTGATGAACGAGAGGAATGGTCTAAAAAGTCAAAGGTTGGTCATAGCCCTCATTCTTTAGAGCAGCAGGCCTTCATCCTAGTCCCTGCTTCGGTCGGTCCCAAAATTCCAGTTTTCTTTGTCTACTTTCCATCTTTATCTCAAGTTCCATTGTCTCATATGGTGCTTGCCCGCGGTTCTTCATGCCCACACCAGATATCAACTTATGTTCTTCTGTGGGGTCCTCTTAGGCTTGAAGCAGCGCTCCTCGGGTGGTTTTTAAGAGGGGTTAAATTTGATCGCGATCTCCATCCAGTTCACAAAGATTAATACATGCCCCACCTTCAGGAAATCAAGAGTGATTTGAAACAAGCCAAGGGATGGGAAAAATTGTTTGACCAGCTGGCAGACACGAATCGCAATAACTACCAAGGAATCCTCTCCTTTGAATCTGAGAAGGATGAATTTGAGAAAGCGTTGGCGAAACGCGATGCCGAAATTGAACGGCTTGTAGAAGAAAGGTAAATGGTGCTTGAGAAAGAGTAGTGCTGGCTTGCTAAAAGAGTTGAAAGAGTCTCGCGAGAGAATAGAGATCGTCTACAGAAATGAATTAAGAAGGCCTATGCAAAAGAAGTCAAGTTGAAAGAGCTTGCGGCACAACTATTGAGGCCCATAAGAAAACCATTTCCAACACGATAAGATCGTAGAGGGGTATAATAAAACGATCTTGGAATATGAGGAATTCACGAAGTCGCATGATAAGTCCATCTTTGATCAGGGCCAAACGATCGCCATGCTCCAGGATAGAGTTGCGCAGCATAGCACTGATAAGGCTCGTATTGAAGTTGAAAAGGCCACCGTTACGGAAAATTATCAAGAGCTGTAAGGAACTTTGAGAGGAAAATGGAAAAGGTAGAAAGTACCATCTTAATCTTCTACGTCAATCCTGTTTGCACCTAGGGAGTCTCAGTTACTTGGGCCCCAAGTTTTCGTGCACTCTCACCGTGGTTTGGAAGGAAATTTTTGCCCACTTCCAAGATAGTAGGGCTTTCTACACTAAGTGGGAGCTAAAGAATGCATCTTAATGAAGAATCAAGAAAGCATCGACAGAGGGCTGGAAAATTTTGCAAATTGAAAGCGAATAGGAAGCTGCCGATATTGCAATGGCAGCCACTGTCAAAAAGTTGCTAGAGCCCCTTGTTTCCGAACCTGGTGAATTGTCGAGGCAACCTCGTGATCCATTGGCAAGCACTGGGCCTGAAGCCACTTTGCAAATTATGCAACCATCCAAGGAAGGAGAAGGCGGTGAATATATAATCGTCATTCTTGGTCACTCCTCTGCTGTAGGTAATCTTCTTGCTTCTCCTGAGTTTGAGAATTTTGAACTCACTCCTCAGGAGCAGGATAAACTTAATGCTTTCATTTTTGATCTTATAGGTCCATCTTCGTTATCCACCCATTTTTCGATTTCCTCGATTCCTACACCCATCGCTATTTCAACTACTTTCGTACTTGTTTCTTTAACTGCTCCAGTTGTCGTTCCTGTGTTCGGATCATAGCCGGGGACAAAGCCTAAAAAAATTGCCGCATGGCATTTCCTAGATGACACTTCCATATCTTTGGAGGGTGACTTCACTACCGTTGAAGTTCGGGAGCACGAGATCCAGTTTGAGTAGCCATATAAATCCTAGCAGCAACTGGTTGTTATCAAGAAAGAAAAAGTTGAAGCGATGAAGTCCTCGAAGAGCTCTTGCGAATCCTGGAAGTGCAAGACGAAGGGGGAGACCTACAAGAAAGTTAAAGAGCAGAAAGGAGACGTCAGCTCCAAGGAGATAGTCGACATCATCGACAGCGATACTACTCTTGAAGGGAAGCAAATACTTCAAACAAAATGCGGGAAGAGGAGTGGCGGAAAAAGGCATTGATAACCTCGGATTGTAGTTGAGCTGATATTAAGGCATTTTGTATTGTTTTGTTCAAGTGCAGAGTTTGCACTTACTGCTTTTGTTGTACTGTCTGTACTTTTTTCATTTCGTTAGTCGATATTGTGTGAGTATGGCACCCACATTTTGACCTTATACAAAAAAGCTATAAGTAATACATTGCTGATATAATGACTATGATATTACTTATCTGCTTATCTGTTTCCATTTTTTTTACTTCCATTCTATTTTATCTATTCCTATGATTACTGCCAAAAAATTTTGTTTGGAGTAACAGGAATTATTAAGCGTTTTTGTTCTTGGTCATTTTTATCTAAGTACCATGTATGTCCCTTCCCCCCAGTTCATAGGGCTGTTTTACTTCAGACACTTGACACACGACCGATTAATCTGAGTGTTTGCTTAATATTGCATCATTATTCATCGGACTTGCTCTAAGGTTCCTATCCTTGGGAACTTATTGTTAGAATAGTCAGCATATCAAAACTTGGAATAAAACTAAGTTACAATTTGATTTTTACATTTGCAAGTTTTGTAACTTTAGTACATTGTTTATTTTTTTATCCACTTTTGGAAAATGTATTACATGTGGATGTTAAAAATGCGCATAAAGATGTAAACTAAGTGCATAATATATAGCTATAAGATTAGCTATTAAAAATCCAGAAATGCTTTTCATGCAAAATGAATAATCTTTGCAACTTTTGAAATTTAAACCGCTTATGACTTCTCAAAAACGTGAATGAATGCTCATGAACATTATTTCCTAGGAATTTCACTAGTCCAAAGCAATTAGTTTGACATGGTGATCAAACACATATGAAACTTACTACCTTCAAACATCCACTTCATTGCTTAGAGCAGGCACATCGTATGAGTTAATTGTAGATAGTTAAGCGTTATCAACGTTAAAAATTAGAGTTAACTATTGGGTGTCAACAATTATAGTTTTTTGTTGATTTGTAGCACTTTGATTTTGTTGGATTCATGCCCATTACTCCTGATAATGAGAGCGGGTAGATCCTTATTATTCCTACGATGGATAAGTTTCCCAGTATAATTAGGGTACTTCCGGTACTTAAAAGCGTGCGTGGCTTATTAAATGCACGGCTTTTTGGAAGTATGCATGGCTTATGGGATGCGCGGCTTTTGGGACCGATATGACACATCGATCCAGCATGGTTTTGATAATTCTCGATGTTACCAATCTTTAGACAATGTGAGGAGTTTATGTTTTAAGAGCGTGATTCCATATCCCGAAAAGTTAGTGCATGGCTTTTTGTTTGGACCTTTCCGATGTTGTTGGAGCAGTACTTGTTCTTAGAAGGTAAGGATTGAGCTTTTCTATCAATCTTGCAATTTGACTTTGTTGGAATGCGATTTCGTCAATTCTAAGAGATAATTGGTTTTCGGATTAGATAACCGTAGCTTGGACAATCCTCCTATATTTAAGAAAAATGTGCATGACCAAACAAATAAGATTGTCATGGTGGAGAGATCTCCAGCCGACCACATGGAGATGGTTATGAAGAAAGAGCTTATGGGAGTTTGAGGTAAGACTCTCAGTTTTTGGTCCAAACTGCCTTTAGAGAATTGGTCTTCAATCGACGTATAGTTTAAGAGGAAAAGGATCTATTCACTAGGGTGGTAAATGAGGAGTTGGATAGTAGTAAGCCAGTACTATGCTTCTATTTCATTTGTTATGCAAGCTAGGTCATTAAGTACATAATTGTCGAAATGCTAGAATTTTTGATCGGGCGTAACAGAACTGTGGCATGATTAGTCTTGGCCTTCCTTATGGTTATTCAAGCATGTGCGTTACCCCTATGCCACAGTGCTGTTGGTGCACCTGAACTGTATCCAAGGTCTCTCTTCAACTCGTCTTGTTGCCTCCAGTATAATAGGTGCAGTTATCCCGAGTTCTAAGCCTTGGCTTGATTCAAGTCAGCCTCTGATTAACCACAAGGTCGGTTAAGTTTTGGCTTAGTTCCTTTAAGCGACTTTGAAGCTCTGGAGTTTAGCACTATTTGTTTCATCAACCAATGGATGTGATTATATTAATTATGTGGACTGACTGATATGATTGCCTATTTGTGGCCCTAGAGCATGAATTTGTTGATTTCAGGGGGATCTGCACCAAATGACTGCTGATCTTGCAGTTCACCGTCACGAATATTATTCGTATATAAATTTCACTGATCTACTAGTTTACTTTATGATGCTTTTGTTCATGAAAGACCTTCTCGTTCATAAAGGGTTTTTTAAAATCAGATGACCGTTCATCTACCGGTTTACTTTCACGATTTTATAGTTCGTTAAAGACTTTCACATTGATGAAGGGTTTTATGAATCAGATGACAACTGATCTACTAGTTCGCCTTCATTACGCTTTAGTTCGTGAAAGACTTTCATATTCGCAAAGAGTTTTTTGGGTCAGATGACCACTGATCGGCCAATTCGGCTTCACGATGCTTTAGTTCATGAAAGACCTTCGCGTTCACGAAGGATTTTTTGGATCAGATGATCGCTAATCTACCAGTTCACCTTACTACGCTTTAGTTCGTAAAAAAACTTCAGATTTGTGGAAAAGAAGGATCAAATGACCATTGATCTAACGGTTCACCTTCACGGTTCTTTAGTTCGTGAAAGGCCTTCACTTCAATGAATGGTTTTTTTGGATCAAATGACCACTGATCTACCAGTTCACCTTCACAATTCTTTAGTTTATAAAATATCTTCACGTTCGTAAAGGGTTTTGGATCAGATGACCACTGATCTATCGGTTCGCCTTCATGATGCTTTAGTTCGTGGAAGACTTTCATAACACTATAGTTCGTAAAGGAATTTTTGAGGTCATATGTCAATCATCCAAACTGCCTTGGAATGATAGTTTATCGATTTCGAGTGGAATTTTGTTTGAATATCCGATAACCAAACTGCCTCGGAGCGATAATTAATCGACTCCAAGAAGATGGGTCGTATGTCGGACGGCCTAATGGTCTTAAATCAATGATTCAACGACTTTAAGAGAAGTTTTGGTAGGATGTCCAACGACCAAACGGCCTTGGAATGATATTTCGTCAACTCCAAGAAGAGTTCTGGGTCGCGTGTCTAACAGCCAACGGTATTAAAGTGATGATTCAATGAATTCAAGAGGAATTTATAGGATTCAGCTCGCGGCAGCACAATTTTATTAGTTCTTGTCGACTAAGGGTTTGGACTGTTTGCTTGACGATCCTTTAAACAAATCTTCTCAATGCTACCAGAGCAATGCCAATTCTCAGAAAAGGGATCGATATTACTCGTTGAGGGCATAAAAGCGTTTCTTTCGCCATGTTGTTTGCAATGCCCCTAGTGTCCCAGTACGGTTCATTTGGAAAAGGAAATTAGACAAGGATAGATGAGAAGGCATCGCTTTAGGTTACTATCATATTCCTTAGTTGCTAGCTAGAGTATTATTTGATAATCATCATTTCATCTGATTTCGTCAGTTAGATAGGATGCTTTTCTATTGGCTCTTAGTAGCTTTGCTTCGGCAGAAGGTCCCTAAGGTTTTGCAGCTCCTTCATAGTTTGGTATGTTCTATGGCAAATTTCTGGGTTCGCCTTCTTCTAATTGATTTACTTTTATTCTATAGAATCGGCTTGCCTTCCAATAGAATTCCTCTGGGGTAGTAGATTGTTTAACCCTTTAATTATTCCTAAAGGCCTTGCAGTATAATGCATCCGTCACCCTTGCTTCATCCATATGCTAGTCATACGTGTAAAAATGCAATTTCGAATCAGTTGTACAAAAGGTGTAGTTCGTATGATAAACTTATTTGAATATTCTACATGTTGAGCGACTTCGGTTAATGGGTTTCGACTGGGGAAGATGCTCAAATGGTTGTTAGACTGGCATTATTTCAAGTTAAGACTGTTTATAATGCTTGAGAATGATATATGCATGATTTTCTATGCTTGAATGATTGGAAATACCGACTGAATAGAAAATCACTTATGATGGGGTCATGGATTAGTGACGATCCCCAAAAATTTAAAACTAGGTGAAATCGGTTTAGGGTGACAAAGAAGACCCCATAAGATTGCATTCCAAATTTCAAGGTATTTGCAGTTCGCATGTTCGATTTGTGGCAAAAGAAGATGGATCGGCATTGATGGATTGGTGGTATTTTACTTGGATTCCAACCCAAGAAAATTTTTCATTTGCTCGGAGTCAGCATATCGTTCACTTAGAGTCATAGAATATGAAGTGCTGGGTTGGTGACAAATGTTGCTTAGAGCTATTTGCATGTTTGCTTGAAGAAAATCTTGGTTTTACTTGAGTCTGATTTCGGGAAAGAATTTGTGGTTTGCTTTAATTCAAGTGGGTGATTATTCAAGTTCAACTCGAGCCAGGACTTCAAGAATCTGCCTTGAGTCAAATCGGCGATTATTTGAGTTCAACTTCATGTCAACGCTGAAGTGAGTTTTTCAACAACCATTTTGATGATTTTTGATGATTTTTGAAGACGACCATTCATGATTCGACATTGGGAGCTCTATGATAGGATTGGAAGCTGGTCAATTGGGAGCGGCCATAATGTACCATGGTGCGTTGCCTTGTAACCGATCTCGGTTTGTATCATATCTTCTTGGTTCTCCTACCTCTAGGAGTACCGTTTAATTAGTAGTTCCTCGTCCATTGCTTGGCACTTTGCTGCAGCACTGGTTATAGAGCTTCTTCTATCATTTTACACGTTGGCGTTTTTATCCAATTTGTCTTCCTCAAATTGTTTGTCATCTATAGATCTGGAGAGCCATCGTTTTATCCTCCCGTGAGTTTCACCCCTAAGTATAGGTTTGTGATAGGTGCTTTTGTAGTAGGTGGAGGGTTAACGTTTTCTTCCATCATGATTCTTGGGGTTCTGGCCATTGCTTCTTTTTTTCTTTTGCCTTTTGTTTCTTGCTTTCAAGCCAGAAACCAAAGGATACTCTTTCCCCGTAGTAGCTACAGCTTTAGGCACCATTTGATTGTTTGCCATTTTATATTTAATTTCATCAACCGTCTTGTTCGATTCTCCCTTAGTCACAACTTCATGCTATGTGGATGATCCTGGAACATGATCTCCAAATTTGGCTCCTAATAGTAGGTTGCTGGGTCCGTTGACTTTAATTTGTCGAGGGTTTGTTCTTCTGCAGCAATGGTAGCTCCTATGGATCTTTCGAAGGTAGTTCTCTTTCCTCTTGGTGCCATTAATTCTCAACTGATAATATTTTAAGCAGAGGATCTAACTTCTAAGCATATCTGATCCAAAGTAGATAGCTAGATCTAAGCCTGAGTTGGGTTCTCAGTGAAAGCACTAAAATGTTAGCCCAAGAAATGGATCAACACCCTGGATTGAGTGTAAAAGCACCATCCCTGTTCTTACAAAGCAATAATATTGAGAATAAATATAAAAAGAGAAGAAATGGTAAAAAGGCAAGAAGATTTTTATAGTGGTTTGACTATTAATGAAGCCTACGTCCACTTTATAACTTGCTATTAACTGATTACTGTTACAAGTTGAATCATATTACAATATGATTGAATCTTCTAAGTTAGATCAAGTCAGTAGTGTTAGGATTCACTGGAGAATCACAATGAACCCTTTAGATGATTGTTGTGTAAGAGGAGAATAGTGAATAATAATCTCTATAAAGTTCGAGCAGCCAGTCCAGAAGAACCCCTTTATGTTGCAGATAGGAGAGTACTTATAGAGGTTGGAGAGCTAGTGGGTCAAGTCTGTTTGTTAAATGCTTGCAGTTAATCATAGGAAGCCACACTAGAAGTTTCGCCACGATCCTAGCTAAAGTGATGGATCACTAGCGATCCATAGGCTATTGATCGCTAGCGATCCATATTTCAAGCTCGAAGGTGATCCACTGCCTTAGTACTTTCCCTTGCTTTGTCCCATTAGAGTCGCATCGATCTAATGACAATGAAAGGGTCATCAGCGATCCATGGTATGGATTGCTAACGGTCTGTATACATGACCTAATTTTGGACTTTGTCTTCTGCATAGCCTTTGTTGTCATGTGTTGTCGCTATTTGTGTAGTGTTGTAGCATGTCTCCTTGTTTAGATGATAGACGAACGCTTGCCTCTTGATTTAAGAGTTAATACAATGGATCATTAGCGATCCATAGGCCATGAATCGCTAGTGATCCATGTCCTTAGCAAATTTTGCTTTCTTTTTCCTCTAACTTCCTTTGGCTTGCTGTTCTAGTCCTTTTAGTTGGCTTTTGAGCTATTCTGAATCAATCATGTTATTTCGACTTGTTTTGGATTCTACTAGTTTAAGAACCTGGATAACACGTATTTTCTTTGAATTATACATAAAAAAGAAGTTAATAATTTAACAATCAAATGCTACTGGAAATCAGAACATAACACAGTCCCAAACAAGCTCAAAAAATTTGCAAACAAACAATTAAAATAAAATAAAATTTTCAATCAAGAACAAGGCAAAACTTACTAGTTTTATTAATCATCGGTTAACCGGTGGTAATGGACCAATCAACTGGTTGTTGCAAATTCCTGGGTATCAATTTCCCAGGTGATTATTGGTTTAGCTTTGATGATCGGGTTCCTTTGGTTCAGGTGAGTTGCAAAAGGTTACAAATGTAATATCAGGTTTAACCAAACATTCAAACACAATGAATATCATTCTATAAGCATACCATGAGGATATGGGATCAAACCAAAACTAATAGTGATCATTTTCTCAAATTTTTATTCTCTAGATTCTTGTTTAACCAAACAACTTATTTATTCAGATATAAATCAACATACAATCATTTCAAATATCCATTACTAGATATAATTGTGTGAGATAGAAATCTCACCTTGAATCAAAAAGATGAAGAGATGAACTGAATTTGGATTAAGCAAAAACTGAAAGCTGCTGACTTCCTTCTTCTACTTCAAAATTCTTACTTTGATTTTCCAAACCCCAAAACACTACAAACAGCCCCTATTTCAAATTTCAAAGATTAATTACTAACTTAAAACCCTAACTTGATTGTATAAGAAGATAAATAAGATTGTAAGAAGCTTATGCCTTATTTCTTATAGTTTGTACAATTTCCTTTGTTATTCAAAAATTAAAACTAGCGCTCAAAATTACGTTTGCTTGCCCCATTCATTTTCGTAGCTTTTTAGAGAAGATACACAAATGAATAAGCAGCAGCTGGATTAAAAAATGGCTAAGGAATTTAGGTATTTGGTTTAGGAATTGGCTAATGGTCTTGAATTACTGAAGCCGTAATTCAATAAGAAGTGTTAATTAATTCCTTAGTTTACTAACTCTTTTAATCTAAATGTTTAGCTAACTAAGCTTTTCAATAAAAGAATCCTAAACAAAATAAAAATAAATTTATTTATTACACTTTGCAAAAAAATTAATCAACTCAAATTTTAAATAAGAAGTCCAAATTTTAATTATTCAAATTTCTAATGTATATTTTATTTCATATTTTAAATTTTGACTTTTATTGTTACTATAAAATATCTAAATTTGAAATAGACTTTCCTTTTTATTATTAATAAATACAAATCACTTATCCAAATAAAAATTTAATTTCTTAATTAAATTCTTAAATTCGCAATTTGATTTATTAATCATTTATTAATTACATAATTCTTAACAGGGTTGTTATATTTGCTTTCAAAAGCAAGTATGGTCTAAAATTATAACTTTTTTAGTTCATTATATAACTTATACTTACATAGCATATATAGCACAATATATATAATCCAATGGTGAGTAAAATCACCCTATAACCTAGCTAACATAAGCATAAACCACTACAAATAGAAGAACCTTCCATCCATTACCAAGCATCCAAAAGATCCAACCTTTGCCTTACGTTTGCACTTGGCCACCTCCCCTGTCTTTAGCGCTCACGGCCTAAAAGTGTCTAGGGATATGTGCTCTATTCATACATTCTTTGAGTTGCAATTCCATGTTTCTATGTTGTTCTAAGGCCTTTTCTAAAGTTGGAAGAAGGTTGGAGTAGATTTAATATGTTTTCTAGAAAGTTAAAGAGAGGAAGAAGAGGCATGAAGACTCACTTTAGTTCATTATTTTATAAAGTGATTTTGTGATGTAATGAAGGCTGTTAAGAAGACTTTCCTAAGAGGTCACCACTCCTTTACCACCTCCGATTTCTAGTCAAAAAGGAGCATCCCCCTATGTGCCAACTTTCCATCTGATCCCTTCTTTACTTAGCCCTTAAGGCTTCCAAAAATACCCCTCTCTCCATGACATCATGCATGACATCACTAAGGGGATTAGTTAGCCATAGACCATGAAAACTTTTTTAGTTGATAATTAATTGCATAATAATGTAATAGGCAAGCCTAAAAGGTTCCAACAACTTATATAGAGAAAAATGCCATTTATCGATAAAACCATTTTCAATGATATTACCGATTTTTCTTTAAACTGTTTTTTTGTAAACATATTTCAGAAACAAGTTTATCGTTATTAATTATTAATAAAATGGGGTTAATAAAATTATAAAATCAATTTTATAACATTGGATCCAAGATTCAAACATTCAAAAAATTCAGATATTAAATATGAAGTGTTCGAAATTCTGGATCGTTATAAAACTCATAGTGTGAATTCGAGTCGAGAATCAAAGGGTTCTAGGAGTATTTCAAATCAAGATGTTGCTGGTAGATTAGATCTTTAAGGTATATAATCTTTATCTCAATTTTAATATGTGCCCTTAACCTAAACCTTATATTTATATATTATCAATAATATAAATAAACAATTTCATTTAACTATTGGTATTTAAATTTAATTTATTTCTTAAATTACAAATATATATATATATATATATATATATACATGTGTGTTTATTAATACGTGCATATGTAGATACATGTATATGCAATATTATTTGGTAATATTTAATATATATTAGTTTTTATATATTTACTAATAATTTTAAAGCATTTAATAACCATTTTTACCAATAAACATATAATTATGTATATTGTTTTAAATTTTTGGCTATTCGAAAAAATTAGTTTTTAACCCACGATTATGTTCCTAAAGAATTGGCCGAAAACATTTTTAATAATAATGTTTATTTTAATATGGAATTCTTTAATATTTTATTTATTTGCTTATATTTATATATAATTTTATTAAACTAAAATAGGATATATATATATATATATATGTTATATAAAGTTTGAATTTAACTCATGATTTTATTTCAAATTAATTTTATGTTATTTTAGGAATAGATCTAAATTTGAAATTTGAATTTGAGATATTTTTGACAATATCAAATTTTACTTTGAAATTCAAATTTTAAATATATATTTTATATATACATATGTACATAAATATGCATGTGTATGTGTGTGTGTTTTACTTAGTCAACCAAATTATATATTGAACTTAATATATAATTATTTTTTAAATTATATACATATATGTATAATTAAAGAAATGGCAATATATATACAATATATATATATCATCCAAATTATATATATACTGTACTATAAATATCTGTATACAAATAATATACGCATATTATAATATATTAAACATAAACATATACTTAGGCATTTATATTCCTCATATCCATATAAAATTATCATATGCCTATGTAAATATAACATATATATGTATATAGAATAGATATTAATCCCAATATATATCGGTGCATGTTTCTATACATATATGTACATACACACACATGTTATTATATTACTATGCCATCTTATTTCTATATGAGTATATGTGATATGTTCGTAATGAAAACCAAACATATTTAATTAATAAGATTAGTTAAATAAATAAGAAACCTCTACATATAAAATATGACTTTGATAAATAGATTGTTTCTATTTTTTAACAATAGACTACATAGTCCCACTAAGATCTAATTAAGGACGTTTTCTTTTAGAAATTTATCCATTTCAACCACTACCAAATAAACTAGTTTCAATAATAACTACATTTTATTAATGTAGTTAAAACATATACTGATATAACATAGTTCTAACCACATCTTCGTGATATGGTTAAAAACTACACTAAAATGTAATTAAAATTGCAGTATTCCAAAATTAAGCACTCCTTCAATTAATTGAAATTTAAATGTTAAAATGGAACTTCTTTTATGAAATGTAGTTAAATCCACAATGGAAAACAATGTGATTTCAGAGTTGATTTTTACATATCAACATAACATTGAAAACATACAAATTTATTGATCTAATTACAAAAAAAATTCTTAAATTTGACTAATCTATAAAAGATATTGCATTTTAAATTGAATACAATGATTTAGCAGGTGCTAATATAGGTAGCATGTGATGTTAAAGGATTATAGATTTAATTTATATGATTATTTTGGTTGTAAGAGACCACTCTACACTTCAATCAAAAGCTGGTGTTTTAAGGCATTCTAATTTTTTTCCCCATACTCATTATTCTTCATATTCAGAACTTAATCATATAATAACATAAATGTAATATTACTTTTTCGGAGAATACTGTTAAAACTGATGTACGTTTAACTCAAAGCATGTATTTATTGGTTCTAACAATATTATAGACCAATCAAACTGCTAAGATAAATAGTATTTATAAAACTTCAAAGTGGAGTTTAAGCAATTACAACTAAATATGGATCCTAAATTGGGTTGTGAAGCCCCGTTACCAGCTCTATAGGTTATTTACACTATAGTTAATGGTCAATGTGCATGGATAATATGCATTCTTCATTTGATTTATGTTGACAATGTTCTATACGATACAAAAAATTGATCAAGTTTAACATATTCCATATTTATGTTTTTATATAAGGTCGAACATTTATTAGGCATACTATGAATGATGTAATTTGTTCTCTATATATATATATGATGCTACTAAATATTCTTATTATTTATATCTTAAAAATATAATAAATGTTGGTCAAAATTTTTTTGAACAATGAAATGAGCACGTAAGAGCATCTACAACAAAGCATCTAAAAATAGGAGCAGTATTGAAAACAGCTTGAGAAACCCCTATTCCACTCGCAGTAAGTGAGGGAATTTATTATTGTTATTATTGTTCAATAACCTATAAATGGTTTTCAGAAAATCGTTTATAGGTTATTAGGTTTTAAACCCTTTAGTGTTTTATCCCGTAAGTGAGAAAGATGTTTATAGGAAAAAGAAGAGGAAGAGTATTTAGAAAAAGATATTTCTTGTTTGTCTGGAGAGTTTCTGGAGCACGTTTTTGCCAAAGATGTATCATTTTGAGAGCACAACAATAAAGGTATCAAGATGAAGAAGGAAATTCTGGGAGTAGAAGAATTGCAACAACATTGTTTTGTATTACTAATTTACAACTTTCTTATTTCAATTTATGCGCTTGATTGTGAGTTTGTAGATTTGTTTTGATTTATTGAATGATTAAGTGCTAGAGGTGCCCAAGCATGTGAGGATTGCAATGCTCTAAATTATTACCAATAACAATTTTACGTTAGCACATGATTGATATGATGGTATACAACTGATTTTTTAAATGAAACTCCATATTTAGTTAAGAGGAGGCCATTTTAAAAAAATAAGTTTTCTACTATGAGGGGTATAAATAAAAATATCCCTCTCACATAATTTTATAATGAACCGATTAATATATCCCTTTATTTTTTTACCCTGATTTCTTTTAACTTGCTATGACTATTTCTCTTCTATCATTTGTAACTATTCAATCACCAATCATCTACGGAAAAACTATCTGCAAATGAAATCCCAAATTAGCAAGAAACAAGATTAATTTCCACCCGAGAAAGCAATCAACAAAATCCAGAGGTAATTTTTTTTTTGAAATTATACATGTTGAATGCAAATTTTTTGGAAAAATAATGTTAATCGACAAGGAATTTCGAATTCTATTCGAAACCCACTTCACCCATATTTTCAATAAAATTCAACGAGGGATTTATGTTTTATAAATTGATGTTTGAAAAGGGTCTGTCGAAGTTACTAATTTAATATGGCGTACCCCTTCCAATGTTTATAATTTTGTAAATTTAAATTTAAATTTAATTGAATTCTATATTTTTCTTAGATACTCGACAATGAATGTGAGAAAGAACGAAATGAAGAATGTCAATGAATTCAAAAACGATAATGCTAATAACAATCAAAATATGGAATTCAACTTGTCTCCTTTGGCCTACCCAGATTTAACTTCTTATTTGACTACCGATGCAATATGCTTAATGCTCACAATTTTATCTGCGTAGTTGATGTGTTATGATGTGTTTTTTCGATATATGTTGTTGGCCTTTGACTCAAAGGAAAAAGTTCAAGAGTGGTGCATTGATCGTAGGCTCTGTGTAAATTATATTGTTGTGACAAAAAGAATTAGAATGAAAATTTTACAAGCTTATGGAAAAGGATCATGGATGGTTGTTGTATGCATAAGAAGCGAGACTATGTTGATCATAGAATGAAGAGTTATATTCCAAAAATGTAGGCGAAAGGAAAGTAGAAAATATGGTTGTCTACTCGACTTAAGTGCGCGTTATAAAAACGATGGGGATTAGAGACTGAATGTAAAGAATGGAAGCCATAATCACATGCTTCCTAATGTACTAACTGGACATCCTTATGTGGAGAGACTTAAAGATCACGAAGTAACGACCGTTGAAACGACGACTAATAGTGGAGATGGCCTTGGAATATTTTAATCCCTATTAAAGTTGATAACCCAGAGAACTAGTCAACCATAAGAAATTTTACAATGCAAAAGTCAAACTGAAACTATATAACATGAAAGGTAGATCGGTTATGCAAAAATTTATGAAATTGGCTACTAGTCATCATTATTCCGTGCAATATAGACTTGACGATGCAAACACTCAAGTTTTTGAACTATTCTTAGCCATCCAATATATGTTGTTCTTGCGTAGTGTTTTCATCAAATATTGTTCTTGTATTACATGTTCAAGACAAATCATTATAAGCTACCATGTTTTCATATGGCATCGCAAACATCACGAGGCCATCATTTATCGTTGCACTATCTTTTATAAGTCGGGAGACTATGGAATCATCTCTATTGGCTTTTGAATGTTTAAGACAATTGTATAGATAGAAAGAAATTCTAGGTGTTATTATAAAAGACACTAAAATTGCTTATATAGATGCAGTAGCAACTGTATTTCCAATGGCATACCATATTATTTGTGTGTAGCACATTTCAAAGAGTGTTCAAACAAATTAGAATCCTTATTTTATTAAAAAGAAATAAGTTTTGATTGATGATAAAGAGGTGGTGTTGGAGGATGAGGAAGGGAAAAATGAATACAATTTTTTTAAGATAATTATATTAATGTAATTAATTTTTATCAAAAGAAGAGTATCATCGAGACTTAAACTCGTTTCATGAGGTCTGGATTACGAAACAAAAAAAAACCAGCCATGTATGTGTTGAAAATTTGGTCGAAAAAATACAAGGAAATGTTCATTCTGGAATGGACCAACAAAATAAAACACTATGATAATGTGTCAACTAGCACAGTTGAAAGTGCACACCATTGTTTGAAAATCTACTTTGGCTTAACTACCGATAGCTTTATACAATGTTGGACGAATGCATATCTTTGTGCAGAGAATGAATTTGTTGGAATAGAACATTCTTTCGAGACATGTACTTCGAGGATAATGCATTGTTGTTAAAATGAACCAATGTTTAAAGAAATTTTTGCATTTATCTCTCACAAAGCTTTAGATTTACTGTAAGTGAGTTAGGTAGTATTTCAAGCATAAAATTAAGTATTTAGACTTGTGAATGTGTTTTATGGCAAGTAAATGGACTGCCATGTGCACATATGCTTGTATACTTTAGACATTCACATGATTTGATTCCTCTTTGTGCTATAGACTCGTTTTAAAAGCAATTATCTTGCACTACTCTTATATTGCATCATGCAACTCTTGGTTTCCTTGACTTATCCAAAATTCAAGCTCTAGAAAGTAGGTATAATGAAGCTCTTGATAATGTGAGAGTTATAATGCAAGGGATTTGAAAGCAATAGGGTAGACCATCAAAAAAAGATTAGTTGACTAAAAGGGACCCTTCTTACTTTGAAAAGGTCAAAGCGACATTGTCTTATGGCCCAAATCTCACTCTAATTCTTTCGTATCTAACAAGAAATGGGAAGAATAGAGTATATACCTATAACCAAGTTGATGAAGCTTATTTATTACAAATGTCCAAATGTAAGAGACCCTATATAATTGGTTTAGAAGACATGCCTAGTGATGTGATTGTGGTTATTGGGTTGTGGTAATTGTAATAACCTGTAATTTGGCATTAGCTATTTAATTATTTAGTTAATTAATTAGGCTCCAAAAATGGAACTTATATAAACAATGGAATTTGACCATTAATCTTGCACCATTGTATTCGTTGCGAAATTTTGAGCTATTTTCGTATTTAGAGTTTTGCGATCGGAGTCAAAACGAAAGAATCTGTTAGTTTTGCTCGATGATGATTTGAGAATCTGTTATCCAAGGAGTATCATTAATTCCAATGTTGTAGTCATAGTCAGTATTCTCATCCTATTATTGTTTTTTCTGTGAGTTTAGATCTATCAATCTTTGATAATGCTCATACTTATTTGCAAGTATCAAATCAAACGATATGTGCTTTGATGGACTTGGGTTTTTATTTTATCAAAATTTAGGCTCATTAAGGAATGAGTTGTTACATTTGGTATCGGGCCTAGGTTTGTTGATCAGAGGGATTAGGATAAACTAAGAGAACATATTCATACTTTCCTATGTAGTATTATTGTATTTTTACATTAGATCCTAAGGTTCCAAACATAGAAGTAATCATAGTTCCACTATGAATGAATGGGCAAAGCAACTATGGATTGGAAATAGCATAGAGTTAAGATTTTCACGCCGACTCCGAAGTATCCCACTTAGTGCTGGCGATACCTAAGGCACTGTTGATAAAGAACATAAGTATGACATATGGGTGAATCCCAGAGACTATAGGCACTTGACTTGATGGTTGAGATCTAGTCAACTTGTGATTTTGGATTTTGATGATGAGTTCTAGTCGGAGACAAACATTTATTCCAGATGGGTAGGAAATTAGAGTTTATATATCTCAATGTTCAAAGGCAATTTTTTACTAGGGTGCATTCAACGTTTGCCTCTTTGATAGCAAACTGGATTTTTATTTGAATAATTAATTTCAATTCATTGGTCTAAAACATACGGGATAATTTATATAAAATATTTTTTGAAATGCCTTAGATTTTGAAAAATGGGTTTTCAAGGGATTTCTTTTCCTAAGGATTTCTTTTGGAAATTTTACTTTAGGAAAGTTTTGAAATTTTAATTTTCAAAGAAATGCGTATACTGCAACGTTGGTCGTGTTAAGAAATTATTAATTTATAGAATATTAATTCTTTAAATTCTTAAATATTTATATGTATATATTAGTAAAGGCTTCATTTTTATTTTCGGCAAGGAAATAATTTTCCAATTTGAGAAATTTGTGTTTTCTAAATGGGCATTTAAAAACCCTAAAACATTTATGTTAGTACCTTAGGGATTAGTTTTGATGATAACAATTATAGGAAATTATATAAAATATAGATACTAATTGTTTATCAAGATATGTAAAGTATATAGTGCAGGGATATTATATAGGCGTTGATTAAGAAGACTATATAATATCAAGAGTAGATTCAAGAAGCTGATATAAAGTTTCAAGTGTTCAAGAATAAAGACTCGTGTGTATTGAAGAGTTCAAGATTTCGAGATATTCCAAATAAGTCATAGAGTCATAGAATTTATGTTAAGTCCTTGATGGCACTTTCCTGATCTCTCTCCTCTTCTTTAATTTTGCTACAAATTGCTTTTCAAATATTCTGTTTTAAAAATAATATTTTCAAAATATTTCACAAAATTATTTTCAATCTCTTACTTATAAAAATATCATTTTAGTGTTTTAAGCTTATATATATTGAATTTTTTTATATTTTAATAAGTCATAATTATATTGATTTTTATATATATTATTGAATATTCTTATTAACTCTTTCAAAAATATATTTGTAAAGTTTTTTAAGTTATACTTTGATTAAAATGTGTACAAACTATATTTTAATTATTCTATAAAGTATCAAACTATTTTACAAAGCAATGGATTTTCAAAATAATATTTTTAAAGTGTTTTTCAAAATACAAAGGAATATGTCGACATAATGGCCGTAAAATTCAATATTAACTTTTCAATGGAAGATTCTTTTCATCATATCTCTTTGCGAATGGATATGACCATTGTCTTCGTTTATATACCAGACTTTCAAACAAATTTTTATCGACTACTTTATTATTTTTCTCTCCCTTTTCACTCTCTTGATTTCTAAATCAGTTTCTATCAAAACTCTACCAAAATTCAACTAGAATAAAATTCAATCATTACTAGTTTGATTTTTTCATATGCTCTTTGATTTCTCTCATCTCTCTCAAGACCAAGGTATTGTTCAAGAGTTATAGGATCGATCATATTCAAGATCAAAGATCTGAGTCTATAAATTCGATCAAATCACAGTCTTATACTCTTTGGTGTGATTGGTATCCCCAAAACCAAGTAGTTGTGGTTGTACCCTGTAAAATCAATTGAGTACGCTTAATAGCCCGTAAATCTAATGGGTGTGCTTATCGCCTGAAAATCAAGTGACTTTACCTGGAGGTAAGCATTTTGGAGGGTGTCTCATAGCCTTGAAATCGAGATTTTACTTTCATTTACGAAAATAAATCCGTACAAGGAATTATGCGAGATTGGATGTAGGATAAATTCGAACAGGCATAAAATCCTGGTATGTTCTTTCCATTTTACTTTCGCTACATTCACTTTTATATGCTCTTTGATTCTATGACTGTTAATTACATCATTCAAAGTAGATTCTTAAATAATTTGAATAAATTCATATAATCAGTTAACACTAATCACCCCCTCCTCTAGTGTTAATTTAGCCTTAAAATCCCTATTCCGCTAACTCATCATTTATATATATGTATAAAGTTTCATCTTTAAGGGAAGATTTGGTATGAAAGAGTTTATATAATTTAGAAACAAGTATAAAGGAGCATATATTTAGCTAAGTGATTTTCAGTTTTTAGAATCGAGGTTTTAAAATCTTCACTCTTTAAGTTATAAATAAAATAGGAACGACATTTAATTTTATTGGAGTATGTAGTTTGAAGTGTTGTTATACCATCAGCTATTGGAAGAAATATTTTCGTGCGACATAGGCAAGAAATAGCAGTTGGAAATTTTTTGGGTTTTTGGAATTGTTGTTGGTTATAATGGTTTTGTCGGGACCATTATGGATTACTGAGCATGGTTCGGACTAATCAGTAGGCTTTAACACCATCGTGATGAGTATAGAAATTTTTCTAATCATGTCAAATCGAAGAAGACTACGCAAAATTATTATCATTATTTAATATGGTCCTCATTGGATCTAATTCAATTAACGCCTAAAGCCCATCTAGCGGTTGATCACTTAGAAGTCAACCTCGAATGGTCTACCAGTTAATGAGTTTTGGCACAACTTGAACCCAAAACGGGACTATAAAATTCGCATTCAAATCTCCCTAAGTTGCCTTCTCTTAATCCTCCTTTATCAACAAGCTGAACCCAATCTCCATTCTCCTCCTCCAAGTATCAACCTCTCTTTCGCCCCCCCCCCCCCCCTAGGTGATGCTATTTTTCCCTAGAGCAGCAGTCCCACCTCCCCCTCACGTTGGATTTTGCACATTAGATCTTACCCCATCATCACTTCGCATCTAAACATTATTCCCTCCCTTCGACCATTTCTTAGCCCAAGACACCTTCCTGCACTGTTGGTTTTTCCTTGCACCATTATGTTCTCAACCCTCAAGGCCTCCACTTGGCTGAACCAGAATGCGAAGGAAGTTTCACTGCTTTTGGGCTAGGTAGTTATTCATCGCGGTAGAATTTACACTGATCCTCTGCTTTGAGCCTTTGAGTAGGAATGTTACACATACAATATTTACCTTTTCGATGTCCAGCTAGTGTAGAATTTCGATGGAGGAAACACTTTGATTCATTCAGAGGTGAAGGTTGATTGAGCTGATTAATGATGATCTCGGTGAGATTTTGGAGGCCTTCGCGAAGGACGTGGACTTGGATGATTTTGAGGTGACCGACTCAAAGATTTTGCAGTAGATCTTTTCTCAGGATGTCAGTAAAGATGGATAATCCACGTCTGGCTGTCCATTAATTTATGCACATCATTTAAAATGATGTCATCTCTAACGTGGGAAGTTACAATCTAATTTATCCCATGGTGCGGAAGACTACATATGCTTGTGTTGGTGGCATCGTCGTTAATTGGACCCGCACCCTTATGATGGAAATTTTTGATCAAGTATTAGCACTCCATACAGCCACTTTCCGTATTTTCACCTATTCACTCTCGGCTTTAGGTAATATGGGTGAACCACCATGGAAAGGCAAATTAGTAGAATGTTCCTTCCACCACCATTAAATCCTTCCTTAGGAAGATGGCAATTTCGAAGCCGTCGGCAACACCAGCATTGCTCGCGGCATAAGGTTAGATGCATAGCCTCCATGCTATGATCATTCAAGGGTCGCAGCACTAGATGGAGCTCCATCCGTGGGTCTTAGTCCGTAGGTATTATTTTAGGATTTATGGTGTTGTTGGCTTTTCCCTTCCAGCATTTGTTCTTTTTGTAGGGTGTTTGGCTATAACAGTTAGTTGTCACTTATAAAAAGCTTGCACGATATTATGAGTTCCTATTTATTTACTAATGTTATTATTTCTGGACATGCAAATCACTTTCATATGTGCATAGTGAAGAAGCAATATAAATATTGAAATCTCATAAAAGACACTTGACTAACAGCAAATGCAATATAAGACTAGATATTTAGAATAGCCGGAAAATTTTAGCGAAGGATATGGTAAAGTTATTTTAGTATCGTGGGTCGTTGCTCATGTTCCTTAAAAGATAAATTTTCGAGTAATAGATGTGACGAAGTTTTTAATAAAATATCAAATTTTATGAGTAAAGTTTGCTTGTATAATTTTAGATTTTGGTTTATGCGTCTAACACATAACCGACTTCCGATTATGCAGAATTGTACCTCGATTTATTAAAATATTTCAGGTAAGAATATTTGTAAAAGTTTCCTCCTGATTATAAAAGTTTCTCCTTTGAAAAAAAGTTTTAGGATTTAGTTATTTTTGGTTTTAAATTATTTTTAGAATTTTTGTCCATAAACCTAATTTTAAGGGATAGTGTGTATCTAAATATTTTAGAGTTTTATTTTTCAAATGACGTACAAATTTGAAAAGCGAGAAAGATTTGTGTGAAATGTTTGATTTTGAAGGCCACATATTAAGCATTGGGAAGATAAATAGAGTTAGAATTTGCAGATTCAGTGATGCATTAGGATTGACAATGCGATAAATGCAAGAGGTAACAAAGGAAAAGCTGTTATAGCATTCATATTTCTATTTCCATACCTTTTTGATGATGCATTCGAGTCTATTTTTAAACTTAGTTCCATTTTATAGCTTGTAATAAGCCTCCTAATGTGGTTTGTGCATGGAAAATTTGGAGTAAATTTTGAGTAGGGGGAAAACCACAGTACTCTGGGAATGAATAATTTTTAATGTGGTAAGAATGATAAATTCTTAACCTAAATTCCTTTTTTCGGATGCTTTAGATTATTGGATGGTTGGAAGTGAATGCAAAATTGGTTGCTTCATACTTCTATTTGTAGCAGTATGGGAGTCTTGGCAGAAAAGATTTTCCAAAAGCTGCATACATATAGAACTGCTAGTGTGCATGTGTGTGTATTTGTATATATACGTTTTTGGAATCATTATTTTCAAAATTATTTTCAAAAAAATGCATTCATATAAGAGGATCCATTTTAGAATCATTCTGCATAAATATTTTATGTGCGATACTACAACAATACACTATGCAGTTGTGCATGTTTAGTTGCAAAAATGGTTGTACACTCATTGGTTGTATAGTTTAGGATAATTAGGAACCAAAACCATGACTTAGTCATTAGTGAAATTTCGGGGACAGAATCCTTTTAAGGGGGAAAATGTAACACCATGACGCTATTATTTAATTAGTCAGTTAATTAGTTAGTAGGGGTGAACAATATCTGGTAAGTTCATTTTGGTATGTTTGGTTCAGTTATGAAATTGTATCAGTTTAAATTCGGTTTGTAGAATAATTTTATTTTGGTTATCGGTTTAACCGAATTAACCAAACTTTTACTATATTATCCAAATTTATGGCAATGTAGTACTCTTAATAATTTTTTAGTAATAAAAGCCAAACTTTATCTATTAAAAATATGTTAATTTTTCTTAAAATGTAAAAAAGTACTCAAAGTAGTTTCTCTAAACATAAAGTTATGTTTTCCTTTAAGCAACTCGATTATTTGAGTAATAACCTATGGTAATTTATCTTACTACTTTTAGATTCAATTATATATCAGTTGCTGGCCGAATTATCGAAATTAATTTGGTTCGGTTCGGTTCTGATCTTATTCTGTTTTAGTTCAGTTTGACATTTTTTACCTTAAAACCAACCGAACTGACCTAGCGCTCACCCCTATTACTTAGACTCCAAAAATGGAATTTGTGCAAATGATGGAATTTGACCATGAAATTTGTACCATTACATTCGTGATGAAATTCTTAACAACTTTATATTTGGAGTTTTGCGATTGGAGTCCAAAAAAAGAAGTTATGGACAAAACGAATTCAAAACTGAAATAATTCGACTAAAATTAATTAACGTTTTATATTAATTAACCCAAACCCAAAGGTTGACCTACCACTCTGAGCGATCCACCCTTATGTATGGGTGATCTACCGCTCCTTATGTGGTAGTTAGGGTTAGCCTAGGCCCAACAATCCAGATTTACCATATTTCGATCCGATGGTTGAAGTTAATTCTTGCACCTATAAATTCGGGCTTAACTCTCCCTTCTCTTCTCGTATTTTTTCTGAATAGAGCAAAGAAGCTCTGCCATTTATTCTTCTTCGCTTTCTTTCTAAGTTATAAAATAAGCTATTTATATCTATATGCATACAAATTGGAGAAGAATAGAAATATAATGAAAAGTAGAAGAGAAGAGAATCAACTATACACGTATTTGAGGTTATGTGTGTGTGTGTATATATATATTTGTATCTATTTTATCTCCCAATCCCAAATTTCTTCTCATATATATAATTCTAATATATGTATATGCCCTTTTTATACATATTTCTTGGGTTAAAAAGTATTTGAAGATGAATTTAAGGTTTTACTTCAGATTTGGAGTTTTGGATCGCTTTTAAAAAGCGAGTGGGAAATTATATGCATTATTATCATTTAAATCTATTCCATTATCATACATTTGAATTTTATGCTTGAGTCAGATTTATTTTGAATTATAGGCTTAAATTAATGTAGAAAACTATTTCCTACATATTTTTGTTTTAGAACTAATTTGAAATATGTTTACACTTAGATCCGAAAATCGGTCCCAAAGGTTTTACAATTTAAACGTCGTATATTTTTATTCCCGATCTATAATTGAGTGTAAAATAGGATTTTTGGATTATTGCCCACTTTGTATGTTGTAGATTTTTTATAGTTTAATTTGTGTAAAGAACATCCATTTGATTTTAAAAAATTTGTTTACTTTTCTGCTTTTCATTCAAAAGGCGACGTTTGATTTAACAAGGAATCTCAAATTATCCATTCCTTATGATTTCAAATGGAGTTAATCTTTCCTTTTTATATTAAACTAATTTATGTGAATCATAGCAGAAAAGCTTCCTAAGTAATCTAATTCCAGTAAATTAAATATAAAAAGAAATTCTAGTTAAATAGTCATGACTAGAATATATTTGGATAAGAATAGATAATTTATTTATGTATTTTATACGTATTTATTGCATTAATAAATAAAAAAAGCATTTACTCATGTGTTAGTTATGCATAACATTTGTTAGTCATTATTATATTTGGGGAAGCAAATATGTAGAATTAGGAAATGTAGCGATTCCTATTAATGGGCAATAAATTAGGAATTGCTAATAACTAATAGGAATTTAAAGATTGTAACCCAATTAATGGGTAATGAATGAGAAATAATTGATATGATTAGATAAGAGGTTAAAATTGGTTCGTATAGGAACTAAAGACTGTAACTCCAATTAATGAGCAATTAGTGAAAGTGAATTTGGAAGTTACAATTAATAGGCACAAATGGATAAAAAAAGGACTGATAAAAATGTTACAATTAATAGGGACAAATGGATAAAAAGGAACTGATAAAAATGGAATGGATATAAAAATGTTACTAATTTGAAATTGGTAATCATACTTAAATGTCTTAGGAAATGCCTGTTAGAAGTTTATGGAGAAATTGTCATTTACGAACATTAAAAAGAGGATTTATGGGTAGATAAATATATAAGTTAAATCTTATTGCCTCAAATAAGAGGGAAATTAGTAAGCTTAGTCCAATGTCTACTTAAGATAATATAAGTAAAGACTTAGGGTGGTTGTTGGACTTGTAGGTTAGTGACGCGAGGTCAGTAGAGTCACTCGACGGATGACTGCCTTTCACGTTGAGTCTATCGATAGTCGGGTACACATACTACTAATGCGAGATATCACTAATCCTAGAATCCATGATGGCATGAGATTCTTAATTGAAAAGTATTAAATGGTTCTAATTTGGAATTAGGAGCAGTGAGGAATATCTCCATAGGGGTTCCCTTCTGATTTGAGGTATTGAGTGGTTGTAGGGTCCCCCTCTCACCTAAAAGCTAGTATTAAGTAACTTAAAGAGATTCCAAATAAATAAGGATATCGCCAAAAATGTTCACTTCAGTGTTTAGGTATTAAGTGGCTACTGCAAGGCCTGCCTCCCTGTCGAAAGAAGTAACCTAGTGACATTCCATATTTATAACTAAGAGTGATGATGGATATCTCGGGAAGGGTTCGCTTTGGGTTTGAGTTACTAAGTGTAACACTTCATATTTTTTAACAATATTTAGAACATTTAATTAACAAAATTATATGAAACAATGTGAAGATTGATAAGTGGAGATTTGATAAAACAAAGGGTAGCCGTGCCATGTTAAATGTTAATCAAAATGAAATGCCATAAACTAATGTGTTAGGAAATGAGTAAGGGCAATATGGAAAATAGGAAAGGCTTATACCCTAAATCCATAGGAATAGAAACTCATGTTCATTTTCATTTTACCAAATTAAAAACTCTTAAGGTCGACCACTATTATTGTTCTTAAGAGAAAAATAAATTTAGGATTCAAGAGAAGGAAGTTTATCAAACAACTCAACATTAAATCTCACATCTTTTAACCTCAAAGCTAAGGTGAATAATTACTACACTCCATTTTCTTATGGTTTTCTACTTTTAGATTTGATCCAAATGCCTTGAAAATTTTAAATATAGGTCAGAAATGATATGTTAGGGAAGGGTTTCATAATTTTCTGAATTTATGTAGATTTTATATTAATTTTCTAGCGAGGAAAATGATTTATTGGGTTATAAATTATTTATTGCTAAATTCGTTATTGTTTGGCTTCGAAATTTTATATGTTGGAAAACATATTAAAATTGATTTCCTGGGATTTTTCCAGATGTTTCCTAAATGATTTGATAAATATATAAAATTATTTGAGATATGGGACTTGAATGTTTTATATATTTAATTAAGGAGAAGGAGCATTTTACAAAATAAAATGATTATTTAATTCCAAAAATAATAGCAGCACTTTTCTGAAAAGTAATTGTAACCAATAAGCATTTGACAAATAAAGGCAGGTTAGTTGAAAAGTTATATCTTTTGAGTTTAAAACAAGAAAAATGCATTTTTGGCATGTTTCAGCCATTTTTAGGCATCATACCTTCCGATTCAGACCTCTCAACTAATTCAAAAGGTTATAGCTTTCGAACAAGGTCAAACCAATGCATATGGTATTAGTATCTTGGTACGTAATGAATTGGACTAGGTCGAACGGTTCTTAGTCGAAAGGTTGGTTGCAAAAGGGGTTGAAGTATGTGTGTTTTATAAGTCAATGATCGCCTGCTTCGCTTTCAATTTGGTTGCTTTCGACTAAGTAAAATATTTAAAAAGAGGTTTTCGAACCTTTCGACATAGCTGAAAGGTTGATGCCACTTTTGTTTTGTCTTGTTTTGTTTGGACCTTTCAATAAAGTCAAAAGGTTTGCTTGTTTAAAAATTAGCTGCATCTCCATGCTTTCGAAAAAGAGCTTTCAACTTAAGCGATTCACCCTTATTTTCTAAATGAAGTATAACCAAAGCTTTCGAAGCAGAGCTTTCTCCATAGTCAAAAGGTCGCTTCCAATGTAGTCGAAAGGTTTTAAAGATAGAATTTCCACTTGTTTTAAAGTAAACCCAGTAAGTTTTCGAAAAGTTTAGTTCAATGATTTGGAAAGGTTAATTCTATGATTTCGAAAGGTTTAGTTCAATGATTTTGAAAGGTTTAGTTCAATGATTTCGAAAGGTTTAAGTGGAAGGTTTTCCATGGTTTTTCTAAGGCAATGTTATATAGCAACTTTTAAAGAAGGATGTCTAGAGTTTTATTGCTTTCGAAATGTCTTCTTTTCAATGGTTTCGAAAGGTTTGGAGGATGGTTTCGAAAGGTTTAATGAACGGTTTTGAAAGATAAGTTTTGGCATATTAACCTAGATAATTAAAAGGATTTCATTAGGTTTTCGAAAGAGGTACTTTCAAAAGATTTAGAAAGGAAAACTTTCAAATGATTAAATGCTTTCATTAACTAAAGTTTAAGTAAAGAATATATACAACATGGTAACGAGATTGTGAGTAAATTATAAAGATTTTATATTTTTCCTTGTATAAGTTTGATTTAAGGGTTTTAAATCATTTTGAAAATGTTTTCAAGGAAAATTATGGGAAGGGATCCTTAAATGAAAATGAATCAGATATTAGAGTACCAGATGGGACTAGTATGGGGTCGTGCCCTATACATTAGCTAATAACCCCAGCTAATTGTTATCCAAAATTCCAGTGTGTAGGGCTTTGTCACAGGTAGACTAAAATTATGATTTCATACTAAATGGAATATATGTTTGTGTATAGATTGGTTATTTGTTAGCCCGAAAAACCATTAGGATCAGGAAGACTTGGGAGATTAATAAGTTAGGGACAGACCGTCTAGAAGCGAAGTATTTAACTGATAGTTAAGAATAGACCTTCCAGAAGTGAATTATTTAACAGATAGTTAAGGATAGATAGTCTAGAAAAAGAATATCTAGTAGATGTTAGATTAATTTTGATTATATTGTCTGGTAGGCCCAAGTCAACCAAAGGTTAAAAGTTATCCAAATAAAACTTATGTGTTTGAAAAGATAGTTCATTATTACCTGATATTTATGTAAGTTTACGTAACGAATCTTTGCAGTGTTTAATCATTTTTTATTGCATGAAAAATGTTTTGCTAAAATATGTTTAAAAAAGATGTTAGTGAGGGGAAATCTGTTCCGCTCTGCTGCGTGGTCTCACTTAACATACTAAACCGAGATGTACGATGTTATTTATACCAGGATTTATCCCTGACTCAAAGTTTATGTTTTCCTCTTAAACTCTCTGGTGCTCAAAATTAATTTGAGTAGATTGAGGGTTTAGGGACTTTTCAGGTGTTTGTAGGATGACGAATAAGGCTATTGGAGGCATGTAGGAGGCAAACAGATAGCCACTAAAGACTTGCAGTTGATGTTTTGATGTATTTCCGCTATGACTGTATTAGGTCTATTATGACCCTATGACTCTAATCATCCAAGGAGGTAACTTCATATACCGCTCTTGGCATATTTTTTAATAAGTATATTTGATCTATGCCTAGGAACATATTTGGGATTATGTATGTTGAATATGGATCATCTGTTTAAATGTAATGATGAAAATGTTGTTTTTAAATCTGTGTTTTGTTTCATGTCCAAATGCTTCTGATATTATGGACACCATTAACATATCCGTATTTAGTCGTCGGAAGCTAATAAAATAGATGACTACCGCATCTGTAGCGCTTAGATTTGGGCTTCTAGATAGGTAATGTTATAGCTTATTATCAAAACATAGTTTATGACATAATTCAACTAAAAATGGTTTCGAAAACATAATCCTTAGTGATTAGAGATAGGATCGGGGTATGGGATAGCGCTATAATAACATACTTGTACTTACTATACATAAGTATACATTATATCTCTATACCCCTATCTTTGTTAGGCTATTCATCTGCATATCACGATGCTTGAATACAGATATGGAAGGAAGAAGAGGCAAAGTTAATCTTGGAGGAGATAGCACCACCACTAATGGAAATGCCCGACCAAATGCTAGATGAGGTCCCAGTCAGGCTCAAGCTGAAATTGTTGGTGCTGGTGTTCCCCAAGTGGATATGGGAGCCATGTATCAATTCTTTGTAAACATGATGCAACTTGGAATTATTGTTGATGTTGTTGGAGGAAACGCTACTGGAGGAGCTCAGGATTCCCCGATGGTTAACCAGTATGCTAATCTAAGTAGAGATTATATCAGGCTTGGAGGGAAGCCGTTCATTGGTAATGAAGATGCGATCGAGGTTGAAAGTTCGCTGTTGTACCGTGAAAGAATTTTTGCTAACCTAGGATTGAATAAAGAGCGGAAGAGGGGGTTAGCTTCAACACAGCTTCAAGGAGCTGCTCTATTTTAGTGGAATATTGTTGTAGCTGGTGTTGACGAGGAAATTGGAATTACCCGAAATTTTATTCATTTGAAATTCAAAAATATTTAATTGATTTTAAATATTCACAAGTAAATTTTATAAGTTGAATAACTTATATTTGAGATATAATGATTTAATTGGATAATTAAATTGTTAATTTAATATTTGAAATTGTGTGATAATTGAAATTTGAATTCAATGCGAATGAAAATGAACTATAAAGTTGAATTAATTTCTATTTGAATTAGAATGATGTTAGAGAACTTTTAAAATTGAATTAAAAGTTAATTTGTAGAAATTGAATATTTAAAATTAACGTGTAAAAATAGTTATTTTTCACACAATCTCGGATTTCTGCAAAACTTGTTTCAAAGGATCCGTAATATTACATTATTGTAGGATTTCAAATTTTGTGTCAATCGGATTTACGGTTTAGTCGTGGCAAACTGAAACGTGTTGAAATTTGTTTAAGTAAATTTTAAATTCAAAACTAATTCGATTCGAAAACCTATCTTCCAAATACGATCGAATTGGCTCTCAATATATATTCTATTGTGTTCGGAATAGGGGTAAAACATTATAAACGCCAGGCGACACGCTTCATTTGAATTTCGAAAAAAATTCGGATGTATAGTGTCGCAAAATTTTATATAAAATGACCTTAATATCTTCAATTTTCACAAACTCTAAACTTAATCAAACGCAGCCTCCATTAACATTTCAATGGCCAAAATTGCCTGATTCTTCTTCCCTCTTTTTCTCTCGATCCATCCAATTTTACGAAAAACATTCAACTACAATATTGTAGAAGGCGATGAAATCTTCACATCCAACGGTGATGATCGAATATTATGCAATGATCGAGGAGGAAACGGCTTGTTCAGTCGCACATTCAAACACGAAAATCGAGGCCTTGGTGCGACCGAGTTTCGTCCATATTCAACCCGAAGGTAGAGCTTGCATAGGGCTTCGACGTGGTATGCTCCGATCATCTTCTTAGGCATGGGTGGTGGAGCGATCTATAGTCAAGGAATGGTACGAATTGGGTTTCGTTCGTGGGTTGCCTGGGTGAACGAACGAGAAGAAGAAAAGAACAAGCGGCCGAGATAAATTGAAGGTTAACAATAAAAAAAATAAAAAAAAATTGTAAATTATTATATATTAAATTTGTATAAACTTCTAAATGCCATAACTTCGTATACGAGGTCCGTTTTTGACGAAACAAGTTGTGTTGGGTCTGTATTGACGAGCACCATATTTTAGAGCTGGTTTGAAGTTGATTGGAGCTAATGTAAATTCTGGGTAAAATTAAACGCCTGTTTAATTTTATTCGGAATAAAACGCTACAACTGCTATTGGAACCAAAGTGAGTACAACTCACTCTTTCTGACCCACTGATATGTTTATACAAGTGAGAATAAATTTATTTTATGCTGATTGATGATTGTTTGGATGATAAATAGTATATTATATATATTGATTGGTATTTGGATATATTCCTACCTATTGGAGCAGATGAGCCCTATACGTTCTCGTGTATTAGCGGATGACCTTTTGTACATGCGTCTACCTTGAAGCGGACATTGTACACATATTCTAATACGTATATTTGTAGCAAGTGACAGGTTGGAGGGATCCAACTATTTTCCTCACCAGTGTTGATTTTATTTACAGATATTGATATATATGCTATTATCATGTAATATATGATGATTTGGATGTCGTGATTGATGTATTTAGTGTTGTTGCAGCATTGGGCCATATTTTAGAATTAAAAAATATCAAAGCGATCATTTCAAATTGAAAGGGTTTTTCAAGTGATTTTGAAAATATATAAAAAAATTGAATTGTTAAGTAAATGGATTTATTTTAAATAAATAATTATTATCATTTTGATGTTATTAATATTATGATTTTCTATAAAATATATCAAAATGACCATTTTTGAAATATGAAGTTAATTATTTTATAAATAGTTTAAATTGAGATTTTTGATTTATTATAAATGGTTTATGTATAAGATTTATAAAAATTAATTTTTATAAATAAAACAATTGGATAATGAAGGAGTTTTATAATTGTAAAATGAAGTTATAAATGGATCTTATAAGTAAATAAGATTTATCGATTTATGAATTGATGAAGTTATAAATGAATGAATTTGCAAATAAATGATTTATAAGTAAATTAACTTATAATCGGATTTTCGCATGTAAATGAGATACATACATACATATATACATATATATATAGATATATATGTATGTATGTTTGTATGTATACGTATATGTATATGGAATTCTTAAATAAAGACTTTTATAAATAGAAGTTATTATAAAATATATATGGAATTTATAAACATCGTTTTATAAATCCGAAATCAACCTATTTTGATAAGTTAAATATGGAAGCTTATTAAAGGAGATATATCCACTATTTTGGACAATGGATAATCCTTTAATAAATATGTAGAAGTAATGAATTTGGTAAAGGAGATATATTCATGATTTTGGACAGCGAATAATCCTTTAATAAATGTGTAGAAGTATCGAGTTTGGATAAGAGAATTATATTCACGATTTTGGACAATGAATAATATTTTAAATTAAATAAATGTTTTGAAAACCGATCTTTTATATAGAGCTAAATGATTTGAAGATGTTTAAAATGTGTTAAGTATCGAATACATATATTTCAACATTCATTGTTGAAATAGACGTTTTCGAGAAGGAAATGATGGGCTAAAACAGTGTTGTTACAGTATATGATTTTTGAAAGGATATTTTTTGTATAGTATATAGGATTTATATATTTATCTAATGTTCGACTCCCTATACTAATGATTTTTGGTTGTCGTAAAAATGTTTTATGCAACGTTCGTTGTAACAACTCGCATATTTTATGATTGTATATTTAAACGTTAATTCAAATATAGCATCGTTGGTTGGATTAAAGTCCGAAATGTGAATTTTTGTAAACAGTCGAATTAGGACTCGAGGCCACTTCCATTGAGTTCAAAATAGAGTTCACCATCTTTTTGATTATAAACATCGATATGTTTGGAGTTGATTAGGATTTTGTTATTTTCATTTGGGCTTTGGTTTTGGTTCTAGCCCACTAACCCAATAAGAGAACCCAAACCCCTTACCATATACATCCCACTCCTCTTCTCTTCATTCATTTTCATTTCTAAAATTCCTAACACTCTCAAAGGAAAACGGGGAAAGGGAAAAAAGATTAGAAATTCCTAAACCCTAGTTTTATTAGGATAATCAAATTCAAGACCATAATCAAAGAGAAGCTTAGATAAGCATCATCTTCATCTTCTCCAACTCAATTCCTCTCCAATTTTCGAAAAATTTACTATAATCTAACTTAGGAAATATTTGCTTATGAGCTTAGATTAGGGATTGTAGAGTTGAAGTTGAAGAGTGGTTGATCTTTCCTTTGTGTTTGAGCTTCTCATTCATTATTTTTAGGTTTAAAGGTGAGTTCCTGAACCCACATCTATGTTTATACCTTTGATAATTGTTAGGTATGAATTCCTAACATCTATTTCACATCCATTTGCTTTTGAATTGAATTGGTTTGGCGAAATTTCCAATTTTTGATATTTTGAAGTCAAAATCTATAGAAATCCTAATATGGATGTTTGGACATGTTGTTCGAAGTGTATTGATGAGTCTATAGAGCTAGGTTATTGCTTCGCATAAATCTCAAGCCATCGTCACTCGTAAGACCACTTCCGATATGATTTGGCCATCATTGGCCTAGGTTAAATATTGCCTTGAGCTTCAGCTCAGACGTTTGGTGGTATGCTTAGACATCTGAAGTTACGAAATGAAAATTCTAGTCTTTCAGCTCAAACGTCTGAGCTTACTACCCATACGTCTAGGCGATGAATGAAAATTCCAGTCTTTCTACTCAGATGTCTAGGATAACCGCCAGACGTCTAGAGCTGTTAAATTCGGCCAATTTTCCTATTTTGTGTGGCTTTCCATTTTATATCGATTTTTGGTTGATTTGATTAGTTGTTATCACTTATCGTCAACTTTGATGACTTCTTTTATGGATTTTTGGGAATATCCATTTGATGGATTTGATATCGATTTTTATGGTTTTGATTCACTTCGTCGAATGTGAATTTTGGTAACAGATTATTTCTACAATCATATATGTGATTTGTCATATTAAAATACAAAGGTTTAATCTTCAAACTCTCTCACACAAATGATTTCAACGTTAATTTTTAACAAAAATCTTGTTTTTAAACCATGTTTCAATCTATTAGTAAATACAAACCTTTACCTCATTCGTATGAGATATCTAATTAAACGACTTAGCAAAACAAGTGGTATGAAAAGCTTGCATTTTATTTGTCGGTTAATTCTTGGACTTGTTTGATTGATCCAGACAATTTTTGAGTGGAAATCTACAATATTTTCATAAATAATTAAGTTAAGCCAGTGGTTATGGGACATGAAGCTAAACTCTTTAATTTACTAGCTTAGTGTAATTTACACTTCTTATTGATCCATGGTGATCCTATTTTGAGTTTTAGACTAGCAATTTGCGATGTCTCATAGTCCACAAAGGGGGAGTATACCCTATTTGGAGAAGCTTCTACCCATAGTCCACAAAGGGGGACTATACCCTATTTGGAGGAGCTTCTGCTCATAGTCCACAAAGGGGGACTATAACCTGTTAGGAGGAGCTTCGGCTCATAGTCCGCAAAGGGGGAGTATACCCTATTTGGAGGAGCTTCGACTCATTTTATGGGATAGCGACCCATTTGTGATACACGTGTTGGTGAGTTTTCATGCTCCCGTTTGTGATAGGCCTCCCCCCTTTTGATGTTTTCTAGATTTTCTATTATGGATTTCTGGAATATGTGTTACCATTTATTTTGATTTTCATTGATATGTTTTGCCAATATTTGAGGTTTGGCGAATAAGTCAAAGAATATAACATTCTTTTTGGTGCTTTGATAAGATTTGAGATATTGTATGATTTTCATTATCATCATATATTTCTATTATATCTCTTATCTAATCTCATTTTATATGATATTTATAGCTAGACTGATCTGTTTATTACTTTTCTTCTTAAATAATACTCGGGTCAGACCGAGGTGCTACAGGTGCTTCCACTTGAATTCTTAGCACGGACTATCTTTTGACTTTTGGCTAACTACTTAGCTTAATAATTTTGGTTTTTGTATATTCTAGATAGAGACTACTTGATGTATACATATTCTTTTAGCTAGCACTTGAACCTATTCTTTTGTGATGTAGTGGATCTTAGATGACCACTACTTTGATGTACAGTTCTATGTGTTGTATTCATATTTTTTCGCCTTAGTGATATGAATATCTGTGATTGATTTGTGTTATACTTATTTTATATTTGTTTTCGAAGATCACATAGCCACTGTGTAGTAGCTTTGAGTTGTACTGATATGTTGGATTTCCTCTTGAATGAAATGCATGATATACTATTTGACATATCTGTACTCGCATAAAGCAATTACACAGATGGTTACTCCTCAACAGCCTTATTCCTCGTGCTAATCGACGGTATTACCCCGTAGTGTCCTTGGTTTGTGTGATTATAGAGGTGGGGCGTCACAGCTTGGTACCAGAGCCAAACTTCGGAACAATATATAATAATCTAGCAAGGATCATTGTCATAAATCTCTCTAAGGAATCGTGCCTTAGGATTTAATTCGAGTCATTGGACCCATTGTATCCCATTTCCTTTTATGATGCCTTGTTTTATCAATCAAGTTTGTTTGATATTCATTCTAAGAATAACTTTATCCTCTTCTTTCTTCCTTTCTTTCCTAAAGAAGAGAACTGATTAGAGCTGACCATCCCAGTGCCGGTCAATCCACTGCTACTCCTCAAGATGGCGTATTCATGTCTGCCCAATAGCCTTTTAGATCTTGTAAATTCTCATGCTGTTGGACCTATTTCTGGGCCTACTCATCCTAAATCCAATTTTGCACGCTTGCACAGTGATTATACCAATTTTGGTGGAAGGCCATTCAAAGGTTCCGAAAGCGTTATATATGTCCAAGCTTGACTTAGATCATGCGACTGCATCTTTTCCGACATGAGTCTTGTTGATCTACATCAAGTCCAATTGGCTTCTAGTATGCTCTAGGAAAGAGCATTAGATTGGTATGAACTTTTGGCTCCGAAATTATTGAAGGGGATCTTACTTGGGAGAAATTCTGGGAAAGGTTCGAGTTAAAGTCTGTGGCGGAAGCTGAAAAATTTACTTTGGCCTGGCGCTTTATTGACCTTGTTCAAAGTGAATCTTCTGTGACAGATTATGTCGCATCTTTTGAATCTCTCTCAAAATATGGGCTCGAGCATATTAATACCCCATTAAAGAAAAATCAAAGGTATTTACGTGTTGAATAAGAAACTCAAAAAGCCTTTACTTCTAAAACTAGAAGTTTCTTTCGATCGGCTTGTTGATATCGCTCTTCGACTTGAAGAGGCCGATAAAGAAAGTCATGCTAAAGTTGTGGGTGCCAAGAAGAACTTCAACATCAATAAGAAGAGGCATCCCTTTATTAAGTTCAAAGATCCTAATCCCCCCAAGAAAGTGAAGCAAGCAACTTTGGTAGCAAAGACTCCAATCCCTAATCATGGAGAATGCTACAATTGTGGTTCTAAGGACCACATATAAATAAGTGTCCAAGGCTTATTTCTTGCCGATATTACAAAAGTTTGGATCATTATATATCTTCATGTCCCAAACATCATAGTAAGAAGGAGGGAAAGCTAAATGATGTGCAAGTCCCTAGCGACACTCCTCTTGGGCAAGGTATTTCTCATTCTATCCATGATGGCATTATTGTGTTTCGTGACCATTCTATTAGAGTTCTTTTTGACACGGGTGCATCCCACTCTTTTGTACCAAAAGAACTTGTTGATACTTTGTCTTTAAATGTTATGGGCTTGATGACTTCATTGAGAATTGCGAATCCGGTTGGTGTATCTGCAACACTCAGATTATTTTGTAAAGACGTCGAGATTATTTTATGTTATTATGCTTTCCGAGCCGATTTGCATGTTATGCGTTACCTAGGTTTCGGAATGATTTTGGGAATGGATTGGCTTAACCGTTATGAAGCCCATATCCTATGTCCTGAGTGGACTATCCATCTTCGACATCCTCAATCTGTTAAGCAGATTTCTATTGTTCTTAAAGATTCAGATTCTAATTCGATGGAATCCATATATTCTCTAAATCCACATAATGACGATAATGATAATGAGGAAGATGTTATTCCCCTCATTTGTTCGTGAATTTCCTGATATATTTGAGCCCATTTTAGGATTACCACCTAAGCGAGCAATCGAGTTCAGAATTAATCTAATACTTAAAGCTTTACCTATCACTCGTCCTTCGTATCGTATGTCCAATAAGAAAAATGAGGAGATGCGTAAACAATTATCTGAATTGGAAGTGAAGCAATTTATTCATTCTAGTTCCTCTCCTTGGGGAGCTTCAGCTATTTTTATGAAGAAATTTGATGGTACAGTTAGGCTTTGCATTTACTACCGCAAGCTTAATGATCTCACCATCAAGAATAAATATCTTTTACCTCGGATTGATGATCTATTCGATCTACTTAGCAGTGTTAGAGTCTTTTCACGGTTAGACTTAGCAACTGGTTTTCATTAGTTTCGTGTTGCATAGGATAGCATTCCTACGACATTGCTCCGTACTCGTTATGATTCTTATGAATGACTTGGAATGTCATTCGGTTTGACAAACCCTCCAGCTCACTTCATCCATCTTATGAATCGAGTATTCTACGAATATCTTGATAAGTCCGTCCTTGTATTTATTGATTATGGGTGAAAAATAGCAATTTAAAATTTGCAAATCTTTTTAATAAGATTTTTGTAAGTATAATTAGATTTTGTTTTTAAATGAGCAAAAAATATTCTTAAAATTTTTAAGAGGCATGTTTATCATATAAAAGATGTTTTTGTGTTTTTTTGCCCATTGAGTAATTTAAGAATTTTGATCGATGCGCTTGATTAACGTTATCACTAGGAATCTCCTAAACGCTATAATAAGACAGTCAGACACAATAAATTAACTTCTAATGAGTAAAAAAAATTCTAAAAAGTTGATCGCATAGAGTTAATTATACTTTTGAATGTCTTAGCTTTTTGGGAAAGAGGATCAAGAAATAAATGATTTAGCATAAAAGTTGCTTTTCAAAAAAAAATTAAAAGAACCCTTTTCCGATGCTTCTATTCTTGTGATTCCCGAAGGGAGCCAAGACTTCACTATTTGTATCGATGCTAGTGGTATTGATTTGGGTGCCGTTCTTATGCAAAAGGGAACATGTTATCGCTTATGCTTCTAAACAACTAAAGCCTGCCAAGACTAGATATTCCACTCATGATCTAGAGCTCGTAGCCATTTTTTTTGCCCTTAGAATTTGGTGTTATTAACTTTTGGGAGAGAAATTTGTTCTCTATACCGATCATAAATCTTTGAAGTATCTGTTCTCCCAAAAAGGAACTTAATTTGGATCAACAACGTTGGCTCGAATTCTTTGCATCTTATGATCTTGATATTCTCTATACTCTTGGAAAGGGAGATCGTGTTGCCGATGCCCTTAGTTGTAAGCAACAAGTAGTTGTTTTTATGATGATATCCAAATGGAATAATCTCGAGACTTTGTCCACTTTTGAGATTCGAGATCATGAATCCGATTCATGCCCATCACTTATTGAGTTTTCTTAAAATAATACCTTCCAATCTAGTATTGGTATGGCACCTTTCAACACACTCTACGGAAGGCCATGCCGATCTCCGTCGTTTTGGCTTGAAGCCGGTGAGAAGTTGATTTTAGGTCCAGATTTTATTCATGATTCTACAGAAAAGATTGACCTTATTTGTCATAGGATGAGCGAAGCTCAAAGTAGGCAAAGATCATATGCCGATAACCAAAGAAGGAATTTGGAATTTTCTTTAGGAGATTTGATGTTTATTCGTGTTTCACCTATGAAGAGTGTTGTGTGTTTCAATCGATCGGGAAAACTAGCACCTCGATACGTTGGCCATTTCCCATCACCGAACGTATTAGTTCCGTGGCTTATCCCCTTTTATTACAGGCTCAATTTTCTGCTATGCATGATGTATTCCACGTCTCTCAACAACGGAAATTCCTTAGAGATTCTGATTCTAATCTTGAGCCTGGTGTTATTGAAGAAATTGAAGTTTCACCTTATTTAATTTATAAGAACCATCTTATTCGTATCATTGCTACGAAGGTTAGATGCCTTCGTAATAAAGATGATTCGCTTGTGAAGGTTCAATTGTAACAACCCGGAATTTTCGACCCTGAAAATTTGAAACTAATACGTTCACTATAGAAGTACCAAGCAATCGAATGCCGGAAATTCTAGATTGTTAGGGTAAAGAATAAAAGGAAGTAGAAGAAGAAACAGAAAACAACAGCACATAATCTCACAATCGCAGTGGAACAAAATATAATATCAAATAACAACATTTATACAAAGAAAAGATGTAACTGTCAATTTACATACAATACATTAGAGTACAACCACTCACAAATAAACTGGATAGTTATAACAACATGTTCCAGAATACTATCAATACAATCTCAAATACACGGCGGAATATACTCCATACATCCCTGCCATTCAGCTCGCCTCCTGAACTCCAAAACATCCTAACTTGAAAATCTGTAATACTCGATCTGACCCGAGCATTACAATAAAGTAACACCCGAGTCAGGCTGGAAACTAGCGTGAGTAAACCCATTTAAATTTGAAATACTTAAGTTACAAAATTCTTTGAAAAGCCAGGGTAACTCGTTCATCACTATAAGTTTTATCTTGCTATAACCAAACACTTACTTCACAAAACAATATCTAAGTCTCATTACTTAGTTTAAATGGCCATATTACTTAATTTATTCCATTCTAGCCTAAAATCATATCTACAAGGAATTATTGTAGTTACTAATCGAATAGGTTCCGGATATTGCTGATATCAGACCCAAATCTCTTCAAATCCATGCCTTCTTTAAGCCACGTCGTGAATGAAGATAATTCAATTTAAATTTCAAAACGTCATATTTACACAGAAATTCACCACAGATATCTTATTGACTAAATATCTCACATTTATCAATAGATCAATCTAGGCATTTCATATCATAGGATATCATGAATTAACATACCAGAGATATTAACGATAAAAAGCATTCAATTCAAATTTATCATTCATAAGCAAGATTAATTAGTCATAAAATCATCCAATTATTTAAAGAATAAATTACTTATAATCTTGCTAAATTTTACATTAATTAATTACAACTATTTATTTTATTTAAATCAAATGTTTGGAATTAATTAATTATTAATTTATAAAATCAATTAAGACCTTAAATAATTAAAGTTTAATACATTTATCTTAACCATTTACTTAATTACATTATTTGGTTATATTGGAAATCATTTAGAAATTAAAATAAATAATGGTCTAATATTATAATTATTCTAAGCTTAATTAAATTAAGTTAAAATAACTCATTTATATCCTTTAACCAAAAACGTTACCACCTAAAAGAATTTGTTAGGAAATTTATTTTTGGAAAACATGTTTATTTATTTTCAACTTTATTAAAACACTTCGGTATAGGCCCAAGCCCAAACCCTAAAAATCCTAAACCAACACTCAATCCACTCCCTCTTCCTAAAATCTGCTAATCACTCGCATATGACTTTGATCTAGACCCGATGCAAACTCCTTTCTTCCCTTATTCTACCACGAACATCACCTAGATACACGAAACCTATGCACCGTGCACACTAATCTGATCATCTCTGACCATCGCTGCGACCACCAGCAAGTCACCACATCCCCCTCAGTTGACCCAACCACGAGAATTACATTCGACTCTGCCTATCGAAATCGAGCTAGTCAAGCCACCATAAAAACCCAAACCCGATCGACGAAGTCACCTTGCGCCGCCGCCTACGACTACCTGAGAACTCGCCGATCGACCCAGAGCTTCGCCATACTCCCGTGCTTCGTTTCCCCTACCTCTGATCAACTTCGATGCGACTATTGATGACGCATCGCCCTCGGAAACATCGTCAACCTAAATAGGCTTCAAAACCCTACTACGCCAACGACAAGCCACCATGGTGATCCAAAAATTAACCTACTAATTTTCCCTCAATCCCCAGATACCCAGCTTCCTCTAGCAACGAGCACAATGCTCCTTCACCTTTGATCGCCAAGAAATCGACACGAATGCAAATTCCATTCAATTCAAAAATTCTACCTAAATACAAACTAAAAAATCTATATATTACCATCAAAATTCAATATTTTTAAGTACGAATCAGGTTATATACTCAAAACATGAAATTTGGACAATCGATTTTTATGACATGGTTGGTTACTTACTGTAAATTACCATTCTCCTGAGAGATACTCAATATCATTACTTAAAATTATTTTTAAAAATGGTATTTCATCAATGCAAACACATTCTCTAAAGAAATCATAATCTATAATGGTTTAAACAAAGAGAAATGAATTTATTTTAAGGTTTTTGGGTCTGTTGAACATAACAGACATATGCACAGACATGCATACAAATATACACAGTAATTCAACTATATTCTTGGTAAAATACATCCATGCAAATCATATTCACAACATTACTACAATTATTTGTCATGTGCATCAGTTAATAATGATGATTTAACTTAAAAAGTTTAAGGCTTACTCACAATGATGGTTGAACAAAGAAAAGCCTTTTTGAAAATCTGAAAACTTTGTTTTGATCTTTGAAACAGCAAGCTTGAATTTGAACTGCAATTGAATCTTGAATTTGATTTTTGCTTGCTTCAAATTGAAAGCTTGAGGTTGATTTAGTTTTCCTCGGATTTTAGTTTGGTTTTTCCTTTCGCCTTTTTGTTTTGGTTTTAGATTTTTTTATTAAAAAAGATGAAAGAAAGAAAGGAGTTTGATATATATATACACACATACATACATACAAAAGTGTATTAAAATGAAGAAAACCGATTATTTTGACACTTGTTCACAAAGCCTCTTTACTAGCTTATAAATGTCTAAAGTTATTGTCTTTTATATTTTCTTTTTATATAATTTATATTTATACTTTTATATTTATCCTAAGATTATTCATATTTTAAATCAATAACTAAGTATATATACTGCTATTTAAAAATGTAAAGTTTCAAATCTAAATTATTTTTAAGATATGTACTTCGAATTTCAAATCATGGTTTTATTTACAAACCATATTTATATGAATAATAGTAAAGAATAGCATATTTTTATTTGCTTTGAAATGATAAATTTTCCAAATTTTAATAATTATATTATCAATTTAATATTGCCAAAATCCTGGGTCATCACATTCCTCCCCCCTTTAAATCTTTTCATCCCCGAAAAGGAACGAAGCAAGAATTTAAATTATACTGTTAATTATCTGTTAAATTATTCTTAAACATTTTTAACTCTTAACTATTCTACTTAAAAAAAATTAAAACACTTTAAAAGTCAATATAAGATTTTCAAAATAGTTTTATAAACTTTTTGTAACGCGATTTTGAACAAGTCCATCCTTGTTCTCATAGAATTCGGTCATATGTTGATCGGGCGTAGGACTGAAAATCTATAAGTACTTAGTAGACCTGTTTCAACATCCAGTGAAAATACTTAGAAAATATTTGGGAAAATGTAGAAAACATTTTAGTGAGAATGCTCTGGAAATCATCACCCCCACCATGGTTGCAGTTAGCCCGATGATTACGTCACCATCCCAGCTAAATCTAGAAAACAGTAGGCCTCCTCTCCCCTCGATTAAACCATGAAACCGCCACAGATCGCAGCTACACCCAGGGTTACGTGCCGTTACGGCAAAAACCATATAACTATAGGCATCAGCGCCCTCGAATTTTGCTGCCAAATGAAACTTCACCACACAGACCACATAGATCGCAGATTACATCAGTCGAGTCCCAATGTAGCCTGTAGGCACTCACTGCCACATGACTTTCACTATACCTTTATAGATCACAGTTTACCGATGTTATGTCGCTCTCCCAGCGAAATCAAACGTAGACCTTAGGAAATCACTACCCCTCGACTGCCGCTATGGTGTGTAGTGGATCGCAGTTACACCGAGTTACACTGTCATCACAGCATAACCCCAGTGTCTCTGTAGGCATCAGCGCCCTACCCAACCACATTCCTCAGGAACTTCAGTTTGTCCAGACATCCTCTTAGGACCAAAATTAAAACCCCCCTTAGGGCTCAAGGTAGAACCACCCATTGATCTCCTACTAAGTTTCAACTCAAAATGCGAGCACCTTTTCCCCCACAGCTTTCTCAAAACATTTTATACTATACACATATAGTATCTTTCAAATCATACTCTCTATATGTATCACATATAAATCTCCTTTACACAAAATCGATATCCCAAAATCGATAATTCTCAAACTTGGCTTTCCAAATTCCCAAAATTGATTTTCCCAAAAATAAAAAGCCTTTCAAAATCAATGGGTTCCAAAAACCTTTTTTCCCAAAATCGTTCTCATAAAATCATTATAAATATATATATATATATATATATATATATATATATATATATATAAGTTTATTGTTTTAATTAGAACAAAATATTTTCGAAGATCACATCTTTAAGTTATAATTCCAATAAAGGATAATAAATGTGTATATATATATACACACACATGTTACATTTATGCCAAATCAAATATTCAAGTTTGATTTCCCTTATAAAGTTATTTATTACCTTACTTACTCTTCATAAAGTGAGTTCCAGTTATAGTGACATTTAACTTCCACTAAAATATACTTTTCCATTTCAAAAATCATTTTTACATTTCTTTTTCAAAATCTTCAATATCTATTTCATTCAAGCACGTACGATGTACATATATCATCCGTACGCAATGTCAAATCTGATCGCTCCCTCGATCATGCAATTTCACTTCCGAACTAGTATCGTTCACACGACTTCCTAGTGCGGACGCAGATCTGGTTTCTTGATCAGAAACTGTTATTCTCCTTGCATAGCCATAACTATGATAGAGAATTTACAGAATCAATCAAAAATCCATATCCAGGGTTCGTCGTCGAAAATCAAGTAAAAAAAACCCAACTCGGATCATTATACTATCTCAAAATTCTATGCTCGAATTTGGATCAAATTGTTGTGCGAATAAAATAATATACATACATCCTATGTATTTATCTTCATTGATTATTAACTAAATCAGTTTTCCTTTTATTCACATTCATTTTGATTTCTATTCACTAATTCGCAATTGCTTCAATTTCCATTTGGGTTATCACTTCAATCCTTATCTCAGTGTGATATCCCGGAATTTTTGGCAATATCAATTTAATAATCTGTATTAAAAATTAAATTGATTTGATAATTTTTGTAAATAAAATTTGAATTGATTTAATAATCTTCCTTTAATAAATATTTAATTGGTAGATTTTATCTTTTAAAGCTAATAAATTGGTTTCTATTTATAATATAAATATATGGTTTATATTGTAAATAGATTAGCTTTGTTTAAAATCTAATAAATAAAGCGTATTTTCTAATTCTAATATTTTTAGTAATTTGAAAATTTGTTTTTATTCAATATAAAGCTTTTCAAAGTTATTAAAAAATAAACATATGATTTTAAATTGCTAAGATAGATGTTTAAATATTTAAAATGATTTTGGCTTAAGTTTTAAATTTAAATGAATTAACAAAAAGATTTGTTTTGTTTTCTTTTTAAAATATAGCTTAATAAAATAAGTAATTTATTAATAAAGAAATAATTTCTTTTATAATTATTTTAATTTGATAATGAGTTATTTCTAAAAACAATATTAATAATGTATTGTTTTACAATTGGATTCTTAATAAAAATAGCATTGTTATTTCAAATTTAATTTGTATATATAACCTGATTTTTAAATACTAGATTTTTGAATTTGATTTGAATTTGAATATAAAGTTTTGAAATCCAAAGTATAGATTTTTAATAGTTTTGGATTTCTAAATATATGCATAAGCTTTTATTTACAAGTATAATTGGTTTATTTCTTTTGAAATTATCTATACATATGTATAAATACTAATCGACTAATCCATTAAGCTTGATCTTGTATTAATCTTTCATTAAACATTTAAATTAAATACAAATTACTTTAAAAAGACATGTGTTGTTTTCCTAAGCTTCATATAACAAGTGTTAAGTGTTAAACATTCCAATTTAACAAATGTTAAAAGTTTGTACAAGTGTCATTTTCAATTTAGTATTTTCTTTTATTTTTGTTAAATCATACTTCCATCTTATAAAAAAATGCCTCTTCTCTTCAATTTCTTTTTCCTTTTCAAAATCAAAAGTTAAGAAATTTAAAGCTTGAACTCAAAATAAATCTGTAGGAAACACTTTCATAAACCCGAAACAAATCAAGTTCAAGCCTGTACATTTTCAAAGATCAATATCAAAAGAATGTTAATCCTCTTCAAAATCATCAACCTGTATCACTTCAAAAATCAGAAATTCATCCAAATTAGTAATCAACCTCTCTTCAAACCAGAAAATCAATTCTTCAACCTGTTATTCATTTCCCATAATCAAATTATCTGCCTAAAACCTGTAGTTCACTTTTCAAATCATAATGTAAAAGAAAAACCTGTAGTTCATGATCAAAAGAAGACAAATCTGCATTTTTTCTTAAATCTGGAAATTGGCTCTGCATGCAAAGCTACAAACTAAAGCAAGCCTGGAATCAAAGCAGCATCTGTTTGCAAGCATTTCCGTTGCATATAGATTAGCAATTCAACTTTTAAAATCAAAGAAGCAAAGCATATACCAGTTTTCAAGCATTTTCAAAAATTGGTGCTCTGTCTTATGTTTTCATGTGAGTAATTTTTAAATTTTTAAATTTAAAAATTGGTTGCATGCTTGTATGCTGAAATAAATAAGTATTGCATGTGTTTATAAGTAAATGTCTGATGTGAATATTATTTGTATGCATGTTGTGTATATGTATTATATGCTCTGCTTTGTTCCCAAGCTCACATTTTCATTTAAAATCCCTTACCACTTAATTTAGTTTTTGATAGGATCTGATTTACAAACCAATGTTGTTTGATTATCATAGACTAAGGATTAAAAATTTAATTAAATTAAAATAGAGCATATTTGTCTCTGGAAGTATAAAAAAATAACAGTGCATGTCAATATATGTGAAAATTCAAACTGTATAATTTATGAATTCAGTATTATAGATTGAATACATCAACAAAATCATGATTTTTAAATCAAGAATCATAGTTTTTAGGTTTGGGGTGAAGGTGCAGTTAAGAGATAAACTGGGATGGAACTATTGGGGTTTTCTGGTGATCTACGTATCTGGAGGGGAAAGGGTTCTTCCAAATGGTAGAGGAGCGTTAGTAGATGCTAGGAAAAATAGTTGATGGTGATGAAATTCATCAAGGAGATTGCAGCAGTGAGATTCCTTTTAGAACCCTAGTTTTAGCTGTGCTTAGTGTATTGATCACCATGGCTTGCGTAGTTGATCGAATGTTTCAAATCTTCGGGTATTGGTAGCTTGGCCGTAGTCGAAGTCGGTGCCGGAGTTTCAGAATCTACGGTGGTCGGAGTTGTGAAGATGAGGTGATTTCAGGTTTTGGGTTGGTGATGTTCAGTTTGTCCCAGGTTTTGGAATTGGGGGCTCGATTTTTATTTCTGGGTGTTGGACACGATTTGATGATCGTGGTGGGTTGCAGAGTTGATTTCTGATGTGTTGCGATCATCGTTGATGACCAATGATGGCCGAAGCCACCGTGCATATGCACGGTGAAGTGATTAGTCTGGTGATGTTTTGGTTGCGTTTTGAAAGTAGAGGAGGGTGCTCGAGTTTAAATCGATTGAATCGAGTGTTGGACTCGAAGTAGTGGGGTAGTTTGCTTGGGGGAGTTTGGTTTTAGACTCGAAGCAAAATGGGGTTGGGCTCGAGTTTAAAAGATGTTACAGGATTTTACAGTAACCTGTAATGTTTGTTTTAAAACATTAAAAACTGAAGTTTTTAAATGTAAATCAAGAGTTTAAACTAAGTTTTAAATCCAAGTTTGAAATCTAAAATTCAAGTTTAGGTTTAAACCACAATTTTTTTTAAAAAAATATAGTAAAGTTTTAAACTTGAATTATTAAACTACTTTAAAATGGTTAAGTAGTTTAAATTTTTAAAAATGAAGTTTTAAAATATGAGTAAGTTTTAAACTTAAGTTTAATTCTGGAAATCAAAGATTTAAATATGTATTTCGGTTTTTGAAAGAAAGGAAGTATTAAATTTGAAAGATTTAAACAACTTTGTATGTTAAAGCGTATATTTGAATTATTTGAACTTAAAATGAATTTGGTTTAAACTCTTATAAATTTTCTTTTATAAGACAAGCATTTCTTTACCATGTAATTTACAAAGGTTTAAATTGTTTAAACTTTGTTTAAGTCAAATTATATTCATTTTAAATCTCATATTTGAAATGAAATTTTCAAGTAAATTCAAAAGTAAATTGTTTTCAAATGTTTTGTTAATGACAATTTAGTCATAATTAAGAAATGTTTTTATCTTAAAGTTAAATTAAAATTTAATGATTTGAAATTAATTAAATTAATGAGGTAATTAAGAAATAATTAGTTAATTTAATTAATTAATGATTAGGGATTAATAAATAATTGATTAAGGGTTAATCAATTTGTAATTAACGATCATTAATTAGATAAATAAAGATTATTAATTAATGATTAAAGATTTATTAATTAAGCAATTAAGTAATAATCAAGGTTAATTAATCAAGTAACTAAAGATTAATTAAGTTACAGTTAACACTTAATTAATTAAATAATTAGAGATTAATTAATGGATAATTAAAGATAAATTAATTTGTAATTAATAATGTTTACTCAAAGTTAATTACTTATGGAAGTAATTAAAGAATGGTTAATAAAGGTCATTAACTTGAGATTATTTAACAATTAATTAATGTGATCAATTTTTAATAATTAATTAGATTAATTAATTTAATGATAATCATTTGTGAATTGTTTAAGTGTAATTACTTAATGGAAGCAATTAATTAATTAATGTAATTAATTGAGTTTAATGTGATTAGTTTAAATTGATTAATTAAGTTTAATTAATTTTAAACACTGAATGATATGATAATAATAACTTAATGCAATTTGTGGAGTGTACTTACTTAGTGAAATAATTAATGGCAATTACTGAATGTAATTAATGGAAGATGATTTAAGAATGGAAGTAATTTGGATTAAATTACTTTGTAATTAATCAAGGGATTAATTAAGGATAACTTATTAGGAATAATTAACTCATTTAATGAAGTCATTAAGGTTAGTCAATTACTAAATGTGATTAATCAAGAGAGATTAATAATTGTGGTTTAATTAAGTTATTTCATAATATAAAGTAATTAATTAAAATGTAATTAGGGATCATTAATTAAAATAATTAATGATGTAATTAAGGATTAATTAATTAAGGTTAATTAATCAATGAAAAGTAATTAAAGGTAATTAATTAAGGATTAATGTAATTGATTATAGTTAATTAATTAATTGAAGTAATTAAAGGTTAATTACTGTAAGGGGTTAAGAATAATGAATTTGTGAAATAAATTAAAGGACAATTACTTAAATGTAATTAAGGATAATTAATCAAGGGTGATTAATTAAGGTGATTAATTTGAATGATTAATTAATTGATTTGTAATCGATTAAATGGTTATGTAAGCAAGATTTTTAAGGATAAAGTAATTAATTTAATTCACTTTATATTAATTAGTGATGGAAGTAATTAATTTAATTCATTTTAAATTAATTATAGATGATGTGATTAAGTAAATCATTGCTTATGTACATGTTGATTGCTTGAATGGTTTGTGATCTCAGAAATAAGATAAGTAATGCGGTGTGATATGAATGCTTTGGTTGCATTATGATGATAATATGAATTATCTGTTTGATGATAGTATGGATTATCTATTTATAATGATAATGTGGATCATCTGCTTATAATGATAATGTTGATTATTTATTGTGATTTGTGAATTATCTATCTGTGTGTATATAGATAATTGAATTGTTTTAAACTTTAAAACAATTTGGCCTTAAAAGACACGTTTTGGATTTCGATGAGACCGGGATCGGGTTTCCAGATTTGGATATCCGAAAACCACATCGATCCAAATTAATGATAGGTCATGAATCTCAAGTGAAAATGAAGATTCAGAGTGCAAGGGCTATCGTCGTCAACTCTGAGGGTGATTCCAAAATGAGTGTAACGAGATAATGCCTTCGGTTTCGTTCGAACACGGAACGAACTTGTATGGATTGGATGCTTTCAGCACATCGTCAGGTGGATGATGAGAATTCTAAGTGATATGTTTTATAAAGGTAATCGTAGCCTCAAGCCTCATCAACCGGGAATGGCTAAAACAGGGGAGGTGCAGCAAGGCTAAGTGGGTCATGCCCAAGTAGGACGAGATTTTCCCCTGTCTAAAGGTCCCTTTTATTTCGGCTGTGTGGGCAGTTTTGAGCTCCAACTGTCGGGGTTGTCTTGTTCGAGACTGTACAGTAAGGGATGGTTTCAGCCTTGTTTGTAGGGGATTGGGAGTAATCCTCGGTATGTTGATCTAGGCCACGTATTGTGACGGGCGGTACCCCAGTAGCCCTGCCATTGTATGGAATCCAAAATCCAATAAGTGCCATCGGTTTTGATTGTATTACCCACTTTTGTGGCTAATGGCTGGAATTTAATAGATGTAACAATTTCGGCTATTTTCTATTTACTTGAAAAGCCTAGACCTATTATAATATCACCGGATTTCCTATCAAATGTTTTGGTTAGCGTAAGGTAAAAACTTTTCCATGTTTATGTGTAGGAAGTCTTACGTGATACCTTTTGTTTTCAAAGGTTTTTCAAAAGTTAAGCAACCTTAACCTGTTACTCACACCAGACCCATGTCTGACCCGGAGTTTATCTTCTGTTTTCTTAAACTCTTGGGTACTCAAATTTTACGAGTAGCCAAGGGATTCAGGTTAGCTTTGACGAATTATGGAGGAGTAATGGAGCAGGAGGCTTCAGCGTGTTGATATATGGTGTTCCGCTGTGTTGGTTTTTCTGAGTAGTTTCCTTGTATTGTGTTGAGTTATATAACTAGACAGGTGTTTATAACTATCTAGTATGTGACGTATAATCTGTGTAACTCTGATGATGGTTGTAAACTATGTAATACTTATGTTATTAATATAATTTATTCGTTCCGCTGTTGAGATTCTGATGTTATTTCTTCTTTCTTCTCTTTCTTTTCTCTTTTCTATCTCTTTCTTTCTTCAAGATGATGTGATTTTCTGTGGTGAGAAAGTTGGGTCGTCTCACTCAGTAGGTATTTAATTATAAATAGTTTCTACTCCGACCAACTGAATTTAGAAAATAGCTTGAAAAGTTTAAAATAGATTAGTAGTTGTAAAATAGTTATTAGTTGTAAATAGCAGTAGAATAGTTAAGTAATTATAAAATAGTTGTAAAATAGTTAAATAGTTGTAGAATAGTTAGAAAGTTGCAAAATAGTTGTAAAATAGTGATTAGTTTGTAAAACAGATGTAAAATAGTAATTAGTTTTCAAAATAGTTGTAAAATAAGCATAAGATAGTTTGTATTTTAAAAAGAAATATTGTTTAGTAAATTTCTAGGAAAAATAGATTTAAAACAATTTATATTAAAACAATTTATTTGAAAATAGTTTCAGAGTCAAACTGGTTCAATTTCCCAATTTCCACTTCCAATCAATTTTCAATTTCCACTTCCATTTAAATTGATTCAATTTCAATTAGATTTGGATTAACTTCAATTCCTTTCCCAAATTTAAATCAATTTCTATTTGTATTTAAACTTATTCAACTTCAATCTCACTTCCAATTAATTCAATTCAATTTTCCATTTGAATTAATTTCAATTCCAATCTCAACTTTAAACCATCTTGAATTATATAAATTCGAATTAAATTTCAAATATCGATTTAATCCCTTAAAACAAATTAACGTTTACTTTTAAATTAACAACCTAAATCTTTAAACAATTTAATTCCGAGTCTAAATTTCAAAATTCCATTTTAAATTACCTTTACTTCTATATAAACTTATTTCTAGGTTATAGTTCAAACCCTTTTTAAACAATTTAATTTTCGAAATCCAATTTATTACCCAAGTTTAACTTCAAACTTTTGAAACCAAATCTTAAAAAAAATCAATTTGCAAGTTCATTTTTAACATTTAAACCTTAAGTTCTAAGTAATTCCATTTCCATAATTTCAAATTTTATTTCTAAAAATCAAAATCATTTGAATAATTTCAAATTAAAGTTTTATTTCCATTTCATTTCGGTAGCGGATACATACATACATACATACATACATATATATATATATATCATTTCAATTAATTTCTTAATTCATACGAAACAATCCAATTTACAGTTCCATAGATTATTAATAACAGAAGGATTATATCAGGTTAAGTCACAGTAAATAAATATCCAAATTATCTAAAGCATCCATCAATAGCATCCATTACCAATTTCCAAAACTCAAATCCGTTTTGAGATCACATATAACTCCCTTTTCAATTCAATCCATTTAATTTTCCTAAGTTAAATATCAATTTCATCTTGAAATTTTCAATTCAGGTTGTTCGTTCTAAACTTATTTAACTTCCCCTAAGTTAAAATCAATTCACTTAATCCACTCAGCCTTACTCAATTTGAATTCTCTATTTCACATTTTAAACTTCTTATCAATAATCTTTCTTACTTATAAGTTCAAAAATTTATTTCTCTTTGGGTTTACATCACATTTCAGGGGAAAATTCAAAATTCAACACTTAGTGTTTACCTCAAATCAACTTTAATATTATGTATATCCCACATGTATACATATTTATTTCCTTTGCACACCAAGTCATACTTTAAATTTTGAACCATTCTTGGTTTTTAATTCAAACAAATTCCTTTAAAAAATTTAAACAACTCTTGTTAAAACATGATTCCTACACTTAAAAATATTCTAAATAATATTTATTTATTATATCTTTTAACGCTTTGAATCAATTTCGAATTTTCTAGACTTAGATTTTGAAACATCACAATTTAAATCTTTTCCAATTTATAAGTCATACTTATCTAAGTCGTTACTTCCTTAAAACATTTCATTGTGCTTTATCATTGTTTATTATTATTAGAAAACAAACATCCCATTGTTAGACACAACAACCCTTTTATGATAATAACGAAGATTATCATATATGGATGCCAATTCACTATATATTATCTCATTAATTTTTAGAAAATAAAATCAGGGTAACTTAATTCAACATTCTGAAAATACTTCTACAAATTTTAGGATTTTATTTTCTGGTTTGAATCCATTTCTAGCCTATCTTATTTGTACAGTTCATATTATCCCATTCCTATTGGTTATATATATTACCACTTAAATTCTTATTATTATATTTAATTTCAATAATCAACAACCAATTACCTTAATATATTATAATAATTAGAAAATTTATTGCTTTATATATCATAATATAAGCTTATATAAAAACTACTTTTAAAACCGTTTTTAAAATCATTATATAAGAAAATAACAAGTACGCTCTCATATAATACACTCAACTCATTCTATCTGGAAACTTGTTTGATCTTTGAAATAGAAAGCTTGAATTTGAACTGCAATTGAATCTAAGATTTGATTTTTGCTTGCTTCTGATTGAGAACTTGAGGTTGATTTAGTTTTCCTCAGATTTTAGTTTGGTTTTGCCTTTTCGTTTTGGTTTTAGATTTAGATTTTTTTTTAAAGATGAAAGAAAGAAAGGAGTTTGATATATGTATACACACACACACACACACACACACACACACACACACACACACACAAAAGTGTATTAAAATGAAGAAAACCAATTATTTTAACACTTGTTCACAAAGCCTCTTTACTAGCTTACAAATGTCTAAAGCAAATATATTGTTTTTATCTTTTATATTTTCTTTTTGTATAATTTATATTTATACTTTTATATTTATCCTAAGACTGTTCATATTTTAAATAAATAACTAAGTATATATACTAGTATTTCAAAATGTAGAGTTTCAAATCTAAATTATTTTTAAGATATTTACTTTGAATCTCAAATCATAGTTTTATTTCAGACCATATTTATATGAATAACAGTAAAGAGATAGCATATTTTTATTTGTTTTGAAATGATAAATTTTCCAAATTTTAATAATTATATTGTCAAATTAATATTGCCAAAATCTCAGGTCATCATATCAATGGTCCTCAAATCCTAAGGATTATTCTTGGAAATCTAGAGAATTCATCGAGCAAACACATTTGGACTTACTCACTCGTGCTCTTTAAGGTAAACTTCTCGCTTCAATTTTTCTTTCGTATTGTTATGCATTATTACGGCTGTTAGTCTTTATTTTCTTCTTAAGTATTGCGGGGACGCAATTTCTTTAAGTAGGGGAGTCTATAACAACCCGCATATTTTAGGATTGTATATTTAGATGTTTTATTTAAATATAGCATCGTTGGTCGGATTAAAGTCCTAAATGTGACTTTTTGTGAACAGTCGAATTTGGACTTGTGGCAACTTCCATTGAGTTCAAATTGGCGTTTACAACCTTTTTGAGTATAAACATTGATATATTTGGAGTTAATTAGGTTTTTGGTATTTTCATTTGGGCTTTGGGTTTGGTTCTAGCCCACCAACCCAATAAGAGAACCCAAACCCTTTACCATACATCCCACTCCGCCCCTCTTCTCTTCATTCATTTTTATTTCTAAAATTCCTAACACTCTCAAAGGAAAATGGGGGAAGGGAAAAGAGATTAGAAATTCCTAAACCCTACTTTTATTAGGAAAATCAAATTCAATATCAAAATCAAAGAGAAGCTTAGGTATGCATCCTCTTCATCTTCTCCATCTCAATTCCTCTCCAATTTTCAGAAATTTTCTATAACCTAATTTAGGAAATATTTTCTTATGATCTTAGATTGGAGCTTCTAGAGTTGAAGTTGAAGAGTGGTTGATCTTTCCTCTGTCTTTGAGCTTCTCATTCATTGTTTTTGGGTTTAAAGGTGAGTTCTTAAACTTACATCTATGTCTATACCTTTGATAGTTGTTAGGTATGAATTTCTAACATCTATTTCATGTCCACTTGCTTTTGAATTGAATTGGTTTGGAAAATTTTCCAATTTTTGATATTTTGAAGTCAAAATCTATGAAAATCCTAATATGGATGTTTGGACATATTGTTCGGAGTGTATTGATGAGTCTATAGGGCTGGGTTGTCGCTTGGCATAAATCATTAGCCATCGTCGCTCGTTCGATCACTTTCGATATGATTTGGCCATCATTGGCCTAGGTTAAATATTGCCTTGAGCTTCAGTTCAAACGCTATTAGTATGCTCAAACATCTGAAGCTACAGAATAAATTTTTTAGTCTTTCAGCTCTGACGTTTGAACTTACTTCCCACACTTTTAGGCGATCTGGAATGGAAATTCCTGTCTTTCAGCTCAGACGTCTAGGGTAACCACCAGACGTCTGGAGCTTGTAAATTCGGCCAATTTTCCTGCTTTATGTGGCATTCCATTTTATATTGGTTTTTGGTTGATCCGATTAGTTGTTATCAATTATCATCGACTTTGATGACTTCTTTTCTAGATTTTTGGAATATCCATTTGATGGATTTGATATCGATTTTTATGGTTTTGATTCACTTCGTCGAATGTGAATTTTTGGTGATAGATTGTTTCTACAATCATGTCTGTGATTTTTCACTTTAAAATACAAAGGTTTCTATATTAGTAGTAAATATTCAAACTCTTTCGCAAAAATGATTTCAACATTATTTTTAATACAAAGCTCGTTTTTCAAACCATTTTTCAATCTATTAGTAAATATAAACCTTTACCTCATTCGTATGAGAAATCTAATTGAACGACTTAGCAAAACAAGTTGTATGAAACGCTTGCGTTTTCTTTGTCGGTTAATTCTTGGACTTGTTCGATTGAAATCTCGTGACAATTTTCAGGTGGAAATCTACAATTTGTTCGTAAATATTTAAGTTAAGCCAGTGGTTATGGGACATGAAGCTTAACTCTTTTATTTACTAGCTTGGTGTAATTTACACTTCTTATTGATCAACGGTGATCATTATGAGTTTTAGACTAGCGATGTGCGATGTCTCATAGTCCACCAAAGGGGACCATACCCTGTTTGGAGGAGCTTCTGCCCATAGTCCACAAAGGGGGACTATACCCTATTTGGAGAAGCTTCTGCTCATAGTCCACAAAGGGGGACTATACCCTATTAGGAGGAGCTTCGGCTCAAAGTCTACAAAGGGGGACTATACCCTGTTTGGAGGAGCTTCGGCTCATTTTGTGGAATAGCGACATGTTTGTGATACACGTGTTAGTGAGTTTTCATGCTTCTGTTTGTGATAAGCCTCCCCCCTTTTTACGTTTTCTGAATTTTCTATTATGGATTTCTGGAATATATGTTTCACCATTTATTGTGATTTGCATTGATATGTTTTGCCAATATTTGAGGTTTGGTGAATAAGTTAAAGAATATGACATTCTTTTTGGTATTTTGAGAAGATTTGAGATATTGAATGATTATCATTGTCATCATATATTTCTGTTATATCTCTTGTCTTATCTCATTTTATATGATATTTATAGCTGACTGATCCGTTTATTATTTTTCTTCTTAAATAATACTCGAGTCAGACCGAGGTGCTACAGGTGCTTCCACTTGACTTCTTAGCAGGGGCTATCTTCTAACCTTTTGCTAACTGCTTAGCTTAATAGTTTTTGTTTTTGTACATTCGAGATAGAGACTCGTTGATGTATACATATTCTTTTGTCTAACAATTGAACTTATTCTTTTGTGATGTAGTGGATTTTGCATGACCACTACTTTGTTGTACACCTCTATGTGTTTTATTCATATCTATTTCCGCCTTAGTGATATGAATATTTATGACTGATTTGTGTTATGCTTATTTTATATTTGTTTCCAAAGACCACATGGCCACTTTGTATTGGTATGTCGGATTTTCTCTTGAATGAAATGATGATATACTATCTGTCACATCGGTACACGCATAAAACAATTACACAGATGGTCGCTCCTCAATAGACTTATTCTTTGTGCTAGCCGACGGCATTACCCTGTAGTGTCCTTGGCTAGTGTGAATATAGAGGTAGGACGCCACATTCGTTTTAACCCGAATAAGCATGTTTAAGAGAATGTTTTCCTTAAAGAATAAAAATATATACTTAATCCTGAGTTAAGTATGTGTAATATTTTCTACATGTTGAAAATAAAGAGATTTGTGAATATGCTTTTATTGTCGAAGTATATGGAAATGTTTTCCAATATTGAAATGGTTTTGAGATTGTATCATTTTAAAGATAATTTTAAGTGAATATTTGGCAAGTGATTTAATTAATAAAAGATTAATTAAAAGGGCCTAGTAATTGCTTATGGTGCTAAATATTTGTATGTTTGTTTGGATAGTTAAATAACTGGCTATCAAATTTGGCTATTTTAGTTCCTCGACTTGATGTGTGAACTATTTAGACGTACACTTAGTACGTAGCCATCTGTGTAGGTTTGATTATAATTTGTGTTGAGGATGTTGGTTCGTGTAGTGCGGAGTATTACTCCAATCAATCGAGCTTCCTTCTTGGCCGAAGGATAGCAAGTTGAAAGTTGGAGATGTGATAAGTCTATGAGACTTGGTTTCTGTGTTATGTTAAGAAACGCTTCTACGTTGTTGGCACAAAGCGACCGGGATCGGTTTATCCGAAAACCACATCGGACCAATATTTATGCAACAATTATGCAGGTTGGTTATGATGATATTGATATTCAATATTTTCATGGTGGAAGACTAATTGTTGATCTTTTGGGGTTAAAATTCCAATATACATCCAGTAGTAGTATTCTCTTCATTATAAAATTTACAATGCAGGGATTATTCACTACTAATCCTAGGGATTTCTCGATAGGATGTGGTAGGGAAGTACAATTGATTTGTCCTATTCCTGGACAAATTATGTGGATGTTTATCTGACATTGCATTGCTAAAGATTACGTACATTGGTTTTTACAAACGTACATCAGCGGTGGCCAAGAAGGCAATTGCTTTTAGCTTAATACCCTCCTTGAGACTTATGAGCTTAAGGGTAGTATTTTGTGGAAGGCAATGAGTAGTCAACGGAAATGGCCGTGTGGTATTCAAAGTGATATGATATGTGACATGTGAAAGGTAATCGTTACCTCAAGTCTCATCAATCGAAAATGACCGAAACAGGGTTAGATGCAGTACGGCTAAGTGGTTCGCTCCCATCAGGATATGATCATCCTATTCTAGATATATTTTCTTCCCGTTATGACGTTTGGGATGTAAATTAATGTGGTTTGTATGTTATGAAGGCCCTCGGAAAAGGTCGGTAATGACCAGAGGATGACATATTCGGTACTATCTATATACAGAGGTAAGCCGGTCTTGTGTTAGTAGAGGAGCTTTGTGATGGTTGCTCGGGACATCCATCTAGAGACATACCCATCAGAAGGTAGTCCCTTCACCCTAGATAAATTGTATGAAAATCCAAACTCCACTACGTACCTGCCATTTTGTTTGTAGAGTCTAGTATGCTAGAATTTTAATAATGGTAACAATTTCGGCTATTTTAATATTATTTGTGCAATAGACACTATTGTAATACAAATGGATTGGATAGGAAATATTTTAGTTATCGTAAGGTAAAAACATGTCCGTGTTTATGTGTGGGCGTGTCTTACGAGATACTTTTGTTTTGAAAGAAAATTTTTGGTGATTTAATAAATTCAGTTAAGTGTGTTTCTCATGTTGGTTTACCAGACTGATCCGGGCGTTCTTCCGTTTCAATGCTGGGGTCAGACCGAGTATATTTACAGGTTCATATTTGGTGCTTTTGGAGCTTCAGTAGGAGAGCTGGAGATCTTCATTTTCGTATACGCGTATTGTTTTGATTATTCGCTGCTTAGTTGTTGTATATTATCGGCAATTGTAAGGACAAGTTATTATAAGTAATTGATTGTTTAACTCTGATTGATATATGTATATACGGTATTTGTTTTGTAAAGATTATTGATATGATATTATATGTTATTCCGCTGCGACGTGAGATTTTGTTTGGTTCTCTCTTTGTTCTCTTCTCTTCTTCTCTCTTCTTCTTTTTCTCATGACTTTCCATCAGTATGTACTTTTTGGGTCAGACATGTGTGGTATATTATCGATTCAAAGGGTACGGATTTATGGGTCGTCACACGAGGTATCAGAGCTTAGATTTTGTATATTCCTAGGCTTTGATGTGTGCACTGTATAGATAGGGACAGTAGCATCCTAGGTTGAGTTTAAGTGTATTATATATATGAGCACGTATTATTAGTGATTATAAAATGTTTTATATTGTGTTTACTTACCCGTTGAGTTATTTGTGAGTTTTGGTCGGTATGTGGGACGCCATGTTATCGATAGGGATTTCTAAACACTTAAACGAGACAAGTCGACATAGTATTATTTTAAATTGGGTAAATGAAATAATTTTACCTTTATTATATTTTTTATATAGAGGAATAATTTTTATGAAACTATTAAAGCGTATATAAATTGATTGTTTGGTTATTTGAAAATGTAAATATACATAAGTTAATAAAAGCAGTTTGAATAATCTAAATAAAAAAACAATTGTAAAAGAATATGTTACGTAAGCAAATGAATTATAAATTATGGATTTATAATTAATATGATTTACAATTGTGAAATAATCTTATATATAAGAAATGAAATTATATGAGTTATAAACAAAAATGAATTTAAACTAAGAATTTGAAAATTTGAATCCTGTTGATTTTGGAAGTTATTGTTCAAAGTAAAAGAGGATTCATTATTATAAATCTAGATAAGATAAATGAATTTGGAATGAATTTTATATAAGTATGAATTTATAAATGTGAGTTATAGATAATATAAAAAGGATTTCTAAAAAGAATATAAAGCACTGAATTCAAAACACTTGCTGAGAAATAATAAGGGTGATGACTACAGCATCATCAGTATCATTTTCGAGTTCTTATGGGATTGATTTGCTACCGTGGCAAATTGGAAATTGGAAATTTAAGTTTTGTCATGATAAACAAATTTGAATTCAAAATCCAAGCTGTAATTGATAAATATAAGTAAAATGAGTTTCGGACATATAATATGAAATAATAAATTTAACTTTTCTAATGATCCCCTTTTTTAGCAAAAATTAATTTGATAATTAATATAATTTTTGGAATTAAATTGTGAATTTATTTGAATTTTTCCAAAATTAATAAGATATGTGTTTATAAATAGATTGTAAAAAGAATTTTGATTTGAAATTCAAAAATAAATATCTTAAAAACTTTATAACTAATAAAAATTTGTTTTCTATTATGTATATATATATGTGTATATATATTGTGATTTGGAAGTTATATTTTGAATTAAAAATAATAGTATTTCAAAAGCTATTTAAGGGTTAAAATTTATATTTTAAAAACTAATATACATAAATATATGTTTATTTGTTAATGATAAATTAGAATTTTAAAATCTTTTTCTTTAACGTTATATAAATATTTATAAAAGGAAAAATATTCATTAAAATTAGAAATAGAATATAAATATATATAACTAAATATAATCTAGTATATATTATATACAATTAACATTAATAAATGCATTTAGATAAGTATGAGAATTTTAAACATGTGTAAGTATTTTAAATATGGAATTAACAAGTGTAAAAGTTTGAAACATATATTTAAACACTTGTATGTTAATTTAGCATGCATAAAAACAAGTGTCATCTTTTTAAAATTTTCTTTTCATTTTGATTTAATAATAAAATGGAAATCAAAGATATATATATACATCTAATGCTTCTCTTTCTCATTTTCTTTTATTCAAAACCAAACTTTTTCAAACCTGAGAAAGACAACTTGAAACCAAAGATTAAGATTCAAAGCAAAAACTCTATCAAAAAAAAACTAAACCAGAGATAAAGATCAAAACCGAAAATCAAACTACAAGTTCAACCTGAATTAAAGAAAACAATAAATTCAAATCCAAGATTCATCTCAACATCAAGTAAGTTCAATAACCAAAGAAAAGTACAGATCATCTAAAACCTAGAATCTGTAAAACCTGAGCAAATTCAATTTCAAAGAATCAATAGCAAGCAGTAGTTTCAAATCCAGAATCATTTCAAAACTGAATCAAAGCAAGCTGAAAGTAGATCATCTCAATAATCATGTTGCAAATCAAAACCAAGTTCTAATCAAAAAAATTCAAGTTCCAGTTTCAAAGAACTTCTCTATTCTTCAATTCCAGGTGAGCAAACTCACTTGTATCTGCCTATATACTTTGATGTTGTGGTTGACACTTGCAGTATATTATGAAAAGTGTTTGTTTGGTTGTTAAATATGCCTACATGCTCATGTATATACATACACACACACACAGACACACACACATATATATTAGTATGTGTGTGTGTACATGCCTGCATATAGAAAAATTACCTCTGTTCTTGTTTATAGGTTTTTAAACCTGTTCAAAAAATCAAATCATTCCATCTAAATGATTTTAGGCTTTAAGCTCTGAATGAAAAATGTTTGTAAATATGTAACATCATTTTTAAAAATAAATTCAAAAGAAATTATTAAGCATTTCTTTGATGACATTGAATTATATAGTAAGAACAAGTATATCAGAAATTTTGACAAATATAATTGAAAGCTTCACATATATATTCTGGTTCGTATTTAAAAATAATGATTTTTAGAGATCGAATCATAATTTTTAAGTTTGTAAATGATGAGGAATCGCGAGTTGAACGAGATTTACATTTGCACCAATTTCTGGTGAACGGAGGATATTGGGTTCTCGAGATTATGGCTGAAGCTTGCTTGGAGGTAGGCGGTCTTAAGAAAAATGGTGACGAAAATTTTAATGTGCTGTGGTGGCGAAGCGGAGAGGATTTAGGGTTTAGGTGCGTGCGAGGTCGAGGTGGGTTTATAGAACAATTTCGAGGTCACAGTGGCGTCGATTTGTCCCAAACGTAGGGGAAAAGGAAGATAGAATAATGGCAAGGGTCTAGGCAGGTGATATGACCTCCGATGGTTGGAAATGGTAGGAGCAAGGTGATTTCGATGATCAGGTTTGGGTTCCAGGTAATGCTAGGTTGATCGATTTCGATTTCTAGTTAATTTTGATAATCTAGGTGGTTGGGAAGGTAGAGGGTGGCGACATTAACATTATGGCATCCTCGACGATGATCGGAGAAGCTTCGATCATCTGTGCATGTGTACGGTTGCACTTGGGAGTCAGAATTATTTTGTTGGAGAAGATGAAGTTGACTCGGGTTTTGCCTCGGGAGATTTGAGTTTTGGCTCAATTTTGCCATCGGGTTGTCTCGTGTGTGTTTATAACAGTTTTAAATTTAAAAACATAACAGGTTTTAGAAAAGAAAAAAGAGAAAGATTGCTTAGGTTGTTGCTCGGGGAAATGAGGTTGGGTTCGGGTTGATACTCGAAGTCGTCTCGGGTTCATGTTTTTAACAGTTTTGAAATTTAAATAAAACCAGTTTTTTCAAATTTAAAGTCAAATCAAGTTTAAAACCTTTTCTTGATTAATTCTTGTAACAAAATAAATGTTTTATTTTAGTTTTGGAATTAGTTAAAGGATTTTTAAAATAAATTTTTTAATTAAGTTTGAAGTGTTTTAATATAAACTTCATTTTAAAATTTATTTTAAATAAATTCAATGTTGTGGATTGATTTAAAAAGCAAGTTTTTTTAATTATCAATTAACTTAAAGTCTTAAGTTAATTTATACGTCAATGATAATTAATTTTCAAGGATTATTAAATAAGATTTAAATGACAATTAAGTGATTTATTAAGTAAATGGTTTATCTTTAATTAAAAGATAATGTAAGTAATTAAAGGTTAATTACTTAATGTGACTACTTAGAGGATAATCAAATAATTTAAGGTTGACTTATTAATTAATTAAAGGATAGATAATTATTTAATGGAATTAATTATAACGTTAAATTGTTAATAAAATTAATTAAAGGTTAATTAATTAGTAATTAAAGATTAATTACTTAAATTATGAAGGTTAATTTTTTAATAATTAAAAGATAATTAATTAATTAAAAGTTAATTAATAAATGATTAAAGGTGAATTAATTAATGATTAAAGGTTAATTGATAAAAGGTTAATTAATTAATAATTAAAGGTTAATTAATGTAATTAATAAATGATAATTGTGTAATTAAAAGGTTAATTACTTAATAATTAGAGGTTAATTAATTAGTAATTAAAGAGTAATTAATTAACAATTAAAGAATAACTAATCAGTAATTATGGGATGATTAATTTATGTAAATAATTAAGGATGGATTAATTAATTTCGTTAATTAATTAAAGTAATAACAAAGTGTTTATAATATGTTAATTAAGTAGGATTTAAAAGTAATTAACGTAATTAATTTAATTTAGATGGTGATTAAATTAAATTAATTAGGGATTGAATGACTAATTAGTCTTGCTCATGGATGATTGGATTATATTGATTGCCTTGAATTGTTTGATATCTCTGATGTGTGATGTTATGTGATATGAATTGTTTTGGATTGAGCAGTGAATAGTGATTTATTTATCTGTGATAAATTTACTTGTTTATCTGTGAGTGAAAGATAAGCATTATAGGATTATACCGCTTATTGATACTGTTGTGCTTGAATTTTTAATGGTTGATATTTTATTGTTGCCTGTGAAACCCAGGACTACACACAATACACACACACATATGGATTTCATATAAATTGGTTAAGTCACAGGTATTTTGAATTTAATATTATTTTCAATGATGAGAAACTTAAAGGTTGAATTTTGAATCCAAAATGGTTTGGAAACGGAATAGGGTTAAATATGAAAAAAGTTTTGAAAAGGAATTTTGAAGTTAAAATTATTTTGAATGGCTTGTTAAAGTTTCGAAATTAAAATAGTTTAATTTGAATTTGAATTCAAGATTTGAAGTTGAGTTCTATGTATATATGTTTATAATTTTGGAAACTATGGTTTAAAAAGGATATACAGGTTATATAATGTATATATATGGATTGTAAACCATTTAAGTATTTTAAATGAATTATTTTGGGATTTTAAATAGAGCTTGTCGTATATGGCAGTTTGCTGATTTTCTAGTTTATACTTTAAAAGGCTATAACTTGAGAAGATTTAATCGGATTTTCCCCGAATGAAAACCTTTGTTTTCAAATGATAATAGTTTTCATATAAATAAAGAATTTCCAGTTTTGTTGAAAAGATTTCGAGTTATGGGTAAATCCAATGGAAATAGTTTTGAAAGCTATGAATGAATCTATGTTAAAGATTGGTGAACCTTGTTTTCAAATTGAAAAGGATCTTAAAGATGAATCTTTTGTTTAAAAGATTAAAAATGGAAATTTGTTGAAACCATTCAAAAGGAACAGTTTTGGGGGGCTAAAAAGTTATGACTTAACTAAGATCTCAATATATCCATATGCTTTTTAAAATAAGCGCTCATTGTTCGGATTAGCCGGGAGAGGACTTTGTGTCATAAAAATCATTCTGAATAAATGATATGAAGAAATGGATAGCAATTGACGGTGGTTGAAGACCGGGTATTTTCGAGAACGAAAGGATTACCTATCAAATGTCTCTCCACTGAGTTGCTTCAGTATAGAGATCTCCATGTGTGAAGGGGAGTCCGGTTGGGATTGTGGATATCCGGATTTGCAAGGGCTTCTTTCCTTAATTGGAGGAAGTGCCTTCGGTTCCATTCAAAACCAGAATGGATTTGTATGGACGTATGTCCAACGTTACACTTTGAGATGTAAAGCTGGTTTCTATCAAATACATTTCTGTTTGGTGGTGGAGAATTTATTCTATTAGCTTAACACCCTTCTCTGAGAAGTATGAGCTTAGAGACTATGTAGTTGATATTTACTAGTGATATATTCCCAATTTGATAATGTGGCATGCTAAGTGCTAATCATTGGTTGATCGAAGCATGGTTTTTGTGAAAAGCGTAGCTTTATGGAACGAGACTTCATCGAACCTCACACCCCGAAAAAGGTCGAAACAGGAAGGATGCGGCAAGGTAACGGGGGTCGCGCCCCTTAGGATTTGTGAATTTCCTTCTAGATAAAATGTAGTATCATGGTATGGAGCCCAGATATTTAACTTATGTGGTTGTTGGAATTTTTTGGTGAATCCCAGGATAAAGGTCGGTGACGACCAAAGGATGGCATACTCGTGACAGTTAGTTACCTAGTTACATAGGTAACCCGGCCTTGTGTAGGCAGAGATCCGGTTAGGTTCTTAGGGCGCCCTTCCAGAGGAATACCCATTCGAAAAGGAAGTTCCTTAGCCTTGGTCATTTGTTGGAAATCCAATCACCCAATACGAGCCCTATACGATTTCAGTTGTATAACCTTCCATTCTTAAATGGTAGCTACAGCATGCCTAATATAATGGTACCTATGCTGGCTAAGATTAATATTATACTTTCGAAATGTTTTCCGCACTATGCACTAATAATAATACCAAAAGAATTTTCACGTTCAAGCATGTTTGACAATCATAAGGAGAAATCTCCTCCAAGTGTGCGATTGCATTGTGTGTGTGGCAGGAGGCCTTTTGGTAGTTTCATTTTCCAAAAAGCATAGCGGATTTCTTTTTATTTCTTTTTGTTAAAACAACTGTTTTTATTTGCTCACACTAGTCCCATGACTGACCTAGAGTTTATTGTTCCATTTCTAAACTCTGGGTGCCCACAATTTTCCTTACGGGCAGCCTAGAGTCAGGTTATCAGATAGCCAGAGCACTCTTTGAAGCATGTGGATTTGGCGATTGCATTGTGCTACATTGCAACATGATGGTGGTTCGAGCTTTTGCTTTGGAGTTTTGGAGCTTTGGCAATGAACATATTATCTTTTTGATGCTGCTGGTGTTGTTTTCCACTGCTTTGTTTTTCCACTATTGTATAAATCTCTGATATTGTCGATCACTTCATATTGTATCATTGTTGTATCAGTTGTTGTGTATCAATAGAAATTATTTTTGTTTCCGCTGTGTTGTTATCACCTAATGTTGTTATAAGCTCCAGTGAATCGGATTTAACGTTTGAATCTACGGCATTCGAGTACGGGTGATGTATGGATGTCGATTTTCGAGCTTCGGAATCCAGGTCGTCGCATTTGGTATAAGAGCTAAAGGTTGAGTAAGAACTTTATCTTTGGAGTATAACACATTAGGTAACTCATTGGAGATAGGGATATAAATACCCTAGAATGAGTATCCCTAAGATATCTTGTATGTATGCCTCAGTAAATTCTCTTACTATTCACTGATAGTGAGAATGAGTGCAAGAAGAGGACGAGATAGGGGACAGGGGAGTACCTCAACAAATGGTCAATACCATGCAACAACAAGGAACCGCTCTTTCAATCAACCTCCATTATTCATCATCCAATTTCAATTCTTTGATGGCTTACTGGCAGCTACTAGAAGAAGCTTTGGAGTGGTGGTGGCCCTGCAAATCTTTTTTTGCGTTATAGAAAAGTTCCTCTTTCGTATTCTCTTCATCAGTTTCCTATCAGCTTTTCATTTTTAACTTTAATGAATTTGAAACTTTATTTTGAAAAAATAAATTAACAAATATGAAGCTAAATTGAATTGTATCAATAAACGATTTCGGTTAAAATCCAACTTGGAAATTATACGTAGATTTTTGTGATCTTAATAAGTTAATTTTTAAAGATAAATCTCCTTTGTCTCGAATCGAGCACCATGCAATCGATTCTTTTCTATGATGGATCTAACCCAAGGATTCCATCAGTTGAGAATTTTGGTAGATTGTATTCATTTTTCTGTTTTGGGATCTTGATACATTCTACGAATGGTTAGTGCTCTTCGACTAACCAATGCCCCCGCATATTTCGTAGACCGGATGACCTGAGTATTTCGTGAAGTTTTGAAAAGTTCGTTCTAGTATTTATTGATGATATTCTGATTTGGTAAGCCAAATATAGAATAGATATTCAGTTTGATATGATAATTCATTTCTCTATCTTTCTATGTGTTCATCTGTTCTTGGTTGTCTCCCTGTTTAGCAAATTTCGGGGATGAAATTTTATTAAGGGAGGAATCTGTAACGATCCCCTTTTTTAGCCAAATTTAATTTGATAATTAATATAATTTTTGGAATTAAATTGTGAATTTATTTGAATTTTTCCCAAATCAATAAGATATGTGTTTATAAATAGATTGTAAATAAAATATTGATTTGAAAATCAAAAATAAATATCTTAAAAATAAATTGGATTTAAAACTTTATAACTAATAAAAAAATTCTATTATATATGTATGTATATTGTGATTTGGAATTTATATTTTGAATTAAAAATAATAGTTTTTCAAAAGCTATTTAAGGGTTAAAATTTATATTTTAAAAACAAATATATATATTTATATAATATATATGTTTATTATTAATGATTAATTAGAATTTTAAAATCTTTTTCTTTAAGGGTATATAAATATTTATAAAAAGAAAAGTATTCATTAAAATTGGAAATAGAATATAAATATATATATATAACTAAATATAAACTAATATATATTATATAAAATTATTATTAATACATGCATTTAGATAAGTGTGAGAATTTTAAACATGTGTAAGTATTTTAAATATAGAATTAACAAATGTAAAAGTTTGAAACATACATTTAAACATTTGCAAGTTAATTTAGCATGCATCAAAACAAGTGTCATCTTTTTAAAATTTTCTTTTCATTTTAATTTAATAATGAAAAGGAAATCAAAGATACATATACATCTAACTCTTCTCTTTCTCATTTTCTTTTATTCAGAACCAAACTTTTTCAAACCTGAGAAAGACAACTTGAAACCAGAGATTAATATTCAAAGCAAACAACTCTATCAAAAAAAAACTAAACTAGAGATAAAGATCAGAACCTGAAATCAAACTACAAGTTTAACCTGAATTAAAGCAAACAAAAAATTCAAACCCAAGATCCATCTCAACATCAAGTAAGTTCAATAATCAAAGTAAAGTACATATCATCTAAAACCTAGAAGATGTAAAACCTGAGAAAATTCGAATTCAAAGAATCAATAGCAAGCAGTAGTTTCAAATCCAGGATCATTTCAAAACTGAATCAAAGCAAGCTTAAAGCAGATCATCTCAATAATTGGGTTTTACAAATCAAATCCAAGTTCTGATCAAAAAAATTCAAGTTCCAACTTCTCTGTTCTTCAATTCCAAGTGGGCAAACACACTTGGATCTGTGTAATGATCCCAATTTTTGAGATAAATTTAAATTTGTAATTTAAATGAATTTTTGAATTTGATTGTGAATTAATTTGAAAATTTGGAAATGAATATATTTAAAAGTAGATTTTAAAATTAAGTTGATTTGGAAATTTAGTAATAAATATTCTATAAAAATTAATTGGATTTAAATGTTTTATATTTTGAATTTTTTTTATATATGTATACGATTAGAATTATAAAGATAATATGATATTAAAACAAGGTTTAATAAAAGTTTAAAATATACATATCTTTTGAAATTAATAAAGCCTAATACATTTGAAAATAATAAAAAAACATAGATTGTATATACATAGAACATTATATATATATATATATATATATATATGTGTAAACTTTTAAAACATAAGAAACAAAGTTAATTCACAAATTCTAAAATGAACTAGGGTTAAAAACATAAATTTTAAATTAATCTAAAATAGGCTAAGCATAAAATTTTAAGTAATTTCTAAACAAAGGTTTAAAACACTTTTCTTTTTATAAAATATAATTTGTACATACATTTAACATATAAGAATATAAACATAAATGTATATGTTGACATAAATACTTAATTTGAAAGGGTTTAAAATACAATTTATAAATGAGTTAAAGAAAAGGGTTTTAATATAAAAATACAAATAGGCAATCGCAAAAATATGAATATAAGTAATAAGACACTTGTAGGCTTAGTTAACAAGTGGCATATATTTTTTAAATTTCTCTTAATTTGTATTAGAGATAATATAATAAAAAAAGAGAAGTAAGTGAGAAGTCTGTATGTTTTCTCAGATCAAAAGTTTCTCAAACAAAATCAAAACCCAGATCAGAGAAATTTCAAACAAAGCAAACAGCTTTCAACATCAGATTTTTTGCAAGCCTGTAACACAGCAAAGATCAAGTCTGGAAAAAAATAAAAACACAAACCAGGCTTAAAATTTTCTTTCATCTTCATAATCAAAACTTGAAAACTGAGATCAAAACAAACCTGGAAATCAAGATAGCTTGAAATTAAAACTTGAAAAGCAAGATTTTCGGCCTGAAGCAAATAAAAAATGGATTTGAGTTCAAGCCTGGGAATCAAATGCAAGACTGAACTCAGAAGAATCAAAAACAAAATCAATATTCAAAAAACATAGCAACAGTATAAGAGCTTTAGAGCAGAACTGCTTCAAACAAGATCAACAATTCCAGATTTCCAATCTATCCTCTACTTTGCCATTTCTCAGGTGAGAAAACTTCTTAACCCTGTTATTTATCTTGATGTTTGGATCAATATTTGAAGTGTGCTTTGACAATTGTGTGTCTATTTTTTGAATATGCCGGTGTATATATTTATATACATGAAAATGGTGTGCATACAGTTATATATATCTCTGTTGTATAATAAACACCAAGATTTCTTCTAAAATTCAAATCTAGGCATACAAGCAGATTTGTATTGTAATTCTTAAAGGAAATATGGTTGTATTAACTAAATCTTGATTTTAAAAATATTAATAAAGATAATTAGGAAGTAATTGATTGTAAAATGATAATATACAGTGAAAAATTCTTTTTAGACAATAATTCAAGTATTTTAATTGCAAGTTTAGATTGCATGTCTGATTTCGAATTCGAAAAATAATATTCTTAATGAAGGATTCATGATTTTTAACGTTGGGGTTTTTTTGGTGTTGAATGAAAAACTGGTTTTTGTCGATTCTAGTTGATCGGCGACAAACTAGATGACGTGTTCGTCACTGGAGAAGGGTGAAGGTCTAACGAACGTCGGAAAAATACCCAGGGTATTTATCAACCATCGTAGTGATGTTGCGGCATTAATTTAGGTTTTTTATACCCAGATTGGGTGTGGGGGGTTCTCAAGGTAATTTCATCGACGATAGAGTATCGAAATTAATGGGACCGGAGGGTATCGTCGTGTGGGTCGTTGTCGAAGCTCAGGTTGTGGTGGCATAGATACAGGGAGTGGGATCAACGACATGGGGTAAATTTATTGATCGAGGTTGGGCTTTAGTTCGTTCAATCTGCTCGATTTCAGTTTCGTATATGTATTGATGATCTATGAGTTCGAGTTCGACGGCAGGGTCGACGTCGAGATGTGGATGACCAGAGTGGTGGTCGAAAGTTATTCCGGTGGTTGTGCACGTTCACTTGTGCATATTTGGGTGATTGCATTGATGATGGTTGGAGAAGAAGTTGTCAAACTCGAAGCGGTTCCCGGGAAAGAATGTGTTTAGCTCGGGATTGTTGCTTAGTCGCTCGCGTATAACACAATTTCAAAACGTAAAATAAAATCAAGTTTAAAAAGAAAAGGGAAAGCGGGTGACCTGGGGATGCTCGGGTAAACTTATCTCTGGCTCGGGTATTACACGAGATTTTCTTGGGTACTTGTTTTATTAGTTTAAAAATATAAACCAAGTTTTATTTAAGTTTAAACTATTTTCTCTATATAATTGAAGTTTTTTAACTTTAATTAATCAATTTGATTTGAAAAGCCAAATTTAGATGATGATAAAATGGTTTAAATCATTTGCTAATAACAAGTTTTTTTTAAAAGTATGATAAAAGAAATTTTAATTTTCAAGGTTATTTAGACAAGATTTTAACGATAAACGATTTATCTTAAATAACGATTTCTATTAGCAATTAACTTTAAGGATTTAAGTTTAAATATATGATTATGTTGATTTGTTTTAAAGGTTGGTTAAAATAAGATTTAAATGATGATTTCTTTCCAAAAGTCATTAATAGGTTTAAATGGTAATTGTTTTTCAAAAGATTGATTAATAAATGGAGAGTAATTAAGGATAATTAATCACTTAAAAATAATTACCTAATATAAGTAATTAAGGTTGAATAATTAAGGGTTAAAGATGATTAAGAATAATCACTTATTATAATTAATTAAAGGTAATTAATTAATGTGATAAATATGATTAAGAATAATCACTTATTGTAATTAATTAAAGGTGATTAATTAATGTGGTAAATGTGATTAAGAATAATCACTTATTGTAATTAATTAAAGGTAATTAATTAATGTGATAAATTAATTAAGGTAATTAATTTAAGAATAATTAGTTAATTAAAGGTTAATTGATTAATGAGAGTGATTAAGGGATGATTATTAATTATGGATTAGTTACTTAATTATTGTAATTAATTAAGGATAATTAATCAAAGGAATAATTATTAATTTAAGGTTAATAAATAGAAATGGTTTGTAATTAATTAATATTAATTAACCAGGATTAGTAAATTATTCATAAGTAATTGATCTGATTTAAATTAATCAAATGATTAATTGAACTTACTTATAGATGTTTAAATTCTATTGACTGTTGAATTGTTTGATATCCCTGATATGTTATGCTTTGTGCTATGAATTGTTTTGGTGTGATCTGTGATGAATGTAATTTATTTATTTTATCTATGATAAATGTATATTATTTATCTTTAAATCTATGAATGAAGATAAGCCTTATAGGATTATATCGCTTATCGATATTGATATGATTGAATCTGTGATGATTATGATGTTGCACTATTGGGTAAAACCCCTGGACTATACTATACACACACAAATATGGATTGCATGAGGAAATTGGCTAAGTCACAGATTTTAGAACATAATTTTTATGTTGAATTTTGAATCCAAATGGTTTTGGAAATTGAATTGGAATTAAATATAAAAAGTTTTTGAAAAGGAATTTTGATGCTAAAAGTTATTTTTAATAACTTGATAAAGTTTTGAAATTTAAATAGTTTGATTTGAAATTAAATTCAAGATTTGAAATTGAATTCTATATTTGAAAATTATGGTTTATAAAGGATATACAGGTTATAAATGTGTTTATATGGTTTTTAAACCATTTTAAAAGGTATTGTTTTGGAAATTTAAATTTAATCCAAGTTTTATACTAGAAGGGCTTTAACTTGTGCAAGCAAATGAAATCGGATTTTTTCGAAACGAAAACTATTTGTTTTCAAATAATAATAGCTTTTATATAAAGAAAGGATTTCCAATTTGTATCGAAAGATTTCAAGTTTGAAATGAAATTGCGAATTGTTTTTGAAAGCTATGAATGAACATTTGCGAAAGATTATTAAACCTTGTTTTGAAATTGAAGAGGATTTTAAATGGTGTATCTTTTATATAAAAGGTTTGAATTGGAAATGGTTTGAAAGCTATGAATTAGATCTTTGATTTAAAGATTTGATGAGTTGATCCAAATTGAAAGGAAATTGCTTTGGAAAGCTATGAAATAATCTTTGTGAAAGATCGGTGAACTTTGTGAAATGAATCTTTTTGTTAAAACATTGGAAATGGTAATTTGTTTAAACCATTGAAAGAAAGGTTTTGGGTTTTAAAGTTGTGACTTAACTGAGATCCCATGTCCATATGTTTTTAAATATTGTGCTCATTATTCGGTTCAGCCGGGAGAGGACCTTGTGTCATATAACCCATTCCAATTAATGATACAACGTTATGGGTAGCATTTGAAGACTGATGGTGAAGACTGGGTATTTTCGAGAACAAAAGGATAACCCGTCGATTGTCTCTGCACCGAGTCGCGCCGGTATAGAGATCTCCATATGTGATGGGGAGACTGATTGGGATTGTGAATACCCGGATTGCAAGGGCTTCTTCGGAAGTGCCTTCGGTTCTGTTCGAACCTGAAAAAGACTTGTATGGATGTGCATCTGACATTACACTTTGAGATGTAAAGATGGTTTCTATCAAATACATTTCTGTTTGGTGGCAGAGATTTATTCTCTTAGCTTAATACCCTTGTCTGAGACGCATGAGCTCAGAGGTTATGTAGTTGATGGTTACTAGTGATACATTCCCAATTTGGTAATGTTGCATACGAAGTGCTACTGATCATTTGTTGGTCGAAGCATGGCTTTGTGAAAAAGCGTAGCTTTGTGAAAAAGCGTAGCTTTGTGGACGAGACTGCATCAGGACCTCACACCCCGAAAATGGTCGAAAAAGGAAAGATGTGGCAAGGTTGCAGGGGTCGCGCCCCTAGGGTATATCCATTCCTTCTGGAAAAGGGTGGTATCATGTTATGGAGCCAAGATACTTAACTCATGTGGACACTGTATATTTATTACTGTGTGATGTTGCTTTTTGGTTGAGGATCCTCGGATAAAGGTCGCAAACGACTGGGGATGGCATATCTTAGGTGTTACTCCCGGGAAGGGAGTACACCGGCCTTGTGTTGGCAGAGAGCTAGGTAAGTTCTCGGGGCATCCCTCTGGAGGCATTCCTATGTGGAAATAGAAAATTCCTTAGCCTGACCATTTGTTGGAAATCCAATCATCCAATACGCGCCATGTACGGTTTTAGTTGTATAACTAGCCATTTACTTATGGTGGCGCCCCCACTGTTTAGATGGTAGCTATAGTAGGCATACAATAATGGTTGTATGATGGCTAAGATTAATATTGTACTTTCGAAGGTTTTCTACACTATGCACTAATAATAATATCAAATCCTTTTCGCGTATCAAGCATTTTTTTACTATCATAAGGAGAAATATCCTCCAATTCTGCGTTTGCATGGTGTGTGTGGTGGGAGGCCTTATGGTAGTTTCATTTTACAAAAAGCATTGCAGATTTCAATTTTTAAAATCTTTTGTTGTTCGTTTTAAAGATAAATTGTTTTGTTTGCTCATACCAGTCCCATGACTGACTCGGAGTTTATTGTTCCCATCCTACCCTCTAGGTGCCTACAATTTTCCACACGGGCAGTCTAGAGTTGGATTTTTCAGATAGTCGAATAGTCAGCTTGTAGATACAGAGTCGATAGCATCCAGCCTTTTGTATTGGCAATCACATTTGGATCGAATTGCTTTACTTCAGTATTGATGGCGGTTCCAGCTTATTAGATTAGAGTCTTCGTAGCTTTTGGGGTGAGCTTTTGGTTTGGAGTTGCAAGATTGTGGATTCGCTCTTCATCAAAGATCATTTTTGAATTATCTCTTCCGTTGTCATCATATTCCGCTGTTGTATATTTGTCTCTGATATTGTTGTATCATATTGTATCAGATATTGTATTCATTGCTGTATCAATAATATATTATTTGTAACGACCCGTATAAATGCGATGTTTAAATGAATTTAATTAATAAGATTTTTATTTAAATTTAGAAAGGAATAAAAATCTTATTTATTTATATGAAAGAGAATGTTGAAATTTGATGTATCAAGGGAAATTAAAAATTTACAAATTTAATTATATATTGCAATTAATTGTAATAGTGGAAATTGTCGCATTTGGATAAATATTAAAATGAAGGCTAAAATTAATTTTGTAAATGGTGACTTAAAACCTATAAAATCCAAATGAATTAGGTAGGAAAAAGATTCTTACCTGGATATAAAATTTAATATGAGAAACTTATGAAAGTATTAATTTGATTTAATGCAATAAAAGATTGTGAACGGTAATTGGAATAAATTAAGAAATCATATTAGTGCAAGTTAATAATTTATGACTTGAATGAGATTCCAATTCAAATAAATCATTTAAATGTTATGATTTGATTTTTAATGGAACATGAGAAAAAAAATGTAAGGATTTGATTAATATATATGTTATTTGTTTAGGGTATTGAATAAAAATTAGGAATCAAATTGTAATTAATGATAATAACGTTGGTATTAGTTAATAAATTAAATTTCAATGTAATACCCATAAATGAATGGAATGAAATGAATGTATGTAAATGTATACTAGGTTATTTATCAAATAGAAAAAAAAGTAAATATCGAATTGATTGATGAATAAATATGCATTGAATAGTAATTGAATGTAAGTTAATGGTAATTGTATAAAATCAATATAAGATAATGAATTGCAATAATTGTGGGTTGATATTAAATGTTGAAATATTATATAGATAAGGATTTAGATGGAATGGATTAATTTATGAAGTAAAGGATAGCAACCATATAAAATGTTAAGTAAGTTAATATTGCCATTATTAAAAATGTTACTTTAAGGATATTAATGTAGTAACGTAAGGTGTAAATGTAAATTACAATGGAAGAGTAACCTTATTTCTAGGTAGAAATTGCAGGTAGATTTATGAAATGGAGTTTATGAAATAAATGAAATTAAATGTTTCGTTAGTATGAATTTAAAGGAAAATGGGTTAATTTGATTAAACTAATAAATGACAATAAATACAATAATGGTGGGTTATTAATAAAGGTGAATATGGAAATGATTGTGATAGTAAGAATGGAATTCCAACTTGTTGGAATGGAGTAAATACACTTAGTAATAAATTTAGTATAGGAAAACGAAATGAAAATATTGAATTTATTAATCCGTGTATATATAGTAAATGGTGATTATTGGATTGAAAATAATAAACTTATTAAAGGTGATCAAGATGTGACCACCAGTTATTATGAGTGATACATACATATTTAATTCATTCAATTGATTTGGAAATCATTGCAATAAAAATAAATTAAATGTTACGTTAAATAAATTTAGGTAATAATGGGGAATAACGTATATAAATTCTTCATTAAATGATGATTTGTGAATATAAAGATGGAAATAAAGTTTATTAATATATCGGAATTTAATTTTGGTAAAAGGTTAATTGCAATCAAAAGATAAATGCTTAAACGGGAATTAAGCTTTATTTATTCATTTGGATATAGAATATGATAATTTGAATCTATTGAATTTATTTGAAATTGAATAGAATATTTTATGTTGATTGAAATTAAAGTTGGAATTTGGATATGTTTTAGTAATAGAGTATAAATCCAAAGGAATTCCCATTTATTGGGTACCAATATATAGGATAATTGAATGAAAGTTCAACTAAGGGATTATTGCAAAGTTAATTTATAATTTGTAGATATAATGAAATTGAAATTTTACGCTGAAGTTAATAATTTAATCAGCATTTAAGAAACATCTTAAATTGTCTAAATTTGGATAATCAACGAAGGATTATTAAGTGATAAAATATTTCCAATACTAAAACTGAAATATAAAAATTTGGATTTATTTACTAATTCTTAATTTAATTAATTAGTATAAAAATAGCCATTTTGGTCACGGACTCGGATTTTGACGAAACCAGTTTCATCGAATCCGTAACAGTGAATTATTGTAGGGTTTCAAGTTTCGTAGCAATCGGACTTGTCGTTTGATCGTACGAACGCGAAACGCCTTAAAATCGATTTAATTGAAATCAATTTGAAACCAATTTGAAAATATTGATTTCAGCATAATTTCTTCATACGATCGAATTTGGACGTGAAACTTTTTCCATCAAGTTCAGAATATTTTAAAATACCTATTTTGATATATGGGTTTACCCAATTTCGTTTCGGGGTCAGAACGGGCTTTTTGGGCCACGTTAGCGTTAGCACGTATATCCAACACGATCCATCTATTCAAATCTCTAACCTACCTATATAAACCTAGTTATAAACCCTAGCCCATATATTCCCATTGTTTGTGCGTTCATTTCATCAACCCTTTCGCTTCCTCAATGGGTGCAAACCCTAATCCAAATTCGAATCAGATCCAAAGCTAAAAATCCAAAGTCTCTAGAAAAATTCACAAAAATTATATGCTGAATCTCTTGTTGTACGCATCACAGATCAGTGATTCGTTTTTCGATTCGGGTTTCGGTTTGTTTAGAAATCAGGGTTTTCTTCCAGGCCGTTCTTTGAGAGTAATTCGATTTGGACGGTAGATCGTCGACCTTAGGACGATCAGGTGGTGCTGCTACGAAGAGGGGGTCATGGGCTTCAGATCCATACGGTTACTTCTCTTAGAAGGGGATCGTTTTTGCCAGAAATCGAGGATTTGTGGCCGTTTATGGTTCGGCAGCGTGAGCTTCTATGGGAGGCGTAGCCGGTCGCGTGGTGTCAGGGTGGAGCGGCTGGACATGGGGACCACGATGGTGGGCTCCGATCTCGGGATGATCGAGCATACCGGCGGAGAAAATGGTTGGAATTGCATGTGAAGCGGCAGCGGCCTGTAGGGTTCGAAGGGCCTATAGGAATTTCGCGTGAAGGAGACGCGTGACGTGGCGTAGGTTAGGTTTTTCTTTGTTTTAATTTAATTTAATTTTCAAATCGTGTTATTCGAATAACTTCTACATACGGTGTCCGATTTACACGAGATTTTTTGTTAGGATCGTAATTTAATTTCGGATCTATTGATGCTGGTTTGGACAAATTTGGAGACCGTCGAATTTTTGGATTTGAATCGGATTTAAATTCGATTTAAATTCAAAAGGTGAGTGTTTTAACCCACTCACAACTTCTAGAATTCCTTATGTTTGTTAATTTGACTTAATATATGAGTAAAAATTTATTTATGATTGTTTAGCATGTTTTATTCATCATCTTAGTTAATTCGCATTTATTTAATTTAACTGTTAATTTATTTTATTTATTTCATATATATTTGACAGTTAGAATTTATTTATTTGCATATTAACTGCTAGTCATAGTTATGTTAAATTTTTATTTCATATTAACTGCCAGTTAAATTTACATTTATTATGCATATAAACGGCTAGTTTAACAGTTGTTAAATTTATTATTAAAACTGTTAGTTAATACATGGTATTTACTACCTGTATAATTTATATGCTCTATATCGATGATTGTTTAAATTGGATGATGATTGCAAATAATGGTTGATGATTGATATTTGGATGAATGGATGCTATATTTATATTGTATAAACTGCAAGTCATCATGCATTTTCATTTCATTCGGGATTGCGGTTTGAAATGATATACAACCGCATTTTTATTTTAAATTGCGGATTGAAATGATAAACATCCGTATCACTTGACCATAGGGTAGAAAATTTTATACAGGAACCGTGGTAAATATATGAAATTATTTTTGAAATGTTTTACTATGGTTTTATAAAGCTATATATATATATATGGTTTATGGGATATTGATTTGGTTATTTATATATATATAGTAAATTTTCGGTTTTTAAGCTTTGTATAAATTTGATTTGAAGTATAAAATAAAGTTAGATTTTCGAGATCAAATACGATTAAGAATTTATTTAAAATTAAATTTCTGGAGTTTTAATGACTTAAAGGAGAATAAGGTTGGAAGATCAATATTAAGTTAAATTGAAACTAAATGAAAAGTTAAAATTTTTAAAGGATATGATTTTTATAACTTGATTTTTGTGTAAAGTGATTTAAATGAATATCAGGTTGATTTAAATGAATATATCAAGTTTAATAAATTGAAAGATTTTCCGATTATGAGAAGTTAAAGGTTTTACTTAAATTATATTGAATTCATTAAGTAAACATTTCAAGTCTAAATAATAAGAAATTGAATTTGATATATATGGGTTTGTCAATTGAGTTTGTTTTTGAAATGGTGTAATATTTAAAGCTTTTAAACGTAAAAATTTAAAATGGTATTTGGAAGTTTAAATCGATATTTGGAATTGATTTGTGGAAGGTAAAGAAGCTATTTTGTTTTATAAAAGTAATTTATTATTTAACCATTTGAGAGATGGAATTTGTTTCAAAGTTATGGCTTTCAAGGTAGTATAATTTTGAAATATTATATTCAAGAGTTTTGATTTCTAAATATTTTACTTTGAAACCACTTTGATTTTTGGAAAGAATATATTGGAAAATAAAGATGATATCATATTGTTTTGGGTTTTAAAAGGAAATGATATCATATTTATATGGTTTTAAAATGGATATTATATTCTGGTTTTAAAAGTATAAATTATTTTAAAGGACCGCGATGTTATAATAACGTTTGGTTGTTGAAGAGACCGGGATCGGAAGTTGTCGTACTCTCTGCCAACTCCGAAAACCACTTTAACAACCGTGTACGCGATGGAGATTTCAGAATGAAGTAGGTTGGTGGAGGCGTTTGCTGCAAGTTAAATACATGGACCCGACTCCCATGAGTTGGCATAAGGTGGCTAAAACAGGAGCGATTCTCGGGCCAATGAGGTCATTCCTCTGATCAGACACTCCTCTTCGATATTATACTTTGACTTTGGATTGATTCAGTGGCCACTTTTACTTTGATTTTTGGGGAGTTTTTTCGAGGTGGGCGGTAGCTGCGGCTACACGTTTCCATCAGCGCGGATAGCAATTGGTATATCTACCCTGGCATTGCCTAGTTGTGCCGTGTCACCTACCCTATCGCGCCTTGTACGAGTTTGGATTTTTCCCGTAGCCCGTGTGGTATCTTCTGGTGGCTTCCCGATCAGGAAGGACTTTGATATTGGATGGACTATTGGGACTATTACGTGTTAAGGGCTATATGGGTAACCCCTTAATGCTAAGAGAAAAGTAAGTTTATTTTACAATTAGACACTATTATAATAGCGCAATATACTACATAGTAAATAGTTTAACGGATCCTTAGGAGATGTAAATCCCGAGCATCTCTTGAGTTACTGCACTCATATTTATTTCTGTTAATTTAACTTACATAAGATCTTTTAATTCTGACTCGAGTGTTTTGTCTTTTCAATTCGCTCGGGTCAGTCCGAGCGTTTCAGGATTTGAAGATTTAGCTCTGGAGGACGAAGGCGAAGATTTGTATTACTATTATCTAAATATATTATTCCAGCACAACATTTAATTCCGCTGCATTGATATTATTGGTATGTGAACTCTGATATTTAATTGTATAAAGAAGAATCAATGTTTTGTAAACAGTTTTATAAACAGTATATTTTATTATTATATTTTATCTTTCCCCTGTGAGATTCTATTTCGTTTATTTCTTTCCTGTTTTTCTTATTTACCCCATAACAATCTGCCCTTCCGTATGGATTGAATTGGCACGTGTGTCTCTTTAAATCGTGCGAAAAGGCGGGACGTTACATCTGGTATCAGAGCTTTGGTTTAGCGATAAACCTTAGCTTTGTGGGGTTTGACTCTTTACTAATAGGGTAAAAATATCCTATGGGAGTCGCTGAGTGTATATATATGAGAGAGCGTATTTGTTAGCGTTATAAAAAGGTTTTTATATTGTGTTAATCTGTTCCATTTTGTATTTATAAATTCTGGTTGGTGCATGGGACGCTATGACATCAATAGGGATTTCTAAACACTTAATAGGACAGGCCGACATAATATTTGTTTTTAATATAGGTGAATGAAATAACTTTGCCTATTATATTTTCTATATATAAAAATACTTTATAAAGATCTATATTTGATTGCTATAGATTGGTTGTTAGGCAATAAAATGTATAAATAATAAAAGAAATAAGATTGAAAAAAAATGAAATTTGGAAATTTAGAACTTAAGTTCTGGGGTTTTAAAATTTATTTCGAAAATTTTTGGAATATAATATTATTGTTTATAAGTATTTTCTGATATAAATATTTCAATAAAATTTGAAAGTATGATTTTAAAGAAGATTTTGGGAGAAAATAAGTTTTGTACTTTCCTCTTTGTCATTGGAAAATAAATTTTGGTGATGGCGGCCGCATCATTGACTTTCATTTTCGAGTTTCGAAGGGAAAGGCCACTGTAGTAGTTCTACTGTAGATTTATTTTTGACAAAAAATATATAAAATTTTGAATTGTTTCAAATATAATTAGAGATATATAAGTTGTAAGAATATATTTATCTATTATTTAAAATTTATTGAAATTTTACCCGGTACTAAATTCTTAGATTTCCACTAATTAATTGTTTCAATTATTGTAGTGAATTGAAACATAGGTAATTAATAAATTAAAACCTCTAAAGGGAATAAGAGATTAATGATAGGTTATAAATGGTATTAAATGAAATTTGAAATTATAACCTACGAAATAAAGAATATTATTATTGAACGTTAAATTAATCATAGGTAACGAGAAATGTAACGACCCATGAAATTTTAATAAATTTTAATTGGTTTTATAACGGATTTAATTGGATTTTTGAGAAATTTTAATGATAATATTTTGAAATAAAGTTTTATTATTTGGATTACGTATCATTAAATATAGAAAATGGTAAATTTTCAATTAATTTTATGAAAGTTTGTTTATTTTGTAATTCTATTATATTCAAGCTAGCTAATAAATTGCTTTAATTATCTGCCCGTTAATCTAGGAACCTGCTGTTACTTTTGAAATAAGTTCTAACCTTTATTGTTCCAAACGTTCAAATTTTGTTTTAGCGTAATCTGAGCACGCTGTTATTAATTTCTTTAAATTTGCAGAGGTTATCAATCAATCGTTTCAATTTTTTTATGGTCCGTTACACTGCCTTTTTGAAACTTTTCCGTGCGTCTCAAGCAAATAATCAATTGCTGTTATGTGTCAGCTAAATCAAAGCAACGTGACCGTTGCTATTTTATTTGCTTTTAATTTCAGCTGGATTACTGGGCGACCCTTGTTATCACTTTCGTTACTTTTTATATATATTCTTTTCTAATTTTCCTTTGCGTTTCTTTCGGTTTCAAATTTGAAAACTTACGGTCGAAAACAACAAATCAGAATTGATTTTAGCTAAATTTCATGAGACCGTTGCCACTCCTATCTCTTTTATTTATTGGCTTACGTTTTCACTAGCTTCCTTTTCACGGTTCCTCTATTTTTCCTTTTCTTTTCTATAAATAACTGTTGCATTCATCTCTTCCCCTCTACATCTTTAAATTGCTGCTCCTCTCCACTTTTCCTCTTCCCTTCTGGGTTACTTCTCCTTTACTTTATTTCGATCCCAACCCACTACCTCATGCCGAACTACCACCCTCTCTCCCACGCAAGGCCGACCGCCTCCACCATAAACAGACCAGCCGAACCACCCTAGATCCCACGCCACCCCTCTGGACGGCAAACCCCATCACCGACCCTTGGTGCAGCCCTCAGCGAGATCCAGTCCGTCCACCCCCATCAACTTTCCAGCGGAGAGCAACCTCAGCCTCCGCGTCATCACTTCAAGCAACGTCCTGCTCTGTTTCCTCTCTCCGCCTCGGCAGCTACATCTAGCCACCATCACCCCTAGCCGACCGTGCTCCTTCCACTTCAACCTCTACCGCGGCCTGGCACCATCACCTCCCCCTTCACCGAAGCCAAACACGGCCTTCTCCACGTCTGTACAAACCAAACTCATCATACCCGCGAACATCAAACCAACCATACAACCCCACACCCTGTCCTCCAAGACTCCACATCTGTTGAGACGTGAACCAACAGCAGTGCCTTCCTCCACTTTGCTTTTGTTTATACACTTGGGTATGACAGTTTTATCAATTCACTTATATATAAGTTATGTTTGTTGTATATATAGAAAGTATATGAACTATAAGATGCGTTTATAGCTAAAGTTATATATATTTATAACCTGGTTTCAATAATATAATCTGTTATATATTTATAAATCATATAAATAAAACATGTTTTTGACAAGCTGTTGGAATTAACTGTAAGTTTATATAAGCATATTTTAGTTTGGTTTCAAATATAAAAACAAAGATTTTTGGGTGATGTGTTTACTAGGTACATAAAGTTAGTGTATAAAGTATACCATGTATTTGAATGCTTCGTTGTAGATTCTGATGATTAGGAATATTATGATTTAATATATAATTGAGGATTTTGAAAAGAGAATATACTCATATCTGAGTCAAATATTAGCTGGCATATTCGAATTTTATCGACAAGTATATATATACGTTTTGTTTGGAAAGCTACATTTTTTCTTAGCGTCCAAGCATAGTCAATTATAAAGGTCAGTATGTATATTAGAGTGTTATATATGAGTTTGGTTAGGATTTAAGTATAAATTTAGATAGGTAGTTTATATTTTACCTTACAGAGTTTTGGGTCGACCTACATATTTTACAGAGAGATATATATATTACTTTGTGTTGTAGTTCTATATAGAGTATATGTTAATAAAATAAAAAGAAAAAAAATCTGTTTTACAGTTTTGGTTGTTATAGTTCTATATTACCAGGTTTGTACAAGCTAGATAAAGGAGATTGGTTTATGTATAAAGCGATATAACATGTTTGTCTATAATGTTGTATTGTATATATAGATTTGGTTTTTCTTTGGGTTTTGATTTTTGATTTTAAATATATATATATATATAGTTGTATATTCATATATGTAAGTTCACTTAAACTAATTTTATCCTTCGATCGAATTCTGATTTGATTACGTCTATTTCCATTTATTAGCTTTGATCGTCGAATTCGTGCCAATCTTGTTCGCTTCGCAAATTCGTGCTTGGATCTCGTAATCCACTTCAGTGTCCATCTCTCTAATCTCAAAAGGTGAGCAATCACTCACGATTAACGTTCTTTTATTTATTAAATTTGATTTCAATTGAAACGACAATTTAAATATGAGGCTGTAGTTATTTAAATTGTTATATATGCTATTATCTATAACTGTTCACTTATGGGATATGACACCATATCCTATTGTTTATATTTATTTTGATGATATATGCCTGTTGTTACTATTATTTTTCATATCTGTTATCACTCTGCTAGTTCCCTGTTAATATAGAAATCACTATGGGTTGAAATGATAGATACCCGAACGGACTTTAGAAAAGGAGAATTTCGTTATGGGTTGAAATGATAGACCCAAGCGATTTTCATTTAATTGAATTTGGGATTACGGTTTGAAATGATATCCACCCGTATAAATTTAGTGTACGGATTAAAATGATAAATATCTGTAACACTTGACTATATGATAGGAATTATATACAGACACCGTTGGTCCATATAATTATTTTGAAAATAAATTCTACAGTTTGAAGAGAAATATATGGGATTTAATAAATATTGGTTCTCAAAATATTATATATAAATGGAAATTTTATATATAGATTTAATAATAATATTATTAAGATTGATTTAATCCATATAATATGTTTAAGTAGTATTTAAGTTTTATGTTTCAAAATCTACCGTTGTGAAAATTTGAATAATTAAGATTGGGAGATAAATTTGGGTTTATTAAAAATGGTATTTAAATAAGGATTTATTTAATTAAATCAATTTGAAATTATTGAATGGGAAATTTAAGGTATGATTTTGTAACTGGATGTTTGATTTAAGTGATTTAATGAATATTTTACGTTTAATACAATTAAAGAAAATATTGAGTAAAATGTAATTTAAGGTTACTTAAATGATATTAAATCTAATAAGGGAGTATTTCAAGACTAAATAATAATGAGGTTAAATCGAGATCTATATGAAACTGTTATATAGAACATTTAAATATTAAAGCCTTGAACTATATTGGAATTTAAATGGTTTGTGTTGAGATTCGGATCTGTATTTGAAATCAACGTAGTTGAATTCGTTATTTAGCAACTAAATTGAATTAAAGTGAAATTTAGGTTGAACCAAATTTGAATTTATTATTTAGAAAACTAAATTGAATAAAAATTTAGTGAAATGTTGAATACTTAAAGTTTTGAAATTTATTGAAATATAAAGGTTATTGATGATTTCAAACCCGAATTGGGATCGATAAAATTTAAGTGGTTAATTTAAGATTTAAATTGAATTTAAATTGAATTTAATTTGAATGGGAAGGTCGGGTTGATGTTGAAACGATATGTTAAGTTGAGGGAATTGAATACTTTACTTTATAAATTACTTATTTTATATAAATACTATTTTGGGAAATATAGAGATAATTGAAGTAAAATGATATTTGGTTTGAAGTATAAATAAATGGGAATGGCCACGGTGTTATAGTATATATTTTTACCTTGTAGATAGTTCCATGGACCCTTGGAGGATGGTTATCCCAAACATCTTTTAAGTTATTTGTATGTCAGTTGATATTTCACTTGAGTTGGATTTATTGACATAAGAATGTTAATCCTGACTCGAGTGTTTTGTGTTTTGCTTTACGCTCGGGTCAGACTGAGTGATACAGCATTTGAGACTCACCTTTGGAGTTCGGAGCTTCATTTGGAGATCCAACTATCGATTCAGATTCCAGCCTTTTCAGTTGATTGGTTCAGAGAAGTCATCGGTTGCATTGGAGACTTCACTGCATTTGAACTATTCGGTTGTATTTTATTTCTAACTCTGATGTATATAGTAGCTTCATGAACTACTATTCTTTATCTATTCCGCTGCATTATATTACTCTATGATCTATGATTGATTTATTTTACTGTATATTTTAAGTTTTACCAAATTTTAATTAACAATTCGGTATTTTGAATTATTCAAGTCGGAAATGTATGGTTTTATTGTCGATTTGAATGGTCCAAAATAACGGGTCGTTATAGTTGGTATCAGAGCTTTGGCTCTAGGCAAAACATAGCATATATGGTAAATTTATTTACAGAATCACTTTCGCTCGAGTTGAATCTCTTCCTTTCTGACTCGATTTCCTTTGAATTTTGGAATGTCCCTCGGTCCCAAAATTCATTCTTGTCTCTCTCTATTTATATTCTTTTGATTCTGGAGTATCCAATGACTCCACTAATGGTTTGTAAAGGGGGTGAAAATTCTTTACAATTAGCATTGATTCACCGAAGATTTCCGTATCCTCGGTTTACGATGCTGATATATCTTGATATGTCTATTTGTTCTGGAATTCCGCATCGATTATATTCCTGAAGTTACGGTTGACCCGGTTAAGGTCGCCTGTGATTTATAGAAGTATATCCATCATCTATTTTGAATTTGTATTTCCTCATCTTCGTTCGAGCTTTTCCACTTGTTTTAAAACTTCCTTGGGTCAAGGTTCCCCTTAAAATTTTGAACCTCCATCTTGTTTTATTTTGGACTCCTTGAATGAAAGGAAACTATTTTGTAGATGGCAAAATCGAAAGAGCAGAAAGCAGCTCGTCGAGCTCGAAGAGCACTAGCCCGTAAGGAACAGGAGGAAGCAATGGAGAAGTGGGAAAGGCTATGGAGGGAAAGGGCAGGACCTGGTCCTTATGACCATGTCATCTGTTATCGGTGTCAGGAGAAGGGACATTATGCAGCTATGTGCGGGAAGAGAGATGAAGGAAAGAAGAAAGAGGGCAAGCGTTATCGATCCAAGATCTTCTGTTTTAAATGCCGTAGTACGGGGCACTTTCCCAGTCGCTGCCAGAAGGTGAAGAAAGTAAAAGCTGCACCCACTGCATCAGTCGACCAATCAACCATTTGCTATCACTGCAGGCTTGCTGGGCATTTAGCCAGGAATTGTCCTGTGAGGAAGTACGGAAGGAAGGCTGCGTTTCCGCAGTTCATTAAGGAGGATGGGCGTGTCGTGCATTTATGCAAGAAATGCAGAAGTTGGGGCCACGTTGAGGGGGAGTGTTTTGGACCCGTTGAAGTCCAACCCGGTAGAATTAATATCGATGCTTTGTTTATGTAGGGTGGTATTATGTGGATCTATTTGTTTTCAGCAGTTGTTAGGTTGCTTTCAGTAAACCCTATTGTATCTTTTGCTTAACTGATGTTCTCAAATTAAGATATTCATGTTCCAGTTTTATTTGATATGAAATTTAAATCTCTATCTTTGTTTTGAAATCCTTTCTTGAATCACCCTTTGAAAAATCGAGTATGTTGTATTTTTGAAATTGTTTTGTATATCGAAATTATTATTTTGATAACTATAATTTTATTATACATATAAAAGTGAAAATGTCTTCGATAAGGATTATATTCCTATATATAAAACAAATAAGAAATATTATTCTATATAAAAAGTTTGAAAGGATTTGAAATTTTGAAAAATTATAAGAAATTGATTTATATAAAAATGATTTATAACTGTAAAGTTAAGTTTGAAATTCGAGAATTGAATTCCGGTATTTTGAAATTGGTTTTAAGATTTTGGAAAATATATAAGAATAATACGATTTAAAGGTATTTTCCGGATAGGAAATGTTTTTAATGAGTTCAAATGAATTCCAATAATTTTGAAGAAGTTTCAAAGAAGTTTTCAAGAAAATAGAAGTCCAGAACTCACTTATGTCGTTGGAAAATAATTTTGGGGATGAGTGCACGCATCAACGACATTGATTTTCTAGTTTTCAGAGTGGGGGAGGCACTCTAGTAGCTTTGCTATGCGAGTGATATTGTGAAACAAATTTTGATTTCAAATTCCGAAGTATGATTTGATATTTTAGAAAGATATAAGTATATATTTGAAACAATTTAAAATGAGACCGGTGTTCAGTCCTCGACTTTTGGATTTAATAACTGATTTATTGATTTATTGTTGATTTTCAACTCTTGAATTGAAAATTTGATTTCCCTAACTATTTTGAATGTTCGAGCACTTCCAAATCGAGATTTAATTTTCAAAGCTAAGAAATTTTGAAGAGTATAAAATGTTTGATAAAGAATATAAATTTAGTTTTGAAATGTTTTGAAAAAAAAGAAATAGTTGAATAATGGTTTTCAGAAAGGTAAATTGGATATTTCACATAGAAATAGATAGTTTAAAAGTTTTTAAAAAAAGGGATAATTATAAATTTAGAAACCAATTTGAGTATAATTGATTTTGGGAAAATATTCGGCTGTGAAATTAAATTGGAATTAAAAACCAGTACTAATATGGTGATTTTGAAAATGAATTTGTTTGACTTGAATAATTTTAATTTGGAAAATGGGATAATTTTCTAAACCTATTATTTTCGGAACTTTGAAATTTAGATATTTAATTTGGAAGAAAATTTGGTGAAATCATATATGATTTTGAAACTAAATTGATATTGAAATGATTTGAAATTGAGAACCTTGTATTGTTAAGCACTTGATTTGGGAGTGGTCGAACTTATATAAAAAGGATTTTATAAGTATGAAGTTGATTTGGAATCTATTGATTTGAAAGGTACTCAATTTGGAAAGAGAATTTTGTGTAATCGAAGTCTATATAAGTATGATTTGATCTATTATTGACTTGGAAAGTATTCGATTTGGAAAAAATGAAATCCTATATATATGACTTTATATAAGTATGATATTTGAAAGTGATTCGAAAAGGTACTATATTATATATATTTTCGAAATATGGATATGGAAAGTGCCTTCTGCTTGATATCCGCTTTGTGGCCACATCGCGGATTCATTCTATCGATATTATTCTTTCTGATTTTTGGTTTTCCGGATGTAATACTCGAGTGTTCCCACCGTGGCGTAACCCATGGTTTTTTTTTCTCTCTCGTGAATGCATAGCGCAATTGCCTGGCCGAGTCTTGCCTAGGGGTACGGATTGTTTCCTAGGGGATCCAGGCATAACCATTGTGTATCCTGCAATCTGTGTAGGTCGCGAATAGTAGCGCAAGTGCATGGCTGAGTCTTGCCTAGGGGTACCGATTGATTCCTGGGGGATCCAGGCGTAACCATTGTGTATCCTGCACTCTACTAGTCATCATGGCATAACTCGCAGGGCTGAGAAAGCTTACGGATATTGATTGTTTCCTAGGGGACCCAGGCGTAACCATTGTGTATCTGCGAACCATGGTCGGACAAAGGTTTTGGTTTGGTTGTTTGTTTGGATTGTACTTTCCATATCTGTTTTTACAGGTTTTTTCAAGTATTTTCATTGGTTGTAGAAACAGGTCTACTAAGTACTTGAAGAATTCTAGCTTTGCGCCTGATCAACGCATGGCCAGAGTCTGCAAGAACGAGGATAAACTTGTTGAAACATCGAGTTATAAAAGTATTTTCGAAAGGAAAATTTCGTTTTGATATAATAGTATTTTATAATAAAGGTATTTTATTTTAAACTATTTCAAAAAGAAAAAAATTGTGTTAATATTTGAAATTAAAACCCTTTTGGTTTGAAATTAACTATTCATGCCCGTTACAATTCATTTGAATCTACCTTATCTGCTCAGCTTATTTATTCACCTATATTCTGTTTCCTGAATCTACCTTTCTTTTCTTTTGAATATAATCTTTAAAATACTTTTTATTTGTATACAACTTGGCTTAATAGAAGATTTTTAATATTGTAAATATTTTTGAAGTTATTAATTAAATAAAACATCTTTAAAGAAAATGATTATTTATTTATTGATAATATTTGAAAGGTATCTTGAGATAAATTAAAATTTTCATAAATTTTGGATTTAATATTTTCAATAGTCTTTGTAAAAATAAGTAATAATGTAAATAATTGATTTCAAAGGAGTTTGAAAAGTATTAAATATTAAAGAAAATTAAATTTCAAATGAAGTTTTCAAACAGATATTTCAAATAAAATTTGTGTAGTTTTAAAATTTATTGTTTATCTGATCTTTCAATCTATAGATTTCTAGTTGCTTTATTCTCCTACCTCCTTCCTTTTCGGGGACGAAAAGTTTTGAGTGGGGGAGACTGTAACGACCAATGAAATTTTAATAAATTTTAATTGGTTTTATAACGGATTTAATAGGATTTTTGAGAAATTTTAATGATAATATTTTGAAATAAAGTTTTATTATTTGGATTACGTATCATTAAATATAGAAAATGGTAAATTTTCAATTAATTTTATGAAAGTTTATTTATTTTGTAATTCTATTAAATTCAAGCTAGCTAATAAATTGCTTTAATTATCTACCCGTCAATCTAGGAACCTGCTGCTACTTTGGAAATAAGTTCTAACCTTTATTGTTCCAAACGTTCAAATTTTGTTTTAGTGTAATCTAAGCACGCTGTTATTAATTTCTTTAAATTTGTAGAGGATATCAATCAATCGTTTCAATTTATTTTATGTCCGTTATACTGCCTTTTTGAATCTTTTCCATGCGTCTTAAGCAAATAATCAATTGCTGTTATGTGTCAGCTAAATCAAAGCAACGTAACCGTTGCTATTTTATTTGCTTTTAATTTCAGCTAGATTACTGGGCGACACTTGTTATCACTTTCGTTACTTTTTATATATATATATTATTTTCTAATTTTCCTTTGCGTTTCTTTCGGTTTCAAATTTGAAAACTTACGGTCGAAAACAACAAATCAGAATTGATTTTAGCTAAATTTCATGAGACCGTTGCCACTCCTATCTCTTTTATTTGTTGGCTTACATTTTCACTAGCTTCCTTTTCATGGTTCCTCTATTTTTCCTTTTCTTTTCTATAAATAACTGTTGCATTCATCTCATCCCCTCTACATCTTTAAATTGCTGCTCCTCTCCACTTTTCCTCTTCCCCTCTGGGTTACTTCTCCTTTACTTTATTTCGATCCCAACCCACTACCTCAAGCTGATCTACCACCCTCTCTCCCACGTAAGGCCGACCGCCTCCACCATAAACAGACCAGCCGAACCACCCTAGATCCCACGCCACCCCTCTGGACAGCAAACCCCATCACCGACCCTCGGTGCAGCCCTCAGCGAGATCCAGTCCGTCCACCCCCATCAACTTTCCAGCCGAGAGCAACCTCAGCCTCCGTGTCATCACTTCAAGCAACGTCCTGCTCTGGTTCCTCTCTCCGCCTCGGCAGCTACATCTAGCCACCATCACCCCGAGCCGACCGTGCTCTGTGATGACCCGGAATTTTCGAGTATTTAAAATCGGAATATTTAATTGATTTAAAATAGAGTAAATTTAACTTAAAATTTCAAATATCACAATTTATTTGATGGTTAAATTATCACATTAAATAATTTGGAATTGGGTGAAATATGAAATTTGAAGTTTTAAGCCTGTTAAAAATAATTTGAAGGCTTGAAATTTTTATTTTGATAGCACTGAAAATAATAGTAGTTGTAAAATTCAATTAGCAGTGGTTTGTTCAGTTTTGAAATTTTATCGTTTAAATTGAATTAAAAATATAGCCTTTCAAGGCACAGTCTCGGAATTCAACGAAACCAGTTCCATTGAGTTCGTAATATTTTATTATTATCGGATTCCAAATTTCGTATTGATTGGAGTTAGTATGTGAGTGTACGATTTGTAAACGCGCTGGATATTTAATTGATAATAATCCAATGAAATTTAATTTAATAAATCAAGCTTCTCGTGTACGCCACCCATCTCTTCACGTTCAAATCATGTTCGTTCGTTCCCCTCGTTTCCTTTTACTCGAGCCTTCGTTCATTCAAAAAAAAATAACCAAAAAAGAAAATGGGGCCGAAGCTTTCCTTCGGTTTCCAAAATCGAAATCCATTCGATTAAAAAGAAAAAATATGGCCGCTGGCCTCACTCATTCGTTTCCCTCTACAATTTCAAACCCGTCTTCAATTCGTGTTCGATTCTGCCTTGAATCGTGTAATACGCGAGTGCGCTATCAAAAGAACGGGGAGAGGGGGACTCGCGTCTTCAAGTTAGGGTTTCGAGTCGCGGTTTGGGGGAAAGGGGATAGCGATATGGAACTTCTCGAGTATCGTGAGGAGGAATTCGCGAGCTCACGTGCGACAGTAGGGGAGGCTAGGGCTTGGATGTAGGTGATTTCGCCGTGATGTTGAGGTGCAGGCGCAGAAGCTAGGGGACGCGTGACTGGTGGCCGACGTTGACGATGCAGGCAGGTAGTGACGAGGGCTCGATTTGATTGGGGTTCGGCAGTAAGGTAATTGTTTTTTTTATATAGCTTAATTTAAATTAATTTAAATTAAGAATAAGGAATTCAGAATTTTAAATATATATATATATACACACACATATACATATATATAAGAATTTACAGTGAGGTATTTCGATTTTATTTTAGTTTAAAATATGGATATTGAGACAGTACAACTCAATAGAAAATTTATTTTTAGGGTTAAGATTTTTATGTAAATAGTTGACAGTAAACAGATAATATTTATATATAGAAAATTTTATGAATATACAGTATATATATATAGATATGTAAAGTTAGATTTCTTTTAAAAACCCTATATAGTTTATTTTGAAGATAAAACATATACACACACATTTTAAACTTACTAGGTATCATTTAAAAATAAAATAAAAATGCTTAACTAATTTATTTAGATTATTTTAGTTACTCAAAGATTTTCAAAAAGGGGATTAGTTTAAAATTTAATTACTTGTTTAAACTAAATTAAATTTAAACTTATGTAATTGGTAACAAGTTGTTCGACTATTTCAAATATTAATAGGCTATATAATGCTATTCAAGGTTAAAATCTGATAGAAGCAAGCCGGATTGGATTGGATTACAAACAAATTAAAGGTGAGTTAATCTCACTCGGTTTAAAATTTAAATTCAAATGATTAAATTTAAATACTGGTTTGTATGGTTGAATTGATTGATGTGATATATAGTATAGTATAATTTGAAAATTTGCATATTATGTGATGCTAACGTCTGTGGATACAGGGAAAACAGGTTGGAGGAATCCAGCTGGACCCCTCAACTTTATTTAATTATTTGATATTCTCCGTTCTGAATATTTGATATTCTGTCATGAATTTTGTGAAATATTGAATGCTATGGCTTGATAGTTATAATCGGGCAATAATGAATTACCAAACATATAAATTGAGTTTTGGAATGAAAATAAAAGAAGTGAAATTGTAAGTATATAATTATAGGAAAGTTGAATAAATTTAAGAATGAACTGGAAAGGGAATAAAGCGACTTTAAAATTTTAATAAATAAATCTTGAGTATGGGAAGAAAATTTAAATAAACGGGAAGTTAATAAAACCTAAACTTCAACGCTGTTGTTTAAAAGAACAAAACATTTATTTTAAATTTAGGATTTACAATCAAACTGAAAATAATAATAAAGTTCATAATTAATGAATTTTGAAGTGAACTGAAAAGTAAAGAAGTTTATTTCAAATGGAATAGATTGGAAATCAATTAGGAAAATTGATTTAAGTGATTGAGATTGGAAATTTCTCTCTGAATAACCAAGTACGTTTTCAAAGTAAATTCTTAAATAGAAATTAAAAGTTTAAAGTTGTTTTAAGAAGTATGTTTTGAAAAATTTACTATTTCTAAATATTTAAATTCTAAAGTAAGCATTTTCTTTTAATCTATTATAGCAATACTTATTTAAAGAGTGACTTAGTATTCTATTTTTAAAAGTGAAATCTAGTTTTATATTTTATTAAGTACCTCATTTTCAAATATTCATATAGTATGTATTTTAACAAATTATTAAAGGATTTTTTTTAACTTGAATGTTTTAAAGTATAAATTGCAAAGTAAAGTGTTTTAAATTATTTTAAAATCTAGTTTTTTGCTTGGTATTTCAGAGGAGATAGAAAATATTTGGGAAAGTTTATTCTGGAAGGAAAGATGGATTTTTAAACTGTTCTTAAAGGATTGAAAATAGAAAATATATCTTGTGAAGATATTTTGAGGTAAATAAATAATTTGGGAAATTACTTATTGATTGATGGTTGTTTGTGAATATTAATTGATAGTTAAATAACCGACTATCAATATTGGCCAAATGCGTTGATCGTTTCGAAGAGACCGGGATCGAGATTAATTTCTCGAAAACCACTTCGATCCGGTTTGTACGTTTCGTGAAAACGATTTTGGATTCGAAGATGGAGTAGTGAAGTGCAAGGGCTAGTCGTACTAATCCTGAGGATATTTCCAAAATGGATGTAGTAGGAATAGTGCCTTCGGTTCCGTTCGAACCCAGGACGGACTTGTATGGATGAATGCTTGCGAAACATCGTCAGGTGGGCGATGGGCATTCTAAGGAATATTTTCTATGAAGGTAACGCTTAGCCTCAAGCCTTATCAAATGGGAATGGCTGAAAATCAGGGGATATGCAGCAAGGCTTCGTGGGTAGCCCCCACTGGAGGGTGAGGTCATCCCTGTCAAGATGTCCCTTTATTTCGGCTTAATGGGCGGTTATTGATCCCAACCGCGGGGTGATCTTGCTCGGGACTGTCCAGTAAGGGATGGTTCCGGTCATGTGTTGCAGGGGAGTTAGGGTGGCTCCTCGGTACGCTGATCTAGACCAGGTACTATGACAGGTGGTACCCCAGTGCCTAGCCATTAGTTGGAATCCATTTTCCCTACGCGCCCGTACGGTTTTGATTGTTCCCAACTATTGCTGAAACGTGAGATGCAAGCATTTCAGCTAGATTCTATTTATTTTCTATAGACACTATTATAATACAGAGGATTTCTATAAAAATTGTTTTAGCCATCGTAAGGTAAAAACCCGACATGTTTATTTGTGGCGTGGTCTTACGAGATGCTTTTGTTTTCAAAGGATTTTTTTTGAAACTTTAATAATCAATTGGGTGTGATTTTCTCACGCTGGTAATCTAGACTGACTCGGGTGTTATTTATCTGTAATGCTCGGGTCAGACCGAGTATTATGGGATACAGGATATGATGCTGTGGAGCTCAGGAGACGAGCTGGATGACGATACGTATATCCGTACTTGTTTATCTATATATATTCTGCTGTTTGAGTTGTTGTGTATACATTGTATGTTATTGATGTGAGCTGTGATTGATGTACTCTGATGATGTAATATATGTAAAGATATATATTTGATTTTGAGTAAAGATATTTACTTATTATATTTTATTCCGCTGCGATGGTTAGATTCTGATGTTGTTTTCTATTTTTTCTTCTTCTACCTCTTCTTCTTTAACCCAAATGGTTCGTATTTCTGTACAACTTGAGTTGATTTAGGTAGAATAGTGTTGAATCAAGGGGTACGGATTTGCGGGTCGTTACACTTGGTATCAGAGCATAGGTTGGTGATAACCTTGGCTCTGGTGGGAAATTACTCATTTAAAATAGAGTCCGTAGTACTCTATAATGAGTTTGAGCGTATAAATAAATATGAGCGCGTATTTGTTAGTGAATATAAATTGTTTTAATATTGTGTTAATTGGTTTATTGAGTGGCATATGAACCTTCGTCGGCACAGTCTGGACAACTGTATCGAAAGGGTTTCTAAATGCTTGAATAGAACAATCGACACGGTATTGTTTTAAATATGGGTAAATGAAATAATTTTACCCAAAAATATATTTTTAATATAAAGAAAGTTTTTGGTAAACTATATAGCTATTATATGTTTGGTTGGATGTTAGAAATGATAATATTAAAGTATTATCATTGTTAAGTGAATTTAACTAGAAATTGAAAGTATAACCAAAGTTAAAGGGAATAAATTCATTATAAAATGAAATTCATAAGTATGAGTCATAAATGAAATTTATAAACTGAAATATAATCAAATAAGAATTTGTATGAGCATAAGCTATGCAAATGAATTATAGTAAAATTGATTTAAGTAGGATTTGGAAATTTAAAAACCGGAGATTTTGGAAGTGTTTTGAAGATAAATAATAGCACAATTGTTTTGGTGATGTTTCTGAAAAGAAATCTATTTTAAATGGATTTTGAAAGTGATATAGCATTGAAATCACTTGGATTATTGGAAAAATAATCCTGATGATGACGGCCGCATCATCAGTATTCATTTTCGAATTCCTAAGTGACGGATTGCTACCAAATTGACTTGTTCAGAGAGCTAGTTGTTTTTGAAAATTTCTAAGGAAATTTGCTGGGAATAAAACTAGGGTTGGTTTAAATTTTGACAAGTGTGATTTGAGATGTTGGAGATTTCAAAATGTTTTGAAACCAAAAGCCGGTATTTTAAAAATCCTGATAAGATGGGTTATAAGCTTATAAGTTAGGATGTTCTTTTAAATCAGGAAGGATAAATAAGCTTTGAATGTTGGAATTTAAATTTAAAAGAAAAGTTAAAAATGAAATTAACTTGGATTTGGAAATAAAAATTTGACTGGATTGAGATTGATTGAATAAGTTGAAAATAATATCCAGTGTATTCGAATTAAGTTGAAATCGAATTGGGTTAAATAAGTATGAGTTAAAATTAAATTGAATTGGAATAAGAATTCAATTAAGTTATAGAATGGAATTAGATTCTTTCCTGAATAAATGGAAATTAAATTGGGTAAGGATTGGATTGAAGTAAATAAGTTGGAATAACTTGTAAAGGAATCAAAATCCACGGAACAAGATATGCTTGGGTTATAAATAAGCATAAGGCTTGAGTTAAAAATAAAGATGAACATATTTAAGCCTAGGATGAATGGAAATGTGTGAAAATAATAAGTTGTGACTTATTAAATTTGAAAAGTGGGATAGAAAATCCAAAATAAATATTGTTTGATGTTTTGGATAATAAACGAAGGAAAATCCAAACTTGAAAAAGAGAAAAATAAAATAAATAAATAAATTGAACTAAGAAAAATTAAATGAAGTGATATTTGGAATTAAAAAATTCAAGTTTTGGATTATAAATTGGGGAAAAACTAATTAGATAATAAATTAGTTAATGAAATTGAATTGTGAGATTATGATGAAGGTTGGAAATAAAACTCAAGTTATGAATTAAAATAGACCTAAATTGTTGGTGAAGTAAATGTAATTGAATTGTGAGTTCTTGGAATTTGGTGGTATATAGAAAATGGCTAGTGGATTTAGAACTTGTGTTATAAATTCGAATTTAACTTGAAGTGTTAACAAATTAAATATAATTGAAATATATGGAGTAAAAATGTAATTAGATTAAAATAGTGATGGTTTGAATTGCCAATAAATTCCAAATAAGTGGAAGTAAATTGGAAATGACCTTGTAATAAATCGAATGAGCTGAATCTAAAAGGGTTAAAATGTATAATAACTGATTAAATAAATTTGTAGTTTGAAATGAGATAGGATTGAAATAGAATCAAGTTAAATTGAAAAGAGAACTTTGTTTGCAAAATGAGAATGAGCTTAAGTATAAAATTTGAAAAGAATTGAAGGAAATTGACTTAAGCTAAATAAAGGAAGGAGAGTTGAATTGAATTCAACTTAAACAAAGTTTAATACTATTGGATTGGTTAACCAAGTAAAAATAAATTTTAATTGAAATAAAATATGGTGAGTTGCCGATAATATTTAATGGAACGAAAATGCTTAAATAAATAATTGCAAACCCTTTAAAATTATTAAGGAATTGAAATAACTTGAGACAATAAGGAAAATAGAATGTTTTGAGTTTATTAGAATGGTTTAAGTGAATGTGGATAAACTCATTATATTGAATAAATAAATGATGGAATAAATAAGTATCAAATGAAATGTGGTTTAAATAAGTTGAAAAATGGTTATTGAATGATATAGCTTGGGTTGTTTTGAGCTAAATAAAATAGTTTGGAATAAACAAATATGGAATGAAATGTAAATAAATGGATTTTAAATGAAATTTAAATGGAATGTGTCGAGCTAAATAAATGATTGTGAATGGATTAAGATAAAGGGGAATTTAATTAGTAATGAAGATGAACCTAAGCTGTTAATAGTTTTGGATGAACTAGTTTGGTTAATAAAATGAAATGCAAGTGAATGTATTCAAAATTTGATATACATTGAAATGAGAATATTTAGATTGTGAATAAATTTGAAAATGAAATAGGATTAAGTATAAATCGGGTTGAAATCCATTTAAATTGGTTATAAAACATAAATATTTGGTTGTTCACATAGATCTTGTCAAATTTGCATAGAATAAATACCATTGGATCTAAATGGAAGTAATTAAAATTCTATGAGTTGATAGAAGTAAAATAAATTGATTTGAAAGCAATTGAATTAAATATGAGTTCAATTTGCTTAAGAATAAATTAAAAGTAAGCAATTGAATTCTAAACCATTCAAATTGATGGAATTGTATACGAATGAATCGAAAACCATTCGAATTGAGTGAAAATGGTTATACATAAATTGGAACAGTTGAATTAGCATGGAAACTATATAAATTGCTTACAGAAAAATGTTTGGTATGAGTTTCTTTTAGAATTCATATGTTTTAACTATTATAAATAAGTTAAATATAGTTAAACTGCATATATTTGGCACTTACATGTTTAAATTGAGTAAGTACAGGTACCTAGAAGCCGTGTGGCTGGATTTGGTTGTGCTATTTGCTAAAAATAATAAGCCGCTTGCTTAATATGCTAAATAAGGTACGCCTACGCAATAAAAATAGGAAATATGAACTGTTTTTGGTTTTTCCGACCGTGTGGGTCGATGTATATATATTTATCTCTTTTGTCAAATTGCAAAAGCTCCTCCGTACAAAGGAGACTCTGCCAAAAATTTTCAGAAATTTTGGGAGTTAGAAATTTTTTTTGAAAACTTTTGGAAAATTTTGGTTAACGACAAAACAAATTCAAATTGGAAACTAAAATAAGTTAGTAAATGAAACCAATTTAAAATAATTAGTTATAAATGAAAAATAAAATTTAAATATTCAGAGTTAAAGATAAATTGAATTCATATGGAAATGAAAGAATCGATTTGAATAGAAATGGATATAAACTAAAGTGGTAAAGTGAAAATAAGTATAAGAAACATATAAATGCTTATACTAAACTTAAGTAAGGAATGGTGAATTCTTAATTGGAGACTGATATTACAAATATAATCTAAGTTAATATTTGAATGAATAAATGCCGACGGTATATAAGAAAGTTGATATGATGATTTGAGAAAATTGTAATTGGATATTAGTGCTAAGCAGGATATGCAGGTAATATAAAGGAAAAAGAGAATTGATTTTGATTTCAGAAGATAAATTTGAAATGCTCGACAAAAAGGTATGTATTTTAATTTGGTGTGAAATTGGATTGGGATTTTGGATTGAGCCACTTGGCTTTTTTTTTTTTTTGGATTTGGGAGGCCATAGAGCCATTTCGTAGTTGTACCGAGCTAGCCGCGCAAAGGAGACGCTGGCGAAATTTTTCGGGAATTTAGGGAGTTAGAAAAATTTTGAGAAAATTTTGATAATCCAAAATTGGTTTTATGATTAAAACTTGAATGGTTGGGCAAATAGGATTGTTTGCAAACTAGAGAAAGATTTGAAAAGTTAATAAGAATGATAATGGATCTTTTATAAAAGATTAGTTGGTTAGATGTTGAATTGCTTGATTTTAAGGATAAGTAAATGGGTATTGGACCATTCTTCCTAACTAGTAATTTCGGGGACGAAATTCTTTTAAGGGGGGAGGAATGTGATGACCCGGAATTTTCGAGTATTTAAAATCGAAATATTTAATTGATTTAAAATATTCAATAGAGTAAATTTAACTTAAAATTTCAAATATCACAATTTATTTGATGGTTAAATTATCACATTAAATAATTTGGAATTGGGTGAAATATGAAAATTTGAAGTTTTAAGCTTGTTAAAAATAATTTGGAGGCTTGAAATTTTTATTTTGATAGCACTGAAAATAATAGTAGTTGTAAAATTCAATTAGCAGTGGTTTGTTCAGTTTTGAAATTTTATCGTTTAGATTGAATTAAAAATATAGCCTTCCGAGGCACAGTCTCGGAATTCAACGAAACCAGTTCCATTGGGTTCGTAATATTTTATTATTATCGGATTCCAAATTTCGTATTGATTGGAGTTAGTGTGTGAGTGTACGATTTGAAAACGCGCTGGACATTTAATTGATAATAATCCAATGAAATTTAATTTAATAAATCAAGCTTCTCGTGTACGCCACCCATCTCTTCACGTTCAAATCATGTTCTTTCGTTCCCTCGTTTCCTTTTACTCGAGCCTTCGTTCATTCAAAAAAAATATCCAAAAAAGAAAATGGGGCCGAAGCTTTCCTTCGGTTTCCAAAATCGAAATCCATTCGATTAAAAAAAAAAATAAGATAAAAATATGGCCGCTGGCCTCACTCATTCGTTTCCCTCTACAATTTCAAACCCGTCTTCAATTCGTGTTCGATTCTGCCTTGAATCGTGTAATACGCGAGTGTGCTATCAAAAGAACGGGGAGAGGGGGACTCGCGTCTTCGAGTTAGGGTTTCGAGTCGCGGTTTGGGGGAAAGGGGATAGCGATCTGGAACTTCTCGAGTTTCGTGAGGAGGAATTCGCGAGCTCACGTGCGACAGTAGGGGAGGCTAGGGCTTGGACGTAGGTGATTTCGCTGTGATGTTGAGGTGCAGGCGCAGAAGCTAGGGGACGCGTGACTGGTGGCCGACGTTGACGATGCAGGCAGGTCGTGACGAGGGCTCGATTTGATTGGGGTACGGCAGTAAGGTAATTGTTTTTTTATATAGCTTAATTTAAATTAATTTAAATTAAGAATAAGGAATTCAGAAGTTTAAAAATATATATATATATATATACATATATATAAGAATTTACAGTGAGGTATTTCGATTTTTATTTTAGTTTAAAATATGGATATTGAGACAGTACAACTCAATAAAAAATTTATTTTTAGGGTTAAGATTTTTATGTAAATAGTTGACAGTAAACAGATAATATTTATATATAGAAAATTTTATGAATATATAGTATATATATAGATATGTAAAGTTAGATTTCTTTTAAAAACCCTATATAGTTTATTTTGAAGATAAAACATATACACACACATTTTAAACTTACTAGGTATCATTTAAAAATAAAATAAAAATGCTTAACTAATTTATTTAGATTATTTTAGTTACTCAAAGATTTTCAAAAAGGCGATTAGTTTAAAATTTAATTACTTGTTTAAACTAAATTAAATTTAAACTTATGTAATTGGTAACAAGTTGTTCGACTATTTCAAATATTAATAGGCTATATAATGCTATTCAAGGTTAAAATCTGATAGAAGCAAGCCGGATTGGATTGGATTACAAACAAATTAAAGGTGAGTTAATCTCACTAGGTTTAAAATTTAAATTCAAATGATTAAATTTAAATACTGGATTGTATGGTTGAATTGATTGATGTGATATATAGTATAGTATAATTTGAAAATTTGCATATTATGTGATGCTAACGTCTGTGGATACAGGGAAAACAGGTTGGAGGGATCCAGCTGGACCCCTCAACTTTATTTAATTATTTGATATTCTCCGTTCTGAATATTTGATATTCTGTCATGAATTTTGTGAAATATTGAATGCTATGGCTTGATTGTTATAATCGGGCAATAATGAATTACCAAACATATAAATTGAGTTTTGGAATGAAAATAAAAGAAGTGAAATTGTAAGTATATAATTATAGGAAAGTTGAATAAATTTAAGAATGAACTAGAAAGGGAATAAAGCGACTTTAAAATTTTAATAAATAAATCTTGAGTATGGGAAGAAAATTTAAATAAACGGGAAGTTAATAAAACCTAAACTTCAACGCTGTTGTTTAAAAGAACAAAACATTTATTTTAAATTTAGGATTTAAAATCAAACTGAAAATAATAATAAAGTACATAATTAATGAATTTTGAAATGAACTGAAAAGTAAAGAAGTTTATTTCAAATGGAATAGATTGGGAATCAATTAGGAAAATTGATTTAAGTGATTGAGATTGGAAATTTCTCTCTGAATAACCAAGTATGTTTTCAAAGTAAATTCTTAAATAGAAATTAAAAGTTTAAAGTTGTTTTAAGAAGTATGTTTTGAAAAATTTACTCTTTCTAAATATTTAAATTCTAAAGTAAGCATTTTCTTTTAATCTATTATAGCAATACTTATTTAAAGAGTGACTTAGTATTCTATTTTTAAAAGTGAAATCTAGTTTTATATTTTATTAAGTACCCTATTTTCAAACATTCATATAGTATGTATTTTAACAAATTATTAAAGGATTTTTTTTAACTTGAATGTTTTAAAGTATAAATTGCAAAGTAAAGTGTTTTAAATTATTTTAAAATCTAGTTTTGTGCTTGTTATTTCAGAGGAGATAGAAAATATTTGGGAAAGTTTATTCTGGAAGGAAATATGGATTTTTAAACTGTTTTTAAAGGATTGAATGTAGAAAATATATCTTGTGAAGATATTTTGAGGTAAATAAATAATTTGGGAAATTATTTATTGGCTAATGGTTGTTTGTGAATATTAATTGATAGTTAAATAACCGACTATCAATATTGGCCAAATGCGTTGATCGTTTCGAAGAGACCGGGATCGAGATTAATTTCTCGAAAACCACTTCGATCCGGTTTGTACGTTTCGTGAAAATTATTTTGGATTCGAAGATGGAGTAGTGAAGTGCAAGGGCTAGTCGCTACTAATCCTGAAGATATTTCCAAAATTGATGTAGTAGGAATAGTGCCTTCGGTTCCGATCGAACCCGGGACGGACTTGTATGGATGAATGCTTGCGAAACATCGTCAGGTGGACGATGGGCATTCTAAGGAATATGTTCTATAAAGGTAACGCTTAGCCTCAAGCCTCATCAAATGGGAATGGCTGAAAATTAGGGGATATGCAGCAAGGCGTCGTGGGTAGCCCCCACTGGAGGGTGAGGTCATCCCTGTCTAGATGTCCCTTTATTTCGGCTAAGTGGGCGGTTGCTGATCCCAACCGCGGGGTGATCTTGCTCGGGACTGTCCAGTAAGGGATGGTTCCGATCTTGTGTTGCAGGGGAATTAGGGTGGCTCCTCGGTACGCTGATCTAGACCAGGTACTGTGACAGGTGGTACCCCAGTGCCTAGCCATTAGTTGGAATCCATTTTCCCTACGCGCCCATACGGTTTTGATTGTGCCCAACTATTGCTGAAACGTGAGATGCAAGCATTTCAGCTAGATTCTATTTACTTTCTATAGACACTATTATAATATCAGAGGATTTCTATAAAAATTGTTTTGGCTATCGTAAGGTAAAAACCCGACATGTTTATTTGTGGCGTGGTCTTACGAGATGCTTTTGTTTTCAAAGGATTTTTTTTCGAAACTTTAATAATCAATTGGGTGTGATTTTCTCACGCTGGTAATCCAGACTGACTCAGGTGTTATTTAACTGTAATGCTCGGGTCAGACCGAGTATTATGGGATACAGGATATGATGCTGTGGAGCTCAGGAGACGAGCTGGATGACGATACGTATATCCGTACTTGTTTATCTATATATATTCTGCTGTTTGAGTTGTTGTGTATACATTGTATGTTATTGATGTGAGCTGTGATTGATGTACTCTGATGATGTAATATATGTAAACAGATATATTGATTTTGAGTAAAGATATTTACTTATTATATTTTATTCCGCTGCGATGGTTAGATTCTGATGTTGTTTTCTATTTTTTCTTCTTCTACCTCTTCTTCTTTAACCCAAATGGTTCGTATTTCTGTACAACTTGAGTTGATTTAGGTAGAATAGTGTTGACTCAAGGGGTACGGATTTGCGGGTCGTTACATGCTCCTTCCACTTCAATCTCTACCGCGGCCTGGCACCATCACCTCCCCCTTCACCGAAGCCAAACACGGCCTTCTCCACGTCTGTACAAACCAAACTCATCATACCCGCGAACATCAAACCAACCATACAACCCCACACCCTATCCTCCAAGACTCCACATCTGCAAGACGTGAACCAACAGCAGTGCCTTCCTCCACTTTGCTTTTGTTTATACACTTGGGTATGACAGTTTTATCAATTCACTTATATATATAAGTTATGTTTGTTGTATATATAGAAAGTATATAAACTATAAGATGCGTTTATAGCTAAAGTTATATATATTTATAACCTGGTTTCAATAATATAATCTGTTATATATTTATAAATCATATAAATAAAACATGTTTTTGATAAGCTATTGGAATTAACTATAAGTTTATATAAGCATATTTTAGTTTGGTTTCAAATATAAAAACAAAGATTTTTGGGCGATGTGTTTACTAGGTACATAAAGTTAGTGTATAAAGTATACCATGTATTTGAATGCTTCGTTGTAGATTCTGATGATTAGGAATATTATGATTTAATATATAATTGAGGATTTTGAAAAGAGAATATATTCATATCTGAGTCAAATATTAGCTGGCATATTCGAATTTTATCGACACGTATATATATACGTTTTGTTTGGAAAGCTATAGTTTTTCTTAGCATCCAAGCATAGTCAATTATAAAGGTCACTATGTATATTAGAGTGTTATATATGAGTTTGGTTAGGATTTAAGTATAAATTTAGATAGGTAGTTTATATTTTACCTTACAGAGTTTTGGGTCGACCTACATATTATATATATTACTTTGTGTTGTAGTTCTATATAGAGTATATGTTAATAAAATAAATAGAAAAAAAATCTGTTTTACAATTTTGATTGTTATAATTTTATATTACCAGGTTTGTACAAGCTAGACAAAGGAGATTGGTTTATGTATAAAGCGATATAACATATTTTTCTATAATGTTGTATTGTATATATAGATTTGGTTTTTTTGGGTTTTGATTTTTGATTTTAAATAGATATATATATATATATATATATATATATATATATATATAGTTGTACATTCGTATATGTAAGTTCACTTAAACTAATTTTATCCTTCGATCGAATTCTGACTTGATTACGTCTATTTCCGTTTATCAGCTTTGATCGTCGAATTCGTGCCAATCTTGTTCGCTTCGCAAATTCATGCTTGGATCTCGTAATCCACTTCAGTGTCCATCTCTCTAATCTCGAAAGGTGAGCAATCACTCACGATTAACGTTCTTTTATTTATTAAATTTGATTTCAATTGAAACGACAATTGAAATATGAGGCTGCATTTATTTAAATTGTTATATATGCTATTATCTATAACTGTTCACTTATGGGATATGACACCATATCCTATTGTTTATATTTATTTTGATGATATATGCCTGTTGTTATTATTATTTTTCATATCTGTTATCACTCTGCTAGTTCCCTGTTAGTATAGAAATCACTATGGGTTGAAATGATAGATACCCGAACGGACTTTAGAAAAGGAGCATTTCGTTATGGGTTGAAATGATAGACCCAAGCGATTTTCATTTAATTGAATTTGGGATTACGGGTTGAAATGATATCCACCCGTATAAATTTAGTGTACGGATTGAAATGATAAATATCCGTAACACTTGACTATATGATAGGAATTATATACAGACACCGTTGGTCCATATAATTATTTTGAAAATAAATTCTACATTTTGAAGAGAAATATATGGCATTTAATAAATATTGGTTCTTAAAATATTACATATAAATGGAAATTTTATATATAGATTTAATAATAATATTATTAAGATTGATTTAATCCATATAATATGTTTAAGTAGTATTTAAGTTTTATGTTTCAAAATTTACCGTTGTGAAAATTTGAATAATTAAGATTGGGAGATAAATTTGGGTTTATTAAAAATGGTATTTAAATAAGGATTTATTTAATTAAATCAATTTGAAATTATTCAATGGGAAATTTATAGGTATAATTTTGTAACTGGATGTTTGATTTAAGTGATTTAATGAATATTTTACGTTTAATAAAATTAAAGAAAATATTGAGTAAAATGTAATTTAAGGTTACTTAAATGATATTAAATCTAATAAGGGAGTATTTCAAGACTAAATAATAATGAGGTTAAATCGAGATCTATATGAAACTGTTATATAGAACATTTAAATATTAAAGCCTTGAACTATATTGGAATTTAAATGGTTTATGTTGAGATTCGGATCTGTATTTGAAATCAACGTAGTTGAATTCGTTATTTAGCAACTAAATTGAATTAAAGTGAAATTTAGGTTGAACCAAATTTGAATTTATTATTTAGAAAACTAAATTGAATAAAAATTTAGTTGAAACGTTGAATACTTAAAGTTTTGAAATTTATTGAAATATAAAGGGTAATTGATGATTTCAAACCCGAATTGGGATCGATAAAATTTAAGTGGTTAATTTAAGATTTAAATTGAATTTAAATTGAATTTAATTTGAATGGGAAGGTCGGGTTGATGTTGAAACGATATGTTAAGTTGAGGGAATTGAATACTTTACTTTATAAATTATTTATTTTATATAAATACTATTTTGGGAAATATAGAGATAATTGAAGTAAAATGATATTTGGTTTGAAGTAAATAAATGGGAATGGCCACGGTGTTATAGTATATATTTCTACCTTGTAGATAGTTCCATGGACCCTTGGAGGGTGGTTATCCCAAACATATTTTAAGTTATTTGTATTTCAGTTGATATTTCACTTGAGCTGGATTTACTGATATAAGAATGTTAATACTGACTCGAGTGTTTTGTGTTTTGCTTTACGCTCGGGTCAGACTGAGTGATACAGCATTTGAGACTCACCTTTGGAGTTCGGAGCTTCATTTGGAGATCCAACTATCGATTCAGATTCCAGCCTTTCCAGTTGATTGGTTCAAAGAAGTCATCTGTTGCATTGGAGACTTCACTGCATTTGAACTATTCGGTTGTATTTTATTTCTAACTCTGATGTATATAGTAGCTTCATGAACTACTATTCTTTATCTATTCCGCTGCATTATATTACTCTGTGATCTGTGATTGATTTATTTACTGTATATTTTAAGTTTTACCAAATTTTAATTAACAATTCGGTTATTCAAGTCGGAAATGTATGGTTTTATTGTCGATTTAAATGGTCCAAAAAAGCGGGTCGTTACAGTTGGTATCAGAGCTTTTTCACTAGGTAAATTTATTTACGATGCTAAATTTATTTACAGAATCACTTTACAGAATCACTTTTTCCCTAGGTAAATTTATTTACGATGCTAAATTTATTTACAGAATCACTTTACAGAATCACTAGGCAAAACATAGCATATATGGTAAATTTATTTACAGAATCACTTTCGCTCGAGTTGAATCTCTTCCTTTCTGACTTGATTTCCTTTGAATTTTGGAATGTCCCTCGGTCCCAAAATTCATTCTTGTCTCTCTCTATTTATATTCTTTTGATTCTGTAGTATCCAATGACTCCACTAAATGGTTTGTAAAGGGGGTGAAAACTCTTTACAATTGGCATTGATTCACCGAAGATTTCCATATCCTCGGTTTACGATGCTGATATATCTTGATATGTCGATTTGTTCTGGAATTCCGCAACTATTATATTCCTGAAGTCACGGTTGACCCAGTTAAGGTCGCCCGCGATTTATAGAAGTATATCCATCGTCTATTTTTGAATTTGTATTTCCTCATCTTCGTTCGAGCTTTTCCACTTGTTTTAAAACTTCCTTGGGTCAAGGTTCCCTTTAAAATTTTGAACCTCTATCTTGTTTGATTTTGGACTCCTTGAATGAAAGGAAACTATTTTATAGATGGCAAAATCGGAAGAGCAGAAAGCAGCTCGTCGAGCTCGAAGAGCACTAGCCCGTAAGGAACAGGAGGAAGCAATGGAGAAGTGGGAAAGGCTGTGGAGGGAAAGGGCAGGACCTGGTCCTTATGACCATGTCATCTGTTATCGGTGTCAGGAGAAGGGACATTATGCAGCTATGTGCGGGAAGAGAGATGAAGGAAAGAAGAAAGAGGGTAAGCGTTATCGATCCAAGATCTTCTGTTTTAAATGCCGTAGTACGGGGCACTTTCCAGTCGCTGCCAGAAGGTGAAGAAAGTAAAAGCTGCACCCACTGCATCAGTCGACCAATCAACCATTTGCTATCACTGCAGGCTGCCTGGGCATATAGACAGGAATTGTCCTGTGAGGAAGTACGGAAGGAAGGCTGCGTTTCCGCAGTTCGTTAGGGAGGATGGGCGTGTCGTGCATTTATGCAAGAAATGCAGAAGTTGGGGCCACGATGAGGGGGAGTGTTCTGGACCCGTTGAAGTCCCACCCGGTAGAATTAATACCGATGCTTTGTTTATGTAGGGTGGTATTCTGTGGATCTATTTGTTTTCAGCAGTTGTTAGGTTTCTTTCAGTAAACCCTGTTGTATCTTTTGCTTAACTGATGTTCTCAAATTAAGATATTCATGTTCCAGTTTCGTTTGATATGAAATTTAAATCTCTATCTTTGTTTTGAAATCCTTTCTTGAATCACCCTTTGAAAAATCGAGTATGTTGTATTTTTGAAATTGTTTTATATATCGAAATTATTATTTTGATAACTATAATTTTATTATACATATAAAAGTGAAAATGTCTTCGATAAGGATTATATACCTATATATAAAACAAATAAGAAATATTATTCTATATAAAAAGTTTGAAAGGATTTGAAATTTGGAAAAATTATAAGAAATTGATTTATATAAAAATGATTTATAACTGTAAAGTTAAGTTTGAAATTCGAGAATTGAATTCCGGTATTTTGAAATTGGTTTTAAGATTTTGGAAAATATATAAGAATAATACGATTTAAAGGTATTTTCCGGATAGGAATTGTTTTTAATGAGTTCAAATGAATTCGAATAATTTTGAAGAAGTTTCAAAGAAGTTTTCAAGAAAATAGAAGTCCAGAACTCACTTATGTCGCTGGAAAATAATTTCGAGGATGAGTGCACGCATCATCGACATTGATTTTTGAGTTTTCAGAGTGGGGGAGGCACTCTAGTAGCTTTGCTATGCGAGTGATATTGTGAAATAAATTTTGATTTCAAATTCCGAAGTATGATTTGATATTTTAGAAAGATATAAGTATATATTTGAAACAATTTAAAATGAGACCGGTGTTCAGTCCTCGAGTTTTTGATTTAATAGTTGATTTATTGATTTATTGTTGATTTTCAACTCTTGAATTGAAAATTTGATTTCCCTAACTATTTTGAATGTTTGAACACTTCCAAATCGAGATTTAATTTTCAAAGCTAAGAAATTTCGAAGAGTATAAAATGTTTGATAAAGAATATAAATTTAGTTTTGAAATGTTTTGAAAAAAAAGAAATAGTTGAATAATGTTTTCAGAAAGGTAAATTGGATATTTCACATAGAAATAGATAGTTTAAAAGTTTTAAAAAAAAGGGATAATTATAAATTTAGAAACCAATTTGAGTATAATTGATTTTGGGAAAATATTTGGCTTTGAAATTAAATTGGAATTAAAAACCAGTACTTATATGGTGATTTTGAAAATGAATTTGTTTGAGTTGAACTATTTTAATTTGGAAAATGGGATAATTTTCTAAACTTATTATTTTCGGAACTTTGAAATTTAGATATTTAATTTGGAAGAAAATTTGGTGAAATCATATATGATTTTGAAACTGAATTGATATTGAAATGATTTGAAATTGAGAACCTTGTATTGTTAAGCATTTGATTTGGAAGTGGTCGAACTTATATAAAAAGGATTTTATAAGTATGAAGTTGATTTGAAATCTATTGATTTGAAAGGTACTCAATTTGGAAAGAGAATTTTATGTAATCGAAGTCTATATAAGTATGATTTGATCTACTATTGATTTGGAAAGTATTCGATTTGGAAAAAATGGAATCCTATATATATGGACTTTATATAAGTACGATATTTGAAAGTGATTCGAAAAGGTACTATATGATATATATTTTCGAAATATGGATACGGAAAGTGCCTTCTGCTTGATATCCTCTTTGTAGCCACATCGCGGATTCATTCTATCGATATTATTCTTTCTGATTTTTGGTTTTTCGGATGTAATACTCGAGTTTTCCCACCGTGGTGTAACCCATGGTTTTATTTTTTCTCTCTCATGGATGCATAGCGCAATTGCCTGGCTGAGTCTTGCCTAGGGTATGGATTGTTTCCTGGGGGATCCAGGCGTAACCATTGTGTATCCTGCAATCTGTGTAGGTCGCGAATAGTAGCGCAAGTGCTTGGCTGAGTCTTGCCTAGGGATACGGATTGTTTCCTGGGGGATCCACGCGTAACCATTGTGTATCCTGCACTCTACTAGTCATCATGGCGTAACTCGCAGGGCTGAGAAAGCTTACGGATATGGATTGTTTCCTGGGGGACCCAGGCGTAACCATTGTGTATCTGCGAACCATGGTCGGACAAAGGTTTTGGTTTGGTTGTTTGTTTGGATTGTACTTTCCATATCTGTTTTTACAGGTTTTTTCAAGTTTTTTCACTGGTTGTTGAAACAGGTCTACTAATACTTGAAGAATTCTAGCTTTGCGCCTGATCAACGCATGGCCAGATTCTGCAAGAACGAGGATAAACTTGTTGAAACATCGAGTTATAAAAGTATTTTCAAAAGGAAAAATTTGTTTTCATATAATAGTATTTTATTATAAAGGTATTTTATTTTAAACTATTTCAAAAAGAAAAAAATTGTGTTAATATTTGAAATTAAAACTCTTTTGGTTTGAAATTAACTATTCGCGCCCGTTGCAATTCATTTGAATTTACCTTATCTGCTCAGCTTATTTATTCACCTATATTCTATTTCCGGAATCTACCTTTCTTTCCTTTTGAATATAATCTTTAAAATAATTTTTATTTATATACAACTTGGCTTAATAGAATATTTTTAATATTGTAAATATTTTTGAAGTTATTAATTAAATAAAACATCTTTAAAGAAAATGATATTAATTTATTGATAATATTTGAAAGGTATTTTGAGATAAATTAAAATTTTCATAAATTTTGGATTTAGTATTTTCAATAGTCTTTGTAAAAATAAGTAATAATGTAAATAATTGATTTCAAAGGAGTTTGAAAAGTATTAAATATTAAAGAAAATTAAATTTCAAATGAAGTTTTCAAATAGATATTTCAAATAAAATTTGTGTAGTTTTAAAATTTATTGTTTATCCGATCTTTCAATCTATAGATTTCTGGTTGCTTTATTCTCCTACCTCCTTCCTTTTCGGGGACGAAAAGTTTTGAGTGGGGGAGACTATAACGACCCATGAAATTTTAATAAATTTTAATTGGTTTTATAACGGATTTAATTGGATTTTTGAGAAATTTTAATGATAAATTTAGAAATAAAGTTTTATTATTTGGATTACGTATCATAAAATATAGAAAATGGTAAATTTTCAATTAATTTTATGAAAGTTTATTTATTTTGTAATTCTATTAAATTTAAGCTAGTTAATAAATTGCTTTAATTATCTGCCCGTCAATCTAGGAACCCGCTGTTACTTTTGAAATAAGTTCTAACCTTTATTGTTCCAAACGTTCAAATTTTGTTTTAGCGTAATCTGAGCACGCTGTTATTAATTTCTTTAAATTTGCAGAGGTTATCAATCAATCGTTTCAATTTATTTTATGGTCCGTTACACTGCCTTTTTGAATCTTTTCCGTGCGTCTCAAGCAAATAATCAATTGCTGTTATGTGTCAGCTAAATCAAAGCAACGTGACCGTTGCTATTTTATTTGCTTTTAATTTCAGCTGGATTACTGGGCGACCCTTGTTATCACTTTCGTTACTTTTTATATATATTCTTTTCTAATTTTCCTTTGCATTTCTTTCGGTTTCAAATTTGAAAACTTACGGTCGAAAACAACAAATCAGAATTGATTTTAGCTAAATTTCATGAGACCGTTGCCACTCCTATCTCTTTTATTTATTGGCTTACGTTTTCACTAGCTTCCTTTTCACGGTTCCTCTATTTTTCCATTTCTTTTCTATAAATAACTATTGCATTCATCTCTTCCCCTCTACATCTTTAAATTGTTGCTCCACTCCACTTTTCCTCTTCCCCTCTGGGTTACTTCTCCTTTACTTTATTTCGATCCCAACCCACTGCCTCAAGCCGATCTACCACCCTCTCTCCTACGCAAGGCCGACCGCCTCCACCATAAACAGACCAGCCGAACCACCCTAGATCCCACGCCACCCCTCTGGACGGCAAACCCCATCACCGACCCTCGGTGCAGCCCTAAGCGAGATCCAGTCCGTCCACACACATCAACTTTCCAGCCGAGAGCAACCTCAGCCTCCGCGTCATCACTTCAAGCAAGGTTCTTCTCTGGTTCCTCTCTCCGCCTCGGCAGCTACATCTAGCCACCATCACCCCTAGCCGACCGTGCTCCTTCCACTTCAACCTCTACCGTGGCCTGGCACCATCACCTCCCCCTTCATCGAAGCCAAACACGACCTTCTCCACGTCTGTACAAACCGAACTCATCATACCCACGAACATCAAACCAACCATACAACCCCACACCTTGTCCTCCAAGACTCCACATCTGTCGAGACGTGAACCAACAGCAGTGCCTTCCTCCACTTTGCTTTTGATTATACACTTGGGTATGACAGTTTTATCAATTCACTTATATATATGTTATGTTTGTTATATATATAGAAAGTATATGAACTATAAGATGCGTTTATAGCTAAAGTTATATATATTTATAACCTGGTTTCAATAATATAATCTGTTATATATTTTTAAATCATATAAATAAAACATGTTTTTGATAAGCTGTTGGAATTAACTGTAAGTTTATATAAGCATATTTTAGTTTGGTTTCAAATATAAAAACAAAGATTTTTGGGCGATGTGTTTACTAGGTACATAAAGTTAGTGTATAAAGTATACCATGTATTTGAATGCTTCGTTGTAGATTCTGATGATTAGGAATATTATGATTTAATATATAATTAAGGATTTTGAAAAGAGAATATATTCATATCTGAGTCAAATATTAGCTGGCATATTCGAATTTTATCGACACGTATATATATACGTTTTGTTTGGAATGCTACAGTTTTTCTTAGCGTCCAAGCATAGTCAATTATAAAGGTCGGTATGTATATTAGAGTGTTATATATGAGTTTGGTTAGGATTTAAGTATAAATTTAGATAGGTAGTTTATACTTTACCTTACAGAGTTTTGGGTCGACCTACATATTTTACAGAGAGATATATATATATTACTTTGTGTTGTAGTTCTATATAGAGTATATGTTAATAAAATAAAAAGAAAAAAAATCTGTTTTACAGTTTTGGTTGTTGTAGTTTTATATTACCAGGTTTGCACAAGCTAGATAAAGGAGATTGGTTTATGTATAAAGCGATATAACATATTTGTCTATAATGTTGTATTGTATATATAGATTTGGTTTTTTTTGGGTTTTGATTTTTGATTTTAAATAGATATATATATATATATATAGTTGTATATTCGTATATGTAAGTTCACTTAAACTAATTTTATCCTTCGATCGAATTCTGATTTGATTTAAATATGAGGCTGTAGTTATTTAAATTGTTATATATGCTATTATCTATAACTGTTCACTTATGGGATATGACACCATATCCTATTGTTTATATTTATTTTGATGATATATGCCTGTTGTTATTATTATTTTTCATATCTGTTATCACTCTGCTAGTTCCCTGTTAGTATAGAAATCACTATGGGTTGAAATGATAGATACCCGAACGGACTTTAGAAAAGGAGAATTTCGTTATGGGTTGAAATGATAGACCCAAGCGATTTTCATTTAATTGAATTTGGGATTACGGGTTGAAATGATATCCACCCGTATAAATTTAGTGTACGGATTGAAATGATAAATATCCGTAACACTTGACTATATGATAGGAATTATATACAGACACCGTTGGTCCATATAATTATTTTGAAAATAAATTCTACAGTTTGAAGAGAAATATATGGGATTTAATAAATATTGGTTCTTAAAATATTATATATAAATGGAAATTTTATATATAGATTTAATAATAATATTATTAAGATTGATTTAATCCATATAATATGTTTAAGTAGTATTTAAGTTTTATGTTTCAAAATTTACCGTTGTGAAAATTTGAATAATTAAGATTGGGAGATAAATTTGGGTTTATTAAAAATGGTATTTAAGTAAGGATTTATTTAATTAAATCAATTTGCAATTATTGAATGGGAAATTTAAAGGTATGATTTTGTAACTGGATGTTTGATTTAAGTGATTTAATGAATATTTTACGTTTAATAAAATTAAAGAAAATATTGTGTAATATGTAATTTAAGGTTACTTAAATGATATTAAATCTAATAAGGGTGTATTTCAAGACTAAATAATAATGAGGTTAAATTGAGATCTATATGAAACTGTTATATAGAACATTTAAATATTAAAGCCTTGAACTATATTGGAATTTAAATGGTTTATGTTGAGATTCGGATCTGTATTTGAAATCAACGTAGTTGGATTCGTTATTTAGCAACTAAATTGAATTAAAGTGAAATTTAGGTTGAACCAAATTTGAATTTATTATTTAGAAAACTAAATTGAATAAAAATTTAGTTGAAACGTTGAATACTTAAAGTTTTGAAATATATTGAAATATAAAGGGTTATTGATGATTTCAAACCCGAATTGGGATTGATAAAATTTAAGTGGTTAATTTAAGATTTAATTGAATTTAAATTGATAATTTGAGATTGAATTTAATTTGAATGGGAAGGTTGGGTTGATGTTGAAACGATATGTTAAGTTGAGGGAATTGAATACTTTACTTTATAAATTATTATTTTTATATAAATACTATTTTGGGAAATATAGAGATAATTGAAGTAAAATGATATTTGGTTTGAAGTATAAATAAATGGGAATGGCCATGGTGTTATAGTATATATTTCTAACTTGTAGATAGTTCCATGGACCCTTGGAGGATGGTTATCCCAAACATCTTTTAAGTTATTTGTATTTCAGTTGATATTTCACTTGAGTTGGATTTATTGATATAAGAATGTTAATCCTGACTCGAGTGTTTTGTGTTATGCTTTACGCTCGGGTCAGACTGAGTGATACAGCATTTGAGACTCACCTCTGGAGTTCGGAGCTTCATTTGGAGATCCAACTATCGATTCAAATTCCAGCCTTTCCAGTTGATTGGTTCAGAGAAGTCATCTGTTGCATTGGAGACTTCACTGCATTTGAACTATTCGGTTGTATTTTATTCCTAACTCTGATGTATATAGCAGCTTCATGAACTACTATTCTTTATCTATTCCGCTGCATTATATTACTCTGTGATCTGTGATTGATTTATTTACTATATATTTTAAGTTTTACCAAATTTTAATTAACAATTCGGTATTTTGAATTATTCAAGTCGAAAATGTATGGTTTTATTGTCGATTTGAATGGTCCAAAATAGCGGGTCGTTACAAGAAAATTTATATAACTTTCAAGTACATTCTTTAAAAACACATATAACTTGCCAAATATTAAAAGTTGAAATGTTTAATAGGAAATGTAACGAAAATTGTACAAGTAAAAGTAGGTAATGAAGTATTCAATGAATTTGCTATTATAAATGAGAATTAAATGTTATAAACTTAAGTTATAATTGAAATTTTACTATAAGTGAATATAATTAAAAGTAAGTATGACAAATAGATGATTATAAACTTAAGTAATTAAGTAATAAGTCAATGAGGACATGCAATAATGAATGAATGAATAATTATAACGTAATAAAAGAAACGGGCATTACCTGAGTTAATGGATTGAATAACTGTAAGTAAAAAAATGTAAATGTAAATTTAAAACAATAAATCACTGTATAAATAAAAAGATAATCGAATAACAAAGGTATGAAATGAAATTAATAATAAGATAAATTGATTGTTGTTTGGCATTGTGTTGTTTGATTTATGGTTGTTGGGGTAAGGATACTTAAGATTTATATGGATATGTGAATAACCTATTTAGATTTATCTAAGACTGTTGAGTAAATGATACGCTAGTAGTTATTCTTCATTCCGTATAAATTAAAAGTTTGAACCCGAACAACTATTTGTTTGTTTGGTTGAATGGTTGTTTTGTTTCTTGTGTATGCTGTTTGTTGAAATGGATGGTTGGGTATTGATTTGTTGTTAGTGATTGAAACCACTCAAATATTTCACTTTATATAAATTGTTAACCCTTTAGATTTTATAAGTGAAATGCAGGTTATGGAAGCAATTGCTACTGCTTTTGGTTCCATAAATCTAGCGTAAGTTGCCCGACAAATAGGTACGTTTCGGATTACGGTTTATAGCGATTTTTTATATATTTTCCCGTGTAGGGATATATATTATTTTGGAAAATATTCGTGTATATTGTTATATTTTGATATTATATTTTCTCCCGAGCTTCTCCGTACAAAGGAGACTCTGCCAAAATTTTCCGTAAATTTTGAACTTAGAAAGATTTTGAAAATGTTTTCCAAACTTTAGTAATTTAAGTATAAAAAGATTTAATGGTTATAAATTGAGATATTTTATCTAAATTAATTAATTTTATAATTTGATTGTTTATAAAGTTAATGTTTGAATAAGGTATATTGATTCCTAATTCTTCTTTTCCCCTTCTTTTTCCTTTTCGGGGACGAAAAGTTTTGAGTGGGGGAGAGTGTAACGACCTGTATAAATTCGATGTTTAAATGAATTAAATTAATAAGATTTTTATTTAAATTTAGAAAGGAATAAAAATCTTATTTATTTATATGAAAGAGAATGTTGAAATTTGATGTATCAAGGAAATTAAAAATTTACAAATTTAATTATATATTGCAATTAATTGTAATAGTGGAAATTGTCGCATTTGGATAAATATTAAAATGAAGGCTAAAATAAATTTTGTAAATGGTGACTTAAAACCTATAAAATCCAAATGAATTAGGTAGGAAAGAGATTCTTACCTGGATATAAAATTTAATATGAGAAATTTATGAAAGTGTTAATTTGATTTAATGCAATAAAAGATTGTAAACGGTAATTGGAATAAATTAAGCAATCATATTAATGCAAGTTAATAATTTATGACTTGAATGAGATTCCATTTCAAATAAATCATTTAAATGTTATGATTTGATTTTTAATGGAACATGAGAAAAACAAATGTACGGATTTGATTAATATATATGTTATTTGTTCAGGGTATTGAATAAAAATTGGGAATCAAATTGTAATTAATGATAATAACGTTGGTATTAGTTAATAAATTAAATTTCAATGCAATACCCATAAATGAATGTAATGAAAAGAATGTATGTAAATGTATACTAGGTTATTTATCAAATAGAAAGAAAAGTAAATATCGAATTGATTGATGAATAAATATGCATTGAATAGTAATTGAATGTAAGTTAATGGTAATTGTATAAAATCAATATAAGATAATGAATTGCAATAATTATGAGTTGATATTAAATGTTGAAATATTATATAAATAAGTATTTAGATGGAATGGATTAATTTATGAAATAAAGGATAGCAGCCATATAAAATGTTAAGTAAGTTAATATTGTCGTTATTAAAAACGTTACTTTAAGGATAATTAATGTAGTAACGTAAGGTGTAAATGTAAATTACAATGGAAGAGTAACCTTATTTCTAGGTAGAAATTCCAGGTAGATTTATGAAATGGAGTTTATGAAATAAATGAAATTAAATATTTCATTAGTATGAATTTAAAGGAAAATGGATTAATTTGATTAAACCAATAAAAGACAATAAATACAATGATGGTGGGTTATTAATAAAGGTGAATAGGGAAATGATTGTTATAGTAAGAATGGAATTCCAACTTGTTGGAATGGAGTAAATACACTTAGTAATAAATTTAGTATAGGAAAACGAAATGAAAATATCGAATTTATTAATTCGTATATATATAGTAAATGGTGATTATTGGATTGTAAATAATAAACTTATTTAAGGTGATCAAGAGTTGTGACCACCAGTTATTATGAGTGATACATACATATTTAATTCATTCAATTGATTTGGAAATCATTGCAATAAAAATAAATTAAATGTTACGTTAAATAAATTTAGGTAATAATGGGGAATAACGTATATAAATTCTTCATTAAATGATGATTTGTGAATATAAAGATGGAAATAAAGTTTATTAATATATCGGAATTTAATATTGTTAAAAGGTTAATTGCAATCAAAAGATAAATGCTTAGACGGGAATTAAGCTTTATTTATTCATTTGGATGTAGAATATGATAATTTGAATCTATTGAATTTATTTGAAATTGAATAGAACATTTTATGTTGATTTAAATTAAAGTTGGAATTTGGAGATGTTTTAGTAATAGAGTATAAATCCAAAGGAATTCCCATTTATTGGGTACCAATAGATAGGATAATTGAATGAAATTTCAACTAAGGGATTATTGCAAAGTTAGTTTATAATTTGTAGATATAATGAAATTGAAATTTTACGTTGAAGTTAATAATTTAATCAACATTTAAGAAACATCTTAAATTGTCTAAATTTGGATAATCAATGAAGGATTATTAAGTGATAAAAAATTTCCAATACTAAAAACGAAATATAAAATTTTGGATTTATTTACTAATTCTTAATTTATTTAATTAGTATAAAAATAGCCATTTTGGTCACGGACTCGGATTTCGACGAAACTAGTTTCATCGGATCCGTAACAGTGAATTATTGTAGGGTTTCAAGTTTCGTAGCAATCGGACTTGTCGTTTGATCGTACGAACGCGAAACACCTTTGAATCGATTTAATTAAAATCAATTTGAAATCAGTTTGAAAATATTTATTTCAGCATAACTTCTTCATACGATCGAATTTGCACGTGAAACTTTTTCCATCGCGTTCAGAATATTTTAAAATACCTATTTTGATATATGGGTTTACCCAATTTCGTTCCGGGATCAGAATGGGCTTTTTGGGCCACGTTAGCGTTATCACGTATATCCAACACGATCCATCTATTCAAATCTCTAACCTACCTATATAAACCTTGTAACATTCCTGAATTTTGAACAAAATAATTTGACAATTTATTTAATTTTTGGAATTAAATTATGGAGTTTTTTGTAGTTAATTTTTAATTTTTTTAGAATTAAAAGTTGAATCAATTGGAAGATTTACAGAATAAATAATAATATGCATTTTTAGATTGAATTTGGAATTTAAAAGATCTGAGATTTTATTGTGAATTTAATTATGAAAGTTTTAAAAAATAAGTGTTTGTTAATAAGTTGAACATCTTAAGTTTATAAATATAGATGTATTGAAAATAAATACAATATAAAGTTATGTTTAAAACTATTTAAATTGTTTAAAGATGAACATAAGTATTTAACTTAAAACAAAGGTTAAAACAAAGAAAACATGTATACAAATGTAAACATATACATACATGCACATGGGTTTGGAGTGAAGAGATTAACAAAACTTTATATCATGATGATTTCTAACAAGTGGCCTTCAATGCAATTAATTAAATAAAATAATTAAATAAAAAATACAAGAAACTTCACATCTTCCCATATGCCATCATATAGTATCTTAGAAAATCTGAAAAAAAAATAGTAGAAAAAGATTTGGCTTCACATCTTTCAAAGCCATAAAGCTGTTCAAAACATAAGATAAGAAAAAAAAAATTCAGTTTGAACTCAAAACAAAAGAAAAACCCAAAATCTTCATTCTCAAACCATATACAAAACTGCATTTCTCAAAACCAATCTCATTCTCACAACCAAAATCCAAATTTGCATTCAACTCCTCAAACCCAAATTACATGCTCACATCCATGTACAATTTGCATCCTCCAAATTCAAGTCTGCATATCCCAAATTCCTACCTGCATCAACCATGAAAGTTTCATTTCCCAAATCAGTAAACACTCCTCTTTCCAAAATTACAACCTGCATCTCAAATCTCATCCACATCCATAATCAAGTTGCAATATTCAAAACTACATTTTCAAATCTGCAACCTTGAAATCAAACATGTAGCTCCTCTTTTCAAATTCAAACCTGCATGCATCAATTATTAATCAAGTTAAAGCCTGCATGTAAAACCTGATAGCATCAAGTAGAAGCTTGCATGTTTTAAAAAGGCAACAATCATAGAAGGCCTGCACATCCATTTGAAGCCTGCAATTTAATCTTCATCAAGTAAGAAGGCTCTGCATTTCATAATCTGGGAGCAAGTTTATCTGCATGCAACAGACTTTAGCATGCATTCATTCTCATAAACTCTGGAAGCATCATTTATAGATCAAGATTTTAAAGGCATTCAAGCTACTGCATTTCTTTGCATCTGGAAATAAAGAGCCCTGCATGCATTAAACTTCAAATCTGGTACTCTGCAAGTTGACATGTGCTCTGCATTTTATAAATAAGGTGAGTAACTAAACTTTTATAAACTGTTTTAATAAGTAAATTGTGCATGCTTAATAAATTATCAATAAATATATATGAAAGTACCTGCATGTATGTGTTTGTGTACAGAATTATGACTGTGCATATGTGATCTTCAGAATTTCAGATTTATGTTGATTCTTGAATATTTCCCTTAACTTGTTTGCTGAATTGAAATTAAATGTTTGAACAAATTATGTTTGCTCTAGGATGGGTAACTCTAATAGTTTATGAACTTCACATGATTGTCTGTAGCTTGGAAAAACAGAGTTACACAGAACCAAATTTCTTAGTGAAAAAAAAAATGCAAATGTTATAAATTGATGTTTCAGAATCCTAATTTAATTCTAGAATTTTTTTTAAAAAAAAAAAAAAACTAAAATTAAGTTTATAGTTTTAAGAATAAAAATGCAGTTTCAATTTACTGTATTTTACTTTTTGATCAAGATCAGTGATCCTTGCATTTAAACTAGTTGAATTGGTTTGCTGGAAGTAGTCAGTTAGCATAGATTTTAGGAAAATATTTGAATTTGTTTGCAATTCAAATTGAGATTGAAATTTGGAAATTACTGTGATGAACCCTAGTTTATTTGGGTTACAGTTTTGGGTCGATTGTGTACTCCTCATTGAATCGAGTTCAAAGCTATTTTGGGAATTGATGGTTGGTGTAGTGATGAAGCTAGTGTCGGAGTTTGGGTGTTGATGTTGGTCGGAGTTGAGAGAAATTGGAGTTGACAGGTTTTAGGTGATATTGGTGAAGGCTGTTTCAGGTTTCAGGGGTATTGGAATTGCTGTGTTTTGACTCGGGTTGATCTCGGGATTTTTGGGAAATGACTCGAAGCAATGAGGCTACTGACCCGAAGTAAAATAGAGGAGTACAGGGTGTATGTGTTCAGGGTGTAATCAACAGACCTGTTCTGTTTTTTTTTTTATAATTTTAAGAATCAAGTTTAAATTAAATTTAAAAATTTGAACTTAGGATTAAACTTGAATCTAAAATGAATTCAAATTTGTTTGAATTCTTATTTTATAATTGTTTTAATGCAGAAATTCAAATTTTGGTTTGGAATTAAAATAAAGAGAAAGGGGGAATAGGAAGCCTGTTTCAGGTTTTATAAAATTTGAAAATAAGGTGCAAAAATACAAATGTGACTTAGAATTTTGAAAATTGAATTTTAGTTGAATTCAAATAGGTTTGAATCCTGTATCTTTGAAATAGTTTAAATTCAGAAATTTCAAAAGTTAGTTTACTTTTTTTTTTTATATAAACAGAAAACAGTTTCTGTTTTAAATGTAAGAGGTAAGTTTAAATTTTTAAATGGAGATTTAAACTGAGTTTAAGTTGAAGTTTGAATATGAATTCAAATGCTGTTGGTTTGAAATTTGAAACCATTTAAGTTTTTAAATTCAAATTTGATTTTAACTCTCAAGTATAAAATGCATTGTTGTTTTGCATATTGAATTGGAAAGTTAAGTATTTAATTTAGAAATTCAAATTGAATTCAAAACTGAGTTTTTAAATCTGGATTTAAAATTTAGATTTCAGTTTTTAAATAAAGATTTAAATTTAAATTGCTTTCAAATGATTTACATTTGAATTGAAGGTGAAATTGTAGGAAGAGTTTTAAAGAGTTTAAACTAAATTGAAAATGGAAGTTATATTTCAGTTTTGAGATTTTAAAGCAATTTTTGAATTTATTTGAATTTAAGTTGAATTGAAATCTAAATTGTTTTAAACTTATTAATAAAGTATATGTTTCTTTTAAACATATAAGATTAAGTTGTGTATTGTTTTAAACTCTTATTTAAGACAAATTTGAGTCTTGAGTTTAAAGAAAATGTTAAATGGAATTTAATGTAAATTTAAAAACATTTTGTTTTTAAATGCATAATTTAAATAAGGAATGTTTATCTAAAGATAAAGAAAAGTTTAATGATTTGTAATTCATTTATTTATTAAGGTAGTACAAATGGATAATTAATATAATTAATTAATTAAGAAATGGATAATTAATTAAAGTAATTAAGGGTTTTAATTTGATTAATTAAAGTTTAAGATTAATTTTTCTTAGAATAATTAATTTGTAATTAAGAAATCATTAATTGAATGATATTAGATTTTAAATTAATTGAAGATTTATTAATTGAATAAATATGGATAGTTATTTAATTAGGAATAATAAATGAAAGTAATCATGTAGGTAATAAATTTAAAACCACCCAGTTTATTCATCTTAATTGTAGATGCTGATTGTTATTGAATGTTGTGTGATGGATTGATATATTTGATATGTGATGTGATGCTATGTGATACTTTGTGCTGATCTGCTATATTTGTGATGAATATACTGTTGTATGTATATGAAACCCTTTGACCTGTAAAACGACATTTGAATTTCGATGCGACAGGGAGTCGGATTCCAGCTGGTTATCCGAAACCCACATCGAATCATATTAGTGAATTTTTGTGATTGATAATTTACTTTATCTATGAATCTATGAATATAGATAAGCGTTATGGGTTATACCGCTTATCTTTATGATTAAATCTGTGATGATGATGTTGTGCACTATTGTGTAAAACCCCTGGACCACACTTATACACACACAAATATGGATTGCACGTGGAAATGGGTTAAGTCCCAGATTTTGAAATTGTTTTAAAATTTGAATTTTTGAATCCAAAATAGTTTTGGAATTAGAATTGAAGTTTTTGAAAAAAATGAATTTCAAAAAATAAAAGTTATGTGAATAACTTAATTGAGTTTTGAAATTTAAATAATTTGAGTTAAATTTGAATTCAATAATTGAGTTGAATTCTATAATTTGGGAACTAGGGTTTAAAAAGTTATCCAACTTATAAATGGGTTTATATGGGGTTTTTAAACCATTTTAAAAGGTGATGTTTTGAAATTTAAAATTAACCCAAGATTCCAACTTGTATAAATCGGACTTTTCTGAAACGAAAACTGTCGTTTTCAAATAATAGAAGCTTTCATATAAGAAATGGATTTCCAATGTATGTTAAAAGGAATTCAAGTTTTGAAATGAAAATGGTATTCCAAGTTATAAATAAATCTTTGGAACGGGTTTTTGAAAGCTATAAATTAAATCTTTAATTTAAAGATTTATTGAATTAATCCAATTGGAATGGAAGTTGTTTTGAATCTATGAATAGATCTTTGTGAAACTAGGTGAAACTTTGTGAAATAAATCTTTTTGTTTAAAGATTCAAAATGGTAATTTGTTTAACCATTGAAAGAAAAGTTTTGGATTTTATAAGTTGTGACTTAACTAAAATCCCATATCCATATGTTTTAAAATATGGCGCTCATTATTCGGTTTAGCCGGGAGAGGACCTAGTGTCATATAGCCCATTCCGAATAGTGATACGACGTTATGGATAGCAATTGAAGACCGGTGGTGAAGACCGGATATTTCCGAAAACAAAAGGATAACTCGTCGATTGTCTCTGCACTGGCTGATCCCCGGTATAGAGATCTTCATATGTGATGGGAAGTCCGGACGTGATTAGGGATTATCCGGATTTGCAAGGGCTTCTTCGGAAGTGCCTTCGGTTCTGTTCGAACCCGGAATAGACTTGTATGGTTGTATGTCCGACATTACACTTTGAGATGTTAACTGATTTCTATCAAATACATTTCTGCTTGGTGGCGGAGAATTTATTCTCTTAGCTTAACACCCTTCTCTGAGACGTACGAGCTCAGAGGTTATGTAGTTGATATTTATCAGTGATATATTCCCAACTTGGTAATGTGACATACTGAGTGTTGTTGTGTGATGATCATTGGTTGATCATTTGTGATAGGATCATTCGTTTGATCATTTATCTTTGTGATCATTGCTTTGGTCATCTGTTGACCCAAAGCATGGCTTTGTGCCAAAGCGTAGCTTTGTGGACGAGACTGCATCAGGACCTCACTCCCCGGAAATGGTCGAAACAGGAAAGATGCGGCAAGGTTATGAGGGTCGCTCCCTTTAGGGTGTGTCATTCCCTTCTGGTAAAGGGTGGTATCAGGTATGGAGCCCTGGTATTTAACCTATGTGGTTGCTCCAATCTCATTTACTGTGTGGTTGTTGCTTTGAGGCGCCTCGGATAAAGGTCCCAAAGGACCGGGGGATGGCATATTCGTGTAGTAGTTACCTAGTTACAGAGGTAACCCGGCCTTGTGTTGGCAGAGATCTAACCGTAACGTTAGTTCTCGGGACGTCCCGCCAGAGGCGATCCCATTGACAGTAGGAAGTTCCTTAGCCTGAACATTTGTTGGGAATCCATTCATCCAATACGTGCCTTGTACGGTTTTAGTTGTATTACCTGCCATTCACTTATGGTGGTCACCACTGTTTGGATGGTAGCTATAGTAGGCATAGTTCGGAATGTCTATGCTGGCTAGGATTTATATTGTACTTACGAAATGGTTTTCTGCACTATGCACTAGTAATAATATCAAAGAAAACTTTCTCGTATTAAGCATATTTGACTGTCATAAGGAGAAATCTCCTCCAATTCTGCGTTTGCATTGTGTGTGTGGCGGGAGGCCTTATGGTAGTTTCATTTTCCAAAAAGCATTACGGATTTATTTTAAATTCCTTGTTGCTTGTTTTTAAAGACCAAATGTTTTTGTTTGCTCATACCAGTCCCACGACTGACCTGGAGTTTATTGTTCCTTTCCTAAACTCTGGGTGCCTACTATTTCCCACATGGGCAGTCTAGAGTTGGGATTTTCAGATAATCTATAGTAGGTGTAGATTCGATAGCTTTCAGCCTTAGGATTTGGCAATCGCATTTTGGATCGAGTTGCTTCTCTTCATCTTGATTTGGAGTTCGAGCTGTTTCTGGATTGGTGCTTTGGAGATGGAGATTACTGATACTGGAGTTCTTTCTTGAAGACTATATTGAAGATATTGTTCCGCTGCTGGTGTTATCTTTTATTTCCGCTGCTATTCTTTGTATCTCTGATAATGTTGATATTTATTGTACCATTCTGTTGTATCATTCATGTTGTATCAGCTATTGTATCAAATGTTGTATATTGTTATATGCTATTCTTTTCTTCCGCTGTGTTATTTACTTAATGTGTTATAAGCTCCGGCGAACCAGGTTCGACGTTTGGATCTGCGGCATTTGAATACGAGTGTCGTATTCGGTGCCGATTTTCGAAGGTCGAGTCAGGGTCGTTATAAACCTAGTTATAAACCCTAGCCCATCTATTCCCATTGTTTGTGCGTTCATTTCATCAACCCTTTCTCTTCCTCAATGGGTGCAAACCCTAATCCAAATTCGAATCAGATCCAAAGCTAAAAATCCAAAGTCTCCAGAAAAATTCACAAAAAATATATGCTAAAGCTCTTGTTGTACGCATCACAGATCAGAGATTCGTTTTTCGATTCAGGTTTCGGTTTGTTCAGAAATCAGGGTTTTCTTCCCTGTCGTTCTTTGAGAGTAATTCTATTTGGACGGTAGATCGTCGGCCTTAGGACGATCGGGTGGTGCTGCTACGAAAAGGGGGTCATGGGCTTCAGATCCATACGGTTACTTCTCTTAGAAGGGGATCGTTTTTGCCAGAAATTGACGGTTTGTGGCCGTTTATGGTTCGGCGGCGCGAGCTTCTAGGGGAGGCGTAGCCGGTCGCGTGGTGTCAGGGTGAAGTGGCTGGACATGGGGACCACGATGGTGGGCTCCGATCTCGGGATGATCGAGCATAGCGGCGGCGAAAATTGGTTGGAATTGCATGTGAAGCGGCGGCGGCCTGTAGGGTTAGAAGGGCCTGTAGGAATTTCGCGTGAAGGAGACGCGTGACGTGGCGTAGGTTAGATTTTTCTTTGTTTTAATTTAATTTAATTTTCAAATCGTGTTATTCGAATAACTTCTGCATACAATGTCCGATTTACACGAGATTTTTTTGTTAGGATCGTAATTTAATTTCGCATCTATTGATGCTAGTTTGGACAAATTTGGAGACCGTCGAATTTTTGGATTTAAATCGGATTTAAATTCGATTTAAATTTAAAAGGTGAGTGTTTTAACCCACTCACAACTTCTAGAATTCCTTATGTTTGTTAATTTGACTTAAGATATGAGTAAAAATTTATTTATGATTGTTTAGCATGTTTTATTCATCATCTCAGTTAATTTGCATTTATTTAATTTAACTGTTAATTTATTTTATTTATTTCGTATATATTTGACAGTTAGAATTTATTTATTTGCATATTAACTGCCAGTCATAGTTATGTTAAATTTTTATTTCATATTAACTGCCAGTTAAATTTACATTTATTTTGCATATAAAAGGCTAGTTTAACAGTTGTTAAATTTATTATTAAATATAAACTGTTAGTTAATACATGGTATTTACTACCTGTATAATTTATATGCTCTATATCGATGATTGTTTAAATTGGATGACGATTGCAAATAATGGTTGATGATTGATATTTGGATGAATGGATGATATTTTTATATTGTATAAACTGCAAGTCATCATGCATTTTCATTTCATTCGGGATTGCGGTTTGAAATGATATACAACCGCATTTTTATTTTAAATTGCGTATTGAAATGATAAACATTTGTATCACTTGACCATAGGGTAGAAAATTTTATACAGGCACCGCTGTAAATATATAAAATTATTTTTGAAATGTTTTACTATGGTTTTGTAAAGCTATATATATGGTTTATGGGATATTGATTTGGTTATTTATATATATATATAGTAAATTTTCGGTTTTTAAGCTTTGTATAAATTTGATCTGAAGTATAAAATAAAGTTTGATTTTCGAGATCAAATACGATTAAGAATTTATTTAAAATTAAATTTCTGGAGTTTTAATGACTTAAAAGAGAATAAGGTTGGAAGATGAATATTAAGTTAAATTGAAACTAAATGAAAAGTTAAAATTTTTAAAGGATATGATTTTTATAACTTGATTTTTGTGCAAAGTGATTTAAATGAATATCAGGTTGATTTAAATGAATATATCAAGTTTAATAAATTGAAAGATTTTCCAATTATGAGAAGTTAAAGGTTTTACTTAAATTATATTGAATTCATTAAGTAAACATTTCAAGTCTAAATAATAAGAAATTGAATTTGATATATATGGGTTTGTCAAATGAGTTTGTTTTTGAAATGGTGTACTATTTAAAGCTTTTAAACATAAAAATTTAAAATGGTATTTGGAAGTTTAAATCGATATTTGGAATTGATTTGTGAAAGGTAAAGAAGCTATTTTGTTTTATAAAAGTAATTTATTATTTAACCATTTGAGAGATGGAATTTGTTTCAAAGTTATGGCTTTCAAGGTAGTATAATTTGGAAATATTATATTCAAGAGTTTTGATTTCTAAATATTTTACTTTGAAACTACTATGGTTTTTGGAAAGAATATATTGGAAAATAAAGATGATATCATATTGTTTTGGGTTTTTAAAGGAAATGATATCATATTTATATGGTTTTGAAATGGATATTATATTCTGGTTTTAAAAGTATAAATTATTTTAAAGGACCGCGGTGTTATAATAACGTTTGGTTGTTGAAGAGACCGGGATCGGAAGTTGTCATACTCTCTGCCAACTCCGAAAACCACTTTAACAACCGTGTACGCGATGGAGATTTCAGAATGAAGTAGGTTGGTGGAGGCGTTTCCTGCAAGGTAAATACGTGGACCCGACTCCCATGAGTTGGCATAAGGTGGCTAAAACAGGAGCGATTCTCAGGCCAATGAGGTCATTCCTCTGATCGGACACTCCTCTTCGATATTATACTTTGTCTTTGGATTGATTCAGTGGCCACTTTTACTTTGATTTTTGGGGAGTTGTTTCAAGGTGGGTGGTAGCTTCGGCTACGCGTTTCCATCAGCCTGGATAGCAATTGGTATATCTACCCTGGCATTGCCTAGTTGTGTCGTGTCACCTACCCTATCGCGCCTTGTACGAGTTTCGATTTCTCCCGTAGCCCGTGTGGTATCCTCTGGTGGCTTCCCGATAAGGAGGGACTATGATATTGTATGGACTACTGGGACTGTAACAAACCTCATATTTATCGATTTTATATTTAAATATTTTATCGTTCATCGGATTTTGGTCCAAAAAGCTACTTTTTGCGAACAGTCGAATTGGGACTCAAGACCACCCCAACTGAGTTCAAAATGACGTTTGCGACCTTTTTGAGTATAAACTTCGATATGTTTGGAGATAGTAGAATTTTGCTACTTTTCACTTAGGGCTTTGGGTTTAGGTTGGGTTCAGCCCACTGTTCTAACTTAATACCCCAAACTGAAACCCCCTCTTCATTCACTCCCACTTCCTCTACTTTCAGTTCTAAAGAGATTAATGGTGGAAGAGAATGGGAAATAGAAATCCAAAACCCTAGTTTCCATTTGCAAATCAATTTCTAGCTCCAAATTCAAGAGAACCCGTTGGTAAGCCTTCTCTTCATCTTCTCCAACTCATTCTCTCTTTGATTTCAGAAAATTCCTAAACCTAATTTAGGAAATGTTTCTCTTTTAAGCTTAGATTGAATCTTCTTGAGTTGTTATTGAAAAGGAATTGATCTTAGCTTACTTTTAAAGCTTCTCCTTCATTGATTTGGGTTCAAAGGTGAGATTTTTATCTCACATCTATGTCTATAACTATCTTTGATTGTTGGGTATGAATTCCTAACACTTATTTATGTTCATTTGCTTTTGGTTTGGATTGATTTGGTGAATATTTCAATTTTTGGTGTTTTGTAGTCAAATCTTTAAAGATCCAATCTTTGATGCTTGAACATGTTTTTGGTGGTGCATCGAAGAGCATATGTGTTGGGTTGCCGATTGGCATAAATCCTTAGCATCCATCGCTCGTTCGATCGCATTTCGGTTTGGATTTGTCATTTTTGATCTAGGCTGTTTTTTTTTTTGCCTAGTTGAAGATTTCAGACGTCTGAAATTAATTTCAGACGTCTGAAACCAAATCCAGACGTCTGGTTGAAAAATCCAGACGTCTGGAAAGGGGTCTGGAAAAGGCAGAGCCTAAATGCAGACGTCTGAAACAAATTCCAAACGTCTGAAATCAAATTCAGACGTCTGGTTGAAAATTTCAGACGTCTGAAATGGCCCAGGAATTAAAAATAGAAGGGAGAAAACACATATACTTCCAGAATCTAGGGCCAGACGTCTGGGAACACCTACCAGATGTCCGCAACTGTTTAATTTGCCTATTTTGGCTATTTTTGAGTATATTTCCAATCTTTAATCGATTCGTGTTGATTCCCTTTTTGTTGTTATCATTTATTATGGACTTCTTTGACATTTTCATCGTGATTTTTGGTAATATCCATTTTGATGGATTCGGTATCGATTTCTTTGGATTTTACTCACGTCTTCGAATGTGAATTTTTATGATTGATTGTTTCTACAATCAATTTTATGATTTGTCACTTTAAAATATAAAGGTTTTCTATACTAGTAGTAAATATCAAAACTCTTTCCTCAAAACGATTTCAACCCTATTTTCAATACCAAACTCGTTTATAAAACCGTTTTCCAATCTACTAGTATATACAAAATTTTACCTCACTCGTATGAGAAATCTAATTAAACGACTTAGTAAAACGAGTGGTATGAAACGCTTGCGTTTACTTCGTTGGTTAATTCTTGGACTTGTTCGATTGAATCTCTTGTGACAATTTTCTAGTGGAGATCTACAATTTGTTTGCAAATATTTAAGTTAAGATAATGGTTATGGGACATGATGCTAAACTCATATATTTACTAGCTTATTGTAATTGACACTTCTTGATGATCGATGATGATCATTTTATGGTTTAGACTAGCAATGTGCGATGTCTCTTTGTCTATGTGGAGGACTGTTCCTCATTTTATTGAGCTTCGTCTCATTTCTTGCATGGGTCATACTTATTTAGGTGCGTCGATGTTTGTTTACACATGGGTCATACCTTTTTAGGTGCGTCGATATTTATTATGCATGGGGTGTACCTTTTTAGGTGCATCGATGTTTGTTTACTTCGTGGAGCAATCGGCTCAATAAGTTGGGACATGGGACATATCTTTCTAGTTGCGTCGATGTTCGTCTATGCATGGGGCGTATCTTTCTAGGTGCGTCGATGTTCGACTTTGCACGGGGTGTATCTTTCTAGGTGCATCTGTGTTAGACATTACATGGGGTGTATCTTTCTAGGTGCATCGATGTTTATTTATGCATGGGATGTATCTTTCTAGGTGCATCGATGTTTATTTATGCATGGGATGTATCTTTCTAGGTGCATCGATGTTTATTTATGCATGGGGCGTATCTTTCTAGGTGCATCGATGCTAGAGCATGGGTCGTACCTATTTAGGTGTGTCGATGTTCGACTGTGCGTGGGGCGTGTCTTTCTAGGTGCGTCGATGTCCAGTTTATGGGATTGGCCATCCTTTTTCTTGTGATTTCTGGATTTCTATTTGATGATTTCTAGAATTTATGTTTCACCACCTTTTTCTGCTGGCATTGATATGTATGTCATTTATTGTGGCTTGGTGAATTAAATGAAGAATATGACATTCTTTTTGATGCTATGAGATTCTTGAGATTTTGTATGACTTTCGTGATTTTCTAATGTATACTTGTTGAAGTATGTCATTTTTGGTTATCATACGTTTTATTATTATATCTCTTCTTATATCTCATTTTATCTGATAATTATAGCTAGACTGATCCGTTTATTATTTTCTTTTTAAATAATAATCAGGTCAGACTGAGATTTTACAGGTGCTTCTGCTTGACTCCTTATCGGACCATCATCTGACTTTTGGCTAACTACTTAGATTAGTAGTTTTTGTTGTATACGTTTGAGATACAGACTCTATGATGTATACTTATTCTTTTATCTTGCACTTGTATCTATTCTTTTTGATATTGTGGATCTTGTTTGACCACTACTCTGATGTACACTTTCATATGTTACATTCATATCTATTTCCGCCTTCGTGATATGAATTATCTGTGAATGATTTGTGTTATGTTTATTTCTATATTGGTTTTCGAAGATTATATAGCCATTGTGTAATTGCTTTGAGTTTGTGTCGGTATGTCAGATTCCCTCTTGAGATGAAATGCATGTTATACTATCTGACATATCGATGCTCGCGCAAAGAAATTACACGGATGGTCGCTCCTCAACAGCCTTATTCTCCGTGCTAGTCGACAGCATTCCTCCGTAGTGTTCTTGGCTAGCGTGGGTATAGAGGTGGGGCGTCACAGCTTGGTATCAGAGCAAAAATTCGGAACAATGTAGAATAATTTAGCAAGGATCATGTCCTAAGTCTTTCTTAGGAGTTGTGCCTTAGGATTTATTCGAGTCTTCGTACCGTTCTATCCTACTTTCTTTTATGATTCCTTGTTTTACCTATCAAGATTGCTTGATATTGATTTTGAGAATAACTTTTTCCTCTTCTTTCTTTCTTTCTTAAAGAAAAGAAATGGTTAGACCAGGCCGTCCCAGCGCCGGTCAATCTAGTGCTACTCCCCAGGATGGAGTATTTATGTCTGCCCAGCAGCTTTTAGATCTTGTTAAGAACGCTCAAGCAGCCGGACCCAATCCAGAGCCTACTCATCCTAGATCCGGTTTTGCACGCTTGTGCAGAGACTATACCGATTTGGGTGGAAGGCCATTCAGGGGATCCGAGAGTGTTATAGAAATTCAAGCTTGGCTCAAATCATGCGATCGCATCTTTTCTCGCATGAACCTTATTGATCTACATCGAGTCCAAGTGGCTTCTAGCATGCTCTAAGAAAGAGCATTAGATTGGTATGAGCTTTTAATTTCTGAAATCATTGAAGCGGATCTCACTTGGGAGCAATTCCGGGAAAGGTTCGAATTGAAATTTGTGCCGGAGGCCAAAAAAGTAACTTTGGCCCGACGTTTTATTGACCTTATTCAAGGTGAATCTTCTGTGACAGACTATGTCCCATCTTTCGAATCTCTTTCCAAATACGGGGTTGAATACATTAATACCCCATTGAAGAAAAATCAGAGATTTGTCTATGGCTTGAATAAGAATCTTAAGAAGCCATTACTTCTGAAACTTGAGGTTTCATTTGATCAGCTTATTGATATCGCTCTTCGTCTTGAAGAGGCCGATAATGAAGGTGATGTTGAAGTTGTGCATGCCCAACAGAACTTCGACAATAACTTGAAGAGGCCTATCAAATTCAAAGGCCCCAATTCTAATAAGAAAGGGAAGCGACAAATTCCGGTAGCAACGACTCCTACCTCTAGTCGTGGACAATGCTACAATTGTGGTTCCATGAACCACTATGCAAGGGAGTGTCCGAAACCCCTCTTTTGTCGCTATTGCAAAAATTCGGGTCACCATATTACTGCATGTCCCGTACTTCAAAGTAAGAAGGAGGGAGAGCTCAATGCAGTGCAAGCCCCTAGTGGCACTTCTCTTGGTCAAGGTATTTCTCATTCAATCCTTGATTACATTTATTTTATGATTTTCCTTTTCGAGTTCTTTTTGATATAGGTTTCATCTCACTATTTTATATCAAAAGAACTTGTGATTCTTTTTCTTTAAAAATATTTTTGGCTTGATGACTTCTTTGATGATTGTGAATCCGGATGGTAGATCCGCAACACTCAATTTGTCTTTATTGATGTCGAAATTATTTTACGTGATTTTTCTGTCCGAGCTGATTTTTACTTAGGCTTCGAAATTTACTTTTGTAAGGATTGGCTTAATTATTATGAGGCCATATCCTTTGTCCCGTGTGGACTATTCATCTTTGACATTTTCAATCTATTAAGCAGACTTCTATTTTTCCTTTATGATTTTGATTCCAACTTGATGGCATCATTTTATTCCTTAAGCCCACTTATAAGGAAAGTTTTATTTCTCTCATTCATTTAGTTTGAGAAATTTTCCGGTATTTTTGATCTTGTCTTAGGATTATCACCTAAGTAATCTTTTGCGTGGTGCTAAGGTCTTTTTAGTTTGACCTTACCAACGGTTTTCATTTGCTACGAGTTGCGGAAGTTAGCATTCCACTTACCGCATTCTGCACTTGTTATGATTCCTATGAATGAATTATTATGTCATTCAGTTTGTCCAGCTTATTTCATCCATTTTAGGTATCGAGCATTCTATCTAATATCTCGATGATTCCATTTTTTGCATTTATTGATTTTGGATGAAAATAGCAATTTAAAATTTTGCAAAATCTTTTTTATAAGATTTATTTAGAAGTATAACTGGATTTTTGTTCTTAAAATGAACAAAGAATATTCTTAGAAGTTTTTGAGAAACTTACTTATCCTATAGAATATGATTTTGTGATTGTATTGCCCATTTAGTGTTTTAAGAATTCTGGTCAATGCGCTTGATCAACGTTATCGATAAGAATCTCCTAAACGCTTTGATGAGACAGTCAGACACGATATATTGACTTGTAAAAATGTAATTTTTTGTAGAAAGATTATTACATAAAAATAAAAATGTAATTTTGAAAGTTTTAACTTTTCGGGAAAGAGGATTATTTAAAAGAACTCTTCCTTTCGATACACTTATTCTTGTGATTCCTGATGGGGAACCAAGACTTTGCTATTTGTACTGATACTAGTCGTATTGGTTTGGATGCCGTTCTCTTGCAAAGGAGAACATGCTACCACTTGTGCTTCTAAATCATTATAGCTTATCGAGACTAGATATGCCACTCATGATCTAGTGCTCGCGGCTATTGTTTTTACTTTTAGAATTTGGCATCATCGTTTTTGGATGAGAAATTTGTTCTCCACCTCGATCATAAATCTTTGGAATATTTATTTTCTCAGAAGGAACTTCATGTCAACTCGAGTTCCTGGCATCTTATGATCTTGATATTCTGGAAATCGTGTTGCCAACGCGCTTTGTCGTAGGCAACAAGTTGTTGATTCTTTGATGTTTTCTGAATGGAATTATCTTTTTATCAAGTTCATCGAACGTTTTGATATACTTCGTTTTATTGAGCTTTATCTCATTTTTTTTATGGACTAGCGTCCGATGTTCTTTTATGGTGTTCGGTTCATCGGATGTACTGTTATTATACTACATCGATGTTCCGTCTTATTTGGATCAATGGATGTACCATTATTATCCTACATCGTTGTTCCGATTTATCGGTTCAATGGACGTACCGTTTTTGTACTACGTCGGTATTCCGAAATTATTCGGGCGTTGGTTCATCGGACATACCGTTTTTGTACTACGTCGGTGTTCCAAAATTATTCGGGCTTTGGTTCATTGGGCATACCATTTTTGTACTACGCTGATGTCCCAAATTATTTGAGTTTCTAGTTTCTCGGGCGTACTGTTATTATACTACGTCGTTGCACCAGCTCAATTTTCTGCTATTCTTGACGTTCTCCATGTCTTTTATCTACGGAATGCCTTAGGGATTCCGATTTTTATTCTTGTGCCCGGTGATATTGTGGAAATTGAAGTTTCACCAGATTTGATTTATGAGCAACATTCCATTCGCATCATTGCTTCGGAGGTTGAGCGCCTTCAGAATAAAGATATTCTTCTTGTGAGAGTTCAATGGTTCTCAAATCTTAGGGATTACTCTTGGGAATCTAGAGAATTCATCGAGCGATCCCGTTCGTGCTAACTCTTTCGTGCTCTTTATGGTGAACTTCTTATTTCAATTTTCTTTTGTGTTGATATGCTTTTATGGTTGTTACTCTTTATTTTCTTCTTAAATATTGCGAGGACGCAATTTCTTTAAGGAGGGGAGTCTGTTACAACCCTCATATTTATCGATTTTATATTTAAATATTTTATTTAAATATTTTATCGTTCGTCGGATTTTGGTCCGAAAAGCTACTTTTTACAAACAGTCGAATTGGGACTCGAGACCACCCCCATTGAGTTCAAAATGACGTTTGTGACTTTTTTGAGTATAAACTTCGATATGTTTGGAGATAGTAGAATTTTGCTACTTTTCACTTAGGGCTTTGGGTTTAGGTTGGGTTCAGCCCAATGTTCTAACTTAATACCCCAAACTGAAACCCCATCTTCATTCACTCCCTCTTCCTCTACTTTCAGTTCTAAAGAGATTAATGGTGGAAGAGAATGGGAAATAGAAATCCAAAACCCTAGTTTCCATTTGCAAATCAATTTCTAGCTCCAAATTCAAGAGAACCCGTTGGTAAGCCTTCTCTTCATCTTCTCCAACTCATTCTCTCTTTGATTTCAGAAAATTCCTAAACCTAATTTAGGAAATGTTTCTCTTTTAAGCTTAGATTGAAGCTTCTTGAGGTGTTATTGAAGAGGAATTGATCTTAGCTTGTTTTTAAAGCTTCTCCTTCATTGATTTGGGTTCAAAGATGAGATTTTTATCTCACATCTATGTCTATAACTATCTTTGATTGTTGTGTATGAATTCCTAATACTTATTTATGTTCATTTGCTTTTGGTTTGGATTGATTTCGTGAATATTTCAATTTTTGGTGTTTTGTAGTCAAATCTTTAAAGATCCAATCTTTGATGTTTGAACATGTTTTTGGTGGTGCATCGAAGAGCCTATAGTGTTGGGTTGCCGATTGGCATAAATCCTTAGCATTCATCGCTCGTTCGATCGCATTTCGGTTTGGATTTGCCATTTTTGGTCTAGGCTTTTTTTTTTGCCTAGCGGAAGATTTTAGACGTCTGAAATTAATTTCAGATGTTTGAAACCAAATCCAGACGTCTGGTTGAAAAATCCAGACGTCTGGAAAGGGGTCTGGAAAAGGCAAAGCCTAAATCCAAACGTCTGAAACAAATTCCAGACGTCTGAAATCAAATTCTGACTTCTGGTTGAAAATTTCAGACGTCTGAAATGGCCCAGGAATTAAAAATAGAAGAGAGAAAACACATATACTTCCAGAACCTAGGGCCAGACGTCTGGGAACATCTACCAGCCATCTGGAACTGTTTAATTTGCCTATTTTGGCTATTTTTGAGTATATTTCCAATCTTTAATCGATTCGTGTTGATTCCCTTTTTGTTGTTATCATTTATTATGGACTTCTTTGACATTTTCATCGTGATTTTTGGGAATATCCATTTTGATGGATTCGGTATCGATTTCTTTATATTTTATTCACGTCTTCGAATGTGAATTTTTATGATTGATTGTTTCTACAATCAATTCTATGATTTGTAACTTTAAAATATAAAGGTTTTCTATACTAGTAGTAAATATCAAAACTCTTTCCTCAAAACGATTTCAACTCTATTTTCAATACCAAACTCGTTTATAAGACCGTTTTCCAATCTACTAGTATATACAAACTTTTACCTCACTCGTATGAGAAATCTAATTAAACGCCTTAGTAAAACGAGTGGTATGAAACGCTTGCGTTTACTTCGTTGGTTAATTCTTGGACTTGTTCGATTGAATCTCTTGTGACAATTTTCTAGTGGAGATCTACAATTTGTTCGCAAATATTTAAGTTAAGCTAGTGGTTATGGGACATGATGCTAAACTAATATATTTACTAGCTTATTGTAATTGACACTTCTTGATGATCGATGATGATCATTTTATGGTTTAGACTAGCAATGTGCGATGTCTCTTTGTCTATGTAGAGGACTGTTCCTCATTTTATTGAGCTTCGTCTCATTTCTTGCATGGGTCTACCTATTTAGGTGCGTCGATGTTTGTTTACACATGGGTTGTACCTTTTCAGGTGCGTCGATGTTTATTATGCATGGGGTGTACCTTTTTAGGTACATCGATGTTTGTTTACTCCGTGGAGCAATCGGCTCAATAAGTTGGGACATGGGGCATATTTTTCTAGTCGCGTCGATGTTCGTCTATGCATGGGGCGTATCTTTCTAGGTGCGTCGATGTTCGACTTTGCATGAGGTGTATCTTTCTAGGTGCATCGGTGTTAGACATTACATGGGGTGTATCTTTCTAGGTGCATCGATGTTTATTTATGCATGGGATGTATCTTTCTAGGTGCATCGATGTTTATTTATGCATGAGATGTATCTTTCTAGGTGCATTGATGTTTATTTATGCATGGGGCGTATCTTTCTAGGTGCATCGATGCTAGAGCATGGGTCGTACCTATTTAGGTGCGTCGATGTTCGACTGTGCATGGGGCGTGTCTTTCTAGGTGCGTCGATGTCCAGTTTATGGGATTGGCCATCCTTTTTCTTGTGATTTCTGGATTTCTATTTGATGATTTCTGAAATTTATGTTTCACTACCTTTTTCAGTTGGCATTGATATGTATGTCATTTATTGTGGCTTGGTGAATTAAATGAAGAATATGACATTCTTTTTGATGCTATGAGATTCTTGAGATTTTGTATGACTTTCGTGATTTTCTAATGTATACTTGTTGAAGTATGACATTTTTGGTTATCATACGTTTTATTATTATATCTCTTCTTATATCTTATTTTATCTGATAATTATAGCTAGACTGATCCATTTATTATTTTCTTCTTAAATAATACTCAGGTCTGACTGAGATTTTACAGGTGCTTCTGCTTGACTCCTTATCGGACCATCATCTGACTTTTGGCTAACTACTTAGATTAGTAGTTTTTTGTTGTATACATTTGAGATACAGACTCTATGATGTATACTTATTCTTTTGTCTTGCACTTGTATCTATTCTGTTTGATATTGTGGATCTTGTTTGACCACTACTCTGTGTACACTTTCATGTGTTACATTCACATCTATTTCTGCCTTTGTGATATGAATTATCTGTGAATGATTTGTGTTATGCTTATTTCTATATTGGTTTCCAAAGATTATATAGCCACTGCGTAGTAGCTTTGAGTTTGTGTCGGTATGTCGGATTCCCTCTTGAGATGAAATGCATGTTATACTATCTGACATATCGATGCCCGCGCAAAGAAATTACACGGATGGTCGCTCCTCAACAGCCTTATTCTCCGTGCTAGTCGACAGCATTACCCCGTAGTGTTCTTGACTAGCATGGGTATAGAGGTGGGGCGTCACGGCGATTATTACATGTTAAGGGCTATATGGGTAACCCCTTAATGCTAAGAGAAAAGTAAGTTTATTTTACAATTAGACACTATTATAATAGCGCAATATACTACATAGTAAATAGTTTAACGGATCCTTAGGAGATGTAAATCCCGAGCATATCTTGAGTTGCTACACTCATATTTATTTATGTTAATTTAACTTACGTAAGATCTTTTAGTTTTGACTCGAGTGTTTTGTCTTTTCAATTCGCTCGGGTCAGTCCGAGCCTTTCAGGATTTGAAGATTTAGCTTTGGAGGACGAAGACGAAGAATTTGTATTACTATTGTCTAAGTATATTATTCCACTACAACATTTAATTCCGCTGCATTGATATTATTGGTATGTGAACTCTGATATTTAATTGTATAAAGAAGAATCAAATGTTTTGTAAACAGTTTTATAAACTGTATATTTTATTATTATATTTTATCTTTCCGCTGTGAGATTCTATTTTGTTTATTTCTTCCCTGTTTTTCTTATTTACCCCATAACAATCCGCCCTTCCGCATGGTTTGAATTGGCATGTGTGTCTGTTTAAATCGTGCGAAAAGGCGGGACGTTACATTATTCATTTATTCCGCTGTGTTGTTGTACTTAATGTGTTATAAGCTCCGACGAACCAGATTCGAGATTTGGATCAGCGACATCTGAATACGAGTGACGTATTCAGTGCTGATTCTCGAAGGTCGAGTCAGGGTCGTTTCATTTGGTATCGGAGCTGAAGGTTGAAACTTTAGCTTTGGAGTATAAAACATTAGGTAACTCATTAGAGATAGGGTGAAATATACCCTAGAATGAGTATCCCTAAGATATCCATGCGTATGCCTCAGTAAATTCTCTTACTATCCACTTATAGTAAGTATGAGTGCGAGAAGAAGACGAGATAGGGGACAGGGGAGTACCACTACAAATGGTCAATACCCTACGACAGTGGAAACAAGGAAAAATCTTTCTCTATCAATCTCTTTTGTTCATCATCTCTTCTTAATTCTTTGATGGTTCCTGACAGCTCCAGGAAATAGCTTTGATATATTAGCATGGGACATAAACTCCGAATGGGTCAGAATTGTTTGTTTGGATGAATTGTTTGCTTTGGTTGCTATGGTTGATAAATATACCTTGGTTTCTAAACTAAAAGGTGTCGGGATTTTATCCTTATACCTATCTATTCTTTGGGATTCCGATTTATTCTACGAGTGGTTAGTTATTCCTTCAAACTAACCAGTGCTCGGCATATTTCATAGACTGGTGACCCGAGTATCTTGTATAGTATTGAATGAGTTTGTTCTCTTATCTGCTGTTGATGTTCTGATTTGGTAAGCCGAATGTAGAACAAATATTCAATTTAATCTAGTAAGCCATATCTTTGGCAAGTTTATCTGTTCTTTGTACCTTCCCGTCAGGCAAATTTCGGGGATGAAATTTTCTTAAGGGGGAATCTGTAACGATCCCAATTTTTGAGACAAATTTAAATTTGTAATTTAAATGAATTTTTGAATTTAATTGTGAACTAAATTAAAAATTTGGAAATGAATATATTTAAAAGTAGATTTTAAAATTAAGTTGATTTAGAAATTTAGTAAAAAATATTCTATAAAAATTAATTAGATTTAAAAGTTTTGTATTTTGAAAATTTTCTTATATATGTATATAATTAGAATTATAAAGATAATATGATATAAAACAAGGTTTAATAAAAGTTTAAAACATATATATCTTTTGAAATTAATAAAGCCTAATACATTTGAAAAAAAAAACATAGATTGTATATACATAAGACATTATATATATATATATACGTATACTTTAAAAACATAAGAAACAAAGTTAATTCACAAATTCTAAAATGAACAAGGGTTAAAAACAAAAATTTTAAATTAATCTAAAATAGGCTAAACATAAAATTTTAAGTAATTTCTAAACAAAGGTTTAAAAGACATTTCTTTTTATAAAATATAATTTGTATATACATTTAACATATAAGAATATAAACATAAATGTATATGTTGATATAAGTACTTAATTTGAAAGGGTTTAAAATACATTTTATAAATGAGTTAAAGAAACGGATTTTAATATAAAATACAAATAATTGACAATTGTCAAAATATGAATATAAGTAATAAGACACTTGTAGGCTTAGTTAACAAGTGGCATAGTTTTTTTAAAATTCTCTTAATTTGAATTAGAGATAATATAATATATAAAAAAGGGAAGTAAGTGAGAAATCTGTATGTTTTTCAGATCAAAAGTTTCTCAAACAAAATCAAAAACAAGATCAGAGAAAATTCAAACAAAGCAAACAGCTTTCAACCTTAGATCTGTTGCAAGCCTCTAAACACAGCAAAGATCAAGTCTGGAAAAAAAATAAAAACACAAACCAGTCTTAAAATTTTCTTTCATCTTCATAATCAAAACCTGAAAACTGAGATCAAAACAAACCTGGAAATCAAGATAGCTTGAAATTAAAACCTGAAAAGCAAGATTTTAGGCCTGAAGCAAATAAAAAAAATGGATTCGAGTTCAAGCCTGGGAATCATATGCAAGACTCAACTCAGAAGAATCAAAAACAAAATCAATATTCAGAAAACAAAGCAACAATATAAGAGCTTTAGTGTGACGACCTGCCTTTCTAACCCCAGAAAGAAGTATCAATAATAAGAAAGAAAGGGATAGAAATAGAAAAGATAGAAAGAAAGAATAACAACATCAGAATCTCACAGCGGAATGGAACAAAATATAATCCATCACATAACTATAACATAGTTATACAAACATCAGAGTTATACAATATCATACAACAGAACTGTCATATACATATCTGTCAATACATTCATCCCAAAATACAACATACACTAACTAACACAGCGGAACTATATAGATAGATACATACGTCTGGTCTTCTGCTCCAACTCCTTCAGAAACTCTATACTCCAAAACCTATCACTTGGCTACTCATAAAAATTTGAGTACCCAAGAGTTTATGGAAAACAAAATATAAACTGTGGGTCAGACATGGGTCTGGTATGAATAAACGGGTTAAAGTTGTTTAACTTTGAAAATCATTTGAAAATAAAGGTATCACGTAAGACTTCCCACACATAAATATAGGTAAGTTTTTACCTTACGCTAACCAAACATTTTATAGGAAATCCAGTGATATTATAATAGTGTCTAGGATTTTCAAGTAAAATACAAAAATGGCTGAAATGCTTACATCTCACATTCCAACATAGTTGGACACAATCAAAACGTACGGCCCTTATTGGAAATTAGATTCCATACAATGGCAGGGCTATTGGGGTACCGCCCGTCACAGTACGGGGCCTAGATCACCATACCGAGGAGCCACCCTATCTCTCCTGCAACAAAAGGCCGGAACCATTCCTTACTGAACAGTCCCGAACAAGATAACTCCGCAGTTGGCTGCAGATCTAACTGCCCACACAGTCGAATAAAAAGGGACATCTAGACAGGGGTATAGCTCGTCCTGCTTGGGCATGACCCACCTAACCTTGCTGCATATCCCCTGTTTTAGCCATTCCCGGTTGATGAGGCTTGAGGCTGCGATTACCTTTACAGAACATATCAGTTAGAATGCTCATCGTCCGCCTGACGATGTGCTGAAAGCATTCAATCCATACAAGTTTGTTCCGGGTTCGAACGAAACTGAAGGCATTATCTCGTTACATTCGTTTTGGAATCACCCTCAGAGTTAACGACGATAACCCTTGCATCCTGAAACACCATCTCGGTCTTCACTTGAGATGTCAATACCTAACGTTTAAATTTGGATCGATGTGGTTTTCGGAATATCAAATTTACACCCGATCCCGGTCTCATCGAAATCCAAACGCCATTTTAGAGGCCAAGTTGTTTAATAGTTTAAACAATTTAAATTCAATACTTTGAATTCACATAACATTTATCACAGATCAATCTTACACAGTCATCACAGATATATCTAGAATAAATCACAAAGTATCACGGAATATCATCCAATAGATATCGGAGTCAACAAACAGGATCATCAATTCATATCAAAATAGTTTAATAAATTTAAACTTAATTAATTACTTAATAATTTTATCCTGCTTAATTAATCACTAATTAATCATCTTATTAAATTTATTAATTTCTTCTTAATTACTCACTTAATTAATTAATTCTTAATTATTAATTAATAATCTTAATTATTGATTCATAAATCTTAATTACCCATTTGATTATCACTAATTACTTAATTAACCATTACTTACCGACTTAAATTAATCGTTTAATCCTTAATTAATTATTTAATTAATTAACTACTATTTATTTATAAATTAATTAACTTTAAATGGTTAATTAAGTTCTTAATTGATTTACACAAGATTATTATTATCAATCTTTAATTACAAATTTATTTAATCTTAAACTACTTATTTAATTACGATTATAAAATTAATTACATTCTTAATTTACTTTCAATTTAAATTAACCATCTTACGTTTGTAGCATTTCTTGATGAATTTTAAATCAAGTTTTAGCTTAAACCTTGTCAACATTAATAACTTAATTAATATCAACCTTGTTTAACCTTTAATAAAGGTTTAATTAAGCTAACCCCTAAAAATTTTGAAACCCGAAGAAATCAACGTGATTGCTCGAGCTATACTCGGGTTTCCCCCTGAACTTCCCCGCGTCCTTTCTTTCTTCTACTCGTGTTCTACTTCTTCTTCTACTCATCCTTTCTCTTTTTTTTAAGTTTAAGTTATACAGAAGTATATAAACCCAATCACGTACCCAGTGAAAACCCGAAGTAAACTTCCCAAATTCTCGAGTAATTACTCGATACGACAGCCACACACAACGCTGACACTCCTCGCGCCACCGTGCACGGTGGTTTGCCATCGCTCTGGCGATCCAAGTTGCCTTCGGCAAGCCACATAACGACCTCACATATGAAATCAAACCCCAATTCGACGCGATAAATACGAAATCAAAATATGCTCGCTTGTTCGAACAACCACTCGGACATAACAGAACCTTAGCGATCCATCCTATTTGGTGGCAAACACCGCAGCAGAGCCCTAACAAGAAAAACTGGGCCTAATCAATCCCTTTTCCAAAAGATCCCGTGTCTGATTAATTAACTCTTCTCTCTCCCTAGGAGGCATTCTCCTACTGGGCTGAATCACCGGCACTGCTCCTGGAATCAAATCAATACGAAACTCTATCTCTCGATGTGGAGGCAGACACTTAACTTCTTCAAATACGTCAGGAAAATATTGGACCACATCGATTTCTTCAACCTTCTCTTGAGAACTCTCAACTTCTTGCAAAAGACTACTCAAGTGAAATCCAGAATCATCACACGTTACTCTGGCAATCCTACCCAAATCAGTTTCCAACGAAATTGTTCTCTCATCACAATTCAGAACTGCTTTATGCTTATCGAGCCAATACATTCCCAATATAAGGTCAAATCCCTTAAAATTTAACACAAAAGGGTCACAAGAAAAACTATGGGACATATAAGAAATCTTCAAGTCCTTACAGATCGTATCTAATTTGGTTACCCCACCTATAGGATTAGATACAAGAATGGGACAATCCACAGTACTAGGGGTGAGAAAGAAGTTTTCTACTGATTCCAGAGTAATAAAACTCAAAGAAGCACCTGAATCAAACAAAACTTTAATATATTTTCCATCTAAAAGTAATGTACCTTCCAATACCCCTTTGCCTTGAGAAGAAGAAGATGGATCGGCTTCCAGAGCAAAGACCTTATTCTGAGGCGCCCTCTGCAAAAGTGGACAATTCTTGATCATGTGACCAGGCTGGTGACAATTGAAACACAACGATCTCTAAACCATTGCTAATCCTGGACCACTTTGATGTTGCTGGGATCTTCCCTGAGGACACTGATTAGCCAAATGCCCAACTTTCTGACAACTATAACACTTGTGAGGTCCATTGCTGCTTCCTCCAGGTTTCTTTCCTTTACCTTGCTTTTCCAAAGTGGATTAAACTTCCTTTTATTTGGGTTAGCAAAATTCCCTCATGATGTTGCTGCTGGTGCCACTGATTTCTTGTTCATCAAATTCTCATATCTCAAAGCCATATCAATCAAATCAACAAAAGATCCTTTCAAGAGCACCGTCATCTTATCGTGAAATTCTGGCTTCAATCCTTGCACAAAAATTTCGTTCTTTTTGAGAGGAGTATCAATAAGCCCTGGTCCATAGCAAGAAAGTTCATTGAATTTGGTCTCATACTCCGCTATAGACATGCTTCCCTGCTTCAAGTTTAGAAAATCCTGGTATAGACGAGTTTTCCCTACTGTTGGCATAAATTTCTCCTCAAATAACTCCTTAAATCTTTCCCATGAAATGTCTTCCTTAGAAATATTTGCTACCCTTGCATCCCGCCAGGCTGCTGCGCCTACCTGCAATTGCCATGATGCCATTTCCCTTTTTCGTTCATCATACAATTTCATACTCTTGAAGATCCGCTCACAAAAGCGTAACCAAGCTTGAACTTCAATAATCGATTCTGACCCTTTAAATGGTTGGCCTCCAAGGTTGACGAAGTCTTTGCATAAGGCGGCAAAACTAACCTGAGGCGGTACTGTATTTGCAGCCTCACTAGCAGTTTGACTTCATCCATTATCAGTCGAGGTACTGGCCCTACCTCTCCTTCCAGAACTCATGTTGGCCACCTGGACAGGTAACTCAACAAATTTAGATAGGTATATAATTATATGAAAATACAAATACGCACTCTCAAGATATATATTACTCAAGAGCCTAGGTATTTGCTCAACCAGTGCTTCGATACCAACTGTGATGACCCGCCTTTCTAACCCAGAAAGAAGTATCATCAATAAGAAAGAAAGGGATAGAAATAGAAAAGATAGAAAGAAAGAATAACAACATCAGAATCTCACAGCGGAATGGAACAAAATATAATACATCACATAACTATTACATAGTTATACATACATCAGAGTTATACAATATCATACAACAGAACTGTCATATACATATATGTCAATACATACATCCAAAAATACAACATACACTAACTAACACAGCGGAACTATATAGTTAGATACATATGTCTGGTCTTCTGCTCCAACTCCTCCAGAAACTCCATACTCCAAAACCTATCACTTGGCTACTCATAAAAATTTGAGTACCCAAGAGTTTATGAAAAACAAAATATAAACTCCGGGTCAGACATGGGTCTGGTATGAGTAAACGGGTTAAAGTTGTTTAACTTTGAAAATCATTTGAAAATAAAGGTATCACGTAAGACTTCCCACACATAAATACGGGTAAGTTTTTACCTTACGCTAACCAAACATTTTATAGGAAATCCAGTGATATTATAATAGTGTCTAGGGTTTTCAAGTAAAATACAGAAATAGCTGAAATGCTTACATCTCACATTCCAACATAGTTGGGCATAATCAAAACGTACGGCTCTTATTGGAAATTGGATTCCATACAATGGTAGGGCCACTAAGGTATCGCCCGTCACAGTATGGGGCCTAGATCACTGTACCGAGGAGCCACCCTAACTCCCCTGCAACACAAAGCCAGAACCATTCCTTACTGAACAGTCCCGAACAAGATAACCCCGCAGTTGGCTGCAGATCCAACTGCCCACACAGCCGAATAAAAAAGGACATCTAGACAGGGGTATATCTCATGCTGCTTGGGCATGACACACCTAACCTTGCTGCACATCCCATGTTTTGCCATTCTCGGTTGATGAGGCTTGAGGCTGCGATTAACTTTACAGAACATATCTCTTAGAATGCTCATCGTCCGCTTGATGATGTGCTGAAAGCATTCAATCCATATAAGTTCGTTCCGGGTTCGAACGAAACCGAAGGCATTATCTCGTTACATTCGTTTTGGAATGACCCTCAGAGTTAACGACGATAACCCTTGTATCCTGAAACACCATCTCGATCTTCACTTGAGATGTCATGACCTAACGTTTAAATTTGGATCGATGTGGTTTTTGGAATATCAAATTGACACCCGATCCTGGTCTCATCGAAATCCAAACGCCATTTCAGAGGCCAAGTTGTTTAATAGTTTAAACAATTTAAATTCAATACTTTGAATTCACATAACATTTATCACAGATCATTCATACACAGTCATCATAGATATATCCAGAATAAATCACAAAGTATCACGGAATATCATCCAATAGATATCAGAGTCAACAAACAGGATCATCAATTCATATCAAAATAGTTTGATTAATTTAAACTTAATTAATTACTTAAGAATTTTATCCTGCTTAATTAATCACTAATTATTCATCTTATTAAATTTATTAATTTCTTCTTAATTACTCACTTAATTATTTAATTCTTAATTATTAACTAATAATCTTAATTATTGATTTATAAATCTTAATTACCCATTTGATTATCACTAATTACTTAGTTAACCATTACTTACCAATTTAAATTAATCATTTAATCCTTAATTAATTATTTAATTAGTCAACTACTATTTATTTATAAATTAATTAACTTTAAATGGTTAATTAAGTTCTTAATTACAATTGATTTACACAAGATTATTATTATCAATCTTTAATTACAAATTTATTTAATCATAAGCTACTTATTTAATTACAATTATAAAATAAATTACATTCTTAATTTACTTTCAATTTAAATTAACCATCTTACGTTTGTAACATTTCTTGATGAATTTTAAATCAAGTTTTAGTTTAAACCTTGTCAAGATTAATAACTTAATTAATATCAACCTTGTTTAACCTTTAACTTAAGGTTTAATTAAGCTAACCCCTAAAAAATTTGAAACCCGAAGAAATCAACGTGATTGCTCTAGCTATACTCGGGTTTCCCCCTGAACTTCCCTGCGTCCTTTCTTTCTTCTACTCGTGTTCTACTTCTTCATTTACTCATCCTTGTTTTTTAAGTTTAAGTTATACAGCAGTATATAAACCCAATCACGTACCCAATGAAAACCCAAAGTAAACTTCCCAAATTCTCGAGTAATTACTCAATACGACAGCCACACACAACGTTGACACTCCTCACGCCACCATGCACGTGCACGGTGGTTCGTCATTGCTCCGGCGATCCAAGTCGCCTTCGGCAAGCCACATAACGGCCTCACATACGAAATCAAACCCCAATTCGACGCGATAAATACGAAATCAAAATACGCTCGCCTGTTCGAACAGCCACTCGAACATAACAAAAGAAGATTGCCACGACCACCCAACATCGACCACCATTTGCTATGCGATTCCGGCCACACCTCGCCGTCATCTCCCTCTACCATCTCCCAAAATCTCGTGAAGTTTGGTTGATTCAAGGCAACGAAATCATCGAACTTATATACCATAAAATATTCGAACCCAAAACCATATTCTTGATTCGTCCCAAAATTTCTTGCATTCGAATTTTTTTTTGGTATTTTTCCTATGTTCGTGGATCATCAAACTAACTTCACCACAAATTTCAACATCAACAATTTACTAAATCAACAGAAATTGATGAAAAAGCATTTTGAGTTCCTTAATAAACTGCACCTTTAATACTTGCCTAAAAATTATCATTTTTGTTTAAAAAATCCTACCTTTATATGTCTATTCCAGAAATGAAATCAAATCAACACTTTAAGATATTCGAATTTTACATATCGATTTGTTTTAGTGTAAATTTGGATTTACAGTACTTATATTTCACTGCCAACCTTCAAACAATTTTCCAAACCCTGATCTTTAATTTAAACAAATTTATTTAGTTAAATTTCTAAGTTAAAATGCTTTTATATGAAGATTATAAATCATTCTCTACTTCTCTTGCCTCAGAAACTGGAAAAATTTGAAGAACATCATAAAGTAGAGCTTCCAGTAATTAGCAAACATCACAAAACAATATATATATCAAAAATAATATTTTTCATGAACCAATTATTAGGAATTAAATTTCAAAGAAGTATGTTTACTCACTTAAGATGTTGTTGAAACAGAGGACACTTTGTTGTTGAAAGAAAACTGCAGTTTGAATTTAAATCCCTGTAAATTTCTCTGCCTTATTGAATGTTATTGAGTTTGTAAAGTTCTTTTTTCTTATCACAGTTTTGCTTCTCAGGTTTACTGTGTTATGAAATGAACTAAAATAGGATGATAAATATATATATATATATATATATATATATACATACATACATACATACACACACAGCTTTGAACAGAGATATAAGCTTCTAGTACAAGCCTCAACTTACTTGATCATATTTTGTTTTATGTTAAATTACTGTAAATCTGAGATGATACTTGCAAAAATTCGGCTGAATAAATGTTTGTGGTGCTGAGATGAAAGCATTTAATGAAATGGTCTTCAGATATGTCTACATCTAATAACAGTTTGCTGATATGTATTTGTACAAAGATATTTTGTTTGCAGATTTTTTTTTATTATCATCTAGCTTGAACAACAACATACATATTTGTGCTTGTCTGATTTCAGGTTACAAAATTATCAATTTATTTTATATGTTTACTTCTATTCTAAACTTAAACTATCAAGTACTTCTTTCACTTGTTTATTTTATACTTATATTAATATTATGGTTTTCTTATGTTTATATACTTATGTTTACAACCATATATTTATTTTATACTTATGTTCAATATTTATAAGATTTATGTTATTTTAATCATATGAGTTGTTATTAGAATAACTTCTTAATTTTATTTTTATTTAGAGTTTAACTTCCAAATATTTGATTTATAACTTATATTTGCATTAATATATTTTATATTTATATTTAATATGGATAAAATTGTTTTATTTTAAACATTATTATTATAAACTACATTTATATATACATTATATCTAATAATAATATGGAACCTTTAATTTTAATTTAATAAGACGATTTTATTATAAATATTTTTGAAAGAATCTATTTTTAAATTTTAAATCAAAATTCCCTTCACTAACATATATATATATATATATACACACACACACACACACACACACACATATACAACTGACAAATGTCCAAAAATCTTATCGGTTTATAAAATGAAAAAGCTTGTATTTTATTTAATTAAATTAAATTCTTATTAAAATATTTTTCCAAAATCCCAGGTCGTTACATTTACAGCAGAACAGCTTCAAACAAGATCAACAATTCTAGATTTCCAATCTATCCTCTGCTTTGCCATATCTCAGGTGAGCAAATATCTTAACCCTGTTATTTATCTTGATGTTTGGATCAATATTTGAAGTGTGCTTTGATAATTGTGTGTTTAGTCGTTGAATATGTCGGTGCATATATTTATATACATGAAAATGGTGTGCATACAGGTATATATAAATCTCTGTTGCATAACAAACACCATGGTTTCTTATAAAATTCAAATCTCAACATACAAGCAGATTCGTGTTATAATTCTTAAAGGAAATATGGTTGTATTAACTAAATATTGATTTTAAAAATATTAATGAAGATAATTAGGAAGTAATTGACTGTAAAATGATAATATACAGTGAAAAATTCTTTCTAGACAAATATTCAAGTATTTTAATTGCAAGTTTAGATAGCATGTCTGATTTTGAATTCGAAAAATAAGATTTTTAATGAAGGATTCATGATTTTTAACGTTGGGGTTGTCAAGATTTCTGGTGTTGAACGAAAAACTGGTTTTTGTCGATTCTAGTTGGTCGGCGACACACTGGATGCCGTGTTCATCACTAGAGAAGGGTGAAGGTCTAAGGAACGTCGAAAAAATACTCAGGGTATTTATCAATCATCATAGTGATTTTGCGGCATTAATTTAGGGTTTTTATGCCCAGATTGGGTATGGGGGTTCTCAAGGTAATTTCATGACGATAGAGTATCGGAATTAATGGGACCAGAAGGTATCGTTGTGTGGGTCGTTGCCGAAGCTCAGGTTGTGGTAGCATAGATACAGGTGACTGAGATCATCGGCATGGGGTAAATTTGTTGCTCGAGGTTGGGCTTTAGTTCATTCAATCTGCTCGATTTCAGTTTGGTATATGTATTGATGATCTGTGAGTTCGAATCCGACGGTAGGGTCGACATTGAGATGTGGATGACCAAAGTGATGGTCGGAAGTTATTCCTGTGGTTGTGCATGTACACTGTGCGTATCTGGGTGATTGAATTGATGATGGTTGGAGAAGAAGTTGTCGAACTCGTAGCGGTTCTCGGGAAAGAATGTGTTTAGCTCAGGATTGTTGTTGAGTCGCTCGCGTATAACACAATTTTAAAACGTAAAACAAAAGGCAAGTATAAAAAGAAAAGGGAAAGTGGGTGACCTGGGGGATGCTCGGATAAACTTGTCTCTGGCTCGAGTATTACACGAGATTTTCTCGGGTACCTGTTTTATTAGTTTAAAAATATAAATCAAGTTTTCTTTAAGTTTAAACCATTTTCTCTATATAATTGAAGTTGTTTAACTTTAATTAATCAACTTGATTTGAAAATCCAAATTTAGATGATGATAAAATGTTTTAAATCATTTGTTAATAATAAGTTTTTTTTTAAAAGTATGATAAAAGAAAATTTAGTTTTCAAGGTTATTTAGACAAGATTTTAAAGATGAACGATTTATCCTAAATAATGATTTTTATTATAAATTAACTTTAAGGATTTAAGTTGAAATATATGATTGTGTTGACTTGTTTTAAAGGTCAGTTAAAATAAGATTTAAATGATGATTTCTTTCCAAAAGTCATTAATAGGTTTAAACGGTAATTGTTTTTCAAAAGATTGATTAATAAATGGAAAGTAATTAAGGATAATTAATCACTTAAAAATAATGACTTAATATAAGTAATTAAGAGTGAATAATTAAGGGTTAAAGATGATTAAGAATAATCACTTATTGTAATTAATTAAAGGTAATTAATTAATGTGATAAATATGATTAAGAATAATCACTTATTGTAATTAATTAAAGGTAATTAACTAATATGATAAATATGATTAAGAATAATCACTTATTGTAATTAATTAAAGGTAATTAATTAATGTGATAAATTAATTAAGGTAATTAATTTGAGAGTAATTAGTTAATTAAAGGTTAATTAATTAATGAAAGTGATTAAGGGATGATTATTAATTAAGGATTAATTAATTAATTAATTATTTTAATTACTTAAGGATAATTAATCAAAGGATTAATTATTAATTTAAGGTTAAGTAATAGAAATGGTTTGTAATTAATTAATACTAATTAACCAGGATTAATAAATTATGCATAAGTAATTGATCCGATTTAAATTAATTAGATGATTAATTGAACTTACTTATAGATGTTTGAATTCTATTGATTGTTGAATTGTTTGATATGCCTGATATGTTATGCTTTGTGCTATGAATTGTTTTGGTGTGATCTGTGATGAATGTAATTTATTTATTTTATCTGTGATAAATGTAAAATATTTATCTATGAATCTGTGAATGAAGATAAGCGTTATAGTATTATACAACTTATCGATATTGATATGATTGAATCTGTGATGATTATGATGTTGCGCTATTGGGTAAAACCCCTGGACTATACTTCACACACACAAACATGGATTGCACGAGGAAATTGGTTAAGTCACAGAATTTAGAACATAATTTTCAAGGTGAATTTTGAATCCAAATGGTTTTGGAAATTGAATTGGAATTAAGTATGAAAAGTTTTTGAAAAGGAGTTTTGAAGGTAAAAGTTATTTTTAATAACTTGATAAAGTTTTGAAATTTAAATAGTCTGATTTGAAATTAAATTCAATATTTGAAATTGAATTCTATATTTGAAAATTATGGTTTAAAAAGGATATACAGGTTATAAATGTATTTATATGGTTTTTAAACCATTTTAAAAGGTATTGTTTTGGGAATTTAAATTTAATCCAAGTTTTATACTAGAAGGGCTTTAACTTGTGCAAATGAAATCGAATTTTTCCAAAACGAAAACTATTTGTTTTCAAATAATAATAACTTTCATATAAAGAAAGGATTTCCAGTTTGTATCAAAAGATTTCAAGTTTGAAATGAAATTGTGAATTGTTTTTGAAAGCTATGAATGAACCTTTGTGAAAGATTATTTTGTTTTGAAATCGGAGAGGAGTTTAAATGGTGTGTCTTTTATATAAAAGATTTGAATTGGAAATGGTTTGAAAGCTATGAATTAGATCTTTGATTTAAAGATTTGATGAGTTAATCCAATTTGAAAGGAAAATTGCTTTGGAAAGCAATGAAATAATCTTTGTGAAAGATTGGCGAACTTTGTGAAATGAATCTTTTTGTTAAAAGATTAGAATGGTAATTTGTTTAAACCATTGAAAGAAAGGTTTTGAGTTTTAAAGTTGTGACTGAGATGCCATATAAATTTTTTTTAAATATTGCGCTCATTATTCGGTTTAGCCGAAAGAGGACCTTGTGTCATATAACCCATTCTGTTTAATGATACGACGTTATGGATAGCATTTGAAGACCGATGGTGAAAACCTGGTATTTTTGAGAACGAAAGGATAACCCGTCGATTGTCCCTACACTGAGTCACACTGGTATAGTGATCTCCATATGTGATGGGGAGTCCGATCGGTATTGTGAATACCTGGATTGCAAGGGCTTCTTCGGAAGTGCCTTTGGTCCTGTTCGAACCCGGAACAAACTTGTATGGATGTGTGTCTGACATTACACTTTGAGATGTAAAGCTGGTTTCTATCGAATACATTTCTGTTTGGCGGCGGAGATTTATTCTCTTAGCTTAACGTCCTTCTCTGAGCCGTATGACTTCAGAGGTTATGTAGTTGATGGTTACTAGTGATACATTCCCAATTTGGTAATGTGGCATACGAAGTGCTGTTGATCATTTGTTGATCGAAGCATGGCTTTGTGAAAAAGCATAGATTTGTGGACGAGACTGCATCAGGACCTCACACCTCGAAAATTGTCGAAATAGGAAAGATGCGGCAAGGTTGCAGGGGTCGCGCCCCTAGGGTATGTCCATTCCTTCTAGAAAAGGGTGGTATCATGATACGGAGCTCAGATACTGTGGACACTATATTTATTACTGTGTGATGTTGCTTTGTGGTTAAGGATACTCGGATAAAGGTCGTAAACGATCGAGGATGGCATATCTTAGGTATTACTCCCAGGAAGGGAGTACACCGACCTTGTGTTGGCAGAGAGCTAGGTAAGTTCTCAGGGCATCCCTCCAGAGGCGTTCCCATGTGGCAATAGGAAGTTCCTTAGCCTGACCATTTGTTGGTAATCCAATCATCTGATACGCGCCCTATACGGTTTTAGTTGTATAACCAGCCATTTACTTTGGTGGCGCCCCATTGTTTAGATGGTAGCTATAGTAGGCATACAATAATGGTTGTATGCTGGCTAAGATTAATAATGTACTTTCAAAAAGTTTTCTGCACTATGCATTAATAATAATATCAAATGGTTTTCGCGTATCAAGCATTTTTGACTATCATAAGGGGAAATCTCCTCCAATTCTCCGTTTGCATGGTGCGTGTGGTACGAGGCCTTATGGTAGTTTCATTTCCCAAAAAGCATTGCGGATTACAATTTATAAAATCTTTTTTTTGTTTGTTTTAAAGATAAACTGTTTTGTTTGCTCATACCAGTCCCATGACTGACCCGGAGTTTATTGTTCCCTTCCTAAACTATGGGTGTCACAATTTTCCACACAGACAGTCTAGAGTTGGATTTTTCAGTTAGTCGAATAGTCAGCTTGTAGATACAGAGTCGATAGCATTCAGCCTTTGGTATTGGCAATCGCATTTGGATCGAGTTGCTTCACTTCAGCATTGATGACGATTCGAGCTTATTAGATTGGAGTCTTTGTAGCTTTTGGGGTAAGCTTTTGGTTTGGAGTTGCAAGATTGCAAATTGTGGATTCACTCTTCATCGAAGTTCATTTTTGAATTATCTCTTCCGTTGTCATCATATTCCGTTGTTGTATATTTGTCTCTGATATTGTTGTATCATATTGTATCAGATATTGTATTCTTTGTTGTATCAATAATATATTATTCATTTCTTCCGTTGTGTTGTTGTACTTAATGTGTTATAAGCTTCGGCGAACCGGATTCGACGTTTGGACCCGCGGCATCTGAATACGAGTGACGTATTCAGTGTCGATTTTCGAAGGTCGAGTCAGCGTTGTTTCGTTTGGTATCAGAGCTAAAGGTTGAAACTTTAGCTCTGGAGTATAACACATTAGGTAACTCATTAGAAATAGGGTGAAGTATACCCTAGAATGAGTATCCCTAAGATACCCGTTCGTATGCCTTAGTAAATTCTCTTACTATCCACTAATAGTAAGTATGAGTGCGAGAAGAGGACAAGATAGGGGACAGTGGAGTACCACTACAAATGGTCAATACCCTACGACAGCGGAAACAAAGAAAAATATTTCTCTATCAATCTCTTTTGTTCATCATCTCTTCTCAATTCTTTGATAGTTCCTGACAGCTCCAGGAAAAAGCTTTGATATATTAGCATGGTACATAAACTCCAGATGGGTCAGAATTGTTTGTTTGGATGAATTGTTTGCTTTGGTTGCTATGGTTGATAGGTATACCTTGGTTTTTAAACTAAAAAGTGTTGGGATTTTATCCTTATATCTGTCTATTCTTTGGGATTCCGATTTATTCTACGACTGGTTAGGTATTCCTTCGAACTAACCAGTGCCCCTACATATTTCGTGTAACGACCCAGAATTTATATTAATTAAAATATGAATATTTAATTAATTTTAATTATTAATAAGTGGAATTTATAAGTCGAATAATTTATTTTCGAATATTAGATTTAATTGGATAATTAAATCGATTATTTAATAGTTGAAATTTCTAAAATAATTGAAATTTGGGTTAAATATGATTGAAATTGATTCGTAAAATTTTATTTTGTCATATTGGAGTTAGAATGATGTTTTAGGACTTTTAAAATCGAATTAAAAGTTAATTTGTGAAAATTGAATATTTTAATATTTAATCGACTAGTGAAATTAGTCATTTTTCAAACAGTCTCGGATTTTGACGAAACAAGTTTCATCGGATCCGTAATGTGATATTATTGTATGGTTTTAAATTTCGTATCAATCGGATTTACCGTTTGTCCGGTGCAAGCCAAAACGCCTAGAAATTTGATTTACCGATTTAATTTTAAATCAAACGTTTATTGCCATAACTCGCACAGATGACCGAATTAGCTCCCGAAACACGTTCCATTGTATTCGGAACGCGGGGTAAACTTTAGGAACGCCAACCGGCATGCTTCGTTTGGAGTTCGGAAAATTTCGGATGAATAGTGTTTCGTCAATTTTCTATAAAAGGACTCAGTTTTTCACATTTGCAAAGACATTAGGGTTTCTTCTTGTGGCCGCCACTATCCCAAACAACGGCCAGAAATTCGCAACCTTTCCCCTTCGATTTCTCCAAATCCGTTCATCAATTCAAAGAATTATCAACTACAAAGTTGTAGAGAATGTTGAGATCTATAATCTCAACGGTTATGATCGTGTTTCGTTGCACGGATTGGCGGCAATCTCTGTTTAAACGGCCGGCCCTTGTTTACGAAATTCGAGACGATAGCTCGACCGAGCTTGGCCGCATTTGGCACGTGAGCATGGGGGAGATGGGCGCACGCATTGAGAGTCCTTGATCGTCTTCTAGTTCGTCGAAGGAGGTGCCGAAATTGATGAAGTATCGACGGCTAATGGGTTCGGTTTCGCATGAAGGACCTGGGAAGTTTTCGCGTGGGAGAGAAGGAGAAGAGTGCGGCCAAGATCTGGTCTCAAAAGAAATGGACGGCCATGATTTCACGAGGTTTAAAATTGAAAATGAAAAGTGTAAATTATTATATAAAAATTTGTATAAACTTCTAAAATTCGTATCTTTGTCATACAAGTCGAAAACGCACGAAACTTTTACGTTGGAATCATATGGACGAGCACTACGCTATGCAATTGGATTGGAGTCGTTTGGAGTTAGTGAGAATTTCGGGTAAAATTAAACGCGCGTTTAATTTTATTCGAAATAAAAGCTGAAAACGAAATTGAAATCATGGTGAGAACTTCTCACTCAATCGAATCAGTTTCGATTTTTATTTTAAATAGTTAGATTTAAAATTGTTGATTTAATGCATGAATGATGATTGTTATCTATTGATTGTTAAAATAGACATTATGCGCCGTTAGTAAGCGGATGTTATTTATTAAAAACATATATCGCGAATATTTCATAAACAGTGAAATTGGTATTATATATGTACTTGGAGTTGATTTTCCCGCATTATATAGAGGATGAGACCCTATTGCGCCGTCTATTAAGCGGATAATATTTTAAATCCCATATACCGCGATAATTCCGTAATGGAATGGAATTGGTATTATGCTAATGTTTGTGGATGCAGGGAAACAGGTTGGAGGGATCCAACTGGATTCCTCAACTGTATTGATTTATTTACAGATATTTTGATATTTGTTGATTATCATATCGATATATGATATTTGGATGTCGTGATTGACTATTTGGTGCTGCTGCATCATCGGATCCATTTCTGAAGTTTTAAAATAATGATTTTTGGTTTTAAAAGGAATTTTAAAGTAATTTTCAAAAGTATACGTTTTATTAAATTTTGAATTGTTAAAATAAATAAACGTTAAAATTTTATTTTCATAAAAGTTATGATTTTTGGAAAATAATGCTTAATTATGATTTTGAAATATATAAGCTTTAAATAACGATTTTTAAGTTATTAAAATAATAAATTGGTTTAAGTTGGGATTTTTGAATTATTAAAAACGATGTATATAAAAGACTTATAAAATTTATATTTTATAAATTAAAAATATTGGAATATTAAAACGAGTTTTTATAAGTGTTAAAAATGAAATAAAAATGGATTTCATAAGTGAACGGAATTTATAGATTTATAAATTGTGAAGTTATAAAATGAATAGATTTTGTGAAATAGAAGATTTATAAGTAATTATCTTATAAATCGGATTTTGGCATTTAAATGAGATATAAATGGAATTTGTTAATAATGAGATTTATAAATCGAAGCTTATAAATAGAAAAGGAATTTATAACATTGTTGTAAATTCGAAATCAATTGAATTTGATAAATTGAATATTGAAGTTTATTAAAGGAAATATATTCACGATTTTGGATAGTGAATACATTATTGAATAAAATGCTCATGTTTGGCAAAATGAATATTATAAAAATGAAGTTAATTATTTTAAAAATGTTTTAAAATGTATTATGAATCGAAACCATAGATTTCAACATTTATTGTTGAAATAGACGTTTTTGAGAAATAAGGAAATGGTGGACTATAACACTGTTGTTATAGTAAATGATTTCCGAAAGGAAATGTTTTATATAGTATTGGGATTTATATATCTATTTAAACTTTGAATCCCTATACTAGTGATTTTGGGTCGTCGTAACGATGTTTTACGTAACATTCATTTGACTCAAATTTATGTGTTAAGAAATGATTTCTTAGAGAATGAAATATACACTTGATTTCGATTTAAGTATATTGGATATTTTCCAAGTGTTGAAAATAAATGGGTCTGTGAATTACTTATTATTAAATAAGTATGGAAATGTTTTTTCAATGTGAAATGAAACGCTTTGAGAATTTATCTTTTTGAAGACAAATTGAAAATGAATATTAGAAATCGATTTGGGAATCATATATTCATAAATATTTTAGAATGTAAATTCACTATGGAATTTATTTAATTTACGGATTTGGAACGTAAATATAAAGTAAATCGTTAAGGATTTATTTAATTGGTTTAAATGATACATGTTGAAATGAAAGAAATTCCGCGTAAGGAAAATGATTGAAATTTGTTTTCAAAAGTGATAAAGGTGAAAAGTGATTTGAAAATTTGTTTTCAAATGGTTGAAGCGTGGAAAATTATATATCTAGTAAAGATATTTTGGAAAGTAAATAATTTGGGAAATTATTTGGAATTTGGTGATGTTAAGCATGCCTATTGATAGTTAAAAAAACCCGACTATCAATATTTACCTTTAAATAGGTATTTGTTGTGATTTCTTAAATTTGAATGCCACACTTATTTTTGAATAAGCGCTCACTATTCGGGTTAGCCGGGAAAGGTCTTGGGGTCGTATAACCCATTCTGAATATGTGATACGTCGTAATGGATTGCATTTGATGACCGGTGTTGAAGACCGGATATTTTTGAAAACGGAAGGATTACCGTTGAGTTACTCTGCATCGGCTGATCTCCGATATAGAGGTTTTATCACCCTTAGTGACGGGAAGTCCGGACGTGATTAGTGAATATCCGGAATGCAAGGACTTCTTTGTAAGTGCCTTCGGTTCGGTTTGAGCCCGGAACAGACTTGTATGGATAGTATGTCTGACATTACAAATTGAGATATAAAGCTGATTTCTTTCAAATATATTTCTGTTGGTGGCAGAGAATTTATTCTCTTAGCTTAACACCCTTCTCTGAGACATACGAGCTCAGAGGTTATATAGTTGAAGGTTATTAGTGATATACTCCCAATTTGGTAGTGTGGCATGCTGAGTGGTGCTGTGAAATGATCATTGTTTGATCATTTGTGATATGATCATTTGTTTGATCATTTATCTTGGTGATCATTTCTATGATCATTTGTTGACCCAAAGCACGGCTTTTGTATAAAGCGTGGCTTTGTGGACGAGACTTCGTCAGACCTCACACCCCGGAAATGGTCAAAACAGGAAGGATGCAGCAAGGTTATTAGAGGGTAGCGCCGCTTTAATGTATATCATTCCTTCTGGATAGAGGTGGTATCATGGTATGGAGCCCAAATACTTAACCTATGTTGTTGCTGCAAAATTATTGCTTTGTGGTTGTTGGAAATCGAGGATCCTCGGATAGATCGGTTACGATCGGGGGATGACATATTCGTGTCAGTAGTTACCCAGTTAGGGGTAACCCGGCCTTGTGTTGGCAGAGATTCGGTTTGGTTCTCGGGACGTCATTCTAGAGGCATTTCCATGTGGCATTGGGAAGTTCCTTGGCCTAACCATTTGTTGGAAATCCAAAGAAACAATACGATCTTGTACAGTTTTAGTTGTAGAACCTATCATTCACTTATGATGCCTCCCCACCATTTGGATGGTAGCTATAGTAGGCATAAGTGCGAAATGCCTATGCTGGCTAAGATTTATATCTTTACTTTCGAAATGATTTTTCCTACACTATGCTCTAGTAATAATATCAAATGTTTCTTTTTAATGCGTATCAAGCATCTTTGACTATCATAAGGAGAAATCTCCTCCGATTCTGCGTTTGCATTGTTTGTGTGTGCGGGAGGCCTTATAGTAGTCTCATTCTCTAAAAAGCATTGCGAATTGACTTTAAAAATATTCCTCTATTTTGATTTTAAAGATAAATAAACTGTTTTAGTTCTCACACCAGTCACATGACTGACTCGGAGTTTATTGTTTTCCTTCCTAAACTCCGGGTGCCCACCAATTTCCACACGGGCAGTCAAGAGTATCAGGATATTCTGGAATTCAGGAGGCAAGCTGGATGGCATGGCATATTACTAGTATATAGTATTTCTTTTCCGCTGTTTGTTGTTGTTTATTGTTGTACACTTTGATGATATGATGTAATGTAATGTGCTATAATGTAATAACTGATATAGTTCTTTGTTTAAAGATTATTCATTTATCTATTATATGTTGTTCCGCTGCGATTGTAAGATTTTGATATTGTTCTGTTATTTCTTCCTGTTCTATTCTATCTTTTCTCTCTTCTTCTATCTTTTTCTTCTTCTTCAACCCTAACATTTCGGTTTTTGGGGAACGAAAAATCGCAATCGTTACATTTGTATCAAAGCTTATGGTTAAGCGGCAACCATGGCTCTGTTGGTTGTTACTCATTAGAGATAGAGTCAGTAGTACTCTAGAATGAGTGTGGGTGTAATAATATATATGAGCGCGTATTTGTTAGTGAATACAAATTGTTTTATATTGTGATGATTGTTTGTTGAGTGGTATATGGATTTTGGTCAACACGAGTAATTAACGTTGTTGATAAGGATCTCTAAACACTTGAATAGAACAATTCGACACAATATTGTTTTAAATTGGGTAAATGAAATAATTTTACCTTGATTATATTTTATACGTAAAAGAATAATTTTTCAGAATTATTAAAGTATATAATTGATTGTTTGGTTGTTGAATAAGTTAAATTAAAACAACAATTTTTAAAAGAATGAATTGTATAAGCAATTGAATTATAAGTATGGAGTTATAATTAAAATAATTTACACTTGTGAAATAATCTTATATATAAGAAGTGAAATTATATAAGTAAAAGATTTGTAAATGTGATTTATAATCTAAAAACAAAATACCAGAGAAGTGTTTTGAAAGGATTTGATATTTTAGGAAATTGTTTTGGAGAGATGAAAGCTCTAAACTCTTTTCGGTCGTTGGAAAATAATTCCGATGATGATTGCAACATCATCGGTGTTCCTTTTCGGGTTTCCAAAAGAGGGATTGCTGCCAAATTGTTTAAAAGAAAGTTGTTTGGAAAATTTGGGTTTGGTTTTGAAATTCAAAAGGTAATTTGAATTGAGTTCAAAAATGGTTTTGAAAGGATGAAAAAACTCTGGAATCTTATTTAAAATATTTTTGAGAATGATAAATGAGTTGATAACTTATACAATTTGAATTTTAATAGAATAAATTTAACTTAAAGGATGAAGTTAAATTAAAGGAAGTATAAGTAAATCAATAAAATCCAAGTTGAAATAAATTGAGTTGTCATCAAAGACATGTAATTTGAAATTTAACAAAAGGAAAGTTAAATTAATTGATTTGGATTTGATAAGATGTTTGAAATGGAATATAACTTAAGTGATGTTGAATGAAGTTAATTTTGGGTATCGAAGTAAATTAATAAGTGAATTAATGAAGTGAAGTCGTTAAGAAATTGAACTTGAGTTATATAAATAAAATTCAACATTATATTGTTAAAGGAGTTAGCAATTGAATTGATAAATGGATTAAATGTTAATCAATTAAATGTAAATAATTGATATGAAATAATGAATGTAAGTGTTAATTCATTAGAAGCTAATGTTATTAGAAATTGAATAAATTGAATGAAAGTCAATTGAATATGATCCAATTGGAATTAAATTGTTGAACCAAATTGACTGTAAATTTAATAAATTTGGTTATGTTGAATGAACATTGGTTGTTATTTGATTGTTAGTTGATTATAAATTCATTAAGTGTTAATGAAATTGAATTAGCGAAATTAGAAGCTAAAGAAATTGAATCCAACTTGGAGGAAAATGAACTTAAATGGAATTGAAATTTGATTTGGAAGTGAACTAAGTTGAATATAAATTAGTGGATGCAAAATAATTAAAATTAAATATGAATGAATGTTAGTAAAATTCCAATGTTAACGAATCAAATGTGATTTAAATTGGAAAACCAATTCATTAAATATTAACGAGAATATGAATGAATATTTATTTGGTTATGGATGATAGTTGGTTGGTGGTTTCATTTGTTACTTTAGTTGCATTTGCTATATTGGCATATGTAGATCTTGCTATATGTTGTATATTGATATTATTTTCATATATGCATGATTCTCAAGTTATTGTTGAGTGTTTAGTAGGTGCGGATTGCGCTTGCTTCGCTTTTGGAGCTCGCTTTCGTGCTATATTAGCCGTATATGCTCGCTAATAATATAAGGTACATATCTCGGATTACATACCGTACTTTTACACTTTTTTCCCTGCGGGATGCCTCATCACTTGATGAGAAGTATATTTGTGATATATATACTGTCGTTTTTTTTTCCGGATCAAGCCGCGCAAAGGAGACTCTGGCGAATTTTTCCAAAAATTTAAGGCGTTAGATAAATTTTGAGAAAATTGTGAAAATTTGTGAAAACTATAATTTTGGTTTTGGACTTGGAAGTTAAACAATAGTAGTTGTTTTTGAAAGATAACTAAGTATGATTTGAAAACTTAGTAAGTTATTGAAAGAAGTTTAACTATGGATTTTGGAAAGCTAATGAAATCTGTAACTCTTTCTTACTTGGTAATTTCGAGGACGAAATTCTTTTAAGGGGGGAAGTATGTAACGACCCTGAATTTATATTAATTAAAATATGAATATTTAATTAATTTTAATTATTAATAAGTGGAATTTATAAGTCAAATAATTTATTTTCGAATATTAGATTTAATTGGATAATTAAATCGATTTTTTAATAGTTGAAATTTTTGAAATAATTGAAATTTGGGTTAAATATGATTGAAATTGATTCGTAAAATTTTATTTTATCATATTGGAGTTAGAATGATGTTTTAGAACTTTTAAAATCGAATTAAAAGTTAATTTGTGAAAATTGAATATTTTAATATTTAATCGACTAGTGAAATTAGCCATTTTTCAAACAGTCTCGGATTTCAACGAAACCAGTTTCGTCGGATCCGTAATGTGATATTATTGTATGTTTCAAATTTCATGTCAATCGGATTTACCGTTTGTCCGGTGCAAGCCAAAACGCGTAGAAATTTGATTTACCGATTTAATTTTAAATCGAACGTTTATTGCCATAACTCGCACAGATGACCGAATTAACTCCCGAAACACGTTCCATTGTGTTCGGAACGTGGGGTAAACCTTAGGAACGCCAACCGGCACGCTTCGTTTGGAGTTCGAAAAATTTGGGGTGAATAGTGTTTCGTCAATTTTCTATAAAAGGACTCAGTTTTTCACATTTGCAAAGACATTAGGGTTTCTTCTTGTGGCCGCCACTATCTCAAACAACGGCTAGAAATTCGCAAGCTTTCCCCTTCGATTTCTCCAAATCCGTTCATCAATTCAAAGAATTATCAACTATAAAGTTGTAGAGGATGTTGAGATCTATAATCTCAACGGTTATGATCGTGTTTCGTTGCAAGGATTGGCGGCAATCTCTGTTTAAACAGCCGGCCTTTGTTCACGAAATTCGAGACGATAGCTCGACCGAGCTTGGCCGCATTTGGCACGTGGGCATGGGGGAGATGGGCGCACGCATTGAGAGTCCTTGATCGTCTTCTAGTTCGTCGAAGGAGGTGCCGAAATTGATGAAGTATCGACGACTAATGGGTTCGGTTTCGCGTGAAGGACCTGGGAAGTTTTCGCGTGGGAGAGAAGGAGAAGAGTGCGGCCAAGATCTGGTCTCAAAAGAAATGGACGGCCATGATTTCACGAGGTTTAAAATTGAAAATGAAAAGTGTAAATTATTATATAATAATTTGTATAAACTTCTAAAATTCGTATCTTTGTCATACAAGGTCGAAAATGCACGAAACTTTTTGCGTTGGAATCGTATGGACGAGCATTACGCTATGGAATTGGATTGGAGTCGTTTGGAGTTAGTGAGAATTTCAGGCAAAATTAAACGCGCGTTTAATTTTATTCGAAATAAAAGCTGAAAACGAAATTGAAATCATGGTGAGAACTTCTCACTCAATCGAATCAGTTTCGATTTTTATTTTAAATAGTTAGATTTAAAATTGTTGATTTAATGCATGAATGATGATTGTTACCTATTGATTGTTATAATAGACATTATGCGCCGTTAGTAAGCGGATGTTATTTATTAAAAACATATACCGCGAATATTTCATAAACAGTGAAATTGGTATTATATATGTACTTGGAGTTGATTTTCTCGCATTATATAGCGGATGAGACCCTATTGCGCCGTCTATTAAGCAGATAATATTTTAAATCCCATATACCGCGATAATTCCGTAATGGAACGGAATTGGTATTGTGCTAATGTTTGTGGATGCAGCGAAACAGGTTGGAGGGATCCAACTGGATTCCTCAACTGTATTGATTTATTTACAGATATTTTGATATTTGTTGATTATCATATCGATATATGATATTTGGATGTCGTGATTGACTATTTGGTGCTGGTGCATCATCGGATCCATTTATGAAGTTTTAAAATAATGATTTTTGGTTTTAAAAGGAATTTTAAAGTGATTTTCAAAAGTATACGTTTTATTAAATTTTGAATTGTTAAAGTAAATAAACGTTAAAATTTTATTTTCATAAAAGTTATGATTTTTGGAAAATAATGCTTAAGTATGATTTTGAAATATATAAGCTTTAAATAACGATTTTTAAGTTATTAAAAGAATAAATTGGTTTAAATTGGGATTTTTGAATTATTAAAAACGATGTATATAAAAGACTTATAAAATTTATATTTTATAAATTAAAAATATTGGAATATTAAAACGAGTTTTTATAAGTGTTAAAAATGAAAATGGATTTCATAAGTGAACGGAATTTATAGATCTATAAATTGTGAAGTTATAAAATGAATAGATTTTGTGAAATAGAAGATTTATAAGTAATTATCTTATAAATCGGATTTTGGCATTTAAATGAGATATAAATGGAATTTGTTAATAATGAGATTTATAAATCGAAGCTTATAAATAGAAAAGGAATATATAACATTGTTGTAAATTCGAAATCAATTGAATTTGATAAATTGAATATTGAAGTTTATTAAAGGAAATATATTCACGATTTTGGATAGTGAATACATTATTGAATAAAATGGTCATGTTTGGCAAAATGAATATTATAAAAATGAAGTTAATTATTTTAAAAATGTTTTAAAATGTATTATGAATCGAAACCATAGATTTCAACATTTATTATTGAAATAGACGTTTTTGAGAAATAAGGAAATGGTGGACTATAACACTGTTGTTATAGTAAATGATTTCCGAAAGGAAATGTTTTATATAGTATTGGGATTTATATATCTATTTAAACTTTGAATCCCTATACTAGTGATTTTGGGTCGTCGTAACGATGTTTTACGTAACATTCGTTTTGACTCAAATTTATGTGTTAAGAAATGATTTCTTAGAGAATGAAGTATACACTTAATTTCGATTTAAGTATATTGGATATTTTCCAAGTGTTGAAAAAATGGGTCTGTGAATTACTTATTATTAAATAAGTATGGAAATGTTTTTCCAATGTGAAATGAAACGTTTTGAGAATTTATCTTTTTGAAGACAAATTGAAAATGAATATTAGTAATCGATTTGGGAATCATATATTCATAAATATTTTAGAATGTAAATTCAGTATGGAATTTATTTAATTTACGGATTTGGAACATAAATATAAAGTAAATCGTTAAGGATTTATTTAATTGGTTTAAATGAATCATGTTGAAATGAAAGAAATTCCGCGTAAGGAAAATGATTGAAATTTGTTCCCAAAAGTGATAAAGGTGAAAAGTGATTTGAAAATTTGTTTTTAAATTGTTGAAGTGTGGAAAATTATATATCTAGTAAAGATATTTTGGAAAGTAAATAATTTGGGAAATTATTTGGAATTTGGTGATGTTGAGCATGCCTATTGATAGTTAAAAAATTCGACTATCAATATTTACCTTTAAATAGATATTTGTTGTGATTGCTTGAATTTGAATGCCACGCTTATTTTTGAATAAGCGCTCATTATTCGGGTTAGCCGGGAAAGGACCTTGGGGTCGTATAACCCATTCTGAATATGTGATACGTCGTAGTGGATTGCATTTGATGACCGGTATTGAAGACCGGATATTTTTGAAAACGGAAGGATTACCGTTGAGTTACACTGCATCGGCTGATCTCCGATATATAGGTTTTATCACCCTTAGTGATGGGAAGTCCGGACGTGATTAGTGAATATCCGGAATGCAAGGACTTCTTTGTAAGTGCCTTCGGTTCTGTTCGAGCCCGGAACAGACTTGTATGGATTGTATGTCTGACATTACAAATTGAGATATAAAGCTGATTTCTTTCAAATATATTTCTGTTAGTGGCGGAGAATTTATTCTCTTAGCTTAACACCCTTCTCTGAGACATACGAGCTCAGAGGTTATATAGTTGAAGGTTATTAGTGATATACTCCCAATTTGTTAGTGTGGCATGATGAGTGTTGCTGTGAAATGATCATTGTTTGATCATTTGTGATATGATCATTTGTTTGATCATTTATCTTGGTGATCATTTCTATGATCATTTGTTGACCCAAAGCACGGCTTTTCTATAAAGCGTGGCTTTGTGGACGAGACTTCGTCAGACCTCACACCCCGAAAATGGTCAAAACAGGAAGGATGCAGCAAGGTTATTAGGGGGTAGTGCCCCTTTAATGTATGTCATTCCTTCTGGATAGAGGTGGTATCATGGTATGGAGCCCAGATACTTAACCTATGTTGCTGCTGCAAAATTATTGCTTTGTGGTTGTTGGAAATCGAGGATCCTCGGATAGATCGGTTACGATCGGGGGATGACATATTCGTGTTAGTAGTTACCCGGTTAGGGGTAACCCGGCCTTGTGTTGGCAGAGATCCGGTTTGGTTCTCGGGACGTCATTCCATAGGCATTTCCATGTGGCAATGGGAAGTTCCTTGGCATGACCATTTGTTGGAAATCCAAAGAAACAATACGATGTTGTATGGTTTTAGTTGTAGAACCTATCATTCACTTATGGTGGCGCCCCACTGTTTGGATGGTAGTTATAGTAGGCATAAGTGCGAAATGCCTACGCTGGCTAAGATTTATATCTTTACTTTCGAAATGATTTTTCCTACACTATGCACTAGTAATAATATCAAATGTTTCTTTTTAATGCGTATCAAGCATCTTTGACTGTCATAAGGAGAAATCTCCTCCGATTCTGCTTTTGCATTGTGTGTGTGTGCGGGAGGCCTTATGGTAGTCTCATTCTCTAAAAAGCATTGCGAATTGACTTTAAAAATATTCCTCTATTTTGATTTTAAAGATAAATAAACTGTTTTAGTTCTCACACCAGTCACATGACTGACTCGGAGTTTATTGTTTTCCTTCCTAAACTCTGGGTGCCCACCAATTTCCACACGGGCAGTCAAGAGTTAAGGTTTATCAGGATATTCTGGAATTCATGAGGCAAGCTGGATGGCATGGCGTATTACTAGTATATAGTATTTCTTTTCCGCTGTTTGTTGTTGTTTGTTGTTGTACACTCTGATGATATGATGTAATGTTATGTGATGTAATGTAATAACTGATATAGTTCTTTGTTTAAAGATTATTCATTTATCTATTATATGTTGTTCCGCTGCGATTGTGAGATTCTGATATTGTTCTGTTATTTCTTTCTGTTCTATTCTATCTTTTCCCTCTTCTTCTATCTTTTTCTTCTTCTTCAACCCTAACTATTCGGTTTTTCGGGAAAAAAAATCGCAATCGTTACATTTCATAGACTGGTGACCGGAGTATCCTGTATAGTGTTAAATGAGTTTGTTCTTGTATCTATTGTTGATGTTCTGATTTGGTAAGCCGAATGTAGAACAAATATTCAGTTTAATATGGTAAACCATATCTTTGACATGTTTATTTGTTCTTTGTACCTTCCCGTTTGGCAAATTCCGGGGACGAAATTTTCTTAAAGGGCGAATCTGTAACGATACCAATTTTGAGGCAAATTTTAATTTGTAATTTAAATGAATTTTTGAATTTAATTGTGAACTAATTCGAAAATTTGGAAATGAGTATATTTAAAAGTAGATTTTAAAATTAAGTTGATTTGGAAATTTAGTAATAAATATTCTATAAAAATTAATTAGATTTAAAAGTTTTATATTTTGAATTTATTTATATATGTATATAATTAGAATTATAAAGATAATATGATATTAAAACAAGGTTTAATAAAAGTTTAAAACATACATATCTTTTGAAATTAATAAAGCCTAATACATTTGAGAGTAATAAAAAAGCATCGATTGTATATACATAGAACATTATATATATATGTAAACTTTTAAAACATAAGAAACAAAGTTAATTCACAAATTCTAAAATTAACAAGGGTTAAAAACACAAATTTTAAATTAATCTAAAATAGGCTAAACATAAAATTTTAAGTAATTTCTAAACATTTGTTTAAAACACTTTTCTTTTTATAAAATATAATTTGTATATACATTCAACATATAAGAATATGAATATTAATGTATAAGTTGACATAAGTACTTATTTTGAAAGGGTTAAAAATACAATTTATAAATGAGTTAAAGAAAAGGGTTTTAATATAAAATACAAATAATTGACAATTGTAAAAATATGAATATAAGTAATAAGACACTTGTAGGCTTAGTTAACAAGTGGCAAAGTTTTTTTAAATTTCTCTTAATTTGAGTTAGAGATAATATAATATATAAAAAAAAGAAGTAAGTGAGAAATCTGTATGTTTTCTCAGATCAAAAGTTTCTCAAACAATATCAAAAACCAGATAAGAGAAATTTCAAACAAAGCAAATAGCTTTCGACCTCAGATCTGTTGCAAGCCTGTAAACGCAGCAAAGATCAAGTCTGGAAAAAAAATAAAAACACAAACCAGGCTTAAAATTTTCTTTCATCTTCATAATCAAAGCCTGATAACTGAGATGATAGCTTGAAATAAAAACCTGAAAAGCAAGATTTTAGGCCTAAAGAAAATAAAAAAAATGGATTCGAGTTCAAGCCTGGGAATCAAATGCAAGACTCAACTCAGAAAAATCAAAAACAAAATCAATATTCAGAAAACAAAGCAACGATATAAGTGCTTTAGAGCGGAACAACTTCAAATAAGATCAACAATTCCAGATTTCTAATCTATCCTCTGCTTTGCCATTTCTCAAGTAAGCAAACTTCTTAACCCTTTTATTTATCTTGATGTTTAGATCAATATTTGAAGTGTGCTTTGATAATTGTGTGTTTATTTATTGAATATGCTGGTGTATATATTTATATATATGAAAATGGTGTGCATACAGGTATATATATCTCTGTTGTATAACAAACACCAGGATATCTTATGAAATTCAAATCTCAACATACAAGCAGATTCGTGTTATAATTCTTAAAGGAAATATGGTTGTATTAACTAAATCTTGATTTTAAAAATATTAACGAAGATAATTAGGAAGTAATTGACTGTAAAATGATAATATACGGTGAAAGATTCTTTCTAGACAATAATTCAAGTATTTTAATTGCAAGTTTAGATTGCATGTCTGATTTCAAATTCGAAAAATAAGATTTTTAATGAAGGATTCATGATTTTTAACGTTGGGGTTGTCAAGATTTCTGGTGTTGAACGAAAAACTGGTTTTTGTCGATTCTAGTTGATCGGCGACAAACTGGATGCCGTGTTCGTCACTGGAGAAGGATGAAGGTCTAAGGAACGTCGAAAAAATACTCAGGGTATTTATCAATCATTGTAGTGATGTTGCGGCATTAATTTAGGATATTTGTGCCCATATTGGGTGTGGGGGGTTCTCAAGGTAATTTCATCGACAATAGAGTATCAGAATTAATGGGACCGAAGGGTATCGTCGTGTAGGTCGTTGCCGAAGCTCAGGTTGTGGTGGCATAGATACATGTGAGTGGGATCATCGGCATGGGGTAAATTTGTTGATCGAGGTTGGGCTTTAGTTCGTTCAACCTACTCGATTTCAGTTTCGTATATGTATTGATGATCTGTGAGTTCGACTTCGACGGCAGGGTCAACGTCGAGATGTGGATGACCAGAGAGATGGTCGAAAGTTATTCCGGTGGTTGTGCACGTGCACCTGTGCATATCTGGGTGATTGAATTGATTATGGCTGGAGAAGAAGTTGTCGAACTCGAAGTGGTTCTCGGGAAAGAATGTGTTTAGCTCGGGAATATTGCTGAGTCGCTCGCGTATAACACAATTTAAAAACATGAAATAAAAGCAAGTTTAAAAGGAAAGGGAAAGTGGGTGACCTAGGGGGATGCTCGGATATACTTATCTCTGGCTCGCGTATTACATGAGATTTTCTTGGGTACCTGTTTTATTAGTTTAAAAATATAAATCCAGCTTTCTTTAATTTTAAACTATTTTCTCTATTTAATTGAAGTTGTTTAACTTTAATTAATCAATTTGATTTGAAAAGCCAGAATTAGATGATGATAAAATGTTTTAAATCATTTGTTAATAACAAGTTTTTTTTTAAAATTATGATAAAAGAAAATTTAATTTTCAAGGTTATTTAGACAAGATTTTAAAGATAAACGATTTGTCTTAAATAATGATTTTTTTATCAATTAACTTTAAGGATTTAAGTTGAAATATATGATTATGTTGGTTTGTTTTAAAGGTTTGTTAAAATACGATTTAAATGATGATTTCTTTCCAAAAGTCATTAATAAGTTTAAATGGTAATTGTTTTTCAAAAGATTGATTAATAAATGGACAGTAATTAAGGATAGTTAATCACTTAAAAATAATTACGTAATATAAGTAATTAAGGGTGAATAATTAAGGGTTAAAGATGATTAAGAATAATCCCTTATTGTAATTAATTATAATTAATGTGATAAATATGATTAAGAATAATCACTTATTGTAATTAATTAAAGGTAATTAACTAATCTGATAAATTAATTAAGGTAATTAATTTGATAATAATTAGTTAATTAAAGGTTAATTAATTAATGAAAGTGAATAAGGGATGATTATTAATTAAGGATTAATTAATTAATTATTGTAATTAATTAAGGATAATTAATCAAAAGATTAATTATTAATTTAAGGTTAATTAATAGAAATGGTTTGTAACTAATTAATATTAATTAACCACGATTAGTAAATTATTCATAAGTAATCGATCTGATTTAAATTAATCAGATGATTAATTGAACTTACTTATAGATGTTTGAATTCTATTAATTGTTGAATTGTTTGATATCCCTCATATGTTATGATTTATGCTATGAATTGTTCTGGTGTGATCTGTGATGAATGTTATTTATTTATTTTATCTGTGGTAAATGTATATTATTTATCTATGAATCTGTGAATGAAGATAAGCGTTATAGGATTATACCGCTCATCGATATTGATATGATTGAATCTGTGATGATTATGATGTTACACTATTGGGTAAAACCCCTGGACTACATTATACACACAAAAATATGGATTGCACGAGGAAATTGGTTAAGTCATAGATTTTAGAACATAATTTTTAAGTTGAATTTTGAATCCAAATGGTTTTGGAAATTGAATTGGAATTAAATATGAAAAGTTTTTGAAATGGAGTTTTGAAGAGTAAAGTTATTTTTAATAACTTGATAAAGTTTTGAAATGTAAATAGTTTGAATTGAAATTAAATTCAAGATTTGGAATTGAATTCTATACTTGAAAATTATGGTTTAAAAAGGATATACAAGTTATAAATGTGTTTATATGGTTTTTAAACCATTTTAAAAGGTATTATTTGGGAATTTAAATTTAATCCAAGTTTTATACTAGAAGGCTTTAACTTGTGCAAATGAAATCGGATTTTTCTGAAACGAAAACTATTTGTTCTCAAATAATAATAGCTTTCATATAAAGAAAGGATTTCCAATTTGTATCGAAGGATTTCAAGTTTGAAATGAAATTGTGAATTGTTTTTGAAAGCTATGAATAAACCTTTGTGAAAGATTATTAAATCTTGTTTTGAAGTCGAAGAGGATTTTAAATGGTGTATCTTTTATATAAAAGATTTGAAATGGAAATAGTTTGAAAGCTATGAGTTAGATCTTTGATTTAAAGATTCGATGAGTTAATCCAATTTGAAAGGAAAATTACTTTTGAAAGCTATGAAATAATCTTTGTGAAAGACTGGTGAACTTTTTGAAATGAATCTTTTTGTTAAAAGATTGGAAATGGTAATTTGTTTAAACCATTGAAAGAAAGGTTTTGGGTTTTAGAGTTGTGACTTAACTAAGATCCCATATCCATATGTTTTAAATATTGCGCTCATTATTCGGTTTAACCAGGAGAGGACCTTGTGTCATATAACCTATTTCGAATAATGATACGACGTTATGGATAGCATTTGAAGACCGGTGGTGAAGACCGGATATTTTCGAGAACGAAAGGATAACCCGTCGATTGTCTCTACACTGAGTCGCGCCGGTATAGAGATCTCCATATGTGATGGGGAGTCTGATCGAGATTGTGAGTTCCCTGATTGCAAGGGCTTCTTCGAAAGTGCATTCGGTTCTGTTCGAACCCGAAACAAACTTGTATGGATGCGTGTCCGACATTACACTTTGAGATGTAAAGTTGGTTTCTATCAAATACCTTTCTATTTGGTGGCAGAGATTTATTCTCTTAGCTTAACACCCTTCTCTAAGACGTATGAGCTCAGAGGTTATGTAGTTGATGGTTACTAGTGATACATTACCAATTTGGTAATATGGCAACGAAGTGCTGTTGATCATTTGTTGATCGAAGCATGGCTTTGTGAAAAAGCGTAGCTTTGTGGACGAGACTGCATCAATACCTCGCACCCCGGAAATGGTCGATACGGGAAAGATGCAGCAAGATTGCAGGGGTCGCGCCCCTAGGGTATGTCCATTCCTTCTAGAAAAGGGTGGTATCATGGTATGGATCTCAGATACTTAACTCATGTGGACACTGTATATTTATTACTGTGTGATGTTGATTTTTGGTTGAGGATCCTCGGATAAAGGTCGCAAATGACCGAGGATGGCATATCTTAGGTATTACTCTCGGGAAGGGGGTACACCGGCCTTGTGTTGGTAGAGAGCTGAGTAAGTTCTTGGGGCGTCCCTCCAGAGGCGTACCCATGTGGTAATAGGAAGTTCCTTAGCCTGACCATTTGGTGGAAATCCAATCATCTAATACACGCCCTTTATGGTTTTAGTTGTATAACTTGCCATTTTCTTACGGTGCCGCCCCACTGTTTAGATGGTAACTATAGTAGGCATACAATAATGGTTGTATGCTGGCTAAGATTAATATTGTACTTTCGAAAGGTTTTCTGCACTATGCACTAATAATAATATCAAATGGTTTTCGCGTATCAAGCATTTTTTTCCTATCATAAGGAGAAATCTCCTCCAATACTGCGTTTGCATGGTGTGTGCGGTGGGAGGCCTTACGGTAGTTTCATTTCCAAAAAGCATTACGGATTTTAATTTTTAAAATCTTTTGTTGTTTGTTTTAAAGATAAACTGTTTTGTTTGCTCATACCATTCCCATGACTGACCCGGAGTTTATTGTTTTCTTCCTAAACTCTAAGGCTTACAATTTTCCACACGGGCAGTCTAGAGTTGGATTTTTCAGATAGTCGAATAGTCAGCTTGTAGATACAGAGTCGATAGCATCCAGCCTTTGGTATTGACAATTACATTTGGATCGAGTTGCTTCACTTCAGTATTGATGGCAATTCGAGCTTATTAGATTGGAGTCTTCATAGCTTTTGGAGTGAGCTTTTGGTTTGGAGTTGCAAGATTGGAGATTGTGGATTCACTCTTCATCGAAGATCATTTTTGAATTATCTCTTCTGTTGTCATCATATTCCGCTGTTGTATATTTGTCTCTGATATTGTTGTATCATATTGTATCAAATATTGTATTCATGGTTGTATCAATAATGTTATCCCACTTTTTGGCAAAGCTGTGATACCAAAAGATTGGTCGAAAACAAGAGACAGTTCGCCTCAGAGATTGGTTGCATTCCGCTTCGCTATGGAGATCGATGAATTTTGTCCGAGTTCGGATCGAGCCACAATTGACAAGACATGATGACCAAAGCTGCAGAAGCCAGCGTTTCAAATATCAAGTCAATTGGAGCTCGTATGTGCAAGTTATGATCGATTCAACCTATGGAAAGAGCATGCCATTTGGATCCATCAGGTTCGAATCCATCAGCATGGCAACACCTCGCTCCATTCGAATCCATCAGGTTCAAATCCATCAGCATGGCACACCTTGCCCATTCGAATCCATCAGGTTCGAATCCATCAGCATGCAACACCTCGCTCCATTCGAATCCATCAGGTTCGAATCCATCAGCATGCAACACCTCGCTCCATTCGAATCCATCAGGTTCGAATCCATCAGCATGCAACACCTCGCTCCATTCGAATCCATCAGGTTCGAATCCATCCGCATGCAACACCACGCTCCATTCGAATCCATCAGGTTCGAATCCATCAGGTTCGAATCCATCAGCATGCAACACCTCGCTCCATTCGAATCCATCAGGAGTTAGTCACTTCGAACCGATCTTGTTCGTATCGATCGAGTTCGAACCCATTGGGATGCCTCTGTTCGAATCGGTCACACTCGAATCCACGAACAATCACTTGTTCGTATTCCACCAAGTCAACTAGCTTGGATGACGTGTCACTCCACGATACAAAGTCGGCAAGATCCAAGGAGACGAAGCGTTCAACCTGGAGAGAAGATCGGATCGACTCGAAGGACGCGCTCCACCTCATCACAAGACCCCATGAGCTGATGGAGTCGAAGGCATCGATTCGAAGGAATCGATTTGAACTAAACAGCCAACCGAAGCACTCCAATTCGAATCGATCGTATCTCTTAAACCACTGATCCAAATGCAACGAAATTTTCACGGTAGCTTCCATACAAGGTAATGATTGTTCCTACCAAGTTTCAGCTCGATTGGATCATTTTTTGATGGATTCGAAATCACTTCAAATCGATCTCAGATCGAGTCGAAACTTGGTGGGGTCGGTCGCGTGGGCCCACTCACGTGCCAAAAAAAGTCTCCCGAAGTTTGAGCGAGATCTGGGCCTCCAACGCCTATAAATAGCACCCTAAAGCCTTCAGAAAGGGGGATCTTCCGCCATTCAACATCCAGACTCTGCCGGATTCAATTCCATACTTCATTATCACTGTTGTAATCAGATTTGAAAGCTATTATCAATTGTAACCCGCTGTAATCGATTGGAATTATCAAGTGAATCAATAAAGACGTAAGCTTCAGAGTGGACGTAGGCAAGATCGCCGAACCACTATAAATCCTGTGTTTGTGATTGTTATTCGTGAATTATTGTGATTGTTATTGCTTTGATCCGAGTTCTATATTGATTGTTGCTGATTTGTGTTCATAAACGGGTGCTTTCACAATATTGGGTGTTTGTGGTCAATTCCTACCGCAAACAAATATATTAGTCATTTCTTCCGCTGTGTTGTTGTACTTAATGTATTATAAGCTCCGGCGAACCAGATTCGACGTTTGGATCCGCGGCATCTGAAGAAGAGTGACGCATTTAGTGCCGATTTTCGAAGGTCGAGTCAGGGTCGTTTCAATCTGCCTATATACTTTGATTTTGTGATTAACACTTGAAATATATTATGAACAGTATTTGTTTAGTTGTTAATTATGCCTTTATATGTGTGTATGTGTGCGCGCGTGCCTATATATAGAAAAATTACCTCTTTTCTTGTTTACAAGTTTTTAAATCTGTTCAAAAATTCAAATTATTCCACCTAAATGATTTTAGGCTTTAACCTTTGAATGAAAAATGTTTGTATATATGTAACATCATTTTTGAAAATAATTTCAAATGAAATTATTAAGCATTTCTTTGATGATATTGAATTATACGATAAGAACAAATATATCAGAAAATTTGACAAATATAATTGAGAGCTTCACATATATATTCAGGTTCATGTTCAAAAATGATGATTTTTGGCGATCGAATTGTAATTTTTAAGTTTGTAAATGATGAGGAATCACGAGTTCAATGGGATTTACATTTGCATCAATTTCTGGTGAATGTAGGATTTTTGGTTCAAGAGATTATGACTGAAGCTTACCTAGAGGTAGGCGGTCTCAGGAAAAATGGTGACAAAAATTTTAATGTGCCGTGGTGGTGAGGCGAAGAGGATTTAGGGTTTAGGTGCGTGCAAGGTTGAGATGGGTTCATCGAACAATTTCGAGGTCACGGTGGCGTCGAGTTGGCCTAAAGGTGGGGGAAAAGGAAGACAGAAGTATGGCTAGGGTCCAAGCAGGTGAACATGACCTCCGGTAGTTGGAAATGGTAGGAGCAAGGTGATTTCGATGATCAGGTTTGGGTTCTAGGTAATGCTAGATTGATCGATTTTGATTTCCAGTTCGTTTTGATAATCTGGGTGGTTGGGAAGGTAGAGGGTGGCGACGTCGACTTGATGGTGTCCTCGATGATGATCGGAGAAGCTCCGCATCTGTGCATGTGTATGCGTGCATCTGGGTGTCAGGGTTGTTTTGTTGGAGACGATGAAGTTGACTCAGTTTTTGCCTCGGGAGATTTGTGTTTTGGCTTGAGTTTGCCATCGGGTTGTCTCGTGTATGTTTATAATAGTTTTAAATTTAAAAACATAATAGATTTTAGAAAGTAAAAAAAAAAAGATTGCTCGGGTTGTTGCTTGGGGAAATGAGGTTGGGTCACAGGTTGATACTCGAAGTTGTCTCGGGTTCATGTTTTTAACAGTTTTGAAATTTAAATAAAACCAGTTTTTTCAAATCTAAAGTTGAATAAAGTTTAAAACCTTTTCTTGATTAATTCTTGTAAAAAAATTAATTATTTTATTTTAGTTTGGGGATTAGTTAAAGGGTTTTGAAATAAATTTTTTAATTAAGTTTAAAGTGTTTTGATATAACCTTTATTTTAAAATTTATTTTAAATAAATTTAATGTTGTGGATTGATTTAAAAAGCAAGTGTTTTTAATTATTAATTAACTTAAGGTCTTAAGTTAATTTATATGTTAATGCTAATTAATTTTCAAGGATTATTAAATAAGATTAAGTGATTTATTAAGTAAATGGTTTATCTTTAATTAAAGGACAATGCAAGTAATTAAAGGTTAATTACTTAATGTGACTACTCAGAGGATAATTAAATAATTAAAGGTTGACTTATTAATTAATTAAAGGTTGATTAATTAATGTAAGTAATTAAAGGATAGTTAATTAGTAAGTAAAGGTTAATTACATAATAATTGAAGGTTAATTTTTTAATAATTAAAAGATAATTAATTAATTAAAATTTAACTAATAAATGATTAAAGGAGAACTAATTAATGATTAAAGGTAAATTAATTAAAGGTTAATTAATTAATAATTAAAGGTTAATTAATTAATGTAATTAAAAGGAAAATTGAGCAATTAAAAGGTTAATTACTTAATAATTAGATGTTAATTAATTAGTAATTAAACAGTAATTTATTAATGAATAAAGAATAATTAATCAATAATTATGGGATGATTAATTTATGTAAATAATTAGGGATGGATTAATCAATTTCATTATAATAACAAATGGTTTATAATTTGTTAATTAAGAAGGATTTAAAAGTAATTAAAGTAATTTATTTAATTTAGGTGGTGATTAAATTAAATTAATTAGGGATTGAATGACTAATTAGTCTTGCTTATAGATGATTAGATTATATTGATTGCCTTGAATTGTTTGATATCTCTGATGTGTGATGTTATGTGATATGAATTGTTTTGGATTGAGCTGTGAACTATGATTCATTTATCTATGATAAATTTACTTGTTTATCTGTGAATGAAAGATAAGCGTTATAGGATTATACCGCTTATTGTTATTTTTGTGCTTTAATTTATGATGGTTGATATTTTATTGTTGCACGTGAAACCTGGACCACACATAACACACACAAATATGGATTTCATAGGAAATTGGTTAAGTCATGGGTATTTGGATTTAATATTATTTTCAATGATGAGAAATTTAAAGGTTGAATTCTAAATCCAAAATGGTTTGGAAATGGAATAGGGTTAAATATGAAAAAACTTATGAAAAGAAGTTTTGAAGTTAAAATTATTTTGAATGGCTTGTTAAAGTTTTGAAATTAAAATAGTTTAATTTGAATTTGAATTCAAGATTTGAAGTTGAGTTCTATGTATATATGTTTATAATTTTGGAAACTATGGTTTATAAAGGATATACAGGTTATATAATGTATATATATCGATGGTAAACCATTTAAGTATTTTAGAAAAATTATTTTGAATTTTAAATAGAGCTTGCCTGATACGGCAGTTCGCTGATTTTCCAATTTATACTTTAAAAGGCTAGAACTTGAGCAGATTTAATTGAATTTTCTCAAAACGAAAACCTTTGCTTTCAAATGATAATAGTTTTCATATAAAGAAAGAATTTCCAGTTTTGTTGAATATATTTCGAGTTATGGGTAAAACCAATGGAAATATTTTTGAAAGCTATGAATGAATCTTTGTTAAAGATTGGTGAACCTTGTTTTCAAATTGAAAAGGATCTTAAAGATGAATATTTTGATTAAAAGATTAAAAATGGAAATTTATTTAAACCATTCAAAAGGAAAGGCTTTGGGGGGCTAAAAAGTTGTGACTTAACTAAGATCCCAATATATCCATATGCTCAATAAAATAAGCACTCATTATTCGGATTAGACGGGAGAGGACTTTATGTCATAAAACCCATTCTGAATAAATGATACGACGAAATGGATAGCAACTGAAGACGGTGGTTGAAGATCGGGTATTTTCGAGAACGAAAGGATTATGTGTCGAATGTCTCTACACTGAGTTGCTCCGGTATAAAGATCTCCATATATAATGGGGAGTCCGGTTGGGATTGTGGATATCCAGATTTGCAAGGGCTTTTTTCCTTAATTGGAGGAAGTGCCTTCAGTTCCATTCAGACCCAAAATGGACTTATATGGACATATGTCTGACGTTACACTTTGAGATGTAAAGATGGTTTCTATCAAATAGCAAAGAATTTATTCTCTTAGCTTAACACCCTTCTTTGAGACCTACGAGCTCAGAGGTTATGTATTTGATATTTACTAGTGATATATTCCCAATTTGGTAATGTGGCATGCTAAGTGCCGATCATTGGTTGATCGAAGCATGGCTTTTGTGCAAAGCGTAGCTTTGTGGGACGAGAATTCATCGAACATCACACCCCGAAAATGGTCGAAATAGGAAGGATGCGGCAAGGTTACGGGGGTCGTGCCCCTTAGGATATGTGCATTTCCTTCTGGATAAAAAGTAGTATCATGGTATGGAGCGCAGATATTTAACTTTTGTGGTTGTTGGAATTTGTTGGTGAATCCCGGTATAAAGGTCGATGATGACCGGGGGATGACATACTTGTGACAGTTAGTTACCTAGTTACAGAGGTAACCCGGCCTTGTGTTGGCAGAGATCCTATTAGGTTCTCGGTGCGTCCCTCCAAAGGCATAACCATTCAAAAAGGAAGTTCCTTAGCCTTGGCCATTTGTTGGAAATTCAATCACCCAGTATGAGCCCTTTATGATTTGAGTTGTATAACCTACCATTCTTAAATGGTAGCAATAGCAGGCACAATATAATGGTACCTATGTTGACTAAGATTAATATTATACTTTCAAAATATTTTCCACACTATGCACTGATAATTATATCAAAAAGATTTTCGCGTATCAAGCATGTTTAACTATCATAAGGAGAAATCTCCTCCAAGTGTGTGATTGCATTGTGTGTGTGGCGGGAGGCCTTATGGTAGTTTCATTTTCCAAAAAGCATAGCGGATTTCTTTTTGTTTGTTTTTGTTAAAACAACTATTTTTGTTTCCTCACACTAGTCTCATGACTGACCTGGAGTTTATTGTTCCCTTTCTAAACTTTGGGTGCCTACAATTTTCCACCTGGGCAGCCTAAAGTCAGGTTATCAAATAGTCAGCTAGTTGGTGTAGCTTTTGGCAATATTTGAAGCCCGTGGATTTGGCGATCGCATTGTGCTACATTACAGCATGATGGTGGTTCGAGCTTTTGGTTTAGGGATTTGGCAATGAAGATATTATCTTTCTGCTGTTGTTGTTGTTTTCCACTGCTTTGTTTTTCCGCTGTTGTATATATCTCTGATATTGTTGATCACTTCATATTGTATCATTGTTGTATCAATTGTTGTGTATCGATAAAAATCATTTTTTTCCGTTGTGTTGTTATCACCTAATGTTGTTATAAGCTCCGGCAAATCGGATTTCAACGTTTGAATCTACGGCATTTGAATACGGGTGATGTACGAATGTCGATTTTCGAGCGTCGGAATCCGGGTCATCACAACCTTGGCAAAGTCGAAATAAAAATTTGAGTTAGTATCATAGATATGTGATTTGAAATTTAATTAAAGGAAAGTTAAAATAAATTGAATTGGATTTGAATTCGATCAGATAAGTTAGTGAAATGGAAATTAAAATTAAGTGGTAAGTGATTACATAATTTGAATTTGGAAGTTTAAATAATAAATAGGTTATATAACTTATGAGAAAATGTAAGCATAAACAATTGTTAAAATGGTTAAACAATTTTGTTAAGCAAAATAAAATTTGAATTTGACTTAAGTAAATGTTAAATAAAATGACAATAGAGATGAAATTTAAGTTAAGTGATGGAAAATGATGTTAAAAAAGAATTTAACTTAAGTAATGTTGAATCAAGTTGATTTTGGAAAAATAAAATAAATATGCAAAGTAAAGTTGAATAATAAAGTAATTAATGAAATGAAGTCAATAAATGAATATAAACTTTAGTTATGTAATGAAATTCAACTTTAGTTGTAAAATATGAATATATCGAATACTAGAATTCAATCTAAATAGAATATTAAACCGATTGAAATTAAAAGTGTTAAACCAAATTGAAGGTAAACAAAGTTAATATGGATGTGAATGTAAATTAAATAAAGTTGGTTATGTTGGATATGCATTGTTTGTTAGATGGATGTTAGTTGATCGTATAGAAATTCGTTAAGTGCTAATGAAATTGAATTAATCAAATTGGAAGTGAAGTGAATCTAAATAGAATTGAATTTAATTTGAATTTGGAAGTGAACTAATTTGAATGTAAATTAGTGAATGTAAACTAATTGAATATGAATAGATGAATGTTAGTAAAATCCAATGTTAATGAATCAAACATGAATAAATTGAAACCAATTCAATGAACATTAATGAGAAATGAATTTATATTGATTTGGTTATGGATTGATTGGATAGATATTTGCTTATTGGATGCTAGTTAGATGATAGTTGTTTGATGGTGGAATTTGTTGCTTATTGACTGCATTTTCTGTATTGGCATACATAGTTGTTGTATTGGTATATGTTATATATTGATATTACTTGCTATATACATGTTTCTCATTGTTCTTGAGTTTTTAGTAGGTGCGAATGGTGTATGCTTCGCATTTGGAGCTCGTTTTCGCGCTATATTTGCCGTATATGCTCGCTAATGATATATAAGGCACATATCTCAAATTACATATCGTACTTTTATATTTTTTCCCTATGGGATGTCTCATCCTCGAAGATGAGATGTAAATTTGTGATATATATATATATATATATATATATATATATATATATGTTGTGATCCTACTACTATCAAACCGCGCAAAGGAGACTATAGCGAATTTTTTCTAAAATTTAAGGCATTATAAATTTTTTGAGAATTTTGCAAAACTTGTGATAACTAAAATTTTGATTTTGAATTAAAGGTAAAATGATATTAGTTAGTTTTGAAAAGATAACTATGAATGAATTTGAAAGCTTAGAAAAAAAATTATGAGAAGTTTAACCATTGGATGTCGAAAAAAGTTAAAAAGGTCTAAATGAATTTGAAATCTAAATTGAACGCATTATTTTGAAAAGTTAATGGATTCTGTGACTTTTTCTTACTTGGTAATTTCGAGGACGAAATTCTTTTAAGTAGGGGAGAATGTAACGACCTTGAATTTTAGTCATTTGAAATTCGGATATTTAATTGATTTTAAATATTCACAAGTAAATTTTATGTTGAATAACTTGTAGTTGAGATATATTATTTAATTGTATAATTAATTTGTTAATTTAATATTTGAAATTGTGTAAACAATTGAAATTTGAATTTAATGCGAATGAAAATGAATGATAAAGTTGAATTAAATTCTATTTGAATTAGAATGATGTTAGAAAACTTTTAAAACTGAATTAAAAGTTAATTTATAGAAATTGAGTATTTTAATATTTAATTAACGTGTAAAAATAGACATTTTTCATATGGTCTTAGGTTTCGAGGAAACTAGTTTCTTTGGATCCGTTATGTTATATTATTATAGGATTTCCAATTTGTGTCAATCGGATTTACGGTTTAGTCGTGGAAAGCTGAAACGCATATAAATTTGTTTAAGTAAATTTTAAATTTTAAATAATTCGATTCTAAAACCTATCTTCCAAATATGATCGACTTGGCTCTCGATATATATTCCATTGTGTTCGGAATAGGAGTAAAACATTATAAATGCTAGGCGGCACAGTTCTTTTGGAGATCGAAAAAAATTTGAATGAATAGTGTTGCAAAATTTTATATAAAAGGACCTCAATATCTTAAATTTTCAAAAAACCCTAAACCTAATCAAACGCAACCACCATTAACATTTCAATGGCTGAAATTGCTCGATTCTTCTGCCTTCTTTTTCTCTCGATCCATCCATTTTTACCAAAAACATTCAAATACAATATTGTAGAGGGTGACGAGATCTTCACATCCAACGATGATGATTGGATATGGAGCAACGATCGAGGAGAAAACGGCTTGTGAAGTCACACATTCGAACACGAAAATCGAGGCCATGGTGCGACTGAGTTCTTCCATATTCAAGCCGAAGGTAGAGCTCGCGTAAGGCTTCGACGTGGTATGCTCCGATCATCTTCTAGGGCATGGGTGGTAGAGCGATTTATGGTTAAAAAATGGTACAAATTAGGTTTCGTTTGTGTGTTGCCTAGGTGAATGAACAAGAAGAAGAAAAGAACGAGCGGTCGAGAAAAATTGAAGGTTAGAAATTAAAAAAAATATAAATTATTATATAATAAATTCGTATAAACTTCTAAATGTCATAACTTCTTCATACAAGGTTCGTTTCTGACGAAACTAGTTGTGTTGGGTCCGTATTGACGAGCACTACATTTTAGAGCTGGTTTCGAGTTGATTGGAGCTAGTGTAAATTTTGGATACAACTAAACGTCTATTTAATTTTACTCGGAATAAAGCACAACAACTGCTATTGGAACCAAAATGAGTACAACTCACTCTTTCTCGCTCACTGGTATTTTTATATAAGTGAGAATAAATTTATTTTATGCAGATTAATGATTGCTTGGATGATATATGGTATATTATATATATTGATTGGTATTTGGATATATTCCTGCCTATTGAAGCAGATGAGACCTTATACGTTCTCGTGTAAGAGCGGATGACCTTTTATGCACGCGTCTGCCTCGAAGCGGACATTATAAACATATTCCAATATGTATATTTGTTATAGATGACAGGTTGGAGAGATCCAACTGGATTCCTCACTAGTGTTGATTTTATTTACAAATGTTGATATTTATGTTGTTATCACGTGATATATGATGATTTGGATGTCGTGATTGATGTATTTAGTGCTATTGTAGGATTGGGCCATATTTTGGAACTTAAAATATCAAAGTGATGATTTCAAATTGGAAAGGCTTTTCAAGTGATTCTGAAAATATATCAAAATTTTGAATTCTTAAGTAAATGGATTTATTTTAAATAAATAAATGTTATAATTTTGATGTTATTAAAATTATGATATTTTGTGAAATATATAAAAATGACCATTTTTGAAGTATGGAGTTAACAATTTTGTAAATAGTTTAAATTGAGATTTTTGATTTATTATAAATGGTTTATGTATAAGATTTATAAAATTGAATTTTTATAAATAAAATAATGAGATTATAAAGGAGTTTTATAATTGTTAAAATGAAGTTATAAATGGATCATATAAGTGAATAAGATTTATAGATTTATGAATTGATGAAGTTATAAAAGAATGAATTTGCAAATAAATGATTTAAAAGTAAATTAACCTATAATAGGATTTTGGCATGTATATGATATATATATGTGTGTGTGTGTGTGTGTGTGTGTGTGTGTGTGTGTGTGTGTGTGTGGAATTCGTAAATAAAGGACTTTTGTAAATAGATGTTTTTATAAAATATATATGGAATTTATAAACATTGTTTTTATAATTCCGAAATCAACCTATTTTGATAAGTTAAATATAGAAGCTTATTAAAGGAGATATATCCACAATTTTGGACAGTGATAATCTTTTAATACATATGTAGAAGTAATGAATCTGGTAAAGGAGATATATTCATGATTTTGAATAGTGAATAATCCTTTCATAAATGTGTAGAAGTTTCGAGTTTGGATAAGAGATTTATATTCACGATTTTGGACAGTGAATAATATTTCAAACTTAAATAATTTTTTTTGAAAACTGATCTTTTAAATAGAGTTAAATGATTTGAAGATGTTTTGAATTGTGTTAAGTATCAAATACATAGATTCAATATTCATTGTTGAAATAGATGTTTTCGAGAAGTAAAGATATGATGGGCTAAAACACTGTTGTTACAGTGTATGATTTTCAAAAGGAGATGTTTTGTATAGTATATATAGATTTATATATTAACCTAATTTTCAAATCCCTTTATTAATGATTTTAGATTGTCGTAATGATGTTTTATACAACATTCGTTTTAACCCAAATAAATATATTTAAAAGAATGTTTTCCTTAAAGACTAAAACATATACTTAATCCTAACTTAAGTGTATGTAATATTTTCTAAGTGTTGAAAATAAAGGAATTTGTGAATATGCTTATACTGTTGAAGTAAGCAGATGGAAATGTTTTCCAATATTGAAATGGTTTTGAGATTATATCTTTTTAAAGCTAATTTGAAGTGAATATTTGGCAAGTGATTTAATTAATAAAAGATTAATTAAAAGGGCCTAGTGATTACTTATGGTGCTAAATATTTTTTTGTTTGTTTTGATAGTTAAATAACCGACTATCAAATTTGGCCATTTTAATTCCACGATTTGATGTGGGAACTATTTCGTCATACACTTAGTACATAGCCATCTGTGTAGGTTGATAATTGTATGTGTTGAGGATGTTGATTTGTGTAGTGCGTAGTATTACTCCAATCCATCGAGCTTCCTTCTTGGCCGCAAGGATAGCAAGTTGAAAGTTGGAGACATGATAAGTCTATGAGACTTAGTTTCTGTGTGAGGTTGAGAAACACTTTTGAGTTGTTGGTATGAAGAGACCAGGATCGGATTATTCGGAAAAACACTTCGGACCAACATTCATGCGACCATTGTGCAGGTTGGTTATGATGATTTCAGGATTTTCATAGTGGAAGACTGCTTGTTCATCGTTTGGGGTTAAAATCCCAATATACATCCAGTAGTAGTAGTCTCTTCATTATGAAATATCCAACGCAAGGACTATTCGCTACTAATCGTAGGGATTTCCCGACAGGATGTGGTAGGAAAGTACCTTCGGTTTGTCCTCTTCCTGGAAAACTTGTATGGATGTTTGTCTGACATTGCATTTCTAAAGATTATGTACATTGGTTTTTACAAACGTACATCAGTGGTGGTAGAGAAGGCAACTCTCTTAGCTTAACACCCTCCTTGAGACTATGAGCTTAAGGATTGTATTTTTGTGGAAGGAAATTAGTAGTCAACGAAAATGGCCGTGTGGCATTCAAAGTGATGTGATATGTGATATGTGAAAGGTAATCGTTACCTTAGGCCTCATCAACTGGAAATGACCGAAACAGGATTAGATGCAGCAGAGCTAAGTGGTCGCTCCCAACAGGATATGATCATCCTTTTCTAGATATATTTCTTCCCGCTATGACGTTTGGGATGTAAATTAATGTGGTTTGTATGTTATGAGGTCCCTTGGAAAAGGTCGGTAATGACCGAAGGATGACATATTCGGTACTATCTAGTTACAGAGGTAGGCCGATCTTTTGTGGGTAGAGGTGCTTTCTGATGGTTCCTCGGGATATCCATCTAGAGGTGACCCATCAGAAGGTAATCCCTTCACCAGGTCATTTGTATGCGAACCCAAACTCCACTACGTACCTTCCATTTTGTTTATAGAGCCTAATATGCTGGAATTTAATAATGCTAACAATTTCGGCTATTTTAATACTATGTGTGCAATAGACACTATTATAATATAAGAGGATTGGATATGAAATGTTTTAGTTATCGTAAGGTAAAAACATATCTGTGTTTAGGCGTGGGCGTGTCTTATGAGATACTTTTGTTTTGAAAGGTAAAGTTTGGTAATTTTATAAATTCAGTTGAGTGTGTTTCTCATGATGGTTTACCAGACTGATCCGCGCATTCTTCCCTTTCAATGCTCGTGTCAGACCGTGTATATTTACAGGTTCATATTTGGTGTTTTTGGAGCTTCAACAGGAGAGCTAGAGATCTTCATTTTCGTATACACTTATCTGTTTTGATTATCCGCTGCTTAGTTGTTGTATATTATCGGAAATTGTAAGAACAGACTATTATAACTATCCAGGCTGATGATTAGTGATTGATTTTTTTAACTCTGATTGATGTTTGTACATACAGTTTCTGTTTTGTAAAGATCATTGATATGATATTATATGTTATTCCGCTGCGATGTGATATTCTATATTGCTCTTTTTGGTTTTCTATTCTCTCTTTCTTCTCTTTTCTTCTTCTCTCTTCTTTCCTTTCTCTTGAATTTCCATCAGTCTGTGCTTTTTGGATCGGACATGTGTGATTTATTGTCAATTCAACGGGTACGGATTTGCAGGTCATCACACAAAACATGACTTGGGCGCATTATAGGAGAAGGTTTCAAGAAAGGTTTATGTCAGTGATGGTGCAGTCGACTTGGTTAGGAAGTTTGCTGAATTAGAACAATGGGAGGTGTCTATTTTAGAGTATGCAAGGAAATTTGAAGACTCAACCCGGTACAGGTATGCTTTGGTTGATACAGTGATTAGGAGGAATGAAAAGTTTATAGGAGGCTTGAGGTCAGAATTGATTAGTGCTACTTTGCTGCACTTAGGAGACCTAAGTAATGTAGTTGTTGAAATGGCGCTGAGACAGGAAGAGATGTTAGCTTGCTTGAGGAAGAAGATAAAGGAGGCCCAGGTGGGACAAGGCCAGAAAATAAAGTTTTTCCAAAAGAAGAATGCTCAAAAAGGAGCATGGAAGAGGGGAAAAGCTGAGATGGTTTGTTATAAATGCGATAAGAAGGGACACTATGCTAATGAGTGTCGGAATGGAAAATGAAAAGAGAAAGGAAAGGAGGTGATTGGAAAGAAGAACATCCAATGTTTTGATTGTGATCAAGTCAGCCATTATAAGAACCAATGCAAAGAACCTACAAGAGAAGGAAAGGGACAGATGTATGCATTGGAGTCGGCAATTTCAAGGCTTATTATGTTGGAGAAAGGAAAGGCTGTTCTAGGAGGTTCGCTGTAGGTTCACAGTATGTCTGTTAACATTTTGTTTGAAACTTGTGCATCACATTCCTTTATTTCTTTATGTTTAGTATATAATCTTAACCTAGAACCCTTATATTTAGTTATTTCTTTAAAGTTTGAAAATCCAATACGAGGGTACGCAACAATTGGGATGAGGTGTGACCATTTAGAGTTGATTTGCTAGGTCATACTTTCGATTGTTGTTTACATGTATTTGATTTTGTGGGATTTGGGATTATCCTTGGGATGGATTGGTTAAGTAAATATGATGCTAGGATATTATTCCATAGTAGGAAAATATCAATTATGGATTGTAGTGATCGGATAGTTTATATTGTCTAAAATCCTAGTTGTGAAGTGAATGCTCTATTGGGGATTATGGAGTTGGAGGATGAGTTGCATTGAGTCTTTGTGGTTAGAGAATTTGCTGATGTATTTGAGCCGGTAACAGGAATACCACCGAAACGAGCTATTGAGTTTCGGATTGATTTAGTGCCTAGAGAAGAACCGGTGAGTAGGTCACTAAGCAGGGTGACACCTATAGAAATGGGTGAGTTGAAGATGCAGTTGGTGGATTTGGAAGGTAAGAAATTTATCCGACCAAGTAGTTCACCTTGGGGAGCTACCGCAGTATTTTCTAAGTAGTCATATGGATCATTGAGGCTATGTATCGATTATCATAAGTTTAATGAGAAGATGTCAAAGAACCGATACCCATTTCCGAGAATTGACGATTTATTCGATCAGTTAAGTGAAGCTAAGTTATTCTCTTGGCTGGAACTGGCGATGGAATTTCATCAGCATAGAGTGGCAGAGAATATTATTCCTTTAGTGGTGTTTAGGACAAGATATGGATCGTACGAATGGTTAGTTATGTCCTTCGGACTAATTAATGCACCAGAGTTCTTTGTAGATTTAATGAACCGAATTTTCTGAGAGCACTTGGATAGATTTGTGCTAGTCTTCACAGATAATATTTTGATACACTCTAAGGATGAGAAGGAGCATGAAGTTCATCTTAGAGTTGTACTTGAGATGTTAAGGGAGCATCAGTTGAAGGCTAAGTTTTCGAAGTGTCATTTTTGCAAGAAGGAAGCGAAGTTCCTTGGTCATATAGTTTTAGAGAATGGGTTGTTTATATATCTGACTAAGATTGAGGCAGTTAACAATTGGAAGAGATCCAAGAATGTGACCGAGATAAAGAGTTTTCTTGAATTGGCTGGATATTAACGAAGGTTTATAAAGGATTTTTCGTGGATAGGTGCATCGATCACTAACCTTACGCGAAAAGATGTGAAGTTTGTATGGATTAATAAGTGTGAGGATGCATTCCAGAGTTTGAAACACTTACTTACCCATGCACCGGTGTTAGTGGTTTCGGAAGGGAATCAGGATTTTGTTGTTTATACCGATGCACGTGGAATTGGATTGGGAGTTGTGCTGATGCAACGAGGTAAAGTGATTACTTATGCTTCTAGATAGCTATGACCACATGAAATTAGGTATCCAACGCATGATTTGGAGTTAGCTGCTGTAATATTGAAAGTGTGGAGGCATTATCTATTGGAAGAGCGGTTTGAGCTTTATACATATCGTAAGTCTTTAAAGTAATTGTTCTCTCAGAAGGAGCTGAACATGAGACAGAAGAGATGGTTGAAGTTTATTGTTGTTTATGATTTTGGAATAGAGTACACCCCCAAGAAAAAAATAAGGTAGTGGATGCACTTATAAGGAAATATCAGAATGTAGTATTGGCTATGATTGATAAGTGAAAAGATTTGGAAGCATTGTCATCTTGTAGAGTGCAGTTTAGATTCGAGGGAGGTTCCTATGCAAGAAGTGTTGTATCGTCTTATTTAGAAATTCGACCGGCAATGATTGAAAAGATAGGCTCTAAATAGAAGGAGGTTCCAATCTTGGCTGCACGGATCAAAAGGTTAAGGGAAGGAACCGAGAGCGTTGACTTAAAGGATTTCATTCTTGACCAAAATGGGTGGTTGAGAAAGAAAGGAAGGCTATGTGTTCCGAATGTAGGAAACATGAGGAAAGAAATTATACGTGAATGCCATCATTCGAAGTTCACTATCCATCCAGGAGGAACGAAGATGTATCAGCATATGAAGAGAATTTTCTTCTGGGTGTAGCAATAGTTATCAGACCAGAAGCCAAGTGGGTTGCTTCAGTCGTTGGATGTTCTGATATAGAAGTAGAATTCTATCTCTATGGATTTTATTGATGGGTTGCCAAGGTCTAGTAGAGGAAATGAAAGCATATGGGTCATAGTGGATAGACTAACCAAGAGTTCCTATTTTATTCCAGTAAAGTCAACTAAGATGGCACCTATTTTAGCGAAGTTATTTAGGAAGAATGTGTTAGACTATACGGGATTCCTAGTAGTATTATCAATGATAGAGATACCTTATTTACTAATGAGTTCTGGAAGAGTCTACAGGAAACTTTAGGAACCAAGATCAACATGAGTACCGCTTACCATCCACAGACTAGTGGGCAAACAGAAAGAGTTAAAAAATTCTTAAAGGATTTGTTAAGAGCTTGTGTATTGGATTTCGGGGGATCATGGGAAGACCATCATCATGTAGTCAAGTTCTCGTATAGCAATAGTTATAAGACCAGTATTGGTATGGCATTGTTTGAAGCGTTGTATGGGAGACCATGAAAATCTCCCGTATGTTGGTTAGAGACCGGGGATAGGTTGGTTCTTGGTCCGAATTTGGTGAAAGTAGCTGTAGAGAAGATTGAGTTGATTTGAGCTAGGATTTAGGAAGCTCAGTCTAGACAGAAAAGTTATGCTGATAGAAGAAGGAAGGACTTGGAATACTCTGTCGAAGACTAGGTGTTTATTAAGGTTTCACCAATGAAGGTATGTTGAAATTTAGGAAGTCATGAGAGTTAGCACCTAGGTTCGTTGGTCCTTTTTGTATTGTTGAGAGAATCGGGAAACTCTCTTATAGAATAGAGTTACCATATAGTTTGGCTGGAGTCCGTGATGCTTTCTATGTTTCTCATCTTAGGAAATGTGATAGAGACCCGGAGACTACCATAGCACCTACAGTGTTAGAAGATTTAGTAGTAGAACTATATTTGACTATAGTTAGAAAGCCGATTCAGATTATGGCAGGAGATGTGAAGAAGTTGAGGAGTAAGACGGTCAAATTAGTAAAGTCTAGTAGAATGATAATGATAGAGATTGTACTTGGGAGACTGAGAGCAGGATTAGGGACACTTACCTTGAATTGTTCGACGGTATGTTTTACCTTTGATTGTTTTATTGTGTACCTTATCGTAATTTCGAGGATGAAATTATTTAAGGTGGGGGCGTCTGTAAAACCCTATATTTTTATAACATTATTTGGAATGTTTAATTAACAAAATTAAATGAAATAATGTGAAGACTAATAAGTGGAGATTTGATTTAACTAAGGGTTGTCGTGCCATGTTAAATGTTAATCAAAATGAAATGACATAAACTAATGTGTTAGGAAATAAGTAAGGGCAATATGAAAAATAGGAAAGGCTTATAACCTAAACCCTTAGGAATATAAACTCACGTTCATTTTCATTTTAGCAAATTAAAAACTCTTAAGGTCGGCCAAAATTATTGTTTTCAAGACAAAATTAAAGGCAGGATTCAAGAGGAGGAAGTTAATCAACCAATTCAACATCAAATTTCACATCTTTTAATCTCAAAGCTAAGATGAATAATTACTACATCCCATTTTCTAATGGTTTTTTATTTTTAGATTTGATCATAAATGTTTTGCAAGTATGTGCTATGTTTTTTACGATCGAAGTTATATATATTTGTTGATGAATTATTTATATTCATGTTAGATTATATGATATGTTTGACATGAAAACACTACTAAACGACATCCAAATGCCTTGAAAATTTAAATATAGGTCGAAAATGACATGTTAGGGATGGGTTTCAATTTTCATAATTTTTTGAATTTATGTGGAGCTTATATTCTAGTGAGGAAAATGATTTATAGGGTTATAAATTATTTATGGCTAAATTAATAATTATTTGGGTTTGAAATTTTTATATGTTGGAAAAAACATATTAAAATAGATTTTATGGGATTTCTCTAGATTTTCCTAGGTGATTTGATAAATATACAAAATTATTTGAGTTATGGGACTTAAAGTTTTATATATTTAATTAAAGAGAAGGCGCATTTTACAAAATAAAATGGTTATTTAATTTTGAAAAATAACAGCAGCACTTTTCTGAAAAGTAATTGTCAACTAATAAGAATTTGACAAATGAAGGCAGGTTAGTCAAAAAGTTATATCTTTTAAGTTAAAGACAAGAAAAACGCACTTTTGGCATGTTTCAGTCATTTTTAGGCATCATACCTTCCGATTCAGAACTCTCGACTAAGTCGAAAGGTTATAGCTTTCGACAAGGTCAAACCAATGCATATGGTATCAAGTATCTTGGTACATAATGAATTAGGCTAGGTCGAAGGGTTCTTAGTCAAAAGGTTGGTTGCAAAAGGGATTGTAGTATGTATGTTTTATAAGTCAATGATCGCCTACTTCGCTTTTGCATAAGAGCTTTCGACTTGGTTGCTTTCGACCAGGTCAAATATTTAAATAGAGGTTTTTGATTCTCTTGACACAGTCGAAATGTTACTGTCGCTTTTGTTTTGTCTTGTTTTGTTTTGAACCTTCCGATAAAGTTGAAAGGTTTACTTGTTTTAAAATTAGTCGCTTCTTCATGCATTCGAAAGAGAGCATTTTACTTGGGTGATTCACCCTCGTTTTCTAAATTAAGTATAACCAAAGCTTTCGAAGTAGAGCTTTCGAAAAAATCGAAAGGTTGCTTCCAATGTAGTCGAAAGGTTTTAAAGATAGAATTTCCACTTATTTCAAATTAAACCCAGTAAGTTTTCGAAAAGCTCAGTTCAATGATTTCGAAAGGTTTAGTTCAATGATTTCGAAAGGTTTAAGTGGAAGGTTTTCCAAGGTTTTTCTAAGGCAATGTTTTATAGTGACTTTTGAAGAAGGATGTCTAGAGTTTATTCTTTCGAAAGGTCTGCTTTTCAATGTTTCGAAAGGTTTCTGGATGGTTACAAAAGGTTTAATGAATGGTTTTGAAAGATAAGGTTTGGCATATTGGCCTCGATAATTAAATAGTTTTCACTAAGTTTTGTAAAGAGGTACTTTCAAAAGATTTAGAAAGGAAAACTTTCAAATGGTTAAATGCTTTCATCAACTAAAGTTTAAGTAAAGAATGTATATAACTTGACAATGAGATTTTTAAAGTATAAAGATTTTATATTTTCTTTGTATAAGTTTGATTTAAAGGTTTTAAATCATTTTGAAAATGTTTTCAAGGAAAATTATGGGAGGGGTCCTTAAATGAAAACGACTCAGATATTAGAATACCAGATGGGACTAGTATAGGGTCGTGCCCTATACATTAGCTAATAGCTCCAGCTAATTGCTTTCCAAAATTCCAGTGGGTAGTGCTTTTTCATGGGTAGACTAAAATTATAGTTACACAATGAAAGGAATACATGTTTGTATATAGATAGGTTATTGGTGAGACCAAAAGACCATTAGGATTAAGAAGACCTAGGAGATGAATAAGTTAGGGACAGGCCGTCCAGAAACGAAGTATTTAACAGATAGTTAAGGACAGACCGACCAAGAGTGAACTATTTAACAGATAGTTAAGGATAGGTAGTCCTGAAAAAGAATAGCTAATATATGTTAGATTAATTTTGATTATATTGTCTGGTACGCCCGAGTCGGTCAAATGTTAAAAGTTATCCAAATAAAACTTATTTGTTTGAAAGATAGTTCATTATTACCTGATATTTTTGTATGTTTACATACTGATGCTTTGCGGTATTTAATCAGTTTTGATTGCAGGAAAAAGGTTTTGCTAAGATACCTCTTAAAAGGATGCTAGTGAGGGGAAACCTAGTCTGTTATGCACCATGGTCTCACTTAACATACTAAACCGAGATGTACAGTGTTATTCATACCAGGCTTTATGTCTGACTCAAAGTTTATGTTTTTCCCTTAAACTCTAGGGTGCTCAAAATTAATTTGAGTAGACCGAGGGGTTAGGGTCTTTTTAGGTATTAGTAGGATGACCAATAAGGTACCGGATGCATGTAGGAGGCAAACGAATAGCTATTTAGGACTTGTAGTTTTGGTTTATGTTTTGATGTATTTCCGCTGTGATTGTATTATGTCCATTATGACCACATGACTCTGATCATCCAAGGGATATCTTCATATACTTCTCTTGGCGTATATTGTAATAAGTATATTTGATCTATGTCTGGTAACATACTTGGGATTATGTAAGTTGAATATGGAACATCTGTTTTAAATGTAATGATGAAAATATTGTTTTGAAATCTATATTTTGTTTCATATTCAAATGCTTCTGATATTATGGATATCATTAACATAGCAGTATTTAATCGTCGAAAGCTAATACTATATATGACTACAGCATCTGTAGCGCTTGGTTTTGGGCCTCTAGGTAGGGGATGTTACACAAAGTGACGGATGTAGGGTTCGCCTCTCTCCTACAAAAGAAGTACTATGTAGCCTAATGAGATTTCCAAGCAATGCTAGCTAGACACTAACTAGTGAGGACTCCGCCTTGGGGCTAGGTATTAAATGACAAAGACCTACTTATAATTAGGTGTTAAATGGTCAAAGGCATGTCAAGTCCTTGTTAATGAGTTACTAAGTGGCTTGGTTACAGTCTCTCACACTGATAAGAATTTAATACTTATAGATGCGCTAGTGGTATGGCCATTTAAGTTAGAAGACCATATATAGTGGTCAAAGGTCTTTGTAGCTAGGACCAATAGACCAATAATAACGACGCTAGATGCCCGCCTTGGGAATATGTTTTAAATGATGGAGTCTACCTCCATTGAGGTTTTAAATGGCAGAGTCTGCCTATTTCTCTTTTAAAAGTATTATGTGGTGATAGTAGAAGCCCGCTTCATATTTAGAAGTATTAAATGGCAAACGGGTATGGAAGTATTGAGTGGTTTATAAGGCTTCATTGGTATTTTGTACATTGGAAAGGGGTAGGTAATTAATCGTGTGTGCGGTGAAAGGTTAGATTAGAATTGCCAACCTTAATAGACATAACAATTAAATGGAAACTAATCGGTATATATTTATGTTATGGATAGGTTTAGATTTTTCAATCACTAGAAAGTTGTTCTAACCCCTTCCTCATTACTACCCATAGGATAGAACTAGAGGAAAAGGTCATTGGAGCTGGATTTGTTTAATTGTTATAGAAGACGTATTTTCTCTCATACTCGATGTTGATGTGACAATCTGTTGTACATGGGATACCATTAATTCCAAGCATGTAGTCATAATCTGTATTCCATTATTATTTTTGTGAGATTAGATTTCTATCGATCTCTGATAATGCTCATGCTTATTTGTAGGTACTAAATCCAATGATTTGTGCATTAATGGACTTGGATTTTGATTTTTATCCAAATTTAGGCTCACTAAATTACAGATAGTTACATTAATCAATTGAATCTTCATAATCAATTATCGAAAAATCCTTGTAAGTTTGTACGTGAGTCAATGGTGGATAATTTAGTGATAAATTAAGAGATGTACAAAAGAATGTAGGATAACTATGGTTATGAAGAAATGAAGAATGGGATACAATTTACAAATGCAATTAGGCTTAGTGTGTGGATGCAAATGGAAGATTCGAGATTTATTATAGCCAGAACGTTTGGCACTGTGGTAGTATTGTTAAGCCAGAATATGAGTTGTACATTGTTCCCACAACATTTTGTGCGTGCTTGTTAAACCATAATAGGATAGTAGTTATGGGCCATGTAGACAACTTGCATTTTGTTGGTATTAAACTCCATCTTGACTCCCTTTTGCTGTCTACCCCTCAATTCATGTACTTTCAACAAATTTAAAACATTAACGTAGAAAACTAGATCAAACCGTACATAAAAAGAATTAACAGGTAATTAGCTTGTATAGAGGACCCTGAAGATGAAGGAAGTGGAATTAAAGTAGAATATCCTTCTCTTTATTCATTATAATTATATGGAAACGTTGGATTGCATTAGTATTGGATTTGTTGAACTTGTTTTAATTGGGTTCTTGATATGTTTGAATTGGGTTGTTGAATTTGCTTTCATATGTTTGAATTTGCTTTCATGCATTGGTATTTGCTTTCATATGTTAGAATTTGCTTTCATGCATTGGTATTCATTTGTATCACTAATATTAAGCAGATTCGGCAGCCGCGTAGTGATGTCGTATAGATAATTCGACATCATAGCACCAAATTTGAATTTTCAATGGGTTCACATCATCTAAGAACCCTTTTTTATGGCCGCATGTCGTAGCCAAGAGTTCACCCTATATTTGATTGGCATTTGTCGACTGTACAAAGATAATTCGATGTAGTCTCTCCATTCTCGAAAGTTATGGTGATATACTACCATAAAGTCGAATTATAAATTCTAATTTGGTGCCCCTCCATCGTTATTACTTATACAAACTGTGTAACCCCATCGTGTATTCTAATTTGGAGACACGCGATCTTTTACAAAAATATATAACGGCGAAACCCCACCGAATCTACTCAAATTTTATGCCATCCCCTACTGGACATACTTTCTCATTTGGAATTGATCGCTTATTAAAATCTAAACATAAAACAACTCACATAATCATCATAATCATCACCATAAAAGAAACAACTATTGTAACTCTATTGAGCAAGTATGATGACACGATAAAAACAGGACTCAAACAACCACATAAGCATGAATTAAATATTACCACTATAAATGTCACATTCATCATTCCAAAGCATGTTCATATATGACACATACAACATTCTAGAACAAGTACACATATGATGCACACATGATTCCAAAAGTCACATACAAACTATTATATGTAAACAAGTTAAGTTATAGCAATTATAACATAATCATTTCTTCTTACTATTAGGTTTCTTCTTCTTCCTTGCTCCTTCGCCATCTTTTGCACCTCCACCATCTTTTTCTCCTACACCATCTTTTTCACCTTCACCATCTTTTCTTTTTCTTTTCTTCGCTATCCAATTGTTCTTCGACCACTACTTGTTCGCTAAAAATATCAAGTAGTTCATCTTCCTTAATTCTTTCAACCCTTTCGAGCGCTTCGGACACTGAGTTTTTAGGTGTACAAAATCTAATCAAGTCTGCAATATGTCGAAGTCTTTGTTTCTGCATGGATGAATTATTGAATTAATAATAAGCATGTACAAAACCTTTAAAATAAGAAGTATTTATACTGTGCACTTACTGTAACGATTTGTAAATCCAAAACAAATTTTATTAATTATAATTATTGTATAGAATATGGTTAGAAATAAGGAATTTTCAATTATTACTATAAAATAATAATAATAATAATAATAATAAATTTGTCAAAATATAAAATATGATCTTAGGTAAAATTCTAAAACAAATAACTTTTACTGAAATGGAAGGTAGTAACGCGTATTAGAATATAATTTAACAATATTGATTGAATGTAATTGACAACTGTATTAATGCAATTTCAATCAACGGTAACAATAAATGTTACTAAAGAATGGATAAGAAATTTTCTAAATATGTTACATACAACAAGAAATCAATTATTTGGTATGTACATTTATACTCCTTGTGTAAACAATAAATTAATAGATATGAATTACTAAGTTGTAACAATTGATTTATTCCTTATCCCATTGATTAATCCGTTTTGGAATTTATTTTGATGGAATTAAATGTAATTGAAATCTTTCAAATAAAAGGAAAGAGAATATTAATTGTAATTAATTACGTAATAATAGAACGTATATCTGAATTAAAATAAAAGAGGAAGTTTAGGAAATAAATGGAAACATATGTTTTAATTGAAAAAGAAATTTGATGTAATATAAAGAACATGTAAATGGAAATAGTAGGATAAAACTTTATTTGAATTATTTAATGAAAATAAACGATTAGTGCGTAACCAACATTCAATTGAAAATTTAATATTGAATAAATTGGAATTAAATCTTTTAATTAAGGTAAAGTGTAATAGATGGTAATTGATTCAGTCAAGAATAAGCAACGTACGTTGAATTGAATAAAATGAACATTTGAATGAAGGCAAACCAATGCAAACAAAATGAAGGTTCGATTTAGTCAATTCCAAAATATATTATTATTTGAATTTAAACCAAATTTAAAGGTTAAATTTTAAGAATAAATTTTGGAATATTGAGTAATATATTTTTCCAAATTCAATGAAATAGAAAATTTTCTAAAATTTTAAATTTTGGTCAAACTTAGCCAAAATTTGACCTTTGTTGAAAATTTTGATTTTTAATTTTAAAATTTTATTCTTTTTATATGATACTAGACTGAATTCTGATCTTTTCACCACTTTTGTTTCATCAAAATCAAATATCTATTGCTCTAAATATTTGAATTTTTGTGAGAAACTGACATAAGTTGTGGTGTTTGGTTGTAAAATTTGGCTAAGTCCTAATGGGTTTGGTGTAGTCCTAATGGGCCTTGGTTAACTAAGAGACTCTAACCATACCAAAAGACTTGTGTCTGTTATTCCTATGACTATTTGTTTCCTTTTGACTAACTTATACGTACATAATTTTCTCTTGAGAAAACTTTCTCATCACACTCCATTCTTCCTCTCCAAATTTACAGCGAGTTCTAGATCTAAAAGCACAAATTTCTCTAAATCAAAACTCCTTCCTTTTCTCTTCCAAATTCCTTCCACCTCCTCTCCTATTGCCACCTCTCCTCTACTATCCAAGCCATCTTTCCATCCCTTTCATCTCGGTCGCCATTTCCTCCAAGCAAGACTAAAATCACCTCTTTCCTAACCTATAGCCATGCCTTATCTCCACAAATCCCACCCAAATCACCACTATCTTCTCCTCTTGCATAGCCAAACATTCTCTTCTACCCTAGCCCACCTTAGTCGCATCCAATCACATCCTTTCAACCCCAGGCCGAGCCTCTTAACCTCTCGCCTCTTCTCTTTTATATAAAAAAATGAAATATATATCCATATATATTTTGTGTTGCCTCAATTCAAGTCCTCTTTGATTTGCTTTGGAATTCGTGACTCAAATTCATAGCTTTGTGTCGTTAATTTTCCTAGCCTCAAAAGGTGAGCTAGTCACTCATGATTTATAATCTTATGTTAAGTAAATGGATGTCAATTGATATGTTATTCGAAAGTTGCAATAGTTAAGAAATTTTGCGTAATTTTTTTGTGATTTGATATGACATATGTTCACCTATGTTCCTTTATTATTTTTGACATGAAATTGTATTTGATATTATGTAGTTTATTTATAAAAATAGATGTGATGATATGGTTATCAATATGCATCATGATGTTAATATTAAATTACTATGTTGAAAAGAAAAAAAGGAAAATGTTATATTGATTTAAAGATTGACACTGTTGTGATGGAAATTGTCGTTAGCATGTTATGTGAAATTTATGTGCGAAAAAGAAGAAAAAAGTTATAAAAAAGAATAAAATTTGTATGCTATGTAATATAGGAAATCACCAAAGGTGCTATATTGAAAATGATTGCATGTTGGGTTATGTCATGGTAGAAAGTTTATGTCACGTTACATGTTATGTTCTGTAATTAATAATGTAATAATTAATTATGTAAGTTACATGCTATATTCTATAATTAATTATGTAAACTACGTGCAATGTTCTATAATTAATTATGTAAGTTACATGCTATGTTCTGTAATTAATTATGTAAGTTACATGCTATTTGTTATGTAAGTTATATGCCATTTTTTGCAATTTGTTATGCAAGTTATATGCTATTTTATGCAATTTGTTATGTATTATGTGCTACCTTATGTAATATGTATGTATGATTTTGTGTTGTGTTATTTATTTTATGTAAATCATGCTGCAAGTTCCTTAGTTTTAGGTATTCTATGTAGGTTGAAATGATACATACCCTACTGATCTTTAGAATAGGGAAAAGTTGTTATGCATTGAAATGATAAACCCAAGGGGTTTTTATTGATTTTGATAATTTGGGATTGCGAGTTGAAATGATACATACCCATGAATTTTAAATTATTGTGGATTGAAATGATAAATATCTGTATCACTTAACCCTAGGATAGAAAACTATATACGGACACCGGTGGTCTGTGTTTAAAATGATTTCTGAAATTTTGAAAAGATTTGTTTGGAAAAAAAGGAAAATGATTTTTAAATTTAATATAAAGATTTTATTTTTAAACATATGTGTAAAATTTAGATTTTAAAATTATTTGTTTAAGAATTCTAAATTCATAAGTTTTAAAATGTAAATTTTAAGGTTTTACTTATAACTTTATTTACTTTTTCATAATATAAGATTTAATTTAATAAAAATTTAATACAACATAAAATATATTATGTTTAAAATGTTTAAATTAGTATATTTATTTTATTATATAACCTATTTTAGTATATATACTATTTCTAGCATATAGACTATTTCAATCTATTGCCTATTTTAATATATACATTATTTCTAATATATAAACTATTTCAATCTACAACCTATTTTTAAAATATAAACTATTTTTAATGTTTAACTATTCCAATATGCAACTACTTTCAATATTCAGAATGTTTAAAGCTGGAACTGTTAAGATATAGCTTTAATTGATTTAAAATGTGAATATTTTGATATGATGGTTTAGCCTATTTTGTGGTTATGATTTTGAAAGTGAATATGATTTCGGAAGTGAATATGATTTCGTAAGTGATATGATTTTGAAGTGAATATGATTTCTAAAGTGATATGATATTGAAGTGAATATGATTTCGAAAGTGATATGATTTTGAAGTTAATATGTTTTCGAAAGTGATATGATTTTGAAGTGATTATGATACTTGATATCAGTATGAATTGGTTTTGGGAAATGTAAAAGAACCATCCAGTGTGAAATAAGCGTTTGATTGTTAAAGAGACCGGGATCGGATATTGTCATACTCTCTGCCAATTTCGAAGACCATTTTAACAACTTTGTACGTAGTGGAGATTCCAGAATGAAATAGGATGGTTTGGCAAACGATTCCATATGAGATATTACATAGCCCTGACCTCCTCGGGTCAGCTTGATGTGGCTAAAACAGGAGCCATGCCGGGCCAAGTGATGTCGCTCCTCCTATAAGGCATATTTCTTCGGTACCATATTAAGACTTTGTGATTGATTGGTGGCCACCCTTTGATTTGATTTGGGAGTGTGTCTCTAGGTGGGATGTAGTAGCTGTATGCATTACCACTAGTGCGGATCCGCAAAACGGTAGTATCCTACCCTAGGCATTGCCTCACGTGCCTTGTCACATGCATTATCGCGCCCATTATGAGTCTGGTTTGTGTCGTACCTACGGAGAGCTCCTTGATAGCCCACCAGTTTATAGTGGAGTTTACAGTATCTGTATAGACCATGTCATTTGTATAAAAATGTGTTAGTGGGGATATGAGTAACGCCTTAACGCTATTTTAATATTTTACTTTACTGTAGACATTATTTGTGTAGCGTATTGTATTATGTATGTAGATAGTTCCACGGATCCTTAAAGGATGGAAATCCCAAACATTCTTTAAGTTATTGCACTTCATTTGGACATTTCACTTGCGTTGTTTTACTTGAATAAGATTGTTATTCCTGACTCGAATGTTTTGTGTTTTGCTTTATGCTTAGGTCAGCCTGAGTATTACAGCATTTGAGACTCGCCTTGGGAGCTTATAGCTTTTCTTGGAGATATATCTTTAATCTATTCAGCTTTTCAGTTATCTCGGTTATTTTAATTATTTCCAGTTGTTTATATTCAGACTGGTTATTTGCTTATGTAGTAGATACTTCTTTGTATTTGTACTTAGGTCGTATTTGGTTTTAGACTCTGATGTTTCTGTAGTAGCTTCATGAACTACTATTTATCTATTCCGCTGCGTATTATTGTATTACTCTATGTCTGTGATTCTGTGATTGATTTATTTGTTGTATATGCTACGTTTTACCAAATATAAATAACAATTTGTCATTTTAAGCAATTCAAGTTTGACATGTGTGGATTATTGTCGATTTGAATGGTTCAAAATGGCGGGTCGTTACAAGTGGTATCAAAGCTCTGGTTTAGGCAAAACTTAGCTTATGGAGTAAAAACTCAATAGAGATAGGGTAGTAATACCCTAGAATGAGTAGAATCAATTATGGAATCATCCTTCCTTTCGAGCCTATCTTCTTAGCTAAGATTATTTTTCATTAGAGTTCCTCTAAATTTGAATCTTTATCTTTGTTCTAAGATCCATTCTTGAATCATCCTATGAGAGAGCGTATTTGTTAGTGTTATAAAATTTGTTTTATATTGTGTTTTTTATTTTGTTAAGTATGATTATGTTTTATATACAAAAGTATAATTTTTTGAATCTAGATAGTCAAATTAATTAGTTGTTACAAATGATAATACTAGATTATCATTTATTGTTTTGTTAACAATCCCAAATCGTTAACTATTATTGTATATTATAAGGAGATGAAATTTTATAAACATGGTTTATAAATCTGCTTTGCGAATGAGATAAAATTAAACTATGGATTTGAGAATTTAATTTTCGATACTTTTCAAAATTTGGTTTTCAAAGTTTGAAAAAATAAAATGAAAATAATATTAATATTATTTGAAGGTATTTTTAAGTAGAAATTGTTTCCAAAAGAATTTAAAAGAAGCAAGTCATTACTCTCCTCTTTTGTCGTTGAAAAATAATTTCGGTGATGACTGCAGCTTCATCGACATTCATTTTCTAGTCTCAAAATGGGAGAGAACACTTATTATCTTTGCTACTTTTTTGTTTTCGAAACTGGATTTTGATTTGAATTTCTTAAGTATGATTTGATATACAAAAAAATGTGTATATTTATTTCAAAATGTTGAAATGAAACCGTAAATTAGACTTTTAAGTTTATGTTAAGTAATGGTTTTCAATTATTGAATTAAAGTAAAATTTATGAATAATTTGAGTGTACAAAATGAGAAATGAAATTCAAACAACTTGAAACATTTGAACTGGGATAAAATTAATTTTTATAATACTCAATTTCATTCTAAAACATATATAACTTACATGAAATATTCAAAAAGTTAAAATGTTAACATGAATATGTAATTTAAGGGTATACAAGAGGAAACTTAAGTAATAAAAACGTTCAAACTAAATTTTTGCTTAATAAAACATTGTAAATAAAAGGTAAATTATATAGTGCTCAATTACATTTTGAAACGTTAATAAAAACTTACTAGGAAAAAAGTTTGAATATTAATGAGAACTTGTAATTGAATAGTATACAAAATAAAATGTAAGTAATAAGATGTCCAAAATGAAATTTGTTAAGGAAAGTTATAAATAAAAATTGAGTTGTTTTAATGAATGTTTATACACTTAATCTATGTTGTAAGAAATGTTAAGTGAAATAAATTGAACAATAAAAAGAGAATGCTATTTAAGTAAACAAATATGAACTTAAGAAACTGATAAAGTAATAAGTAATTTATATTTTGTAAACTATTTGCGATACAAAGGTAAATCACAAAGAATGGTTGAAATAAAATTATGAAGTGGAATTAATTTAATTGAAGTCAAATGGATTAAATAAATGAAATGAGTTAAATAAAATAGGATTGTTTTGAAACATATATATAAACATATATATATATATATATATATATATATAAACATATATATATATATATATGAATTTAAGTTATAAAGATAAGGTGAACGTAAATAAATTATGAATGAAAGTTAATTTTTAGAAAAAAAATTCTACATAGAGATGTAATAAATATGGATTTTATATAAGCTATATAACTTGAAACTTGAGAAAATAGGAAGTAAAAACCAAAATAAGAATGTGGTTAAACATTTTGGATAGGCAAAGGAAAAAATGGAATGTTGATATTAAACTTAAGTAAATTTGTAGAATGATTAATTAAGTGATATTGACATTAAAGGAAACATACTATGTGAATGAAATAAAATAAATGATCATAAATAAACTTTAACGTGAAAGAGAATAACAAATACGATAGTACATGAATGTAAATAAATAGGGTGAACATAATGAAAGTAAATCAATTGAATGTAAATAAATAGGGTGAACATGATGAACTTAAATAAATATGGTGAAAATAAATGAATGTAAATAAATAGGGTGAACATAATGAACGTTAATAATTGAATGTAAGTTAATTAGACATAATGAAATGGAAATTAATGGAATGATAATTCTTGAATATGAATAAGTAAGCACGAAAAAAATTGTAACGAATGTTAATAAATTGAAAGTAAATCAACTGAATGTAAACCAATTAAATGTGGATGAATCAAATGTAAATAATTGAAAAATCATTTGATTGTAAAAACATTAAATTGGAATCAATCAAATGCGAATGCAATGAATATTGATTGATTAAATAAAAATGGTTTGAAACCAAATTAATTGAATGTAAATCAATTAAAATCGAACGAATTGAACACAAATCCATCGAATGATTAATGAGATGAATAATAATAAGTGAATGTTAATCAATTAAGAAGTAAATAAAGTTTTGAGGATATGAATGTAAATTAATTGAAAGTGACTTGATTAGAATGATAATAATAAATGGATGTTGGTAAGTAATAGAAATGTATAAAGTTAACATTCGAAACGAAATTTATATGGTTTTGTATTAATTGTTTATATCTTGTATTATTTATTTCGAATATATCTTATCTTTCTATTTGCGTATATTCTACCATCTCATTCTTTTTCGGGGATGAAAAATTTTGAGTGGAGGAGGGTGTAACGACTTGTAAATTCGAACAAATTTTAAAAATATTAATTATAATTGTTGTATAGAATATGGTTAGAAATAAGGAATTTTCAATTATTACTGTAAAATAATAATAATAATAATAAATAATTTGTTAGAATATAAAACATGATCTTAGATAAAATTCTAAAGCAACTAACTTTTATTGAAATGGAAGGTGGTAACGCTTATGAATATAATTTAATAATATTGATTGAATGTAATTGACTATTGTATTAATGAAATTTCAATCCACTGTAACAATAAATGTTACTAAAGAACAAGATAAATAATATTCTAAATATGTTAGCATACAACAAGAAATCAATTATTTGGTGTACATTTATACTCCTTGTGTAAACAATAAATTAATAGATATGAATTACTAAGTTCTAACAATTGATTTATTCCTTATCCCATTGATTAATCTACTTTGAAATTTATTTTTGTAATCAATGAAATTAAATGTAACTGAAATTTTTCAAATAAAAGGAAAGTGAATATTAATTGTAATTAATGAACGTAATAATAGAACATATGTTTGAATTGAAACAAAAGAGGAAGTTGAGGAAATAAAAAGGAAACATATCTTTTAATTGAAAGATAAATTTGATGTAATATAAAGAACATGTAAATGGAAATAAAAGGATAAAACTTTGTTTGAATTATTTAATGAAAATAAAACGATTAGTGTGTAACCAATAATCAATTGAAAATTTAATATTGAATAAATTGGAATTAAATATTTTAATTAAGGTAAAGAGTAATAGATGGTAATTGATTCAGTCATGAATAAGCAACGTACGTTGAATTGAATAAAATGAACATTTGAATGAAGGCAATCCAATGCTAATAAAATAAAGGTTTGATTTAGTCAATTCTAAAATATATTATTATTTGAATTTAAATAAAATTTAAAGGTTAAAATTTAAGAACAAATTTTGGAATATGGAGTAATGTATTTTTCCAAATTCAATAAAATAGAAAATTTTCTAAAATTTTGGTCATACTTAGCCAAAATTTGACCTTTGGTTACAAATTTTAAATTTGAATTTTAAAATTTTATTCTTTTAATATAATATAGATTGAATTCTGATCTTTTCTCCACTTTTGTTTCGCCAAAATCAAATATCTGTTGCTCTAATTATTTGAATTTCTGTGAGAAACTGACATAAGTTGTGGTGTTTGGTTGTGAAATTTGGCTAAGTCCTAATGGGTTTGGTTTAGTCCTAATGGGCCTTAGTTAACCAAGAGATTCTAACCATACCAAGAGACTTGTGTCTATTATTCCTATGACTATTTGTTTCCTTCTGACTAACTTGTATGTACATAATTTTCTCTTGAGAAAACTTTCTCATCACACTTCCTTCTTCCTCTCCAAATTTACAGAGAGTTCTAGATCTAAAAATACAAATTTCTCTAAATCAAACTCCTTCATTTTCTCTTCCAAATTCCTTCCACCTCCTCTCCTATTAACACCTCTCCTCCACCATCCAAGCCATCTTTCCCTCCCCTTCATCTCGGTCACCATTTCCTCCAAGCAAGGCTGAAATCGTCCTCTCTTTCCTAGCCTATAGCCATTCCCTATCTCCACCAAATCCCACCCAAATCACTACTATCTTCTCCTCTTGCATAGCAAAACCATCAGTACCACACTAGCCCACCTTAGCCGCATCCAAACCCATCCTTTCAACCCTAGGCCGAGCCTCTTAACCCCTCTCCTTTTCTCTTTTATATAAAAAAATGAAACATATATATATATATATATATATATATCCATATATATTCTGTGTTGCATCAATTCAAGTCCACTTTGATTTGCTTTGGAACTAGCGACTCAAATTCATAGCCTTATGTCGTCAATTTTCCTAGCCTCGAAAGGTGAACTATTCACTCACGATTTATGGTCTTATGTTAAGTAAATGGATATCAATTGATATATTATTGGAATATTGCAATAGTTAAGAAATTTTGCGAAATTTGGTCATGATTTAGTATGATATATGTTCCCTTATTATTTTTGACATGAAATTGTTTTTGATATTGTATTGTTCAATTATAAAAATAGATGTGATGATATGGTTATTAATATGTATCATGATGTTAATATTAAATCACTATGTTGAAAAGAAAAAAAGAAAATGTTATGTTGATTTAAAGGTTGACACTTTTGTGATGGAAAGAGTCATTAGTATGATATGTGAAATTTATGTGTGAAAAGAAAAAAAGAATAAAAAAGTAGAAGAATAAAAATGAATAAAAAAAGAAAAAGAATAAAATTTGTATGCATATATGTAGTATGATTGTAATATAGGATATCACATTAGGTGCTATATTGGAAACGATTGCATGTTGGGTTATGTTATGGTAGAAAATTTATGTCACATTCCATGTTATGTTGTGTAATTAATTATGTAATAATTAATTGTGTAGGTTACATCCTATGTTCTAATAATTAATTATGTGAGTTACGTGCTATGTTATGTAATTCATTTTGTAAGTTACATGTTATGTTCTGTAATTAATTATGTAAGTTACATGCTATTTGCTATGTAAGTTATATGCTATTTTATGCAATTTGTTATGTAAGTTATATGATATTTTATGCAATTTGTTATGTAATTTATGTGCTACTTTATGTAATATATACGTATGATTCTGTATTATGTTATTTATTTTATGTAAATAATGCTACAAGTTCCCTTAGTTTTAGGTATTCTATGTGGGTTGAAATGATAGATACCCGAATGATCTTTAGAATAGGAAAAAATCATTATGAGTTGAAATGATAAACCCAAGCGGTTTTTATTGATTTTGAAATTTTGGGATTGCAGGTTGTAATGATATATACCGTAAATTTTAAATTACTATGAATTGAAATGATAAATATCCGTATCACTTGATCATAGGATAGAAAACTATATACGAACACCGATGGTCTGTGTTTAAAGTGATTTTTGAAATTTTGAAAAGATTTGTTTGGAAAAAAAGGAAATGATTTTTAAATTTAATATGAATATTTTATTTTTAAAGATACATGTAAAATTTAGATTTTAAAATTATTTGTTTAAAAATTCTAAATTTATAAGTTAAGTTTGAAAATGTAAATTTTAAGGTTTTACTTATAACTTTATTTACTTTTTCATAACACAAGATTTAATTTAATAAAATTTAATAAAACATAAAATATATCATGTTTAAATTAATATATTTATTTTAATGTATAACCTATTCTAATATATAAACTATTTCTAATATATAAACTATTTCAATTTATAACCTATTTTAATATATAACTATTTCAATCTATAACCTATTTTTAAAATATAAACTATTTTTAATGTATAACTATTCCAATATATAAACTACTTTCAATATTCAAAATGTTTACAGTTGAAACTGCTATGATTTAGATTTAATTGATTTAAAATGCGAATATTTTGATATGATGGTTTAACCTATTTTCTTGTTATGATTTCGAAAGTGAATATGATTTCGAAAGTGATATGATTTCGAAAATGATATGATTTTGAAGTGAATATGATTTCGAAAGTGAAATGATTTTGAAGTGAATATGTTTTCGAAAGTGATATGATTTTGAAGTGAATATGATATTTTGATATCACTATGAATTGGTTTTGGTAAATGTAAAAGAACCATCCGTTGTGAAATAAACGTTTCGTTGTTAAAGAGACTGAGATCGGATATTGTCATACTCTCCGTCAATACCGAAAACTACTTTAACAAATGTGTATGTGGTGGAGATTCCATAATGAAGTGGGATGATTTGGCGAACGATTCTATATGAGGTATTGCGTAGCCCTGACCCCCTTGGGTCAGCTTGATGTGGCTAAAATAGGAGCCATGCCGGGCCAAGTGAGGTTGCTCCTCCTATCGAGCATATTTCTTCGATACCATATTATGACTTTGTGATTGATTTGGTGGCCACCCTTTGATTTGATTTGGAAGTGTGTCTCGAGGTGGGCGGTAGTAGCTGCTATGCGTTACGACCAGTCCGGATCCACAAAACAGCAGTATCCTACCATAGGCATTGCTTCGCATGCCTTGTCACATGCTTTATCGCACCCGTTACGAGTTTGGTTTGTGTCATACCTATGGAGTGCTCCCTGATAGCCTACCAGTTTATGGTGGAGTGTATAGTATCTGTATAGACTACGACATTTATATAAAAATGTGTTAAGGGGGATATGGGTAATGCCTTAACGCTATTTTAATATTTTACTTTACTGTAGACATTATTTATGTAGCGTATTGTATTATGTATGTAGATAGTTCCATGAATCCTTAAAGGATGGAAATCTCAAACATTTTTAAGTTATTTCATTTTATTTGGACATTTCACTTGATTGGTTTACTTATATAAGATTGTTATTCCTGACTCGAGTGTTTTGTGTTTTGCTCTACGCTCTGATCAGCCTGAATATTACAGCATTTGAGACTCACCTTTGGAGCTTGGAGCTTTGCTTGAAGATCTGTCTTTAATCTATTCAACTTTTCAGTTATCTCGGTTATTTTAATTATTTCCAGTTGTTTATGTTTAGACTTGCCATTTTCTTATATATTAGAGACTTCTTTGTATTTGGACTTAGGTTGTATTTGGTTCTAGAATCTGATGTTTCTGTGGTAGCTTCATGAACTACTATTTATCTATTTCACTGTGTATTGTTGTATTACTTTATTTCTATGATTCTATGACTGATTTATTTAATGTATATGCTAAGTTTTGAAAAATATAAATAACAATTTGTCATTTTGAGCAATTCAAGTTTGATGTGTTTGGATTATTGTAGATTTGAACGGTTCAAAATGGTGGGTCGTCATACTTACAATGCATACAATAAGCGAATGGTCTTCAATACCATGTACGGGCCTAGTGAATCATGTTTACGGATTGGCAAAGTGGGATGTGAGACAGATTTATATCAGTCCATATACATAGCATCGGAGTCCCAAGGGCATATAACACATTTTGATGTTAAGATCTCATTAAGAAGACGATTTCTTCCCTCATTCCAGCTGAAATCTCCTGAATTAGAGTACAGTGCCTTGTATGAGTTTTGGATGACTTCATTTTTTGGTCTATAAAGCAAATATACTCACGGGTATTGATTGAACATAACAAATTGATGAAGAACTCTTTAGGGATGATATAACTCTACTACTTCAAAACACATAATGGTCCCAATGTACAACGCACACCGTTGAAACGGGTGACGGTCCCGCTTATCCTTCAAACAGTCCCATACAAGTTGCTAGCCTGAACAGCGTCAATCTTCTCCCTTGGACTTACCAAATCATATGCCAAATTGTTATTTGGTTGCATTGCAAAATAAAAACTTGACCTCGGTTCACTAAGCGCAGCATGAATACTCTTAATATGTTGTCTAACAATACGAAAGTGCTCATATATCTAAACTTATTCATGAAATGTAACGACCCGTAAATTTCGTGGATTTAATTTGGTTGAATTAATGAGTTGTGTAATTAAATTTAGTAGGAATAAAAACTTTATAAACAAATATTGGAATGAACGCTAAATTAAATTATATAAATGGTGACTTAAAACCTATTTACTAGCAATTTGAATAAATTTCAATAAATGAAATGGCGTAAGTATTATACCTGGATATAAATTTCATTTAAAGGGAATTAACTAATATGTTAATGTAAAGTTAGAAAATATTGGAATAAATGGTAATTCCATTCATACTTGTAAGCAGTTATTATATGTTGCATGTTGAAATGGTTGATTGAATGGGAATTTAGAATTTAACAATAATGGTTTACAATAACGGAAATTTAGGTAATAAAGTCAGAACAATTTGATTAGTAATAACCAAATAAGGGAATAGTATTAATGTAAATAAAGTTGAAACAAATTGGATATAGAGAAATAAATGTAAGCAATAAGTGTATTAATTAATGTTGGTTTGATGATAATGTTACTTGGTGATTAATTATATAGTAACGGAAGTGTGAAAGTAAAGTAATAAAAGCGTAGATTATGTTAATTAATAATTTATGGATTTGGGGAATAAGTTGAAATTTTGATAATTAAGAAATTAATAAGAAAACGTATGTAAAGTAATAACTAAGAAAGTAATACGTTATAAATTGATTATAACCTAAACGTAAGTGTAAGTTAGAGGTTGGAATTAAATCTAATCCGTTTAATTGGAAACTTATTAAAATAAATTGGATTCAAAGTGTAATAAAGAGGTTATTTTAAGAAATTGAAATAAATACTATAATTGGTAAATTAAGTTACTTTAAACTGAAACGGGAATTGGTTTAAAGAATTATAAATTTATAAGTAAATTAAGATGCTAAAATTTATGAATTATAGAATTTGAATTTTAATAGTGAGTTAATTTATTAAATTTATAATAGTTGGATTTATTGCAAATGAATGAAATTAAATATAAAATTTTACGTTAATTGAAAATTAAGTTGAAATTGGAAAATATTTATGTAATAGCTTTGAACCAATGTTAATTTCATCCATTTGACTGTAATGGATTGAATAAAAAGAATGAATAGTGAATTCAATGGAATTTTTGAAAAGTTAATTTATAATTGATAAATATAAGTTTGAATTTACGCTGAAATTTATGATTGAATCAACAATTAATTGACATCTAAATTGGTTTAAATCACTGAGATTGTTTAAGAAAACAAAACTGATAAGATTTGTAAAATTTGGAAGTGAAATTGAAAAAGTGATTTAATTAATGAATTTTTAATTTATTAAATTAATATAAAATAGCCATTTTGGCCACTGAGTCAGATTTCGATGAAACTAGTTTTATCGGATCCGTAACGGTGAATTATAATAGTGTTTCAAGTTTCATAGCGATCGGACTTGTCGTTTGAACGTACGGACTCGAAACGCCTTGAAATTTATGCAATTGAAATCAATTAAAATCAATTTGAAAATATTGATTTTAGCATAACTTCTTCATACGATACAATTTGAACTTGAAACCTTTTCCATCACGTTTAGAATATTTTAAAACACCTATTTCGATATATGAATTTACCAAATTTCGTTCCGGGGTCAGAACGGGCTTTTTGGGCCACGTTAGCGTTAGCACGTATAGCCAACCTGATCCATCTATTCAAATTTATAACCTACCTATATAAACCCAGTTATAAACCCTAGTCTCCATCAATTCTCATTTGTTTATGCGTTCATTTCCTCAGCTCCTCTCCTCCTCAATGGCAGACAAAATTTCTGATCCAGATCCATTTCAAAATCAAAGTCAATAATTCAAAGTCCTCAGAAAAATCTCAAAATGATATACTTTGAAGCTCTCGACGAGCGTAATTCAATGGTGTAATTCGTTTTAAATTCGACGCATCGTTTGACCAGAAATCGCGGTCAAAATTGAATTGGGCGTTTTTGATTGGTGCGTCTGATCGGAAAATCCCTTCTGGGTTTTGTAGAGGGGCTGGCGCGTTGTTCATTGGCAAAGTTTGGAGGCGAATTGGCGGTCGGATTTGCAGCAAAACGCGGTCAAAGGCGAGTCAATGGGGAGAGTTGGGTTCGTGGTCGCCTGTAGCCGAGAGTGTTTTTCCTGTGCGCGTGAAGAAGGATTATGCAATGACGTGGCAAGGCAAGTTTGTGTTCTCTTTTTATTTTTGTTTTTAATTGAATTCAAGCGCAATTTTCACTATAACTTATGCATACGATATCCGTTTTACGCGAAATTTTTTGTGTTAGGATTGTATTGAAATTTTGGACTTGATGACGCGTGTTTGGACGAATTCTGAGACGGTCAAATTTTTGGGTTTAAATTGAATTTAAATTCAAAAGGTGAGTGTTTTAACCCACTCACAACTTCTAAGGTTTCTTATGTTTTTTAAATTGATTTAAAATACGATTAGAAATTTATTTATGACTGTTTGGCATGTTTTATTCATCATCTCAGTTACATCGCATTTATTTAATTTAACTGTTAATTAATTTTGTTTTTGCATATAAATTGACAGTTAAAATTTATTTATTTGCATATAAACTGCTAGTTAAACAGTTATTAAATTTATTATTGAATATAAACTGTTAGTTAATACCTGTTATTTATTACCTATTATTTTTTATATGCTCTATATTGATGTTTGTTTAAATTGGATGATGATTTGTAATAAATGGTTGATGATTGATATTTGGATGAATGGATGTTTGTTTATATTAACTGCAAGTTGTTATGCATTTCATTTCATTCGGGATTGCGGTTTGAAATGATATACAACCGCATTTTTTTTATTAATTTGCGGATTGAAATGATAAATATCTGTATCACTTGACCATAGGATAGAAAATTATATACTGGCACCGCGGTGTATATATAAAATTATTTTTGAAAGGATTTTATGGTTTTGGATAGGATACGGTTTAATAAATATTAATTTTTGACCTTATATAAAATCTTATTTTATATACATCTATAGTTAAAGTATTGAATTTAAGCTATGTATGAATTTGTTAAAAAAAATAAATAAGTTGAATAATGGAGTTTGATTATTTTATATTATATGGTTAAGTACATGTTAAGATATTGAAAATATATAGAATTTTAAATGATTTAAATCAATTAAGATTGGGATTTAAATTAAAAAATTTATTTGGAATTGAGCTTAATTAATAATTTAACTTCATAAGTTGATGTAAAATTTATCAACATGAAATTTTAAAAGGGTATGGTATTTATTGTTAGGAACTGAGTTGATGATGTTTTGATGACAACAACCTTATATAGTTATTATACTTTACTTTATAAAATATATACTAACATTTCCATATATATATATATAGGAAGTATATGCAGGTATCATCAGTATAAAGACTCAAGCATCAAGATGAAGATTAGAGATTCAAGATTCAAGACTCTAGAGAATCAAGATTCCAAGATCTCAAGATAAGTGTCTAGTATTTTGTTAAAACTTCATAATAGCACTCTCATCTTTCTTCCAATTTTCTTTTGGGATGGAACCCAATTTCTATCGAAACCGGCGGCTTACAAACCCACGACAAGTAGCTTACAAAACTACGTCAAGTGGCTTACAAACCTACGAAAATCAAAATCATTTAAACTACTTTGTACAAGTTCTCGAGTCCTATGGAGGAGCTCTGTAAGAAGGTTCTTGCAATTTCAGTTTGAATAGATTTTTCAAAATGTTTTTTAAATCTGTTTTCAAAATGTTTTAACTTTCAAAATCATGTTTTCAAAAATGTTTTCAAACTTTGTTTTAGCCTTGAAATATTCCTCTATTCTGATTTTTAAAAAACTTCTATTTTTAAAACATCAAAACTTATTCTGATTTTAAATATTACTTATATAATTGACGGTCTATATCACTTATATATATATTTAAAATAATGTTTTATATTCATTCTCTATCTCAAAATATTGTTTAAACACTTTACTTTGCTTCAGAGAAGTTTCAACTTGTTTTAAATTCAATTGTCTTTACAAAACAACATCTCTATAACTTTAAGGAATGTCGACATAAGGGGATACCCCATGTCGACATGGTGACAGTTGGATTCAAAATTCAATTTTCAAAAGAAGTGTCCATTTGTTCGAAAACCTTTCGCCAATGGTTATGACTATTGTGCATCTATATAAAGGCTTCCAAAACGAATTTTTTTAACAACTACTTTCTTATTTTCTTCACTCTTTCTTCTCCACCATTCCATATCCATAAAACTTCATATTTTCAAGATCGTGCCATCATTCTGCCAAATTCTCAATAGGAAATCATTTAGATACTCTCTCTATTTGATTCTCCATCATTCTACTAAATATCAAAGTGCTATTCAGAGTTATAGGATCAATTTGTATTCAAAAAGTCCATAGAGTCTATCCATTCAAAAGGATTGTTATTAGAAAGTATTAGGGTGATCTTGTGTCCCGTAAATCAAGAGAGTTTACCCCAGACTCGGAGATAGGAGGGTTCCTCAAGGCCTTAGAAATTGAGGGTTGTAATTTGGATATTTGATTATAAAACTCTGTACAAGGATATTGCCTTGGTGCAGGACTGGATGTAGGAGGATTCCGAACCAGTATAAAATCCGGTGTGTTCTTTCCTTTTACTTGCTTTACTTTACTATTTGCATTTGTTATATGTTCTGTGATCATTCTGTGTTAGAATTCTGTTTAGATTTGTGTTTAAAGTTTTAATTTAGTCATATAGTTCATATATTCTTTAAAACACTATTCACCCCCCCCCCCCCCTCTGGTGTTATTTCTGCCTTAAGATCCTTAATCCGCATCCCTAACATTTATAACTGAAATTGTATTCAAAGTGAATTAAATGAATATTTCTAGTATAAATAAATTGAAGGAAATTTTGTTTTATAAGTAATTTGAGTTTTTCTTAAATGATTACGGATTTATTGTGCAATTATTTCAAACTAAATAATAGGACTTTAAATTGTTGAATAGAAATTTCCAACCTTAGTTCCAATTGTTAAATATTCAAAGTTTGAAATATATTGAAACTGAAGTGGCTATTGAAACTGAAAGAGATTCTGAAATCTATGGATTTTGACTTAATTTTAAATCAAATAAATTGTAAGTCGCGGAAATTATTTTATTTTATAAAGTAATTTTAAATGCAAACTATTTTATTCTATATACCGTTTGAATATCCAAACCATCCAAGTTTTCGAAGTTATGGTTAAAAGCTATGAATTTTCGAAGTATTATAGTTTGAAAGTTATAATTCAATGTTTGTTTTCTAATTATTATAAATATTAAAGTAATATGATTTTGGAAAAGAAATATATTTGAAATAGAATGATATTATATTTATTTGGGTTTTATAAAAATAAAATTAAACGAGTTTTTTTTTGAAATGGAAAGATATCGTGTTTATATGGTTTTGAAACAGATATTTTATTCTGGTTTTGAAAGTATAATTATTTTTAAATGACCGCGGTGTGATAATAACGTTTGGTTGTTGAAAAAACCGGGATCGAAAGTTGTCATACTCTCTGCCAACTTCAAAAACCACTTTAACAACTGTGTACGCGGTGGAGATTCCAAAATGAAGTAGGTTGGTGGCGGCGTTTCCTGTAAGGTAAATACGTGGACCCAACTCCCGTGAGTTGGCATAAGGTGGCTAAAACAGGAGCGATTGACGGGTTAATAAGGTAGCACCTTTGATCGGACACATCCCTTCGATATTATACTTTGACTTTTGGATTGATTCGGTGGCCACTTTTGATTTTATTTGGGGGTGTGGCTCGAGGTGGGCGGTAGCTGCGCGCTACGCGTTACCACCGACCCGGAAGCGTAATTGGTATATCTACCCTGGCATTGCCTAGTTGTGCCGTGTCACCTACCCTATCGTGCATTGTACGAGTTTGGATTTCTCCCGTAGCCCGTGTGGTATCCTCTGGTGGCTTTCCGATTAGGAGGGACCATGATATTGGATGGACTACTGGGACTATTATTATGTTAAGGGGGAGATTGGTTAACTCCTTAACGCTATTTAAAAGTAAGTTTATTTTATAAATAGACACTATTATAATAGCACAATATACTACATAGTAAATAGTTTAACGAATCCTTAGGAGATGTAAATCCCGAGCATCTCTTGAGTTACTGCACTCATATTTATTTCTGTTAATTTAACTCACATAAGATCTTTTAGTTCTGACTCGAGTGTTTCTGTCTTTTCAAATTCGCTCGGGTCAGTCCGAGCGTTTCAGGATTTGAAGATTTAGCTCTGGAGGACGAAGACGAAGATTTGTATTACTATTATCTAGTATATTATTCCACTACACCATTTAATTCCACTGCATTGATATTTATTGGTATGTGAACTCTGATATTTATTGTATAAAGAAGAAGCAAATGTGTGTAAACAGCTTTATGAACTATATATTGATTATTATATTTTATCCTTCCATTGTGAGATTCTGTTTTATTTTATTTCTTCTCCGTTTTTCTTATTTACCCCATAACAATCCGCCCTTCCGTATGGTTTGAATTTGCACGTGTGTCGATTTGAACCGTGCGAAAAGGCGGGACGTTACATGAAACATCGAATATAAGTAAAGTGATACAACCAGCTACTTGAGGAACACCTTTCTTTGTGCCTTAAGCCAAGTTATAGGACAACCAACTCAAGTAGGCGGTTCCCCACGAGTATGTATGCATTTGTCACAACGCACGTAGGCATTGTAAGAAATGGAGACTTGTTTCCTAGTTTATCCCTACAAATTAGCATGCCAGTGGTGCAGAGTAATTATGCAATCGCATACTTACTTTTTTGAACTAAACTATCAGATTCTTGAGAACCAGAAAACATAGTTCTTAACCACCCCAAAAGGTTTTTTTTTTGCCTCCTAAAAGCTCATCAGCCATTTCTTCCTTAACGCCAAGACACTTATCCAATTACTCATACACATTCTGATTCCTTATTTCCCTAAACCATCCAAGTGACCTCGTAACTACTTTTCCATCATTGGGAAGACCAGTGATGTGAAACGCTTCATCAATGGTAATCGTCATCTCACCAAACGGAAGATGAAATGTGTTAGTTTTCGGATAAAATCTTTCAATGAATGCATTGATCAAAGCCTTTTCAACTTTGTTCTATGCATATTTTGTTATACCCTCGAACCCCATTGAGCTACTACATCCTTTACAAAAGCACATTCCTTGTTTAAATCCCGTCGTTTATGAGTCCCAACATGGCTATGAAGCTTTACAATTCCAGCGTTACTCCTTGGTGCTTATATTAATAATATACTATTCAAAACATATAATAGCAATCAACAATGTGATTATATTTGATAAAACAAAATTGCAAGCTTACCAAAGAGTTCCATATACGAGAAGTAATATGGTCTTTATAAGCAAAGTGTGATGACCCGCCTTTCTAACCCCAGAAAGACGTATCATCAATAAGAAAATAAAGGGATAAAAATAGAAAAGAAAGAAAGAAAGAAATAACAACATCAGAATCTCACAGCGGAATGGAATAAAATATAATACATCACATAATTATTACATAGTTATTATATACATCAGAGTTATACAATATCTTACAACAGGACAGTCATATATATATATATATATATATATATATATATATATCTGTCAATACATATATCCCAAAATACATCGTACACTAACTACACAGCGGAACTACATAGATAGATACATACGTCTGGTCTTCTTGTCCAAGCTCCTCCAAAAACTCAATACTCCAAATACCTATCACTTGGCTACTCATAAAAATTTGAGTACTCAAGAGTTTATGAAAAACAAAATATAAACTCTGGGTCAGACATGGGTCTGGTGTGAGTAAACAGTTTAAAGTTGTTTAATTATAGAAATCATTTGAAAACAAAGGTATCACGTAAGACCCCCCACACATAAACACGGGTAAGTTTTTACCTTACGCTAACCAAAACATTTTATAGGAAATCCAGTGATATTATAATAGTGTCTAGAGTTATCAAATAAATAGAAAATAATCTAAATTGTTACTTGATTAAATTCCAGCTACTAGGCACCAAAGTGGGTAATAGAAATCAAAACCGTAGGGTCTCGTAGGGAAAATGGGTTTCCATCAATGGCAGGGCTACTGGGGTACCGCCCGTCACAGTACGAGGCCTAGATCACCGTAGCGAGGATCACTCTCGACCCCCTACAACACAAGGCCGGAACCATTCCTTACTGAACAGTCCTGAACAAGATAACCCCACAGTTGTGGCCAACAACTACCCATACAGCCGAAATAAAAATGGATATCTAGACAGGGGTATATCTCGTCCTGCTTGGGCATGACCCACCTAACCTTGCTGCATCTCCCATGTTTTAGCCATTCCCGGTTGATGAGGCTTGAGGCTGCGATTACCTTTAGAGAACATATCTCCTAGAATGCTCATCGTCCGCCTGACGATGTGCTGAAAGCATTCAATCCATACAAGTTCATTCCGGGTTCGAACGAAACCGAAGGCATTATCTCGTTACACTCATTTCAGAATCACCCTCAGAGTTAACGACGATAACCCTTGCATTCTGAAACACCATCTCGATCTCCACTTGATATGCCATGACCTATCATTTAATTTGGATGATGTGGTTTTCGGAATATCAAATTGATACCCGATCCCGGTTTCGTCGAAATCCAAACGCCATTTTAAGGGCCAAGTTGTTTAATAGTTTAAACAGTTTAATTCAACACTTTGAATTCACATAACAGTTATCACAGATAATTCATACACAGTCGTCACAGATATATCCAGAATATATCACAAGATATCACAGAGTATCACCAAATAGTTATTAGAGTCAATCAATAGAATCATCAATTCATGTCAAATTTAGTTTGATTAACTTAACTTAATTTCTTAAGAATAAACCATTTTATCATGTTTGACTAATCACTAATTAATCAACTTATTAAATTATTTAATTATTACTTAATTACTCACTTAATTAATTAATTCTTAATTATTAATTAATATCCTTAATTATTAATTTATATAAGTTAATTACCCATTTAATTATCACTAATTATTTAATTAATCATTAATTACCAATTAATTAGTCATTTAATCCTTAATTAATCACTTAGTTAGTTAACTATTACTTATTTATTAATTAACTTTAAGTAATTAATTAAATTCTTAAGTTCAAATTGACTTAACCACAAAATTATTAACGTTAATCTTCAATTACAAATTTATTAAATCTTATTTAAATTACAAGTATAAATTAATTTACATTTTAAATTAACTTACACTTTAAATTTACTTATCATCTTATATTTGCAAACCTTCTTAATAAAATTTAAAACAAATCTTAGCTTAACACTTGTCAACGTTAATAACTTTTTAATATTAAACTTGTTTACCATTTTAACTTAAGGTTTATTAAGGTTAACTACTAGAAATTTGGAACCCGAAGTAAACATTATGTTTACTCGAGTGAAACACGTGTCCCACTTACCTTTCTCCCGCATCCCTTCTCCTCCTACCTTCTTTAACATCTACTGCTCTTTTTCTTTTTTCTTTTTTATATTAGCTAAGTTAAAATATAACTGCAGTTATATGACCTCGCTCGCGCACCTAGGTTCGACTCGAGGCAAACCCCCAATTTCTTGAATATGACTCGAGACGACTCAAACGCGGTGTCACTGACACTCACACGCCACCGTGCACGTGCACGGTGGTTCGCCGTCCCCCGGCGACCCTCGCTACCCTCTACATACCACAAATCGACCTCATGTTCAAAATCGAAACCCAATTCAACATGAAAAGTTGGAAATCAAAATATGCCCATTTGCTCAAACCAAAAGCTCGAACACCCCACAGAAAATCGCGACGTCCTACCAACACCGACAATCGGAGGCGAAGCTACTTCGTCCACGTCATGGCCATACCCTCCTCGACCATCAATCAAAATCACATGTAGCTCGGTCGACCTACGGTGATGAAATCGAGAAGCTTACAGACCATAGAAAAAACTCGAACCCAAACCCTACATTCGATTCGACCCAACAATCCTCGCATTAAATAATTTTTTTAGCATTTTTCTTGGACTCGTGCATTATCAATCGAGCTATACAACAAATTTCAGCAGCTAATATTTGTTAATCCAACAGAAATTGATAAAATGCAATTTGAGTTCATATAGGAACTGCACCATGTATAATCACCTAAAAACCATCGTCTTTGTTTTAAAAATCTTAGCTTTGTATGTTTAATTAAGATATGAAATCAAATCCACAATTTAAAATATTCGAATTTTAACTTATGATTTCTTTTTACTGTAAACAAGAATATCCAGTATCTGTATCACATTGTAAACCTTCAAAACAAAACCCAAGCCCTGACTTTAGTTTAAACAAACTTGTTTAATTTAAGTTCCTAAGTTAAATTATTTATATGAAGAAGTATTTAAAATTTATTTTCTTTCTTTGCTCAGTAGCTTGAAATATTAAAAAAAAAACATGACAAAGTACAGCTTCCAGTAAACAGAAATCATCACAGAACTTCATATTTACAATAGATAGCTAACACAAGATTTTCCACGAATCAATCATCAAGATTTAAACTTCAAGATAGTATGTTTACTCACCTTAAAGTACTGTTGAAACATGAAGCAAGTGTTGTTGAAAAAATGGCAGTTTGAATTCCTGAAAGCCTCCTTGCTTTGTTGTTGAATTTGTTTGAGTTTATAAGGTAAAGATGTTGTTTTTTTTCTTTTTCTCAGGTTTGCTTCTAATTTTTGTAAACGAACTAAAAAATATGATGTATAAATAGAAATGGCTTTGAATAGTATAGGTTTAACTGGTACAGTTTTACTTGTTTGACCATATTAGATTTTGTGTTGAATTACTGCAAAATTGAAGTGATCTTGTATTTCGGCTGAAAGGATTTCTTGACAAAATGTTGTGCTAATTAATGCATGTCTTCATATTAGTTTATACATAATTAATATTGGCTGATATTTGTATTTGTTATATAGATATTTTTGAATATGATGTGAACACATTGTTTTCTTTTGCATACATGATTTACACAGCAACTTTGTTATTATTTTCCTTTTTTTCTTCTTTGTTTCTTTGCATTGTTCATATGATATACAGGTTATTCTTTTTAAACCTTTCTGATATGTTTATGTAAAGTTGTTCTAAATATGGATTTGGCTTATGCATTGATTTTGTCCTTGCACTTAATATAAGTTTTGTTAACATAATTTTCCTAGTTTTATTTTTATTTGTAATTAAATTTTCAAACATTGGTTTATAACATATACTTGTATTTGTATATTATACATTTATATTTGTATCTTATGTTTATAGTTAATATTGATAGATTGTTTATTTTAAACATTATTATTAAAGACTACAATTATATTCATATATGCATTATCAGATGTTAATAATATAGAATCTTTAATTTTTATTGAATAAGACAGATTTTAGTATAAATATTTTGAAAGAATTTATTTTAGATTTTCAAATCAAAATTTCCCTCACAAAACATATATATATATATATATGACTGATAAATGACCAAGATCTTATCAGTTTATAATTTGAAAAGCTCATATTTTAATTTAAATTAGATTAAATTCTTATTAAAGTAGTATTGCCAAAATTCCGGGTCGTTGCATTCCTCCCCCCTTAAAAGAATTTCGTCCCCGAAATTTAAAACAACAGTTAATTCAAAAGCTTTTATATTAACAATCCAAACATGCATATCATCCATATAATAACAAACAATCAAATAGTCTACCCTAACAAACATCACTAGTTATCCGGACACAAATCCGGATAAGCTTTCCTAAAACTATCCAGAGTTTCCCAGGTACAATCTTTGGGATCCTCGCTCCACTGCACTTTGATGAGCTTCACTACTTTGCTCCAGAGTTGCTTCTCGTCTTGAGCCACAATCCGAACTGGATTTCTAACCACAGTCAAGTTGGGTTCTACTTCCAAATCTTCCTTGACTACTGGTTCTACAACCAGTGATGGGTCATGAACAAATTTCCTTAGATGGGATACATGAAATACATTGTGAATTCCAGACATCCGTTCTGGCAATTCAATCCTGTAAGCTACCGCTCCAATTCTTTCCAGCACTCAAAATGGTCCTATATATCTTGGAGCAAGTTTCCGTCTTTTCGAATCTTATAGCACCTTTGACCAGGGAAACTTCGATAAAGACTAAATCTCCGATCTCAAATTCCAACGGTCTTCGTCTTTTATCTGCATATTTCTTCTGACGATCCTGAGCGGCTTTCATCCTTTTCTTGATAAGCTCAACTTTCGCAGAAGCTTCTTGAATTAGATTGGGTCCGAGTACAAGAAGATCTTTCGATTCTATCCAACAGGATGGGGATCTACATGGTCTTCCATATAAAGCTTCATAAGGAGCCATCTTAATACTTGCCTGGTAACTATTATTATAACAGAATTCCACTAGATGAAGATGATCTTCCCACGATCCTTCAAAATCCAAAACACAATCTCGCAGCATATCCTCAAGAATACGATTCAGCCTCTCTGTCCGTCCGTCTATCTGAGGATGATAGGCTGTACTCAATCTCAAACTCGTTCCCATTACTGATTGCAGATCTTCCTAGAATTTGCTGGTGAAAATAGGATCACGATCACTTACTATACTGACAGGAACACCACGCAATCTGACTATCTCCCTCAAAAAATCTCTGTCGGAGAAGCTGCAGTACGAGTTGCCTTAACCGGTATAAAATGGGCGCTCTTAGTTAAACTATCCATAATAACCCATATTCCATCTTTTCCTTTCCTGGTTCTAGGAAAACCATCGATGAAATCCATCGAGATCATCTCCCACTTCCAATCAGGAATTTCCAAAGGCTGCAATAATCCGGCCGACTTCTGTTGGTCACCTTTAACTTATTAGCAGATAGCACAATTATTCACGAACCTAGCAATATCTTTCTTCATGCCCAGCCATCAGAAAATTCTTCTCATATCTTTATACATCTTCGAGACTCCCGGGTGAATATTCAATTTGGAACGATGACTCTCTGACAACACTTCCTGCTTCAATTCCTTGAAATTCGAAACACGGATCCTCCCGTTGATCCTCAGTGTCCCTTGGTCATCAATCTTGAAACTGGAACACTGACCCTTCTTAACTTTCCTGATGATTCCTCTTAATCTATTATCCGATTCTTGCTTGATTGAAATCCTTTCCAGAAGAGATGGAACCACCTCCAAAAGAGATAGAACTGCATTCCTGCTAAGAGCATCAGCTACAACATTCGCCTTTCCCGGGGTATACAAAATATCCAAATCATAGGATGCCAAAAATTCGACCCACCACTGTTGCCTCAAATTAAGATCTTTTTGAGAGAAAAGATATTTCAATGGTTTGTGATCCGTGAGTAATTCGAATTTCTCTCCCAAAAGATGATGTCTCCAGATCTTCAAAGAAAAAACAATGGCTAACAGTTCTAAATCATGCGTAGCGTAGTTCTTCTCATGTGGCTTCAATTGCTGACTAGCATACGCAATTACCCTTCCATTCTGCATCAGAACTGCTCCCAGACCAACTATACAAGCATCAGTATAAACTTCAAATTTGCTCTTTCCATCCGGAATAGCAAGTACTGGCGCACTGGTTAGCTTCGTCTTCAACTCCTGAAAAGCTTCTTCACACTGGGGTGTCCACTTGAATTTAGCTCCTTTCCTAGTCAGCTTGGTCAGATGTGAAGAAATCTTGGAATAATCCTTGATAAACTTCCTGTAGTAGCAAGCTAATCCCAGAAAACTGTGACCTTCAGTCGGTGTCTCTAGCTGCTTCCATTCTAGAATAGTTTCAACCTTCGTTGGATCTACAGAGATGCCTTCACCAGAAACAATGTGCCCTAAAAATTTGACTTCTGATTTCCAAAAATGGCACTTGGAAAACTTTTCCTTCAACACATGTCTCCTCAGAGTCTCCAACACAATTCTCAAATGCTGCATGTTCTCTTCTTCAGATTTGGAGTAGACCTGGATATCATCAATGAATACCAGCACAAACTTATTCAAAATATCCCCAAAGACTCGGTTCATCAGGTCAACAAAGTAGACAGGAGTGTTGGTTAACCCGAAAGGCATAACCAACCACTCATAGAAACAATTTGATCCCCTAAATGCAGTCAAGGGAATATTGTCCTCAGCTACCCTCAACTGATGGAAACCTGAAGCTAAATCTAGTTGAGAAAAGATAGAAGCTCCATGTAACTGGTCAAAGAGATCATCAATACGAGGAAGAGGATATTTATTACGGATAGTCACTTTGTTCAATTCTCTATAATCCACACAGAACCTTAGCGATCCATCCGATTTAGTGACAAACACCGCAGTAGAGCCCCAACAAGAAAAACTGGGACTAATCATTCCCTTCTCCAAAAGATCCTGAGTCTGCTTAATTAACTCCTCTCTCTCCCTAGGAGGCATTCTCCTACTGGGCTGAATCACCGACACTGCTCCTGGAATCAAATCAATACGAAACTCTATCTCTCGATGTGGGGGCAGGCACTTAACTTCCTCAAATACATTAGTAAAATCTTGGACCACATCGATATCTTCTACCTTCTCTTGAGAAGTGTCAATTCCATGCAAAAGACTGCTCAAGTGAATTCCTGAATTATCACACGACACTCTGGCAATCCTACCAAAATCAGTTTCCAGAGAATCTGTTCTCTCATCACAATTCAGAACTGCTTTATACTTATCAAGTCAATCCATTCCCAAAATAAGGTCAAATCCCTTAAAATTCAACACGTAAGGGTCACAAGGAAAACTATAGGATAGATAAGAAATCTTCAAGTCCTTACGTATCTAATTTAGTTATTCCTCCTATAGGATTAGATACGAAGATGGGAATCTACAGTGCTAGGGGTAAGAAAGAACTTCTCTACAGATTCTAGAGAAATAAAACTCAAAGAAGCACCTGAATCAAACAAAACTTTAATATACTTGCCATCTAAAAGTAATGTACCTTCCAATACTCCCTTGCCTTGAGAAGAAGAAGATGGTGTACCTTCCAAAGCAAATGCTTTATTCTGCTGAGCTTTATGAAGTAACGGGCAATCCTTGATCATATGACCTGGTTGGTAACAATTGAAGCATAGAGATCTCTGAATCAAAGCTGAACCCGGTCCACTATGATGCGGTTACTGCTGCTGTTGCTGGAATCCTTTCCTGGGACACTTATTCGCCAAGTGACCTTCTTGTTGACAAATATAGCATTTGTGAGGTCCATTGTTCCTTCCAGGCTTCTTCTTGCTCGGCTTTCTCCAATTGGGACTGAACTTCCTCTTATTCGAATTAGCGAAATTCCATCCCGATGCTGCAGCTAGTGCTACCGATTTCTTATTCATCAAATTCTCATATCTCAATGCCATATCAATTAAATCAACAAAAGATCCTTTCAAAAGCACCGTCATCTTTTCATGAAATTCTGGCCTCAATCCTTGCACAAACATTTCGTTCTTTTTGAGGGGAGTATCAATGAGCCCTGGTCCATAGCAAGAAAGTTCATTGAATTTGGTCTCATACTCAGAAATAGTCATGCTTCCCTACTTCAAATTCATAAAATCCTGATACAGACGAGTTTTCCCTGTTGTTGGCATAAACTTCTCCTCAAATAACTCTTTAAATCTGTCCCATGAAATGTCTTCCTCGGAAAAATTTGCTACCATTGCATCCCATCAGGCTGCTGCGCCTCCCTGCAATTGCCACGATGCCATTTCCCTCTTCCGTTCATTAGACAACTTCATGCTCTTAAAGATGCACTCACAAGAGCGTAGCCAGGCTTGAACTTCAATTATCGATTCTGAACCTTTAAATGGTTGGCCTCCAAGGTTGATGAAATCTTGGCATAAAGTAGAAAAACTAATCTGAGGCGGTACTGGATTTATAGCCTCACTAGCATTTTGACTTCGTCCATTATCAGTCGAGGTACTGCCCCTACCTCTTCCTCTCCTTTCATAACTCATGTTGGCCACCTAGACAGGTAACTCAACAAATTTAGATAGGTATATAATTATATGAAAATACAATTACGCACTCTCAAGATAAATATCACTCAAGAGCCTAGGTATTCGCTCAACCTAGTGCTCTGATACCAACTGTGACGACCCGCCTTTCTAACCCTAGAAAGATGTATCATCAATAAGAAAAGAAAGGGATAGAAATATAAAAGAAAGAAAGAAAGAAATAACAACATCAGAATCTCACAGCGGAACGGAATAAAATATAATACATCACATAACTATTACATAGTTATTACATACATCAGAGTTATACAATATCATACAACACGACAGTCATATATATATAAATCTGTCAATACATATATCCCAAAATACATCATACACTAACTACACAGCGGAACTACATAGATAGATACATATGTCTGGTCTTCTTGTCCAAGCTCCTCCAGAAACTCAATACTCCAAATACCTATCACTTGGCTACTCATAAAAATTTGAGTACCCAAGAGTTTATGAAAAACAAAATATAAACTCTGGGTTAGACATGGGTCTGGTGTGAGTAAACGGGTTAAAGTTGTTTAACTTTAGAAATCATTTGAAAACAAAGTTATCACGTAAGACCCCCCACACATAAACACGGGTAAGTTTTTACCTTACGCTAACCAAAACATTTTAATAGGAAATCCAGTGATATTATAATAGTGTATAGGGTTTTCAAGTAAATAGAAAATGGCCGAAATTGTTATATGATTAAATTCCAGCTACTAGCCACCAAAGTGGGTAATACAAATCAAAACCGTACGGTCTCGTAGGGAAAATGGGTTTCCATCAATGGCAGGGCTACTGGGGTACTGCCCGTCACAGTACGGGGCCTAGATCACCGTACCGAGGATCACTCCTGACCCCTTACAACACAAAGCCGGAACCGTTCCTTACTAAACAGTCCCGAACAAGATAACCCCGCAGTTGTGGCCAACAACTGCCCACACAACCAAAATAAAAAGGGACATATAGACATGCGTATATCTCGTCCTGCTTGGGCATGACCCACCTAACCTTGCTGCATCTCCCCTGTTTTAGCCATTCCTGGTTGATGAGGCTTGAGGCTGTGATTACCTTTAGAGAACATATCTCTTAGAATGCTCATCGTCCGGGTGACGATGTGCTGAAAGCATTCAATCCATACAAGTTCGTTCCTGGTTCGAACGAAACCAAAGGCATTATCTAGTTACACTCATTTTGGAATCACCCTCAGAGTTAACGACAATGACCCTTGCATTCTGAAACGCCGTCTCGATCACCACTTGATATGTCACGGCCTATCGTTTAATTTGGATCGATGTGGTTTTTGGAATTTCAAATTGATACCCGATCCCGGTCTCATCGAAATCCAAACGCCATTTTAAGGCCCAAGTTGTTTAATAGTTTAAACAGTTTAATTCAACATTTTGAATTCACATAACAGTTATCACAGATAAATCATACACAGTCATCACAGATATATCCAGAATATATCACAGAATATCACCAAATAGATATCAGAGTCAATCAACAGAATCATCAATTCATGTCAAATTTAGTTTGATTAACTTAACTTAATTTCTTAAGAATAAACCATTTTATCATGTTTGACTAATCACTTATTAATCAACTTATTAAATTATTTAATTATTAAATTATTTAATTATTACTTAATTACTCACTTAATTAATTAATTCTTAGTTATTAATTAATATCCTTAATAATTAATTTATATAAGTTAATTACCGATTTAATTATCACTAATTATTTAATTAATCATTAATTACCAATTAATTAATCATTTAATCCTTAATTAATCACTTAATTAGTTAACTATTATTTATTTATTAATTAAATTTAAGTAATTAATTAAATTCTTAAGTTCAAATTGACTTAACCACAAAATTATTAATGTTAATCTTCAATTATAAATTTATTAAATCTTATTTAAATTACTAGTATAAATTAATTTACATTTTAATTAACTTACACTTTAAATTTACTTATCATCTTATATTTGCAAACCTTCTTAATAAAATTTAAAACAAATCTTAGCTTAACACTTGTCAACATTAATAACTTTATTAATATTAAACTTGTTTACCATTTTAACTTAAGGTTTATTAAGGTTAACCACTAGAAATTTGGAACCCGAAGTAAACATGTTGTTTACTCGAATGAAACTCGTGTCCCACTTACCTTTCTCCCGCGTCCCTCTCCTCCTACCTTCTTCATCTTCTACTGCTCTTTTTCTTCTTCTTTTTTATATTAGCATAAGTTAAAATATAGCTGCAGTTATACGACCTCGCTCGCGCACCTGGGTTCGACTCGAGGCAAACCCCCAATTTCTCGAGTATGACCCGAGACGACTCAAACGCGGTGTCACTGACACTCACACGCCACCATGCACATGCACGGTGGTCCGCCGTCCCCCCGGCGACCCTCGCTACCGTCTACAAACCACAAATCGATCTCACGTTCAAAATCGAAACCCAATTCAACATGAAAAGTTGGAAATCAAAATATGTCCGTCTGCTCGAACCAAAAGCTCGAACACCCCACAGAAAATCGCTATGTCCTGCCAACACCGACCACTGGAGGCGAAGCCACTTCGTCCACGTCATGGCCATACCCTCCTCGACCATCACCCAAAATCACATGTAGCTCGGTCGACCCACGGTGACGAAATCGAGAAGCTTACAGACCATAGAAAAAACTCGAACCCAGACCCTACATTCGATTCGACCCAACAATCCTCGCATTAAATAATTATTTTAGCATTTCTCTTGGATTCGTACATTATCAATCTAGCTATACAATAAATTTTAGCAGCTAATATTTGTTAATCCAACCGAAATTGATGAAAATGCAATTTGAGTTCATATAGGAACTCCACCATGTATAATCACCTAAAAATCATCGTCTTTGTTTTAAAAATCTTAGCTTTGTATGTTTAATCAAGATATGAAATCAAATCCACAATTTAAAATATTCGAATTTTAACTTATGATTTCTTTTTACTGTAAACATGAATATCCAGTATCTGTATCACATTGCAAACCTTCAAAACAAAACCCAAGCCCTGACTTTAGTTCAAACAAACTTGTTTATTTTAAATTCCTAAGTTTAAATTATTTATATGAAGAAGTATTTAAAATTTATTTTCTTTCTTTGCTCAGTAGCTTGAGATATTGAAAAAAAAAACATGACAAAGTACAGCTTCCAGTAAACAGAAATCGTCACAGAACTTCATATTTACAATAGATGGCTAACACAAGATTTTCCACGAATCAATCATCAAGATTTAAACTTCAAGATAGTATGTTTACTCACCTTAAAGTACTGTTGAAATAGGAAGCAAGTGTTGTTGAAAAGACTGCAGTTTGAATTCCTGAAAGCCTCCTTGCTTTGTTGTTGAATTTGTTTGAGTTTATAAGGTAAAGATGTTGTTTATTTTTTTCCCTTTTTCTCAGGTTTGCTTCTAAGTTTTGTAAACGAACTAAAAAATATGATGTATAAATAGGAATGGCTTTGAACAGTATAGGTTTAACTGGTACAGTTTTACTTGTTTGACCATATTAGATTTTGTGTTGAATTACTGCAAAATTGAAGTGATCTTGTATTTCGGCTGAAAGGATTTCTTGACAAAATGTTGTGCTAATTAATGCATGTCTTCATATTAGTTTACACATAATTAATATTAGCTGATATTTGTATTTGTATATATAGATATTTTTGAATATGATGTGAATACTTTGTTTTCTTTTGCATACATGATTTACACAGCAACTTTGTTATTATTTTCCTTTTTTTTCTTCTTTGTTTCTTTGCATTGTTCATATGTATATACAGGTTATTCTTTTTAAACCTTTATGATATGTTTATGTAAAGTTGTTCTAAATATGGATTTGGCTTATGCATTGATTTTGTCCTTGCAATTAATATAAGTTTTGTTAACATAATTTTCCTAGTTTTATTTTTATTTGTAATTAAATTTTCAAACATTGATTTATAACATATACTTGCATCTGTATATTATACATTTATATTTGTATCTTATGTTTATATTTAATATTAGTATATTGTTTATTTTAAACATTATTATTAAAGACTACAATTATATTCATATATGCATTATCAGATGTTAATAATATAGAATCTTTAATTTTTATTGAATAAGACAGATTTTAGTATAAATATTTTGAAAGAATTTAATTTAGATTTTCAAATCAAAATTTCCTTCATAAAATATATATATATATATATATATATGATTGATAAATGACCAAGATCTTATCGGTTTATAATTTGAAAAGCTCGTATTTTAATTTAAATTAAATTAAATTTTTATTAAAATAGTATTGCCAAAATTCTGGGTCATTACACAAAGTGTAGGGATGGTTTGAACTTCACTGTTAGTTTGTTGACTAAATGATTCTGTCTTCAACTTCTTGCCTTTGTATTTTCTCTACAATGGTTCAAATCTCCATACCGCTTTCCTCTTTGATTTGGTAGGATGGTTCATCCTCCCCTACAGTATACGCCTGTTGAATTCCTTCCTCATGTCGACTACTTTCCTCCTCACTTGCAGTAGTACTGTTTCCCTGTTATTGTTGTTGGGCGTATTTCCACCGGACCAAGACCACCGGACCAAAACTCAACTCCACTCACCACCGGACCAGGGCCACCGGACCAAGACCACCGGACCAGAACTCAACTCCACTCACCACCGGACCAGAACTCAACTCCAACACCACCAGACCAATCCATTCTTTCACCATCGAACCAATGCTACCGAACCAAAGTGAAGAAGGCGTTACCGAACCAGCATTGCCAGGCCAGATCACATCAGCCCAGGCCCACCATCAGTTATATACATCCAAGGCCCCTACCCCCAGCTTCACTCTATAAATAGAGGGGTGGGGGTACAACAATGGAGGAGAAGGTTTGAGGGCTCAAGCACGGACAGAACTTTCAAACAGCTTTCATACACTTATAATAAAAGCCTTGTACTTGTAATCTGAACGGTGAAAGAAAATAACATATAAAGTGGATGTAGGCACATTCTGGCCAAACCACTATAAATCTATGTGTCTTTTACAATTTAGTCCCTGCTTTTTACATATTTGCATAAATCATCCAAATCATTAAGAACAACATAAAATCGACTAAATCATACGACTTGGAGTTGTTTGCCCATTTTTCGTGCAAACATTTTTGGTGCTTTCACCGAGAACGGGGAGCTCGGAGCTTCAGCTTCTCCCACTTAACCTTCTTCCCAACAGCATCGCATATTGCTTGGAAGACATGCCTCCCAAGCAGAAGAAAGATGTTAACAAAGGGAAGAACATCGCAACTAGCAGTATTCCAGATCCAGTGGTCACAGATCAAGAGAATCGTCCCGTCCCAACAGCAGTACAAAATGGAAATCAGGAAAATCCGACAGCCCCTGCCACGGAGCAGCCAGCAGCAATTACTAGGGCAGATCTGGACAGGGTTGTGGCTGAAGTGACTAGCCACTTCACATCCCAACAAGAAGCGTTGGTGGACCAGCTCATGTCACGCTTAAGGGATGCTGAAGAATCCAACCGCAACACTAATCATGGGATGAGTCTCAGTCTGGAGGATTACGGAGGCAACAAAAATCTTTCTTCTTCGAAGAAGCTAACAACAGAAACAGCAATGGTAGGAGCTGAGCCCGAACTCAGCCCGAACTCCGACCCGAGGAAACACTTGGAACCGAACCCAGCGGGGGAGGTACCAGGCGAGGGTCGGCCGTAGCTGAGCCTGTCATGCTACCTAGCCATGGAAACACCAATGAACGGGGCCGAGCTTGGGTCCAACCCGAAGTTGGACTCGAGGAAGTGCTTAGAACAGAACCCAACAGGGGAAGATCAAGGCTAGGGCCAACTGTAGCTGACCCTAGCATGCTCCCAGAAGACCAGAGACAGCCACTGGAAAATATTAGGAGTGATAGACGATACCAACAGGTCATCTGGACAGAATCAATCCCGCATAGAAAAACCAAACTCATTTCTATCTGCTCCAAATTCTGATGAAAGGATGGCACGATTGTTCAGAGAGTGCGTCCAACGGGATCAAAGAGATCGAGGGATAGGTGCTAGGGTAACCAGCCCTTTCGCCCGCAATATCGAAATTGCCATCACCCCTCCCCCCTCGAGAATGGAAAATGCCAACAATGGAACCTTACAGGGGAACCTCTGACCCCGTTGTACACTTGCAGAGATACACACAGCATATGCTCATGAGTGGAGCAACAGATGGAGTATTGTGTAAATGCTTTCCACTATTCTTGGCAGATCTAGCTACCTCCTGGTTCTGCCATCTGCTCCAAGGATCCACAGCTCATGGGAAATGTTAAAAGAAAAGTTCATCAGCCAGTTCCGCATTCATGTGGAACAACCCAAGGACGCTTATTCCTTATCTAATATCAAACAGAAGCCTAGAGAGACAGTGCAACAATATCTAACCCGATTCAATGCCGCGGCGGCCACAGTCTAGGATGCCGATGAGAAACTTATCTTAATGGCCCTCTGTAGTGGTGTGCATCCGGATACTAAATTTGCTAGAAGATTAACGAAAGAAAAACAAGCTACCTTACCCGATTTCTTCCATGAAGCTGGAAAGTATATGAGACCTGAAGACGCTGCCACTAAAAGGCAGACTGAGCAACAAACTAAGGCAGCTCATGGTGACACATCCGCTGCAGCAAAGGACGTTCGAAGAAGTGACTCCAGAGACGGTGCTGGGGGCAAGAAGGGAGAAAAGCGTCTATATCGGCCAGGACCGAGATTTGATACTTACACTCCTTTGAATGAAACAATCGAAAACATCTTCATGGCCACCCAAGACGAAGTTAAATACAGACGCCCCCCGCACAAGAAGGAATCAGATAACGCAATTAAGTCTGGAAAGTTCTGCCACTTCCACGAATCTCATGGGCATGGTACCAATGAATGCCATCATCTCCGGGACTTAATTGAAGAACACATCAGAAGGAAGAGACTGGAACGCTATGTAAAAGATCAGAACAGGACTCCAGCTCCTGCCAATGAGAACCCAAGGCTGAAAGAGGCTATGCGGTAGGATCGTGTAATATGGAATAACGGAATAGTCTAGGTAGATAAAGTAGGTAAATGCAAGGAGACACCAGGATTTTATACTGGTTCGGACCTCTCGTCCTACGTCCAGTCCCTAAGCTTCACTTAGAAATTTCACTAACTAATACCCTCACTTCACCCGGAGGAATAGGTTTACAACTTACCTGAACAACCGAACGGGATTTCTTGCTTCAACTACCGAAGAGGACTTCAACTCAATTACTAAAATACAATATTCGACTTGTTGTGTTCTTGTCAACACTAATGAGTCTAATGTAGTACAATATTCCTATAATCTTATCCTCGAGAATATGCAATGTGTTTGTGAAGATTTAGGAAATGTGAATTGCTATGAATCAAAAGAATGTTATAAACAAAAACATTGATTCAAGCAATAGATTGGTGATTTCTTTGAGAATATCTAGAAAATATGAACAAGAGAATAGTAAGATTAAAGCAAGAGAATTCGGTGAATTAAATGATGTTAGAATCATGTATATATACTTGTAGAAGAGGTGCATATGTTGTCAAAGGTTGTAAACAAGAGATGCTTCCATTTCCATTGATGAATGGTTGCAACTCTTGGGAAGAAGAAGGTGTCTTTTCAGAAAAAATTCGCAGGTTTAAATTTAGTCGACTGAGCAGGAGATTCAGTTGACTGAAAATATGAAGAAAAATTTTCAGGAACAATTTCAGTCGACTGCACAGGTTATTCAGTCGACTGAAAATGTGCAATTTTGTATAAATGTACAGTCTCAGTCGACTGGCCATGCCTGTTCAGTCGACTGAAGTATAAAAGTATGCACAGTGAACGTGTGAATGAAGTTTTATGAATGTGTTCTAATGTTCGTGCAAATCTCTTGAGGATAGATTTTAACAAATAATCTAGACTAAGACCCATAGAAAATCATACTAATGTTTATACTTTGGTCTTCATCGATCTTCTTCTAGCTTTTGCATATATCTCTTCCTATTTGTTGAAGCTCATTGTCATTGATCAAAATCTTCGTGCATCAACATTCTCCCCCTTTTTGATTGATGACAATACTATTCTAGAGATGTATATACTTACTTTCTCCCCCTGAATGTATGCACTATCTTTCCTACAAAACAAAGTTAGTATCATAGATTTTCTCCCCCTTTGTCATCGACAAAAAGGAAGAACTAACAGCAGTAATAATATATCAAAACAATCACTAAATCATAGAGAATATTTGCATAAGCATGAATTAAGAGAAATAAAAATGTTATGACAGACAAACATAAAATGGCTATTTATACAAGCCATTAGAAAGTTAAAAATACACATCAAAACAACAAAATTACTCATCCTTATCCCATTCATATGAACCTTCTCTTCCTGTTGGTTCACGTATGGCGGGTCCTCCTGTTGGTGGTCTATGTGCTCTTCCTCCTTGTCCACGACTAGCTCCACTTGCACTGCTACTTGTATGCTTTTTGGATGTCGTCCATGTAAATGTAGGTGTCGGACGTTTGCCGCGTGATGTTGAAGCAGTAGTGGTGCTTGAGCAGGAGATTGCATCCCAAAGCTTGTTGAAGAATCCTTTTATTTTGTCAAGCTTACGATCTACCTTTTTAAGACGTGTGTCAAGAATTTGTTGATTTCTTGACAAAATACCCAAGGATTGGTTGGTAGTGAAGCTTGGGTCAACAAGACGAATTTCATCATCTTGCTCAAAATGTTCTTCGTGGCGAGGTTGAGGAGGTTGTTGTTGTTGTTGTTCTTGATTCCTTTCTTCCCATTCGGCAAGTGATATTATGCGAGGAGGTCGAGATGGGAGTTGCATTAGGCTTATGGTCCGATGGTTAATTTGATGGACCATTGTATTCTCTGATTCAGGTAATGGCGTATCGACATTTAGGAGAAGTCGCATGATGTACTCCCCAGAGTAAATAGTGCGCATTTTTCCATTGTTGAAAGTGAGAAACTCATCAAGAATAAGTTGTACCCAATTAACTTGTATATTGCCAAAAATAGCATATAGAACTCGATAGTTATTTGGGTAGACAATTTCGTACGAGACCGTACGAGGAGTAATCGTTCTCATTGGGGCTTTATGGAGGATTCTCGCCATAGGTCGAAGAGAGGTGGACTTAAAATCCCTAAAGTTGATATTGTCATCCATGAATCGATGGTTGATGTTGTCACAAATGTGTGGATTGAATTCTATTTCCTCTAACTTTCTCCCGACATTTGGAGACTCTAAAATATGTGCTATTCTATCCAATGAAAACCAAACTTTCTTTCCACACACCATACTCCAAACACTATTGTTTGGATTTCTTGGAGTTTGGTGTCCAAGATTAAGATTAGCATAAAATAATTTTACCATTACATGATTAATGGCATGGTCATTTCGTTTCAAATCTAAAAGAGAAGTCAAACCTGCCGGATCTGTTAATGCTTGGATGTTGTAGGTTTGAAAATTTTGAAAATCAACAAAAGAATGCTCGAAAATTCTTGAATTCTTCATCTTGTTCCATCGAGTGACAGCAGTTCCATCGTAAAGCCATTGTGCTATTTGAGCATCAATTGGCTCGGAGGATGAAAAAGATGAAGCTCTTGCTCTTTTTGGTGCCATTTGGGTGAGAATTGATTTGATTTTGAGGAATTTGGGAGCTAGAGTTTCGAAATTAATTTGGAGAAGAAGGTTTGTAGGAGGTAAAAGTGAATTGGTAGGGTAAAATCTGGTGGTTAAAAGGGGAAATTTTGCCTGGGAAACAGCGTTCAGTCGACTGAATGTTCTGTTCAGTCGACTGAATCAAAGGACGAAGTGTTCTGTGATAGATTCAGTCGACTGAGCAGTACATTTAGTCGACTGAATTTTGTTGCTGAAATTTTCTGTTGAATTTTTAGTCGACCATGCAGATGGTTCCAGTCGACTGAACTTTGTATATATTGTTTTCTGTCGTATTTTCAGTCGACTAAGCAGGGGCATTCAGTCGACTGAAACATGCACTTTTGTTGTTTCGGTTAATTTTTTGAAATTAAACAATTTATTTAAAGAAATAGTTACAAAAATATTGATGTAACAACATACAAATATGTCAAAATTTAACTATTTCTTTGGAGATGGACTTGAAAACTTCTTTCCTTCATTCTTCATGTAATTTATATCCCATGAATTTGGACTATATTGAGGAGTTTTAGGAGACGTCTAAGGATTCATAGGATCGACTAGTGTACGATAAGATGAAGAAGGATCAAGAGAGCTAACGGGGCGAGGCAGGGGTTCATCCACTTCGTTCTTCTTTGATCCACAGAAGCGTAAACCAATTTGCTCTAGGAAGCTTAAGCGTCTTGCCGTAACTTTTTTTGGAAGCATAGTTCTCTTTGAAGATCTATCTGTTGTTGTTGGAAGTGATGAATTTCATCAATCTTTCTTTTTGTGTCAGGTGAAATAAAGAGTCCGCGTTTCGCCTTTTTGGATTCTGGAGTGAAACCAGTACGATAATTTTCCCATTTGTAAACAGGCTCATGTGCAGGTGTTGGTGTGGGAAGTTTTGGCGATGTTGGAGTGTTATCAACTGACGAGGTGATATTGATTGGAGAGAAGGAGTTGTTGGATGACATTTTATATTTAATTAAAATTTTATTCGTAAAATCAAGATGAAAATAAAAGCATTTTTAAGAGTTTATTTATAATAGAATTTTACTAAACAAATAGCGGTTATAATTTAATAAGAATTTTTAACCGTATAGAGATTTAGTGGTAAAGAGGATTTTGTTAAAATGTATGTTTCTTATTTAATAATTCAGTTTTACAAATGTGTGGTCTATAAATTATATAATGTAACATATAACATAGCTGAAAATATTTGAAATTCTTATTCAGTCGACTGAACATTTTATTTTAGTCAACTGAAATGTGGGAATATTTCTCGTCGAAGTTTTATAAAGGAGTTTTCTAATAGAGGTTTAGTAAATATATCGGCAATTTGATTTTCGGTAGAAATATTTTCTAAATTAATTATTCCTTTTTCGATATTGTCACGTAGAAAATGGTGACGAATATCTATATGTTTTGTACGAGAATGATTAACCGGATTATTAGATAAGTTTATTGTACTTGTATTGTCACGGTATATTGTAAAATTTGTTAAATTTATATTAAAATCTTTAAGTGTTTGTTGCATGTATATAACTTGAGTGCAAGCTAAAGCAGCTGATATATACTCTGCTTCGCATGTCGAAAGCGAGACACAATTTTGTTTCTTACTAAACCAAGATACAAGAGATTTTCCAATGAAATGGCAAGTACCACTTGTACGTTTTCTATCTGTTCGAGATCCACCAAAATCAGCATCACTATATGATACTAACTCAAATGGACATTCCTTTGGATAGAAAAGACCGAAATCTTTAGTTTTGTTAAGATATCACATTATTCGTTTTACTTCTCTTAAGTGTGAATCTTTAGGATCAGATTGAAAATGTCCACATAAAAAAACACTCATCATTATGTCAGGTCTACTAGCGGTTAAGTAAAGTAAGGAACCTATCATACTTCTAAACAATTTTTGATCTACACTTTTGCCATTTTCATCTCGATCGAGATGTGTAGTGGTACTCATAGGAGTAGGTTTAGCAGAAGTGTTTTCCATACCGAATCGTTTAATTAAATTAGCACAATATTTTTCTCGGTTTATAAAAATTCCATTTGTTAATTGTTTGATTTGAAGTCCGAGAAAATATGATAATTCTCCCATATGAGACATTTGGAACTCATTAGTCATTATATTTGAAAATTCTTTACATAAATTTTCATTTATTAAACCAAAAATAATATCGTCTACTTATATTTGAATTATTAGAATATCTTTGGAAGTATTTTTAATAAAAAGCGTTTGATCTACTTTTCCAATTTTAAATCCCGAGTTTAATAAATAACTTTTAAGTCTTTCATACCAAGCACGAGGTGCTTGTTTGAGACCATATAGTGCTTTCTTTAATTTAAATACATGATCCGGATATTTTTCATGTATAAATAAAGGAGGTTGTTCTACATATACATTTTCTTTAATAAAACCATTTAAAAATGCACTTTTAACATCCATTTGATAAAGTTTAAAATTGTGAAAACAAGCAAAGGCTAATAGTATACATATTGCTTCCAGTCTTGCAACGGGAGCAAATGTTTCCTCAAAATCAATACCTTCTTCTTGATCATACCCTTGTGCTACTAGTCTTGCTTTATTCCTTGTTATATTACCTTGTTCGTCTACTTTATTTTTGTAAATCCATTTTGTTCCAATTACTGATTGATTATTAGGACGGGGAACTAATTCCCAAACATTGTTACGTTCAAATTGATTTAATTCTTCTTGCATTGCGATAATCCAATAATCATATGTTGATGCTTCTTTTGGATTTTTAGGTTCTATTGATGAAATGAAAGCTACATGACCCATTTGATTTAGTTGATTTCTTGTTTTAACTTGAGAATTTATTTCTCCTATTATATTTTGAGTTGGATGATCTCGTAATATTCTAGGAGGAGATCTTAGTTCATCATTATTATTTTCAAGGTTTATTTCTACTATATTTATTAATTCTTCATCATCTTTTATATTTAAATTTTTATTAAAATTTTCATCAAAAGATATATGCAAAGTTTCTTCAATTAAGTTTGTTCGTTTATTAAAAACTCGATATGCTTTACTTCGTTCTGAGTATCCTACGAAAATTCCTTCATCGGCTTTTGAATCGAATTTTCCTAATTAATCTTTTGTATTTAAAATGAAACATTTTGATCCAAATATTTTAAAATAAGATATATTAGGCTTTTTATTATTAAATAGTTCATAAGAAGTATTTTTAGTTAATGGTCTAATTGATATTCGATTTAATACATAACATGCAGTAGCAACGACTTCTGTCCAAAAATGTTTTGGTAGAGAACATCCATTTAACAATGTTCTTACGCATTCTTGTAATGTTCTATTCTTTCTTTCTACAACTCCATTTTGTTGAGGAGTTCTAGGAAAAGAAAAATTATGATTTATTCCTTTCTTTTTACAAAAAGTTTCAAAAACTTCATTTTCGAATTTGCCTCCATGATCGCTTCGAATATTTTTAATTTTCAAATCTTTAGTGTTTTGAATTCTTTTGACAAATGTTTTAAAATGCTCAAAAGTGTCACTTTTATTTTTCATAAAAATAGTCCATGTGTATCTTGAAAAATCATCAACTATTACAAATACGTATCGATTATGATTAATGGATTGAACTTGTGTTGGTCCGAATAAACCCATATGTAGTAATTCTAATGGTTGTAAAGTCGAAATATTTTTCTTAGATTTGAAAGATGATTTCGTTAATTTTCCTTTTTGACAATCATCACAAAGATTTTTTATTTTAAAGTTTATTTTGGGTAAACCTCTTACTAATTCATTTTTAGAGAGTTTTCTAATGGTTTTAAAATTTATATGACAAAATCTTTTGTGCCATAACCAAGGATCATTATCTTTGGCAAGTAAACACATACTTGAATTATGATTAATATTCATATTTAAAACATAAATATTTCTATCTCTATTTCCTTTAAAAATAAAATTTTGGTTTTGATCAAAAATACTACATTTATTATTCGAGAAAGTTATTTTAAAACCTTTGTCACACAATTGACTTATGCTAAGTAGATTATGTTTTAAATTGTCAACTAATGAAACATTTGTTATAAAAGGTAAATTTGATGTACCGTAATTGTTCACATCTCCTTTGCCAATGATATACCCTTTTGAATTGTCTCCGAAGGTAACCGAGCCACCATCAAAGTATGTGATGTTTGTAAGCATATCTTTGTCTCCGGTCATGTGTTTTGAACAACCACTGTCTAATATCCATTTCTTCTTTTTGAGTGGGACCTGAAAATAAATATGAAATTATTGGTACCTACCTTTTAATAGGGTCCTAAAAAGTTAGAGTTTAGGAAACCAAACCTAATTTGGTTTAGTATCCTTTTTATAAATATAGTTTTCATTATAATGAACATTATCCATAAATGTTTTAATGTATTTATTTATTATTAATACATTGTTAGTCTTTGGTATCCAAATTTTAACTACCTTGTTTTCTACTTTTGTTTTAATAGGTTTCTTTAGCAATATTTGTTGTTTTGAATCCATATTCCTCTTAAAATTTGTATTTTTCTTTTTAGGAATTTTTGACTCCTTTTTATATCCTAATCCATGTTTACTTGAAGAGAATTGAGAATTTTCTAAAATCTTAGATAAATTTTCTCTTCCTTTGTTAAAGTTAGAAACATTTTTAGTGATGTCATCTAATCTAACTTGAAGACTATTATTTTCTAACTCAACTTGTCTAATCTTAGTTTTTAACTCATGATTTTCAGAAACAATTATATCATTCTTTGTTTTTTGAGTTTCAATTTCTTGACTTAAGAGTGATAATTGAGTTTCCGAATTTGAATGAGATTCTTGAACTTTTTCAAGTTCTTCTTCTAAGATTTTCTTTTCATCTTTTAACATATCCCTTTCAAATTCAGCTTTGTTTTGATTTTCATGAGTTTCTTTGAGTTTCTTTTTAAGAGTTTTTATTGTGCTTAAAAGTTCAGTGTTTACTTCAATTAAATCGTCGAAAGTTAAATTATTTACCTCAGATTCTTGTGCCATGAAGCATACATTTGCATATTCATTGTCGCTATCACTATCATTTTCGGATGAAGATGAATCTGAATCGTCCCATGTTACAGAAAATGCCTTCTTTTTGAATTTATCCTTCTTGTTTTTGTTGTTGAAGTTTTTCTGATTTTCCTTCATTTGTTCTTGACCATCTTTTTGCATGTGTCCTTTCTTGTGACAATTGAAGCATTCTATATTTGAGGATGAAGGTTTGTCCAAGAAATTCTTTTTGAATCCGTTTTTTTCCTTTTCTATACTTTAATAATTTCTTGAAGTTGGCTATAAATGCAAGATCTTTATCTTCAGACTCTGATTCTTCCTTTTCCGCATGAAAAGCAACATTCTTTCTTTCTTGAGCTTGATCTTTCTTAGCTTGCATATTTACTTCATACGACATAAGATTTCCAATCAATTCTTCTGGTTTCATTGTAGATAGATCAATTGCTTCCTCGATTGCTAGTACTTTTCTCTCCCATTCATCAGTGAGTGAATTTAGAACTTTAGATACAATGTCAAAGTCCATGTATCTTTCTCCTAGTCCAGTTAGAGCATGATGAATGTCTTGAAATCTTGAGTACATGTCATTGATGGATTCATTTTGTCGCATTCTAAAATTTTGGAATTGATTCTTTAGCATGGATATCTTTGTTTTCTAAACCTTGTTTGTGCCTTCATGTATGTCTTTAAGTGTTTCCCATATCTGATATGCAGTAGTACATATGCTAACACGGTTGAATTCATTTATATCCAGGGCGCAAAATGGCATATTCATAGCTTTGGCATTTGCACTTTCTTCATTCTTTTGAATTTATGTTCATGTAGGATAATCGGTTGTAGGTACAACGAACTCTGCTTGAGTAGCATTCCAGGCTTTGAAACTTGTTGCTTGCATATAAATTCTCATCCTTGTAGCCCAATAGTTGTAGTTTAGTCCATTGAATAGAGGAGGTCTTTGGGTGGATTGTCCTTCCGCAAATGTAGAACTATAAGCAGATATTGTGCTTGTGCTTGCGTTATTTTCCATATTATCAATATGTCTAATAACGGTGTTATGGTTATAGGACGGCCTTGCTCTGAAACCAATTGAAAGAGGCTATGCGGTAGGATCGTGTAATATGGAATAACGGAATAGTCTAGGTAGATAAAGTAGGTAAATGCAAGGAGACACCAGGATTTTATACTGGTTCAGACCTCTCGTCCTACGTCCAGTCCCTATGCTTCACTTAGGAATTTCACTAACTAATACCCTCACTTCACCCGGAGGAATAGGTTTACAACTTACCCGAACAACCGAACGGGATTTCTTGCCTCAACTACCGAAGAGGACTTCAACTCAATTACTAAAATACAATATTCGACTTGTTGTGTTCTTATCAACACTAATGAGTCTAATGTAGTACAATATTCCTATAATCTTATCCTCGAGAATATGCAATGTGTTTGTGAAGATTTAGGAAATGTGAATTGCTATGAATCAAAAGAATGTTATAAACAAAAACAGTGATTCAAGCAATAGATTGGTGATTGCTTTGAGAATATCTAGAGAATATGAACAAGAGAATAGTAAGATTAAAGCAAGAGAATTCGGTGAATTAAATGATGTTAGAATCATGTATATATAATTGTAGAAGAGGTGCATATGTTGTCAAAGGTTGTAAACAAGAGATGCTTCCATTTCTATTGATGAATGGTTGCAACTCTTGGGAAGAAGAAGGTGTCTTTTCAGAAAAAATTCGCAGGTTTAAATTCAGTCGACTGGGTAGGAGATTCAGTCGATTGAAAATATGAAGAAAAATTTTCAGGAACAATTTCAGTCGACTGCACAGGTAATTCAGTCGACTGAAACTGTGCAATTTTGTATAAGTGTACAGTTTCAGTCGACTGGCCATGCCTGTTCAGTCGACTGAAGTATAAAAGTATGCACAGTGAACATGTGAATGAAGTTTTATGAATGTGTTCTAATGTCCGTGCATATCTCTTGAGGATAGATTTTAACAAATAATCTAGACTAAGACCCATAGAAAATCATACTAATGTTTATACCTTGGTCTTCATCGATCTTCTTCTAGCTTTTGCATATATCTCTTCCTATTTGTTGAAGCTCATTGTCATTGATCAAAATCTTCGTGTATCAACAAATAGGGGTGAGAAATCTTCGGTTCAAACCGAGTTAACCGACCAAACCAGTTCATTTCGGTCGGTTCGGTTATAAAATTGTATCGGTTTTAATTTGGTTTGTAAAATAATTTTACTTTTGTTATCGGTTTAACCGAATTAACCGAACTTTTATTATATTATCCAAATTCATAGCATTGTAATACTATTAATAATTTGTTTAGTAATAAAAACCAAATTTTATTTATTGAAAATATGTTAATTTTTCTTATAAACTTAAAAACGTACTCGAAATAGTTTCTCTAAACATAAATTTATGTTTTCCTTTAAGTAAACCGACCATTTGAATAATATTCTATGGTAATTTATTTTACTTACCTTTCTAGTTCGGTTAAATCGGTTACCGACCGAATTAACCGAAATTAATTTGGATCGGTTCGGTTTGGTTCTGATTTTTTCTCAGTTTTAGTTCGGTTTGACATTTTTTACCTTAAAACCAACCGAACCAACCGAACGCTCACCCCTACCAACAATGGCTACCCCCTTCAGAAATAGGCGGAGGAAATCGCAACACCAGTGGCTCCAGTCAAGAGAAGATAGTGGTCCATACCATATCGGGAGGACCACACATCGCTGACAGAAGCTGGGCAGAAATGGAAAGATATGGAAAGTCGTTTAGAAACAATAAAGACTGCGTTAATTCTGTTATAGAAGAACGCCACCCGAAGCAGAAAGAGAATGATGACATCACATTCAGTATGCGTGACTTAGAGGGAAGGCAATACCTTCACATGGATCCTATGGTCATCTCTGCCTGGTTCGGTCCAGCCGAAGTTTTCCGAATTCTAGTAGACACTGGAAGCTCAGTAAATATCTTATTCAAGCATGCTTTCGACAGAATGAAGCTGTCAATGAAGGATGTGTCTCCCTGCAACAAACCACTACGCAGTTTCACTGGAGATGCGAAGATGCCCCTCGGGCAACTGGACCTTTTTGTTGAAATAGGAAGTCATCCCCGCTCCGTTGTGCGGAAACAAACATTTATGCTAATAGATAACCACTCGGCCTACAACGCCTTTTTAGGAAGACCAGCCTTGTCTGACTTCCAAATTGTCCAGGCCCCGTGGTGCCTGAAGATGAAATTTTCGACAGACAATGGAATAAAGGAAGTAGAGGGAGATCAAGACACTGCTCGAGATTGCTATGTAATTAAACTTCGTAATAACCACAGGAAGGATAAAGGGAAGAATGCAGAGACAACTCTCTGCACGAAAAACTTGGAAGCATAGAAACTAAAGAAAACCCCTCCTCTTCGATATACCAGTGATCCTTTCAATGAATTAGACCCCAGGGATGAAGAGGAGGAGGCCACCGCCGAGCCTATAGAGGCTATGGAGTTTGTATCTGTAGACAAACACGACTCAAGTAGACTATTGAAAATCGGATCTCAGCTAAAAGAAGAATTGAAGGATCGACTCATTGATTTTCTCCACCACAACTTGGATGTATTTGCATGGACGCACGCTGACATGACTGGAATCTCCCCAGACGTAGCATGCCACGTACTGAACATCGATCCTACCAAGGTGCCAGTAAAGCAGAAAAAGAGAAGTATGGGGGCAGAACGATCAGCAGCCCTCGATGAAGAAGTAAAGATCCTACTTGCCAATAACTTCATACGAGAAGCCATCTACCCAGAGTGGATCTCTAACCCGGTACTAGTAAAGAAGGCTAATGGGAAGTGGCAAACATGCATTGACTTCTCCAACTTAAATGACGCTTGCCCGAAGGATTGCTTCCCACTTCACCGGATCGATCAGCTTATGGACAGCACAGCCGGGCACGAACTCTTATCTTTTATGGACGCATGCTCAGGATATAACCAAATTCCTATGCACGCTCCCGATCAAGACCACACTATTTTCGTCGCTAACCGGGGATTGTACTGCTACAGAGTAATGCCTTTTGGACTTAAAAACACCGGAGCTACTTATCAGCGCCTCGTCAACAAGATGTTCGCGGAATTAATAGGATGAACTATGGAAGTTTATGTGGATGACATGCTAGTAAAGTCAAGGAAAGCCAATGATCACGTAAGCCACTAGGGCGAGATTTTTTACGTACTTCGCCAATTTGGAATGAAGCTGAATCCTCTAAAATGCTCCTTCGGAGTATCATCAGGAAAGTTCTTGGGATTCATCGCCCATGCCATAGGAATTGAAGCAAACCCCGAACAAGTCCGAGCTCTGAAAGATATCAAGATACCTTCCACTCGAAGAGAAATGCAAAGCCTAAATGGGAAAGTGGCCGCCCTAAGCAGATTCATCTCTAAAGCGACTGACAAGTGCATCCCTTTCTTCGAAGCTCTAAAGAATGACAAAGGAAAGTTCGAATGGACTGACGAATGCTTAACAACCTTCCTTAACCTAATCGAACACCTCCAGGGACCACCAGTACTCTCAACTCCAAACGAAGGCGAAGAGCTATACCCATACCTTGCTGTGTCATCTCATGCTCTAAGCGCCGCTTTGGTGAGAGAAGACAACCGCGCGGAGGGGCCAGTATACTTTGTAAGCAAGAGGTTTACGGGGGCAGAAGCCAGATATCCTAAACTTAAGAAGCTGGCATACTGTTTACTAATAACATCACGGAAACTGCAACACTATTTCCAATCTCATTCCATCAGAGTTCTAACCGATCAACCGCTAAGGCAGGTACTCCATCGTCCTGACACTTCTGGGCGACTACTTAAATGGTGCATTTAACTGAGTTAATATGATATCACCTACCATCCTCGCACCGCCATCAAGGGACAAACCATGCCCGATTTCATTGCCGAATTCACTACCAACGAAGGTAAGGAGCAATCTGAAATGGCAGAAGACATCAAGTGGAATCTCTTTATGGATGGAGCATCAAATGAATAAGGCTCGGGGGCAGGTATTGTAATAATCACTCTCAGGGGAAGGAATCTACACTATGCTCTAAGGTTGGAATTCACCGCCACCAACAACGATGCAGAATATGAAGTAGCTTATAGCTGGATTAGAACTGCCTTAGAGATTGGAGTCCGTTCTTTATGTCTTCATAAGGATTCACAACTTGTTGTAAATCAAATACTAGGAGAATTTCAGACTCGAGGAGAACGACTCACATCATATCTAAAGAAGACCAAACTGCTACTCGATCAATTGGATCGCTATTTAATCAAACACATTCCACGAGAAGAGAACCAAGTGGCCGACGAACTGGCAAAGCAAGCTAGCATGAAAGACAGTACCATTTCCGGAACAGTAGCCATCTCAAAGAAACTAACCCCGAGTTTCGAGCAAGTAAATCTGATAGCTGCAATCGAAGAAGAAACTTGGATGACTCCCATCCGAAAATTCTTACAAGATGGCACACTGCCCAGCGAGCGTAACGAAGTCAAGAAAATCTTGAGAAAAGCTTCCCGCTACACAATACAAGAAGGCATCCTCTATCGGCGCGGCTTCTCTAACCCCTTATTAAGGTGTGTCGCTGGAAGGGAAGCCAAGGAAATCTTATCCAACATCCATCAAGGAAGCTGCGGAGATCACACCGGAGGCCAGACTCTGCGAAGAAGATACTCCGATATGGATATTTCTGGCCCACCTTAAACAAAGACGCCTTAGACTTCGTCAAAAAATGTGACAGATGTCAGAAATTCGCTAAGATTTCTCGATTACCAACAAATGAGATTACTCAAATGACCAGCCCTTGGCCCTTTGCAGTATGGGGAATTGACTTGATTGGCGAACTGCCAGTGGGCTGAGGCGGAGCCAAATATGCTATAGTGGCAGTCGACTATTTCACCAAATGGGTGGAAGCAGAACCTCTAAATAAAATATCTTCGGCAAAAGTTATTAACTTCTTGATCAAAAGTGTTCTATGCAAGTACGGAGTTCCACTCAAAATCATATCGGACAATGGACTTCAGTTTGACAGCGAGGAGTTCGCCGACTAGTGCCAAGAGCACGGAATTCACCAGAGCTTCTCGTCTGTAGCTTATTCCCAGGCAAACGGACAAGTCGAAGCTGTCAACAAAATTATCAAAACTCTAATCAAGAAGAAACTTAAAAGGTCAAAAGGTGCTTGGGTGGATGAACTTCCTATGGCACTTTGGGCCTAACGCACATCTTTCAGAACATCAACGGGGCATACTCCTTCCTCTTTGGCATACGGATTGGAGGCCATGCTCCCAGTAGAAACTATAGTGCCTTCCCACCATAGGATCCACTATAACCCAGAGAAGAACGAAGAACTCCTTCACATGTCTTTGGATCTAATTGAAGAGAGAAGAAACGATGCAGCACTCAAAGCAGCGGCTCACAAGCAAAAAGTGGCAGCACAATACAACTCCAAAGTGAAGCATCGCAACTTACAAGAAGGAGATCTTGTCCTCAAGCGAATCTTTCCGCGCCCCGGTGTACTAGATCCAATCTGGGACGGACCATATGTAATTCATAAAGATCTCCACAACGGAGCTTATATTTTGTCAATAGTGGACGGAGAAGTGTTCCAGAGGGCATGGAACATCCAACATCTTCGTCGATACTTCTATTAACTTGTACCGCCCATATGAAGTGAATTAACAAAGAGAATCAGTGGACGTAGGCATTTTCATGCCGAACCACTTTAAAAACTTGTCACTTTTTTTAACTTGTTCCTTTATATCTTGGCTGCTTGTTAACTTTATCATTTTCTGTTGAACAAAATCCTGTGTAATGGCATTTCCATTCAAGACACATCACAACGCGACTTCACCTGGACGATACCTAACAGGTACTATACGAATCTATGCCCTCGCCAATGGGACACTTTTACTCCAGCATCCCTCTGCTGCGGGTTAACTCATTGCTTGCGATCAGCTCTTAAAGCCAACTGTAATGAGCTGATTATAAGCCACCGAGTAGGCCGACTATAGCCTAGGCAGCTCATTACGGCTTTCGGCCCACCGACAACCGTGAACCTACTTTAAACTCCAACATAAGGTGTGGCCAGCCGGGGTAGTTCACAGTTGATGATCGACACCCACGCTAGCCGGCCACGGTAAATCGAATAATACCCACGATTACGGGCCATAATGGCTCGGATAGTTACCGTGCGCGATCTCGGCTCCGAGTGTCTTAAGTACGGCTGTGGTAAAAAAGAGAAACTCCCCGCGGAGGCGTAAGATGGATGATAAATGTCTTCAAGACCCACAGCTAGGGAAAGTGACTACAAAACTTGTTTGCCACGAACTTAAGCACATCACAGGCCTTCCGTGATTGGAAGTTTTACTATTTCTTATATTTCTATTTTATTTAAAAACTTTCCTCCTATCCTCTATAACGGTCCCTAAAGTACAGGACACAAAATAGGAGACGCTTGCTAATGGGAATAGGAACTCACAATTGGATGACAGGTCACTCAGCTGCATTCCATACTCAGTCATACAAGACATTCAAAGCAACCATCTACGACTAAAACATGAAGGGTGGTACTTTCTTCTTTTGTATATGAATACGTAGCTGTAATTTATTCACGCATCACACTAACATTGCAAGATATGAAACTATATCTTAAGCAAGAACTTGACATCAAACACAATTGAATCACGGGCGTGTGCACAGCTGTATTTCTTATGCAACACACAGAAATAACAAAAGCATTCAAATATGACAGAATCGGCTTAAGTTAAAAATTACATGCCAAGAGAAAAGTCGTTCGTTACCAATAACACAATTACCGCTTAAAAGATACACGAATGTTTTGGGACTAGCATAGACAGCAATGTCAAACAGACCGAAAGATATCCAGATCAAGTCAAGGAATCGGCTACGTCGGGGCTTCACCTCTATCCTGCCGTATTGGAACTCTTGGCATGTTGACCAAAGGTAATGGGTGCTCCAGAGGTCCTTCCTGTCCAATTCAGGAGAGAATCCATTAATAGTCATAAACAATAAGCAATCAAGTTACGAGAAGCTAAAAGGGAAGACTTACCAGCATCTGCTCCTTGATCATCATCCTCTAACTGCACACCAACCTCCTCAGCAGTAAGCAGCCGCATACCCTCTTTCACTGCCGCTTTCTCCTCCTTGGTGAATTGAGCCGTGACCGCATCCATTCCAAAGGCCACGCCACCCTCCTTATCTGCATTGGCCTTAGCCTCCTCCAGGGCCCTGAGATAAATCCTGGCCATGACTCGGGGATAATCATCCATCCAAGATAAGTTGCCCTGTTTTCAAGTGCGAAAGTATATGTCCTGAAGCATCTCATCCATTATCCCCTCATTCTCCTCAAACTCCCTTATTCGGTCCTCAGAAGCCAACAACTTTACAGTAGCAGCATCCCTCTCCGATTGGTATCGCGAGCAGTCAGCCTGGAAGGATTTCCTCATCGCCTCCATCTCCTCCTTCAGCTTGGTTTGAATAAGCTCTGCGGCTTCAAGTTTCCCGGATAACTCCTGTACCCGCTCGAGATCCGCTTTTCGGACCTCATCCACCGTTGCAATAGCCATATCAATCCGTTCCTTACAAGCAGCCTCCATTTTCCGTAACTCTGCTCTGCTGGCCTTTTCCATGGTTTTCTTTAGTTGTCTTGAGGCGGCCTCATGTTGAGAGATCTGTATAGCTTGATCAGCAAGTTGTTTGGCCTGGTCGGAAACCATTAACCACAATTGAATGTTAGCACTCCCAATTTCTTCTCCAGCCTTGACCAGTCGGGCATGATGCCCCATCAGCTTTCTGGTTTCCTCAGCAACCCGGTCAATGTTCGCCTTAGCTTCGTCCCCCAAAGTTACAACCCGAGTGGTAAGCAAATCAAGGTCCAGGGACATAGTTTCATCTAGTACTCTTACCATAGGATTATGAGGGAGAAAGTGCTCACTGGTAGCCTCATCAAAGGTAATATCGCAAGAACCCGGATCCAGATCCGGATGACTTGCAAACAGATTACGAGCCAAGCCGGGATGATCTATCTGGGTAACGGTAGGATTTTCAGACGGGTGCGGAGAAAGTATAAATTCAATATCCTCCTCCGTGGTATCCCGAAGAGGCTGAGTTGGGGACTGAGGACCAGGTGAGGATTCAAACAAGGAACGACTCATCTTCTTCCTTTGAACATCCTCTTCGATAACTCCAAGAAGAGGGCGGTAGCCGACTACGTCTCCAGGGTGGTTGGTCGGAGGCCTTGGTTTAGTTGAAGCCTTGAGAAGTTTGTATTGTTCAAGACGGTGCCGAACATCTGACGTCTTGGCCACCTTACCCGCTTCTGGGATAAAAACAACGTGTTACAGGCATACATTGAACTATAACTTAAGAAATATATCAAGTTAAGAAGAGTGAAGAGATGCTTTGTTATACAAACCCCGGGGAGGAGTAGGATACTGCAATAAGTCCTGGATCTCATTCCAGGACGGGAGTTGGCCATAAAATGTTTCTAAATCCTTATCATAAATGGAGTCTGCAGGAGTCAAAAATTCACCTTGAATCACAGGAATTGCCTCAGCTGAAGCGCTCTTGGAAGATGAATCGGCGCCGGTCTCGGTCTTGTCAGCTTTCTTAGGCTTCTCCACTACAGCCGATCCTTCCTCCAACCCTTCAAAAGCTAGGCGGAGAGAATCATCTGTCCAATCCTGGATCACACCTGCTTGCTTAGAAGACAAAGCCCCAGTACCATCACCACTCTGTCCGTCGCCACCATCATCGCTATGACCATCACCCTCACCTTCTCCACCACTTCCACTCTCCACCTCACCTCCTTCATCCTCGCCTCTTTCCTCCTCCACATCTTCCTCCTCCGGGATGTCTGGACATGTGCTGGGGGAGGGTCCATCGGACTTCTTAAGTCTCTTTCCCCTGGCAATTGGATGTTTCGAGAAGGGTTTCCTTTTGCCACTCTTCGCCGTAGCCCCTCCTTTAGCCTTGGCGGCCTTCTCCTCAGCTGTGTCTCTTTGCTTGACCACAGATTGGCGTGGCAGAATCAAGTTGAGCCCCAAAAGAGTAGCATTCCTGATCAAATAAGAAGCTGCCCTCTCATTTTTCGGAATGGCTTTTATTTCCTCGGCCATCCGAACCTGACGATCGTTCTCTACAACCGCAAAGCCACATGTCGCTAGCAAGAAATAAAGCACATGAGGAGGAGCATTGCAGTCAGAATGGAAATTATAAATGAGATTCAACTTACAGCCAGAGGTGAAGCGGTAGAAAGAAACAGAGTCATCCCTGATAAAGAACCATTCCTTCTTAAACATGCTAAATTTTGAATATAAGTCCAGGACTGGCTTGAAAGACACGGCCGATTCTAAGCTTATATATGGAGACCCCTTCTTATAGCCTCTCAAGTTATACAGGTACCAGATCTCCCGGTTGGAAGGGGGACGCCCATATTTTCTCTGGAAGATAATGAACAGACTCACCAAGATGGCATAGGAGTTGGACTGAAGCTGGAAAGGGGTCACCTTCAAGTATGTGATGAAGCTGGCTATCCAGCGTTGATAGGAGAGATGGCTTCGCACATGCAGTGATACCTATTGTAAGCAAAATACCCTTCTGGGGGGTTATACGGGATCACTCCTTCCCCAGGAAACATCATATGCGCTCTGTCAATCCCAAAAGATCGAGATATAACTTCAAGCTGCTCATCTTTGAGGGAGCTGGGAAAGCAGTCAGGCGGTGAGTTCAAGAGCTCCTGAGGACCGTACCCGTCTACTAATGATCTCGGGGTTGGTCCATGACGTTCTGGTTCTGCCCGAACTGGGGGAACTATGGAGGACTCTCCTTTGTCCTTGGATTTCTTCTTGTCAGAACGAGTTTCTACTTTATGAGACATTATCTGCAACACGAGAAAACACATCGTTAGAGCAAGGAATGTAGACAAACAAGTACCTACAGTCTGCAATCTCATTCATAATTCAAAAGATCAAAGCCCATTCGGCACTTGTACTCCCCGAGTTCATTCGGTAGTTCAAGGCTAAAAGTCCATTCGGCACTCGTACTCCCCGAGTTCATTCGGTAGTTCGAGGCTAAAAGTACATTCGGCACTCGTAATCCCCGAGTTCATTCGGTAGTTCGAGGCTAAGGGCACATTCGGCGCTCGTACTCCCCGAGTTCATTCGGTAGTTCGAGGCTAAGGGTCCCATTCGGCACTCGTACTCCCCGAGTTCATTCGGTAGTTCGAGGCTGAGGGCCAATTCGGCACTCATACTCCCCAAGCTCAATCGGTAGTTCGAGCATAACGTTCGTTCGGCAGAAGAAAGCCTCACTTGGTCCGGCAGACAAAACTGGTTCGGTTATATGGTTGATTCGGCAGAACAGAAGTTTGGTTCGGCTATTTCAAATAGTGAGGAATAACAGAGGCGTGAAGCCCATACTTATAGGCAAGTGTAGGATGACCGTACCAACTGGTTCGGCACTTGGGCCGAATGAGAGTGTCCAAACTGAATGATCTGAAACAAAGCATGACATATGTAGGCATATGCCCCACTTTGGGGGGGGCAAATGTTGGGCGTATTTCCACTGGACCAAGACCACCGAACCAGAACTCAACTCCACTCACCACCAGACCAGGGCCATCAGACTAAGACCACCGGACCAGAACTCAACTCCACTCACCACCGGACCAGAACTCCACTACAACATCACCGGACCAATCCATGCTTTCACCACCGAATCAATGCTACCGAACCAAAGTGAAGAAGGCGTTACCGAACCAGCATTGCCAGGCCAGATCACATCAGCCCAGGCCAACCAGCAGCTATATACATCCAAGGCCCCTACCCCCAGCTTCACTCTATAAATAGAGGGGTAGGGGTACAACAATGGAGGAGAAGGTTTGAGGGCTCAAGCACGGATAGAACTTTCAAACAGCTTTCATACACTTATAATAAAAGCCTTGTACTTGTAATCTGAATAGTGAAAGAGAATAACATATAAAGTGTACGTAAGCACATTCTGGCCGAACCACTATAAATCTGTGTGTCTTTTACAGTTTAGTCCTTACTTTTTACATATTTGCATAAATCATCCAAATCATTAAGAACAACATAAAATCAACTAAATCATACGACTTGGAGTTGTTTGCCCATTTTTTGTGCAAATAATTGTTTTCACCGTGTTTGCTACTCTCTTTAATGCGTTTTTTCAATCTTTCCTACTCTAGCCTCTTACGATTCAAAGCGGTTTTGGGGATGCGAGTGGCTGATGATGAAGTCGATGTTTTTTTGCCGCAACAGATAAACGAGTTTATTTACGTAGTAAGAAGAATGAAATATGAACCAAAGTGTAGCAGCAGTCATATACTATGTCATGCAATCTAAGTTTATCACCTAACTCGACATACATGTGTCTAGTTATATTGCTAAACATGGTAAAGGGATGCCGAACAAAATTAATAAGTTTGACAGTTAGGCGCCGAACTAAAAAAATTTCAACTATCTATATTATTTTCCATCGATAACCATAATGTCGATCTAAAATATTAAACACGACAATGAAGTGCCAAACCACCTATGCTATTTTTCATCAACTAATTCGACAATCATGATGCCGAACTAAATTAAGAAACACGAAAATCATCACCGAACAAAAATATGGCTTTTGAATTGAAATTTCGAATAGATTTATGAAACCCTAAATCAATCTCATCGAACCGTGTTTGGATTAAAAAAAACTACGGTTAAAATTACTTATCTCAACATGGCCGTCACAATGATATTTGGATCTGGAAGTACTTTTTGTTCTCACCATTGCTTACTGAATGAATCAAGAACGGTTGAGTTGAATGATAGGAGTAAGAGAGAGTAAATGGTTATTAAGTGAATGGTAGAAAATGGAAAAACATATATTATTAGATAAGCATGAGCATCGCTTCTAACAATTTTAAATTTGATGAGGTGAAAATAAAAAAGATACCCACTCAATCAAAGGATGAAGTTCAGTTAACTAGGGCTGTCAATGGATACCTGAAAAATCCGATATCCGTCCGAATCCGTATCCAAAAATATGAAAATATCCGTTATCCGAAAAGCGGATGCAAATATGATTATTGTGGTATCCGTATCTGAAAAATATCCGTCCGGTTAACTGATGCATGTATATATTTAAGTAAAATTATATTCATTTAATATATAATTTTTTCTACTATTTTCTAACTATTGGATGTTATTACGATATGATTTTTTGCTCATTTTGGGTGAAAACAGACAGTTTTAATGTTTGTTTGAATATTTATGGATAGCATACGGATAATAATATAAAACAATGTCTTATCATCACATCATTTAATCCTTGGTTTATTTATGAACATTAGCACAAAAACTGTTTTATGTTGATCCAAACCTTTTCATTTATACTGTTAAATTTATTGATTATGGACGGAGCGAACAAATATCCGATGTCCGTCCATATCCGAAATTAAACGAATACAGATATCAGATATCCGATATCCGAAAATTATTTCAGATACGGATATGACACTATCCGTATCCGAAAGTATTCGTTGACAGTCTTACAATACACGTGCAATTTGGATGTTTCCATCAAATTTAAACGATTCAACTACTTAAGTATAAAATTATCCGCCGATTTAAAGATTCAAATACCAAAGATTCAGTTACAAACATGCGCGCTGAATATTCCAGAAGATTCAATACTGAACCTCCATTTTCTGAATATTAAAGTAAAATAAAAAGGCCCGTATAAGAATCTAGAACGGTAGCAAAAAAATCTCCGAGGATTCATCCTAATATATCTCTAAGCCTCCTGATAGCTCTCTTCTTTATAAACTCCTTCCTCTCCTCTCTCAAATCAAAACCCTTATCTCCGGATCCCTTCTTTCTCTCTCTCTTGAATAGAAAGAAGAGATCGAAACAGCAGTTAATGACATCCTCTACCCCAACTGATTTCCTAAACAAAGGCGACAATTCATGGCAGCTCACAGCCGCCACCTTCGTGGGCCTCCAAACCGTACCTGGCCTGGTCATCTTGTACGGATCCATCGTCAAAAAGAAATGGGCCATCAACTCCGCCTTCATGGCCCTCTACGGCTTCGCCGTAACCTTCCTGGTCTGGTCCCTCGTCGGATTCCGCCTCTCATTCGGAGACAAAATGTTGCCCTTTTTAGGGAAGCCCGATCTAGCTGCGTTGACGGACGGGTATATGACGGCTCAGGGCTTTGTAGGTTTGTACCCGGCGGCGACTTTGGTGTATTTTCAGTTTGTGTTCGCGGCCATTACTGTGGTGCTTATCGCGGGTGCAGTGCTGGGAAGGATGAATTTTAAGGCGTGGATGATGTTTGTGCCGTTGTGGTTGGTGTTTTCGTACACTGTGGGTGCCTTTAGCGTTTGGAGCCCTGATGGGTGGCTGTTTAAGGCGGGTGTTATGGATTTTGCTGGTGGGTATGTTATTCATTTGTCAGCTGGTGTTGCTGCGGTTACTGCGGCTTATTGGGTATGATTTTGATTTTTTGTTTTTTGCTTTGATGTGATGTACTTTTTTGTATGCGTATGATCTTTGCTATTGGGTGATAGACTGCATATCATGACAAAACTAACATACTGATCAATTTAATTCTAGATATTTGATTAACAATTTCATTATGAAATTATTATTCTATGTTGTTTTCTGGAAAAGTTTATTTTTTTTATCGACGGCACAATAAATATTTGTTAGGAGAAGTATTTAGTGTGAATATGAGGTTAATTCATTTCTAAACAAATGTATAATTGGATGTTTGAACTATTTAAGAACTTTATTTCTACGTATTCTTTTTCTTTAACTTATCATTTACCATTTCTTAACTTTAGAATAATGACAATAAATTTTGTTCCCTTTAGCAATATTTTTCTTTTAAAATTAATAAATGACATTTAGCTAGGTTTCAAACTTAAGAAACCTGAATTTACTGGTCAAATAGCTCAAATTTATTTTCATTATAATATTCTTGTCATTTTTATTATTGGTATTATTGTTATTATTATTATTGTTATTTATTTTTTGATGTTTCTGTTAGTAGAACTATCTTTAGAGGCAATTTCATTGAATTGCAATCCCCATTTGCACAAGTTTGTATATTACTTATGTTCATAAATACCATGTTGTATATTTTGCTTGTAAAGTTCATGAAACTCTTTGTTGAGGTCTGAGCTAACTAATTAAAATTAAAATTCTTTTTTGGGTCAAACATTACCCTTCATGAAATTCGGTGAATGTGAACGTTGTTATTATGCAGCACATTTAAGAAAAGATGATGTCATGCACTCATCACAAACGTTTGGTTTTTCCAAGCTGTACAATTTTATATTTGGATATTAATTTGTACGCTGTTTATTTATTTCCCTTTTAAACTTCAGGTCACATGTTATTTGCATATGTTCATTGTTCATTGCCAGCTAACGTCTGTTACAGAACAAGTTAAATTTGTTTGCTACTTCTGTTTAGAAAAAATAAATTAGATATATAACTCAAAAAATTCCCGTAAAAAGAATCGAGTCAAAGTACAATTTTGCACATTTAAGGGGCGCCAATACCCTCGTCATAATTATAACTGAAAACTACCAAATATTAAAAGTTGGGTTTTTTTTTAAAAAATAAAAATAAAAAAATAAAAATCCGATGACAAAAGGTGGTGGAAAAGAATACAAAAATAACATACATGGATCATTTGGAAGATGAGTGTTTTAAGATGCTTTCGATAATTTTAAAAATGAGAATTTCAGTTTAAAAAACCCAGCAGTGGTTGTACGCATATTGGTGTACACCGGACACACAAGCCATTTAAAGGGAAGATCTTGCCTAAAATAAAATATAGCCAAATAAAATCCTTTAGTCCATAACTAATGTTTGCTCTTGTCCCGGTAATATCATTATCATTTCTTTTATACAAATCATATTAAATTTGTGATTTATTAGAGAGTTCAGAAATCATTTAACAAAAAACTCAAAATTCCATAGGTTGGACCAAGGATTAGTAAAGACAGGGAAAAATTTCCTCCAAACAACATCTTGCTAACTCTGGCAGGAGCAGGATTTTTATGGATGGGCTGGACGGGGTTCAACGGTGGTGCTCCGTATGCTGCCAACATTGACGCCTCTATTGCCGTATTTAACACTCATCTATGCACCTCGACCAGCCTTCTTGTCTGGCTCTGCCTCGATATGATCTTCTTTAAAAAGCCTTCTGTCATCGGTGCTGTTCAGGGCATGATCACTGGACTTGTCTGCATCACTCCTGCTGCAGGTACATCTATATATTCTCATAATTATGATTAAATCACCTTTGTCTCCCTTAATTGTGTCGCTCATATTATGTCTTTTTATTCTTGTAAAAAATATCTTGGAAGGTAAATGAATTTGACCAAAATGGCAACATTTATATATTTTTCAGACTAGAAAATCAATTTCCTGTAACCTCTAAGTATGTGTTTTGATGATGAAGTCAATGATATTTTTAATGAAGAAACCCTTAGCTGCAACTTTTTCCCTGATTTTTAACTAGTCTAACCCATTTTTTCAAATATTTAAGTATTACCATCTTATTTAACACCGGTACAATATACATTTTGATAAAACAGGATTAGTACAAGGGTGGGCAGCATCGATAATGGGGATAATATCAGGAAGTGTACCATGGTACACAATGATGGTTCTCCACAAAAAATGCAAATTCCTAAAAAAAGTGGACGACACCCTCGCAGTCTTCCACACCCATGCCGTAGCAGGCATACTGGGCGGGGTCCTAACCGGTCTGCTCGCAGATCCAAAGCTCACCAAACTCTTCTTCGGGGACGACCCACGCTATGTAGGCTTAATCTACGCCTTCAAAATCGGAAAAGCGGGACTGGGCTTCCACCAATTAGGAATGCAGATAGCTGGAATACTATTTATAATAGCTATAAACGTGCCTATCACCAGTTTGATATGCATGTTTGTAAGGCTAATCGTGCCCTTGAAATATGATGATGAAATACTGCTTGTCGGGGACGATGCTATACATGGAGAAGATGCTTATGCGGTGTGGGGCGATGGGGAAACGTATGATGAATCTGTACACGGGATGGATAATTTCGGGGTGCCTGCTCGTGCTGTGGAGATGTAAGGGTTGGTCTTTTTAATGGAAGGGGGTTCATGTAAATTCATGGTGATGGTTAACGTGGGCATTTGATATTTGGAAAGCCATGTATTGATTTTCCTACTTTTAAACTGAACATTCTTTTGCAGATGTTCATTGGTTATTGGTTTTTAAAGTTATTAAAAAAAGGAAAAAAATATGTTTAAATGGGATCATGATTGGTTATATACACTGTTGCATTGTTCAAATGGTAACGTAATGCACTTCAAAGAATAATCAACTCAAACAATTTATTTAGTATCCGCAAACCCACCTCGAACAACAATTCATTTAAAATTAACGGAGAGGATCACGGTTTATCGGACATTTTAATTGAAGATTGGAAACAAAAATCCTAAATTGTAATATGCGTGCTATAGATTGTAAAATCTAGACTTTTGGTTTATTCGACATTTAAACTATAGATTAACTAGATAAACTGCAAATAAACTTGTATTTTCTAAATCGGCATTCTGAATGGCCGATCTTTCTTTCCTCATTCATAATTCCATCTTACCCAGAAAGAATCGAAAAATAAATCACTGCTAACCCAAATTTGCTCAAAATAAAATTACTTTTTGGCCAATGAGAAGGGTCCTGAGTGGTAGTCACTGTACTGTTAGTAAGAGGCCACATCAAATGTTGGAAGGAATGGTATCTATTGTGAAAGTGGACATAATTAAATTGGAGGCAACGGTGGTGCTAGCATGAGCTCTAACAGACTTGAAAAGCAGGTAATGACACTACCACTTCTCGAAGAACGTGGATTGGGGTAGTATTTGTGCAACATCCTACATTTTTGATAATATTATTTAGGATATTTAATTAGATAAATAAAATAAAATAATGTATTGATTAGGAGATCGAGATTTGATTTTACTGAATGGGTAGCCGTACCATTTAATAACGAATTAAAAAGGGGTCTAAAGTGAATAAGAGGATGGGTAAAATGGAAAAGAGGTCATTCCTATATCTTTATCGCATAAGCATGTATAATTCACGCGTTCATTTCATTTCAAAATTTTGAGAACTCAAAGCCGGCCACGGTTCGTAAGGAAAAGGGGAAAAAGGATGAAGATAAGCTAGGGAGAAGCTTAAGCAAGTCAAATCTGTTCATATCTCAATCTCTTTAATAACAAAGGCTAAGGTGAATAACGTTTACATCTCTATTTTGAATTGTTTTCGGTTTTAAGATGATTTCGAATTGTTTTTCCCATGTTTTTAAGGATGGAATATTTATTTATACTTGATAATTTTGGCAAAGCCAGCCGACTTTATAGTAGGCCGTGCCACTGTATATAAATGAAGAAAAAGTGTTCTGCACATGCCGACTTTAACTTATACTAATTCTTGCTTATTGATGATTTATACATGTTCATATTGATTTTATGATATGTTTTAAGGTAAAACCCTATTAAATGACATCTTTATGCCTTGAAAAGTTTTATAAAGATCACAAATAATATTTTAGAGATGGGTTTCAATTTACAAAATTTTTGGAATTAAGGTGGATTTTATATGAATTTTATAGTAAAGAAAATGATAGTTTGAGTTATAAATTATTTACGGGTAAATAATATATGGTTTAGGTCTGAAATTTTTATATGTTAGAAAACATATTAAAAGAGATTTTCTGGAATTATTTCAAATTTTTCCTAAGTATTTTGATAGGTATAAAGAAAATGGGAGTTTTCAGGCTTAGGGAAGAAGTTACAAAAAAATTTAGTCTCAAGGACAATAAGTTTGCTTTTTTGGCTGAAAGACACTTTTTAGTGTAAATTACAGAATGATAGTTGCAACTATCATTTCTATTTACACTAAAAAGTATCCTTCAAACTAAAAAACAAACTTCTTGTACTTGAGACTAAATTTGTTTGCAACTTCTTCCCTGTGTCTATTTTTCTGAAAGAAAATAGGGGTTTTTAAGCTTAGGGAAGAAGTTACAAAAAATTTAGTCTTAAGGACAACAAGTTTGCTTTTTTGGCTGAAAGACACTTTTTATTATAAATCACAGAATGATAGTTGTAACTATCATTTTCTATTTACCCTAAAAAGTATCCTTCAAACTAAAAAGCAAACTTCTTGTCCTTGAGACTAAATTTGTTTGCAACTTCTTCCCTGTGTCTATTTTCCTGAAAGAAAATGATAGTTTGGGTTATAAATTATTTACGGGTAAATAATATATGGTTTGGGTCTGAATTTTTATATGTTAGAAAACATATTAAAAGATATTTTCTGGAATTTTTCCAGATTTTTCCTAAGTATTTTGATAGGTATATAAAATTATTTAAGGCATAGGTCTTAAATGTTTTATATATTTTAAAAGGAGAAAATGGGCCTTTTGTAAATAATTTGAATTTGTTAATTCGAAAAACGGCAGCACTTTTGAAAAAGTAATATGACAATCAATCAGATTTAGATAAACAAGGCAGGTTAGGTAGAAAAGAAATAGTTTAAAAGTACAAATAAATAGGTTGTTCACTGTTTCGTCTCCTTCGGCACCAGTTTCTCCTCCATACTATTACCTCCGACACAATCGAAACCAATGCATATGGTATCAGGCAACTAGTACGTAATGAAGTGGATGTGGGTGAAAAGTATAGGATCGAAACCATGGGATTCCGAAAAGGTTGAATCTTTGCTTTGGTTTTAAAGAAAAATGCGCTTGCTTGCTTTCAACTAAGATGCTTTCGACTTGTTTGGATTTCGACTAGGTCAAATTGTTTAAATAAAATGGTTTCGATTGTGTTGCATCTTTGTTTTAAGTGAATGCTTTCAACCAAGTCAAAACACCTATTGCCGCCTTTTTACCTTTCTACCAAGTAGGTTTCGAAGGGGTTGTTTTGTTTTAGAAAATCTGTCCATTTCTCCTATGCTTTAGAATGAGTGGTTTAAACACCATCACTTTTTACTTAGGAAATGCTTTCGAAAGAGTGGCTTTCGACTTAAAAGGTTTTTTATGACCCTTTTGTTAAATTGAAGTATAACCCAAATTGGTTTCGAAAGAGATGATTTGAATGATTTCAAAAGGAAGGGCTTTCGACTTTAATGGGTTTATATCCTTTTCCTATACTTGAAGGCATAATCCAATGGTTTCGACCGAGATGTTTTCAAAGAGTTTCGAAGGAGTTAACTTCAAAAGGTTTCCACATGTTTAAATTGAACACAAATGCTTTCGAAAGGTTTATGTTTACCGCTTTCGAAAGGTTTTAAAAGTGGTTTCGAAGGAGTGGTTCCCTAAATGTTTCGAAGGAGTCGAAAGGTGTTGTTTTCCAATTTCGAAAGGAAAGGTTTTCCAATGGTTTTGAAAGGCAATGTTTAAAAGGTTTTAAAGGAAAGATGTCCAATGTTTTAAAGCTTTCGAAATGAAGGTTTTTCAGAGGTTTTGAAAGGGTTTTAAGAATGGTTTTGAAAGGAAGGTTTTGGCCTTTCGACTTAGATAAAAGAAAGGGTTTTACATGGTTTCGGAAAGGTTACTTTCAATGGTTTTGAAATGGGCACTTTCAATGGTTTTGGAAGGGGGGCTTTTAAAAAGTTAAGTGTTCTCATCAACTAGGATTTGAGTAAGGTATATATATAACATGACAAGGTGGTTTTGAGTAAAGCATAAGAGATTATATATATTTTACTTGTCTGAGTTTGATTTAAAGATCTTAAATCATTTTGAAAAGGTTTTTAAGGAAAATTTTGGAAAGATATCCCTAAGTAAAATGACTCAGATATTAGAGTATCAGATGGGACTGGTATAGGGTCGCACTCTATACATTAGTTATTAGCCCCAGCTAATTTAGTCCAAAATTACAGTATGTAAGGCTTTGTCATAGGTAAGACTAAAATTATGGATACACACATAAATGAATATATATTTGTATACAGATAGGTTGTTGGTGAACCCACAAAACCATTAGGATCAGGTGACCTTGGAAGATGATTCATTAAGGACAGACCATCCAAAAGAGAAGTATTTAACAGATAGTTAAGGACTGATCATCCAAAATAAGAAGTGTGTATAATAGATGTTAGATAAATTTTGATATTGTCTGGTAGGCCCGAGTCGGCCAAAGGCTAAAAGTTAGCCAAACAAAACTTTTTTTGCATGAACAGGCAGTTCATTTTATTACCTGACATATTTATATATGTTTACATAATGATGTTTTATAGATATATTTGACCAGTTTTGGTTGTAGGAAAAGAATTGCAAAAGATATGCTTTAAAGAAATGTTAGTGAGAGGAAACTCGTTCCGCTATGTGGTGTGGTCTCAGTTAACTTAATTTAACAGAGATGAACAATACTATTCACACCAGGCTTTATGTCTAACTTGAAGTTTTTGTTTTCCTTTAAATTCTTGGGTGATCGAAATTAATTTGAGTAGGCCAAGGGTTGAAGTTTTTAGGGTTTTGTCTTTTGGTGAATAGAGCTTCCATAGACGAGCAGGTGGCTGTCGGATAGCTAAATAGGAGTTCAATTTTACTTGTTTTGATTCCGCTGTGTATATTAAGTCAGTTATAATTATATTTTTCTGATCATCCAAAAGGGCATCGTCGTATGTCGCTCTTGGCGTATTATTATAAATTATATTTGATCAGTACCCGGGAAACGGTTAAGGGATAATGTAACTTGGATATGATATCGTTTTTAAATGTAATCAGCTAAATGTTGTTTTTTTATTTGTGATTTTGTTCATATTCAAATGCTTCTTATATTATGGATATCATTAGCATTGTCGTATTTTGTCACTAAAGTTAATACTATAGATGACTACAACATCTGTAGTGCTTAGCTATATGCCTCTAGATACGAGATGCCACAACTTGGTATCAGACCATAGGTTTATAGAAAATTTTAAACTAAAAATGGTTTTAAAAACATAATCCAAAAGAATTAGAGTAGATTGGGGTATGGGATAACGCTATAGCAACATACTTATATTTGCTATATATAAGTATACGCTTTATATCTAGTCTTATATATTTGCTTAGTTTATCTTTCTGTATCTCATGAGGTTGGAATACAGATATGGATGGTAGAAGAGGAAGAGTTAAACCAGGAAGGGGAAGCACCGAAGATAATGCCGGACCTAAAGCCAGGAGAAAGCAAGGTCAGGCACAGGCAGAAAATATGGGTGTTGGAGTCTCGTAGGTAAGAATGGAAGCTATGTATCAATTCTTCATGAATATGGTGCAAGCGGGTGTTGCTGCTGGATTAGTAGGAGGAGGAGTTCCAGAGGTTCAAATTGTTCAGGATTATGCTAAGCTGAGTGGAGATTACACTAAGCTCGGAGGGAAGCCATTTATTGGAACCGAGGATGATATATAAGTGGAAAATTGGTTGTTGCACTGTAAGAGAATCTTTGTAGACTTGAGGCTCAATGATGAGCAGAAGTGGAGTTTGGCATCTAGACAGCTTCATGGAGCTGCTTTGTTTTGGTGGAACAGTGTAACAGTGGAAGTAATGGAAGAGACCATGACATGGGCATAGTTCAAGAGGAAGTTCTTGGAGAGGTTCATGTCTGTTATGGCACAGTCAACTCTGATCAGAAAGTTTGATGAGTTAGAGCAGGGAGAGATGATAGTGGTAAAGTATGCCAGAAGGTTTGAGGAAAATTAGTTGTGCCACTTTTGATACCATGATGAAGAGGAACGAGAAGTTCATTAAGGGATTGAAGCCTGAGTTGGCTAGAGCTACTTTACCGCATATCGGAGATCCTTGTGATGTGGTTATGTAGATGGCCATGGGACATGAGGAGATTCTTGATTCTCTGGAGAAGAGTAAGGCTAAGGAAGTCTAGGTTGGGCAGGGACAGAAGCGGAAGTTTTCCATAAGAAGGGTGCTCAAAAAAGTGGAGCAGCCAAGAAGGGGAATCTGAGATTTTCTACTTTAAGTGCGACAAGAAAGAGCACCTCACCAATGAGTTTCGTTTTGGGAAGGCTAAGGAAATAGTCGAGAAGAAGAACATCAGATGCTTTAACTTCGATCAGTTTGGCCACTATAAGAACCAGTGCAAGGAGTCGTCTAAGGATGGAAATGGCATGGTTTATGCATTGGAGCTTGCTGCTTCTAAGCCGACAACTCAGAAGAAAGGAAAGATTTGTTTGTGAGGTACGCTTTAGATTCATGGTATGTTTGCTAGCATTTTATTTGATACTAGAGGCATCGCATTCTTTTAAATCTAGATGTTTGATAGATAAGCTTAACCTTGAACCCACATATTTAGTTACTCCCTTACGGATTGCGAATCCAATAGGAGGGTATGCGACTCCAGAGTTGAGACGTGACTAGTTAGAGTTTGACTTGTTAGGTCATATTTTTGCTTGAAGTTTGCATGTGTTTGATTTTATGGGGTTCGGGATTATCCATAGGATGGATTGGCTAAGTGAGTACGATGCTATGATATTTTGCCAGGATAGGAAAATATCGCTTAGACACCCAGATTGTAGCAAATGGATTGTTTAGCATAAAAGGTTCAAGTGGTGAAATGTATGCTTTGTTGGTTGCTATGGATTCAGAGGATGAGTTGAATCGAGTTTTCATGATTAGAGAATTCATAGATGTTTTAGAGTCTGTAGTTGGATTGCCACCGAAACAAGCCATTGAGTTTCTGATAGATTTGGTTCCACGAGCAGAACTAATGAGTAGGCTGTCGAGCAGGATGATCCCTTTAGAGTTGAGGGAGTTGAAGGTGCAGTTTATGGATTTAGAAGGCAAGAGTCTTATCAGGCCAAATAGTTTGCCTTGGGGAGCAGCAGTAGTGTTTCCTAAGAAGCCGAATGGATCGTTGAGGCTATTTATTGATTATCGTAAGTTGAATGAGAGGACGATAAAGAATCGATATCCATTGCCCAGAATTGACGATTCGTTCGACCAGTTGAGTGGAGCCAAGGCATTTTCTCAATTGGATTATTGACAGATTTCTATCAGCTCAGAGTAGGAGAGGATAATATAACTTTGAGGGCATTTAGGACCAGATATGGGTCGAACAAATGGTTAGTTATGCCGTTCGGACTGACGAATGCGTCAACTTTCTTCATGGATTTGATGAGGCTTATTTTCTAAGAGAACTTGGATAGTTTTCTATTAGTTTGATATCTTGCTATACTTAAGGATGAAAGAGAGCATGAAGTTCTTCTTAGAGTGGTGCTTGAGACGCTCAGGCAGCGCTGAAAGCGAAGTTTTTGATGTGTCACTTCTGGAAAAAAGAAGTGAAGTTTCTTGGTTATGTAGTCTTAGTTAGAAGGGTTAACCATAGATCCGACTAAGATTGAGGCAGTAAATTGTTGGAAGAGACCCGAGACAGTAACCGAGATAAAGAGTTTCCTTGGGTTGGCTGGTTATTATTGGAGATTTATTAAGGATATTTCACGGATAGCGGCACCGATGACCAAGCTAACGAGAAAAGATATGAAGTTTGTGTGGACCGATAAGTGTAAGGAAGCATTTTAGAGTTTTAAACACTTACTGACTCATGCACCTGTGTTGGTTGTTCCAGAGGGGAATCCGGATTTGGTGGTTTATGTCGATGCATATGGAACATGATTAGGAGCTGTGCTGATGCAGAGAGATTAGGTGATTACCTATGCTTCTAGACTACTTAGACTACGTAAGGTCAGATATACGATGCATGATTTGGAGTTGATTGTGGTGATTATTGCTTTGAATGTATGGAGACATTACCTTTTGGAAGAAATGTTTGAGTTATGTATGGATCATAATTCACTGAAATATTTGTTCCCACAAAAAGAGTTGAACATGAGACAGTAAAGGTGGTTAGAGTTTATAGCCGCTTATGATTTTGGGATTAAGTACACACTGGGAAAAGGCTACAAGGTTGCAAATGCACTTAGCAGGAAACATCAGAATGCAGTAATTGGCGATGATTGCTAAGTGGAAAGATTTGGAAGCATTAGCAGATTGCAGAGTGCAGTGGAGATCTGAGGCTTGGTCTAGTAGAGATATAGTCATATTATCTTATTCAGAAGTTCAACCAGTGTTGATCGAGCGAACCGCTTCTAAACAGATGGAGGATTCGGTGTTAGCCCAACAGATCAGGAAGCTAAGAGATGGAACCAAGAGAGATGAACTGAAAGATTTCAATCTTGACTAGAATGGATGGTTGAGAAAGAAAGGAAGATTACGTGTTCCAAGTGTAGGAAACATAAGGAAAGAAGTCTTGGAAGAATGCCATCGTTCAATGTTCACTATTCACCCAGGAGGTACTAAGATCTATTAGGATATGAAGAGGAGTTTCTTCCGGGAAGGTATGAAGCGGGATATTGGCTGATGTTTGAAGCAGTGCTTGAATTTCCAGCCGGCAAAGGCCAAACACTAGAAGCCAAGTGGTTTGCTTCATCCGTTAGATATTCCAGTATGGAAGTGGGATTCTATATCCATGGACTTGACAGGTTGCCAAGGTTGAACATGGGAAATGAAAGTGTATGGGTCATAGTGGACATATTGATTAAGAGTGCCCATTTCGTTCCAGTTAAATCAACCAGGTTTTCGTCTATTTTAGCAAGGTTGTTCCTGAAGAATGTGGTTAGGCTGCATGGGATTTCGAGTAGCATAGTTAGTGATAGAGATCCTTTATTCGCTAGTGAGTTATGAAAGAGTCTGCAGGAAGTTTTGGGAACCAAGCTTAAGATGAATACCGATTACCATCCGTAGATAGATGGGCGAACGGAAAGAGTTAACAAGATCTTGAAAGATTTGTTAAGGGCTTGTATTCTATATTTTGGGAGATCATGGGAAGAACATTTGCATCTAGTCGAGTTTTCGTATAATGAAAGTTTGTGGACGAGTATTGGGATAGCATCGTTTGAAGCTTTGTATGGAATACCATGCAAATCTCTCGTTTGATGCTTGGAGACCGAGGATAGGTTGATTCTTGGTCCATATCTGATTAGAGAAGCTGCTGAAAAGATTAAGATCATTCGGGCTAGAATGAAGGAGGCCCAGTCTAGGCAGAAAAGTTACATGGATAAGAGAAGAAAGATTTACGGTTCTCAGTTGGAGACCAGGTTTTAGTCAAGGTTTCACCAATGAAGGGTGTGATTTGATTTGGGAAATTAGAGAAGTTATCACCGAGATTCATTGGACCTTTCCCTATTGTTGAGAGGATCGGGAAACTCGCATATAGGTTACCGAGCAGTTTAGCAGGTGCCCATAGTGTTTTTCATGTTTCTCATCTCAGAAAGTGTATTAGAGACCCGAAGACTACTATTGCACCGACCGTGCTAGATGACTTAGTGGTAGAACCGGACTTGACCATGGTGAGAAAGCCAGTTCGCATTGTTGCGAAAGATGAGAAGAGGCTTAGAACCAAGATAGTCAGATTAGTCAAGGTCCAACGGAGTGACGATAACAGAGACTATACTTGGGAGGTTGAGAGCAGGATTAGATATGCTTATCTTGATTTGTTTGATAGTATGTTTTACCTCTTTGTTTGATTTGTGTGCACCTATCATAATTTCGAGGACGAAATTCTTTAAGGATGGGAGTCTGTAATAGCCCAGATTTTTGATAACATTATTTAGGATATATAATTAGATAAATTAAGTAAAATAATGTGTTAATTAGGGGATCAAGATTTGATTTTATTAAAGGGGTAGCAGTGCCATTTAACAGTGAATTAAAAAAAGGGTCTAAAATGAATAAGTGGAGGGGTAAAATGGAAAATAGGCCATTCTTATATCTTTATCCCATAGCCATGTATAATTCATACGTTTAGTTTATTTCAAAATTTTGAGAACTCAAGGCCGGCCACCATTAATAAGGAAAAGGGCCAAAAAGAAAGAAGATAAGCTAGGAAGAAGCTTAAGCAAATCAAATCTATTCATATCTCAATCTCTTTAATCACAAAGGCTAATGTGAATAATGTTTATATCTCTATTTTGAATTGTTTTCGTTTTTAAGATGATTTCAAATTGTTTTGCAATGTATATCCATGTTTGCGAAGAACGAAATATTTATATATACTTGTTGATGATTTATACTTGTTCATATTGATTTTATGATATATTTTAAGGTAAAACCCTATTAAATGACATCTTTATGCCTTACATATTTTTATGAAGATCAAAAATAATATTTTGGAGATGGGTTTCAGTTTTCAAATTTTTTGAATTATTATGGATTTTATATGAATTTTCCTGTAAAGAAAATGATAATCTGGGTTATAAATTTTTTACGGTTAAATAATATATGGTTTGGATCTAAATTTTTTACATGTTCGAAACATGTTAAAAGAGATATTTTAGAATTTTTCCATATTTTTCCTAAGTATTTTGACCGGTATACAATTTATTTAAGGTATGGGACTTAAATGTTTTATATATTTTAAAAGGAGAAAAATGGCCTTTTGCAAATAATATGAATTTGTTAATTCTGGAAAATGGCAGCACTTTTGAAAAAATAATATGGAAACCAATCAGATTTAGAAAAACAAGGCAGGTTAGATACAAAAGAAATATTTTAAAGTACAAATAAATAGGGTTTTCACTGTTTTGTCTCCTACGGCACCAGGTTCCGTCTCCATACTAGCACTTCCGACACATTTGAAACCAATGCATATAGTATTAGGCAATTGGTACGTAACGAATTGGATGTGGGCGAAAGGTATATGGTCGAAACCATTGGGTTCCAAAAGGGTTTTAGCTTTGCTTTGGTTATAAAGAAAAATGCGCCTGCTTGCTTTCGACTTGATTGGCTTACGACTAGGCCAAATGGTTTAAAAAGAAATGGTTTCCATTGGGTTGCATCTTTATTTTAAGTGAATGCTTTCGACTAAGTCAAGCATCTAGCTGTAGCCTTTTTACCTTTCGACCCATTAGGGTTCGAACGGGTTGTTTTGTTTTAGAAAATCTGCCCATTTCTCCAATTCTTTCGAAGGGGTGGTTTCGACACCATCAATTTTTACTAAGGAAATGCTTTCGAAAGAGTGGTTTTCGACTTAAAAGGTTTTTTATGGCCCTTTTGTTGAATTGAAGTATAACCCAAATTGGTTTCGAAAGAGATGATTTGAATGACTTCAAAAGGAAGGGCTTTCGACTTTAATGGGTTTATGTCCTTTTGCTCTACTTGAAGGCATAATCCAATGGTTTCGACCGAGATGTTTTCGAAGGGTTTCAAATGATTTAATTTTGAAAGGTTTCCACATGTTTTAAATTAAACCCAAATGCTTTGAAAGTTTTAGGTTTAATGCTTTCAAAAGGTTTTAAAAGAGGTTTCGAAGGGGTGGTTCCCTAAAGGTTTTGAAGGAGTCAAAAGGTGTTGTTTTTCGATGATTTCGAATGGTTTCGAAAGGAAAGGTTTTCCAATAGTTTCGAAAAGCAATGTTTAAAAGGTTTTGAAGGAAAGATGTCTAAGTTTTTAAAGCTTTCGAAGGGAAGTTTTTTAGGAGGTTTCGAAAGGGCATCGAGAATGGTTACGAAGGGAAGGTTTTAGCCTTTTAACCGAGTTAAAAGAAAGGGGCTTACATAGTTTTGAAAGTATCGAAAGGGGTGCTTTCAAAGGTTTCAAAGGGGTACTTTCAATGGTTTTAGAAGGGGGACTTTCAAAAGTTAAGTGTTTTCATCAACTAAGATTTGGGTAAAGTATATATATAACATTTTAGGTGGTTTTAAGTAAAGCATAAGAGATTATATTTTTTCCTTGTTTGATTTTGATTTAGAGATCTTAAATCATTTTGAAAAGGTTTTCAAGAAATTTTTTGGGAAGATATCCCTAAGTAAAATGACTCGCATATTAGAATACCAGATATTGGGACTGGTATAGGGTCGCGCCCTATATATTAGTTATTGGCCCCAGCTACTTTAGTCCAAAATTCTGGTTTGTAGGGCTTTGTCATAGGTAGGACTAAAATTATGGATACACATAGAAAGGAATATATTTTTCTATATAGATAGGTTATTATTGAGCCCACAAAACCTTTAGGATCAAGTGATCCTGAAAGATGATAAGTTAAGGATATACCGTCCAGAAGAGAAGTATTTAATATATAGTTAATGGTAGATCGTCCAAAAGAAGAGGTGTATCTAATAGATGTTAGATAGTTTTGACATTGTTTGGTAGTCCCGAGTCAGCCAAAGGTTAAAAGTTAGCCAAACAAAGCTTTTGTGCATGAATAGATAGCTCATTTTATTACATGATATATTCGTATATGTTTACATAATGATACTTTACAAATATTTTTGACGATTTTTGGTTGAAAGAAAAGAATTGCAAAAGATATGTTTCAAAGAGATGTTAGAGAGGGAAAACCCGTTCCGCTAAGCGACGTGGTCTCACTTAACATAAATTAGAAGAGATGAACAGTATTATTCACATCAGGCTTTATCTCAGACTCGAAGTTTTTGTTTCCTCTTAAATTCTCAGTTGCTCAAAATTGATTTTAGTAGGTCGAGGGTTGAGGTTTTCAGGTTTTTGTCTTTTGGAAAATAAAGCTTTCAAAGACGAGCATGTGGCTATCAGATAGCTAAATAGGAGTTTAGTTTTAAATTTTTTGATTTCGCTGTATATTTTAAGTCAGTTATGACTATATTTCTCCGATTATCCAAGGGGGCATCGTCATATGTCGCTCTTGGCATATTATTGTAAATTATATTTGATTAGTATCTAGGAAACGGTTAAGGATTAGGTAACTTGGATATGATATCATTTTGAAATGTAATCAACTAAATGTTGTTTTTGAAAATCTGTGATTTTTTTCATATTCAAGTGCTTCTGATATTATGAATACCATTAGCATTGTCGTATTTTGTCACCAAAAGTTAATGCTATAGATGACTACAGCATCTATAGTGCTTAGCTTTTGCCCTCTAGATACAGGATGTTATAATTTGAAGATACTACTATCGATCGCTACATAATTCAAAACCTCAGTCCTAATAGAGTTAGAGGTATGCTTAGAGACAATTACGTAATTGTTACATATATCTAACTCAAAAATCAATCTTATTCGAAATAAAAGGCATTAACTATCTATTAAATAGTTGATATAATATGCAATATATCAATTAGTTAGAAGTATATTTAGTAGAAAATTCGTAAATGGTATGTTTTTTATGAAAGTAGTTCCAATGCATTGTAACCATGAGTGATTTATCACAATAAAATTAATTAACATATTATTTTAACTATTCCTAGTCAAGACATATCAATATTGAACATTGATGCATCCGTTGAGGCAAGAGTACGTAACCTCTCTAAATATTGAGCAGTGTATTACTCATGGTCGTCGGGGACCAATGGGTTACGTGCTAATAGTTGTTGGATATCTATGGAATGACCCACTTAATAGTTTTCTATTGGTTAATATAACTAAGGTAACACATAAAATATCGATGCGATGAAAATAAATTGTTCTCTTGACTTGGGAATACTATTGAGTTTCAATGTGCAAGCTCCGCAATGATTATAGTTAAATCATGGCACGACGTCCATTAAATGACTATATTGGGTCAAGTGGAAGCATTGGAATGAAACAATATTTAAAAGAGAATCCGTCTCCTCTGTATAAGTTTCATATCACGGTTAATTAAAGTAAACTCAAAACGTAAGTCATTGGCCGGAGTAGTTCGGTTAATAACAACTATCATTATTAAACCAAGGACTTTGTGTTTGGACTATAGAGTTGAATATGGATGATATTGGAATTTTGACCATTAAAAAATTCTACAAGTCCAAAATGATATGGTGTAACAACCTATAAATTCTTTACTTTAGAAAAAATTTAAAATATTCAAATATAATATATTTTTCTAAAACATAAATGACAATGTTTTGAAGAATAAAGAATAGTAGAAATCTTATTCTGAATAAATATTTACAAATATATATATTTTGAAAGATATATTGATAAAATGACCGAAACTGTTTTATCAATAAATTGCTGTTCAGCCATCCGACATCATGCTCGGTGTTGGACACATACATGCATTTATATATACAAGTGAGAATATGCAATAAATTATTTATTTTATTTTTGAAAATAAAATCTCTTTATGACATTATCAATGATATCCTATTTTGGAACAAATGATTTTTGAATTTAAATTGAGTTTAAATGATTTAATAATTATTTTTATTATTAAATAAGCCCTTTAATTATTATATAATGATAGAAATTATCTTCAAACTTTGTTTACAAATATATATATATATATATATATATATATATATCTGTGTGTGTGTGTGTGTGTGTATTAAATAAGAAGTGAAAGTATGACTGGAAATCGAAATCGGAATTTGTAATGATTCAACGTAGAAAAGTTGTGCGACATTGTGGATCATTTGAGATATACATATGCATACATATATGTACATATACATAAACACATTCACATGCACATGAACATATATAAACACATAAATATACTTATATATATATACATATATTACAAAATGTCAATATATCTTCCATATACTTCACCCTTATGCAAAACCAAAGTCAATATCTTACACACCAAGTACAAGCACATGGGAATTGGGCATGTTCGGTCGAACATGATGAGAGAAGGGGGGAAGTAGTGATGATGAAGTGGTGATGAATTTGTGTATAAATATCATGATTTTTCCATCTCATTTTTTGCCTATAAATAGCACCACTTCTCTTCATTTCATTCACACTTTTCTTTATAAATTCCTAAGCTATTTCATCTTTTTCTTCTCTACATTATTGGCTTCCATGACCTAAGAAAGAAAAAAACTACAAAATCAAAACAAAGCTATGCCAAAATCTATCGAAATCTATACCATTTCAAACCAAAGTTCAAGCTAGTGACCTCTTCTTTCTTCTCCATCTGAAAAGTGCTTTTTAAAGAATTTCATTAAAAATAATATCATTGAATTTTTACGTAGAAATGATTTAGTTATCATAAGGTAAAAATCCGTTCCGTATTTATATGCGGCATGGTCTTACGAGATACCTTTTTTTTCCAAATACTTGTATTTTGAGTTTCTTACACCAGTCGCATGAATGACCTGGAGTTTATTTTTCTTTTACCTTAAACTCTGGGTTCCCTATTGTAACAACCTGCATATTTCACGATTGTATATTTAAATTTTGTATTTAAATATATCATTGTCAGTTGGATTAAAGTCCAAAATTCTACTTTTTGCAAACAGTCGATTTAGGACTCGAGACGGCTTCCATTGAGTTCAAAATGGCATTTGCGATCTTTTTGAGTATAAAATCGATATGTTTGGAGTTGAGTTGAATTTTGCTGTTTTTCTATTGGGCTTTGGGTTTGGGTTTCAGCCCAATAACCTAACATAATACCCTAACTTCACCCCCTCTCCTCTTCATTCATTTTCATTTCCTAACACTCTCAAGCTAAAGAGAAAAATTGGGGGAGAGAAAAGGAAATAGAAACTCCTAAGCCCTAGTTCTCCTAGGAAATTCATGTTATTGCTCTAAAATCAAAGAGAAGCTTAGGTTAGCATCCTCTTCATCAACTCTATCTCAATTCCTCTTCCATTTTCAGAAATTCCTAAACCCTAACTTAGGAAATATTTTTCTTATGAGCTTAGATTGAAGCTTCTTGAGTTGAAATTGAAGACTGGTTGATCTTGCCTTATTTTATAGCTTCTCACTTGTGTTTTTGGGTTTAAAGGTGAGTTCTTGAACTCACATCTATGTCTATAACTTTCTTTGTTGTTAGGTATGAATTCCTAACATTTATTCATGGTCATTTGCTTTTGATTTGAATTGATTCGGTGAATTTTCCAATTTTTGGTTTTGAAGTCCAGTTTTATGAAGATCCTACTATGGATATTTCAGCATGTTGTTTGGGGTGTATCGAAGAGCCTATAAAGATGGGTTGTCGCTTAGCATAAATCCCTATTCTCCATTGCTCGTCCGATCGTTCCCGAATCGTTTTGGCCATCATTGGTCTAGGCAAAATATTGCCCAGAACAGACAACCAGATGTCTGGGGGTCAAGTTCAGACGTCTGGTTATGCATTCTGGAGAAAAAGAATATATGGTAGAAAACAAAAATGGTAGATAATAGAATCAGACATCTGCTACAACTTGTCAGACGTCTGGTGCTCCCTGTCAAACGTCTGGTACACCCTTTCAGACGTCTGATACGACTTGCCAATCGTCTGATACAACCTTTCAGACATCTGGAAGGTTTCTGGAAAAATATATATTTCTAGAACCCAAATCTAGACGTCTGGTTGAAAATCCATATGTCTGGAATTGTTTAGTTCTGCGTATTTGCCTTTTTTTCGAGTAAATTTCCAATGTTTATCGATTTTTGTTGATCCGATTAGTGGTTATCACTTTTATCGACTTTGATGACTTCTTTTTCTGGATTTTTTTGGAAATATCAATTTGGTGGATTTGATATCGATTTTTATGGATTTAATTCACATTTTTGTATGTGAATTTTTGGTAATAGATTGTTTTTACAATCATTTTGTGATTTGTCACTTTTAAATACAAAGGTTTCTATACTAGTAGTAAAAATACTCAAACTCTTTCACAAAAACGATTTCAACGTTACTTTTAATACAAAGCTCGTTTTTGAAACCATTTTTAAATCTATTAGTATATACAAACCTTTACCTCATTTGTATGAGAAATCTAATTAAATGACTTAGCAAAACAAGTGGTATGAAACGCTTGCGTTTACTTCGTTGGTTAATTCTTGGACTTGTTCGATTGAACTCTCATGACAATTTTCGAGTGGAAATCTACAATTTGTTCGTAAATGTTTAAGTTAAGCTAGTGGTTATGGGACATGAAGCTAAACTCATATATTTACTAGCTTAGCGTAATTTACACTTATTTTCGAGTGGAAGTCTATAATTTGTTCATAAATAATTAAGTTAAGCCATTGGTTATAGGACATGAAGCCTAGCTTATTTATTTACTAGCTTAGTGTAATTTACACTTATTGATCTATGATGATCATTCGATGGAGTTTCGGCTCAATTTGGTGGGGTAGCGACCCATGGTCTTCGGGCCATTTGTGGAGCCTCAGCTCAAATGTCATTGAACTGTTTGTGGAGTTTCGGCTCAAAGGTCTTCGGACCGTTTGTGGAGCTTCGGCTCAAATGTCTGCGGGCCGTTTGTGGAGCTTCGGCTCAAATTTGATGGTTAGCGACCAAGGAATAGCGTTCCGTTTGTGATACACATGTTGGTTAGTTTTCATGCTCTCGTTTGTGATAGGCCTTCCCCCTTTGTGATTTATGGATTTCTAATTGATGATTTCTACAATTTGTGTTTCACCAATTTTTGTGATTTACATTGATAAGTTTTATCAATATTTGTGGTTTATGAATATGTTGAAGAATATGATATTCTTTTTGGTGTTTTAGAATATTTGAGATATTGTATGATTTTTGTTGTTATTTAATGTATATTTATCGCTGTATGGCATTATTTTTATCATACATTTTTATCATATCCCTTATCCTATCTCATTTTATATGATATTTTATAGCTAGACCGATCCGTTTATTATTTTCTTCTTACTTAATACTCGGGTCAGACTGAGGTATTTCAGGTGCTTCTGCTTGACTTCTTATCTGGGTCCGTGATCTGACTTTTGGTTAACTACATAGCTTAGTAGTTTTTTGTTGTATACATTCGAGATAGAGACTCCTTGATGTATAAATATTCTTTCATCTAGCACTTGTATGTATTCTTTTGTGATGTAGTGGATCTTACATGACCACTACTTTGATGTATACTTTTATGTGTTATAGTCATATCTGTTTCCGTCTTATGATATGAATATCTGTGACTGATTTATGTTATGTTTATTTTATATTTGTTTCCAAAGACCTAATAGCCACTACGTAGTAGCTTTGAGTTTGTATTTGATATGTAGGATTTCCTCCGAAAAAGAAATGCATGTTGTACTATCTGACATATCGGTACTTGTACTAAGCAATTACATAGATGGTCGCTCCTTAACGGCCTTATTCTTCGCGCCAGTTGATGGCATTACCTAGGAGTCTCCTTGGCTTGTTTGAGTATAGAGGTGGGGCATCATAGCTTGGTATCAAAGCTAAACTTCGGAACAATGTAGAATAATCTAGCAAGGATCATTGTCCTAAGTCTTTCTTAGGAGTCGTGCATTAGGATTTAATTCGAGACATAGGACCCGTTCTATTCTGTTTTCTTTTGTGATGCCTTGTTTTATCAATCAAGTCTGTTTGATATTCATTCTAAGAATAACCTTTTTCCTCTTCTTTCTTTCTTTCTTTAAGAAGAAGAGATGGTTAGATCTGGCAGTCCGCGCGCTGGTCAATCTAGTAGTCCTTCTCTGGATGGCGTATTCATGTCTGCCCAACAACTTTTGGACCTTGTAAAGAATCAAAGGTTTATCTATGATTTGAGTAAGAATCCCAAAAAGGTTTTACCTCTGAAACTAGAAGTTCCTTTAGATCAGCTTGTAGATATCACTCTTCGAGGCCGATAAAGGAAGCGATAGTGATGTTGGAGGTTCTAAAAAGTGCCTCAATAACAATAAGAAGAGGCATATTAAGTTCAAAAGCCCTAATCCCAACAAGAAAGGGAAGTAGGCAACTTCGGTAGCAAGGACTCCTACCTTTAGTCGTGGACAATGCTACAATTGTGGTTCTAAGGACCATTATGCAAATAAGTGTCCAAAACTCCTTTTTTGTCGTTATTGCAAAAGTTAGGGTCATCTTTTATCTTCATATTCCAAACTTCAAGGCAAGAAAGAGGGAAAGCTGAATGTTGTGCAAGCCTCTAGTAACATTTCTCTTAGTCAAGTATTTCTCATTCAGTCCTTGATGGCATTATTTTATTTCGTGATCTTCCTATTCGAGTTCTTTTTGATACAGATTATTCTCATTATTGTATATCAAAGGAACTTGTTGATTCTTTTTCATTGAATATTATAGGCTTGATGACTTCGTTGAAAATTTCAAATTCAATTGATGGATCCGCAAAACTCAGTTTACTTTGTAAAAATGTCGAGATTATTTTATGTAATTGTGCTTTCCGATCCGATTTGCATGTTATGTGCTACTTAGCCTTCGGAATTGATTTTTGGAAAGGATTGGCTTAATCATTATGAAGCCCATATCCTATGTCCCGAAGGACAATCTATCTTCGACATTCTCAATCTGTTAGGTAGGTTTCTAATTTTTCTTAATGATTTCGATTCCAATTCGGTGGCATCATTTATTTCTTTTAAACCACATGATGAGGAAAATGTTATTTCTCTCATTCAAGTAGTTTGTGAATTTTCCGGTATTTTTAAGCTTGTCTTAGGATTACCACCTAAGCGATCTATTGAGTGGTGATAAGGTCTTTTTAGTTCGACCTTGCCACCTGTTTTCATCGGCTATGAGTTGCGAAGGGTAGCATTCCACTTACCGCATTCCGCACTCATTATGATTCTTATGAGTGACTCGTGATGTCATTCGGTTTGTCTAGCTTATTTCATCCATCTTGTGAATCGAGTATTCTACGAATATCTAGATGAGTCCGCTTTGTATTCATTGATTATGGAAGAAAACAACAATTTAAATTTGCAAATCTTTTTCATAAGATATTTATAAGTATAATTGGATTTTGTTTTTAAAACGAGCAAAGAATATTCATAAAGTTTTTAAGAGATATTTTTATCATATAAAAGATGATTTATGTGGTATTGCCTATTGAGTACTTTAAGAATTCTGGTCGATGCGCCTGATCAACGCTATCGACAGGAATCTCCTAAACGCTATGACGAGATAGTCAGACACAGTAAATTGACTTGGAATAAGTAATTTTTTCTAAAAAAAGTTGATTACATAAAGTTAGTTATAATTTTGAAAGTTTTAGCTTTTTGGGAAAGAGGATCAATTGAAGGAACTCCTTTCCGATGCTCCTATTCTTGTGATTCTTGAAGGGAACCAAGACTTCACTATTTGTACCGATGATAGTCGTATTGGTTTGGGTGCCGTCCTTTGCAAAAGGGAACGTGCTATCACTTATGCTTCGATATAATTAAAGCCTATCGAGACTAGGTATGCCACCCATGATCTAGTGCTCTCGGCCATTATTTTCGCTTTTAGAATTTGGCATCATTATCTTTTAGGAGAGAAATTTGTTCTCTACACCGATCATAAATCTTTGAAGTATTTATTTTCTCAAAAGGAACTTAAATTGTGTCAACAACTTTGGCTCAGTTCCTTACATCTTATGATCTTGATATTCCTTATACTCCCGAAAAGGGGAATAGTGTTGCCGACACCCTTAGTCGTAAGCAACAAACGGTTGTTTCTATAATGATGTCCGAATGGAATGATCTTTTTAACAGGTTCATCTAGCATACCGTTATTGTACAATGTCGTTGTTCTAAATTATTCAAGTTTCAGGTTCTTCGGGCGTACCGTTATTATACTACATCGTTGTTCCAAATTATTTGAGTTTCAGGTTCCTTGGGCGTACCGTTATTGTACTATGTCGTTGCACTGACTCAATTTTCTGCTATTCATGACGTTTTCCACGTCTCTAAACTATAGAAATGCCTTAGGGATTCCGATTCTATTCTTGAGCCCGGTATTATTGAAGAAATTGAAGTTTCGCCTAATTTGACTTATGAGCAACATCCTATGCGCATTATTGCTTCAGAGGTTGAGCGCCATCGAAATAAGGATGTTTCTCTTGTGAAAGTTCAATGGTCCTCAAATCCTAAGGATTGTTCTTGGGATTCCAGAGAATTTATCGAGCGAACACATCTAGACTTATTCTCTCGTGCTCTTTAAGGTGAACTTCTTATTTCAAAATTTCTTCTTTTGTGTTGATATGCTTTTATGGTTTTTACTATTTAATTTCTTCTTAAGTGTTGCAAGGACACAATTTCTTTAAGGAGGGGAGTCTGCAACAACCTGCATATTTTACAATTGTATATTTAAATATTTTATTTAAATACAGCATCGTTAGTTGGATTAAAGTCCTAAATGCTACCTTCTGCAAGCAGTCGAATTAGGACTTTAGATTGCTTCTATTGGGTTCAAAATGGCGTTTGCGACCTTTTTGAGTATAAACATCGATATGTTTGGAGTTGATTTGAATTTTGCTATTTTTCTATTGGGCTTTGGGTTTGGGTTTCAGCCCAATAACCCAACATAACACCCTAATTTCACCCCCTCTCCTCTTCATTCATTTTAATTTCCTAACACTCTCAAGCTAAAGAGAAAAATGGGGGGAGAGAAAAGGAAATAAAAACTCCTAAGCCTAGTTCTCCTAGGAAATTCAAGTTATTGCTCTAAAATCAAAGAGAAGCTTAGGTAAGCATCCTCTTCATCTTCTCCATCTCAATCCTTCTTCCATTTTAAGAAATTCCTAAATCCTAATTTAGGAAATATTTTTCTTATGAGCTTATATTGAAGCTTCTTGAGTTGAAATTGAAGAGTGGTTGATCTTGCCTTGTTTTATAACTTCTCACTTGCTTTTGGGTTTAAAGGTGAGTTCTTGAACTCACATCTATGTCTATAACATTCTTTGTTGTTAGGTATAAATTCCTAACGTTTATTCATGGTCATTTTCTTTTGATTTGAATTGATTTAATGAATTTTCTAATTTTTGGTTTTGGAGCCCAATTTTATGAAAATCCTACTATGGATGTTTGGGCGTGTTATTTGGGGTGTATCGGAGAGTCTATAAGGCTGGGTTGTCGCTTGGCATAAATCCCTATTCTCCATTGCTCGTCCGATCGTTTCCGAATCGTTTTGGCCATCATTGGCCTAGGCAAAATGTTGCCCAGAACAGGCAACCAGACGTCTGGGGGTCAAGTCCAAACGTCTAGTTATGCATTCTGGAGAAAAAGAATATACGGAAGAAAATAAAAATGGCAGAGAACAAAATCAGACGTCTGGTGCTCCCTGTTAGACGTTTGGTGCTCCTTGTCAGACGTCTGGTTCACCCTTTCAGACATCTGATACAACTTGTCAAACGTCTGATACAACCTTTCAGACGTCAGGAAGGTTTCTGAGAAAATATATATTTCCAGAACCTAAATCCAGACGTCTGGTCGAAAATCCAGACATATGGAATTGTTTAATTCTGCCTATTTTCCTATTTTTTGAGTAAATTTCCAATGTTTATCGATTTTTGTTGATCCAATTAGTTGTTATCACTTTTATCAACTTTGATGACTTCTTTTTCTATCGATTTTTATGGATTTAATTCACATTTTTGTATGTGAATTTTTGGTGATAGATTGTTCTTACAATCATTTTTGTGATTTGTCACTTTTAAATACAATGGTTTCTACACTAGTAGTAAATACTCAAACACTTACACAAAAATGATTTCAACATTGCTTTTAATACAAAGCTTGTTTTTAAAACCATTTTTAAATCTATTTGTATATACAAACCTTTACATCATTCGTATGAGAAATCTAATTAAATGACTTAGCAAAACAAGTGGTATGAATCGCTTGCATTTACTTCTTTGGTTAATTCTTGGATTGTTCGATTGAAATCTCATGACAATTTTCGAGTAGAAATCTATAATATGTTCGTAAATATTTAAGTTAAGCCAGTGGTTATGGGACATGAAGCTAAACTCATATATTTACCAGCTTAGTGTAATTTACACTTATTTTCGAGTGGAAGTCTACAATTTGTTCGTAAATAATTAAGTTAAGCCATGGTTATGGGACATGAAGCCTAACTCATTTATTTACTAACTTAGTGTAATTTTCAATTGTTGATCTATGATGATCATTCGGTGGAGTTTCGACTCAATTTGGTGGGGGTAGCGACCCATGGTCTTCGGGGCGTTTGTGGAGCCTCGGCTCAAAGGTCTTCGGACCATTTGTGGAGCTTCGGTTCAAAGGTCTTCGGACCGTTTGTGGAGCTTCGGCTCAAAGGTCTTCGGGCCGTTTGTAAAGCTTCGGCTCAAATTTAATGGTTAGTGGCCATGGAATAGCGTTTCGTTTGTGATACACGTGTTGGTGAGTTTTAATGCTCCCGTTTGTGATAGGCCTTCCCGCTTTGTGATTTCTGGATTTCTAATTGATGATTTCTAGAATTTGTGTTTCACCAATTTTTGTGATTTACATTGATAAGTTTTATCAATATTTTTGGTTTGGTGAATATGTTGAAGAATATGACATTCTTTTGGGTGTTAGAGAATATTTGAGATATTGTATGATTTTTGTTGTTATTTAATGTATACTTGTCGCTGTATGGCATTATTGTTATCATGCATTTTTGTCATATCTCTTATCCTATCTCATTTTATATGATATTTATAGCTAGACTGATCCGTTTATTATTTTCTTCATAAATATTACTCGGGTTAGGCCGAAGTATTTCAGATGCTTCTGCTTGACTTCTTATCTGGGTCCGTCATCTGACTTTTGGAAAAGTGCTTTGCTTAGTCGTTTTTTGTTGTTGTATACATTCGAGATAGAGACTCCTTGATGTATACATATTCTTTTGTCTAGCACTTGTACCTATTCTTTTGTGATGTAGTGGATCTTACATGACCACTATGTCACGGTCTAAACTTTAGCGTTTGAAAATCGACACCTGTACTTTACTTGTACTCGAATGCCACAGATTCAACCGTTGAAATCCGGTTCGTGCCGGAGCTTGTAACACATTTAGTATAACAACACAGCGGAAGAAAAGAATATATCACTAATATACAACAGTTGATACAATATGATTACAACAATAATTAATCAATATTATCAGAGATACAAGGTACAGCGGAAAGAATAGCACAACGGGATGGTCTATAATTTGCAACCATCGACAGCGGAAAGATAACTCTAATAGAATCTCCACAAAAATCCAACACCATCCTTCAACTCCATCTCCAAAACTCCAAACCTCCAAACCAAAGAAGTCTTGAACCAAAAGCTCGAACCTCCATCATCGATGCATTAAGCAAGGTCGGTCCAAGTGAACCAAATACGATCTCCAAATTCCAAAGGCTTCGAAGATTTCCAAAAGCTACCAAACCAGAGACTGAAAGCTACCAAATCGACTCTACTATCTGGCTATCTGAAAAATCTTGCTCTAGACTGCCCGTGTGGAAAATTGTGGACCCCCGGAGTTTAGAAAGCGAATAATAAACTCCAGGTCAGTCGTGGGACTGGTATGAGCAAACAAAAACAGTTTATCTTTGAAACAACAACAAAAGCATTTAATAAATGAAATCCGCAATGCTTTTTAGAAAATGAAACTACCATAAGGCCTCCCGGCACACACACAATGCAATCACACACTTGGGGGAGATTTCCCCTTATGATAGTCAAACATGCTTACTGCGCCAAAATCCATTGGATATTATTATTAGTGCACAGTGGAAAACATTTGCAAGTATAATATTAATCTTAGCCAGCATACGTACCATTTTAGTATGCCTACTATAACTACCATATTAGATGGCAGGTTCTACAACTAAAACCGTACAAGGCGCATATTGGTGATTGGATTTTCAAAAAATGGTCAAGCTAAGGAACTTCCTATTGCCATATGGGTACGCCTCTGGACGGACGCCCCGAGAACCTACCCGGATCTCTGCCAACACAAGGCCGGGTTACCCCTACCCAGAAATAACACCTACAAGTATGCCATCCCCGATCGTTTGTGACCTTTATCCGAGAGCTCTCAACCATAAAGCAACCACAAAGTAATAAATTTGCAGTGTCCACATGAGTTAAGTATCTGGGCTTCGTACCATGATACCATCCTTTTCCAAAAGAAATGGACATACCCTAGGGGTGCGACCCCTAATAACCTTGCTTCATCTTTCCTGTTTCGACCATTTTCGGGGTGTGAGGTCCTGATGCAGTCTCATCCACAAATCTATGCTTTACACAAAAGCCATACTTTAATCAACAAATGATCAATATCATTTCGTATACCACATTACCAAATTGGGAATGTATCACTAGTTACCATCAACTACATAACCTCTGAGCACGTATTTCTCAGAGAAAGGTGTTAAGCTAAGAGAATAAATTCTCCACCGCCAAACAGAAATGTATTTGATAGAAACCTGCTTTACATCTCAAAGTGTAACGTCAGACACACATCCATACAAGTCTGTTCCGGGTTCGAACAGAACCGAAGGCACTTCACAAAGAAGCCCTTGCAATCCGGGTATTCACAATCCCGATCGGACTCCCCATCACATATGGAGATCTCTATACCATAGCTACTCAGTGCAGAGTCATTCGATGGGTAATCCTTTCGTTCTCGAAAATATCCGGTCTTCACCATCGGTCTTCAAATGCCATCCATAACGTGTATCATTATTCGAAATGGGTTATATGACACAAGGTCCTCTCCCAGTTAAACTGAATAATGAGTGCAATATTTTAAAAACATATGGATATTGGGATCCCAGTTAAGTCACAACTTATTGCCAAAATTTTTCTTTCAAATGGTTTAAACAAATTTCCATTTTCAAATCTCTAAAAAAAAAATTCACTTTATAAAGTTCACCAATCTTCCACAAAGATTCATTTACGGCTTTCAAAACAATTCCCTTTTCAAATTGGATTAACTCATCCAATCATTAGATCAAAGACTCAATTCATAGCTTTCAAAACCATTTCAAAAATCCATGACTTAACCAATTTCCTCGTGCAATCCATATTTGTGTGTATGGTGTAGTCCAGAGGTTTTACACAATAGTGCAACATCATTCAATCATCACAATCCAAACACAACAATATCGATAAGAGGTATAATCCTATAACGTTTATCTTCATTCATAGATTCACAGATAAACAATATAAATTCATCACAGATAAAATAAATTACATTCATCACAGATAAATAAATTACATTCATCACGGCTTAAATCAAAACAGAGCAACACACATCAGGGATATCAAACAATTCAAACATTCAATAGAATCCAAACATCCATAAGTAAGATCAATTAATTATCTGATTAATTTAAATCGGATAAATTACTTATGAATAAACACTAATCCTGGTTAATTAATATTAATTAATTAAAAACCATTTTGATTAATTATTCTTTAATCATTTATTAATTAACCATTAATAATAAATTAATTAACCTTTAATAATTAATTAGTCAACCTTTAATCATTAAATGATTATCCTTTAATTAATTTATTATCCTCTAATTAATTATCCTTAATTAATTAATTACATTAATTAATTACTCCTCAATTAATTATCATTCCCTAATCACCTTCATGAATTAATTTACCACAAATTAATTAATTATCCTTGATTAATCACATTAATTAATTAGCCCTTAATTAGTTATTAAGCAACCAACCTTTCATTAATTAACTCCTAATTAATTTCATTAATTAAGTAATTATTCTTTAACTATCCACATTAATTCATCCTTCTTTACTTAATTAAGTAATTAACCTTAATTGCTCAATCATACTTTAATTACTTTTATTAATTAATTACTCTTAATTAATTAATTTATCTCAAATTAATTACCTTAATTAATTAATCCCATAAATTAATTATACTTTAAATTAATTTCTCTTTAATTATCAAGTAATTATAATCTTTAATCATTTAATTATCATTAAATCTTTAATTAATAAACCTTGTAATTAATCATCATTAACAATATAAATTAACTTTACTTTTAAGTTAACATTTTTAAAACATTTGATTAACTTCTTAATTTCATTATCAAGTTTATTTAAAATAAACTTTTAAAAATAAAGGTTATATACATTTTAAAATATTTTAAAACATTTTAAACTTTACAATTTTAAAATGACTTATTTCAAAACCCTTTACTCATCCCAAATTTAAACAAAATATAGTTCATTTAAAACGAAATGCGTTAAGCATGCTTAAATTTAAATTTGTTTAAAATATGAAAACTACTTTATACAATCCCGAGATATCCTCGAGCTACCACCCAGTTTCCCAAAGACCTCCTTCGAGTAAAATCTCAAAACACCCAAGCCATTCCTTTTTAAAACTTGTTATGTTTAAAAATTTAAAACCTGTTACAATCACTCTCGAACAACTCAGCAACGAACCTGAGCCAAAACTTCTTTTCCCTGAGACCAACCCCGATGCAAAATTATTCTTCCCGAAACCCAAAACCATTGAAACTACTATCACCTGTACACGTGCACAGGTGATCGGATCACCTCCGATCAACGTTACCGACGACAACAAATCATCTATAATCCCTACGATCGATTCCACCCTTCAGATCCAAGCATCAATTTCAAAAATGGAATCGATCACATAGGTGCCAAGACTAGAACAACCCAGTCACCAGAAATTCATCCCGTGCCGCCGCAAAACGTCGCCAGAAACCTCGCGACTCCGTTCCTAGCTCCGCCATAACCTCACGCCTCGACTACACTACCCTCGATTGCCTCAGATCCACGATCGTCGTCACACTAACTCGAGCAATTTCGTTGACAAAACCTAGCCTTAAACCCTATTTCGTTGTCGCACGGACGCCACGACACTCAAGAAACTTATTCCATATTTTTCTGATGATCTGCAGACCCTCAGCCTCCTTCAGCCTCGATCATGACAATCATTACCGTGTTAATCGTTGGATATCGACGAACATAGCCATTCTATTTATCTCGAGAATTCACATGGTTTTGTTATTAAAATTTTTTTATCTCGTCAGTAAAATTCATCATTTTCCAACTCGAATTAGGATATAGATTCAAAATAAGAAGTTATGAACATTGAATTTCTGATTTTGACTTATTTTTACTGTAATTTCGAATTTTCCAGTGGAGTATTAACTAATTCCACTTTTAATTATTTTTAAAAGCGAGGTTTAGTTAATTCAATCATAATCCTTGTAAACATCCTAGTCTATATTAGTTCATAGGAAAAGGAATTTGCTTTTGAATAATGGTTTGATTTGTAACAAAGAATAGAAACCAGATTTACTGATGCACAAACGTGCATATTCAATTTTTCACACAAACATAGACATATAGGCACATTTCAAACATTATCACAACAAGCAAACAGGTTTAAGTTTTTAAAAGGGAGTTTGCTCACCTTAATGGGAACAGAGAACAAAGAATAGTCTGGAAATGAAGTCTGGAAGCATTTTGATCTGGTTTTTTGATTTTTTTTTTGTTTTCTTTCTTCAGTTTGATTGCTTTTTGAGTTTGATGTTTACTTGATTGTTGAGATGATTTCTTAATTTGTTTGAACTTCTCTAGATCAGGTTGAGATTGATGAATATGCATTGATCTTTGTTTTAAAACTATGATGATTTGCTTGAATTGTTTCAAGCTTAAGATTTTTGTTTTGATACCTTGCTTGTTTGATCAGATCTTTGTTTTGCTAAATTATGAAACTGGAAAGATGTTAAGTTGTTTTGTTTCAGACTTTTGTATCAGGTTTTGTTTTTGAGTTAAATCTATTTGTAGTTTGTATTTCAGGTTTGAAGTTTGATTCAATTTTCTTTTCAGGTTTGAACCAAATGAGAAAAAAAAAGAGTTCATGATATATATATATATATATATATATATATATATATATATATATATATGAACTTGTCTTACATTTTATTATTATTTTGAAAGCCAAGGGACACTTGTATTTTGCATGGTGGCATTGTTAACACTTGTTCATGCATGAGATTATAAATGTACAAATGTCATTTACATCTATTTTTATGTTTAAATCCTTCACTCATTACGATTTATAAATTTTGTTTTTGAACCCTTGTCATTTTAAAATTTTATATATCACATTTTATACATTTTCAAACTATTATTTATACTTGCATAACTTATAAAGAAAAGATTTAAAAAACTAATTTCTATATTAATTCCAAAGTAAAAATCCAATTTGTTTTCCATATACTTATTAAATAATTTCAAACCAAAATTCTTTCGACAATCTATATATATATAATATATATACAAACACACTTTATTGGATTTCCAAATAAATTTCTTTATTTACAATCCAATTTTATTTAAAATATTTATTTTGAGTTCAAATTTCAAATCTCAAATTTCAAATTTTAAAATTTTATTTATATATGCTTTCTTATTAATTTCCGAAAGATATGTATAATTTAAACTTTTTATTAATTCTTACAATTAGAAAACAAATTTCTATTAATTTCAAAATATAAAGTTTTAAATCCAATTTATTTTTAAAAACACTTTTCTTTGAATTTCTGATCCAAATTCTATTTATAATCAATTTATATGCACATATATTTTCATTCTGGAAATTTTCAAATAAATTTACCAATAAATTCATAATTTAATTCAAAAATTAATTTAATTACCAATTTACATTTGATTAAAAATCGAGATCGTTACAAATTCCCCCCTTAAGAAAATTTCGTCCTTGGAATTTGCCAAGCAGGGAGATAACAAAGAACAGATGAACACACAAAGAAATGGTTCACCAGATTAAACCGAATATTTATTCTGCATTTGGCTTACCAAATCAGAATATCACCAATAATTATGAGAACAAACTCATATGATACAACACAAGATACCCAGATCACTCAGTCTATGAAATATGCATGGCATTGGTTAGTCTGAAGGGATAACTAACCGTTCGTAGGATATATCTGGACCCCAAAGAATAGATAAATGGATTCAATTTTCCACAATTCTCAAATGTTAGATATGGATTCCAAACTCAGGTCAAAATACCCCAAATTATATATTAACTTGTCCCTCTTCGAACTTTGATCCTTACAAGAAATCACAACAAAAATTTCAAATTTGTTTTTAATCGAAATTGTTTTATCGATACAAATCTTCATATTTTGTTAACCAATTCATTTTAATTAAAATTTCAAATTCATTAAAGTTAAACAGAAAGCTGATAATGAGAATACGAGATAGGAACTTATCTACACGATTCGCAGGGACATCATCATACCAAAGCTTCTTCTCGTAGCTGCCATCAAGAAATCAAAGAATCGGATGATGATCAGAAGAGATTGATGGAGAATTTGTTTCCGTTGTTGCAGGGTATTGACCATTTTTAGTGGTACTCTCCTGTCCCTTATCTCGTCCTCTTCTTGCTCTTATACTTACTATCAGTGGATAGTAAGAGAATTTATTGAGGCACACGGACGGATATCTTAGGGATATACTCATTCTAGGGTATACTTCACCCTATCTCTAATGAGTTACCTAATGTGTTATACTCCTGAGCTAAAGTTTCAACCTTCAGCTCTGATACCAAAATGTCATGGTCTAAATTTCAACGTTCGAAAATCGACATTCGTACTTCACTTGTGCTCGAATGCCGCAGATTCAACCGTTGAAATCCGATGTGTACCAGCGCTTATAACACATTAAGTATAACAAAACAGCGGAAGAAAATAATATATCACTGATATACAATAGTTGATACAATATGATTACAACAAGAATTAATCAATATTATCAGAGATACAAGGTACAACAGAAAGAATAGCACAACTAGATGGTCTAAACTTTGCAACCATCGACAGCGGAAAGACAACTTCAATAGAATCTCCACAAGAATCCAACACCATCCTGCAACTCCATATCCAAAACTCCAAACCAAAGATAGGTTGAACCAAAAGCTCGAACCACCATCATCGATGCATTAAACAAGGTCGGTCCAAGTGAACCAAATATGATCTCCAAATTCCAAAGGCTTGAAGATTTCCAAAAGCTACCAAACCCGAGACTGAAAGCTACCAAATCTACACCTATTATCTAGCTATTTGAAAAATCTAACTCTAGACTGCTCGTGTGAAAAATTGTGGGCACCCAGAGATTAGAAATGGAACAATAAACTTCAGGTCAGTCATAGGACTGCTATGAGCAAACAAAAATAGTTTATCTTTGAAACAACAACAAAAGCATTTAATAATTTAAATCCGCAATACTTTTTGGGAAATGAAACTACCATAAGGCCTCCCAGCACACACACACAATGCAATCGCACACTTGGGGGAGATTTCCCCTTATGATAGTCAAACATGCTTACTACGCCAAAATCCTTTAGATATTATTATTAGTGCATAGTGGAAAACATTTGCAAGTATAATATTAATCTTAGCCAGCATACGTACCATCATAGTATGCCTACTATAGCTACCATATTTGACGGCAGGTTCTACAACTAAAACTCTACAAGGCACGTATTGGTGATTGGATTTCCAACAAATGGTCAGGCTAAGGAACTTCCTATTGCTACATGGGTACGCCTCTGGAGGGACGACCCGAGAACCTACCCGGATCTCTACCAACACAAGGCCGGGTTACCCCTGCCCGAAAGTAACACCTACAAGTATGCCATTCCCGGTCATTTGTGACCTTTATCCGAGAGCTCTCAACCACAAAGCAACCACAAAGTAATAAATTTTCAGTGTCAACATGAGTTAAGTATCTGGGCTCCATACCATGATACCATCCTTTTCCAGAAGAAATGGACATACCTTTGGGGCTCGACCCTTAATAACCTTGCCGAATCTTTCCTGTTTCGACCATTTCCGGGAGTGAGGTCCTAATGCAGTCTCGTCCACAAAGCTACGCTTTACACAAAAGCCATGCTTTGATCAACAAATGATCAGCATCACTTCGTATGCCACATTACCAAATTGGGAATGTATCACTAGTAACCTTCAACTATATAACCTCTGAGCTCGTGCGTCTGAGAGAAGGGTGTTAAGCTAAGAGAATAAATTCTCCTCCACCAAACAAAAATGTATTTGATAGAAACTAGCTTTACATCTCAAAGTGTAACTTCAGACACACATCCATACAAGTCTTTTCCAGGTTTGAACAGAACCGAAAGCACTTCAGAAAGAATCCCTTGTAATCCGGGTATTCACAATCCCGATCGGACTCCCCATCACATATGGAGATCTCTATACCGCAGCTACTCCGTGCAGAGTCATTCGACAGGTAATCCTTTCATTCTTGAAAATACCCGGTCTTCACCACCGGTCTTCAAATGCCATCCATAACATCGTATCATTATTCGAAATGGGTTATATGACACAAGGTCCTCTCCCGGCTAAATCGAATAATGAGCGCAATATTTTAAAAACATGTGGATATTGGGATCCCAGTTAAATCACAACTTATTACCCAAACTTTTCTTTCAATTGCTTTAAAAAAATTACCATTTTCAAATCTTTAAACAAAAAGATTAACTTCACAAAGTTCACCAATCTTCCATAAAGATTCATTCACGGCTTTTAAAATAATTTCCCTTTCAAATTGGATTAACTCATCCAATCATTAGATCAAAGACTCAATTCATAGCTTTCAAAACCATTTTCAAAAATTCATTCATAACTTTCAAAACAATTCCCATTTCAAATCTTTTATATAAAAGACACATTAATTAAAATCCTCTTCAATTTTAAAACAAGGTTCAACCATCTTTCATAAAGATTCATTCATAGCTTTCAAAACTATTCCAATTCCATTTCAAACTTGAAATTCTTTCGGAAAAATAGGTTTATATGAAAGATTCATTCACAAATTGGAAATTCTTTCTTTATATGAAAGCTATTATTATTTGAAAACAAATAGGTTTCGTTTCAGAAAAATCCGATTACATTTGCACAAGTTGATGCCCTTTAAGTATAAAACTTGGGTTAGATTCAAATTTCCAAAATAGTATTTTTAAAGTGGAAATTAGCCACAAGGGCCTCTTTAGCAAGTGCAATTAGTTTCTAGGACACATAACTGAAATAATTACTTTTAAGGACAAAATGCAAAATATTTAGTTTCCGAGGCCTTAAAACCTATGGAATTATGTCCTTGAAAGTAATTAGATTGCTGATTTTGTCCTTAAAAGTAATTATTTTGCTGACTTTGGCCATGAAATTAATTTCTGTGGATGTGTGTCCTACAAACTAATTGGACTATGAAGTTTGTCCTTCGAGTGAAATGCCCCATTTTTAAAATGGTTTAAAACCCATATAAACACATTTATAACTTGTATAACATTTTTAAACCATATTTTCCAAACATAGAATTCAATTTCAAATATTGAATTCAAATTCAAATCAAACTATTTAAATTTCAAAACTTATCAAGTTATCCAAAATAACTTTTATCTTTAAAACTCCTTTTCAAAAGCTTTTCGTATTTAACCCAATTCCACTTCCAAAACCATTTGAATTCAAAATTCAACTTTAAAACCATTTCAAAAATCTGTGACTTAACCAATTTCCTCATGCAATCCTTATTTGTGTGTGTATGGTGTAGTCCAGGAGTTTTACACAATAGCGCAACATCATTCAATCATCACAATCCAAGCACAGCAATATCGATAAGCGGTATAATCCTATAACGCTTATCTTCATTCACAGATTCACAGATAAACAATATAAATTCATCAAAGATAAAATAAATTACATTCATCGCAGATAAATAAATGATCACAGCTTAAATCAAAATAGAGCAACACACATTAAGGATATCAAACAATTCAAACATTCAATAGAATCCAAACATGCATAAGTAAGATCAATTCATTATCTGATTAATTTAAATCAGATAAATTACTTATGAATAAACACTAATTTTGGTTATTTAATATTAACTAATTAAAAACATTTTGATTGATTATTCTTTAATCATTTATTAATTAACCATTAATAATAATTAACCATTAATTATTAATTAATCAACCTTTAATCATTAAATGATTATCCTTTAATTAATTTATTATCCTTTAATTAATTATCCTTAATTAATTAATTACATTAACTAATTACTCCTCAATTAATTATCATTTCTTAATCACCTTCATTAATTAATTTACCTTTAATTAATTATCCTTGATTAATCACATTAATTAATTAGCCCTTATTTAATTATTAAGCAATCATCCTTTAGTTAATTAACTCTTAATTAATTTCCTTAATTAAGTAATTATTCTTTAACTGCCCACATCAATTAATCCTTCTTTACTTAATTAAGTAATTAACCCTTAATTACTCAATCATCCTTTAATTACTTTTATTAATTAATTAATCTTAATTAATTAATCTCAAATTAATTACCTTAATTAATTAATCCCATAAATTAATTATATTTTAAATTAATTTGTCTTTAATTATCAAGTAATTATAATCATTAATCATTTAGTTATCATTAAATCTTTAATTAATAAGCCTTGTAATTAATCATCATTAACAATATAAATTAACTTTACTTTTAAGTTAACATTTTTAAAATATTTGATTAACTTCTAATTTCATTATCAAGTTTATTTAAAATAAACTTTTACAAATAAAGGTAATATACATTTCAAAATATTTTAAAACATTTTAAACTTAACAATTTTAAAATGATTTATTTCAAAACCCTTTACTAATCCCAAATTTAACAAAATATAGTTCATTTAAAACAAAATGTGTTAAGCATGTTTAAATTTAAATTTGTTTAAAATCTGAAAACTGCTTTATACCATCCCGAGATATCCCCGAGCTACCACCCAGTTTCCCCGAGAACTCCTTCGAGTAAATTCTCAAAACCCCCGAGCCATTCCTTTATTAAAACTTGTTATGTTTAAAAATTTAAAAACCTGTTATAATCACTCTTGAACAATTCAGCAACGAACCCGAGCCAAAACTTCTTTTCCCCGAGACCAACCTCGATGCAAAATTCTTCTTCCCGAAACCCAAAACCACTGACACTACCATCACCTGTACACGTGCATAGGTGTTCAGATCACCTCCGATCAACATTACCGACGATAATAAATCATCTATAATCCCTACGATCGATTCCACCCTTCAGATCCAAGCATCGATTTCAAAAATGGAATCGAACACATAGATGCCAAGAGTGGAACAACCCAGTCACCAGAAATTCATCCCGTGCCGTTGCAAAATGTCAACAGCAGCCTCGCGACTCCGTTCCTAGGTCCGCCATAACCTCATGCCTCGATACCCGCGATTGCCTCCAATCCACTATCAGCGTTACACTAACTCGAGCAACTTCATTGACAAAACCTAGCCTTAAACCATATTTCGCCGCCACACGGCCTCCATGACGCTCAAGAAATTTATTCTACAGTTTTCTGATGATCTCCAGACCCTTAACCTCCTTCAGCCTCGATTATGACAATCATTACCGTGTTAATAGTTGGAAATTGACGAACATAGCCATTCTGTTTATCTCGAGAATTCACATGATTTTCTTATTTAAAAATTTTGATCTCATAAGTAAAGTTCATCATTTTCCAACTCGAATTAGGATATAGATTCAAAACAGGAAATTACGAACATCGAATTTCTAACTTTGACTTATTTTTACTGTAATTTCGAATTTTCCAGTGGAATATTAACTAATTCCACTTTTAATTATTTTAAAGTGAGGTTTAGTTAATTCAATCATAATCCTTGTAAACATCCTTGTCTATATTAGTTCATAGGAAAAGGAATTTGCTTTTGAATCATGGTTTGATTCTGTAACAAAGAACAGAAACCAGATATACTGATGCACAGACGTGCATATGCAAATTTTAACACAAACATAGACATATAGGCACATTTCAAACATTATCACAACATGCAAACAGATTTAAATTTTTAAAAGGGAGTTTGCTCACCTTGATGGGAACAGAGAATAAAGAATAGCCTGGAAATGAAGTCTGGAAGCATTTTGATCTGGTTTCTTTGATTTTTTTGTTTTCTTTCTTCAGTTTGATTGCTTTTGAGTTTGATCTTTACGTGATTATTGAGATGATTTTTGAATTTGTTTGAACTTCTCCAGATCAGGTTGAGCTTGATGAATATGAATTGATCTTTGTTTTAAAACTGTGATGATTTTCTTGAATTGTTTCAGGCTTAAGATTTTTATTTTGATACCTTGCTTGTTTGATCAGATCTTTGTTTTGCTAAATTTTGAAACTGGAAAGAGGTTGAGTTGTTTTCTTTTAGACTTTTGAATCAGTTTTGTTTTTGAGTTAAATCTGTTTGTAATTTGTATTTCAGGTTTGAAGTTTGATTCAATTTTCTTTTCAGGTTTGAACCAAATGAGAAAAAAAAAGAATTCATGATATATATATATATATATATAAACTTATCTTACATTTTATTTATTATTTTGAAAGCCAAGGGACACTTGTATTTTGAATGGTGACATTGTCAACACTTGTTTATACATGAGATTATATGTAACGATCCTGACTCGACCTTCGAAAATCGGCACCGAATATGACACTCGCATTCAAATGCCGCAGATCCAAATGTCGAATCTGGTTCGCCGGAGCTTACAACACAATAAGTACAACACAACAGAAGAAATATGAAATAACAGATATCATATACAATATTGGATACAATAAGTGATACAACATGAATGGTACAACAGAATGATACAATAGAAAGATACAATAGACATCAACACTATCAGAGATACAAAGAATAGCAGCGGAAAGATAATGCCTTCAAATGCCAAACTCCAAGGACTCCATCTCCAATCCAAAGCTAGCTCGAACCCCCATCACGCTCCACCTAGAGAGCAAGACTGGTGCGATGCTGAAGTGTAGCAAACGCGATCCACAAATCCAAAGAGCTTCGAAGGCTAACGAATCTATACCAATTACAGGATTATCTGAAAACCCAACTCTAGACTGCCTGTGTGGAAAATAGTGGGCACCCAGAGTTTAGGAAAGGAACAATAAACTCCAGGTTAGTCATGGGACTGGTATGAGCAAACAAAACAGTTTTATCTTTTAAAACAAACAACAAAGCTTTTAAAGTTTAAATCCGCAATGCTTTTTAGAAAATGAAACTACCATAAGGCCTCCCGCCACACACACAACGCAAATGCAGAATTGGAGGAGATTTCTCCTTATGATAGTCAAAAATGCTTGATACGCGAAAATCATTTGATATTATTATTATAAGTGCACAGTGGAAAACAATTTCGAAAGTATAATATTAATCCTAGCCAGCATAGACATTTCGAACTATGCCTACTATAGCTACCATCCAAACAGTGGGGCGCCACCATAAGTAGATGGCAGGTAATACAACTAAAACCGTACAAGGCTCGTATTGGATTGAATGGATTTCCAACAAATGGTCAGGCTATGGAACTTCCTATTGCCACATGGGAACGCCTCTGGCGGGACGCCCCGAGAACCAACCTGTTCTCTGCTAACACAAGGCTGGCTACCCCCTTCCCGGGGAATAAAACCTGAGATATGCCACCCCCGGTCTTTTGGGACCTTTATCCGAGAGCTCTCCAACAACAACATCACACAGTAATAATATAGTGTGTCCACATGAGTAAGTATCTGGGCTCCATACCATGATACTACCCTTTTCCAGAAGGAATGGTCATACCCTAGGGGAGCTACCCCTGAAACCTTGCCGCATCTTTCCTGTTTCGACCATTACCGATTTGTGAGGCTCGATGAGGTCTCGACCACAAAGCTACGCTTTTCCAAAAAGCCATGCTTTGATCAACAAATGATCATCAACACACAGCAGCACTTAGCATGCCACACTACCAAATTGAGAGTATATCGCTGATAACCTTCAAGTACATAACCTCTGAGCTCGTACGTCTCAGAGAAGGGTGTTAAGCTAAGAGAATAAATTCTCCGCCACCAACAGATATGTATTTGAAAGGAATCGGCTTTATATCTCAAAGTGTAGTGTCAGACACACGACCATACAAGTCTGTTCCGGGCTCGAACAGAACCGAAGGCACTTCCGAAGAAGCCCTTGCAAATTCGGGTATTCACAATCCCGATCGGACTTCCCATCACTTAGGGAATCTCTATACCGGCGCGACTCGGTGCAGAGACAATCGATAGGTCATCCTATCGTTTTCGCAAATACCCGGTCTTCACCACCGGTCTTCAATGCTATCCATAACGACGTATCACATATTCGGAATGGGCTATATGACACAAAGGTCCTCTCCCGGCTAAACCGAATAGTGAGCGCAATATTTAAAAACATATGGATATGGAATTTTTGTTAAGTCACAACTTAAAAATTCAAAGTTTTTTTTTCTTTCAAAATGGTTAAACAAATCACCATTTTAAATCTTTACACAAAAAGATTTATTTCACAAAGTTCACCCAGTTTCACAAAGATCTATTCATGGATTTCAAAACAATTCCCATTCAATTTGGATTAACCCAATTAAATCTTTATATTAAAGATTTATAGCTTCCAAAACACGTTTCCAAAGATTTAACTAAAATTTGGAAAACTATTTTCATTTTTGAACTTGAAATCCTTTAACACAAATTGGAAATTCATTCTTATGTGAAAGCTTCAATCGTTTGAAAACAAATAGTTTTCGTTTCAGAAAAATCCAATTTCATCTTTACAAGTTAAAAATTTCGGGTTAAATTTAAAGTTCCTAAAACAACGCTTTTAAAATGGTTTAAAAACCAATATAACACATTTATAAGTTGAATAACCTTTTTTAAACCATAGTTTCCAAATCATAGGATTCAATTTCAAATATTGAGTACAAATTTAAATTAAATTATTTAAATTTCAAAACTTAATCAAGTTATTCAAATAACTTTTATTTTATTTGAAATTCATTTTTCAAAGTTCCAATTCTAATTCCAAAACTATTTTGGATTAAACCTTTAAAACAATTTCAAAAATCTGTGACTTAACCCATTTCCACGTGCAATCCATATTTGTGTGTGTATAGTGTGGTCCAGGGGTTTTACACACAATAGTGCACAACATCAATCATCACAGATATATCAATATCGATAAGCGATATAATCAATAACGCTTATCTTTATTTACAGATTCATTGATAAAGCAAATTTATCAATCACAAAGATTAATCATTACAATTCGATGTGGGTTTCGGATAACCAACTGGAATCCGACTCCCTGTCGCATCGATATCTAAATGCCGTTTTACGGCAAAAAAGGGTTTTCACATATATATGCAGAAACAATCACAGTTCACAGCACAGCATCAGGCAATTCACATCACACGGTATCACAATCACGAACAGAAATATCTATTCAATACACTACATCTGATGATAGTCAATCGTTTTTTTCAATTTAAGGTACGGGTGATTTAAAAGGATTAGCTATATGGCTATTTTTATTGATTTGTTTAAATCAGCGATTAAATATTCTTAATGATAAGTTAATCAAATCCTTAATTAATTTTTTTTCTCCTAAATTAATTATCTTAATAAACTCCTAACCATTAATTCTTTTAAGTTATCTAATTAAAATTTGTAATTACAAATAAATTAAATCCTTAATTGTGAATAAATGTAATTCTTTAATTTCAACTCGACCAATCTTTAGTTACTTAATTAATTACAAATTTAAATTTAATTAATCATCTTAATTACCCATTTTAATCAATTAATAATATTTAAAATCTTCCTTCACTTTGAAATCAATTGTTACTAAATTTAAAACTTTAAATGTCAGTTAACTTCCAACACTTGTTTTACATTCACTACTTAAATAACGTATTTAATTAGGTTTAAAAAAAACGTTCTAAAGTATTAATTAAACCTGAAACTGTTCCTACCTCAATAAAATGGACATGAGACCCTCTTGCGTTTTACTCGGGTTGTACTTCGAGTATTTAATGCCTTATCTCGAGACTCTCCCCTATTAAACCTCCTCCTTCTTCTTCTTTCTTAATATTCTGTTTTTCCAGTAAATTGATTTTTAAGCCTAAGTTTAAAAGCATCAGTAACTCGCCATAACCATTGAACCTGATACAGTGAGCTCGTGCATGTGCACCAGCACCCGAGCCAACTCCAACCACTGACGAACCCTCCGACACATCGACCAACTTCACCGCAACCATCCCCAACCATCAAACCATCACCTTCAACTCGAAATCACGTTCGAGCTGCTGCGACCAAAAATTCAAACGCAACCCATCGGAGAAACCATTCCATGCCAGCGCCACCGATCACCTGTACCCACACCGGCCTACCCAGAGCAGCGTCAACCTCTCCAGCTCCTATCCCCTCTTGTCCGATCACCTAAATCACCACGACGGCAATGCGATTCCACTTCAAACACAGACAAGCAAACTAGCTTTTAAAACCCTAAAACATCATCGTTTCCTTGCCTCGATCTTTTATAAATTCAAATTGTATTTTTCCATTGATCCTTGATGCTCGATCCATCATCAAACCCAAACACAACGAATTTCATTTCGCCGTTCGACAGAAATTGACCAAAGTGCCATTTTCATTCAACTCGTAATCTCTCAAAATTTAACAAACAAAGGATCTCGATTTTATTTTCTAAATTCATCATTCTATAATACAAATTAGTTTATGCATTCCAAATTCGAAATAAAAATCATTTATTTTTATCATTTCCAAGGAGTTTACTGTATAGTTAATTTTAGAAATGAACCCTTAACAAATACAATTGGAAATATATTTTTTTTCCTTTTTGTACAATTAGCATTGTGTTGTTAGAATCAACTTCTATTCAAAAATTAACACCTAAAACACATCGAGGAAGAAGTATTTGAATTCCTTTAAGGCTTTGGTCTGTTAAAAAGTTAAACAGAGGAAGAAGAAAGGGGGAGATATCCCTGTAACAAACATATATGTATTTACAGTCATATATATACAAACATAACCATACTCATACTATTCACATTTCACACAATCAATATTGATCACATTCGATCCAAGGTATATTCATAAATTTTAGAGTTTGCTCACAAACAAAAATAAACAAATTTCAGAGTTGAAGGTTACTCACAGCTATACTCTGATCTTTATATTTTCTTTGATTTCCAGGCAGAGAACTTAAACATTGATATTATTTTGCTTTACCAGATTCTACTGTAATTCCCAAACTTCTTACATATTTCCAAACCTATCTTGCTAGAATTTTATTTTAAACTTTCAACTCATACTTTAACAAACATATTTTTATTTGAATCTCAACATCTAACAATGACCAGACAAGGGGTTTGAATCTCTTAGTTTTTTTCTGTAGTTTAATCACAGAGAAGAACAACACAAATTATACATACACACCTCTAAACATTCAAATACACACACATGAACTTATATGTATAGATTCACAACATACTTATCTTCCAGATATAAACATGCAACCAAATTTCAATTTTTTTTTTATTTTAAATTTCAAAAAGTGATGTTATTTTATGATTTAAAAATAGAGGAAGGGATTTGATTTTTCTTAACTTCTTGAGTTTGAGATTAGAACAGTGGCAAGATATGTATGTATACATACAATCAATGATTACAGAGACATGCAAGCACTTATCAATATTTACAAGCAAGCATATCAAGAAAATCCACAGAAATAAAGGAGGCTGGTTTAAAAGAGGGTTTGCTCACCAGATTTTGTTGCACAGAGAAGAACAGAGGCAGAGAGGAAGTAAAGCCTGTACATATTTTTTTTTAAACTGGAATACTTGCTTCAGATTATTTTGTAACTGCATGCTTTCCAAGTTGAATCTGCATTTTTGATTTTTTTGTTTCAATTGTTTTCAATTTATGCTTTAACACTAATTAACAACATGAAATTCAGAACTTTAAGAAAATTTACTTATCTTTTTTTCTTTCTTCAGAAAGCAGAGACTAAATTCCAGATTTGCTTTGAGATGATCTTGGAATTTGCTTCTAGCTTTGATTTTGAGGTGCTTCTGTTTTTCGGTTTCCAAATTCTTGCATCAGGTTGTATTTAGATTTGAAACTTGATTTACAGGCATGCAAATCCAACTACATTCCTGGTTTGCATGCTTGAGAATATTACAGAGTTGCATTTGAACATCTGAATTCTGTATTGTGAAAACTGCTGTAGTACTTTCAGAATTCAATTTGTTTTAAGGAGGTGATTTCAGGTTCATTTGCAAATTACTGACTTTTGATACGAGGGGTTTGAATGTTGAAAATATGAGATACTCAATCTTTTTTTTACTATGTTTTCAGATTTGGCCGAGACTAAAATAATTTCAGCATGGGGAGATGGAATGTCTTTATAATTTTAAATTCTATTATTTTATTTAAGCAATCATAAGGAATGCCATTTGTAAGAAATCATTATAACCTTTAGATTTTGTTAACTCCTACACTCCATCTCTTTACTTCAAATCCATGTGAATGTATGCATATGTTTACATTTAAATTCTTAAAGACAAAAGAATGTTTATTTTTATTTTTATATCATATTTACTTTTGTAAACATTTATCAACATATATATCACAATTTTTTTATTATTTTCACACTCAATCTTAAATTTAGCTCATACATTTATTTAAAAATTTATATTTACACAATTTACATTCATATATTTTTTATTATTTATTTTGTACAACTCTACAGAAAGAAAAGAATGGATTCAAACACTTTGATTTCGTATTAACAATTAGTCACACTTATTTATATATGAAAATTTAACTTAAAAATAATATTATGAAAATTAATACATCTTCCAAATAAAATTAATATTTTAGAAACCAACTATTACTAACATTTTATTAATCTCAAGCTTTTAAATTCTATTTTTATTTTTAATACATTTTATTTTGAAACTCAATATTTATTTTATAAATCACTTATTCTTAAATTCCTAATATAAATTTCTATTTAAAATCAAAATTATTTATTTATTCTAGAAAATTTTCTAATTAATTCACAATTTATTTCCAAAAATTAATTTAATTGCCAATTTAAACTTGATAAATTTTCAGGAATGTTACAGATTTCCCCCCTTAAAAGAATTTCGTCCTCGAAATTGCAAGGAAGACGAGAAAGAATAGACGATAGGTAAGGAAATGATTGATCAGATCAGATCGAAATATTTATTCTGCATTCAGCTTACCAAATCAGAATATCAACAATATGAGAACAAACTCATACAATTATTTCACAAGATATATTTGGGTCCAGCGGCCTACGAATATTCAAGGACGTTGATTAGTTCGAAGGGATAACTAATCGTTCGTAGAATATATCGGATCCCAGATAATAGATAGATGGATTCAGTCTTCTATAATTTCTCAAACACTGGGTAGGATTCCAAATTCGGGTTGGAATACCCCAAATTATATATAACTTGTCCCTCTTCGGACTTGATATCCACAAGAAATTACGATAGAATTTCCAATTTGGTTTTAACCGATATCGTTTTATTTATACAATTCAAATTTAGCCTTACATTCTATTAACCAATTTAACTCAATTTAAAATTTTCAATTTATTTAATTTAAGTCTTCAAATTCATTAGAGTTTAGAACGAAAAGCTGATAAGAAACCCATGAACAAACGAAGTAAGAATTTTCCTGCAACGATTCGTAGGGCCATCATCACACCGAAACTTCTTTCTGGAGCAGCTACGAAGCAATCAAAAGAATACGAAATCGAATCAAAGGAGATTGATAGAGAAAAGTTGTTTCCGCCATTGCGGGGTATTGACCATTGGTAGTGGTATTCCCCTGTCCCCTATCTCGTCCTCTTCTCGCACTCGTACTTACTATCAGTGGATAGTAAGAGAATTTACTGAGGCATTCGAACGGATATCTTAGGGATATACTCATTCTAGGGTATATTTCACCCTATCTCTAATGAGCTACTTAATGTGTTATACTCCTGAGCTAAAGTTTTAACCTTCAGCTCTGATACCACTGTAACGATCCTGACTCGACCTTCGAAAATCGGCACCGAATATGACACTCGTATTCAAATGCCGCAGATCCAAATGTCGAATCTGGTTCGTCGGAGCTTATAACACAATAAGTACAACACAGCGGAAGAAATATGAAATAACAGATATCATATACAATATTGGATACAATAATTGATACAACATGAATGGTACAACAGAATGATACAATAGAAAGATACAATAGACATCAACACTATCAGAGATACAAAGAATAGCAGCGGAAAGATAATGCCTTCAAATGCCAAACTCCAAGGACTCCATCTCCAATCCAAAGCTAGCTCGAACCCCCATCACACTCCACCTAGAGAGCAAGACTGGTGCGATGCTGAAGTGTAGCAAACGCGATCCACAAATCCAAAGAGCTTCGAAGGCTAACGAATCTATACCTATTACAGGACTATCTGAAAACCCAACTCTAGACTGCCCGTGTGGAAAATAGTGGGCACCCAGAGTTTAGGAAAGGAACAATAAACTCCAGGTCAGTCATGGGACTGGTATGAGCAAACAAAACAGTTTTATCTTTTAAAACAAACAACAAAGCTTTTAAAGTTTAAATCCGCAATGCTTTTTAGAAAATGAAACTACCATAAGGCCACCCGCCACACACACAATGCAAACGCAGAATTGAAGGAGATTTCTCCTTATGATAGTCAAAAATGCTTGATACGCGAAAATCATTTGATATTATTATTATAAGTGCACAGTGGAAAACAATTTCGAAAGTATAATATTAATCCTAGCCAGCATAGACATTTCGAACTATGCCTACTATAGCTACCATCCAAACAGTGGGGCGCCACCATAAGTAGATGGCAAGTAATACAACTAAAACCGTACAAGGCTCGTATTGGATTGAATGGATTTCCAACAAATGGTCAGGCTAAGGAACTTCCTATTGCCACATGGGAACGCCTCTGGCGGGACGCCCCGAGAACCAACCTGTTCTCTGCTAACACAAGGCCGGCTACCCCCTTCCCGGGGAATAAAACCTGGGATATGCCACCCCCGGTCCTTTGGGACCTTTATCCGAGAGCTCTCCAACAACAACATCACACAGTAATAATATAGTGTGTCCACATGAGTAAGTATCTGGGCTCCATACCATGATACTACCCTTTTCCAGAAGGAATGGTCATACCCTAGGGGAGCTACCCCTGAAACCTTGCCGCATCTTTCCTGTTTCGACCATTACCGGTTTGTGAGGCTCGATGAGGTCTCGACCACAAAGCTACGCTTTTCCATAAAGCCACGCTTTGATCAACAAATGATCAACAAATGATCAACAACACACAGCAGCACTTAGCATGCCACACTACCAAATTGGGAGTATATCGCTGATAACCTTCAACTACATAACCTCTGAGCTCGTACGTCTCAGAGAAGGGTGTTAAGCTAAGAGAATAAATTCTCCGCCACCAACATATATGTATTTGAAAGGAATCGGCTTTATATCTCAAAGTGTAGTGTCAGACACACGACCATACAAGTCTTTTCCGGGCTCGAACAGAACCGAAGGCACTTCCGAAGAAGCCATTGCAAATTCGGGTATTCACAATCCCGATCGGACTTCCCATCACTTAGGGAATCTCTATACCGGCGCGACTCGGTGCAGAGACAATCGATAGGTCATCCTATCGTTCTTGCAAATACCCGGTCTTCACCACCGGTCTTCAATGCTATCCATAACGACGTATCACATATTCGGAATGGGCTATATGACACAAAGGTCCTCTCTCGGCTAAACCGAATAGTGAGCGCAATATTTAAAAACATATGGATATGGGATTTTTGTTAAGTCACAACTTAAAAATTCAAAGTTTTTTTTCTTTCAAAATGGTTAAACTAATCACCATTTTAAATCTTTACACAAAAAGATTTATTTCACAAAGTTCACCCAGTTTCACAAAGATCTATTCATGGATTTCAAAACAATTCCCATTCAATTTGGATTAACCCAATTAAATCTTTAAATTAAAGATTTATAGCTTCCAAAACACGTTTCCAAAGATTTATCTAAAACTTGGAAAACTATTTTCATTTTTAGACTTGAAATCCTTTAACACAAATTGGAAATTCATTCTTATGTGAAAGCTTCAATCGTTTGAAAACAAATAGTTTTCGTTTCAGAAAAATCCAATTTCATCTTTACAAGTTAAAAATTTCGGGTTAAATTTAAAGTTCCCAAAACAACGCTTTTAAAATGGTTTAAAAACCAATATAACACATTTATAAGTTGAATACCCTTTTTTAAACCATAGTTTCCAAATCATAGGATTCAATTTCAAATATTGAGTACAAATTTAAATTAAATTATTTAAATTTCAAAACTTAATCAAGTTATTCAAATAACTTTTATTTTATTTGAAATTCATTTTTCAAAGTTCCAATTCTAATTCCAAAACTATTTTGGATTAAATCTTTAAAACAATTTCAAAAATCTGTGACTTAACCCATTTCCACGTGCAATCCATATTTGTGTGTGTATAGTGTGGTCCAGGGGTTTTACACACAATAGTGCACAACCTCAATCATCACAGATATATCAATATCGATAAGCGATATAATCAATAACGCTTATCTTTATTTACAGATTCATTGATAAAGCAAATTTATCAATCAAAAAGATTAATCATTACAATTCGATGTGGGTTTCGGATAACCAACTGGAATCCGACTCCCTGTCGCATCGATATCTAAATGCCGTTTTACGGCAAAAAAGGGTTTTCACATATATATGCAGAAACAATCACAGTTCACAGCACAGCATCAGGCAATTCACATCACACGGTATCACAATCACGAACAGAAATATCTATTCAATACACTACATCTAATGATAGTCAATCGTTTTTTTCAATTTAAGGTACGGGTGATTTAAAAGGATTAGCTATATGGCTATTTTTATTGATTTGTTTAAATCAGCGATTAAATATTCTTAATGATAAGTTAATCAAATCCTTAATTAATTTTTTTCTCCTAAATTAATTATCTTAATTAACTCCTAACCATTAATTCTTTTACGTTATGTAATTAAAATTTGTAATTACAAATAAATTAAATCCTTAATTGTGAATAAATGTAATTCTTTAATTTCAACTCGACCAATCTTTAGTTACTTAATTAATTACAAATTTAAATTTAATTAATCATCTTAGTTACCCATTTTAATCAATTAATAATATTTAAAATCTTCCTTCACTTTGAAATCAATTGTTACTAAATTTAAAACTTTAAATGTCAGTTAACTTCCAACACTTGTTTTACATTCACTACTTAAATAACGTATTTAATTAGGTTTAAAAAAAAACATTCTAAAGTATTAATTAAACCTGAAACTGTTCCTACCTCAATAAAATGGACCCGAGACCCTCCTGCGTTTTACTCGGGTTGTACTTCGAGTATTTAATGCCTTATCTCGAGACTCTCCCCTATTAAACCTCCTCCTTCTTCTTCTTTCTTAATATTTTGTTTTTCCAGTAAATTGATTTTTAAGCCTAAGTTTAAAATCATCAGTAACTCGCCATAACCATTGAACCTGATACAGTGAGCTCGTGCACGTGCACCAGCACCCGAGCCAACTCCAACCACTGACGAACCCTCCGACACATCAACCAACTTCACTGCAACCATCCCCAACCATCAAACCATCACCTTCAACTCGAAATCACGTTCGAGCTGCTGCGACCAAAAATTCGAACGCAACCCATCGGAGAAACCATTCCATGCCAGCGCCACCGATCACCTGTACCCACACCGGCCTACCCAGAGCAGCGTCAACCTCTCCAGCTCCTATCCCCTCTTGTCCGATCACCTAAATCACCACGACGGCAATGCGATTCCACTTCAAACACAGACAAGCAAACTAGCTTTTAAAACCCTAAAACATCATCGTTTCCTTGCCTCGATCTTTTATAAATTCAAATTGTATTTTTCCATTGATCCTTGATGCTCGATCCATCATCAAACCCAAACACAACGAATTTCATTTCGCCGTTCGATAGAAATTGACCAAAGTGTCATTTTCATTCAACTCGTAATCTCTCAAAATTTAACAAACAAAGGATCTCGATTTTATTTTCTAAATTCATCATTCTATAATACAAATTAGTTTATGCATTCCAGATTCAAAATAAAAATCATTTATTTTTATCATTTCCAAGGAGTTTACTGTATAGTTAATTTTAGAAATGAACCCTTAACAAATACAGTTGGAAATATATTTTTTTCTTTTTTTTACAATTAGCATTGTGTTGTTAGAATCAACTTCTATTCAAAAATTAACACCTAAAACACATCGAGGAAGAAGTATTTGAATTCCTTTAAGGCTTTGGTCTGTTAAAAAGTTAAACAGAGGAAGAAGAAAGGGGGAGATATCCCTGTAACAAACATATATGTATTTACAGTCATATATATACAAACATAACCATACTCATACTATTCACATTTCACACAATCAATATTGATCACATTCGATCCAAGGTATATTCATAAATTTTAGAGTTTGCTCATAAACAAAAATAAACAAATTTCAGCGTTGAAGGTTGCTCACAGCTATACTCTGATCTTTATATTTTCTTTGATTTCCAGGCAGAGAACTTAAACATTGATATTATTTTGCTTTACCAGATTCTACTGTAATTCCCAAACTTCTTACATATTTCCAAACCTATCTTGCTAGAATTTTATTTTAAACTTTCAACTCATACTTTAACAAACATATTTTTATTTGAATCTCAACATCTAACAATGACCAGACAAGGGGTTTGAATCTCTTAGTTTTTTTCTGTAGTTTAATCACAGAGAAGAACAACACAAATTATACATACACACCTCTAAACATTCACATATACACACATGAACTTATTTGTATAGATTCACAACATACTTATCTTCCAGATATAAACATGCAACCAAATTTCAATTTTTTTATTATTTTAAATTTCAAAAAGTGATGTTATTTTATGATTTAAAAATAGAGGAAGGGATTTGATTTTTCTTAACTTCTTGAGTTTGAGATTAGAACAGTGGCAAGATATGTATGTATACATACAATCAATGATTACAGAGACATGCAAGCACTTATCAATATTCACAAGCAAGCATATCAAGAAAATCCACAGAAATAAAGGAGGCTGGTTTAAAAGAGGGTTTGCTCACCAGATTTTGTTGCACAGAGAAGAACAGAGGCAGAGAGGAAGTAAAGCCTGTACATATTTTTTTTTTTAAACTGGAATACTTGCTTCAGATTATTTTGTAACTGCATGCTTTCCAGGTTGAATCTGCATTTTTGATTTTTTTGTTTCAATTGTTTTAAATTTATGCTTTAACACTAATTAACAACATGAAATTCAAAAATTTAAGAAAATTTACTTATCTTTTTTTCTTTCTTCAGAAAGCAGAGACTAAATTCCAGATTTGCTTTGAGATGATCTTGGAATTTGCTTCTAGCTTTGATTTTGAGGTGCTTCTGTTTTCCGGTTTCCAAATTCTTGCTTCAGGTTGTATTTAGATTTGAAACTTGATTTACAGGCATGCAAATCCAACTACATTCCAGGTTTGCATGCTTGAGAATATTACAGAGTTGCATTTGAACATCTGAATTCTGTATTGTGAAAACTGATGTAGTACTTTCATAATTCAATTTGTTTTAAGGAGGTGATTTCAGGTTCATTTGCAAATTACTGACTTTTGATATGAGGGGTTTGAATGTTGAAAATATGAGATACTCAATCTTTTTTTTACTATGTTTTCAGATTTGGCCGAGACTAAAATAATTTCAGCATGGGGAGATGGAATGTCTTTATAATTTTAAATTCTATTATTTTATTTAAGCAATCATAAGGAATGCCATTTGTAAGAAATCATTATAACCTTTAGATTTTGTTAACTCCTACACTCCATCTCTTTACTTCAAATCCATGTGAATGTATGCATATGTTTACATTTAAATTCTTAAAGACAAAAGAATGTTTATTTTTATTTTTATATCATATTTACTTTTGTAAACATTTATCAACATATATATCACAATTTTTTTTAATTATTTTCACACTCAATCTTAAATTTAGTTCATACATTTATTTAAAAATTTATATTTACACAATTTACATTCATATATTTTATTATTATTTATTTTGTACAACTCTACAAAAAGAAAAGAATGAATTCAAACACTTTGATTACATATTAACAATTAGTCACACTTATTTATATATGAAAATTTAACTTAAAAATAATATTATGAAAATTAATACATCTTCCAAATAAAATTAATATTTTAGAAACCAACTATTACTAACATTTTATTAATCTCAAGCTTTTTAATTCTATTTTTATTTTTAATACATTTTATTTTGAAACTCAATATTTATTTTATAAATCACTTATTCTTAAATTCCTAATATAAATTTCTATTTAAAATCAAAATTATTTATTTATTCTAGAAAATTTTCTAATTAATTCACAATTTATTTCCAAAAATTAATTTAATTGCCAATTTAAACTTGATAAATTTTCAGGAATGTTACATTATAAATGTACAAATGTCATTTACATCTATTTTTATGTTTAAATCCTTCACTTATTTCAATTTATAAATTTTGTTTTTGAACCCTTATCATTTTAAAATTTTGTAAATCACATTTTATACATTTTCAAACTATTGTTTATACTTTCATAACTTATAAAGAAAATGATTTTAAAAACTAATTTCTATATTAATTCCAAAGTAAAAATCCAATTTGTTTTCCATATATTTATTAAAGAATTTCGAACCAAAATTCTTTCTACAATCTATATATATAAATATATATACAAACACACTTTATTGGATTTCCAAATAAATTTCTTTATTTACAATCCCATTTTATTTAAAATATTTATTTTGAGTTTCAATTTTTAAATTTTAAATTTAAAAAATTTATTTATATATGCTTTCTTGTTAATTTCCAAAAGATATGTAGAATTTAAACTTTTTATTAATTCTTATAATTAGAAAAAAAATTCTATTAATTTCAAAATATAAAGTTATAAGTCCAATTTATTTTTTTAAAAACACTTATCTTTGAATTTCTAATCCAAATTCTATTTATAATCAATTTATATACACAATATTTTCATTCTGGAAATTTTCAAATAAATTTACTAATAAATTCACAATTGCAAAAATTAATTTAATTATCAATTTACATTAAATTAAAAATTAGGATCATTACACACTACTTTGATGTACACTTTTTATGTGTTATATTCATATCTGTTTCCGCCTTAGTGATATGGATATCTGTGACTGGTCTATGTTATGTTTATTTTTTATTTGTTTCCAAAGACCTAATAGCCACTATGTAGTAGCTTTGAGTTTCTATTTGATATGTCGGTTTTCCTCCTGAAAAGAAATGCATGTTATACTATCTGACATATCGGTACTTGCATTAAACAGTTACACGATGGTCGCTCCTCAACAGCTATATGTTTTGTGCTAGTTGATGGCATTACTTAGTAGTGTGCTTAGCTAGTGTGAGTATAGAGGTGGGGCATCACACCTATTTTTTCGAGCAACGAAGTAGTCAGTAACTTGGAGCATTTTGGAAGGAGCATGGAGCATGAAGACTAGAGGGTCCTTTTTTTCAAAAATGATCTATTTCAAATTTTCATTGTAGCATGTAGTAAGTATTTAGTATCTACCAGCCTCTATAAGGATAGGCCATTATAAATATCCCTGGTTGGGTTAGTACTTATCATTACTCTGATGAATCACTTAAAGTGATTGTATGTGCTTTCCACATATCGAATTAATCCGGATATGAGATTTTGTTGTTATTCTATGTTCTATCTTTTTTTCTTTTAAAAATCCCTGATATCTGCATCTTCGGCACTTGAATTTGTGGCATATGAATATAGAGACTGTATTACTGTCGATCTTCAAGGGTTGGAAAGGCGGGTCATCACAGTTGGTATCAGAGATTAAGTTAAGCGAACACCTAAGCCTTGATGGGGTCGACTCATTAGAGATAGGGTTAGTAATATCCTAGAATGACTTTAGTTAATGGGAGAGCGTGTTCATAATTTCATCCAAATAAATCCATCCATGTCATTTTATGCTTAATACCCACTACTTAAGATAATTTCGTCTATAATTCTAAAGATATTTTCTTACTATATGCAGATAGTGGGAGATGAGTAATAGAAGAGGGAAAAGGTGGAGGTAGCTACACTATGGCCACTAATGGTCGATCAAATGCTATAGTAATTGAGGAAGTGGAAATCCTTAAGCAACCTTTAATTAACTTTGCAACTCTTTACAAGAATTACACTAGCTTCAGAGGGAAACCATTCCAAGGAACCAAATCTATTACTGAAGCGTAAGCATGGTTCCACTCATGTGAAAGAATATTCAAAGGATTGAACATAGAGGATCATCAAAAGAGGTTCTTAGCTTTCTGGAAATTGTAGAAAGGAGCTCTAGCACAGTGGGAATCCATCACTTTGAATGATTCTGAAGACAATTTCTCATGGACTAGATTTAAAGGAGTAATCGAAGAGCAGTATATGCCAACAGGCAGAAAATCCTATCTTTATAGAAATTTTATGAACTTGAAACAAGAAAGTATGTTATGAAGGAATACTCAAACAAGTTTACTGAGTTATCTCATTTTAGGCCTGGACTAATAGACACACCCTTAAAGAAGAATGATATGTTTATTACAGGAATGAAAGAGCAACATCAGGATCGAATGTCCACTCACATGAAGGGAACTTTTATGGACCCATTAGATATGGGTTTCCTATATGAAGTATTGGATAAAAAGAATCAGTGGTAGCCCAAGGAAATAGAAATAATCAAAACAAGAGAAAGAAGCTGTTGTAGGGAAAGAATGGTGGAGGATCTTAGGAGAATTGTTATATGGATGTTGTTTATTATAATTGCTAAAAGAAAGGCCATTTTGCAATAAACTATAGGAGTGCTAAGGTGCGGAAGCAGCAGCAAGGAACCGTATCTCCTATGGTTCAGAAGAGTATTTGTTACAATTGCCATCAACTGAGACTTTGGAAAAACTAGTGGCCGTTAATGAAGAGGGGAGAACAGATCAATGTTTATGCTATAAAGAATGAGCCTTCAACCTCTGAAGATGTGAAATGAAAAGGAGTCTTAGAAGGTAATTTATGTGTTAATGATATTTCAACTAGAGTATTATTTGATACCGGGGATCCAATAGTTTTAGTGCTAAGAAAAATGTTGATAAGTTAAACCTTACCCCAAAAATATTAGAAACCCTTATCCGCGCATCTAATCCTATATGCGGTACGACCTTCTTATGACCTATGTAAATGTACGAGTTACCTACCAAACCCATCAATTCTTACTCAGAACGGATTGGCTATCCCAGTATAGAGCTATTTTAGACTGCAACAATCGAATAATTATATTAAAAGCCACGACCGAAAGGGTGTTAGATCGAATAATATGTGAAGGACCTAGTCTAGTAAGGGATAGCTTCATGTATGCATTTGGTTCATATCAAATGAACATAGAAAAAATATCAACTATTAAAGAATTTTAGATGTTTTCATTGAAGTTAAAAGTTTGCCTTCGCATTAGGAAATTGAATTCTATATTGACTACTCCCTAATGCCAGACCCGTTATTCACCTTATTCATAGGATGGCTCCAAAAGAGAAGATCGAGTTGACAAAACAACTAATGAATTATTAAAAAGGGGGCTAATTAGACCAATTTTCTCAAGTTGGGGTGCAGTTGTGGTTTTTGTGGCAAAGTCCGATGGCTCCCATAGACTATTTGTAGAATACAAAGGCCTAAATAAACAAACAATTAAAATCAAGTATCCTCTACCCCACATAGATGACTTGTTTGATCGATTATGTGGTGCCCAGGTATTCTCAAAAATGGATCTAGCTACTGGATTCCATCAGTTGAAAATAGCAGAAGATTACATTCCCTTGACTATGTTCCATTGGCAGACAGTTTCTATGAATGGTTGGTTATTCTATATGGGCTAACCAATGCACCCGCATATTTCATGGACCTTATGAATAGAGTATTGAGAGATGTACTCAACAAATTCTTTTACAGTCTTTATTGATGATATTCTCGTATATTTGAAAACTGATGGAGAGCCCGAAAGGCATTTGAAGATTGTGTTGGAGATATTAAGAAGGATTGCGCTAAAAGAAAAAAAATTTCAAAATGTCATTTCTAGGAAAAAGAGGCAAGATTCATAGGACATATTGTGTCAAGTGATGAATTTTTGGTAGACCCAGAAAAAATGTCAACTATACAAGGTCAGTGATAACCACGGACTCGGTGGGACATCCGTAGCTTCTTTGGATATCTGGATATCATCGGAGGTTTATTCAAGACTTCTCCAAAATTTTCTCTCACTTAACAAAGCTAATAATGAAGGATGCTAAGTTTGAGTAAACATAGAAATGTGAAGAAGCATTTCAAGAACTTAAGAAGAGGTTAACTACTGCTGTAACAACCCGCGGTTTTGTGATTACCTGTTGATAAACTAAAATGTGATTTTAATTAAATTTGGGTTAATAATAATATTTGGAGTGACAAATTGATTTACAAATTGTTTATTTGAATAAACAATGAATTTGAGCAAAAATCTATTTTTGGTGTTTATGGAAATTTTGTTTGAAGCAAATAATAAAATGTTGTTCATAAAATTTTAATGGTTTAAAATGTAGAAAATATTCTAATTTATAGTATAACATGATTTATTTTATGATATGTTCATTTTACAAAATTGTATGTAAAAATTTGGTAGAGTAAAGCATTTTAAAACATAGAAAAATGGTTGAAAAAACTATAAAATTTGGCTAAGTGTTTAGCATTGCTTATTGGGTTAGATATTGGGTCCAAACCCATTCTCTCATTTTTGAAATTAGCCTTGTGAATGAACTGTACGTTCGTTCTTTCTATCCTCCTCATTCTCTTCTTATAACATAGAAAGCCCTGAAACCCAAATAATGGTTTCTTCCCCAAATCCAAATCTAAGCTCCAAATTAATTAAAAATCAAGAAGAAATTGATAGCAAATCAAACTCTACATGTTTTTAGCTTCAATCCAACACCAAAGCTTCAATCTTTGCTTGGTATATCTACTAATTTTCTTCAAATAAATCCTAAGGTGAGTTATAAACTCACACTTCTAACTTAAACAAGCTAGCATGTCGATTATATGTTGTTTCTTTGTTGGTTGTAGAATCAAATTTTCTGTGATTGAACCTGAAATTAATTTGGCCATATCTCCCTCATTTCTTACCCAAATTGGATGATTTTAAGTGTTTTTGAAAGTTCATACTTTGTACTAAAATTTCATGTTTTTACTTTTATGAAATTTTGGAGTTAAATTGATCAAAATTATACTTCTTTGTTACTGTCCCGAGAATAAAACGACAGCGACAATGAATTTAGATCCGAGAATTGTTTGAGTCATAACTTTTTCATCCCTTTTCTGAATTCATTGATTTTTGATGTCTTGAAAATCTTAGAAAATTGTCTACAACCTTTCTTTTAATCGCTTTACGAAATTATGATGTTTTAAAGGACGAAATTGAGTTTGAAATAGTGGGTATATTTCAGGCTATGTATTTTCTAAGTTGAAACCAGAAATTAAATTTGCCATAACTCTTTCGTTACTTATCGTAATTAAATGATTTTTTATGTTCTGGAAATTTTAGAATATCCTCTATAGCTTTCATGTTTTGTGCTTTCTCAAATTTTGGATTGAATAGGGGCAAACTGGCTAAGCAAGCCGCTGGCCTTTGTTTTTCCTATGCATTCACTTCCTGGCATGAGTTCGACATTGAGACGTTGTAGTTTCTTTGTCTCTTATCGAAACTCAGCGATTCTTTTTACAGTTCAAACTAAAAATGTTGAAATTTATTTCTACAAATTTTCAGGTCATTCCGACCATGTTAACTTGTATATATCTGCTGACGAACTTGAACCCGTAGCATGTTGGAATTCGACGATTTGACCTTGTTAGTTCAAATTTGAAATGAGCATATTCTTCGTTTCAGATTGGATTTAAGTGATTCTTCTGGCAGATTGAAGTAGGACCGTTCACTTACATTCTTGCAAATTTTCATGATAATCTGGGTTCTTTTGCTATCTTGAAACTGCTGTCGAACTTGAAACCGCAACATGCTGGAATTCAGCGATTTAACCTTGTTTGAGTCCAACTTTGAAACGTTGCAGAATCTTCATTTCAAATCGGATTTGAATGTTACTTTTTGCAAATTGAATTAGGAATGTTGAACTACATTTCTGCAGAATCTCAAGTCATTTTGACACTATTAACTTGTTCAAATCTGCTGTCGAATATTGAATCGCGGCTTGTTTTAAACGGATAATACTTGGTGTAATTTCTGTTATTTCGATGTTCTCTTGATATTTCTTTCTGGATTTCATACACGGGTTTTATAATGTGTTTTAAAAATGTTTTTCAAATAAATGTGCTTTTGAAATTATTATTATATATTATTATTTTTTAAGTATAAAAATTATATGTTGTATAATAAGAGAATTTCAAAGGCAATTTCTAAAGCGATTTCGAAGCGTTCCTAAAACTCGTTTTCTTCAACTTAATTTCTATATAAAACGCACAATTTTGCACTTTGAGAGAAGAGCGAGGAGAATTAAATGATTGGATAAAATGCGTGCTATGAACACGTGCGTTTATCTTTTTAGTTATTTCCTAATCTATTCATTTGATCGTTTTGACTTTCGGGTCGAGTTTACCTATGAGACGAGGTAAACTTTTTACTGCTTTGAGTGTGAAATTTACTAGCGGTTAGTAAACCGTTTGGTGTGAACGTGTGGTATGGGACGCATGTTAACACTATTCAGGTTCCTATTCGAGAGTTTGTGACACATTTGCCATTGTGGCATGCCAGTACTAGACCTTCGGGTCATTGCCACTACGGCATTTGCCATTGTGGCATATTTTTCTTCGAGACGTTTGCCATTACGGCGTATTTGTCTTGTGATGTGTTGCCATCGGGCAAGGTACCTATTTGAGATAATAGTACTTGGCAAGGCTTCGGCCACATGCACATGCAAACACTTTTGAGATGGTTTCTTTGACTATTTTCCCTATTATGTCGCCCCATTCCAGAATTTCTCCTTTGAACCATTCGATATATATTTATGGCGATTAACTTTTGGCAATTTGAACTATTGGAAATTCTATTTTTGAGATTTGAATTGCCTACACTGGCGTTATATGCGATTTGCCTTTTGGCATTTACTTGATATTTTATTCTCCTCTTTGGAGATATATTTGCCTTATGGCATGTTTGAGATGAGATCTCTTTATGTATGTTTTAGGTTTGCCAAGATGGTGGGTTAAGGTTTTCCCCTAAACCATATTTGATGTTTTATGAATGTCAATGATACAAGGCTCGCTACTTTTAGCGTTTTAGGGGTTATTTTATCTCTTTTGAGATTATATATTTGTGTAGTGATACCATATTATCACTAGATGTAATCATACACTTTAGTTGTCCCTTCTCACTTGGGAATATTATCACATTATCCTTATGCTCCTATTATCTCTTATCCTTGTTAACTGTTTTGTTTAGACAGACTGACCTGCGTATTTTATACTCGGGTCAGACCGAGGTGTTTCAGGTTAAGTATATTTGGACTTAGCATATTCTGCATGGACTCTTTTCTGCTAGCTCTTTTTGTTGTAGCTTTTGTGTAGTCCTTTTAGGTTTGCTACTTTGATATGTATATTCTTTTGACCTATGTTTTGGTTGTGCTTGTCATACCACTTTGATGTATCATTTTGGATTGTACTAGTGATTGTATCTCTACTTATGCATATGTATGCATTTCTGCTGTTCTGTGATGTTATTTACATTTGAGTTATTATGTTTTGTTCTCATAAATCTAATAGCCATTATAGTTTTGTATTAAATATTTATTGGATATGTCGATCCACTTGAGAAAAAAAATAGATAGCGCTCATCGACGTATTCAGTAGATAGTTAAGACAACGCTATAGATGGTCGCTCCTATCCAGCTCTATTCTCCGCATTAGAAGATGGTACTACCTCATAATTCTCTTTTTTAATATGTGTCTCAGAGTAGGGCGTCACAACTGCTCCCGTGTTAGCTATTGTTGATGATAGCGGTGATCAAACCGTGTATACTGATGCTTGGAGGGAAGGAGTAGGTGCAGTTCTGATGTAACATGGAAAGGTCATCGCGTATGTGACCAGATAACTAAATATCCATGAAAGGAATTATGTGATACACGACTTTGAGCTATTAGCCATGGTGTTTGCATTAAAATATGGAGATATTATTTGCTAGGTGAAAAGTTTGGTCTCTTCACACACCATAAATCTTTGAAATATCTTTTCACTCAGAAGAACTTGAATATGATGCAAAAACATTGGTTAGAACTCCTCACATGGTATGATTTGGATATTCTATATACACCGGGAGAAGCCAATGCTGTAGCAGATGTGCTAAGCAGAAAACATGCCATTATAGCTCATTTAGTGGTGCATCCAACATTAATTTGTCATAGTAAGAAGAATTAGCTCAAGGATCCAATTATTACAAGGATAGCCAAGGAAGTAGAGGAGAATGTGATACCAGGAAGATGATCAGATTCAAAGTGGATAAGAATAAGCAAGGAATCCTAATAATTAATGGAAGGATATTTGTTCTTAATTTAGATGGCATTTGATAGGAAGCTTTAACGGAATGTCATAATTCTTCACTGGCAATACATCGCGGGGTTACCAAGACGTATAAAGATATGAAAAAGGCTTTCTAGCAGGATGTTATAAAGAGAGTCATTTCCATCCATGTGAGTAGATGCGCTAATTGTCAGTAGATCAAGAGTGATCATCAAAAGGTCATCGGACTACTCCAACCATTCGAGATTCCAAAGAGAAAATGGGGCCAAATATCCATGGATTTCATCGATGGCTTGCCTCGATCAAGGAAAGGGAATGAAGGCATATGGGCTATCATTGATAAATTGACTAAAAGCATGCCCTTCAATCTAGTAAAGCCCATTGGAACAACCTCAAGCTTTGCTGAGATATATATGAAGGAGATTATTCGACTACATGGAGTTCCAACCAGCATTGTAAGCAACCAAAACCCAATCTTTACCAGTCAGTTCTAGGAATACTTATAGATAGCTTTGGGAATGAAGTTGGATATAATCACAACATGTCATCCCGAGACTGATGGGCAAACCAAAAGAGTAAATAGGGTATTAGAGGATTTTCTGAGAGCACGTGTATTAGATTTTGGAGGTTCCTGCAAGGCTACCTTCATTTGATAGAGTTCTCTTATAATAATAGCTATCAGGTTAGTATTAATATGGCACCTTATAATGCTTTGTATGTCGCCCGTGTAGATCCCCAGCTATGTTGGATCGAAACCGAAGATCAATTAGTACTTGGTGTGATATAATCCGAGAAGCTTTAGAGAATGTGGACATGATCAGAAAGAAACTGAAGGAAGCACAAAGTAGATAAAAGAGCTAGCCAATCAAAAGGCAAAGAAATTTAGAATTTTCGGTTAGAGACAAGGTATTTTTGAAGATCTCTCCGATGAGAGGAGTCATGAGATTTAGAAGAACTGGCAAGCCAGCTTCTCGATATATATGACCTTTTTCCATTCTAGAGCAGATTGGCCCACTAGCATATCGAGTAGAACTACTGAGAGGTTGTCATGTGTAGACAATGTGTTTCACGTATGTTATTTACGTAAGTATGTATCTGATTCGAAACAAATCATAGAAATGACTGCCTAAGAGGATTTAGAAGTGGAGTCCAATTTAACAGTTATCAGACAACCTAATAAAATCGTGGATCATGATAAGAAGTGATTAAGGAGAAAGGTTATGCAATTAGTTAAAGTTCAATGGAGTGACGATGTTAATGATTGTACATGGGAAATAGAGGATATGATAAAGAAGGCGTATCCAGAGTTTAGGACGGATGTATGAATTGTATATATATCATATCGAGATAGTGTACTCACTGCCTATAATATAGCCACTTATCATATCTTTGTATATATTTTATCACATATAATATATTCCTTTTGAGTTATCTTCTTCTCATATTTAATTTCGAGGATGAAAATCTTTTAAGGAGGGAAGTCTGTAACGACCCTCAAATTTATCACTTTGGAAAAAATTTAAAATATTCAAATATAAGATTTTTTAAAACATAAATGATATTGCTTTAGACAATAAATAACATTGATAATATTATTTTGAATAAATATTTAAAAAATATATACTTTGGAATATCGATAAAATGACCGAAAACCTTTTATCAATAAACAGCTCATTGACCATCCGACATCATGCACGGAGCAAGATACATACTCATTTATATATACGAGTGAGAGTATGCAATAAATTTTTTTTTTTTTTTTTTGCAGAAATCTCTTTATGATATCATCAATGATATCTCTATTTTGGAACCAATGATTTAAAATTAAATAAGCCCTTTTAATTATTATATAATGATAGAAATGTTATTTTCAAACGTTATTTGCAAATATATATATATATATAGAGACACACACATATACTTTAAACGAGAAGTGAAAATATGATCGGAATCGAAATTGGAATCCGTAACGATTCAACGTAGAAAAATTGTGCGACATTGTGAATCATTTGAGATATACATAAGCATGCATATATGTACGCATACATAAACATATTTACATTCACATGAATATATACACACATACATACATACATACATATTACAAAATATCAAGACATTTTTCATGTAATTCGCGCTATACATATAAAGTACAAGCACACGGCTATGCAATAGGGAAAATGGGCATGTTTGGCCGAACATGATAAGAGGAGAGGGAAGTGGTGGTGATGAATGGTGATGCATTTGTGTATAAATATTATGATATTTCCATTCTCATTTTTTCCTATAAATAGCACTTACCTCTCTTCATTTCATTCATACTTTTCTTCATAAATTCCTAAGCTATTTCATCTTCCTCTTCTTTATATTAATGGCTTTCATAGCCTAAGAAATAACAAAATTATAAAATTGAAACAAGGTTATGCCAAAATCCATTGAAATCTATACCACTTAAACCAAATTTGAAACTAGCAATCTCTTCTTTCTCCTCCACCAAAGCCATGTGCAATCAAGCCCTCCACCACCATTTTCCAAGCAAGGTCGAGCCTTCCAAGCCTCCTAGACCAAGGCCGAACCCCTTAGGAGCAATTGAGCTAGTAGTCATGAGCTCTGATTTTGAGATAGCGGTATATATAATAATGATGATCTGATATGATTGCTATGGCTGGTCACTATGCTATGATCATCAAGTTTGGTTGTTTAATGTATCCTTTTAATGGTGTTAACAAGTCACATTAAATACATGTCGAATATCACAAAGGAAATCACATTCATTTATTAAATGAAATGGTGTATTTGAGGTAAATGGTTTAAGATGATTTAGAAATGTTTTATAAATATTTAAAAGTGTTTCAGCAAATTCTAGAAAAAATATAAAAATTGAGTAAATATAGGCTCGTGCATAACGGTAGTTTGCGATTTCGCACCGTAGAAAGTTAAATCCATTTATACGATGGATTCAGAGTCGAAATTATTTGTAATAAGAATTTTTCAAACTCTTATAATCATATTTTTCAAATGAAATAAAAGATCAAGATTTTGTTTAGAAGATTTTGAAATATGAGCAAAACAAGTTTTCAAAATAGTCGCGCTACGGCAGTATGGAAACCAAAGCGACAAATTCTTTATAAATGATATTTTTTAGTTCTTTTAAAATATGGAATAAATTCTATAAATCTTTTAAAATGTTTAAGAAAAAATTTGAGTTATATAAATAAATTTGAAAATGATCAAAAAGTTGTTTTGATCAAATAAGCTTTTAAAACATTACTCGCATCACTTTTTAGAGCACTTATAATAACTTTTGAAATACGACTTTAGACTTATATGTTCTTTCCCAAATCTTTTATAAATATTTTCAAATGAATAATTAAGTTTTTTTAAGATGATTTGATGGTTTTAAGTTTATTTTAAAAGAGTTTAAATAAATGGTTTAAAGAAAAGCTGTTATAATTAAGTGATTTAATCTTGGCTCTAAAAGCCGATAAGTAGACTGAATTTTTTTCTGTTCGTGAGATCTAGAAGTGAGGTGCTTAAACAAAGGGGATGTTCAGGAGCAACCAATGCTCTGCCTCACCTGGTCTCTTTTCTGGCCGAGGGATAGATAATGTCAAAATGCCAGAAACGAGACAAGTTTAAAGATTTAATTTTTATAATTAATTAATCGCAACTTGGATTGAATAGAGATAATCTTTTATACTTGGTATTAAATTCCATGGAGGGAAGCTGTACCATCTGTGCGAATTGAAAATGTGATTTCAATGCTATTCGACAGATTGTAAAGTTTGAATATGAAAATTGATGTTGAGTAAAATTAGTATAATTCCCATCGACCCTTTTTAACTCAATAATTTTTTCAGATATGAATTATGAAAATGATTTGATATTTCCAAAGTTGAAGAGAGGTTTAATGATTCTGTATATACCGAGAAGAAATGTTTTAAAGATATATATCTCTTAAAGATATTTTTGATAAAGAGAAAGTAATAAATCAAATGATAAGCACCTATTTTCTTAACATCATTTTATCGATGATTGGCTCGAAGGAACTAGGGTCAGATTTGAGTGATTCTTATCCGTAAACAACTTCGAACCAGTTTACGAGTTTGAAAGTGAAGACATGTTACAGGCAATGAAGTCGAAGGCGGGAATCTGCATAACGAAAGGACTACTTGTTGATAATTTCAGAGTAGCTCTAGAGATAAATAAATAGCAGTGGACCCTATATTCTGGGATCTTCGTATGCAAGAGCTACTTGCTACCAATCCTAAATGCCCGATTGGATGCGGTTAGGAGAGTACCTTCGGTTTGTCCTGTTCTTGGACAACTTGTCTGGATGAATGTATAACATTACATTTCTAAGATCACAATGCATTGATATGTACAAATGTACATCTGTTTGATGGTGTAGGAGGCAACCCCTCTTATTTTAGCACCCTTCTCTGAGTCATGTGAGCTCAAAGGTTGTACTTTTGTGGAAATCAATAGTGTGTTATTAAAAGTGGCAATGTGGCATTTTAAGTGGAAATGTTCTAAGAAAGGTAAACATTACTTGTGAAACAAGGGGTTGCTTTAGGGCTAAGCGACTCGCTATCATTAGGGTATGTGTAACAACCCTGGGTTTGGGGTCATCTTTTTATGTTAAATTATATCGAATGTTATAATTTAATATTGACTTTGAGAATAAAATTTGAGTTAAAAATCTAATTATTGTGAGAATTGAAGATTTGTTGTGAAAATAGAGTTTGAGAATTTTATTTCATGTTATGTAAGTGGAAATGAATGGAAAATGTTTTTATTTAGATAAAAAATGCAATAATTGGATAATTATTGCCCTTTGCTTTTATTAATTGGTTTAATAAGAGTAATCAATTTTATTAAGTACTTATTGAATAAAAACATGAATTTGGGTTAGAGATTTGTTTTAGCCATAAATTATGATTTTAGATGGTTTTGTGTATTTTCTAAGTAAAGGAATATATTTTGTGGAGTTTTAGAAGTTAAAATATGGGTTATTTTCTTTATCTAATTAAAAGTGTGTAATTTATAATAAAAGAGGGGCTTTATTGTAAAAGTGTTTAAAATAAAGATTTATCTATTTATTTGGGTTTAGAATGTTTTACTTTATAATTATTGAAAATTTGAGAGCTCTTGTATAAATACTTTGTGAAAAATTAAATTTTATATATGTGTACATATGTTGCACATATATTTTTTGAATCAGTTTATTCCTTGAGGCCTTTTTGTTGTAATTCTTTAAGCCCAAGCCTATTTCCATTTTTGTGAACTCTAGCCTGGTTGAAGGGGAAATATTTTTTTTCCTGTAAGTTCTAATTCCTAAATCCTCTCTTCTCCCTCCCTCTCTTTCCTTTCTCCGTGAAACTTTTCAGTGTCCTCTTCAACCTAATCTCAAGCTGGAGCCCTCAAAAATTAATTCTTTTGGCTTGCTAATTAACTCCAGATGTAATCTCCTTCCTTCTCCTGCAAAAATATCCACCAAATTCTTTTATAGTGAGTAAATTCTTACTTTCTTCTCCATTGGCTATGCATGTTTGTTTTGAGGTATTTTTAGGTACTGTATGTTCTCAACCTCTACAAAAGACCTCAGCTTGGCTCCAAATTCTTGCTAAAACATTGCTAAAGTGTGTGGTAAGTATTCAAACTTACATTTGCTATCTGTAACGACCCAGAATTTCTATTAATTAAAATTTGTATATTTAATTAATTTTAAATATTAATAAGTGAAATTTATAAGTCGAATAAATTTTATTTCGAATAATTAGGTTTAATTGAATAATTAAATCAATAATTTAATATGTAAAATTATGGAAATAATTGAAAATCGAGTTTAATATGATTGAAAATGACTTGTAAAATTTTATTTAATCATATTGGAGTTAGAACGATATTTTAGAACTTTTAAAATTGAATTAAGAGTTAGTTTGTGAAAATTGAATATTTTAATATTTAATCGACTAGTGAAATTAGCCAATTTTCGAACAATCTCAGAATTGGATGAAACTAGTTCCATTGGATCCGTAATAGTTTGTTATTATCGGATTTCAATTTTCGTAGCAATCGGAGTTGTCATTTGACCGTGGCAGCTTGAAACGCATCGAAATTGTTTTAATATTAATTTGGCGAGTTAAAATAGTCATTTTTCAAAAAGTCTCGGATTTCGACGAAACCAGTTTCATCGGATCCGTAATGTGATATTATTGTATGTTTTCAAATTTCGTGTCAATCGGATTTACCGTTTTTCCGGTGCAAGCTAAAACGCCTAGAAAATCGTTTAATCTGTTTAATTTTAAATTGAACGTTTATTGCCATAACTCGCACAGATGACCGAATTAGCTCCCGAAACACGTTCCATTGTGTTCGGAACGCAGGGTAAACCTTAGAAACGCCAATAGGCACGCTTCGTTTGGAGTTCGGAAAATCCGGGATGAATAGTCTCGCGCGAATTTTCTATAAAAGGCCCTCCATTATTCACATTTGCAACAAACTCCACTCAGAAACCCTAGCCGCCACTCTTGTATTCAATGGCCAGAAAATTTCGAAACTTCTTCCTCATTTTCCTCTCAGTCCATCAACAATTAGCAAAAACTCTCAACCACAAAGTTGTAGAGGACGATGAAAGCTTCAAATCCATACGGAGATGATTGAAAACGGAGCTTCGAATCAACGGGAAATCGAGCAAGAAGGGGCTGCGTTTTTCATGCATTTCGAGGCCGGTGGGGGGGCCGAGCTCCACTATGTTCATGCCGAAAGTTGCTCGTGTTATGGGCTTCGAGATGGTTCCTTCTGATCGTGTTCATGTTCGTCGTGGTGGCCGAGATGTTGAACCCTAATATCAAGCTAATGGGTTGCGTACGTGAATCAATTCCTGTAGAAGAAACGTGAACGTGAAGATGGAGGAAAGGAAGGGGTGCAGCCCTGATGACTTTGCTAGGATCTAACGGCCAAGATTTCTTTGGATTTGAAAGTAAAATAAGAATTGTAATTTAGTTTATAAAATTCGTGAAACTTTAAAAAATCATATCTTTTTCATACGAGGTCGAAAATGCGCGAAACCAGTTGCGTTGGAATCGTATGGACGAGCACTACGCTATGGAATTGGATTGGAGTCGTTTGGAGTTAGTGAGGATTTCGGGTAAAATTAAACGTCCGTTTAATTTTATTCGAAATAAATCGCTAAAACGAAATTGAAATCAAGGTGAGAACTTCTCACTCAATCGAATCGGTTTCGATTTTATTTTAAATAGTTAGATTTAAAATTGTTGATTGTATGTTTGAATGATGATTGTTATCTATTGATTGTTAAAATAGACATTATGCGCCGTTAGTAAGCGGAGGTTATTTATTAAAAACATATACCGCGAATATTTCACAGTACAGTGAAATTGGTATTATTTATGTACTTGGAATTGATTTCCCGCAGTATATAGCGGATGAGACCCTATTGCGCCGCCTATTAAGCGGATAATATTTTATAAATCCCATATAGCGCGATAATTCCGTACTGGAGCGGAATTGGTATTGTGCTAATGTTTTTGGATGCAGGGAAGCAGGTTGGAGGGATCCAACTGGATTCCTCAACTGTATTGATTTATTTACAGATATTGTGATATTTGTTGATTATCATATCGATATATGATATTTGGATGTCGTGATTGACTATTTGGTGCTGTTGCATCATCGGATCCATTTTTGAAGTTTTAAAATAATGATTTTGGTTTTTAAAGTAATTTTTAAAGTGATTTTTGAAAGTATATGTTTTATTAAAATTTTGAATTGATTTATTTTAAATAAATTAACGATATAAGTTTAATGTTATAAAAGTTATGATTTTTGCAAAATATAACCAAATTTGAGATTTTCGAAATAAATAGTGATTAATTTATAAAATGGTTTAATTTGTAATTTTGAATCATTATAAGAGATTTTTAAATTTATTTTTATAAGTTAAAAATATTGGAATTATAAAACGAGCTTTTATAAGTGTTAAAGGTGAAATAAAGATGGATTTCATAAGTGAACGGAATTTATAGATTTATAAATTGTGAAGTTATAAAAATAAATAGATTTTGTAAATAGAAGATTTATAAGTAATTATCTTATAAATCGGATTTTGGCATTTAAATGAGATATAAATGGAATTTGTTAATAATGAGATTTATAAATCGAAGCTTATAAATAGAAATGGAATTTATAAACATTGTGAATAGTGAAGTTTATTAAAGGAAATATATTCACGATTTTGGACAGTGAATACATTATTGAATGAAATAGTCATGTTTGGAAAAAGGAATATTATAGAATGAAGTTAATTATTTTAAAGATGTTTTAAAATGTATTATGAATCGAAACCATAGATTTCAACATTTATGGTTGAAATAGACGTTTTCGAGAAAGAAGGAAATGGTGGACTATAACACTGTTGTTATAGTAAATGATTTCCGAAAGGAAATGTTTTATATAGTATTGGGATTTATATATCTATTTAAACTTTGAATCCCTATACTAGTGATTTTGGGTTGTCGTAACGATGTTTTGCGCAACATTCGTTTTGGCCCAAATAAATGTGTTAAGAGAATGATTTCCTTAAGGAATGAAATATATACTAAATTTTGATTTAAGTATATCGAATATTTTCAAATATTGAAAATAAATAGATTTGTGATGTACTTATTATTTAATAAGTATGGAAATATTTTTCCAATGTGAAATGAACGTTTTAGAATTTATCCTTGTAAGATAAATTGAAAGTGAATATTGAAAATCGATTGAAAATCGTACATCATAGATATTTTGGGATTATAAATTCACTATGGAATTTATAAATGAAAAGGGAAATTTGTTTAAAAAATAAACGTTGATTTATTTTTGAACTGGGGGAATAAATTTACGGATTTGGAACGTAAATATAAAATAAATCGGTAAGGATTTATTTGATTTATTTAAATGAACCATTTTAAATTTAAATGGATAAATAATTGGAAGTGTTTCCGTTTAAGGAAATTGATTTGAAAATTTGTTTTCAAATGGTTGAAGTGTGGAAAATTATATATCTCGTAAAGATATTTTGGAAAGTAAATAATTTGGGAAATTATTCGGATTTGGTGATGTTGAGCACGCCTATTGATAGTTAAATGATCCGACTATCAATATTTACCTTTAAATAGGTATTTGTTGTGATTTGCTTGAATTTGAATGCCACACTTATTTTTAAAATAAGCGCTCACTATTCGGGTTAGCCAGGAAAGGACCTTGGGGTCGTATAACCCATTCCGAGTATGTGATACGTCGTTATGGATTGCATTTGATGACCGGTGTTGAAGACCGGATATTTTTGAAAATGGAAGGATTACCATTGAGTTACTCTGCATCGGCTGATCTCCGATATAGAGGTTTTGTCACCCTTAGTGACAGAAAGTCCGGTCGTGATTAGTGAACATCCGGATTGCAAGGACTTCTTTGTAAGTGCCTTCGGTTCTGTTCGAGCCCGGAATAGACTTGTATGGATTGTATGTCTGACATTACAAATTGAGATATAAAGCTGATTTCTTTCAAATATATTTCTGTTGGTGGCGGAGAATTTATTCTCTTAGCTTAACACCCTTCTCTGAGACGTACGAGCTCAGAGGTTATATAGTTGAAGGTTATTAGTGATATACTCCCAATTTGGTAGTGTGGCATGCTGAGTGTTGCTGTGAAATGATCATTGTTTGATCATTTGTGATATGATCATTTGTTTGATCATTTATCTTGGTGATCATTTCTATGATCATTTGTTGACCCAAAGCACAGCTTTTGTATAAAGCGTGGCTTTGTGGACGAGACTTCGTCGCACCTCACACCCCAGAAATGGTCAAAACAGGAAGGATGCAGCAAGGTTATTAGGGGGTAGCGCCTCTTTAGTGTATGTCATTCCTTCTGGATAGAGGTGGTATCATGGTATGGAGCCCAGATATTTAACCTATGTTGTTGCTGCAAATTTTGTGGTTGTTGGAAATCGAGGATCCTCGGATAGATCGGTTACGATCGGGGGATAACATATTCGTGTCAATAGTTACCCAGTTAGGGGTAACCCGGCCTTGTGTTGGCAGAGATCCGGTTTGGTTCTCGGGACGTCATTCCAGAGGCATTTCCATGTGGCAATAGGAAGTTCCTTGGCCTGACCATTTGTTGGAAATCCAAAGATACAATACGATCTTGTACGGTTTTAGTTGTAGAACCTATCATTCACTTATGGTGGCGCCCCACTGTTTGGATGGTAGCTATAGTAGGCATAAGTGCGGAATGCCTATGCTGGCTAAGATTTATATCTTTATTTTTGAAATGATTTTTCCTACACTATGCACTAGTAATAATATCAAATGTTTCTTTTTAATGCGTATCAAGCATCTTTGACTATCATAAGGAGAAATCTCCTCCGATTCTGCGTTTGCATTGCGTGTGTGTGCGGGAGGCCTATGGTAGTCTCATTTTTAAAAGCATTGCGATATAACTTTAAAAATATTCCTCTATTTTGATTTTAAAGATAAATAAACTGTTTTGAGTTCTCACACCAGTCACATGACTGACTCGGAGTTTATTGTTTTCCTTCCTAAACTCTGGGTTCCCACCAATTTCCACACGGGCAGTCAAGAGTCAGGTTTTCTGGATATTCTAGAATTCAGGAGTTGCTGGAGGCAGGCTGGATGGTATGGCATATTCACTAGTATATAGTATTTCTTTTCCACTGTTTGTTGTTGTTGTTGTTGTACACTCTGATGATATGATGTAATGAGATGTGATGTAATGTAATAACTGATATATAGTTCTTTGTTTAAAGATTATTCATTTATCTATTATATGTTGTTCCGCTGCGAATTGTGAGATTCTAATGTTGTTCTGTTATTTCTTTCTGTTCTATTCTATCTTTTTTTTTCTTTTCTATCTTCTTCTACCTTTTCTTCTTCTTTAACCATAACGGTACGGTTTTCCGGCCTTCGATTGCTCGGCAGTTGATACAGTGGACGTATTGATGTCGGTTTTCGTGGACGAAAAATCGCGTCCGTTACATTTGGTATCAGAGCATATGGTTAAGCGACAACCATGGCTCTGTTGGGAATTACTCATTAGAGATAGAGTCAGTAGTACTCTAGAATGAGTGTGAGTGTAATAATAGATACGAGCGCGTATTTGTTAGTGAATATAAAAATGTTTTATATTGTGTTTGCTTATCCGTTGAGTTGTTTGTGGATTCTGATCGGTGCGTGGGACGCCATATTATCGATAGGGATTTCTAAACACTTAAACAAGGCATGTCGACATAGTATTATTTAAATTGGGTAAATGAAATAATTTTACCTTGATTATATTTTATATATAAAGGAATAATTTTTCAGAATTATTGAGTGTATATGAATTGATTGTTTGGTTGTTGAAAATGTAAGATATATGCAAGTTAATAAAAGTTGTTTGAACAAGTTAAATAAAACTTATTGTAAAAGAATGAATTGTATAAGCAATCAAATTATAAGTATGAAGTTATAATTAAAATGATTTACAATGATGGAATAATCTTATATATAAGAAGTGAAATTATATAAGTAAAAGGTTTTGTAAATGTGATTTATAATCTTTAAAAAAAATTTTCCAAAGAAGTGTTTTGAAAGAATTTGATATTTTGAAAAATTGTTTTGGAGAAATTAAAGCTCTAAACTCTTTTCGGTCGCTGGAAAATCATTCCGATGATGACCGCGGCATCATTGGTGTTCATTTTCGGGTTTCCAAAAGAGGGATTGCTGCCAAATAATTTTAAATGAAAGTTGTTTGGAAAAATTTGGGTATGGTTTTTGAAATTCAAAAGATAATTGAATTAATTTCAAAAAAATGGTTTTGAAAGATTGAAAAGACTTTGGAATCTTATTTAAAATATTTACGAGAATGATAAATGAGTTGATAACTTATACAATTTGAGTTTTAATAGAATAAATTTAACTTAAAGGATGGAGTTAATTTGAAGGAAGTATAAGTAAATCAATAAAATCCAAGTTGAAATAAGATTTGAAATTTAACAAAAGGAAAGTTAAATAAATTGATTTGGATTTGATAAGATGTTTGAAATGGAATATAACTTAAGTGATGTTGAGTGAAGTTGATTCTTGGTGTCAAAGTAAATTAATAAGTGAATTAATGAAATGAAGTCATTAAGAATTTGAACTTGAGTTATATGAATGAAATTCAACTTTATATTGTTAAAGGAATTAACAATTGAATTGATGAAGGGATGAAATATTAATCAATTGAATGTAAATAATTAGTATGAAACAATGAATATAAGTATAAATTCATTAAAAGCTAATGTTATTGGAAGTTGAATAAATTGAATGGAAGTCAATTTAATATGATCCAATTGGAATTAAAAGTGTTGAACCAAATTGAATGTAAAGTGAATAAATTTTGTTGTATTGAATAAACATTGGTTGTTATTTGATTGTTGATTGATTGTATATAATTCATTAAGTATTAATGAAATTGAATTAGCGAAATTAGAAGCTAAAGCAATTGAATCTAACTTGGAAGAAAATGAATTTGAATAGAATTGAAGGTGAATTGGATTTAAATTAGTGAATGCAAACTAATTAAAATTGAATATGAATGAATGTTAGTAAATCCAATGTAAATGAATCAAATGTGATTTAAATTGAAAACCAATTCATTGAATATTAATGAGAATATGAATGAATATTGATTTGGTTATGGATGATAGTTGGTTGATGTTTGCATTTGTTGTTTTATTGCATTTGCTATATTGGCACATGTAGTTGTTATGTGCTATATATTGTATATTCATATTACTTTCATATATGCATGTTTCTCATGTTGTTGTTGAGTGTATAGTAGGTGCGGATTGCGCATTGCTTCGCATTTGGAGCTCGCTTTCGCGCTATATTAGCCGTATATGCTCGCTAATAATAAAATAAGGTACATATCTCGGATTAAATATTGTACTTTTACACTTTTTCCCCTGCGGGATGCCTCATCACTTGATGAGATGTATATTTGTGATATATATACTGTCATTTTTTTTCGGATCGAGCCGCGCAAAGGAGACTATGGCGAATTTTATCGAAAATTTAAGGCGTTAGAAAAAAATTTGGAAATTTTGGGAAATTTTTTGAAAACTATAATTTTGGTTTTGGAATTGGAAGTTAAACGATATAGTTTGGTTTTGGAAAGATAACTAAGTTTGGATTTGGAAACTTAGTAAAGATATTATAAGAAGTTTAACTATGGATTTTGGAAAGTTAATGAATTCTGTAACTTTTTCTTGGTAATTTCGAGGACGAAATTCTTTTAAGGGGGGAAGTATGTAACGACCCAGAATTTCTATTAATTAAAATTTGTATATTTAATTAATTTTAAATATTAATAAGTGAAATTTATAAGTCGAATAAATTTTATTTCGAATAATTAGATTTAATTGAATAATTAAATCAATAATTTAATATGTGAAATTATGGAAATAATTGAAAATCGAGTTTAATATGATTGAAAATGACTTGTAAAATTTTATTTAATCATATTGGAGTTAGAACGATATTTTAGAACTTTTAAAATTGAATTAAGAGTTAATTTGTGAAAATTGAATATTTTAATATTTAATCGACTAGTGAAATTAGCCAATTTTCGAACAGTCTCAGAATTGGATGAAACTAGTTCCATTGGATCCGTAATAGTTTGTTATTATCGGATTTCAATTTTCGTAGCAATCGAAGTTGTCGTTTGACCGTGGCAGCTTGAAACGCATCGAAATTGTTTTAATATTAATTTGGCGAGTTAAAATAGTCATTTTTCAAAAAGTCTAGGATTTCGACGAAACCAGTTTCATCGGATCCGTAATGTGAAATTATTGTATGCTTTCTAATTTCGTGTCAATCGGATTTACCGTTTGTCCGGTGCAAGCTAAAACGCCTAGAAAATCATTTAATCGGTTTAATTTTAAATTGACCGTTTATTGCCATAACTCGCACAGATGACCGAATTAGCTCTCGAAACACGTTCCATTGTGTTTGGAACACGGGGTAAACCTTAGAAACGCCAACCGGCACGCTTCGTTTGGAGTTCGGAAAATCCGGGATGAATAGTGTCGCGCGAATTTTCTATAAAAGGCCCTCCATTATTCACATTTGCAACAAACTCCACTCAGAAACCCTAGCCGCCACTCTTGTATTCAATGGCCAGAAAATTTTGAAACTTCTTCCTCATTTTCCTCTCAATCCATCAACAATTAGCAAAAACACTCAACTACAAAGTTGTAGAGGACGATGAAAGCTTCAAATCCATATGGAGATGATTGAAAACGGAGCTTCGAATCAACGGGAAATCGAGCAAGAAGGGGCTGCGTTTTTCACGCATTTCGAGGCCGTGGGGGGGGGGGGGGGGCGAGCTCCACTATGTTCATGCCGAAAGTTGCTCGTGTTATGGGCTTCGAGATGGTACCTTCTGATCGTGTTCATGTTCGTCGTGGTGGCCGAGATGTTGAACCCTAATATCAAGCTAATGGGTTGCGTACGTGAATCAATTCCTGTAGAAGAAACGTGAAAGTGAAGATGGAGGAAAGGAAGGGGTGCGGCCCTGATGGCTTTGCTAGGATCTAACGGCCAAGATTTCTTTGGATTTGAAAGTAAAATAAGAATTGTAATTTAGTTTATAAAATTCGTGAAACTTTAAAAAATCATATCTTTTTCATACGAGGTCGAAAATGCGCGAAACCAGTTGCGTTGGAATCGTATGGACAAGCACTACGCTATGGAATTGGATTGGAGTCATTTGTAGTTAGTGATGATTTTGGGTAAAATTAAACGTCCGTTTAATTTTATTCGAAATAAATCGCTAAAACGAAATTGAAATCAAGGTGAGAACTTCTCACTCAATCGAATCGGTTTCAATTTTATTTTAAATAGTTAGATTTAAAATTGTTGATTGTATGTTTGAATGATGATTGTTGTCTATTGATTGTTAAAATAGACATTATGCGCCGTTAGTAAGCGGAGGTTATTTATTAAAAACATATACCGCGAATATTTCACAGTATAGTGAAATTGGTATTATTTATGTACTTGGAATTGATTTCCCACAGTATATAGCAGATGAGACCCTATTGCGCCGCCTATTAAGCGGATAATATTTTATAAATCCCATATACCGCGATAATTCCGTAATGAAGCGGAATTGGTATTGTGCTAATGTTTTTGGATGCAGGGAAGCAGGTTGGAGGGATCCAACTGGATTCCTCAACTGTATTGATTTATTTACATATATTGTGATATTTGTTGATTATCATATCGATATATGATATTTGGATGTCGTGATTGACTATTTGGTGCTGTTGCATCATCGGATCCATTTTTGAAGTTTTAAGATAATGATTTTGGTTTTTAAAGGAATTTTTAAAGTGATTTTTGAAAGTATATGTTTTATTAAAATTTTGAATTGATTTATTTTAAATAAATTAACGATATTAGTTTAATGTTATAAAAGTTATGATTTTTGCAAAATATAACCAAATTTGAGATTTTCGAAATAAATAGTGATTAATTTATAAAATGGTTTAATTTGTAATTTTGAATCATTATAAGAGATTTTTAAATTTATTTTTATATGTTAAAAATATTGGAATTATAAAACGAGCTTTTATAAGTGTTAAAGGTGAAATAAAGATGGATTTCATAAGTGAACGGAATTTATAGATTTATAAATTGTGAAGTTATAATAATAAATAGATTTTGGTAAATAGAAGATTTATAAGTAATTATCTTATAAATCGGATTTTGGCATTTAAATGAGATATAAATGGAATTTGTTAAAAATGAGATTTATAAATCGAAGCTTATAAATAGAAATGGAATTTATAAACATTGTGAATAGTGAAGTTTATTAAAGGAAATATATTCACGATTTTGGACAGTGAATACATTATTGAATGAAATAGTCATGTTTGGAAAAAGGAATATTATAGAATGAAGTTAATTATTTTAAAGATGTTTTAAAATGTATTATGAATCGAAACCATAGATTTCAACATTTATGGTTGAAATAGACGTTTTCGAGAAAGAAGGAAATGGTGGACTATAACACTGTTGTTATAGTAAATGATTTCCGAAAGGAAATGTTTTATATAGTATTGGGATTTATATATCTATTTAAACTTTGAATCCCTATACTAGTGATTTTGGGTTGTCGTAACGATGTTTTGCGCAACATTCGTTTTGGCCCAAATAAATGTGTTAATAGAATGATTTCCTTAAGGAATGAAATATATACTAAATTTTGATTTAAGTATATCGAATATTTTCAAATATTGAAAATAAATAGATTTGTGATGTACTTATTATTTAATAAGTATGGAAATATTTTTCCAATGTGAAATGAACGTTTTAGAATTTATCCTTGTAAGATAAATTGAAAGTGAATATTGAAAATCGATTGAAAATCGTACATCATAGATATTTTGGGATTATAAATTCACTATGGAATTTATAAATGAAAAGGGAAATTTGTTTAAAAAATAAACGTTGATTTATTTTTGAACTGGGGGAATAAATTTACGGATTTGGAACGTAAATATAAAATAAATCGGTAAGGATTTATTTGATTTATTTAAATGAACCATTTTAAATTTAAATGGATAAATAATTGGAAGTGTTTCCGTTTAAGGAAATTGATTTGAAAATTTGTTTTCAAATGGTTGAAGTGTGGAAAATTATATATCTCGTAAAGATATTTTGGAAAGTAAATAATTTGGGAAATTATTCGGATTTGGTGATGTTGAGCACGCCTATTGATAGTTAAATGATCCGACTATCAATATTTACCTTTAAATAGGTATTTGTTGTGATTTGCTTGAATTTGAATGCCACACTTATTTTTAAAATAAGCGCTCACTATTCGGGTTAGCCAGGAAAGGACCTTGGGGTCGTATAACCCATTCCGAGTATGTGATACGTCGTTATGGATTGCATTTGATGACCGGTGTTGAAGACCGGATATTTTTGAAAATGGAAGGATTACCATTGAGTTACTCTGCATCGGCTGATCTCCGATATAGAGGTTTTGTCACCCTTAGTGACAGAAAGTCCGGTCGTGATTAGTGAACATCCGGATTGCAAGGACTTCTTTGTAAGTGCCTTCGGTTCTGTTCGAGCCCGGAATAGACTTGTATGGATTGTATGTCTGACATTACAAATTGAGATATAAAGCTGATTTCTTTCAAATATATTTCTGTTGGTGGCGGAGAATTTATTCTCTTAGCTTAACACCCTTCTCTGAGACGTACGAGCTCAGAGGTTATATAGTTGAAGGTTATTAGTGATATACTCCCAATTTGGTAGTGTGGCATGCTGAGTGTTGCTGTGAAATGATCATTGTTTGATCATTTGTGATATGATCATTTGTTTGATCATTTATCTTGGTGATCATTTCTATGATCATTTGTTGACCCAAAGCACAGCTTTTGTATAAAGCGTGGCTTTGTGGACGAGACTTCGTCGCACCTCACACCCCAGAAATGGTCAAAACAGGAAGGATGCAGCAAGGTTATTAGGGGGTAGCGCCTCTTTAGTGTATGTCATTCCTTCTGGATAGAGGTGGTATCATGGTATGGAGCCCAGATATTTAACCTATGTTGTTGCTGCAAATTTTGTGGTTGTTGGAAATCGAGGATCCTCGGATAGATCGGTTACGATCGGGGGATAACATATTCGTGTCAATAGTTACCCAGTTAGGGGTAACCCGGCCTTGTGTTGGCAGAGATCCGGTTTGGTTCTCGGGACGTCATTCCAGAGGCGTTTCCATGTGGCAATAGGAAGTTCCTTGGCCTGACCATTTGTTGGAAATCCAAAGATACAATACGATCTTGTACGGTTTTAGTTGTAGAACCTATCATTCACTTATGGTGGCGCCCCACTGTTTGGATGGTAGCTATAGTAGGCATAAGTGCGGAATGCCTATGCTGGCTAAGATTTATATCTTTATTTTTGAAATGATTTTTCCTACACTATGCACTAGTAATAATATCAAATGTTTCCTTTTAATGCGTATCAAGCATCTTTGACTATCACAAGGAGAAATCTCCTCCGATTCTGCGTTTTCATTGTGTGTGTGCGGGAGGCCTTATGCTAGTCTCATTTTTAAAAGCATTGCGATTTGACTTTAAAAATATTCCTCTATTTTGATTTTAAAGATAAATAAACTGTTTTGAGTTCTCACACCAGTCACATGACTGACTCGGAGTTTATTGTTTTCCTTCCTAAACTCTGGGTTCCCACCAATTTCCACACGGGCAGTCAAGAGTTAGGTTTTCTGGATATTCTAGAATTCAGGAGTTGCTGGAGGCAGGCTGGATGGCATGGCATATTCACTAGTATATAGTATTTCTTTTCCACTGTTTGTTGTTGTTGTTGTTGTACACTCTGATGATATGATGTAATGAGATGTGATGTAATGTAATAACTGATATATAGTTCTTTGTTTAAAGATTATTCATTTATCTATTATATGTTGTTCCGCTGCGAATTGTGAGATTCTAATGTTGTTCTGTTATTTCTTTCTGTTCTATTCTATCTTTTTTTCTTTTCTATCTTCTTCTACCTTTTCTTCTTCTTTAACCATAACGGTACGGTTTTCCGGCCTTCGATTGCTCGGTAGTTGATACAGTGGACGTATTGATGTCGGTTTTCGTGGACGAAAAATTGCGTCCATTACACTATCTGAATTTAGTCTCTGGACAAGAATATGGAATTATTTGGTTACTATAAATTCAGCTTGTCGTTGTATAACTTCTGTTTGGTATTATTGCTCTATTGGCTGAATAGTATTTCTGGCATAACTTTTGGTTTTCACATCGGAATTTAGAAATTTAAGACGTTCTCGAATCCATGTGAAATATGCCACAACTTTATGTTTTCAGTTTTGAACTATTTTGAAGTCTACATAGTGAAAAATTGACTTTTCATCGCTGGCCTGTGTTGATAGCCAGTGCACATAAATTTTTTTAGGTAATATTTCGATCATAACTTTCACGTTACTGATCAGAATCTTGAAATTAAAGATGTTCTGGAATTCTTGTGAAATATGACACAAATTTTATGTTTTAAATTTTGAGTGATTTTGAAGTCTACATAGTGAAAATTTGACTTTTTCATCGCTGTCCTGTGGTGATAGCCAATGCACCTAAATTTTTTTAGGTAGTATTTCGATCATAACTTTCACGTTACTTATCCGAATCTGGAAATTCAAGATGTTCTGGATTCCTTTTGAAATATGCCACGACTTTTATATTTTTCAGTTTTGAATGATTTTGGATTCTACATAGCGAAAAATTGACTTTTTCATCGCTGGCCTGTGTTGATAGCCAGTGCACATAAATTTTTTCTAGGTAGTATTTTGATCATAACTTTCATGTTTCTGATCGGAATCTTGAAATTCAAGATTTTATGGAATCCTTAGGAAATATGCTACAACTTTTATGTTTCTAGGTAGTATGATTTTGTTGTTTACAGGGTGGAAAATTGATGTTTTTACTGCTGGCCTGTCATTGACAGCCACAATATTTATATATTTGTCCGATTTCGACAATTTCATTTGCAAATTTTTTTTATGGAATTCGATGCTAAAATTTGATAATTGTGTCCAGGAATCGACTAAGCACGTTAGGATGAGATTTGAATTTAAATTAATTTGAATTCGATTTAAATTTGAATATCGGTTTAGGCCAATTAAATTGTAAATTGATGTTTTCTTGAGTTTTAAAAATCCGAATAAATTCCAGAAAATCTTCTAACATCATGGTTGGAGTAATAAATGTTTTTATACATTTTTAGAGGTTTTTAAAAATTATATTTTTTTTAAGGATTTTAAAAATTATTAAAATCCTTTTTAATGATGTGTTTTCTCTCAAAATATTTTAGATAAATTTCTAAAATTTGTTTTATAACCCCGTTTTCCCAAGTAAAATCTTTTATAATTAATTTTATTTATTTTAATTACTTTGATGTTTTTCCGGACTTATGAGGAAGTAAATTAAACGGTTTAGTAAAATTACGAGGTATGGGACTCGTGAATTTACTTTATCGGTTAATTTCGGACTTGTACGATCGAAACAACTTTTGGGAATTGTTTGAATTCCTCTTTGATGACAACCATTTCGTGGTATGTTTTTGACGTATTTAAATCCTAATTGGGGCTTTATTCCATATCAATTTATTTGGTTGATATATATAGTTTCGAGAACTCCTAAATAGGAGTATATTCGATGATGGGCTATATTGATGGAGATGCTCTTGCCAATGATATAAGGCAAATATTTCGATGGAATTTTATGATGATTGAGGACTTTATGTTATTTCTTACTTGTCGATGAGAGAAGACGAGTATGGTATGGTACTTACTCGCCAATGACATGAGGCTGAGTATATTTTCTTGACGTTTATGATGTTTTACTAGTGTGGTACCAACTGACGGCTAGTAAACCGTTAGGTGCGAACGTATGGTATGGGACATACGTTAACACCTATTGGGTTCCTATTCGAGAAGCTGAGACATATTCATGATGTTTAATAGTACTACAGACCATGAGTACTCGATTGGAGTCATTACGATGTAGTTGCTACTCTGATCATCACGATGTTATTAACTCGAGTCTTTGTGACTGGGAGTCATTATGATGTTATAGACTATAATCATTCACGATTTTCACGATGTTAAGATATTATTTGACTCCAGTCATCAAGATGTTTATGGTACCAAATAGTAGTACTAGTCTTGATGTAGCGCGTGCAACATGCTTCGGCATGTAAGGATCTGGCCAATCCGTTGTTTTCTTTTGAAGGTTCTTGATGATTTCGATTTCACCATTTCTCGACGATCTTCACATTGATAGCTTAGTGCTAAAAGAGATGTTTATATATATATATATATATATATATATATATATGGTGATATTAGTTATATTATAATGTTTGATTAAGCGCTTTACCTTGAATTGATGATTTGATGACTTCTTTGAATTATTTGATGATTTGTGGATTTGGAATGTGATCGTATGTTACCGATGAAATGAGGTGCATAAGTACATTTGAAGTTCCTTTTATATTGTGATTGTAATTTTTGTTGTTTTGGCACTTAGGATATGCCGATGAAATAAGGCATTCCTATATATGTTCCATTCTTTTAATAAGGTTAGTGCCATTGTATTATATGGATGTTGTAGTTGTGTCTTTCAAGAAGATTATGGTTGTATATTATTATCAATATCCATATAATATCGCCAGTGATACGAGGCGAACGTGTATTTGATATGTTCTTCTTATGGACCCTTATTTAGTAATAGTTCTTTTACTCAAGTGTCATTACACTACTTGAGTATACTTTGTTTGATATCATCTTTTTCATCCTTAGCAAGAGTAATGCTATTTCCATTACGTCATTGAAGTAATATTTAGTGTATGCTTTCCTTTGCGTGAAGGATACCATATATCTTATGCTTTACCTTATCGATCGTTCATCTTTAACTGATATTTTTAGCTAGCCTGACTCGTGTGTTTTCAGTCGGGTCAGACCGAGTTGTTTCAAGATGCTCTCTTTATTTGTTGCCGTTGATGATGCTTTGAAGTCAAGATCGTGTCTCTCTCCTTTTAGAGGTTTATTTCACTGAGATGATGTATATTCATTTGATTCGTTCTTGTATTCGTGTGGTTGTCATACCACCAATTGTAGTATTGGTATTATAAAGCGAGTGTATCATTGTATATGAGACGTTCATTCATGTATGTATATCTTGAAAGTGCGCTATGCTCTGATACCAATTGAAAGTGCGCTATGCTCTGATACCAATTGAAAGTGCGCTATGCTCTGATACCAAATGAAAGTGCGGTGTGTATACAATTATATGTGCTAATATAATACACACGGATCGTGTAATATGGACTACAATATAAATGCGGAAATAGATGATAATAGCATAGTAAATAAAAATAGAAAAATCACACCAGAGATTTTTATACTGGTTCGGAGCACCGTCCTACATCCAGTCCCAGACTCCTATCTGGATTTTCACTATTAACTACCTCGCTTCACCCGGAGGAACAGGTTTACAATACCCGAACAGCCGAACGGGATTTCACGCCTCTAATACACTGAGGACTTCAACACTTGCCTCTTACAATACTGAGGACTTCAACAAAAAACAATTACAATTGTTGTTGACAACTTGTGCTCTTGTAAACACGGATTTGTCACTTGTAGTACACTCTTCCTATAATCTTATCCTCAAATTGTGAATGATGTTTGTGAAGATTATGGAATTTATATTGCTTATTGAATCAAAATATATGAGATAGTGTCAATGATTCAATAAGGAATGAAAGTAGTTTAGAGCTTTTTGAATGCAAGTGAATTCAAAGAATAGATAGAGAGCATATATAATCTTAATAAAACTTATTCTTTTAATCAATGATATTGATGTGTATTTATAGAGAGAAAATAGTTATAACCCTTGGTGAAAAGTTGCAGTCAAAAGTTATGATCATTGATGAAGAAGAAGAGACGCAACCATTGAAGAAAGATGTGTCTTTTGGAAGAAGTTGCTCTCTGTTTAAAAACGGTCGACAGGTCAAAAACTAACCGGTAGACAGGTTTTTAAAAATATAGTCGTTATGTACATGTGTGCACGTTTATTGTGCACATTCAACAGGGACGGTCGACCGTTCATTTTTGGACCGGTCGACCGGTCTCTGTTAAGTTGCACAATAAAGTGCACAACCTATATAAATGTGTATATATATTTATTATATTTTGTGCATGATTATTTGAGGATAGATTTTGACAATTTTATTACTATTATAACATCAAATAATCAACCTATAATCTAGAGTACCATATGTACGTCTTGATTTGTCGATCGCTTTAATATTGTTGTCAGCAATCAAAATCTTCATAGAAGCTGTGACTCAACATATCTGTTCTGTGATGAGATGTTCGTTTAGTTGATGTGTTTTGTTCTGATAGATCCTTAGCCACCTATAGCTTTGTGTTAGTCATTTATTGGACGCGTCGAACCTCTTAAGTGAAAAGACTATACAGATAGCATTCATCGACATTTTCAATAGATGGTTCAGGCAAAGTTACAGATGGTTGCCCTTAACCAGCCCTATTCTCCGCTTTAGTAGAAGGAATTACATGTTAATTCTCTTTATTAAGGTGGGTCTCAGGGTGGGGCGTTACTATTTGGTATCAGAGCGAGCTTTAGAACAAAATACGATAAACGTAGAACATAAACATATACGATGATACATCCAAATATAGTACGAGTATTACTAGTCATCTTATCTTGTTGGCTTTCACCTTTCTACAACCCTTTAAAACAATATTTTGGAGTACGTCTAGGAATATAGTTATTCCGTAGTATTCCAAATCGGTTTGGTGATATCTTGTCCTTAGAACAATTTTTTTAGGATATTTCCATTTGAGTTTCTTATGATACGGATGTATGATATTTATCCGTACCAAAGGAAATTACTTGATGATCTTTGATGCCTTGTTGTGAGATTTCCTTGAATGGTTTGTTACACCGTTGGTAGTAACGAACCTTGGCGCTTATCATATCAATCACTGAATTAAGTATTACTATAATATCTCAATGAATTCTCTTTGATGTGGATTTTAATTGGATTTTAAAAATTTTGAATTTGAAGGTTTGTTTTACGGGATATTAAAATTTTGTTTGACTAAGGAGGTTTTAATAGAGGTGAATTGTGTTTTTAAATGAGAAGTGTTTTGTGAATTATTTTTGGGTGAGTTAAAGTCCGTTTTGTAACGAGCTTTGTTCTGAAGGAAATTTCTTATAGAAATTTTTTTCTTAGTGTTGGGTCGCCCGTCAAGTGTTTAAGAGTTCTAGTCGATACGCCTGATCAATGTTATCGATAGGAATTTCCTAAACGCTAGGATGAGACAATCAGACACGATAGGTTTTGATTTAAAAGTTTGAATTTAAGATTTTTATTTGGAAATTTGAAATATTCATGTCCTTTATGCTTATTTGCCTTAGAGCGATATTTTTACGACTCGCTTTCGTGCGGTCACTGAGGTTGTTGTCTCTTGTTATAACCACCTCTTCTTCGAAATTGTGCTCATATCTTGATGGTATCCTTTGGTTGATGGGAAATTTGTTTAAATTGCCCTTTTTATGTCTTAGTTGAGGTAAAGTTGAGCTAAATCTCAGCTCTATTCGGGTAATCTATCTATTTTGATTGGTTTTATTAGCGTTTTTCCTTCTTGTTGCTATTCGAAGATGAAGTGTCTTCGATATTTCGGGCTGTTGCTTAGAAATTTTTATATTCCGCTTATCCCTTTTCCGATGTTCGGGGAGATTTATGGGAATTTCAACCAATCTTGTTATTCTATTCCTCTATCTTAAGGTGTAAAATGAGGAATTTTCCAAATCTATGCTTATCCAAGCCTCTTTCGATTGATTGAATTCGTTGTTTTGTACAAACTTTTCCCTAGAAATTGCGAGGACGCAATTTCATTAAGAGAGGAGTCTGTAACAACCCTGTTTTTGGGGTCATCTTTTTATTTTAAATTATATCGAAGGTTATAATTTAATATTGATTTTGAGAGTAAAATTTGAGTTAAAAATCTAATTATTATGAGAATTGAGGATTTGTTGTGAAAATAGAGTTTGAGAATTTTATTTCATGTTATGTAAGTCGAAATGAATGGAAAATGTTTTTATTTAGATAAAAAAATGCAATAATTGGATAATTATTTCCATTTGCTTTTATTAATTGGTTTTAATAAGAGTAATCAATTTTATTAAGTGCTTATTGAATAAAAACATGAATTTGGGTTGGAGATTTGTTTTAACCATAAATTATGGTTTTAGATGGTTTTGTGTATTTTCTAAGTAAAGGAAAACATTTTGTGGATTTTTAGAAGTTAAAATATGGGTTATTTTCTTTATTTAATTAAAAGTGTGCAATTTATAATAAAAGAGGGGCTTTATTGTAAAAGTGTTTAAAAAGAGATTTATCTATTATTTGGGTTTAGAATGTTTTACTTTATAATTGTTGAAAATTTGACAGCTCTTGTATAAATAGTTTGTGAGAAAATAAATTTTATATATGTGTACATATGTTGTGCACATATTTGTTGAATCAATTTATTCCTTGAGGCCTTTTTGTTGTAATTCTTTTGACTATTGAGCCCAAGCCCATTTCCATTTTTGTGAACCCTAGCCTGGTTGAAGGGAAAATCTTTTTTTTTCCTGTACGTTCTAATTCCTGAATCCTCTCTTCTCCCTCCCTCTCTTTCCTTTCTCTGTGAAACTTTTCAATGGCCTCTTCAACCTAATATCAAGCTGAAGCCCGCAAAAGAAAAATTCTTTTGGCTTGGTGATTAACTCCAGATGTAATCTCCTTCCTTCTCCTGCAAAAATCTCCACCAAATTCTTTTACAGTGAGTAAATTCTTACTTTCTTCTCCATTGGCTATGCATGTTTGTTTTGAGGTATTTTTAGGTACTGCATGTTCTCAACCTCTACAAAAGACCTCGGCTTGGTTCCAAATTCTTGCTAAAACATTGCTAAAGTGTATGGTAAGTATTCATACTTACATTTTTTTAGCTAAATTTAGTCTCTGGACAAGAATCAGGAATTATTTGGTTAATGTAAATTCAGCTTGTCGTTGTTTAACTTCTGTTTGGTATTATTGGTCTATTGGCTGAATAGTATTACTGGCATAACTTTTGAGTTACAAATCAGAAGTAAGAAATTCAAGATGTTATGGAATCCATGTGAAATGTGCCGCATCTTTATGTTTTCTGTGTTGAATGATTATGAAGTCTACATAGTGAAAAATTGACTTTTTCATCGATGGCATTGATAGCCAGTGCACATAAATTTTTTGGGTAGTATTTTGATCATTACTTTCACATTACTGATCGGAATCTTGAAATTCAAGATGTTCTACATAGTGAAAAATTGACTTTTTCATCGCTGGCCTGTGTTGATAGCCAGTGTACATCAATTTTTTTAGGTAGTATTTCGATCATAACTTTCACGTTACTGATCGGAACCTTGTAATTCAAGATGTTCCGGAATCCTTGTGAATATGACACAACTTTTATGCTTTTCAGTTTTAAATGATTTTGAAGTCGACATAGTGAAAAATTGACTTTTTCATCGCTGGCATGTGTTGATAGCTAGTGCACATAATTTTTTTCTAGATAGTATTTCGATCATAACTTTCGAATAACTGATCAGAATCTTGAAATTCAAGATGTTCTGGAATCCGTAGGAAATATGCTACAACTTTTATGTTTTAAATTTTGTATGATTTTGTTGTTGATAGGGTGGAAAATTGATGTTTTTACTGCTGGCCTGTCATTGACAGCCACAATATTTAAATATTTGTCCGATTTCGACAATTTCATTTGCATTCTTCTGCAATTTTTTTAATGAAATTTGATGCTAATTTTTGGTCATTTTGTCCAGAAAATCAAGCTAGGATGAGATTTGAATTTAAATTAATTTGAATTCGATTTAAATTTGAATATCGGTTTAGGCCGATTAAATTGCAAATTGATTTTTTCTTGAGTTTTAAAAATCCAAATAAATTCCAGAAAATCTTCTAACATCATGGTTGGAGTAATAAATGTTTTATACACTTTTAGAGGTTTATGTAAACAATTATTATTTATTTTTAAGGTTTTTAAAAATTATTAAAAACCTTTTTAATGATGTGTTTTCTCTCAAAATCTTTTAGATAAATTTCTAAATTTTTTTTATAACCCCGTTTTCCCATGTAAAATCTTTTATAATTAATTTTATTTATTTTAATTACTTTGATGCTTTTCCGGACGTATGAGCAAGTAAATTAAATGGTTTAGTATAATTATGAGGTATGGGAATCGTGAATTTACTTTATCGGTTAATTTCGGACTTGTACGATCGAAATAACTTTTGGAAATTATTTGAATTCCTCTTTGATGACAACCACTTCGTGGTATGTTTTTGATGTATTTAAATCCTAATTGGGGCATTATTCCATATCAATTTAATTGGTCGATATATATATATATATATATATATATAGAGTCCGAGAAATCCTAAATAGGAGTATATTCGATGATATGCTATATCGATGGAGATGCTCTTGCCAATGATATGAAGCAAATATTTGATCGAATTTGATGATGATTGAGGACTTTATGGTATTTCTTACTTGTCGATGAGATAAGACGAGTAAGATATGGTATTTACTCGCCAATGACACGAGGTTGAGTATATTTTCTTGACGTTTATGATGTTTTACTAGTGTGGTACCAACTAAGGCTAGTAAACCGTTAGGTGCGAACGTATGGTATGTGACATATGTTAACACCTATTAGGTTCCTATCCTAGAAGTTGAGACACATTCACGATGTTACTAGTACTACAGACCATGAGTACTCGATTGGAGTCATTTCGATGTAGTTGCTACTCCGATCAACACGATGTTATTAACTCGAGTCTTTGTGATTGGGAGTCATTATGATGTTATAGACTATAGTCATTCACGATGTTCATGATGTTAAGGTATTATTTGACTCCAGTCATCACGATGTTTATGGTACCAAATAGTAGTACTAGTCACGATGTAGCACGCGCAACATGCTTCGGCATGTAAGGATCTGGCCAATCTGATATTTTCTTTTAAAGGTTCTTCATGATTTTGATTTCACCATTTCTCGACGATCTTCACATCGATAGCCTATTGCTAAAAGATATGTTTTTATATATATGGTGATATTAATTATATTATAATGTTTGATTAAACGCTTCACCTTGAATTGATGATTTGATGACTTCCTTGAATTATTTGATGATTTGGGGTGGATTTGGAATGTGATCACATGTTACCGATGAAATGAGGTGCATAAGTACATTTGAATTTCCTTTTATATTGTGATTGTGATTTTTTGTTGTTTTGGCACTTAGGATATGCCGATGAAATAAGGCATTCCTATATATGTTCCATTCTTTTAATAAGGTTAGTGCCATTGTATTATATGGATGTTGTAGTTGTGTCTTTCAAGACGATCATGGTTGTATATTATTAGCGATTTCCATATAATCTCGCCAGTGATACAAGGCGAACGTGTATTTGATATGTTCTTCTTATGGATCCTTATTTAGTAATAGTTTTTTTACTCAAGTGTCATCACACCACTTGAGTATACCTTGTTTGATATCATCTTTTTCATCCTTACGAAGAGTAATGTTATGCCCCTTACATCATTGAAGTAATATATAGTATATGCTTTCTTTTGCGTGAAGGATACCATATATCTTATGCTTTACCTTATCGATCATTCATCTTTAACTGTATTTTTAGCTAGCCTGACACGTGTGTTTTCACTCGGGTCAGACCGAGTTGTTTCAGGATGCTCTCTTTAGTTGTTGCCGTTGATGATGCTTTGAAGTCAATATTGTGTCTCTCTCCTTTTAGAGGTTTATTTCACTGAGATGACGTATATTCATTTGATTCGTTCTTGTATTCGTGTGGTTGTCATACCACCAATTGTATTATTGGTATTATAAATCGATGTATCATTGTATATGAGACGTTCATTCATGGATGTATATCTGTTCTGTGATGAGATGTTCGTTTAGTTGACGTTTTTTGTTCTGATAGATCCTTAGCCACCTATAGCTTTGTGTTAGTCATTTATTGGACACGTCGAACCTCTTAAGTGAAAAGACTATACAGATAGCATTCATCGCGTTTTCAATAGATGGTTAAGGCAAAGTTGCAGATGGTCGCCCTTAGCCAGCCCTATTCTCCTCTTTAGTAGACGGAATTACACATTAATTCTCTTTAGTAAGGTGGGTCTACGGGTGGGGAATTACAGCATGACATCACCTTTCTAGATTTATTAATTTCTACTCGTTATGACGTCGGGTCTAAATTATGTGGTGTATGCTATGGGATCCCGGATAGGCTGTAACGGCCGAAATGGTATCATATTCGTTTCTACCTGCCACTAGATGGGTCTGCAAATAGGTTGGTCTCAATTCGTTGGGGTTTCGAAGTTGTAGATTCTCGGTGCCTTCCTTTGGAGATGTACTGTATGGGAGGTAGTCCCTTACCTCACTATTCATTGGAAATCCATGGTGCCTTCAGTTTTAGTTGTAAAGCTATTATGTTGAATTTAATAACATGACAATTTTAGCTAGAATTATGTATATACTTGAAAAGTGCTTTTCAAAGAATGTCATTGAAAATAATTTCACTGAATTTTACATAGAAATGATTTGGTTATCACATGGTAAAAACCCGTTCCGTGAATATGTTTGGCATGGTCTTATGTGATACCCTTTTGTTTTATAAATACTCATATTTTGAGTTTCTCACACCAGTTCCATGATTGAGTCAAAGTTTATTTTCCTTTTCCCTTAAACTCTGAGTGTCCTATTTTTTAAGGAAGCTAAGTAGTCAGGTAATTTGAAGCATTTTGGAAGGAGCACGGAGTATGAAGGTTGGACGGTCCATTTTTCAAAAATGATCTATTTCAAATTTTCGCTATATCATGTATTATGTTTTTTTATCCACCAGCCTCTTTAAGATAGGCCGTTATAACTATCCCTAGTTGGGTTAGCACTTATCGCAACTCTGGTGAATCACTTGGAGTGATCCTATGTGCTTTCCATATATATAATTAAAGTGAATGGAGATTCTATTGCTATTTTATCTTCTATATTTATTTCTTTTAAAATCCCTTGATTATCTGCCCCTCTAGTACTTGAATTTGCGCACATGAATGCCGAGGATATATTTGTGTCTACCTTCAAGGGTTTAAAAGGTGGGTTATCATATATGGTTTTGACTATGGGAATTGGTGTAAATGATAGTCACCATCGGATAACGCTTAACAAAGTAAAATTAGATTTTACCGAAACCAAGTAAGTAATAGTTTGGCTAAAATATTACACCACTTTCAAAGTGACGTGTGGATGTAAATATTCGAATTGTTCGATATTAACCGCTGACTAAGTTTACACCTAAAAGTCACACAACCTAAATGATGAATACTCCTTTTATCACTGGATTTAATAAATTTGTACTTAATACAAATTAATTAAATTAATTAATATTTATAAATATTAATTATAAATTTTTATTTGATTCGTTCAATGATGTTAAACATGCATTTATATTAGTTATAAATATATCAATCAATATATGATATCGTTATGCCTCTAAATTTAGATTTGAATGTAATAGACATTGTTCGGGCTGGAATTGGCTTTGAGGCACATTTTGTTAGAATAGCTTGGTTAGGCTAGCCAAACGTTGGCAAAGTGAGAGACTTTTGCATGGTATAAAGTATGGAATCGGTAAAAGAGAGATAAGGATGATTTCCACTTTTTTCTCCATTTTGACTTTCTATTTATGTGCCACTCTCTATACCATTCATTTTGGTATTTTTTTTCTCTCCTCTCGCTCTATAAATTTTGACCAGCAAACCCAATTTAAAACCAAAAGAAATCTAAGCTCAAATCACATCAGAATTCTTCAAGTGGGTCGTTGGTGGTAAAGTATTTCGGAAGCCACCAACTCTAGAACTTGGAATTTGATTCAAGGACCTATTTCTTCATTTCAAAGTGATATATCTAGGCCTTGGTGAAAGGTATTCAACATATTTACTAATTCATTTAATATTATTATCTACTATTATAATATATTGTAGGTTATTAGATTATGTTACGAATCTAATGTATCGTTGTTATGCCACATATTAGCTGGTTGAATATATTGGTGCATCTACATATTGAAAAGTAAAAAATAAATAAATTTATTTTATATGTTTAATGGAATTAACCTCATGGCTAAAAATAAAAATACCCCATTTTCTAATTAAATATTATTATATATATATATATATAATTTTATTAATTAATAAATTATATCTTAAAGATTAAAATCATATAATAATTACTTTAAAATCTCATTTTGCCAACGATAATTCCAAAACAAATTTTACTTTATTTTAACATATATTTATATTTATTATATATTTAAATATTAATATAACTATTTATTGAACCAGAAATTGATTATGTATATTAATATAATTTGAAATCAGTTATAAATATTATTAGATAACATTTATGTAATTTTTAGATCTTGAAACTAATTTTTTAATAATTTTAGTAATTAATTTATGTCATTTTAAACTTTTTTATAACTATTTATTCTAAAATTCTTTTGTAAGTCCAAAAAATGGGTTTTTGTGCCGTGAGCTCCAAATCAGCTAACATCAATTTTATAATATATATGTATATATATACGTGTATGTATATGTACATGTGTTTGTATATTTATAATTATTTATTAATTAAAATAAATTAATTTTGTTCTCGGGTTTGTTGCAGAAAGTAAAATAATTAAAAATTATTTATATTAACTATTAAATGATTTCGTTATCTAATATAAATGTACTTTTGTACGAATACAACTTGAATATTTTATATAAATTATTACAGTTATTATTTCCATATATTTACATGTAAATATGATATATGTTACAATTTTATGTGTGTGTATGTGTGTATATAACATTTGATGTGTGTGTATTCATTTAGACAACACATAAAATACTAGAAGGGTTAACATGCCCGTTTTAGTGTAAATTTCAACGCTTGTACACGGGCATGTCAAACCATGCATGCTTTATTATATTGCATGTGCAAGTTCACATATATGTTTACATAATACACATACTCAAACATAATACAAAATAATATAAAGTTTTATCACAAAATGATCCCTGTTTTGTCAAAATGTTTAATGCTTATTTAGATTTAAAATTTTATCAGGGAAAAGGAAGTAAAATGTGGAGTAATATCAAAGATACTATTATTGTATTAGATTGTAAAAATCTTGATTGTAAAAAAGGTGGAAATGACCTCTCCACTTTTGAAATTTATTATGGAAATAGTTAAGTTATGCATGATTTTTTTCAAATAATAAAGAATATGGTTTTAAAGCTAAAAATCTTATGCTAAAAGCAAGACTAATAGGCCTTATTTTACAAAGAAGTATTACATCTAGGAAAGGGAATTACAACAACCCCACTCACAAAATTTTCAAAGCTCCTTTTAGTATTTTCAAAAAATAAGATATAAATAGAGCTCAACTGATTTTGGATGACTTTGTTCAAAAAAAAATTTAGACATGAAAACACACTTTACCATGATATGTATCTTACTAGAATTTTTGACTACTTCAGTATTGACTTAAAAGGTGAAGACATTTTTCCTTATAAAATTTTTAACAAAACAAACCTCACTCTCAGGCACATTCCTCTTGAATTTGAACTATATGAGTGTCTTACTGAAAAGGAAGAAAGATTGACAAGAGAAAAAGAAGAAGAGATTCTTTAAGAAGAAGAAAGTGATAATATGGAAATAGAAGAGGAGGAAGAAAAAGAAGAAGAGGAGGAGGAAGCAGATACACCGCTTGAAATTTATGACATATAGTCTTGCTATTCAAACAAAGAGATTCTTAGGAATCAAGAGAAGCATCTTAATAATCAAAAAATCTTAAGTATTCTTTCAGCAAGAAATTCTCCAAACCCTCAAACAAAGTTGATAAATAATTTGGGAAGATAATGAGAAAGCATGGTGGAAAATATTTTCCTTCACCATCATCATCCAAGACCGACTTAGCCATATTTATATGTTTTAGTTCAATTTATGTCTTTTCCTTGTACTTTTCATTATGTTTATGTATCTCTCTATTTTATTAATAAAATTTGCTTACAAACTTCATTTTTGTTGTAAATCATGTTCTTTTTTTTGGAATAACAAACTAAAATAATATAAAATATAAATAAAATAGTAAAAAAAACAAAAAAAAAAGAAATTTAGTACATGTATGTCAATGTAGCCTACATGCATATGTCAACATATTCTGGTATTTCTAGATTTTGAAATTAAAAAAAGATCAGTTATTTAATTGGAGGGATTAGTTTTTTATCCGACTATTCACCATTATAAATCATATTTATTCCAGAAAAACTCAAAAATCAATTCACCACCTTATTTTATTTTTATCTACACATTTCTTTTCATAAAGATGAATACAAACATCAATTTTTCATGACAAAAACTAAGTGACAATCTAGAAGAAGCTCTTCAATCATTCAATAATGCTCTTTGCTTTATTCTTCACAATCAATGGCACTTAGATAGAGTCAAATGAAAATGATCAAAGAACAGGAGAAACATTTTGATTTTCTTTGTTGTTTGATTTCTTATTTCGCTAAAGAAGTTCAAGGCAATGCCCTAAAATGTTCGAACTCTAAAGTGAAAGTCGAACATGAAGATTGAGAAGTTGTCAACACCAATCCGATCTTGGGTTCCGAAGGATGGTCGAAGTTCCCAAGAAAATCTAGTTTTAATATGTATTTAAAAAATATATTTATTATTTGTACCTTTTAGTCTGTATAATTAGAAACTACATTTTATGTAATTAGTTGTGTAGAAGTGTGTATAGTATAAAAATTGTGATGTATGGTTTAAATATATGTAAATATAAATGTATACATACAGTTCGTTTCTCAAAAATATTTTTTCACAATTAGTGTTGATTTTGATTCCGAATACAATATTATCGCATTTCAAAATATCAAGTATTTACATTTAGAGGAAGTATATTTTTCTTTACCCATTTATTTTGATGATAAAGGTGGAGAAAAAATAAAAATATAACATATGCATATACTAAGGGCAGTTAACCAATTTAGGGGAAGTTACATTATATTTTATAATAAAAATATTTCCATAGTTGTTATCATAAAAGACGGGGAGATTGTTAGTATCACATATATTGATTTTGATGAAAACAACCATATAACTATAGGTACTAATGTTTTCTCATGTTGTATATAATATTTTGTAGGATATTATACAGGTTTATAAAAGTAAATGACAATCGAGTTTGAAGACTAATCAGTAAAAAAAACTAGAGATCAAGACTCAGAGACGATTCAGACAGTTGAAGAATCATGAGTTTAAAGACAAAGACATAAAGGGTTTAAGCCTATAGATAACAATTAATACATAATTGATAAATTTGTTAAAATCCTTAAATAACAACTTTCTTTTTTTGAATACTCACTCACCAAAATATTTATTTTCAAAATATATTTCAACAGATAGTTTATAAAAATTTTGTAACACCCCAATAAATTTAATAAGAAATTAAGTAATGAATATAAGTTAAAAAGGAAAGATTTTAAATGTTAGAATTTGGTCATGGAAGTTGCACCATTGCAGCTACGGTGATTTTTTGATTAATTTCCATATATAATACGTTTAAATCGGAGTTCAAACGGAGAAGTTATGGACATTTGAAGCTTTCGAATTTGAAATTTAAATATTTGAATTTAAATCTAAAAGTAAAAAATATGAATTTAAAAATTAACATTAACGGTTACTTAATATTCAATTAAGCATCAGAATTAAGGGTAATGTATAAAGTAAATTAAGAAATAAATAAAAATAAACGGGAGAAGAAAATCAACAGTCACAACAAGGGGCCGATCAACCCCAGAACTATGATCGGTCGACCGCTAGCGGTGGACTTGTGGGTCGAGCGGTCGACCAGTGAAGCTTAATGACAACTAGGGTTCTTATGGTTTAAATGGCCCAGATTCGTTTATTTTAAATCTGATAGCTCTCATTCCATTCCACCTTTATAAATAAACCCCTAGACCTCCACTTTTCTTTTAAAATTCTGTAGCGATGGCAAAGCTTTGTCAAATTCTTTCCCTTTGGGTTTTCAGAAATAAAAAACTTTCGGATAAGTAATTCTAATTTCTAGTCTCTAATTTAAATTGAATTCCCAATCTTTCTCCTCTTCGTCTTATGATTTCTGAAATCTAATCTATTTATACAATCTGTTCGTTGTATGTTCAAAAAGGGGAAAATCTAATAGAGAATTAGGAGCGATGTAGATCAAATCTCATCTTTACTGCCTTCTTCTTTTTTAGATTTCAGAATCAGTTGGGATATTCAAGTAAGAGGTTTAGATGTTTAATTATTATGGTTTTTGATTCTACTCTTCTCTAGTTCTGATTCTAAATCTAATTTCTATATACCATTCATTTTGTTGTACATTTCAAAAATAGGAGATCTGAAAGAGAATTAGGCATGATGGAATCAAATATAGTTAGAAATCAAGCAATTCTCAGTGAATGGAAATATCAGGTTTTTCACATTTTTGTGACTGGATAGTATTTATTTGTATTTGATGTATGCCTTGGGAAATTTTGAAAAATGGAATGAAAACATAACATCTAAAACCCTTAGAATTTCCTTAAATAAATGTCAAATCTTTGAATATGTTTGAAGTTCAATTATTTTATATTAATATAGTAGAATCAGATCCATGTTGAGATTTAAGCAATTTATAATCTATCCCAATTCATCTCTTTTGTTTTCTCTTAAAGTGTTAAAGGATTCTTAAAATAAACAAAGTTAGAAATGGTGTGCAAAATATGATTTTTGATTATTTGTAGTTTGCACTGCTTATTTCTATAAAGCAAAATAAGTATGAATCCTTTGTCACTCCAACATGGTAATTGCAACATTTGGATATAATATAAATGGTTTAAATTGTAAAGTTTGTTCCTTGAAGTGAGGAGTTAGTTCTATTGTTTTAATGTGAGATAAGTTTGGTATTATTCCTTTTTATTTACAAGTCAAGTTGTTAGCTAAGGATATTAGCAGTTCTTTTGTTTAGAGTTTGAGATTTGTATGAGTTGATATTTAAATTAATTAGCATTTTCTTTGCGGGTGACTGAAAATATTTTATTCGAATCACATGCATGTGTGGGTGTATATAATATTAATGTATTGATTGTTAAAGTTAATAAAAGCGTAAGAATTAAAGCGTATTGAATGTATTAATTAGAATTAATAGTGTAGCAAATAGTATTAATTTCTTAGAAAGGTAGATAATGTTAATTATGGAAACTAATCCATAATTAAAGGCATAATAAGAGGTTACCTTATAAGACCTTAATTAATAGTTGTGTAGAATCGTGTATATATATGAAGTATGACTAAGTTGTAGGGATGCGAGGTCAGTCTAATGTTACATAGAAGCCTGTTTCGTTAAATCTGTCGGTCTTACTTTGGGGACTGATATAGGTCATCACCTATATTAAATAACCTCAGGGGGCACGAGATTAGTCTTAATTTTGTAGGGTAAATCTGCCCATTCAATCTGACTATCGGCATGTAACGACCCTGAATTTCCGACCCAATTTAAAATCTTAAATCAATTATTGTAGTACAAAATTTGAAATTATATATGTTTTCAGTTAAAGTCCAAACTTCGAATATAAAATGCATCTAGTTAGTTATGGATATAGGAAAAGTGTCGTCTCGAAATATCGAAGAAAAATTCGATCACATTTTACTACATATCAGTTCATTTTAAAGTATGTAATTTCCACCTTCCAATTCAGGATAATTTACATATTCTCTGTCTAGTGGTTCCTGTCCATTGGTATACTCCTCTACTCTATAAAAACTTCATCGTTTTTTTGCTAGCCTCATTTACCAACATTCGCTATAGGTAAAAATACATAACTCTCTCTCCCTAGCAAATAGCCCTCTCTCTCTTCTCTTTAATTTTTTATTATTATTTCGTACTTGCTATGGAAACCGAAGCACAAAAAATCGAACCTCATTCATCATCTTGCCCTCCACCCCACTCCCCTTCTTCGCCACCGCTATCTCCCTTTTTCCACTTCGACTTCGCCTACGGCCACTATAGCACCGTCGCCTGTTAACCCAAACCCACCGTGCTTGCTGACCTACTTCCCCTCTCATCGTCTTCCACCTCGGCCTTTATTCGCCGCCACCTCCTCCATATGACTGTCACCCTCCACCTTGGACCACCCAAACCTGAAACCAAAAGAAAAAAACTCAAACCCATAGAAAACACGTGAGCATCCCTCGCTTCCTGCATTCAGCTACGCCCCCACCCTTTTCCTGACTGAGACGACTTCCTCGACCCAGCCGTTGCCGTCCCAAACCGAGACAACCCATTGCCAACCGAGCCTATACCCTGTCCATGCATGAGAATGTATACAATGTGTGTATACATGAGTTATATTTATACATACTTATTTTGAAAACAATTTCTACTTTGTTTTTTTTTAAAAGAAAAGAAAAAGAAATGTTTATTGTTACAACAACCGAGCCTTAGTATTTTGCTTTCATGGGAAACCATATTTCTTTTGCTGTTGCATATATACAGTTGTGTATATATGTTGATAGTATGTTGTGAAGGGTAGTAACAGTTTTGTTCTTCTCTGTTTGATATAGCAGCATCTACCCGAGTCTTCATCTTGCAGCAGCACCCTCTCATACCTCTCTTCTCACTTTGTTGTTCGGTAAGAATATGGATATATATATATACATATATGTTTATATATATATATGAATGTTATATCGGAAGTTGACGTTATATTTTTCTAGTCAATTGCTACAGCTTGTTTGGTTGTTCGTGCTAGTGTTTGTGTTGAGTAGAGTTCAATTGTGTCTCTTCGTGCCTCGTCGATCAATTCTCTTTAACCACTAAAAGTGAATAAATTTCATGACTCATATTATTATACGATGATAATCAAGTTTGGTTGATGATATTGATGATTGTTCTGATGTTAATATTGAATGTTAAAATTGTTAGACACATGAAGTGATAAGTAGTATGCACTTGAACTTGACATATGATAGTTAACATTTTGACATTGGACATGTACGTGCTTGAACTTCATTAAATTAAAATTTGCGTACTATGATCTTTGAAATGTTTAACTTAGTCGACACAAGAATAGTATAGTTAGCATCACTTGGAAATGAAGTAAACTGATTCCATATTGAGTGAATTGTATGAAGTATGAAATTGAATTAGGTAAATAACAAGTGTAGAATCACATGAAATGATAACGTAGTTTATATGGAATGATCTTTAATCTACATGAAATGAAGGTGTAGATTCTAAAAATAATTGTATTACTTTACATGAAATGATAATGTAAAATTAATACGATTATTTCGAGATTATTTGAATCGATTATTGTGTTGTTGTTGATTGCTGTTATTGCTTATTTATTTACTTTGATACCATCCCAGTTATCACACTGCAAGTTCCCTTTACTATGCCTCTGATTTTGAATTGAAATGAAATCGGACTGAAATGATAAATACCCAAATAAATCACTTAACCTAGGATAGCAAATTAAATAAGAAATCCGATTGGTCAAACGATTTGATTTGAAATAAAAAATGAGATTTGAATTAAAAGGAATAATAAATGGTTTTAATTAAAATTTGAAATTATAATGAAATTCAAAAGCTAAAGGTTTGATAAATTGAAACGAATGTTTAAACATATGTTTAATGAAAGTCAAGTTGTTTATATTTAATGAATTGTTGAATTGAGTTTTGTAAACTTTATTTGATAACAAAACAAATTTAGAACTTGTTCATTTGAGAAATCTAACTTGTTACTATTTAATTGAATGAGTAAATAAGTGAAATTGGATTTCTTTAATAAGAAACAAAATTTCATTTATTAAATGAATTGGATATAACTTTTGATTGAAAAATTTAAATTGGTAAATTCAATAAAATTCAACTTGTGAGTTTTGGATTGAGTTTAGGTCAACTTAAGTGAATGATTTAATTAATTAGAAATTAAATCGAATTTTATTTAAAGGTTAAATTAACTGAATTCAAATGATTATTGAATAGAATTATATATGAAATGAAATCAATATTTGAATTGTTTTAAATTGAATTAAAATTGAATTGTGAAACAAGGTAGAAATTTGAAATTGGAAACTAGGAACTTTGAAACTTAAATTATGGAAATTGATATAGAAAGTCAAATGGAATGTTGACTTGCAAAGTCTAAAAGAAATTGAATTTGATTTTGGAAGTTTATTAAATAACCAATCGGTGTAATAATTACGCAGTTATTAAAGAGTCCGGGATCGGTTATGGACTGTCTAAATCGAATACCACTTTAATAACTATTATAGGCGGAGTGTGATCCAGAATGAAGCGGTTGGAATGATGTATGTTGATGATTGAAGAAAGAGAACAATAATGGATGACCTTGAAACTTGTATCAAAATTGGAAATGATTTAACAGGAACTGTGCCCGGCCAATGGGGTTAGCTACCTCTAGCGGACACACTTCTTCATAAACTACTCATTACTTGTTTTTGATTGGTGTGCACCCTTGAATTGGGAGTGTTGTTTCACGGTGTTGCGATCGTTGCGGCGATGCATTCTCACCAGTCCGGATCAGGCAAACGTAGTTTCACTACCTTGGGTATTGCCTCATGTGCCTTGTCATACTCGTATCCTTATACGCGACCACTACGATTTGTTTTGTGTTATACCTATGGAGTACTTCCTGATAGCCCACTAGTTTACGGTGGAGTTTTCAGTGTTGTATAGACTATGATGTTATATAAAATGTGTTAAGGGGAATAATGGTAACACCTTAACACTATTTTGATACTTTATTTTACTGATAGACACTATCTACTTAGCGTATACTACTATATATAGATAGTTTAATGGATCCTGAAAGATGTTCATTCCATTCATCTTTGAGTTATTATTATTATTTCTAAAACTTGTGCCATATTATCTTGTATAAGAATATATGTCCTGACTTGAGTGTTTGTTTGTGCTTATGCTCGGGTCAGTCTGAGGATTTCTGTTGCCGAGTTGCTTGGGAGTTAAAGACTTTGAAGACTATCATTTATCTTTATTAGTATGCTCTATTCTATTATGACACTTGTATCGGACATCTATGTATTTCTATTTACACCATTTGCTTGAGACATTGTTGTATTTATTTAGTAGCTTCATGAACTAATATTATGACAGTATTGTAATTCCGCTGCGTTATTATGTTATATTATTCTGTCTGTGATTATGTGATGATTCTCATTTATATAGATACACTCCATTAATGATTCGTATTTCGTACTATTTAAGTTGACATGTGTGGATTATTATCAACTTAAATGGTCCAAATATAAGGGTCGTTACAGTTGGTATCAAAGCTTTGGTTCTCAAAAACCTTAGCCTATGGAGTTGTAAAGCTCATTAGAGATAGGGTAACAATATCCTAAAATGAGGAGAATCGTTTCAAAATCTCTATCCTTTTGTTATTATCCTCCTTATTGAATTTTTTTGATTAGAATTTCCTTAAGTCTATAGTTTTATATCCTTGTTTCTAAAATCACTTATGGTATTCCAGAATGAGTACCAGAGGGAACGCCAGAGGTCGGGGTAGAGGAAATGCCCCTGCACTACGTGCCCCAGCTCCAGCAGTCAAGTTCTCTACTCTTAGCAAAGAGTACTCCCAGCTTGGCGGCATCAAATTCTCTAGTTCCAAGAGCATCATTTGAGCTCAGCAGTGGCTGAAGAACCTCGAGAGGATCTTCACCGATCTTGAGATTACTGACACGTAGAAGCATCAATTGACCGCTTGGCAGCTCTAGGACGCGACACAGGGTTGGTGGCAGTCAGTCACCTCCCACACTACCTAGGAAACTAACACTTGGACCCAGTTTAGGTAAAATCTAACTAAAATTTCCATCCAAATAATTCCTTCTATCTCTTCGAATTTTGACTCATCTTTGTCTCTCTTGTGATTAGGGATTCTTTTTCAGCTTAGTGGATGCCAGCAGCCGGAAAGACACAACTTTACCGATCATTTATGGACCTCAAGCAGGGTAGCATGACTTTCTCTGAGTATGAGAGGAAGTTTAACGAACTCTCTAAGTTCGGACCTGGCTTGATTGATACACCACTTCTAAAAAACGAGAAATTCATTCATGGAGCACGTCCAGAGTTCTTTGATCTCCTCACAGCCCATGTTCATAGAACTTTCACCGAGCTGATGGATTATTCCCTTAGATATGAGGGAATGCCGAGAGGTGCATCAGCCACCAAGGCACCAGTTGCTCAGTCATCCTCTAGTCAGACTGGAAAGAGGAAGCCGAATTTTGAGTAGGAAAGGAAGAACTGGCAGAAGACAACCGGGCTTGGCTATTCTCAGAAGAATCCCATTGACTTATCCTCAATCACTTGCTTCAACTGCCATCAGAATGATCATTATGCCAGCAGTTGCTCATCCCCAAAGGGAGCCGCTATCCTGCCACCAGCTCAGGTGGCCAAGAGAGATGTATGCCATATTTGCCTCCAGCCTGGACATTTCAAGAAGGATCGCCCTACCCAGAAGAAGGGTACCCCATATGGAGTTTTTTCTATTACCACCACTATCCCTGAAGTTTAGGATGGCCATGGTACATTACAGGGTACTTTTATGTTGCGTACTTTACCTGTTAAAGTTCTATTTGATACTGGAGCAACACATAGTTTCATATCTATTGATTTGTGCAATAAACTTGAATTGGAACCCATTCTTGCCCCAACTTTCGTATATGTATCAAATCCCATCGGAGGACCTGCTACCTCAAAAGCGTACGCAAATATGTCGCGCTTATGGTATGCATTGTTTCACTTGCGATTTCTATGTCCTTGATTCGAGGCATTCGATATCCTACTAGGGGTTGCTTGGCTACGAAAGTTCGAAGCTGTTATCTCTTTCAAAGCTCGAATCGTCTCTCTAATTGACGATAAGAGTAAACCTTTAGTTATTGAAGGTAAATCATCTCAGGAGTGTGTTGGAAGTTTTATATTCTCTCTTGACTCTCATCCTAATGGTCTAAGCTCTACCCCAATTGTTCAGTTCTTTTCTGATGTGTTTGGAAAAGTCAATTCTCTACCACCTCAGCGGGAAATCGAATTCCGCATTGATCTTATTCCAGGTGCTCGACCCGTAGTTCTCCCTCATAGGATAATGGTTCCTAAAGAGAAGGCAGAATTGAATGCTCAGATTGAAGATTTATTTGCTAAAGGCTTGATTAGGCGAAGTCATTCAAAATGGGGAGCTGCAGTTGTATTTGTCACAAAGTCAGATGGTTCTCTCAGAATGTGTGTGGACTATAGAGAGCTAAACAAACTCACACACAAGAACAGATGTCCAATGCCCCACATTAATGATTTATTCGACCAACTCCATGGAGCTAAAGTTTTCTCTCAGCTTGAACTTGCTACCGGTTTCCACCAACTCGGAATTGCCGCGGAAAGTATTCCTAAAACAGCATTCCGTACTGATAATGGTTTCTTTGAATGGCTGGTTATACCGTTCTGCCTAACTAATGCTCCAACTTATTTCGTCGATTCGATACATAGAGTTTTCCATGATGTTCTTAACTAGTTTTTTCTTGTTTTCATTGATGATATTCTTGTCTTCTCTAAAGATGAGAAAGAGCATAAGTCACATTTGACCTTTTTCTTGAAAATCTTTGTGGTCATCAGCTTAAAGCCAAGTTCTCGAAATGCCACTTTTGGAGAGATGAAGTTTGATTTCTTGGCTATATTGTTTCAGAGAATGGGACTTCGGTCGATCCAGCTAAGATCGCCATAATCAATGTAAGTTCTATCCTTATTCGACATTTTTATCCGAATGTCTTATCTCTTTCTAAGATCGAATCCTTCGAATTTGCTGGATTGGGGGACTCCCAGAACTCCTACAGATACTCGTAATTTCTTGGGCTTGGCCGGCTGTTATCGTAGATTTATAGAAAATTTTGCTCGGATGGCCGTACCTCTCATCGCACTAACCAGAAAGGATGTCAGGCTTAATTGGAATGAAAAGTGTGAATCAGCTTTCAATGAGATGAAGTGAAAGTTGACTTCTTCCCTAGTTCTCACAGTTATTGACGGAAACGAGGTTTGACCGTCTATACTGATGCTTGCTGTGATGGATTAGGAGCAGTTTTAATGCAAAATGGAAAGGTCATTACTTATGTTGTCGTCAGTTAAGACCCATGAAGCAAACTATGCAATTCTGATTTAGAGCTTCTTGCGGTTGTATTTGCTTTGAAGCTATAGAGGCATCATCTTTTGGGGACTAAATTCGAATTATATGCAGACCATAAGTCATTGGGATATATTTTCTCACATAAGGATTTGAACCAGAGACAAGTCCGATGGCTCTAATTCTTAGTTGCATATGACTTCGACATCAACTACACCCCAGGGAAAACAAACGTCGTAGCTGATGCTTTGAGTAGAAACAAAGCAACGTTATGTTGTAATCTTGTATAAGGAATGTTATTTCAGCTCGTTGTCTTCCCAGCTCTTATGGATCGCATCATAGCTAAGCAATAAGAGGACACCTTGCTCTATTGTATCAAGGAAATAGTTCTCGGTAGAGTCGAAAATGTTGACGGTAAAATGGTTGCACAAATAGGTAGTAATGGAGTTTTGAGGATCGACAACCGTATTTGTGTTCCAAATGTTGATGGTTTAAGACAGGAAGTGCTTAGAGAAAACCATCAATCCTCGCTTTTATTTCATCCAGTAGTCACGAAGATGTTTCAGGATATGAAGAGGTTATATTGGTGGAGTGGAATGAAGCGTGATATCTCTACCTATGTTAGTAGATGCACAACCTATCAACAAGTTAAGGCCGATCACAAAAAGATGACAGGACTGCTTCAACCTCTAGAGATTCCAAGTTGGAAGTGAGAGCAGATTTCCATGGATTTATTGATGGGCTACCAAGGACCAGAAGAGGTAATGAGAGCATTTGGGTGATTTTTGATAGGCTGAAAAAATCCGCTCATTTTATTCCAGTTAAGACCACTCGTACTGCTTCGATTTTGGCCGAGATTTATGTGAGAGAAGTCGTTAGACTTTATGATGTTCCGTCTAGTATCGTTTGCGATAGAGATCCTATTTTCACTAGTAAATTCTAGAAGGCATTTCAAGATACCTTAGGCACTAAACTGAATCTGGGCACAGCTTATCATCCTCAAACAAATGGCCAAACTGAGAGGGTGAACCAGATTTTGGAAGATCTTCTCCGAGCTTGTATTATAGACTTTGGTGGACCCAGAAGACCGTCTCCATTTAGTTGAATTCACTTATAATAATGGTTATTAGGTAAAAATCAAATTTCAATTTGAATAGTATATTTGAATCGAAATTTAATTATCTTTCATAACCAAGCAAGTATTGATATGGTACCGTTCGAAGCTTTATATAGACGGCCGTGCAAATCGCTAGCTTGTTGGATTGAGCCTGGGGACCGATTAATGCTTGGCCCAGAAATGATTATGGAAGCTTTCGAGAAAGTTGAAGAGATCAGGAGGAAGATAAAGATGGCACAAGATAGACAGAAGTATTACACTGATAGAAGATGGAGAGATATCAAATTCAGTGTGGGGGATGAAGTATTCCTCAAAATATCTCCTTTGAGGAACGTTATTCGTTTGGTAGGAAAGGATAGCTTGCTCCCAAATTTGTTGGCCCGTTTGAGAGTACGGAAAGGATCGGAACCTTGGCTTATAGAATCGCATTACCAGAGAAATTTGCGGGTGTGCACAATGTGTTTCATGTCTCACATCTCCGCGAACTAATGCACAGTCCATCTATGACCATCCCCACTGCTCGGTTGGAAGAATTGGTTATCGACCTTGACTTGACCATTGAGAGGAAGCCATTACGGATATCCGACCGTGAGATGAAGCAACTTAGAAGGAAGTCGGTCAATCTCGTCAAAGTTCAGTGGAGTTCGGACGACCGAGATTGCACATGGGAAACTGAGGATAGTATTCGGGATTCAAATCCCGAATTGCTAATTCCAAGTATAATTCGTTCCTTATCTACCTTAATTTCTACTTATTTCTTTCTTCTTCTTCCACCTCATTTCTTTTCGAGCACGAAAAGTTTTGAATAGGGGAGATTGTAGCAACCCTGAATTTCCGACCCAATTTGAAATTTTGAATCAATTAGTTTAGTATAAAATTTGAAATTTATATACATTTTCAGTTAACGTCCAAACTTCGAATATAAAATGCGTTTGGTTATTTATGAACATAGGAAAAGTGTCGTCGTAAAATATCGAAGAAAAATTCGTTCAAATCTAATTACATATCAGCCCATTTAAAGTACGTAATTTCCACATTCCGAATTCGGATATTTTACACAGAATGTTGTGGAAAAATATCTGACCGAGACGTCGCATTCTTTTTTTCGTTTAATTTCGTCGTCGTCTGCTTTATTTAAATTGTTCTGTCGAACGAACAATTTAATCATCGTAAAATTTGAGTTTTGATAAAACTGTCGTATCGTCAATATCTATGTATTATTTTAAGCACCTCGTCACGCCAATCAGAATGGTATATTCATTCGTACAAAACAGAGTTCGTCGTAAATCATTGCACTAATTTGATCATTCCAAACGGACTAGTTAAATGAATATTCAGTCCATTTTTAGCCCACTCCAATTCACCTTATTGTACCTATTGATTATGAATTAAAAAAAAATTATTCCTTCCCAAATTTGTTAGCCCATTTTCATTCAAAATTTTGAAATAACTTTGGCTAAATTAAATTGATTATTGTGGTTGGTAGCTGATTTAATGAGCATAAAAAGTTGAACAGCGGCTGGTTAATAACATGGAAAATATGCAGCACATTTCGTAACTCACACAAATTTATATTCTCTGTCTATTGGTTCCTGTCCATTGATATACTCTTCTACTCTATAAAAACTTCGTCGTTTTTTATGCTAGCCTCGTTTACCAATATTCGCTACAGGTAAAAATACATAACTCTCTCTCCCTGGCAAATAGCCCTCTCTCTCTTCTCTTTAATTTTTTTTATTATTTACTACATGCTATGGAAACTGGAAGCAAAAAAAACTGAACCTCATTCACTGTCTCGCCCTCTACCCCGCTTCCCTCCTTGGCCACCGCTACCTCCCGCCGCCACTTCGACTTCGCCTCCGGCCATTGTAGCTCCGCCGCCTGTTAAACCGAACCCACTGTGCTTGCTGACCTACTTCCCCTCTCGTCATCTTCCACCTCGGCCTTGACTCGCTGCCACCTCCTCTTTATGACTATCACCCTCCACCGTGCACCACCTGAACCTGAAACTAAAAGGAAAAACTCAAACCCGTAGAAAACGCGTGAGCATCCATCGCTTCCCGCTGTTAGTTCACCTGCACCACCACACCTTTTCTGACAGAGACGACTTCCTCGACCCTACCGTTGCCGTCCCAAACCGAGACAACCCAGTGCCACCCGAGCCTATACCCTGTCCCTTCCTTAGAATGTCTACGATGCGTGTATACATGAGTTATATTTATGCATACTTATTTTGAAAACAATTTCTACTTTGTTTTTTTTAAAGAAAAGAAAACGAAATGTTTACTTTTACAACAGCCGAGCCTTAGTATTTTGCTTTCATGGGAAACCATATTTCTTTTGTTGTTGCATATATACATTTGTGTATGTATGTTGATAGTATGTTGTAAAGGATAGTAACAGTTTTTTCTTCTCTGTTTGATATAGCAGCATCTACCTAAGTCTTCATCTTGCAGCGGCACCCTTTCATAGCTCTCTTCTCTCTTTATTGTTCAGTAAGAATATGGATATATATATATATATGTTTATATATATATATATATATGAATGTTATGTTGGAAGTTGACGCTATATTTTTCTTGTTGATGGTTGCAGCTTCTTTGGTTGTTCGTGCTAGTGTTTGTGTTGAGTAGAGTTCATTCGCATCTCTTCGTGCCTCCTCAATCAATTCTCTTTAACCACTAAAGGTGAATAAATTTCACGACTCATATTATTATACGATGATAATCAAGTTTGATTGATGATATTGATGATTGTTTTGATGTTGATATTGAATGTTAAAATTGTTAGACACATGAAGTGATAATACACTTGAACTTGACATATGGTAGTTAACATTTTGAAATTGGACATGTATGTGCTTGAACTTGATTAAAATAAAATTTGCATACTATGGTCTTTGAAATGTTTAACTTAGTCGACACACAATAGTATAGTTAGCGTCACTTGGAAACGATGTAAACTAATTCCATATTGAGTGAATTGTATGAAGTATGAAATTGAATTAGGTAAATAACAAATGTAGAATCACATGAAATGATAACGTAGTTTACATGGAATGATTTTTAATCTACATGAAATGATGGTGTAGATTCAAGAAATAATTGCATCACTTTACATGAAATGATAATGTAAAATTAATACGATTATTTCGGGATTATTTGAATCGATTATTGTGTTATTGTTGTTGATTGTTGTTATTGCTTGTTTATTTACCTTGACACCATCCCAGTTATCACACTGCAAGTTCCCTTTACTATGCCTTTGATTTTGAATTGAAATAGAATCAGATTGAAATGATAAATACCCAAATAAATCACTTGATCTAAGATAGCAAATTAAATAAGAAACTTGATTGGTCAAACGATTTGATTTGAAATAAAAAATGAGATTTGAATTAAAAGGAATAATGAACGGTTTAATTAAAATTTGAAATTATAATGAAATTGAAAAGTTAAAGGTTTGATAAATTGAAACAAATGTTTAAACAAATGTTTAATGAAAGTTAAGTTGTTTAAATTTGATGAATTGTTGAATTGAGTTTTGTAAACTTTATTTGATAACAAAACAAATTTGGAACTTGTTCATTTAAGAAATCCAACTTGTGAGTATTTAATTGAATGAGTAAATAAGTGAAATTGGATTTCTTTAATAAGAAACAAAATTTGATTTATTAAATGAATTGGATATAACTTTTGATTGAAAGAATTTAAATCCGTAAATTCAATAAAATTCAACTTGTGAGTTTTGGATTGAGTTTAGGTCAACTGTAAAGAACCGCAAATCCGTACCCCTTTTGAGCTGGCAAAATCTCACCATAATTCAGCCCAAAGAGGAACAAACTTACGAATCTTTAGGGTTAAAGAAGAAAGAGGTAGAAGAAGAAGAAAAGAAAATAATAACAGAATCTCACATATCGCAGTAGAACAAATATAATAGATAAATGGATATCTTTAAAACAAAGAACTATATCAGTTATTACATTACATCACATTACATTATCAGAGTGTCGCAACAGCAAACAACAGAAAATAATATAACATATACTGGTGATACGCTCTGCCATCCAGCTTGCTCCTGATCTCCACAGCATCTCTTTTTCGACTTTGCTCCATAATAATGATAACCTGACTCTACGCTGCCCGTGTGGAAAATTTGTGAGCACCCAGAGTTTAGAAAGGGAACAATAAACTCTAGGTCAGTCGTGGGACTGGTGTGAGATCTTAAAAATAGTTATTTTTCACAAAGAAAATAAAAAGAAATTCGCTATGCTTTTTGGAAAATGAAACTACCATAAGGCCTCCCGGCACACACACAATGCAATCGCACACTTGGGGGAGATTTCTCCTTAGGATAGTTAAACATGCTTAATACGCAAAATCTATATTATTGTTAATGAATAGTGCAGAAAACCTTTCGAAAGTATAATATTAATCTTAGCCAGCATAGGTACCATTATACTATGCCTATTATAGCTGCCATGTTAAATGGCAGGTTCTACAACTAAAACCGTACAAGGCGTGTATTGGAGTTTGGATTTCTAACAAATAGGCAGGCTAAGGAACTTCCTACTGCCACATGGGTACGCCTCTGGAGGGATGCCCCGAGAACCTAACCGGATCTCTGCCAACATAAGACCGGGTTACCTCCGTAACTATGTAACTACTACACGAGTATGCCATCCCCTGGTCCTTTGGGACCTTTATTCGAGGATCCTCAATACAAAGCAACAACCACAAAGTATAATAAATTTGCAGTATCTACATAGGTAAAATATCTGGGCTCCATACCATGATACTACCATTTTACAGAAGGAAATGACATACCCTCAGGGGGAGCTACCCCCAAATAACCTTGCCGCATCTTTCCTGTTTCGACCATTACCAGTTTGTGAGGCTCGATGAGGTTTCGTCCACAAAGCTACACTTTTCACAAAGTCATGATTTGATTAACAAATGATCGGCAACACTTTGTATGCCATATTACCAAATTAGGAATGTATCACTAGTAACTATCAACTACATAACCTCTGAGCTCGTACATCTCAGAGAAGGGTGTTAAACTAAGAGAATAAATTCTCCGCCACCAACAGAAATGTATTTGATAGAAACCAGCTTTACATCTCAATGTAACGTCAGACACACATCCATACAAGTCCGTTCCGGGATCGAAAGGAACCGAAGGCACTTCAAAGAGCCCTTGCAAATCAGGATATTCACAAATCACGTCCGAAATCCCTATCACAAAGTGTGATAAAATCTCTATATCGGAGCAACCCGTTGCAGAGAAATTCGACAGGTAATCCTTTCGCTTTCGAAAATACCCGGTCTTCAACACCATCTTCAAATACAATCCCATTTCGTCGTATCGTTATTCGAAATGGGTTTTATGACACAAGGTCCTCTCCCGGCTAATCCGGATAACGAGCGCTTATTTTTAAAAATAAGTGTTACATTCAGATTTCAACAAATTACAACAATTTTCCACTTCGATCTTTTAAATAAAGATCTATCACAAATCACAAAGGTTCGATGTGGTTTTCAGATATCCGCTTGGAATCGGACCCCCGGTCGCATCGAAATTCTAGTGTCGTTTAAAGGCAAATATTGATAGTCGGTTATTTAACTATCGATCAACATTCACAACAATTACCAGATTTAAATAATTTTTCCAATTATTTATTTCCAAATATCTTCGCAAGGTATATTTTCATCACTTTAATATTTTTGAAAACAAATTTCAAATCACTATTCACATTTCGATCCGTTGAAAACAAATTTCAAAGCATTTTCCTTATGCGGAACATATTTCCAAATATTTATTCATTTCCACTGGAAATCTGCCGAGTTAAAATAATTCAAATTACTTATCCAGAAAAAATATTCTTGGAACATTCAAAATAAAACCATCTTAAATACTTACTTAAAATATTGGTTTTGAAAACATTATACTAATTATCACATATAAGATTTTAAGTCCCAACTAACTTAAAAATAAAATTAGTAGATAAGGTATAACTATTTAAATAATCGTTTCCTAAAACAAATATCGATTTTAATCTTTAAAAAAAATCCCTTCTATAATTAGTTAAATAAATCTTTACTTTAAAGATTTAAAACAACTCCCAAAAATAATTCCTCCAACAATATTCTTTTAAAACCAAATCTAGAACTTTTAATTTTTTATTCATAAGCTACTTTGAAAATATACTCGGCTTTCCAGGGGAGAATTCACTTTCCATTACAAAATGGTCCACTTAAAATCAATTAATAGATTCTTTTCGATTTATTTTAAATCTACATTCCTAATCCGCAGATTTCTTTCCACTCTTAAAAATAAACCGATATTTATTTCTAAAACAAATTCCCCTTTCGTTTATAAATTTTCATTATGAATTTAGATTTTCAAATATCCGCTAATATACGATTTTCAACTCGTTTTTCAAATATTCATTTTAGACACAAAATCAAATTTTCAATTGATTTCCAAATTTATTTACAAACACCAAATCAATTTTCGAATTTTTTTTTAAAAATAAATTCCTTTATCTTTTCCAAATTATTTAGAAACCGTATTTTTAAAATCAATTCTTCACCTTTTTTAATATTATTACTTGGATCTATTTATTAAACATTTTCACCATAATTTGGAATTTTATTCAATAGGATTTCACTATAGATTTTTCTACTTAAATTTAAAAATTCAATTTTTTATTTATTTCTGGTATCTTACGATACCAGAAATATATTCAGCTAAATTTTAGCCTTCAACGATTTCAATCACAAATAGTCACCCACAGATTATAAATAATCAACATAATATATTGAAACAAGTTCAATTATTTGAGGAATCCAGTTGGATCCCTCCAACCTGTTTTCCCTACATCCACATACGTTAGCACAACAATTAAATACCAATTCCACTTCAAGGTGGAATATCGCGGTATATGGGATATATAAAATATCATCCGCTATTATCCGGCGCATAGGGTCTCATCCGCTATATAATGTGGGAAATCAACAACTCCAACTACATATATAATACCAATTCCACTTCGAGGTGGAATATCGCGGTATATGGGTTTAAATATAATATCACCCGCTATTATGCGGTGCATAGGGTCTAAACTAATATAACTGATAATAAATTAATCATCCAAGCACACAATCAACAATTAAATTTAACTATCATAATTCAACCATTAATCAATGCTTGAAATTTTCAATTATTAAAATTTTGAGTGAGAAGATCTCACCTTTGATTTTATCGTTTGCAATCTGTTTCCAATCCCGACTGTTTTCTCCACAATTTTGACCTTGTATAAACAATTTACGATTTCATTAATATTTGAAATAAATTGAACGATTCAATTCTCATTTGGTAAATTTGGTTTAACTAATTAATTTAATTTAACCAATCTTCTTTTAATAATAATTTATAGATTTCCAAAAATCTAAATTTATTTATTTATTTATTTATTTATTTTATATATATAAACTTTCATCATTCTAAAAATCTTTATTTCCTAAAATCTCATATATATAAAAACTGATTTATTTAAATCTTGACTGTAAATAAACAACAGTAATCCTATTTACTGTTAAAAAAATTTCTTCTTTGTTTTAAATTAAACTTTCAAAACACTTCAAAATTTCTAAATAATTTCTATAATTTATATATATATTCATTAAATTCTATTGGGAATAAAAATGTCTTCCTAGCATAACCTACATACCTCACTGCTAATCGAGTAAACCCAGGCTCGAGCTCCACCACGTAGTCGCGTGCACGAAACCCTAGCCGTCTTCGAGCGACACCCCAAACTCACGTCGCCACTGCCATACACCCAATCGCTGCCGTGTATCGTGCTTTTGCCCAAGACGCGATCTTGAGTTCGCGTGCTGCCTCCTCGAGATACCCCATTTCGATCGAACGAAGTCGCCACAGCGTTAATGCCCTAGATCAATGCTCGCGACCTCGAAATCGAATGCCCTACATCCCCTTATTTCAACCGTCGACGAACCCTCAACGCGACTTCGACATTGCCACGAATCGCCTTCCCCTCTTTTCTTTTCTTTTTCTTTTTTTTTTAATATGCCGAGCGATTTGTGTTTGAAGGAGAAGGGAAGAAGGATATCGGCATTTCTTTGATCTGGGTTTTCGCGATTTAGTTGTGGCCATTATTTTGCTTTGAAACGAGGTCGTGAAATTTAATTTCTTCGTTTTCGATCTGATGATTTCGACTGTGAAATAAAAGAAGGGACGTGATGTGAAAAGGAGGTGGCTTGCAGGAGAAGGTTTATTTAGAAATATTTTTATTTAAAATTCCAAACGTCTCAATAAATGCAACTTAAAATTTCGACCTCCTATCGAGGCATGCCGCCAGGCGTTTATAATGTTATACCCCATTCTGAATGCAATGGAAAAGGTTTCGAGCCCTAACTCGATCGTATGGAGAAGATAGCTTTTTGAACCAGATATTAAATTAAAGTTCGATATAATTTTCAACGCATTTACTTATCGTACGCTCACACAACAATTTCGATCAATATGAAATTTAAAATCCGATAATAATACAATATTACGGATCTAATGGAACTGATTTCGTCGAATTTCGAGACTGTGCCTCGAAAGGCTATTTTTAAATATCAATTTAAATGATATCTTTTCAAAACTTAACAAAACATTTCCTAATCTAATTCTAAAGCTTCCATTATCTTCATTACTATCAATATAAATTTTCTAAGCCTTTGAAATATTTTTAAACAGCTTAAAACTGAAGATTCAAATTTTTATCCAACTTCAATAAATTTAATTCAATAATTAAATTTCCAAATTCATAGTTAATTTTGTAATTCAAGTTAAACTAGCTTCCAAATATTTAAAATCAATTAAATATTTCATTTTCAAATGTTCAAAATTCTAGGTCGTCACATCAACTTAAGTGAATGATTTAATCAATTAGAAATTAAATCGAATTTGACATAAAGGTTAAATTAACTGAATTAAAATGATTATTGAATGGAATTCATATATGAAATGAAATCAATATTTGAATTACTTTAAATTGAATTGAAATTAAATAGTGAAACCAAGTAGAAATTTGAAATTGGAAATTAGAAACTTTGAAACTTAAATTATGGAAATTGATATAGAAAGTCAAATGGAATGTTGACTTTCAAAGTCTAAAAGAAATTGATTTTGATTTTGGAAGTTTATTAAATAACCAATCAGTGTAATAATTACGCAGTTATTAAAGAGTTCGGGATCGTATAGGGACATACGCTTTGTCTAAACCGAATACCACTTTAACAACTGTTATACGCAGAGTGTGATCCAGAATGAAGCAATTAGATGATGTACGTTGATGATTGAAGAAAGAGAACGATAATGGATGAGCTTGACACTGTGTCAAAATTGGAAATGACGTAAACAAGAACTGTGATAACCCGGATTTTTGGGCATCTGATAATTGGATAATTAACTGGTTTATTCAGTTGAACAGATTAGATTCTGATATCTAAAAATATAATAAATTTGAATCTATAATGAATATTGAAATATAAATATCTAGAAATAATAAATTTTACAGTAAATTAACATATATATATAAATAAGATATATACAAAACTCTATGATGTTGAAAATCATAAGTGTAAACATATACAAATTCATTGTGAATATAAAATCACAGTAAACATATTAATATAATAATTTAATTTTGCAAGTTTTATGTTTTCAAAGCTAATAAAATGATTTTCTAATCATAATATATAATATATAGGTGTGTGTATATATATATTGAATTGGAGGTTATGTTTTGAAAATTAATATGATAATTTTCAAGAGTTATTTAAAAGTTAAATTCTACGTTTTTAACTCTAGCACTTATATATGTAGTTATCAATTTAAATATATTGACAACTTAAGTATAACATGTAAATAAGATTTAATAAAAAGAATAATGTTTCTTTCTTTCTAATTTATACATGTACTAAGTATAGTGTGTGTGTGTGTGTGTGTGTGTGTGTGTGTGTGTATAAATGATTTAAAAACATAAAAACAAATTTATAAAACATAAGATACATATAAATAAGGGCTTTATACATTTGTTAGCTAGAGTTCATGCAAGAGACAAATGTAAGTTAAGTAGCTTACAACTTTACAAATGGCAAACAATTCTCATTTAAATTTTTTATGTAAATAGTATCAGAAAAATAAGAAAACCAGGTTTTTATTTTTCTCCTCACTTTCAAAACTTGGAAGCATAAACCTGAGGAAAAGAATCAAAGAAATAAAATCAAACAATAAATCAGAGCAACGTCAGATCATTTCCAGATCATCAAGATTAAAGATACAAATCAACAAATGAGTTCTAGTTTTCAAATCATCATTTGGTTCCAGAGAAAAATCAGTTGTTCTCTGTTTTCATATGACTGTGAGTAGACTTCTACTCTTATTAATACTTGTACCTATTTAAAAATGATGCTTGTGATAAATCATTGAAATAGCCTGTGGAAATTTAATTGCATGATGAAAGTATGTCAGTATATAGATAAATATGCAGTTGTTAAACAAGTATGCCAATACATATGTTTATAAACTTCTGTTCCTTGATACAGGCTTATAAATTTAGTTTTTGAAACTTAATTTCTCTTTATACGGACAATATTAAGCTAAGATTTTAAAACGGAAATTGATCATGGCAATGTAATTTCATTTTTAAAACGAATTTCAGGAGGAAATATTAAGTAAATGATGTGAAAATAAGAAATAACAGTAAAATTCTTTTAAATAAGAAAACTTAAATGTCTTAATTTCTTGTATTGAATATGTAATCTGATTTGTGTTGAAAATTCATGAATTTTGATAACTATATCATATTTTTTAAGTTTGTGGTTAGTGAGAATTAGGTGATGATCGGTATTGGGTATAACTTCGATTTCCGACGATCTCGAAGCTCGGGTATGTCAGGACTGAGGCTAGAGATGGATTGTTGATCGATGATCAGGGGAAAATTGGTCGGAGGGATTATTGACCAACGTGGTGGCGCTGCGAGGCTAAGCTAGGGTTTAAGGTGTGGTTTTGAACATGGTTGGTTTTTGGGAAATTATGGCATCGTTGTCGCATCGAGTGGATCGTAGTTGTGGGGAAAGGAGCGAGGAACATAGGCGGTGGTGCGGGCATAAGACCGTGGCCTTCGGTGGATGGTGATGGGAGGATTTGTGGTGTATGATGATCGGGTATCATTATGTTGTGGACGAGATCTTTCGATTTTGATTTCGCAGGGGAGCTCGGGTTTCTGGGTGATCGTTCGTGATGGGTGGTCGTTGACGACTTGTTTGAGGTCACAGTTGCGATTGAAGTAGTGGCGTGGCGACGTGCACGTGCACGCGTTTACCTTTGTATCCGGGTTTGCTGGAATTCAAGACCAAGAAGAAGAAGAAGGAATGAGGATGGGGTTTACTCAGGTGATTGCTCGATTATTTTGTTTGTTGATCGGGTCATTCTCGAGATTTTGAGAGGGAAATTCGAGTGTTGGCTTGAAGGAATTTATCTTAGGCTCGGATTACCTTTTGTTAGTTAACGTGATATTATAGCAAGGTAACTTTAATTAATCAATTTTTCAAAAGAGTATTAACAAAATTTTTAAGCAAAGAAATTGTTAAACAAGTTTCAAGTTTAAATATAAAGGTTAAATGATTTAAAATTGTTTGATTTTAAAGTAATTATGTATATATTAGGTTAATTTTGAAATTAATTACTATGTGTTTTCAAAAATGAAAAGATGATGTTTGAATTAAGTTGTGATAAAGGAAGAGTAATTAAACATTAAAATAAATAAAAGTATTCTCTAATGATGTTGTTTTCAAGAATCTACTTTAAGAAAATATAAATGTTAAGAATCTAATTAAGATAAATGGTTTATCTTAATTAAAATTAAATCTTATTAATAAAAGTAATTAGGGTATAATTATTTAATTTGTTATAATTAACCAATGAAATTTGTTTAAAATAATTAGTTAGTTTAATTAAGGTAATCACTTAATGAATAATTACTGAATGTAATTAATAAAAGGGTAATTACTTAAGGAAGTAATTAGGGGACAATTATTAAATGGAAGTAATTAAGGATTAATTACTTAGTGTAATTAATTAAGGATTGATTAATTAAGGGTTGATTAATTAAGGAAATTTATTAAGTGTTAGTTAATTAATGAGTGTGATTAATTAAAGGATAATTACTTAATGTAATTAAGAAGTATAATTAAGGGATGATTAATTAATGGTTTGTAATTAATTAATGTTAAGTAAGCAGGATTAAAAGTGATTAAGGTAATTAATTTAATTTATGTAAATTAAATAGAAATGGCATGACTAATTAATCTTGCTTATGAATGATTAGTTGATATTACTGATATGAAATATTTTGTGATATGATATGTTTGGGTTGAACAGTGATAATGTGGTTATCTATCTATGATGAATTGATGTATAAAAGTGACATCGTGTATTTAAAATTGAATTGTATTTCATTTGAATAACTTGGTTTGAGATGAAATGGGACTCGAAGAGACTGGGGTCGGGTATCAGTAAACACCCGAAACCACTTCGATTTGAAATCTTCTATAATTCTTTATAGATTTGATATGTGTAATCTATAGGCTGAAATGAAATAATTTAAGTGATCTGGACCATTTAAACTAAGTAAGGGTACTTAGAGGTTGATTTGTGAATTAAGTATTGAATATAACAAGTTAAGAACTCGTAGTAAGGTACGAGTTACCCCGGGTTTTAAATAAGTTTTGTGCATTAGAATTTCATGTTAGATGAGATTAATCACGCTGGTTTCCAGCCTGACCCAGGTGTTACTTTGATGTAATGCTCGGCTCAGACCGAGTATTATAGATTTTCAAGTGAGGACGTTCTGAAGCTCCGAAGACGAGCTGGATGGTAGGAACGTATGGAGTGTATTACGCTGAGCATTATTGTTTGTATCCGAGACAAGTTAATTTTAACTATCCACCATTTGTGTAATGTTGTAACTCTGATGCATTGATGTAAACTAATAGATACAGTTCTTCTTTGTATAACTGCTATTATTTAATATTATATTTTGATTCGCTCTGAATGTGAGATTCCGAGTTTTGTTTTCTATTCTTCTTCCTCTTTCTTCTTCTTTTCTCTAACTATCTAGGATTTTCGGAGTCGAAAATTCAGGGTCGTTACAGGAACCGTGTCGGGACAATGAGGTTAGCTACCTCTAGCAGACACACTTCTTCGTAAATTACTCATTACTCATTTTTGATTGGTGCTCACCCTTGAATTGGGAGTGTTTTTTCGCGGTGTTGCGATCGTTGCGGTGATACGTTCTCACCAGTCCAGATCAGGAAAACGGTAGTTTCACTACCTTGGGTATTGCCTCATGTGCCTTGTCATACTCATATCCCTATATGTGACCAATATGATTTGTTTTGTGTTATACCTATGGAATACTCCCTGATAGCCCACTAGTTTACAGTGCTGTATAGACTATGATGCTATATAAAATGTGTTAAGGGGAATAATGGTAACGCCTTAACACTATTTTGATACTTTATATTACTGATAGGCAATATCTACTTAGCATGTACTACTGTCTATAGATAGTTTAAAGGATCTTGAAATATGTTCATTCCATTCATCTTTGAGTTATTATTATTTCTAAAACTTGTGCCATATTATCTTGTATAAGAATATATGTCCTGACTCGAGTGTTTATTTATGCTTATGCTCAGGTCAGTCTGAGGATTTCTGTTGCCGAGCTGCTTGGGAGTTGAAGACTTTGAAGACTATCATTTATCTTTATCAGTATTGCTCTACTCTATTATGATACTTGTATAGAACATCTATGTATTTCTATCTGCACCATTTTCTTGAGACGTTATTGTAATTATTTAGAAGCTTCATGAACTACTATTATGACATTGTTGTAATTCCGCTTATTCTGCTATATTGTTTCTGTCTATGATTCTGTGATGATTCTCATTTATATACATATACTCCATTAATGATTCGTGTTTCGTACTATTTAAGTTGACATGTGTGGATTATTGTCAACTTTAATGGTCCAAATATACGTGTCGTTACACGACACCTACGAATAATTGGACTAATATGAGATGTCGTAGTTTGGGTTATTGGTCATAACTATGCTATTATACGATATGAGGAATCTTTAGCAGGGATCCACTTTAGGTTAGAGGTATCAAGTGGCTATGGTAAGGTTCACCTCTTTCTTTGAAGAAGTATTATATGACCTAATGGGACTTCTTACGATGTCAGATAATGAAAACCATATAGGGACCCGCCTTAGGATAGGTCTTAAGTGACGGGGTCTGCCTATTTTATAGGTCTTAAATGATCAGAGTCTGTCAAATCCTTAGTAAAAAGGTATTAAGTGGTTTGGAGGTTCCCTCTCTACCATTGTTAATGAAAGTTACATTAGAATTTTAGAATGGGTTAGGTATTAAATGACAGAGACCGGCATATTTTATAGATATTAAATGGTTAGAGTCCACCGAATCAACAATAAAGGATATTTATTGGTTTGGGTGTTTTCTCTTGCATCATTTATGTTAGTTGAGTTGGAGTTTGAAATTGAACTCGAAAGGCCTTTGGGATTACAGCTAAAGTTATTAGTATGGTGTAGTGTTAAATACGTAAGACATTTTCCTATTTAAATAATACTTCCTACGTGTAATTATGGTAAAGCTTGATATTTTCATTTCACTAGACATTTATTATTTTGATCCACCCCTCATTACGACACATAGGTTAGAGGAGACAATGTTGATTCAGGAGACGAAGGTGGAGTTGAAGACTTATGGTAATTATCTCTCTATGTATGCTTTTTAAATATTTTTATTGTACCTAGTTCAAACAGTTATGCTATTATAGAATATTGTACTATGGAGGCTTAATGTAAGCATGTTGTAATATTTAACATGTTATGTTTCTGCAATGGTTTTATTTACGAAATGAGCACTTGTTTCTAATATTGTATTTTATCCATTTTGCTACGAGATTCTGAAGTTATAGATAGATAGCTCTATGTACCATGTATTGTTTTAAATTTATCAACTTAACAGCTTGCCTTGAGATGGGTCTAAGGTTAAACGACTTTATTTGGACGAAATTAGGTTCGTTATGGGACGGGTTATTACATTTGGTATCGGATCAATCGGGATAAGTATACGTGCAAGTTACATATTTGTTATTTTTGACAGCATTTCTAAAAAGCATACTAAAAATAAACAAACTTTATTTGGATTTAATCTATAAATTTCGATTGTAGAAGTACTTGCGACCATATTCCAAATGATGGGCAGGGTGGCTATGGGTTAGAAAATAAATGGGGTAAGGACTGGTTGACAAAGGTCGTACTATAAGGAATGTAAATGGAAAAGATTATAACTCTAAAATCAATAAGACAGTAAATGCAAAATATAGGGAGTTATAAGAATTTAATTAGGATATAAATGCATTGATTAAAGATATTATGAAGGAAATTATGGAAAGATTAGAATGAATAAATAAATATCTTTAGAAATTATCCAGTTGGAATAATAATTATTTATTTCAGACAATCGACATTTATAGAAATAGTAAAAAAAGCTTGTTAGGAAGTAATTAATTACATGAGGCAGTATAGTTGTAAACATTCGAAATTAAGGGACAATAAAGAAGAAAATTCAATAGAGAGAACAATTAAGTCAAGTTCTAAAACCCAACCCTCTATGAAAGAATTTGATAAAGAGATTTTCTTCAGAAACTTCCTCAAAACAGATTTTCAAAAGAATTATTAAGAGTTGTTGCTTTGAAAAAAGTAAGGAGATTTGGAAAATCATAACATAAAAAGAAGTTGTGGATCTAAAACTTCTGATTCAAAATATTTTTGAAAAAAAAAGGTTTCAATTTTTGAAACTCTTAGTTTGAGAAATTGTCGGTCGAAAGGTTTTCGGTATAATGATTTTAGACAAAGGAATTTTTATTTTTGAAATAAATGTAATAGAGCACAGTTTGGACTTGATTATTTTTTCTGTTCTATAAATTTGGAAGTTCTTTAAAATTCTTTAAATAGAAAGGAACCGGATTAAAATGATGTTGAAGCAATTTAAGTAGAAAAAATACAAATTGAGGCAATATTGGAAGATTTGGATAAGATTAGCATTAGGGGCTAAGATTAGTAATCAAGTTAGACATAAAATAAGGGTAAAGTGATGAGAATGGGATAGGAAAATAATAGGATAAGAGTCTACCTTATCTACTCCACTTTTCATTGTTTAAAGTTATAGAAGATGTTTTTGAATGTTTAAAACTAAAAGACTTACTTTTAAAGGAATAAATCTTTGATGTAGAAAGTTTGGAAAAGGGGAAATCATTTTTGCTTATTTTTGGAGGTAAGCAATCTGTTGGTGAAGTTTTTCGGCTTCACCACACTCGACGGGATCATAGACCAACCTATGACTAATTGCTTCCATAGATTGGAATCAGCGAATTTAATTTATGTTAAATTCACCTATGTTGTTGAATGCTTACACAGTTGAGTAGTCGCACTTCAACTATTTATTGAAATGTCAAAATGGTTTGTGATCAAATAGGAAAGAGAAATTGAATAATAGAACCATAAAAGTAAAGGTCATAAAAATTTGTACGTGGTTCAGATTATTGTCAATCCTACGTCCAAGGGATAATTCATTATGTTTTTGCTGTTTTTATACAAAGGTTTACGATGGTCCCGGGGCATATAATATTTTTATTTTCCCTTTTCTCTCTTGGAAGAAGAAGATCTTGGGGAAGCAAAAAGATCTTGTGGAAAAAGAAAAGGTATCCTTCTTCATCACTTCGTCTTTCACTTTTATAGCATGAAAGGTGCATTGCGGGTAGTAGCAATTGCCTTTTGATCTTTTTCTACAACCTCCACCCTCAGGTTTTGCCACTAGTCGCTCATCCATGATGCCAGTTCATTGTGCCTGGATTGATGATGTGTTTTTGGTGGGAAATTGTGATATTGGTGGGATCTTAGAAATTTTAAGTGGGATGCTTGAAAATTTAGGTGGAAAACCCAAGTTTGTATAGGTCAGTCCCTTCTCTCTCGAAATGGTAGAGGACCGCTCTAAAAATTCACTTTGTTGTTGATGCACATGAAGAGGCGGAATGGTGAATATTGTTTGGCATTCAAACTGCACCGCCCTACTGATAAATTTATTGCATTTTTTCGACTTAGTAAGATGTTGGGTCAAAATGGCATTTCCCATCCTGCTTTGGGAGTCGACTTGGCATATGCCTGAGGCTGTTCATGATTTGAATTGCCTTTTGCATAAGTTTTTCTTTGACTTCTCATGAGAGAGAAGGAATTTCACACTTGTCATTTTTTCCTGTATGGTTGGTTCTACGTTGAAATGTATTCCAAGTGGCCCTGTATTTAGCCCTTTTGGAGTGCCTTTAACTCCGTATGGCGATGTCTAGGTTGCCATCAGTATGTGCTAAAACAGATCTGTTCATGTAGGCATTGACAAAGTATGGGCTTTAGGGATCCGGTTAATTCAGTATGCTATGAATTGCTTCTTATGCCTCAGTCTACTTTATGCCTTTGGTTTTGGATATGGTCTATGTAGCCTGATGCATGTGGTATCTATCTTTTGCGATGATTCTTTGGTTGTAGGGGTCAGGTCGGGATAGTGTTATGATTTCAAGCCAGTTCCTTACGTACAACCCTACTTTCCATTATTGCTGTTCACGGTAAGAGTGGGTGTAATACTTTCCCCTTAATTCTGTAGCGACTATAGGCTTGTTGTCTTAAACACCTGGTCAGTATGTCTAGTTAGTTCATCTAATTCTTTTGCTGGGAATAAGTCTTTTCAGCTATATTTGCATATAATGCTTTGGTAGTCACTCATTGGACCATATTTGATCAGCTATTTAATTTGGCTTATTTTTTTCAAAATGGATTTTCATAAATATTTAGACCCATTATTTCTGTAGCCCATCCATGTTTCACAAAATCTTTGATTACTTCCATCGTGCGACCATTATTCAAACTAAGGTGTGTATCTTCTTTCTTCATTTGAATTAGATTTTCTTTTATTCTTTTGTTCGTGAAGAACTGCTATGGAATTAACTTTTAAATTTAGGGTTAATTCGGCAAATTAGGGAAAAAAAATTCGATTCTTATTCGATCTTTCTATGAAGTAACCTTTAGGACTTTAACATGGATTCTTCTTCTTCTTCCTCTATGCTTTTTGATTCCATAGTCACTTATCTGGAAGATGCCATTAGCATCCTTAAACAAATTGGATTTTTTGACATCTCCAAAGTCCCACAAATGTGTTTATACTCCATCGTAGGGATATATCGCCTTCACTCTTGAACATATTCGATGTGGCTTGTTTCTTCCTACGCATCTGATTATCCAATAATGGCTTGTGACCCTTGATGTCCCTTGGGTTCAACTTTCTCCTTATTCATATGACCTTGGTCTAGCCACTTTCATTCTTTGTGCTGAAAATAGCATCAATCTTCCTAGAAAGGAACTTCTATTTCTATTCGAGGTCATAAGAAATCCTAGAAAGGGGAATGAGGGCTTCTTTCACATTAAAGCTAAGGACTCATTTTTTTTGGAATGTGCTAAGAAGTACCAAAAATGGACCTCTTTATTTCAAATTTTGATAAATTTCCTTCTTTCCCCCAACATTATTCCAATCACACTATCTCTTCTGATGAGAATGCAAAATTATATGCTTCTGAAAAACATTAGATTCAATGATGTCGGAAGAGGTCAAAAAAATGATGGTGTTGTTTGATGAATCGAAGCTAAAGGGTTGTGATTTATTGCATCCTCATCATATGCTTTCTCATGGCATATTCAAGCTTACTCATCGCTGAATGAACCTAAGGGTATAATTTGCTTGTGATAAATTTTGGGGAATTGTCATATTGGCGACCTTAATCTTGTTGTTTCTTCTTCTCTGTAGGTACCATCGACACTGAAGCTGCTGTTGAGCTTTATAGGGCTCTAGAAGAGGAGAAGAAGAAGAAAAAGGCCCTAAAGAGACTGCACGAAGGGTCTGGTAGTCCTCTCATGGCATCTAAGAGATTAAGCGTTTTTCCCATCTGATATTCCACCTCTTCCTAATGTCGGCATCTTCCTCCCATTTTTGCACCAGCTAGGCTGCTACCTTTATTCCTCAAAGTGATCCTGCCCTTGACACATGCAGACTAACCACAGCTAATGTTGACATCCCTGCTTAATAGAAAAAGTATGATGATTTGCATATGTCCCTCCTCTCCTTTCTGTTCTAACTTCTCACATGTCTGCCTTCGAAGTTCTGTCTATGTTCGAAAAGCTAGGTTTTATGCGAATAATAATCTCTCCTTCCTTTTTCTTCCTTTATGTTGCTAGTTTTTCCCATATATTATTGAAATTTTGCATTCTTGTAGTCTACAGCCTTAATGGTTAAGACACAAGAAGTAGAAAGTGCACGGTCCTTATTCTTAGATCAGGTGGCTAAGCTTGAACCGACCATGTCTCTGTTAATACTGAGAAGACTGCACAAGTTTTACTCAGATCAAGGCTGAAAAGGAGGTCAGAATGCTTCTAGAGAAGGGTCGAGATGGCCAAGATGGGGCCTAGTATAGCTAAGGATATCCGATTTGCAAAGAAGCATGACTTGAGGGGAAAAGAACGAGACATTGGCCAAGGTTGAGAAGGAACTGGGGGAAGTGAAGGAAGAGTTGACCCAATCGATAAAGGACCTAGATAACATTTCCTTCAACTGACTGGTTTTTATGCTTTAGCTAGTAGTTATTGTGGGATAGAGGTTAAGCTTGATTTCTTATGCAACTCGCTTGCGGCTGCTTCCACTTTTGTGTACTATCAAGGTAGGTAGAAGGAGAAAGAGATTGAGGAGCAGAATGTTGACCTAAAATGTTCTGTGTGTCCATTTGAGGAAGAGAGGGCAAAGGCTGATGAGAATCAAGAGAACCAGCAATCTGATGAACAAGACCGAACTGCAAACAACTTTCAATTAACTCCTCTGGTAGACTTAGATAATTAGTCCTAAATATCTTTTGTGTCTTGTTGTGCTCAAGACTTTTAATGTTTATTTCATTATTTGTACTGAAATGCAGTGTTTATTATATTTTTTGCTGTGAATGATTGCGCTTTTATTATTGTTTTATTTAGTATTCTGGAGAGAATGTGTTTATAAAACTATTTAGAGAAACTAAGGCCAGGCTCGAAAAACACACTTTAGATCATCTTCGGTTGAGCATTGTAGCTATGGCTCGATGTGAAAAAGAATTAGACAAGACTAATGTGGATTTTGGGAATAGGACTGAGGAATTGCTAGCCGAAATAGATCAAGTATTTCGGAGAAAAGAAGCCTTTAGTGATTTCGTGTTGCATTGATGGTGATATACGTTAGAGAGTGTTTCTTTTCCACCTAATAGCCCTAATCTATATTGGTTTAGGCTTAAGTTTAGATCTTGACTAATGAATGATCTTTCCATGTCCTTGTTCATCTTTATATAATTTTCAGTCATGTGCACAAGTATAAATGATGTATTAAGTAATGAACGTCTTAATTATACAATTAATTTTTATTTCATCTATGACTTAAATTAGTTCTTTTTGAGCTCTATTCGATGTTAGGACACTTATAAGGATGAAGTTGCACAATTCAGATATGAAGTTGAGAGGCTCAACATAGAGTTGAAGCTTAATTGCACAGAGCTTGCAGATGCTAAGAGTGTGCTTGAACGTCAGTACGATTGTAACAGAAGACCGCATGCATAGTCGGGGGATGTTGCATCACAGCTAGAGGGGATAAAGAGACGATAAAGGTGGGTGAAGTACTTTATGGTATTGTTTATAATAAATTGAACGGTATAAGAAACAAGTGGAGGACATGTATTTTGAGATTGCCAAGTTGCTTGGTGAGCAAGTGGTTACAAAATATGGGAGGGTGGTTCCAATGCCTCCGTCTGGAGCTGACCCGAGTGAGATTCTTAAATGGAAGAATGATGTGAGGAATTATTATGAGACCAAAATTAAAGAGTTAGAGAACTGCTTTAAGAAAGAGTTAGGGTTGCCAGATACTCGGGTTTGACCATTCAAATTCACTAAGGACAAGTTCTTTGGTTTTTTTTCTAGGAATGTCAAAAAGTCAATAGAAAACCTCTTCGACGAAATTGAGAGAATTAGGAAAGAGGTTATGAGGATAGTAAATACCTTGAAGATAAAATATATAACTTGGAATGTGAGGCCTTGTTATATTTCGTCGTAGTTTCTCGACATGAGATGGATAGGGACCTCTTTTGGAAGAGCTTCATAAAGAGATAGTAAAAAAACGTAGAAATTGGTTGGAAACGTACAATTGACTTTTATAAATGTTTTTGGCCTGTATTTAGTCTTGTATCATCAGTTCGACTATGAGTATAGATCCTCAGACTATGAAGACATTTAGGTCGGTGCTAACTATGATCCCCGCTTTACTTACCACAACTCTGCTCATGGTGGGGCTTCTCGTTCCCGACCATCAGTCATGATTACTGAGCTAGAAAACTAACTTTTTTCTTTTCGGTTAGCAAATTTTAACCCGTAGTGTCGCGTTTCAGTAGATCATAATGTCATAGTGCAACCGTGCCTAATTTTTTTTCGAGTTTGGACTAAAGTCGTAGTTTAATTTTTATTTATTTGTAATTTGACTCAAATTGTAAGTTACGTAAGGGAATGTAGAAATAGATAGTGTTATTTATAGTAGAATTTTACGATTCATAACTAAGCAATTGTAACCCAGTTCCTTGATATATACCTGACAAGTTTTGAGCAATGACTGGATTTGTGCCTGGCTAATAGCCTTTTGGTACATTTCGTATATTGTGCTTTCCTGGTAAGTCTAGGATGAGCTCCCGAAATAGCATATGCCCCTTGATCATGACCTTCACTGGCTGTAGTGATTTCTTATGCATTACCATGACTTGACCCTTTTGCCTAGGTGTAATATCCAGTGCTAGCCTGACCGCATGTGCAATGTGACCTACCCCCTTTTGCTTGAGGGCATAGCACTCTGGTCTGACTGTGAGCTGAACACGACATACCCACTATTTAGGGGCATAATGTCCCTTATCACATGTTTGACCATATATTTGTTATGACCAGCCCCTTATTTGGAGGCGTAGTGTCCTTAAGCGTATGCTTGGCAATATATTAGTTATGACCTACCCTCTATTTGGGGGCATAATGTTCTTTGCCATATGTTTGGCTATATATTTGTTATGACATGCCCCTTGTTTGGGGGCATAATGTCCATAGCCATACACTTGGTTGTATATTATAATGACATTCCCCTGGGTTGGGAGCATAATGTCCTTAGCCATATGCTCGGCCGCATTCTTCTCTTGTATCCATTTCTGAGATTGTCATTGACGCTCGCGAGCAGAACTTTACCTTTGAATGATGGCAGTGAGCTATGAAGAGCAAAAGAAGATTTGAATGAGAAGTCAGGTCATGTGTATATAACCCATTATCGCATGCGCATGGGTTTTTTGTACTGGTTCTAGTCGTCTAATATCCATACGTCCAGTGTGGTATGTCAAATTAATTAACATAAGGGTTTTTTTATGCTGGTTCAGGTAGTCCAATATCCCTACGACTAGTCTTTCTACGATTATTAATCATAGAAATATGTTTACCGGATCAGGGTAGTTTTTCATTTTGTCCAACGCATGGCTGAAAAGCTGAACTTACATTGATGCAAGTTCTAGTGTGTAGGTCCAGTATCACCATTCTCAGTGTTAAGAGTGCTGCTTTTTTGCCAACCTTGCATTAAGCTTAATCAATGAATATTGATGGTGAACTGTGAAGGTGTATATAACTTGTTTTTTTATATCGAGAAATAGTAAAATGATTTTATACTAGTTCAGGTTGTTTAGTATTCTATGATTATTTTAGTACATTGATACATATACATTTTTTTGAAAGGCCACTCCTAGTCGGCTTTGGTGTCCCTAGTGTAGTTTTCTTTTAGAATCTTCGACTCCATTTGCAACCCAGTCATCATTATATACTATTCGGGCACGAAGATAGTTGATGTTGACATCGTAGCAAATGAGTCTTTTGTTCATCGAGCGAAAAGCACGGATGCTCCCATCGGCCTGATTGCAGTAGTGTTCTCCCGCTTCCTTCCATTCTTTTTTTGAAGTTGCTAATAACACCAACACATCTTTGCATGTCTAAGAGATCACTGGTTGGTAACGAAGGAGAGCTGGAGGAGGTAGGGCTGGTGATTAAGGAAGATGAAAAACTTAAATGTGTTGGATCCCCGTTGCAAGCAAGGTCATTCCTCCCTCGTGGTCGAAGAGTAATTGAGTCAGTCTTCCAAGTAGTTGTGGCTGATCTTACCATTCTCATTCTTGAGAATGCTATGGCCACTTATGTGCTGCATGAAACATGCAGCAGATAAGCAAGGGTAGTGAGTCGCAGGTGATAGAGAAATTGAAGATGGAATTGGAAGCTTGCTGGAGATAAGGAAAGAGGAACGAAGGTTTAGGCCCTATTTCTAGCACAAAAAATGTTGGTGAATTTTTTTGGCTTCACTACACTTAACAAGGTCATGGAGCAACCCCCCGACTAATTACTTCCATGAATTGAAATCAGTGAATTTAATCTATGTTAAATTCACCTTTGAGAACCAATTGTGTTGCTGAATGCTTACACAATCGAGTAGTTGCACTTCAACTGTTTGTTGAAATGTCCAAATGGTTTATGATTTAATAGGAAAGTGAAATTGGATAAAAGAATTGTAAAAGTAAAAGATACGGTAATTTTTATGTGGATCGGATTATTATCAATTCTACGTCCATAGAATAATCCACTATGTATTTATCATTTTTGTACAAAAGATTACAATGCCCTAGGGGCGTACAATATTTTTGTTTTCCTTTTTCTCTCTAGGAAGAGGAAGATCTTGGAGAAGCAAAAAGTCCTTCCGAAAAAATAAAAAGTCCCTTTCTCTGTCCTCTCGTGTTTCCTTTTATAGCATGAAAGGTGTATCTTTTTCTTCAACCTCTGCCCTCGGATTTTCCACTAGTCACTCATCCATGATGTCTATTCATTGTACCTGGATTAATTATAGGTTTTTGGTGGGAAATTATGATATTGGCGGGATCTTGGAAATTTCAAGCGGAATGCTTGAAAAGTTGGGTGAGAAGCCCAAGTCTGCATGGGTTGGTCCTTTCTCCTTTGGAATGGTAGAGGATGGCCTTGAAGCTTCACTAGTTGTTGATGCACATGAAGAGATGCAGTAGTGAATATTGCTTGGCATTCAGACCATACTGCACTACTACTACCTTTACTACCTTTGCTTGACTTAGTAAGGTGCCAGGTCAAAATGGCGTTTCCCATTCTACTCTGAGAGTCGACTTAGCATATGCCTAGAATGTGCCTGAGGTTGTTCATGCTTTGAATTGCCGTTTGTGTAAGTTTTGATTTGATTGCTAACACGAGAGAATGAATTTCACTATTGTCGTTGCTGTATGGTTGGTTGTGCATTGAAACGTATTCTAAGTGGCCTTGTATTCAACCTTTTTTGGAGTGCTTTTGGCTCTGTATGACACTGTCTAGGTTGCCTTCGGTATGTGCTGGAACAAAATTATTCCTGTAGGTATTGGCAAAGTATGGTTTTTTGGGGTCTGGTTAATCCATTATACCATATATTGCTTCTTTGCCTCAAACTTCTTTATGTCTTTGGTGCTGGATATGGTCTATATGGTTTAATGCATGTGGTATTTGTCTTTTTCCACGGTTCTTTTATTCCAGGCTTCGGTCAGGTTGCTATTATGATTTCAAACCTATTCCCTTATATTCTATCCTACTTTCCTTTATTACAGTTTGTGGTAAGAGCAGGTGTAATACTTGTCCCCTAAGTCTACAACGACTATAAGTCGGGATAGACTTATTGTCTTAAAAAGCCTGGTCAGTATGTTTAGTCAGTTCTGTCTAATCCATCTACTAGGAATAATTCTTTTCAACTATATTTGCATTTAATGCCCTAGTACACGTGTTAGTCGCTCACTGGACCGTCTTTAATTAACTTTTTAATCTAGCTCATTGTTTTTCTAAGCAAATTTTCATAAATCTTTACACTCATTATCTCTGTAGCCCATCCACATTTCATATAATCTTTGACTACTTCCATCATGGGACTATTATTCAAACTAAGGTATGTATCGTCTTTCTTCATCTTTCCCAGATTTCTCTTATCCTTTTGCTCGCGAAGAACTGCTAGTGGCTTAACTTTTAAATTTAGCAGTAGTTTGGCAAATCGAAAATATAGAAAATTGTTTTGATTCAGTTTGCGTCAAAAATGGTCACAAACAACCAATGGAAAATGAAAGCACCAATAACCAATCACTAACCACAGATAGAGCATATGTAGTGGAATAATATGAAGAATAAAAAAATTAAAAAGAAAGACGTAAAAAAGATGAGAGTTATAATGGCTCGGCTAACTCCGGCCTACTTCCGCTCCAAAAATTTCCTTTTTATTTATATTGATTCCGTTTATGGTTCCAATCCGGAGTTTTTGAAACAAAAATGGCAGTGTAGCATTTAGGTGGAAGATGAAGGGAAACTGAATCAGAATGCTTTTTCTGAAGCCACTCCTGCTATATTATAGGCAAAACCCCACCTACAGGACCTCCTCACTTACATGGGCCCACCAAAACCGTAGTCGATCCCAACTAGTCCAAATACGCGGACCTGAAGCAAAACTCGAAGTAGAACCCGAAGCAAGCTTGTGTTCGACCCCAAGTTTGAACTTCCACTGCCGACCCGAGTGTTGACCCGAAGTAATCTTGGTTCTGACCTGAAGTAATATGAATGCCGACCCTAAGTAACATATACGCCGACCCCTTTGAACTCTCCTCTACCGACCCGGGTACTGACCCAAAGTAAACACAGTGTCGACCCCTAAAAATGAAAAACCTCTATCCCAATGCGGACCCCAAGTCTTATCCGACTAGGAGTTTCCCTGATGCCGATCTAAAGCTGAGTACATGCCAACCCCAAGCAAACATGCGGACCTAAGTTGCTTCTACAGCCGACTCCAAGTGGACCAACAACTGACCCGAAGTAAGTGCCTCCATGACCCGAAGTGAAACCTACTCTCACACAAAGTTGTTCCATATGCCGATCCCTCAAAATATGCCGACCCCTCGAAGTATGCCGAGCCAAAGTAGAACCCGAAGTAAACACCATATCGACCCCAAGTAGGACCCAAAGCAAGTCATATGCCGACCCCTTGCTCAATGCCGACCCGAAGTGACTCAACAATGCCGACTCGTAGCGACCTGAAGTAGAACCCAAAGTAAACACCATGCTGACCCCAAGTAGGACCCGAAGCAAGTCATATGCCGATCCCATGCCATCTCCATATGCGGACCCCATGCCGACCCGAAGTTTTACTAGCACCGACCCCAAGTAGATGCCGATCTGACGCCATGCAAGAGCAATGCCAACCTAACCAAACTGCATCCAATCGTGACCTAAAGTAAATGCTTTCCTGACTCGAAGAAAACCACATGGTGACTCGAAGCAACCCCTTGGGTGACCCGAAGCAACTCAACCTTTCCCGAAATCCATATTCCAAATACCTGACATCGCTTATCCATCGACTGTGCTGAATCCTGACTTCATATTCATTTTTACTCTTCGTAATTGATTGTCCACCCATTCATCCAAATCAAACCTATAAATCCAAGTCTCGATAATCGTGCAATCGATTGGATTAAATCCGTTTGTATGCTACCGTGCCAAAAGGCAGGTTAGCACTTTGCCCCCCAAAACATGCCTGGCAATCGGAAGGCGTGTTTTATATTGCCATAAGTCCAAAATCCAAAGTCCATTATCCATTTATCACCATGTCATTTAACCTAAATTTCAATCCATTGCCAATCCGATTCCTACATCTCTCCATATCATTAGCGAAATCCATGAATATTTCAAGTCGATATCTAGTTTTGAATCCATTCCAAATCCATTAACCGAATTAACTATCTCTCTGTTTCATTTTATCCAACTCCGGGACCACTTCGGTTCCTGTAATCCAAATTCGTGACCCCTCCAGGTCCATACCTTAAGCCGGGACCTCTCTGGGTCCATATCTAAAGCCGAGACCCATTCGGGTCTAAATCCAAAGCCAGGACCTCTTCGGGTCCAAATCCAAATCCATAGACCTCTCCAGGTCATTTTATGCTACTTCGGCCTCAACTCTCCAGTTGAGGTCTTGTCCGTGATTTTCCTTCTTCGGCCTCGACTCTTCGGTCGAGGACTTAATCCATGTGGTATCCTTCTCCGACCTCGACCCACAATCAAGGAATTTTCTTCTCCGGCCTCGACTCTCCGGTCGAAGACTTATTTGTGGGGTAACCTTCTTCGGCCTCGATCCCCAATCGAGGACTTATTCAGTTGGGTATCCTTCTCAGGCCTCGATATCCAGTCGTGGACTTATCTTCTCCGGCCTCGACTCTTTGTTCGAGCACTTATATTCTCCGGTTTCGACTCTCCGGTCGAGGACTTATATTCTCTGACCTCGACTCTCTAGTCAAGGACTTATATTATCCAGCCTCGACTCTTATATTCTCCAGCCTCGACTCTCTGGATGCGGACTTATATTCTCCGGCCTCGACTCTTCGATCGAGTACTTAATTCATGTTCGAGTCCATCCTATCGATCTCCAGCGAGGGGACTCGTAACTCGCGGTTATTGCCCCATCTCTCCGGTCGGGACCGTAACAGTGACCTGTAAAGTTAAAGTTTGTAGTGAACAGGAAAAAAAGATTTCATAAACCTAAGCACCATGGTTCATCATCATCTCAGAGCATGTCCAGGGACCGTCCTCGGTACCGTACATGTTTAAGTGACTTAGCCGCATTACTACGGGGTTTATTACGTATTCCATACCATTTGGAGATGATGATATGTGCGCTTCTAGCTCTGATTTTGTAATGAATGATAGCTACTAATGTTCCATACTACTATCCATTTCCAAACAAAGCCATCCAAATCCATGCCCCAAGTTACATGGATAGTTATGCCAATCCATTCTCCTTGGTCGTGGTTTGCCCCCGGCTGATCCAATCCATATCTAAGTCGACTAATTTCTGCTACAAGTCCTGGATTCCAATTTCCAACTATTCCAGCATCCATAGGTTGTTTTCGATCAACATTCACATCCCGCCCCCGAGTCCACGAGAGAATCCTAAAACCTACCCATGTAGATAAGCATCCATATCCCGATCAATGCGAAACTGCATAGCACTGCCTGGTATCCTGACTGCAATCGAGCCAATATGATCCGGAGGCACCCGAGTGTGGAACGACCAGGGGCAGCTCCCGGTGGTTCCACTCTATCCTACGTCCTGTTTCCTTCATTCCTTTGGTCTAGATTTTGGACTTCCTCCGTTCCTGCTACTCCAGCTTCTTGATCCATATTTCCAGCATTCCCTGCAACTCCATTCCTTTGATTTTGCGCTCCTTCTTGTCCAATCTATCGGAATGGATTATGCATCATTTCCTCCTGTCTTTTCAACATCCTTTCCTGCATGGCATCCATCATCATTTCCATCTCGTCTCTGTTGATGAGATTAAGGTCTGATTAGCTCTTGATAAAGCCTCCTGACTTCCTTCATGATGACTCCTCTCTGTCCTCTGCCTCCTCGTTGATTGCCTAGCCATCGCTTCCTAGATCCAAGTTCCTAAGCATTTAAATCCAAGATCCAACTCCCAAATTCCTAAATGATGGCCTTCTCAGTGAAAGCAACAAAATGTTTGCGCCAAAAATGGTCGTAAACGCCCAATCACAAATGAAAGCACCAATAACCAATCACAGATTATAGACAGAGTATATATAGTGGAAATAGTATGAAGAATAACAAAAAATAAAAAGAAAGCAGTGAAAAGGAAAAGATTTATAGTGGTTCGGCTAATTCCGGCCTATGTCTACTCTAGAAATTTCCTTTTTATTTTTACTGAATCCGATTACAGTTACAATTCGAAGTTCTTGAAACAAAAATGGTAGAGTTGTCTTTAGGTGGAAGATGAAGAGAAACAGAATCAAGATCCCTTTTTCTGAAGCCACTCCTGCTGTATTTATAGGAAAAACCCCGGCTACAGGGCCTCCTCATTTACAAGGGCCCACCAAAATCATAGCCGATCCCAACACGTTCGACCTGAAGCAAAACTCGAAGTAGAACTCAAAGCAAGCTTTTCTCCAACCCCAAGTAAAGCATAACCAGCCCCAAGTTTGATCCTCCTCTACCGACCCGAGTGCTGACCCAAAGAAATCTTGGTTCTGAGCCAAAGTAATATGAATGCCGACCCTAGGTAACATGTGCGCCGACCCCTTTGAACTCTCCTCTACTGTATCGGGTACTGACCCAAAGTAAACATAGTGCCAACCCTAAGCGCTCCCGTATGCCGACCCCTAATAGTGAAACATATCTATCCCAATGCTGACTCCAAGTCTTATACCGACCCCAAGTTTCCCTGATGCGGACCTGAAGCTGAGTGCATGCCGACCCAAGCAAACATTCCAACCTAAGTTGCTTCTATAGCCGAATCCAAGTGAACCAACTACTGACTCGAAGTAAGTGCCTCCATGACCCAAAGTGAAACCTACTCTGACCTAAAGTTGTTCCATATGCCGATCCCTCAAAATATGACGACCCTTCCGAAGTATGACGACCCTAAGTAAACACCATATTGACTCCAAGTAGGACCCGAAGAAATTCATATGCCGACCCCTAACTCAATGCCGACTCGAAGTGACTCAATAATGACGAACCGAAGCGACTCGAAGTAGAATCCGAAGTAAACACCATGCCGACCCAAGTAGGATCCGAAGCAAGCCATATGCCAATCCCATGCCATCTCCATATGCCGACCCCATGCCAAAGCTATGCCGACCCAAAGTTTTACTAGCCGACCCCAAGTAGATGTCGATCCGACCCTAAGCAAGAGCAATGCTGACTTGACCAAAGAGCATCCAATCATGACCCAAAGTAAATGCTTTCCTGACCCGAAGCAAACCATATGGTGACTCAAACCTACCCCTTGGGTGACCCAAAGCAACTCGACCTTTCGTGAAATCTATATTCCAAAGACCCGGCATCGTTTGTCCATTGACAGTGCTGAATCTTGACTTCATATTCATGTTTACTATCCATAATTGATTGTCCATCCATTCATCCGAATCAAACCCATAATATCCTAGCCTCGATAACCGTGCAATCAATTGGGTTAAATTCGTATGTATGTTGCCATGAGAAAAGGCAGGTCAACAAATTCTAATTGTATCTTTCTTTGAAATAACTTTTAGAAATTTAACATGGATTCTTCTTCTTCTTCCTCAGTGCTTCCTCTTTCAAACATTACTTATCTGGAATATGCCATTTTTGTCCTTAAACAATTTGGATTTTTTAGATATGCAGCTACAGTTTCGAGCCTTTATTTGTAGAATGTTGGTAATGTTTTAAAGGTATTCCAGATCCATAATTGGTTTCAAAATTAGCTTTCCCTTGGAATGTAAATTTCTATATTTTGTTTTATTGGGAGCAGGTTCCAGGTAATTTTCATAAATTATCTAATTCCGTAAATAAGAGTGAGATGTTTGAATTGGCAAGGGATATACCAAAAAGGGAAAGAGATGTGTAAGATATGGATATTCTTTTTCGTAGCTTACACTGCATATTTCAATAAAAGAAAACGTAATATTCCCTTATCATTTCAAACAAAGAAATAATATCACTTTTAGTTAATTTGTGGGAGATTATAACGGTAATCCTTCTAAGAGGATAACTCTAATAAAATAAAATATGAAAAGGAGTGTTCTAGTTTACAAATTAATAATTAGAAATAATAAATATATAAATAGCTTAATTTACAATGGTATTTGTATTAATGGCATAGTAATTATAGGACTAGGATTTATGGACATTAATTACAAGTTTAATAGGCAATTAATTCCTAAATAATAGAGAAAAAAGGAGTTAGATAAGGGACTGATTATGGAAGCTAATATGATATTTATGGAGAAATTGAATATTCGTAATAAGTAAATTTTGAAATTGGTAAGAGATTAAAAGAGGATTTGTTAGAAACTATCAGTTTTGAAATTAATGACCAGTTATTATGGGTAAAGGATATTTATTAGAATTGAGAAGGAAAATTAAGTGGGTATATGGTGGGATGACATTCTAGGAATGCACATCCTAAATTGGTAAGGAGCATTAAAACCCCAACTTCATTAATAACAGTTAATGATTAAAGGCGGCTTCCAGCAAAATTTTCTTTTAGAGATTTCGGGTTGAATCGCTAGTTGTCTCCTTTAGGAAAAGTATTGATACGGTACAAGGCATATTTTTTTCTTGTCACTGCATTGACTTTATGGATGAGATTAGACTGCTAAATAAATATATACCTATTGAGGAACATCATAAATAAATAAATTTCATAAGGACAATTAACTAACGATAAACTAAAGATAAGACTAGAAGTTAGTAAAGAAATAAGATTAAAATGCTTTAAACCCAAAGCTTGCAGAGTGTCACCATTTACCCTAAATTAGTTACGATGTATGGGTAAAGAGAATTTTATAATTGGGCAATAATGAAGAGAGAGTCTCTGAGTTAACTTTTAGATGCTTAATGTGCCGAAGGATTAAGGCTAAGAAAGCGAGCCCGAAGGGTTGTTATTACCATTGTAAGCTCCGACTTGGATATGGGAGTATATGTCGATGTACTTTATAGATGGGTTTCCTATATGTAATGATTCTAATTAGGCCATAGTAGATTGGCTCATTTTATTCTTGATAAGAGTAATAGGACAACAACATCTCTAGCATAGATTTATGTCGGGAAAGTGGCGCAACTACATGGAATTGAAGTTAGCATTTTTGTGATAGAGACCCTTTGTTCACTAGTGAATTCTAAAGGGGTTTGTTATCTTTTTCGGAAATGACTTTGAATTTAGAAGATTTGCCGAGTGCTTGCATCATGGATTTTGTAGAACCTTGGAAATGGTGGAAGTGTTTAGGCGACGAACGAAGTCCACACAGTACCGTTAGGAGTCCCATGCTGACAGGCGAATAAAGGAATTGGAGTTTTTAGTTAGGGACATGGAATTTGTTAAGGCATCCCCTCTTAGAAAGGTTATGAGGTTTGGTTCGTCTAGGATGTTGATGCCAAGGATTGTTGGGCCTTTTCAATTTTAGAGAGCATGTTGGAAACTTGCTATTGGGTGGAGCTTCCGGACTGGTTAGTATTGAGCCTCTATAGTAGAGCCTGATTAGTTTATTGATGTTGAAACGAAGCCCATCGCTCCCCCTCCACCACCGCATGCATCGTGGAGTACAATATTTGGAGGCTTTATAACAAAGGTATTAGGTTGGCTTGAGTAGATGGGGAGATAACCTAACGAAAAGCACATAAGAAACCAAATAAAAGACGAATGTTTCTCATCCTAAGCTTTTCTTTGGTAAATTTTTTCTCTCCAAAAGTAAAGTTTTTTGGTTGCATCATGGTTACTAGATTGCATGGCAAGAGATGGTTGTACACTTATAATTGTTATTTTTTTACTCATATAGAAATTAATGTATATTTAGGATGCTTGCATACATACCTATATTGTAACATTCCTGTTTTTAAATCAAATTGAAACTGGAAGTAAATTTAATTTTTGAATTTAATTATGATTTAAACTGGTGTTTTCAAAAAATTTAATGAATATTTGTTTGGTTATTTATGAAAATGAATGTAAATATGATTTTAAATAGAATTTTAATTGGAAATTCTGAAATAAATATATTGAATAATAATTTCATTAGAAATTTAAATTTGAATTTATTTGTAGATTTGAAAAAATATAAATATATATATATATATAAAGATTGTAAATAAATGTTTTTATCTTTAAAATAAATAAATAAAGAATTATGATTTGGAATTCAAAAGTGAATATTTTATAAATAAATTTTATTTTGAGATTTGAATTTGAATTCAATAAGAATTATATTAACTAACATATAAATATTTATTTATAATGAATAACCTTTAAAATCATTTATTATAAATAAGAATTTAATTTGAACTTTAAAAAGAAACAGATGATAAATGGAATATAAAAATATATTCATAAAAAAGTATTTGATTATTATTTATTTATAAGTGTCAATTGATTTTTATATCAAATTTTGAATTTGAATTTAAGACGTAAAATTTGATCTATATATATGTATATATCTAAGAATATATGAATGTAAAGAAAACAAAATAGGTAAATATGTTTCATAAATTTGAAATAAAATAAGGTTTAAACATAATTTAAGTGACGAATGACATTTGTAAAAATATTAACTTAAACAACTAACAAGTGTTAAATTTTATATAAACAAATTTACAAAGCTATTCAAAAAGCTGTATAAAATAAAATAAAGATAAAACAAGGTTTAAAAACAAAAGTTTAAATCAATTCAAGACAAGCTTTAAATACAAAATTCAAATTTAAATGAAATAAGGGTCTAAAACAAATTTTAAAAAACATATATACATATGTAAAATTTAATTGAATAAGGATATAAGCATAAAAATAACTATATAGTAACAAGTGTTGAAAGACAAACATGGGAAACTAAAAAATGTAAACATAATGAACAAGTGGCAAAAGAATATATTTCTTTCAACATAAAATAAGAAAAAACTTTTTCTTCTCAATATTGTTTCAGGAATTAAAAAAAAAACTAGAAAACTGCAGAATTTAAAATAGAAAAAAAAATCAATCTGAAAACAAATCAACTCAAAGACTTGAGCAAGGCAAAACTCCATGCAGTTTCAAATTGTCAACAAGTTCAAGTAAAAGAAATTTTCAAATTTGGAAAATGAATTCAACCTGAAAACAAGCTTCAAAGCTATTCTGTCTCAATGATTCAAGCAATGCAAATTTCTGGAAATCAAAATAAAGAAACCAGATAACTTGTAATCAAGAAAAATCAGAGTTCAATCAAATACAAATCAAACAGCAGATCAAAACCTTTCAGCTTGTAATCTCCTCTGAAAACAAATTCAACCTATCAAAGAAAAAAACCTACAATCAAGAAAATTCAACAACTAAAGTCTAGGCTTTATTCTCCTGTTCTTCCCAAACACTAAGGATCTAGTTTGCTTCTCTGTTACAAGCATGATAGGTGAGAAAATTTCTTGACTTGATCTTTAAATTGATATAATGAGTTATGTTTGCATGTTGATGAATTTGGGAGTGATAAACATGCATGTCTGTTTACAGAGGCATGGCTCTGTCCTTGAAAAAAAATCAACTTTTCTATATACATTCTCTTATAAATTGAAAATTCCAAACATAAACATGTTGTTTAAACTCAAGATTAGGATTTAGAAATATGTTTGAGTACCATAGAATTGCAAATTATCTGTAAAATTTAAGATGATAGTGAGCAAAGCCTTCTCCCTGAATCTGTTACTTTTGTTTGTGAGCAAACTGTTTTTTTTACAGCCTAATTTTGATTGATACATTGAAATGTTATTGAGCAAACTTTGAATCTATATCTATCTATGTTTGCATGTGATCAAAATATATGGAAAAAGAAGAAGAAAAAACTGGGTATATGTTAGTGTGCAGGCAAACCATCATGCCTCTGTCCAGATTTCAAACTTTACTTAAGAATTTAAAAATCATCCCAACACAAAACATATTAGGATTTGATTGTTGAATGAATTATGTTATATGGATATAACATTATTTATAAAAAAGTAAATAAGAAAAAAATTAACAGATAGTTTACTGGAGATTAAAATTTCACAGTAATGACCTGTAATGGTGAAAATTCAAGTGATTTAATTCATGTTTCTGATTATACAATCTAATTTACAATCTAATTTGTACTCGGAAGTGTTGAATTTCAAAAATAAAATTTTGATTTTTAGTTTTAAATTTAAGTCGGAATATTGGTTTGAACAGAAAACACCTATTGGCCAAATTCCGGTGATCATACTCGAATTGGGCACTGAGATTAAGGGTGATGGTAGCCTGCATGTTGATAATCATCAGAAAATTAATAAATGGACTTATAATTCATCATGGAAGTCAAACTAGCGAAATTTTATATTTAACCCTAAGTTTTGTATGATCGGAAATTTGAGAAATTTCGACAACATCAATGTATTGAGTTCGATCGTACCGAGATGGTTGGGTTCGTAGTTGAGTGGAAAGGCTTTGGACGTGGTGGTGAGGTTTCAGATCATCAGGATGGGCAGCACGAGGTGAATTTTTGATCAGGGTTGGCTACAGATTTTTCGAACGAGAAGCTCGATTTTGATTCTGTTCGTTTAGTCAAATTTGGTGGATTAGAGGGCTTCGGTATGGTATTAGTGACTTGTTGAAGAGATCGACAATGGTCGGAGCAACTCCGACCATCTGTGCACGTGTACGTGCAAAATTTGGGTAACGCTGTTGGTTTAGGAGAAGATGGATGGCAGCTCGAAGTGGTATACGGGGACATGCAGTGGGAACTCGAAGAAGGACTTGAGTTGTTTTGGGTTGTATCAGGTTGGATTTAAAACTTAAACAATTTTTTGAAATAAAAAGTCACTCGGGTCAATGTTGGCTAAAACTCGAAGCAAGTGAGTATTTTCCCCGGGTGCGACTCGAGGAAGACTCGGGTAGTAAATAAAAGCAGTAAGGAAACCCAGTTTTTGACTAAAAACACAAGTTAAATTTATTTTTCTAAAAAAATTAGTAATAGTTGTAAATGGAACTTCAGGTAAATGATATTGGGTTAATAAATTTATTTTAAATTTTATAAAAGTTGTTTTAAAAAAATTACTTAAATAAAATTTTAAAAGTAAATTACAATATCAAGTGTTAACAGCAACCAGATTTATTTATAACGATAAAATAGTAATTAATCATTAAGGTTTGTAATGATTTTATGATTTTAAAATTTATCAATTAAAGAATAGGAAATTTATAAAAGTAATTAATGAATGATTTAATAAAATAGTAATTACTTACTGAAAGTAATTAAGAGAAGAAAATTAAAGGTTAATTTACTTAAAGTGATTAAGAAATCATTATTTATTAAGGAGTAAATAATTATTGAAATTAATTAAGGAATAAACCTATTAATTAAATCAATTTGAGATGGCCCGACTTCCTATCTCCAGGAAATCGCATCATCTTGAAGAAAGAAAGGGATAGAAGAAGAAAAGAAAGAGAAAGAAGAACACAACAACAACAGATAACTCACAGCGGAATGAATGAAATATAATATATCACATAAAATATTACATAGTATCAAATTACATCAGAGTACACAACTTAGATACTAGACATTATAAACATTTATCTAACTATGCAACTCAAGTACAATAAATACAGATACAACAAACACAGCGGAACCATAATATACCTACACGTGGAAGCCTCCTGCTCCATATCTCCACCAAAATTCATCAAGCAAACCTGAATCACTTGACTACTCATACATAATATGAGTACCCAGGAGTTTAATAAAACAGAAAATAAACACTCGGGTCAGACAGGGATCTGGTGTGAGTAAACAAGTTAAAATTGCTTAACTTTTAGGAAACCTTTGAAAAGAAAAGGTATCACGTAAGACTTTCCACACATAAACATGGAAAAGTTTTTACCTTACGCTAACCAAAACATTTGATAAGAAATCCAGTGATATTATAATAGTGTCTAGGGTTTTCAAAATAAAATACAGAAATAGCTGGAATGCTTACATCTCACGTTCCAACATAGTTGGGCACAATCAAAACCGTACAGGCACTTATTGGATTTTGGATTCCATCAATGGCAGGGCTACTGGGGTACTGCCCGTCACAGTACGTGGCCTAGGTCACAGTACCGAGGAGTACGTCCACTCCCCGGCAACACAAGGCCGGAACCATTCCTTACTGAACAGTCCCGAACAAGACCACCCCGTAGTTGGCGCGACCAACCACACACTAAGCCGAAATAGACTCTAGACAAGGGTAAATCTCACTCTCAAGTGGGGGCTACCCACGAAGCCTTGCTGCAACTCCCCTGTTTTAGCCATTCCCAGTTGATGAGGCTTGAGGCTACGATTACCTTTATAGAACACATCTATCTTAGAATGCTCATCGTCCACCTGACGATGTTCTGAAAGCATTCAATCCATACAAGCTCGTTTCCGGTTCGAACGAAACCGAAGGCACTATCCCGTTGCACTCATTATTGGAATCACCCTCAGAGTCAACGACCATAGCCCTTGCACTCTAAATCACCATCTCGAATCTATATGCACTATTCCGTCAACTCATTACAGAATCACCCTTAGAGTTATACTGACGTATAGCCCTTACCTGTGCAGTTAATGCGCTCGGCAGATTCAAAGCGGTGGAGGTGCAAAAAGTCATAGCGGGGATAGAGCGAGGATATAGCGGGATATAGCGGATGGCTCTAAAATAGCATATAAAACTCGTAATAAATGTTTTTACAAATATATAAATGGTAATTAAATGAAAAATCATCATTCAATTGAATTATAATTGATACATAAATAATTTTAAATAAAAACATGTGCAAATATACTTTAAATAACTGTAAAACTGTTATATAACATAATTGAATTTAGTAGAATATTAGAGTATTTTCATTTCTGAAAATTTATTATAAATTAGTTTCATAATTTTTATAATGCATAAATGCAATTTTTCAATTCATTTTATTAAAGAAGATATAGCGGAAATAGCAAAATATAGCGGGAATAATGGGATATAGCGGAAATAGCGGGGCATAAAGCGGAAAGGCTATATTTTGGGGCTACATGGAAAAATCGTAGCGGTATAAATCCGCTATGAGATATAGCGGAGTTAGAGCGGGGTAATAGCGGGGCATTAACTACACAGGCCCTTACACCTCGAGTCTTCACTTGCTCCACTTGGATTCACGACCTAACATTTAATTGGAATCGATGTGGTTTTCGAATCCCAAATATGGAAACCCGATCCCGGTCTCACCGAAACCAAATGCCATTTTAATGTCCAAGTTGTACTTATGGGTTTAAATAGTTAAACTTATATTCAGGATGATATATAAACAGATAGATGAATCATATTATCACAATAGATAACTGGTAACTCTGCTGTGAGTTCGACTTTGATTAAGTCAGGTACGCAACCTTTTTCTAACGCCGGAACCGATGTGGATTTCGTTGGATCTCCCTGTGGCTTTATAGGTGTGCAAGCCAAGGGTACTTTGGCATTAGAGCGTGATCTTGGTGGACTGTCTGGTGATGATATAGGTATGGTTGAGTCTATCGTGCTTGAAAGTTGCACGACAAGTGTTTGTATCAATGATATTGTGGGATCTGGTCCTTCAATCAGTGCTACTAGTTTGACTAACCCTTTGAGTGTAGCTACTCCGACCCTCCCATCAGATGTAGTTTGTTTTGGGCCTCCTTCGTCTTCGATTGCATGCCCAGTGAACAATGTGTTAAGACCTAGCGGCTCTCCAGACAATGCTAGTGGCTCTCCAGTCAATGCTGATGTTAACCCAGTGAACAATGTGTTAAAACCTGGTGATATATTGCAATCTCCCATTGTAGCACAATGCCCCAATCCTGTGGCCTCTACTGGTGTGGTGGAGTGTCGCCCTGTTGATACTTGCCCATCGGTACCCAAATCTTGATCTTCACTTTTTAAATCCATGCCCCGTAATGCGGGTGTATATGAACCAGTTGAGTTCGAAATCCTTGAGGAAAACGGAGTAATGATCCCTCCCCCCAGTGTTATCCAAGCCGGTTTGGACTTTTGGTCAGAATACGTAGTCGGATTCTTTTTGGACCCTAAGCATAGACTTCATGATGTGGCTGCTGTTTGTCGTAGGGCCTGGAGACTACATGGTGGTCTTAGAGTCAAGTTGGTTGATTCCTTTTACTACCTATTGTTCTCTTCCCCTGAGGAACGTAGTCGTGTTCTTGAATCTGAGCCTACCTTCTTTGATGGACAACCTTTTATTATTGCCCCCTGGTCTCCGACGGTTGCAAGAGCACGTGAACAGGTTTTTTCTATCCCTGTTTGGGTTTATTTATCTCAAATTCCTTCTACTCTTCAACCGCTGCTTGGTTTGAATTGGCTTGCTTGCAACGTTGGTAAATTGAAGTGTTTTGACTCCAACACTGTGGCGCGTGATAAGCTTGTTTACGCCAAGGCACTGATTGAGATTACTCCCCATAAGCCTCTTCCTACCTCTATTCCTGTCCAGCTTGCTGTTGGACATGTGGTGGATGTGCGTGTTCGGTATGGATGGGTCTCTGACATTTGTACCTCCTGTCACTCTTTCGGCCATATAGCCTCTGCATGCTTGCACTCTGTTATATCTGCTACTGCTCCTAAGATCCCTCTGCCTAGGCCACCGCTTAAGAAATGGGTACCCAAGGTCAAACTGGTTGCATCTCAATCATCTGACCCTAGACCTTCCCTCTCCTTAGCGCGGCCTGCTTCCCCAGTTCCTGATGTTTCTTCTGCTGAGCCGGATCATGTTGTTTGGGCTGAGACAGAACATAGTTGGGTTGATCTCCGTTCAGATATGAGATTCAACCCTGTGGATGACTCCTATTTCAGATATGTATCTGATGATTTACTAGATCTTCGCTGCCTCTACTATAAAATTTCTGGTGATTCCTTGGTTCTTGACCTGGATGGTACGCATGCTCAATCTAATTCTGTTATTCTAGCTGATTTTGACTGGGATCGATCTTTTATATACTCTTCTGGCGTTGACAGTTATGATCCTTCTCTTGCTGTTCTTTTTCGCCCCTATTTTGGTCTTCTTGGAGGTGGTTCTCTGGTCTCTACCTGAGTTGTTGAGAGCGATTATGATTCTTCCTCTTCTGAGGAGAACTAGTCTAGTAATTTATATCTAGTAGCTGTGACTTGTCTGTCATACTCCTGTGCTGTAATTTTATTTCTTTCTTTCATAGTAGCTAAGGTGCCTCTACCTTACTCCTGTACTTCAAACTTAATTACGTTCGTAATAAAAGTGGTCGGTCCACTATACAACCGTCGGCCATGCTAAAAAATAATAATAGATAATTCATAACAGCATTCATCTCATAACAGCATATCACATATCATAGATATCCAGTATCAACCGGTATTAACCAATATCAATCACCAAATATTGATCATCCAATATTAATCAATTAACCAATATTACTCAATCAACCCATATTAATCAATCATCCAAAATGGAATTGATTATCTCTTAATCAATTTGATTACCATAATCCTTCTTCATTAATTATTATTCCAAACAAATAAATTAATCATCCCTAATGATCTTCCTTAATTAATCTTCCTTGATTAATTATATTTAATTACATTTAAGTAATTATCCTTAGCCATATTTAGTAATTAACCCTTAATTACTATCATTAATTTCAATAATTAATGATCCTTTATTTAATTACATTAATTAATTGTAATTAATTACATTAAACCTTAATTAATTATAATTAATTAATTATACTTAAATTAAATCACTTATATTAATCAACCTTGATTAATTAATAAATGATCCTTATTAATTAATAATCACTTTAATTAATTAAATAATTAACTTATAATTAATCATTCTATTAATCATAATCACTAATTAACAATTTGTAATTACTTAACTAACTTCTAAGTTAATTATATTAACTCTTGATTAATTAATCTAATTAATTAATCTTTGATTACTTCATTTAGTAATTATTAAACAATTAAATTAATAAATAAATCCTTAATTAATTGCTTTATTAATTAATTATAGTTTTAATTAATTACATTTAGTAATTAATCTTTAATTAATCACATTTTATTAATTAATTAATCTCATTTATTAGTTAACTAAATAATTAAGTAATTAACTCTTAAATTACTTAACAAGTAATTATCTCTAATTACTTCATTAATAAATCTTGATTATTCTCTTAATTAATTACTTAACAAATAATTAATTCCATCATTAAACAATCCTAAATTCTTTAATTAATTAATTAATTAATTACTTCATAATTAATTAATCTTTAAAACAATTATATTAATCAATTCCTTAATTGATATCAATAAGTGATTACCCAATAATCACAACCTGCTAGTTCTTTTTATGAGGCACAAGCAGGGGAATTTATCTTGGAAGCGGAAGAACTACTCAGACTTCGCGAAACCCTCACAAAGGTTTATGTACAAAGAACAGGTAACCCTTTATGGGTTATATCCGAAGACATGGAGAGAGATGTTTTTATGTCAGCAACAGAAGCCCAAGCTCATGGCATTTATTTACCAATAATTACTTCCATAAGTAATTAACTTCATTAATTATATTCAACAATTAACCATTTATTACTTTATTAAGTACTTACACTTAATTAATCCATAATTAAGTGATTATTTAAAATTAAATAATCAATTAACTAATTATTTAAAATTAATCAAACAATTAATTAATTAATATTCTAATATTAAAGAAAATCTTAAATAAATCGAGAAAACCATAAATCTTAATCAAACTTAACTTATTAACAAATCATATTAAATAAGTATTCTTAAATAAATTATCCAAATAATTTAACCTTATTTAATTTTATAAATAAATTGTTTGAATTAATCCAATTTTAACAACATAAACAAATTATTCAATTTAGATTTCAAAATCCTAATAACAACCTTATTTGAAATTAAGGGAATTTAGAAACAAATTTCAAAATTTAGAATACTTTAAAACATCTAAATTTATCTTATTTACTTCAAATATAAATTTTAAATCTTAGGTTTGAATCATTACTTAACATTTAAACTTAACTTTGATTTAATATTAAATTCAAAATATCCTTTTAAATCGAACTCCAAAATGTAATTAAATTACTTTCAAATGAAATCACTTTAAATAAATTTAAAGTAAAATAAAATAAATAATTTTCAGCTTATACTTTAAAAGTTTGATTAACATTTAATTTTAAACAACAAGTTTTAAACTTCGCATTTTTAATTCCTTTATAAAACTTGTTTATAATAAAATGCTTGTTTTTAATTTAATCGTCTCAAGTTTATATTGCAACATAGTATTATACCTAACTACCAGAACAGTAACCAAAAACCCGAAGCAATCAATTATTCCACCCGAGACAACACCGAAGCAAACGAGCTACCATCCCACTTTGAGTCATTCCCCAGCATAACGTGAGGACCCACCCGAGTCTTCATCACGTCTTCCCCAAATTCGAACCCCCAGATCCAAGCCGTGCACACTAACGTGCATGTGCACCTAGCACATCACCTCTGGCCAGCGATGGTCATCGCGACCATCAACAACCATCACATGATCACGTGCGACCCATCCCAAACACTCAGATCGAACAAAACATAAACGAATCAAAATTCGATCCTTAGCTCGAAACTGCAGCAACATCTCGAACACAAATCACCACGCCACTGACAATTTCTTCACCGATGAAACTCGCCGACGCCCATATCAATGCGTCACGACCTCCAGCACAATACTACACCATCGCGATCGCTTCCGGTCCATCCTCCTCGACGTAAAAGTCGCGACAGACAAGCTGAGTAAAAACTAAGATAAAACCCTAGTTCATCCAATTTCGAACGATTCGCTCATTAGAAAAATTCATGCACATTTTTCCCATCATCATCAATCTATAAACAAGCTTTAATCAAAATTTCAACAAAAATTATTGAATATATCATCGGCAGTTCACAAAAATCCCCAAAACATTCAAACCCCAAATTCACAATAATTCCTCAACTAAAAATTATCAAAGTATCATCTAAAATCATGATTTTCCATCATTAATACATACATGTAATTCAATTTTGAATTTAAAGCAGTTGATTTTTGACATGAAACAAAGTTTTACTGTAAATTTCATTTTAAAAATTATTTGTGAATTTAATTTTTCAGAAACTATTTTTAATATTACCAACAAACATAAATCTACAACTTTCATTCACATCACAAGTACAAATAGGGTATAGGTTGGAAGATTTGGATTTTTTTTCTATTTTATAAATAACCACTGTAAAGAGACAGAGATGAAAGTTTACAGATACTTATATTACCAGACACTCCACACTTTTAATATGCATGCATAACAATATTACATGCAAACATAAATTCATCATCATAGCACAATTCAACATATGCATCAATATTCAACCATAGATTTATTAAAAACTGTTTTTAAAAGGGTGTACTCACCAGGTTATATTATGCAGAGCAGAGCAGAGCAGATTTTATTATATAGGGCAGGTTTTTTTTTGAATTCTTATTCTAGGCTTGAATACTTTAAATCTGGATAATGCATTTGCTTTGCTTGCTGAAGAAAAATCCATTTGCAAGCCTCAAATTTGATGCTTTTAAAGATGAAACTTGCAGTTGTTCTTCCATTGATTTCCTTATTTTGATTTTCTTATCTCAGATTTAGATTTCCAGGTTTTAGCTTTTGATTTTGTAAGAAGTGTTTACTGATTTGGGAATTTTTGTTAGTGAACTAGCTTGAAATTCTTTGTATTACAGCTGAGAAAAAGAATGAGAAAGGAGGCAATATGTTTTATAAATTTAGTTATGATTATTTAAAATATAAAAGAAAATAACTTAAAACATTGACACTTGTCCCTTTCATGTTTTAATTACCTTACACATATACTAGTATCCTTACAAATGTCACTAGCATGTTAATATGTTTACACATATTACTTAAGTGTTTTTAAACAAATTTTTATTTAATTTAAATGTAAATATAAACTTACATTTTTAATTTACTTTATTAAGGAAATATTCTAAAGCTAGTTATAATATAAATATACATCTTATACATGTATTTAAAATTTAAAACATTTATATTTATACCCATATAATCATTTTATATTAAGCATTTTTAAAGAAAACGAAAAGAAAACTTTATTTAAACTATTTTATCTAAAAACAAACAATTATCTTATATTTTGAAAACAATTAAATTAGTCTTTAAATTAGCTTTTGAAGAATATTAATTTTTAAACAAAGCTTTAAGTTATTATTTCATACATATTCAAATTATCAATAGATTAAAATTAAATTTTCAAAACAATATCGAATTATAACATATATATACATACATTACAATTTGAAAATTGATCTTTAATTTAAAACAAAAGATCTTCTATTCATAATATATATCAAATGTATATATTACAAACAGAACACAATCTGATTAGCTTTGAAAAATAAATCTTATCTATTTTAAATTGTTAAAAGATATTGATCACAATTATCATACTAAATATTTATTAACCTTTAAAAGATTAAATTAGCCAATTTTAAATTAAAATTATAAAGAAAATTATCAAACCTGTTAAATTATTTATACAGATTATTAAATTTATATTGCCCAAAAATTCCGGGTCGTTACACAATTAAGAACAAATTGATTATAATTAAGATTTAATTAACAATTAGAGGTTTATTAATTAAAGTAATTAGCTAAGGGTTGATTAATTAAAGTAATTAAGATCCAATTAATTACAATTAAGGGTTAATTAATTAAGATAATTAATTAAAGGAATGATAAATTATGCAGGTAATTGAAACTTAATCAATTGTAGTTAATAATAATTAATCATTGGTTTAAAATTATTAATGAAAGTAATTATGTAGGTAAAAATTTAAAACCCCACAAATTTATTCATCTTAGTTGTAGATGTTTGATTTCTATTTGAATGTTATGCGATGGATTGATATATTTGATATGTGATGCTCTGTAATGTTTTGTGCTGAGCTGTTATATTTGTGATGTATATACTCTTGACCTGTTAAACGACATTTGGATTTCGATGCGACAGGGAGTCGGATTTCAGTTGGATATCCGAAACCCACATCGAATAGTAATGATGAATATTTGTAATTGATATAGGCACTTTATTTATGAATAAGGATAAGCGTTGTATATTATACCGCTTATCGATATTGCTGCACTTTAATCTGTGATGTGATGATTGTTGCTGCACTATTGTGTATAAACCATGGACCACACCCATACACACACAAATATGGACTGCACATGGAAATCGGTTAAGTCACAGATTTTTAAAAATATAGTTTTGAATTTGAATTTTTAATTCGAATGGTTTTGGAAATGGGTTGGGTTAAAGTGGAAAACTTTTGGAAAAGTGTTAAAAAAAAGTTATTTTGAATAACTTTTTAAAGATTTGAAATCTGAGTAATTTGATTTAAATTGGAATTCAATATTTGAAATTGAATTCTATATCTGGTATTTATGACGTAAAAATGTTATATGAAGTTATAAATGTGTTTATATGGATTAAAAACCATTTTAAAGTATTACTTTGAGAATTTGAATTTAACCCGATTTGAAATGGAGTTGTTTTGAAAGGCCTTAACTCATGCAATTATAATCGAGCTTTCTGAAATGGAACAAGTGGTTTTCAAATAATAATAGCTTTAATGTAAGGAAAGAATTTCCAAAACTATGATTTCAAATTTAAAATGGAATGGCTTTGAAAGCTATGATTGAATTTGTAAAAAAATAGTTGAACCCTAATTTGAAATTGAAGAAGGTTCTAAATGGTGTATCTTTTATATATAAAAGATTGAAACGGGAATTGTTTTTGGAAAGGCTATGAATTAATCTTTGTTTAAAAGATTGGTGAACCTCGTTTTAAATTGAAGACGGGTTTTAAAATGAATCTTTTGTTTAAAAGATTTAAATGTGGAAATTGTTTAAACCATTGAGGGTTTTTGAAAATGAACCTTTTTGTTTAAAAGATTTGAAAATGGTAATTTGTTTAACCATTTGAATGAACGGTTTTGGATTTTAAGTTGTGACTTAACTGGGATCCCATATCCATATGTTTTTAAATATTGCGCTTACTATTCGGATTAGCCGGGAGAGGACCTTGGTGTCATATAACCCATTTCGAGTAGTGATACGACGTTATGGATAGCAATTGAAGACCGGTGGTGAAGACCGGATACTTTCGAAAACGAAAGGGTTTCTTGTCGAATGTCTCTGCATCGACTGATCCCCGGTATAGAGATTCGAGCACCCATTGTGATGGGAAGTCCGGACGTGATCAGAAATTATCCGGATTTGCAAGGACTTCTTATGAAGTGCCCTCGGTTCTGTTCGAACCTGGAACATACTTGTATGGATTGTGTGTCTGACGTTACACCTTGAGATGTAAAACCGGTTTCTATCAAATACATTTCTGTTTGGTGGCGGAGATTTATTCTCTTAGCTAAACACCCTTCTCTGAGACGTACGAGCTCAGAGGTTATGTAGCTGATGGTTACCAGTGATACATTCCCAAATTGGTAAAGTGGCATACGAAGTGCTGTTAATCATTTGTTGATCAAAGCATGGATTTTGTGAAAAGCGTAGCTTTGTGGACGAGACTTCGTTGAACTTCACGACCCAGAATAGTCGAAACAGGAAGAATGCAGCAAGGTTATTTGGAGGTAGCGCCCCCTGAGGGTATGTTCATTTCCTTCTGCATAGAGGTGGTATCATGGTATGGAGCCCAGATACTTAACTTATGTGGTTGCTGCAAATTTATTACTTTGTGGTTGTTGGTGAATCCCGGGGTAAAGGTTGGTTACGACCGGGGGACGGCATACCCGTGTCAGTAGTTACCTAGTTACAGAGGTAAACCGGCCTTGTGGTGGCAGAGATCCGGTTAGGTTCTCGGGGCGTCCCTCCAGAGGCGTACCCATGTGGCCCAGGAAGTTCCTTAGCCTGACCATTTGTTGGAAATCCAATCAAACAATGCGCGCTTTGTACGGTTTTAGTTGTAGAACCTGCCATCTAATATGGTAGCTATAGCAGGCATAATATAATGGTACCTATGCCGGCTAAGATTAATATTATATTTTCGAAATGATTTTCTACACCGTGCACTTATAATAATAATATCAAATGTTTTCCCGTATCAAGCATATTTGACTATCATAAGGAGAAATCTCCTCTAAGTCTGCGTTTGCATTGTGTGTGTGTGGTGGGAGGCCTTATGGTAGTTTCATTTTCTAAAAAGCATTGCGGATTTCAAATTTAACTTCTTTGTTTGTTTTTAAAAAGACCAAATGTTTTCGTTTGCTCACACCAGTCCCGTGACTGACCCGGAGTTTATTGTTCCCTTCCTAAACTCTGGGTGTCCATTATTTTCCACACGGGCAGTCTAGAGTTGGATTTTTCAGATAGTAGATATCGATTCGGTAGCTTTCAGTTTTCTCTTTGATATTCTTTGGAGATCTTGGATATTGGGGTCTTTGGGTTCAATGGACGAGACTTGCTCAGCTTGGTGAAACGAGATGGTGGTTTGAGCTTGTGATTTTGGAGTTGGCTTTGGAGCATTGGATTTGAGTTGCAATTGCTGTTTGGAGTTTTAGTTTCGTTGCTAGTTCATTGAGTTTTCCGTTGTAGCATTTGTTATTTTGTATCTCTGATATTTATTCATATTGTATCATTGTTGTATCGATTGTTGTATATCAATGATATTCATATTTTTTTCTTCTTCCGCTGTGTTGTTATTATTACTTAATTGTGTTATAAGCTCCGACGAACCAGATTCGGCGTTTGGATCTGCGGCATTGGAATACGAGTGTCGTATTCGGTGCCGATTTTCGAAGGTCGAGTCAGGGTCGTCACATTTGGTATCAGAGCTGAAGGTTGAAACTTTAGATCAGGAGTATAACACATTAAGTAACTCATTAGAGATAGGGTGAAGTATATCCTAGAATGAGTATATCCCTAAGATATCCGTTTGAATGCCTCAGTAAATTCTCTTACTATCCACTAATAGTGAGTATGAGTGCAAGAAGAGGAGGAGATAGGGGACAGGGGATTACGACTACAAATGGTCGATGCTCTGCAACGGTGGAAACAATCTTTCTCTATCAATCTCCTTTGATTCGTCTTTTTAATTCTTTGATGATTCCTGGCAGCTCCAGGAAGTAGCTTTGATATATTTACATGGGACATAAACTCCAGATGGGTCAGAATTGTTTGTTGGGATAAATTGTTTGCTTTGGTTGTTATGGTTGATAAATATACTTTGGTTGTTTAAACTAAAAGATTTGGATTGCATCCATATATCTCTGTTTATTCTGTTGGGTTCCGGTATATTCTACGAGTGGTTAGTTACCTTTTGAACTAACCAATACTCCTATGTATTCGTAGATCTGATGACTCGAGTATTTTAATTCATTCTTGCATCTATTATTGATATTCTGATTTGGTAAGCCAAATGCAAAATATATATTCAATTTTATCGGAAAGATATTTCTCTGTCTTTCATCTGTTCTTGATTGTCTCCCTTTCAAATTTCGAGGACGAAATTTTCTTAAGAGGGGGAATCTGTAACATTCCTGTTTTTAAATCAAATTGAAACTGGAAGTAAATTTAATTTTTGAATTTAATTATGATTTAAACTGGTGTTTTCCAAAAAATTAATGAATATTTGTTTGGTTATTTATGAAAATGAATGTAAATATGATTTTAAATAGAATTTTAATTGGAAATTCTGAAATAAATATTTTGAATAATAATTTAATTACAAATTTGAATTTGAATTTATTTGTAGATTTGAATATATATATATATATATATATATATAAAGATTGTAAATAAATGTTTTTATCTTTAAAAAAATAAAGAATTATGATTTGGAATTCAAAAGTGAATATTTTATAAATAAATTTTATTTTGAGATTTGAATTCAATAAAAATTATATTAACTAACATATAAATATTTATTTATAATGAATAACTTTTCAAATCATTTGTTATAAATAAGAATTTAATTTGAACTTTAAAAAGAAACAGATGATAAATGGAATATAAAAATATATTTATAAAAAAGTATTTGATTAGTATTTATTTATAAGTGTCAATTGATTTTTATATCAAATTTTGAATTTGAATTTAAAATGTAAAATTTGATCTGTATATATGTATATATCTAAGAATATATGAATGTAAAGAAAACAAAATAGGTAAATATGTTTCATAAATTTGAAATAAAATAAGGTTTAAACATAATTTAAGTGACAAATGACATTTGTAAAAATATTAACTTGAACAACTAACAAGTGTTAAATTTTATATAAACAAATTTACAAAGCTATTCAAAAAGCTGTATAAAATAAAATAAAGATAAAACAAGGTTTAAAACAAAAGTTTAAATCAATTCAAGACAAGCTTTAAATACAAAATTCAAATTTAAATGAAATGAGGGTTTAAAACAAATTTAAAAAAATATACATATGTAAAATTTAATCGAATAAGGATATAAGCGTAAAAATAACTATATAGTAACAAGTGTTGAAAGACAAACATGGGAAACTAACAAATGTAAACATAATGAACAAGTGGCAAAGGAATATATTTCTTTCAACATAAAATAAGAAAAAACATTTTCTCCTCAATATTTTTTCAGGAATTTAAAAAAAAATCCTGAAAACTGCAGAATTTAAAACAGAAAGAAAAAATCAATCTAAACACAAATCGACTCAAAGACTTGAGCAAGGCAAAACTCCAGGCAGTTTCAAATTGTCAACAAGTTCAAGTAAAACAAATTTTCAAATCTAGAAAATGAATTCAACCTGAAAACAAGCTTCAAAGCAATTCTGTCTCAATGATTCAAGCAATGCAAATTTCTGGAAATCAAAATAAAGAAACCAGATAACCTGTAATCAAGAAATATCAGAGTTTAATCAAATACAAATCAAATAGCAGATTAAAACCTTTCATCTTGTAATCTCCTCTGAAAACAAATTCAACCTATGAAAGAAAAAAAAACCGCAATCAAGAAAATTCAACAACTAAAGTCTAGGCTTTATTCTCCTGTTCTTCCCAAACACTCAAGATCTAGTTTGCTTCTCTGTTACAAGCATGACAGGTGAGCGAATTTCTTGACTTGATCTTTAAATTGATATAATGAGTTATGTTTGCATGTTGATGAATTTGGGAGTGATAAACATGCATGTCTGTTTACAGAGGCATGGCTCTGTCCTTGAAAAAAAATCAACTTTTCTATATACATTCTCTTATAAATTGAGAATTTCAAACAAAAACATGTTGTTTAAACTCAAGATTAGGATTTAGAAATATGTTTGAGTACCGTAGAATTGCAAATTATCTGTAAAATTTAGGAAGACAGTGAGCAAAGCCTTCTCCCTGAATCTGTTACTTTTGTTTGTGAGCAAACTGTTTTTTTTAGAGCCTAATTTTGATTGATACATTGAAATGTTGTTGAGCAAAATTTGAATCTATATCTATCTATGTTTGCATGTGATCAAAATATGTGAAAAAAAGAAGAAAAAAACTGTGTGTATGTTAGTGTGCAGGCAAACCATCATGCCTCTGTCCAGATTTCAAACTTTACTTAAGAATTTAAAAATCATCCCAACACAAAACATATTAGGATTTGATTGTTGAATGAATTATGTTATATGGATGTAACATTATTTATAAAAATGTAAATAGGAAAAAAAATTAACAGATAGTTTACTGGAGATTAAAATTTCACAGTAATGGCCTGTAATGGTGAAAGTTCAAGTGATTTAATTCATGTTTCTGATTATACAATCTAATTTGTACTCGAAAATGTTGAATTTCAAAAATAAAATTTTGATTTTTAGTTTTAAATTTAAGTGGGAATATTGGTTTGAACAGAAAACACCTATTGGCCAAATTCCGGTGATCATACTCGAATTGGGCACTGAGATTAAGGGTGATGGTAGCATGCATGTTGATAATCATCAGAAAATTAATAAATGGACTTATAATTCATCATGGAAGCCAAACGAGCGAAATTTTATATTTAACCCTAAGTTTTGTATGATCAATAATTTGAGAAATTTCGATAACATCAATGTATCGAGTTCGATCGTACCGAGATGGTTGGGTTTGTAGTTGAGTGGCAAGGCTTTGGACGTGGTGATGAGGTTTCAGATCATCGGGATGGGCAGCACGAGGTGAATTTCTGATCAGGGTTGGCTACAGATTTTTCGAAAGAGAAGCTCGATTTTAATTCTGTTCATTTATGTCAAATTTGGTGGATTGGAGGGCTTCGGTATGGTATTAGCGACTTGCTGAAGAGATCGGCGATGGTCGGAGCAACTCCGACCATCTGTGCACGTGTACGTGCAAAATTTGGGTAACGCTGTTGGTTTTGGAGAAGATGGGTTAATAAATTTATTTTAAATTTTATAAAAGTTGTTTTAAAAAAAATTCCTTAAATAAAATTTTAAAAGTAAATTACAATATCAAGTGTTAACAGCAACCAGATTTATTTATAACGATAAAATAGTAATTATTCATTAAGGTTTGTAATGATTTTATGATTTTAAAATTTATCAATTAAAGAATAGGAAATTTATAAAAGTAATTAATGAATGATTTAATAAAATAGTAATTACTTAGTGAAAGTAACTAAGAGAAGAAAATTAAAGGTTAATTAACTTAAAGTGGTTAAGAAATCATTATCTATTAAGGAGTAAATAATTATTGAAATTAATTAAGGAATAAACCTATTAATTAAATCAATTAAGAACAAATTGATTATAATTAAGATTTAATTAACAATTAGGGGTTTATTAATTAAAGTAATTAGTTAAGGGTTGATTAATTAAAGTGATTAAGATCCAATTAATTACTGTGACAGCCCATAGTTTAAGATAGATATACATATATAATTTAAATACTCTGTAAAAGAAAGCTAGTTGGCTGAAAGCAAAAAATATTCTTTTCTCTGGAAAACATTTGGGTATGAATGAGAATGTATGCCCTTGTGCATATGTATGTTCTTCTAACATATTACCTGAGTAAGGTAATTTAGTAAGCAAAGGCATAGGAGGTAAATTAGTACATGACTTGGTAAGTATGTGTACATTATAGCTTAAATACAATGTATAAGTAACATAGGCAGCTTTAGTCTGAATTTCCCATAAAAATTAAACAGGAACATAGCTGTTTGAATAAGTAGAAGGAGCATGAATATAAGATAGGTAAAAATCATGCATATAGTGTGTAAAGAAATTTACTAAAAGTAACCAAGACAAGGAAAAAAAAGGGGAATGGTAGGAAAGGAAAGTGGAGAGGGTGAACTGTTGGGTGAAACCAGAAATGGTGATGGATTTTCAGATGAAAATAAATTACTCAACTAACCTTAAAACCCTAGCAACTCCCCTATATACATTATTATCTCCTACGGTTACACACGAGAAACAGAAAATAAAAATATAGGAAAGAAAAAGAGGAAACAGGCAGCAGTTAGGAAATCAATGGCAGACTTAAATCAAGATTTGGGAAGGAGAACCTTGGTGAGTAAACCCTCACTTGGCAAGGCATTAAGACCTATGAAAGGCAGCCATTTAACCTCTAGTTTATTTTAATTATGTTTGAAGTTTTTTCTTGCATTTCTAGTCTAACCATTTTCTGTTGTTTCTGAAGATATGTGGCTTGTATTGCTTGGTTGTCATTTAACCAATGATTGTTTACACATGATATATATTTAATGATAGGATGATAATAACTGATTTATTTATATGATTATGAACCTGAGAGATGTTTTTTGGTTAAAGCATAAATTAATAAGAAAAGTAAGGTGCAAGGCAGTAAGAGGAAGGGGTCCTCTGGCTTATGTCTTGCATTTGAAAGGAAGGTTGAGATGCAGTGGAATTTCCATATGCTAAATCTTGATCCATCATTGAGTACTCTCTGGAAATAAGGTTGAGTAATAAGAAAATACACTATAATATGGGGGCTGATTGTAAGAACCTTATTACTAGAGAACCTTAATAGCATTTCACTTTGGAAATGCTCGGAGTTATGCTTCAACCAAAGATATATCTCTGAATGGAATTAACTGGAAATGATTTTCATGTGTGAGCGATTGTTGAATACATAAGTGGATGAATGTTTGATGGATGTATAAAAAAACTGCTAGTATGCATTAATTAGGGATATAACAGTGTTGGGCATGACACTGCATAGGTAATATGGGGTTGTATGAAAGAATTTAGTAATTAAACTAAGGGCATGGGTCACCTCTATCAGGTTGGGTAAGAGGGAAGTGGGTATGGCATAGTGGTTGGCTCACATCAAGGTTGGGGTTTGAGTTTGCACATGGCATGGTTATGTCCAGAAAGCTTATAGTGTACTGGAATGCAAGTAGCAGTTCCAGGCAGTGTGCACCAATGCAACCATGACTGTGATACTGGACCCCTTAAAATGAATGACATGAAGTGAATACACATGCAAAAGTATAAATGCTAGAAGTGTGTGGGGAGTCTTGATATGCAGACTCAATATTGGTACTTTAGCTCAATGATATGGATGTTGTTTGTTCATGTATATGTATGCCTGTATTAAATTATGGTGGCTATTATGATTATTGAATAAAAGGTTTCTGTTGACCAATTAGCCTAAGAATGCATACATGATAATGTTAATAGGGCATAACACTTACCACTGTTATAACATGTAGCAATTTGAGCATGAAAAGTAGTTTAATAACTTAAGTGAAACACTTAACCTCTGAAAACAGAAAGGTAATATGGAACCTATTCTTTTAGTCTTTATGCATTGTCAAATGATTTTTCTCACACCAGACTTCAATCTGACCTGTTTGTTGCTTACATCAAATGGGTGCTTCACTTGCATTGTGGAGCAGGTCATGAGATGGTTGCAGGAAAAGGAGATGCTAAGTAATAAGGTGCAGATATATGATGCTAAGAAGAAATTACAAACTAACTAAGCTAGGATTTTGTAGGAGAATGGCTCTTCTGTTTTATTTCAGTTGAAAGATTTTATGTAATGATGTTTGAATTATGCTAAAAAAAACTTGACTATGATGTAATGGATGGCTTGGAAAGATTATGTTGAGATGAAACCATTTTCAGTAAAAAAAAATGATAAAGGTCTTTAGCTTTATATTGGAAGCTGTGAGAAAACAAAATTTTTATGAACCAAGTAATAAGTTTGGTAGTAGATCTGAAGCATAAGTGAACCAGTTATATATGTTTATGTACTAGAGTGTTTTAGAGACTAGAACCTATTTACTTAACCATTGCAGGTATTATAAGGTAAGGAAAAACCCATGGGCAGAAAAGAAAGAAAAACATAAAAGATATGAACCCAGATTTAAAAATGTATTTGATGAATTTAAATGTTATGAGTTAGTTCATATATTTTATTAAATACACAAATGCTATGCACAAGAAAACAAATAGGAATTGAGTAATTAAATTACACAGAGATTCAAATATAAAGGATCTTCTCAATTCTTTTTACTGTGTATAACCTCAGTGTTTTTGTTTAAAATAGACTGAGTTATCCTTTGGCAAAAATACTCTGATAAAAAAATAAAAATGATTTGAATGTTTATATGAACATTCAAATAGTTTTTACAAAGAAGTATGTCAATATTTTTATATTGATCAGATTGGATCTTGGGGAAAAAAAACATAAATAAAAAAAATAGTTAGTCTGTGAAAGAGTGCAACCCTAAATTTTTCTCAGACTAAATTGAGTCATTCAATTAAAATGACAAGTTAGGGAGGGTTGTCTCAGTTGGTATCAGAGCTATGTTATTAAATACATAGCCAAAACAAATACTTGCTTGAATTTGTGTGCATTGTTTGTTGTTTTCTTGAGTTGCTTTACTTATTATGAATGAATGAGTTCACTGTTAGTTTTAAAAGTAAAAATAGTGAATAGGAATTAGAACTTACTACATTAGAAATGTTCAATAGAGATCCAGAGTAGTTAGAATCAATCCCCAGGCTACAGGAGAAAGGGAAAATGGTCAATCTTCTGATACTACTGAACAAGCAACTGGAATGGTCGCTGGTCCCCCAATGATTAACATGCAAGATTTTGTTCGAGTGCTATGGGATGGAATGGCACCTAGGGTAGATAATCCACATGAGTAGCTATCCAAATTGCTTAAAACATATACAAACCTAGGAGGCAGTAGCTTTGATGGCACAGAAAATGTCATGGGTGTCCAGGCATGGTTAAGAACAGTAGAGAGGATCTTTGTAGACATGCAAGTCAATGATCAGAGAAGAAGGCAAATAGCTTCAAGACAATTGAAAGGCATTGCTTTGGACTGGTGGGAAGTGGTTATTGCAGGCAGGCAAGAACAAGAAATCACATGGAATCAGTTCAAAGAAATGCTAGAAGCCAGATTCGTCCCAGCATCAGCAAAAGCTTCATTGCTTGAGGAGTTTATCAAATTAAGGCAAGGATCTATGAGTGTCACTGAATACACTCAGAAGTTTGAAGGGTTGTCCAAGTATGGGGAAGTATTAATCCCAAATGAAGTTGCAAGGAATGCTAGATACATTCAGGGGTTAGATGCTGGATTGAGTAGGGCCATGTTACCATACAAAGACAGAACATTTGACCAGGTTATGGACTTGACATTGTCATTTGAGCAGCATGATAATGCCAGAGAAAAGTTTAATAATTTTAGGAATAACAAAAAGGGGAAGAACAGAGCATACCCATATGAGAAGAAGAAGGAAGAAGCAATGAACAAAAAAGGAAGTAAAGTGGCAAACCCTGACAACAAGAAAACTAAAGTTATCTGTTATAATTGTGGGAAGGAAGGCCATATAAAGGACAAATGCCAAGCACCCAAGTCAACTATTCTTAGGTGCTACAACTGTGGTAAAGAGGGGCACCTGAAGAGGCAGTGTCCAGAAATGGCAAGGGTGGCTGTTCTTGAAGGAAAAGGCAAAGCAATGAAAGCACCCAACCAAGTGGAAGGTATATTATTTATTAAAGGCATACCCATATCAGTTGTTTATGATACAGGAGCCACCCACTCTTTTATCTCATATGACATAGTTCAGAAACTAGGGTTGACATGTATTCTTGTTGATAAGCCATTGCATGTTGATAGTCCTGTAGGTAGTTCCTGCATTACAAATATGAAATGCATGCAAGTAGAAATATGTATAGGTGGTCACATCTTTATTTCAGAATTATATGTGTTAAATTATCCTAAGTTGGGTGTCATACTGGGAATGGATTGGTTAAAAAAAATTGTGCTATTATTAATTTAGAAAACTCTACAATCTCACTACAACTTCCTGATGGCAAAAGGGTTTTGGTCATGTTTGAGGTAGCCAAAGATAGGGGTATGGGCAGGATGTTCAACTTGAACAGTGGTGAAGTTGAATCAAGCCTAGAGAAGATACCCATAGTTAACCAATACACTGATGTGTTTGGTGTAGTGAATGGCATTCCTCATAATAGGCCAGTAGAATTTCAAATAAGACTTAAACCAGGAACAAGCCCTGTCATTAAGAAATCAAATAGAATGGGTCCTAAGGAACTAACTGAGTTGAAGAAACAATTAGAAGAATTAGAACAAAAAGGCTTCATTAGGCCTAGTAGTTCGAATTAGGGATCACCAGTAGTATTTGTTAAGAAGCATTATGGTTCCTTGAGGATGTGCATAGACTATAGAGAACTAAACTCAGTCACCATCAAAAACAAATACCCTCTACCTAGAATTGATGATCTCTTTTGATCAATTAAATGGTGCTAAAGTATTTTCTAGACTTGATTTAGCATCTGGTTTTCACCAAATGAAAGTGGAAGAAGAAAGTATCAAATATACAGCTTTCAACACCAGATATGGCTTGTATGAATACTTAGTAATGCCATTTGGTTTGACTAATGCACCATCCTATTTTGTAGACTTAATGAATAGGATTTTCAGAGATTACTTAGATAAATTTGTATTAATTTTTGTTGATGATATACTAGTATATTCTAAGTCAGATAGTGAACATGAAAAGCATTTGCATATGGTACTGAGTAGACTAAGGCAACAAGGCCTTAAAGCCAAGTTTGCAAAGTGTTCTTTCTGGAAGAATGAAATAAAATTCTTGGGCCACATAATTTCTCAAGAAGGAATTTCAGTAGACCTTAGTAAGGTCATGGCAGTGCAAGCATGGAAGAGACCCAGCAGTGTTACTGAGGTATGATCATTCATGGGCATGGCTGGATACTACAGAAGATTTATAAAAGATTTTGCTAGAAAAGCAATCCCACTAACCAAGTTAACAAGGAAAGACCAGCCTTTTATATGGACTGAGAAATGTGAAGGGGCATTCAATCAATTGAAGAAGGCATTGGTGGAAGCACCAGTGCTAAAAATTCCAGAAGGCAATGACAATTTAGTGGTATACACTGATGCATGTGGATCAGGTATAGGAACTGTTCTTATGCAAGATGGTAGAGTAATAGCTTATGTATCAAGACAACTGAAACCAAGTGAGACCAAGTATGCAACACATGACTTGGAACTGGTAGCTGTAGTGTATGCATTAAAACTTTGGAGACACTACCTGTTAGGAGCAAAGTTTGAGCTTTATACTGACCACAAAGCTTTGAAATACTTATTTTCTCAAAAAGATTTAAACATGAGACAACATAGATGGGTGGAATTCCTTGCTGCCTATGATTTGGACATTATGTATACACCAGGGAAAGCAAATAGAGTGGCAGATACATTAAGTAGGCAACATGCCAAGTTAGCTACACTGATGATGGAGGAATATAAGATGTTATCAATATTGACCGATGTAGAAGTAGAAAACATGAGAAAGAAAACTATGAAGTTAAGGGAAGACATGAAGCACTATGGTAAGCTCAGCCTCATCACAATAAAATCAGACCTAGTGGAAGAAGTGAACCAGTCACAAGACATGGATGAATTTTTGAAGGAGAAAAAGGAATTGTTAAAGAATGATTCAAAGCTTGACAAATTTGAACTAGATGGAAAAGGATGCTTAAGATATAAGGGAAGATTGTGTGTGCCAAGCATAGAAGCTCTGCAAAGGAAGATCTTGGATGTCCATCACAAATCAAAGTACACCATACATCCAGGGAGTACTAAAATGTATCATGACCTAAAAAGGAGTTATTGGTGGAAAGGAATGAAAAGAACTGTGGGTGAATATGTGGCAAAATGTATGACTTGCCAACAAGTCAAGGCTGAGTATCAAAGACCCAGTGGACTGTCGCAGCCTCTAGAAGTCCCAATGTGGAAATGGGAAAGCATGTCAATGGATTTCATTGATGGCTTGCCAAGATCAAAGAAAGGTAATGACAGTATTTGGGTGGTAGTGGATAGGTTGACTAAATCATCACATTTCATACCAGTAAAGAGTAATAGAAATGCACCAAAGCTGGCACAAGTTTTCATGAAAGAAATAGTGAAACTACATGGAGTTCCTACCACTATCATTAGTGACAGAGACACCATATTCACATCAAAATTTTGGAATAGCTTTCAACAAGCAATGGGGGTTGAGTTGTGCTTGAGAACAGCCTACCATCCCCAAACAGATGGTCAGACAGAAGTGGTCAATAAATTCTTGGAGGATCTACTTAGAGCTTGTGTACTTGATCATGGTGGCAATTGGGAAGACTACCTTCATTTAGCAGAATTTTCCTTCAACAACAGCTACCAGAGAGGTATAGGAATGGCACCCTATGAAGCTCTGTATGGGAGGCCTTGTTTGTCACCTGCTTGCTGGTTAGAGGTATGTGACGACCCGCCTTTCTGCTACAAGAAAGACATATCATCATAAAGAAAGAAAGGGATATAAATAGAAGAGAAAGTGTGATATCCCGGAAATTTGGGACAATATCAATTTAAAAATCTACATTAAAAATTAAATTGATTTGATAATATTTGTCAATAATATATGAATTGATTTATTAATCTTCTTTTAAATAAATATTTAACTGATAATTTATCTTTTAGAAGCTAATTAAATTGCCTTCTATTTATAATGAAATATCAAATGGATAATCTTTGTTTTAATTTGATAAATAGACATGTTTTCTAATTCTAATATTTTTGATAATTTAGGAATTTGATATTAAACTATTTAATAAATGATTATATGATTTTAAATTACTCAAGATTTAAGTTTAGTTTGTTTGTTTAAAATAATTTTAGCTTACATTTAAATTTAACTTGATAAAAATTAGTAGTTTATTAATAAAGAGATAAATTCTTTTATAAATTATTTTGACTTAATAATGAGCTCTATTAATTATGTAAATATTTATAAATGAATTTTTAATAAAACTTTCATGTCAACCTTATTTATAAATTTTGTGTTTAAATGAAAGTTATGATTTGGAAATTAGAAATAACGGTTTTAAAATGTTCAAAATTAAAATAAACATTTATTAATACTAATATAAGTATAAAGTAAAATAATAATTTATGATTAAATATTTGTGAGTTTATGTTTAAAAATAAAAGGAAAATAAAAGTGAAACACATGTTAGAAAATAGACTAAAACAACAACTATATATACTTGGACATAAGATATAACATGGAGGCAATAGTAAAAGTAAGATAAGCTAATAAAAAAAGAAGAAAGAAATCTGCATACTCAAATAAGAAAAGTATAAAACAAGACAAAGCAAACATATGAGCTGGTAAAAGTAAAGCTAAGTTAAGAAAACAGAATAATAGAAGTATGCAGGCAAGAAGAGAAAAGAAAGACAAGTATGCAAAGCCAAATAAAATATCTTCATGCTAGTCAAATAAAATTGGTCAAAGTATGACAATAAACAGTTCACTAAGATGTATATATTATAGTTCGAACTAGAAACAATAAAACCAATGTCTATAAACAAATATTTAGCTTCTCATACAAGCTGAATCTTGGTCTGCAGATTTGTACACATACACATACACATATCTTTTTGCAGCAAACATAAATATAATTATGTCAACTAATTGAGAAACCAAGTCTTAATTAATATCATCTTAGCACATAATTTTGTCAATTCACTTGGATATAAATCTGTACCTCTCTGATAAAAAAAAAAAAAAAATCTGCTATACCAAATACAAGTGAAACCTGTACATATTGTAACCTACACCTGTTCAACAGTTTCCTATTTATATATCATGTTCTCTTTCATATTATCATTCGTTCAACTGAACATAGCAAACCTTTTAATTTGTTTTACTGAAGCTTTGTATAATAAAATACATCACTGCAAACAAGGTGAATTTAACAGGAAAATCAAAGTAAAAAATCATTTCCAGTTTTACAAGTTCAACCACTGTTTACAGTTAGAGATGCTCTGTCCCTCTTTGCAATACTAAGGTGAGTAAAACTCTTAAGTTTCTTAAGTTTAAAATCTGTTACATGCAAATTTTGAATGCTTGGATATATTGAATGAATATTTATACATTCATTTTACTCTGGATTATTATGAAATGAGAATTACTGTATGTTTAAGCCTGCAAATACAAACTGATTTATTACAAACTTACTTTGTTTCCATTGCTGTGAGTAACTTATATCTTAAAAATATCCTAAGTTAATTTAGCTGTATGAAGAATAGTAGAGAATGCCTGTTTATATATGCATTGCATTATATCATGATGAAATGAAGCCTGCATGTTATCTGGAGTTTGTCTCTGTTTAAATTTTCAAAAGCCTGAGTTAATTCAAAAATCGTTATGGATCAACCCATTGATGGTTAGGACAAAACATTTAAATAAAATATGTTTTGTTGATTATAAAGAAAATTTTAAAATTTAACTCATGCTAAACAAATTTGATTTACTCTGTTAAACTTTAGGAACAGTCAAAATTTAAAACAAGTGATAATTTCGAATGTTTTAAATTATACATTCAAGTTTATGAACTTATTTCTAAATCAAAATTAGGATTTTTAAAACCCAAATTACATTTTTTTTAGTTGAGCTATGAACATGTTTGACTGGATTGACCAATTCAAGCACTTTGAGTTGCCTCTGGGAGCGTAGTTGATCGGAGGGGCCAGGGTTATTTCTAGAGGTAGAGTAATGGTCAGGGCTCAAAGCAAAAATAGTTGGTGGATGATCTATGACCGGAGGTGATGGTGGGAACATGTTTTGGTGGCTAAACCTAATTTTGTGCAGTGCGGTGATGTTTGAGTGTCGCGAGGCCTAGGAGTGATCGAGTTCGCTGGAACTCTGGAAGATAGTAGTTTGGTCATGGACGAAGTGGTAGCCGGTGTTGTTGGTGCTCCGGTGGTCGGAGGAGGGGATGTGATGCATTGACAGGTTTGGGCAGTGCTACTAATGTTGAATTCCAGGTTGAGTGAATGCCTGGAATTTGATTTTTGAGGAGAAATTCAAGTGGGGTGTTTGAGGTGAGATATGCTGGTGATTTATGACTTGTTTAAGTCATCTAAATTGTTGAAGTCTCGTGGATGATCAGTGCATGTGCACTGTGCACCAAATTCTGTTGAACTTGGATTCTGGGTTGTTCTTGAGTTACTCGAGTAGTTGGACTGTCTGGCTCGAAGGAGTTTGGTTAATGACTCGAAGCATCTTTGTTTGGTCTCGAGTAGGTTAATTTCTGGTTTACAACCTGACAGTGTTAGTTTGTTTTTTTTTTTAAAATTAAGTAGTTCAGTTTAAAACCTTTTCTTATAAGTAGCTGATATAAATAATGAGTGTTTCATGCATTTATTATAAGGTGTATGAATTTATTTAAAATAGGTTGAATAGATAAACATTTTGAATCTTAAGTTCAAAATGGAATTTGAATTTTAAATTTATAAGTATAATGTTTAAATACACTTAAGTGTTTATGAAGTTATTTGGATTTGGATTGGTTTCAGGTTTGTTTTGTCACAGTTTTTAGTGTGCAGGTTTTGGACTCGGGGAAGTCTCGGGTAAATTGCATTTTTACTCGAAGTAAGGAGGCAGTTGACCCGAAGCAGTTTGCTTTGGTTTCAGGGGAAAGTTGGAATTGCTACAGGTTGTATAAAAAATTCCTGTAAACCAAACTTAAACCAAATTTAAAGCAAAATAAAATGTAAGTTAGTTAAAATCATGATGTATTTGAATTTAATTTATCAACTAAGATTTAACAAAGTCTAAATCTAATTATAGTATGAATTCAAATTTATGTTTAAATCAAAATGCAGTTTTTTTTTTAATACTAAAATGAGTTTCAGGTTTTAATACCTGATTTGTTTCCAGATTTTCAAAGATTAGATTTGAAACAAAATGTTGCAGCAGTTCAATTCAAATGTTTAAAGTTTTGATACAAATGCATATTTGAATTTTAAAAGTTTAAAATAGATTTGGATTTAAAAATCAAGTTCTTAATGCTAGTTGTTAAAGAAAGTTAAGTCGAAGTTTTAAATCAAAATAAATTGAAAAATTCAAATTTGCTTAGAATTCAAAATCTGAAAATTAAAATCAGTTTAAAGATGAATATTTTAAGAATGAGTTCAAAATAAAATAGTTAACAAGTAATTTGTTTCAATAAAAATTAACTTGTTTTTGAGAATTCTTGATTTAAGGTTTTTGAATGGAAAATAAATGAATTGTTTAACTTGAAGTTTGCAAGTTAACTATTAATGTAATTTGGAAATTTAAATTTGAATTAACAATTCAAATAGTTTAATTTAAAAGATTTTAAATTGAATTTAGATTATAATCATTTTGGATCTTCAATCCAAATGATATTTAAATTTGAAATGCAATGTTAATGAAGTCATTAGTTAAAGAATGAATTATCTTAAGGATAATTGGGTAATTAAGGAATGACTTATGTATTAAAGTTAATAATTTGAATTGGTTTATAAATAAAGTTCAATTAATAAGTAAATTAAGAAATATTATTAAATGTAGACAATCAACTAAAGATCTTTAATTAATTAATATATATGATTAACTTTGGCTAATTAATTAGATTAATTAGGTAATTACTTGATAAAAGTAATTAAGAGATTAATTACTTATGGTAATTAATTTTGATAAGATGATTAATTTAAGTTAGTTAATTTATTTTAATTAATTTAAAGAAATCATTTGCTAAATTGATTAATTACAAGTGTATGCAATGGAGCATAATTACTTAATGAAGTAATTTATGATAATTACTGAATGTAATTAGTGAAAGATGATATGTTAATAAAGTAATTTGGAAAATTACTTTTGAAATTAATCAGGGGATTAATTTATGGAGATAATTAATTATGGGATAATTAATTTATTTATATGAGTAATTAAGGATAATTAATTACTGGTTGTTATTAATCAAGGGTGATTAATAATTGTGTTTAGTTAAAGATTTATCACTTAATGTGATTAATAAAGTGATTTAATCTGAATTAGAGATCATTAATTAATATAATTAATGATATAAATTAAGAATTGTTTAATTAAGGAATAATTAATAATGTGGAAATTAATTTATGTAATTAATTAAGAATAAATAAAATTAATTATAAAGGAAGTAATTAAAAGTTAATTACTAGGAATGATTTAGAATAATTAATTTGTAAAATTTATTAAGGACTAATTACTTATTGTAATTAGGAATGATATATCAAAGGTATTTAATCAAGATGCATATCTAAAGAGTAATCAATTTATTTAATTTATAATTGATTAATAGTTGTATAGGAAGGATTTATGGATAAAGTAATTAATTAAATTTACTTTAAATTAATTAGAAATAGAAGTAGTTAATTTAATTCATTTTAAATTAATTACAAATGGTATGATTATAAATCATTGCTTATGAATGAATGATATTGATATTTCATTTGATATAAGATGAGTAATATCTTGTGATATTGATGCTTGGTATAAGTAGGATAATATTTAATTATCTGATGGATGAAAATATTGATTTATCTGTATGTGAGATAATGTGATTATTTACTGTGATATTATGAATTATCTATCTGTGTGATATTGATGATTTTGAATTAAACTGTTAAGGCTAAATAGACAACTTGGCCCTAAAAGACACATTTTGGATTTCGATGAGACCGGGATCGGGTTTTCCGCATTAGGAACATCCGAAAACCACATCGTTTCCAAATTAACGATAGGTCGTGAATCTAAAGTGAAGACGAAGATTCAAAGTGCAAGGGTCATCGTCGTTAACTCTGAGGGTGATTCCAAAATGAGTGTAACGAGATAATGCCTTCGGTTTCGTTCGAACCCGGAACGAACTTGTATGGATTGAATGCTTTCAACACATCGTCAGGTGGGCGATGAGCATTCTAAGAAATGTTTTCTATAAAGGTAATCGCAGCCTCAAGCCTCATCAACCGGGAATGGCTAAAACAGGGGAGGTGCAGCAAGGTTAGGTGGGTCATGCCCAAGCAGGACAAGATTTTCCCCTGTCTAGATGTCCCTTTTTATTCGGCTTTGTGGGCGGTTGGATGTACACCAACTGCGGGGTTATCTTGTTCGGGACTGTTCAGTAAGGAATGGTTCCGGCCTTGTGTTGCAGGGGATGAAGGGAGTAATCCTCGGTACGTTGATCTAGGCCACGTACTGTGACGGGCGGTACCCCAGTAGCCCTGCCATTGTATGGAATCCACAATCCAATAAGTGCCAACGGTTTTGATTTTATTACCCACTTTTGTGGCTAGTAGCTGGAATTTAATAAATGTAACAATTTCTATTTACTTGAAAACCCTAGACCTATTATAATATCACAGAATTTCCTATCAAATGTTTTGGTTAGCGTAAGGTAAAAACTTTTCCATGTTTATGTGTGGGAAGTCTTACGTGATACCTTTTGTTTTCAAAAGATTTTCAAAGTTAAATAACTTTAACCTGTTACTCATACCAGACCCATGTCTGACCCGAAGTTTATTTTTGTTTTCATAAACTCTCGGGTACCCAAATTTTTACGGGTAGCCAAGAGATTCAGGTTAGCTTTGACGCATTCTGGAGGAGCAATGGAGCAGGAGGCTTCAGCGTTGCAGATATATATAGTTCCGCTGTATTGGTATCTCTGAGTTATTTGTTTGAGTTGTGTTGTATTAACTAGACAGGTGTTTATAACTGTCTAGTATGTGATGTACTGTCTATATAACTCTGATTGATGTTGTATATTATGTAAATACTTATATGATTATTATAATTTATTCGTTCCGCTGTGAGATTCTGATGTTGTTGTTCTTTCTTCTCTATCTTTTCTATTTTCTCATCCCTTTCTTTCTTATTAACGATACTTCTTCCTGGGCGTAGGAAGTGGGGTCGTTACAGTGGTATCAGAGCGCTAGGTTGAGTGAATACCTAGGCTCGTGAGTGATTTCTTTCTTGAGAGAGCGTATTTGTAATTTTGATATATATATATATATATATATTTATATATTTGTTTCTACCTATTTGTTGGGTTACCTGATCAGGTTTTCCAATATTTTATAAAGGTAGATAGGTAGTGGTGTGTGTAACACAACTATCAATGGTTGGAGGTGTAATTGTCGAGACTGTAGGCCTAATACTGTCTCAAGTAAGTTTTGGATGGTGTAAGGATTTCATCGATCTCTGAAGGAAACCTGTGAGGGTCGGAGTTCATCTTTGAAGTGTTAGAGTTTGGTTGAGCTAGAATTTGAATCTGTCGGGTGGACAGAAGTAAGTCAAGATATTTTGATACATCAAGGTGTAGTAGCTGTGTGATGAGACATAGTGACTATGGATATCTCCAACGATGTTTCTTTGGAACATGTAAGGAGAAGTGACTGTTTCGGTGTTGTGGCTGTGCTTAGCTGGGTGTTTTGTTTGTTTTGAGATCCGAGTTTCTCGAAGAGCTTTGGATAGGAAATCTTAGCATCTGTGGCAGCAATGTAGCTTGGAATGTTTTCGGTGTTGGCAAGAGATCTTTTGGCTTAGCAATTTTCTGGAATGGAATTCAGAAGTAATTATGTAGACCCGTTTCTTCGATAGATTGGCCACAGAAGTGTAAGCTATTCTGATTTGTAAAAGAGAGAGCAGTATCTTTGGAATTTGGCTGTATTGATCGCAAAAGTGACTTGCGATGGTTTGGGTATTCCTTGGAGTTTCAGAGATTTTTCTAGATGTCTTCTGGAAGTTAGAGTTTGTCAACATCTGGAAATTGAGTTGGTGAAGCAGCTTGGAATTTTGGAGGAACTTTTAAGTTTTATTTTTGGAATGTGTTGACCAGTCTGTGCTTGAGATCATCATTAGCATTTTCATCTGTTCAGTCAGAGTGGCGCAGTGGAAGCATGATGGTAGTTGTTTTAGTTTGGAAGCAATTGGATATTGCAGTGTTTGGATTAGAGAGTTCTATGGGAAATTTCTCAGAATTTGAGGCCAGTTTGGAGTGCACCCGTTTAATCTTTTCTAGATGCGGGAGATGTGAGTTCTGTTTTCTGATTTTGGAATAGAGTTTATGTTCTGAATTTTGGTTGATCTTGGTAAGATCCATTTGTGGGATTGTCTTTGGTTCAGTTTGTTTATAGGGCATCAGTAAGATTGAGCTGATCAGGAAAGATGAAGGAAGCCCAGGATCGTCCGAAGAATTTTGTGGATTAGAGACGAAGGAATTTGGAGTCTGTAATCGGGGATTTGATTTTGGATAAGTGTTTGGTCTTCAGAATTGGATTGTCAGTTTGGATAACTGGAATTTGGAGGGTTTCACGTATCTCTGAGGGAGTACGTGTAAGATCTATCTTTGATTTTAGAATCAGCAGTTCAGGGAGTTGTAGTTGTTGGGTCAAACTTGAGTTTGGTCTGATATTTTGATTTGTTTTGTAGATTTAGATGAGTGAGAACTCTGTAGTTTAGTAGTAGTATTGGTTGTTTGGATTCTATAGGGCGAGTAACCCGGTATTTATACTTGGGGAAACTCGAGAAAATTCTATTTAGAATTTTGTCTGGATAGTTAGATTTGTTTGTTTGGATGAATTGGTTGCTATGATTGTTAGTTTATGATAGATATATGCTTGTGTTTCATATGTAAACTTTTAATTGGATTATTAAATTACCTTTGTTTTAAATTTCGGGGACGAAATTCTTTTAAGGGGGGAAGAATGTGATATCCCGGAAATTTGGGACAATATCAATTTAAAAATCTACATTAAAAATTAAATTGATTTGATAATATTTGTCAATAATATATGAATTGATTTATTAATCTTCTTTTAAATAAATATTTAACTGATAATTTATCTTTTAGAAGCTAATTAAATTGCCTTCTATTTATAATGAAATATCAAATGGATAATCTTTGTTTTAATTTGATAAATAGACATGTTTTCTAATTCTAATATTTTTGATAATTTAGGAATTTGATATTAAACTATTTAATAAATGATTATATGATTTTAAATTACTCAAGATTTAAGTTTAGTTTGTTTGTTTAAAATAATTTTAGCTTACATTTAAATTTAACTTGATAAAAATTAGTAGTTTATTAATAAAGAGATAAATTCTTTTATAAATTATTTTGACTTAATAATGAGCTCTATTAATTATGTAAATATTTATAAATGAATTTTTAATAAAACTTTCATGTCAACCTTATTTATAAATTTTGTGTTTAAATGAAAGTTATGATTTGGAAATTAGAAATAACGGTTTTAAAATGTTCAAAATTAAAATAAACATTTATTAATACTAATATAAGTATAAAGTAAAATAATAATTTATGATTAAATATTTGTGAGTTTATGTTTAAAAATAAAAGGAAAATAAAAGTGAAACACATGTTAGAAAATAGACTAAAACAACAACTATATATACTTGGACATAAGATATAACATGGAGGCAATAGTAAAAGTAAGATAAGCTAATAAAAAAAGAAGAAAGAAATCTGCATACTCAAATAAGAAAAGTATAAAACAAGACAAAGCAAACATATGAGCTGGTAAAAGTAAAGCTAAGTTAAGAAAACAGAATAATAGAAGTATGCAGGCAAGAAGAGAAAAGAAAGACAAGTATGCAAAGCCAAATAAAATATCTTCATGCTAGTCAAATAAAATTGGTCAAAGTATGACAATAAACAGTTCACTAAGATGTATATATTATAGTTCGAACTAGAAACAATAAAACCAATGTCTATAAACAAATATTTAGCTTCTCATACAAGCTGAATCTTGGTCTGCAGATTTGTACACATACACATACACATATCTTTTTGCAGCAAACATAAATATAATTATGTCAACTAATTGAGAAACCAAGTCTTAATTACTATCATCTTAGCACATAATTTTGTCAATTCACTTGGATATAAATCTGTACCTCTCTGATAAAAAAAAAAAAAAATCTGCTATACCAAATACAAGTGAAACCTGTACATATTGTAACCTACACCTGTTCAACAGTTTCCTATTTATATATCATGTTCTCTTTCATATTATCATTCGTTCAACTGAACATAGCAAACCTTTTAATTTGTTTTACTGAAGCTTTGTATAATAAAATACATCACTGCAAACAAGGTGAATTTAACAGGAAAATCAAAGTAAAAAATCATTTCCAGTTTTACAAGTTCAACCACTGTTTACAGTTAGAGATGCTCTGTCCCTCTTTGCAATACTAAGGTGAGTAAAACTCTTAAATTTCTTAAGTTTAAAATCTGTTACATGCAAATTTTGAATGCTTGGATATATTGAATGAATATTTATACATTCATTTTACTCTGGATTATTATGAAATGAGAATTACTGTATGTTTAAGCCTGCAAATACAAACTGATTTATTACAAACTTACTTTGTTTCCATTGCTGTGAGTAACTTATATCTTAAAAATATCCTAAGTTAATTTAGCTGTATGAAGAATAGTAGAGAATGCCTGTTTATATATGCATTGCATTATATCATGATGAAATGAAGCCTGCATGTTATCTGGAGTTTGTCTCTGTTTAAATTTTCAAAAGCCTGAGTTAATTCAAAAATCGTTATGGATCAACCCATTGATGGTTAGGACAAAACATTTAAATAAAATATGTTTTGTTGATTATAAAGAAAATTTTAAAATTTAACTCATGCTAAACAAATTTGATTTACTCTGTTAAACTTTAGGAACAGTCAAAATTTAAAACAAGTGATAATTTCGAATGTTTTAAATTATACATTCAAGTTTATGAACTTATTTCTAAATCAAAATTAGGATTTTTAAAACCCAAATTACATTTTTTTTAGTTGAGCTATGAACATGTTTGACTGGATTGACCAATTCAAGCACTTTGAGTTGCCTCTGGGAGCGTAGTTGATCGGAGGGGCCAGGGTTATTTCTAGAGGTAGAGTAATGGTCAGGTCTCAAAGCAAAAATAGTTGGTGGATGATCTATGACCGGAGGTGATGGTGGGAACATGTTTTGGTGGCTAAACCTAATTTTGTGCAGTGCGGTGATGTTTGAGTGTCGCGAGGCCTAGGAGTGATCGAGTTCGCTGGAACTCTGGAAGATAGTAGTTTGGTCATGGACGAAGTGGTAGCCGGTGTTGTTGGTGCTCCGGTGGTCGGAGGAGGGGATGTGATGCATTGACAGGTTTGGGCAGTGCTACTAATGTTGAATTCCAGGTTGAGTGAATGCCTGGAATTTGATTTTTGAGGAGAAATTCAAGTGGGGTGTTTGAGGTGAGATATGCTGGTGATTTATGACTTGTTTAAGTCATCTAAATTGTTGAAGTCTCGTGGATGATCAGTGCATGTGCACTGTGCACCAAATTCTGTTGAACTTGGATTCTGGGTTGTTCTTGAGTTACTCGAGTAGTTGGACTGTCTGGCTCGAAGGAGTTTGGTTAACGACTCGAAGCATCTTTGTTTGGTCTCGAGTAGGTTAATTTCTGGTTTACAACCTGACAGTGTTAGTTTGTTTTTTTTTTTAAAATTAAGTAGTTCAGTTTAAAACCTTTTCTTATAAGTAGCTGATATAAATAATGAGTGTTTCATGCATTTATTATAAGGTATATGAATTTATTTAAAATAGGTTGAATAGATAAACATTTTGAATCTTAAGTTCAAAATGGAATTTGAATTTTAAATTTATAAGTATAATGTTTAAATACACTTAAGTGTTTATGAAGTTATTTGGATTTGGATTGGTTTCAGGTTTGTTTTGTCACAGTTTTTAGTGTGCAGGTTTTGGACTCGGGGAAGTCTCGGGTAAATTGCATTTTTACTCGAAGTAAGGAGGCAGTTGACCCGAAGCAGTTTGCTTTGGTTTCAGGGGAAAGTTGGAATTGCTACAGGTTGTATAAAAAATTCCTGTAAACCAAACTTAAACCAAATTTAAAGCAAAATAAAATGTAAGTTAGTTAAAATCATGATGTATTTGAATTTAATTTATCAACTAAGATTTAACAAAGTCTAAATCTAATTATAGTATGAATTCAAATTTATGTTTAAATCAAAATGCAGTTTTTTTTTTAATACTAAAATGAGTTTCAGGTTTTAATACCTGATTTGTTTCCAGATTTTCAAAGATTAGATTTGAAACAAAATGTTGCAGCAGTTCAATTCAAATGTTTAAAGTTTTGATACAAATGCATATTTGAATTTTAAAAGTTTAAAATAGATTTGGATTTAAAAATCAAGTTCTTAATGCTAGTTGTTAAAGAAAGTTAAGTCGAAGTTTTAAATCAAAATAAATTGAAAAATTCAAATTTGCTTAGAATTCAAAATCTGAAAATTAAAATCAGTTTAAAGATGAATATTTTAAGAATGAGTTCAAAATAAAATAGTTAACAAGTAATTTGTTTCAATAAAAATTAACTTGTTTTTGAGAATTCTTGATTTAAGGTTTTTGAATGGAAAATAAATGAATTGTTTAACTTGAAGTTTGCAAGTTAACTATTAATGTAATTTGGAAATTTAAATTTGAATTAACAATTCAAATAGTTTAATTTAAAAGATTTTAAATTGAATTTAGATTATAATCATTTTGGATCTTCAATCCAAATGATATTTAAATTTGAAATGCAATGTTAATGAAGTCATTAGTTAAAGAATGAATTATCTTAAGGATAATTGGGTAATTAAGGAATGACTTATGTATTAAAGTTAATAATTTGAATTGGTTTATAAATAAAGTTCAATTAATAAGTAAATTAAGAAATATTATTAAATGTAGACAATCAACTAAAGATCTTTAATTAATTAATATATATGATTAACTTTGGCTAATTAATTAGATTAATTAGGTAATTACTTGATAAAAGTAATTAAGAGATTAATTACTTATGGTAATTAATTTTGATAAGATGATTAATTTAAGTTAGTTAATTTATTTTAATTAATTTAAAGAAATCATTTGCTAAATTGATTAATTACAAGTGTATGCAATGGAGCATAATTACTTAATGAAGTAATTTATGATAATTACTGAATGTAATTAGTGAAAGATGATATGTTAATAAAGTAATTTGGAAAATTACTTTTGAAATTAATCAGGGGATTAATTTATGGAGATAATTAATTATGGGATAATTAATTTATTTATATGAGTAATTAAGGATAATTAATTACTGGTTGTTATTAATCAAGGGTGATTAATAATTGTGTTTAGTTAAAGATTTATCACTTAATGTGATTAATAAAGTGATTTAATCTGAATTAGAGATCATTAATTAATATAATTAATGATATAAATTAAGAATTGTTTAATTAAGGAATAATTAATAATGTGGAAATTAATTTATGTAATTAATTAAGAATAAATAAAATTAATTATAAAGGAAGTAATTAAAAGTTAATTACTAGGAATGATTTAGAATAATTAATTTGTAAAATTTATTAAGGACTAATTACTTATTGTAATTAGGAATGATATATCAAAGGTATTTAATCAAGATGCATATCTAAAGAGTAATCAATTTATTTAATTTATAATTGATTAATAGTTGTATAGGCAGGATTTATGGATAAAGTAATTAATTAAATTTACTTTAAATTAATTAGAAATAGAAGTAGTTAATTTAATTCATTTTAAATTAATTACAAATGGTATGATTATAAATCATTGCTTATGAATGAATGATATTGATATTTCATTTGATATAAGATGAGTAATATCTTGTGATATTGATGCTTGGTATAAGTAGGATAATATTTAATTATCTGATGGATGAAAATATTGATTTATCTGTATGTGAGATAATGTGATTATTTACTGTGATATTATGAATTATCTATCTGTGTGATATTGATGATTTTGAATTAAACTGTTAAGGCTAAATAGACAACTTGGCCCTAAAAGACACATTTTGGATTTCGATGAGACCGGGATCGGGTTTTCCGCATTAGGAACATCCGAAAACCACATCGTTTCCAAATTAACGATAGGTCGTGAATCTAAAGTGAAGATGAAGATTCAAAGTGCAAGGGTCATCGTCGTTAACTCTGAGGGTGATTCCAAAATGAGTGTAACGAGATAATGCCTTCGGTTTCGTTCGAACCCGGAACGAACTTGTATGGATTGAATGCTTTCAACACATCGTCAGGTGGGCGATGAGCATTCTAAGAAATGTTTTCTATAAAGGTAATCGCAGCCTCAAGCCTCATCAACCGGGAATGGCTAAAACAGGGGAGGTGCAGCAAGGTTAGGTGGGTCATGCCCAAGCAGGACAAGATTTTCCCCTGTCTAGATGTCCCTTTTTATTCGGCTTTGTGGGCGGTTGGATGTACACCAACTGCGGGGTTATCTTGTTCGGGACTGTTCAGTAAGGAATGGTTCCGGCCTTGTGTTGCAGGGGATGAAGGGAGTAATCCTCGGTACGTTGATCTAGGCCACGTACTGTGACGGGCGGTACCCCAGTAGCCCTGCCATTGTATGGAATCCACAATCCAATAAGTGCCAACGGTTTTGATTTTATTTCCCACTTTTGTGGCTAGTAGCTGGAATTTAATAAATGTAACAATTTCGGCTATTTTCTATTTACTTGAAAACCCTAGACCTATTATAATATCACAGAATTTCCTATCAAATGTTTTGGTTAGCGTAAGGTAAAAACTTTTCCATGTTTATGTGTGGGAAGTCTTACGTGATACCTTTTGTTTTCAAAAGATTTTCAAAGTTAAATAACTTTAACCTGTTACTCATACCAGACCCATGTCTGACCCGAAGTTTATTTTTGTTTTCATAAACTCTCGGGTACCCAAATTTTTACGGGTAGCCAAGAGATTCAGGTTAGCTTTGACGCATTCTGGAGGAGCAATGGAGCAGGAGGCTTCAGCGTTGCAGATATATATAGTTCCGCTGTATTGGTATCTCTGAGTTATTTGTTTGAGTTGTGTTGTATTAACTAGACAGGTGTTTATAACTGTCTAGTATGTGATGTACTGTCTATATAACTCTGATTGATGTTGTATATTATGTAAATACTTATATGATTATTATAATTTATTCGTTCCGCTGTGAGATTCTGATGTTGTTGTTCTTTCTTCTCTATCTTTTCTATTTTCTCATCCCTTTCTTTCTTATTAACGATACTTCTTCCTGGGCGTAGGAAGTGGGGTCGTTACAGAAAGAGAAAGAAAGAACAGCAATATCAGAATCTCACTGCGGAACGGAACAAAATATAATATATCACATAAATATTACATAGTTTTACATATATCAGAGTTATACAATATCAATACATATGATAGTCAGGTATACATCTATCACAATATACATCAGAGGTACATCATACATCAACTACTGACACAGCGGAACTTAGATAGATAGCTACATACGTCTGGAATCTCCTGCCCCAAGCACTCCAGAAATCAAAGCTAACCTGAATCCCTTGACTACCCGTAAAAATTTGGGTACCCGAGAGTTTATGAAAAACAAAAATAAACTCCGGGTCAGACATGGGTCTGGTATGAGTAAACGGTTTATGGTTGTTTAATTTTGAAAAACATTTGAAAATAAAGGTATCACGTAAGACTCCCCACAAATAAACGCTAACCAAAACATTTCATAGGAAATCCAGTGATATTATAATAGTGTCTAGGGTTTTCAAGTAAATAGAAAATAGCCGAAATTGTTACATTCATTAAATTCCAGCTACTAGCCACAAAAGTGGGTAATACAAATCAAAACCGTAGGGTCTCGTAGGGAAAATGGATTTCCAACAATGGCAGGGCTACTGGGGTACCGCCCGTCACAGTACGGGGCCTAGATCACCGTACCGAGGATCACTCCCGACCCCCTTCTACACAAGGCCGGAACCATTCCTTACTGAACAGTCCCGAACAAGATAAACCCCGCGGTTGTAGCTAGCAACCGCCCACACAGCCGAAATAAAAAGGGACATCTAGACAGGGGAAATATCTTGTCCTGCTTGGGCATGACCCACCTAGCCTTGCTGCATCTCCCCTGTTTTAGCCATTCTCGGTTGATGAGGCTTGAGGCTGTGATTACCTTTATAGAACATTATTCTTAGAATGCTCATCGTCCACCTGACGATGTGCTGAAAGCATTCAATCCATACAAGTTCGTTCCGGGTTCGAACGAAACCGAAGGCATTATCTCGTCACACTCATTTTGGAATCACCCTCAGAGTCAACGACGATAACCCTTGCATTCTGAAAACACCATGTCGATCTTCATTTCAGAATTCACGACCTAACGTTTAAATTGGATTGATGTGGTTTTCGGAAAATCAAATTTGATTCTTCCGATCCCGGTCTCATCGAATCCAAACGCCATTTTAAGGGCCAAGTTGTCTATTTAACTTAACAGTTTAGATACTTTAAATTCATAGCATTTATCACAAATAAAACATATAAAAGTATCATAGATATAATATAACATATCACAGAGCATCGCAGAATATCATCAATTTAAACATCACAAACCAGACATTCTACATACACAACAATCCATAAGCATTCATTTAAGTTCTCGTAACTATTCGTTTTGAAATCAATTACTCGAGAATAAATCGCTTAACCCCGTTTAATTAATGACTAATTTGTTATTTCCTTTCAAATTATTTGAGTTAATTTATCATTGCTTAATCAATTATTAAGTCTTAATTATTTAATTTATTATTTATTTCCTTAAAATCAAGTTGTTTAACTTTAATTACTATTTCTTGCTCATCAATTAATAACCTTAATTAATAATTAATGAAACTTAATTACTTAATTATTTAACTACTAATTACTTAATTCAATTTAGATCCTTAATTCTTAATTAAATTACTTAATTATTTTACCATTAATTTATAATTAAATTAGTTGATTAGTTAACTATTAATTATTAACCATTCCTCACTTAATTTAGGTAGTTAAATATATTTTATTTATCACTTAATCGCCCTTTATCCATACTTGATTTCAGATAAAGTAGTTATTCTTAATTACCTTCTAATAATAATTCATTTAACTTTAATTACTCGATGTAGTTAACTCTTAAAAGTCCTCTTTAAAATTTTAAATCATTCATTTATTAACTACAAACTTAAGAGTTACTTAAATTTACACTTATCCTAAATTAATCAAAATAATTAAGTGTTTAAGATCATCATTAAGTTTTGACTACAATACTCCAAACTTGAACAACTTCTTAGCTTAACCTTTAACCTTTCTAAGCTTAAAATATTTAGATAATTTTGAAGAAAAAGAGAGAAAAAAACAATTCTACCCAACCACAACTTCACTGCAAAACTGCAGTATGACCAATACTCAAGACGCCCAGGCAAAACCGAGACCTTCCCTGAACTATACTCGAGAATAACTTCGAGTTTCCCATGCAATCTTCCCGACACTCCCCTGCGCATACCTCTTCTTCCCTTCTTTCTTTTTTTTAAATAGTGAGATAGTTAAAAGTTTAAACATAAATTTAACAGTAGGTTCCAAGATACGCTCGCGAACGAAACTCGAGGCTCATACGCTAATTTCTCGAGCGCGACACGAAGCAACGCTCACGGCGACCCCGATACGACAACCTACCTCCAATGCCACCGTGCACGTGCACGGCGGTTCGCCGCACCTCCAGCGGCCCTCGTCACCATCCACGAACCACGATTCCACTCCTCGTCCATAATCGAAAACTCAGAAATTTGACATAAGGTCAAAATCAAAATATCACCTTAAACTTGAACTTGAACCACTATCGCCTCACCGAAAACCACCCAATCCTGCATCCCCACATCGCCAGAGGCTAAGCCACGCCACCTACGCCAAGTCCTGCCCCTTTGCAACTATCTCTTCGAAGCTCGGAAAGCTCGGTCACACTAAGAAGCCGAAAATCAAAAATTTTCAGAGTACAGGAAACCTGAACTAAAACCCTATTTTATGTTTGTTCGATTAATTCATGAATTAGAAAAATTATTTGACATTTTTCCCAACATTACGAGTATACAAACTTGCTTCACATCGGATTTCACAAATTTTTATTGATTCGATTTTCTGGAATTGAGATATTTGCAAATTTCATTCATCTGAAAACTGCTCTCCAATTACTGATCTAAAAATCCTTGTTTTTGTTTTGAAAATCTTCAATCTCATTAAGGATTCAAAATAAAATCTTGAATTAACTTCTGGTACTATTTGAAATTATCAATAAATTTACTTGTTTTCCTGTAAAACTATATCACTGTACCATTCCTTTACAAAAATGTTTATAACAGTTTTCAAGGCTTGGTTTTAGCTGCAATACTTGGTTTGATTGAAAATTTTAAATCTCAACATGGTTTAGGAGCAAATAACTTTAAGTTTCATTCAAATTTTCACCCTGCATTCACTTAACAGGGAAGTATATGCAAGTCACAGGATCATATGCAAATGTAAAACATATACCACAGAATCACTCAATCATCATAAGGGTTTGATTTAACTTAAAGTTTTAAGAATTTTGTTTACTCACCTATGACATGTCTGAATAAAGAATAAGTTGAAGTTGATCAACAGGAACATGAATTGTTAAATCTGCAGTTGAAACTGCTTGAATTTCCTGTAACTTTTCTTGTTTCCTGAATTTGATTTGAACTTGAAAATATAAAGTTTTGTTTATACTTCAGTTTTTTTTTTAGGCTTTGCTTTTGCAGTTACATATGAACTCAAGAATAAGAAATGATGAATAATGAACATACATATATATAACTTTGAACTTAATGTCTTCTTGAGCAAGTTTTAACTTAATATAATATTTGCTTTATCTTTAATTGTACCAAGGCCTGAGATGATTCAACAATTTCGGCTGGAAGATTTTCTTTAGACAGCAAAGTGGGCTATTTAAATGCTTATGTTTTTTACTTATGCTAACATAATCAATGCTTGCTGACACATACAATATATATAAAGATATTTGCAGTTTTCCTTTTGTACTAATATGTTTTACTGACAACTTTGATTTGTCTTATTTTAGATGTGAATAATTATCTTACTATGCATATAAAGTTAGCTTGCAGGTTGTCATATTGTCTTCATACTTATGCTAACATATAAACAAAATGTTTGCTTGCATGATTCATTTTGTCTTTCTTTGTTTACAGATTTTATATGTTAGCAGACAAGTTAATTTGTTTAAAGATATTTGATCTTAACATAGTTACATTTTTATTTATGTCTTATTTAAATTAATAGTTTGTACTTATGTATGTAGACTTATGTTAATAACCAAATTTTATGTTATACTTATATTAAATATTTATAAGCTTATGTTTATTTTAATTATAAAAATTGTTATTTAGAAACACTTCTTAAATCTTATTTTTCATTAAAGTCAAATATTCCAAATATTTGATTTGTGCATTAATGTATTTATATTTAATATGATTGTGTTATTGTACTAGTTATTATTATTAACTGCATTTATACTTTTGATATTAAATGTCATAAATATAAAAAAATTAATTTAATTGGATAATACAAATTTAATTTTGAATATTGTTAAAGAGTCTATTTTATAAATTGCTTTATAATTCATATACAACTAATAATATCCAACATCTATTTATATATAAATGAAAATCTCGTATTTTATTTTAAATCTGATCAAAAACTTATTATAATAATAGGGTAAAAATTCCGGGGTGTCCCATTCCTTCCCCCTTAAAAGAATTTCGTCCCTGAAATTTAAACAACAGTTAATTTTCAAAAATTAATATTAACAATCTAAACATACATATCATCCATACAAAACCAACAATCAAACAGTCAATTCCAACAACGTTACTAGTATCCGGACATAAATTTGGATAAGCTTTTCTAAAACTGTCGAGATTTTGTTTCTCAATGATCAATAATCCAAACTGGATTCCTGACCATAGTTAAACTGGATTTAAATTTCCAACTTCCTGAATTACCGGTTGAACAACCAATGATGAATCATAAACACATTTCCTTAGATGGGATATATGGAATACACAATACATTCCAGATATTCACTATGGCAGTTCAATTCTGAAATCTACAGTATTAACTCTTTCCAAATTTATTGACCTCTTTACAAAATTTCAATATCTATTTAATCAAGCTCGTACGATGTACATATATCATTCGTACGCAATATCAAATCCGATTGCTCGCTCGATCACAAAATTTCACTTCCGAACTAGTATCGTCCACCCGACTTCCTAGTACGGACTTGGAACTGGTTTCTCGATCAGAAACTGTTATTCTCCTTGCATAGTTACAACTATGATAGGGAATTTCCAGCATTAATCAAAATCCATATCCATGGTTCGTCGTCGAAAATCGAGTGAAAAATCCCAACTCGGATCGATATGGAATTATCTCGAAATTCTGTGCTCGAATCTGGATCAAATTGTTATGCGAATAAAATAGTATATGTTCATCCTACGTATTTATCTTCATCGATTATCATCCATATCAATTTCTTTATTCATATTATTCTGATTTCTATTCACTTGGAATAATTTTCTCCATAACAACTTTACTTAAGAATTTCGCCGCTCATGTCTTAAGTTTAATATTGGAGAATAATATATGCTCCTATATTATTACTCTACCACTTTAGTCTTTATATCTTTATATTTTACTTATTCCCAATTTGAATTTCTAATTCCATGTGAATTCAAATTTTCTTCAACTCTGAATATTTAATTTTATTGACTATCTTTCATTTATAACTGATTCCTATCATCATGTTAAATTAGTTTCATGCATTAGTTTACTTTAAATTTTCAATTTGAAAATGTTTTGTTGCTAATTTTTTTTTATATAGTTTTCAAATTCTGAAAAGCTTTGACATATTCTCCATTTGTTTAGCATTACATATTTCCATAAGCACATATGTAAGGTTCCAATCCTCAACACAATTAATTTCAATCAATTCTCAAACCATTTCCTTTTAATTAAAAGGAATTTACAACTTACTTTCTTATATAATCCATTTAAGCAGTACAAACTCATATTCAAAATCATCCTATTTTGCTTCCAATAATTCATAGAATTTTATCTAATTCTCATTTACTTCAAACAACCCATTTTCTTATGCAATTTAACAATATCATTGTGAATAAATGATTACTTAAGCTTTATAACAAATCTTAAATTGATTTCAACTCAATTTACACTTGAGTCCATCACAATTAATTTATTCACAATCCTTACATTGCATTTTTTTCATTTCAAAGGTTTGATTCCAAACCATTTTATTAAACTCGACAACCAATATTTCAAATAATCATTTCACAATTTTCTTAAGTCGTTTATTTTCTTCAAACTGTTCCACCTAACAACTTAGGTTTATTCTGTTTCACCAATTCCCATTCAAATCTTTGATTTGATTTTCCTTTAATCAAATCCCAACTATTTCCTAATTGGTTTATTCTTTTATCCATCCTTAAATTTTTAATTTATATTAACAATTCATTATTGAATTTATTCATAAAAAGGTTATTCAGTTTATTCTTGAATTAGATTTGTTTACAACTTATTCCAATTCTATTTTAATCCAATTCAATACTTACTTTGTTTTACATTTACTTATTTACATAAGAATTTTATTTCATTCAATTTTATCTATAACTCGACTGAGTTCATTTAAATTCAATTTTATTCTAACTCAACTTCAGTTAACTTTAGCTACTTACAAATCTTTAAATTTATTTCTCAATATATTAGCTCAAAACTTATTTGTTTACCTTAAAGTTTATATTACTCATTTGGGTCATTTCATCTTATAATCACAATTTCAGATTATATATAACACTTACTATCGTAAGGTATAAATTTCCACCTCACAATTACAATCATTTTACCCTCCAATTTTATATCAAATTAAATTTGTTTTGAACTTCAATTCCATTTAACTTATCTTAGGTTAAACTCAAATATATTTTCTTCACTTTCATTTACTTAAATTAAATTTTAATTCCGGAATCAAAATTCCCGATTTCTTCTTATTAATATCAACTTTACTTTTTAAGTTCAATAGTTGATTTATTCAAACCTTTCACATTATCTAAATAGAATTTCTTAGAATTCAGTTTCCCGGTTTTCATCTCTAAAACCATTTTGAAATGATAATCAAATTTCAAATTCCAAACACTTGTTTTCTCCAAAACAAATTTTCCCCTTTTGAAAATTTCTAAAATACCTTGTATACCCAACAAGCCCAAACAATTTATCATGACCAATATCCTGGTAGCAATCCATCACTTTAGAAACTCGAAAATGAATACTGATGATGTGGCCATCATCATCAGGATTATTTTCCAGCAACTGAAGTGAGTTCAATGCTTCCTTACTTCCACAAATTCTTTTGTTTAAATTCATTTAAACACTTTTCAAATTCCAAGGACTTAAATTCTAGTTTAATCATATTTCAGTTATATTCCATTTTGTATTAAAGATCATACTTAGACAATTTTATTTGTTTATAGACCACTCGAATTTTAAATTTTATTCAATTATAGTATTAACAACCAATCAATCAAACATATATAATAATTTCAGAAAAAATATTTCTTTTATATCAAAATATAATTTTGGATGAAATAATTTCATTCACCCACTTGGAAAATCAATATTGTGTCGAATTGCCCTATTTAAGTATTTAGAAACCCCTTCGATACAGTTTTCGAGGCTGTGCCGACGAAGGTTCATATACCACTCAATAAATCAATCAACGCAATATAAAACCACTTTATATTCACTAACAAATACGCGCTCATATCTATTAATACACTCAAACTCATTTTAGAGTTCTACTGACTCTATTATATGAGTAATTCCTACCAGAGCCAAGGTTATCACCAACCTATGCTCTGATACCAACTGTGACGACCGGCCTTTCTGCTACCAGAAAGACGTATCATCATAAAGAAAGAAAGGGATAGAAATAGAAGAGAAAGAGAAAGAAAGAACAGCAACATCAGAATCTCACAGCGGAACGGAACAAAATATAATATATCACATAAATATTACATAGTTTTACATATATCAGAGTTATACAATATCAATACATATGATAGTCAGGTATACATCTATCACAATATACATCAGAGGTACATCATACATCAACTACTGACACAGCGGAACTTAGATAGATAGCTACATACGTCTGGAATCTCCTGCTCCAAGTACTCCAGAAATCAAAGCTAACCTGAATCCCTTGACTACCCGTAAAAATTTGGGTACCCGAGAGTTTATGAAAAACAAAAATAAACTCCGGGTTAGACATGGGTCTGGTATGAGTAAACGGTTTAAGGTTGTCTAACTTTGAAAAACATTTGAAAATAAAGGTATCACGTAAGACTCCCCACAAATAAATACGGGTAAGTTTTTACCTTACGCTAACCAAAACATTTCATAGTAATCCAGTGATATTATAATAGTGTCTAGGGTTTTCAAGTAAATAGAAAATAGCCGAAATTGTTACATTCATTAAATTCCAGCTACTAGCCACAAAAGTGGGTAATACAAATCAAAACCGTAGGGTCTCGTAGGGAAAATGGATTTCCAACAATGGCAGGGCTACTGGGGTACCGCCCGTCACAGTACGGGGCCTAGATCACCGTACCGAGGATCACTCCCGACCCCCTGCTACACAAGGCCGGAACCATTCCTTACTGAACAGTCCCGAACAAGATAAACCCCACGGTTGTAGCTAGCAACCGCCCACACAGCCGAAATAAAAAGGGACATCTAGACAGGGGAAATATCTTGTCCTGCTTGGGCATGACCCACCTAACCTTGCCGCATCTCCCCTGTTTTAGCCATTCCCGGTTGATGAGGCTTGAGGCTGCGATTACCTTTATAGAACATTATTCTCAGAATGCTCATCGTCCACCTGACGATGTGCTGAAAGCATTCAATCCATACAAGTTCGTTCCGGGTTCGAACGAAACCGAAGGCATTATCTCGTCACACTCATTTTGGAATCACCCTCAGAGTCAACGACGATAACCCTTGCATTCTGAAAACACCATCTCGATCTTCATTTCAGAATTCACGACCTAACGTTTAAATTGGATTGATGTGGTTTTCGAAGAATCAAATTTGATTCTTCCGATCCCGGTCTCATCGAATCCAAACGCCATTTTAAGGGCCAAGTTGTCTATTTAACTTAACAGTTTAGATACTTTAAGTTCATAGCATTTATCACAGATAAAACATATACAAGTATCATAGATATAACATAACATATCACAGAGCATCGCAGAATATCATCAATTTAAACATCACAAACCAGACATTCTACATACACAACAATCCATAAGCAATCATTTAAGTTCTCGTAACTATTCGTTTTGAAATCTATTACTCGAGAATAAATCGCTTAACCCCGTTTAATTAACGACTAATTTGTTATTTCCTTTCAAATTATTTGAGTTAATTTATCATTGCATAATCAATTATTAAGTCTTAATTATTTAATTTATTATTTATTTCCTTAAAATCAAGTTGTTTAACTTTAATTACTATTTCTTGCTCATCAATTAATAACCTTAATTATTAATTAATGAAACTTAATTACTTAATTACTTAATTATTTAACTACTAATTACTTAATTCAATTTAGATCCTTAATTCTTAATTAAATTACTTAATTATTTTACCATTAATTTATAATTAAATTAGTTGATTAGTTAACTATTAATTATTAACCATTCCTTACTTAATTTAGGTAGTTAAATATATTTTATTTATCACTTTATCGCCCTTTATCCGTACTTGATTTCAGATAAAGTAGTTATTCTTAATTACCTTCTAATAATAATTCATTTAACTTTAATTACTCGATGTAGTTAACTCTTAAAAGTCCTCTTTAAATTTTTAAATCATTCATTTATTAACTACACACTTAAGAGTTACTTAAATTTACGCTTATCCTAAATTAATCAAAATAATTAAGTGTTTAAGATCATCATTAAGTTTTGACTACAATACTTAAAACTTGAACAACTTCTTAGCTTAACCATTAACCTTTCTAAGCTTAAAATATTTAGATAATTTTGAAGAAAAAGAAAGAAAAAAACAAATCTACCCAACCATAACTTCACTGCAAAACTGCAGTATAACCAATACTCAAGACGCCCAGGCAAAACCGAGACCTTCCCTGAACTATACTCGAGAATAACTTCGAGTTTCCCATGCAATCTTCCCGAGACTCCCCTGCGCATACCTCTTCTTCCCTTCTCTTTTTTTTTAAACAGTGAGATAGTTAAAAGTTTAAACATAAATTTAACAGTAGGTTCCAAGATACGCTCGCGAACGAAACTCGAGGCTCATACGCTAATTTCTCGAGCGCGACACGAAGCAACGCTCACGGCGACCCCGATACGACAGCCTACCTCCAATGCCACCGTGCACGTGCACGGTGGTTCGCCGCACCTCCAGCTGCCCTCGTCACCATCCACGAACCACAATTCCACTCCTCGTCCATAATCGAAACTCAGAAATTTGACATAAGGTCAAAATCAAAATATCACCTTAAACTTGAACTTGAACCACTATCACCTCACCGAAAACCACCCAATCCTGCATCCCCACATCGCCAAAGGCTAAGCCACGCCACCTACGCCAAGTCCTGCCCCTCTGCAACTATCTCTTCGAAGCTCGGAAAGCTCGGTCACACTAAGAAGCCGGAAATCAAAAAATTTCAGAGTACAGGAAACCTGAACTAAAACCCTATTTTATGTTCGTTCGATTAATTCATGAATTAGAAAAATTATTTGACATTTTTCCCAACATTACGAGTATACAAACTTGCTTCACGTCGGATTTCACAGATTTTTATTGATTCGATTTTCTGGAATTGAGATATTTGCAAATTTCATTCATCTGAAAACTGCTCTCCACATACTGATCTAAAAATCCTTGTTTTTGTTTTGAAAATCTTCAATCTCATTAAGGATTCAAAATAAAATCTTGAGTTAACTTCTGGTACTATTTGAAATTATCAATAAATATACTTGTTTTCCTGTAAAACTATATCACAGTACCATTCCTTTACAAAAATGTTTATAACAGTTTTCAAGGCTTGGTTTTAGCTGCAATACTTGGTTTGATTGAAAATTTTAAATCTCAACATGGTTTAGGAGCAAATAACTTTAAGTTTCATTCAAATTTTCACCCTGCATTCACTTAACAGGGAAGTATATGCAAGTCACAGGATCATATGCAAATGTAAAACATATACCACAGAATCACTCAATCATCATAAGGGTTTGATTTAACTTAAAGTTTTAAGAATTTTGTTTACTCACCTATGACATGTCTGAATAAAGAATAAGTTGAAGTTGATCAACTGGAACATGAATTGTTAAATCTGCAGTTGAAACTGCTTGAATTTCTTGTAACTTTTCTTGTTTCCTGAATTTGATTTGAACTTGAAAATATAAAGTTTTGTTTATACTTCAGTTTTTTTTTCAGGCTTGGCTTTTGCACTTACATATGAACTCAAGAATAAGAAATGATGAATAATGAACATACATATATATAACTTTGAACTTAATGTCTTCTTGAGCAAGCTTTAACTTAATATAATATTTGCTTTATCTTTAATTATACCAAGGCCTGAGATGATTCAACAATTTCGGCTGGAAGATTTTCTTTAGACAACAAAGTGGGCTAATTAAATGCTTATGTTTTTTACTTATGCTAACATAATCAATGCTTGCTGACACATACAATATATATAAAGATATTTGTAGTTTTCCTTTTGTACTAATATGTTTTACTGACAACTTTGATTTGTCATATTTTAGATGTGAATAATTATCTTACTATGCATATAAATTAGCTTGCAGGTTGTCATATTGTCTTCATACTTATGCTAACATATAAACAAAATGTTTGCTTGCATGATTCATTTTGTCTTTCTTTGTTTACAGATTTTATATGTTAGCAGACAAGTTAATTTGTTTAAAGATATTTGATCTTAACATAGTTACATTTTTATTTATGTCTTATTTAAATTAATAGTTTGTACTTATGTATGTAGACTTATGTTAATAACCAAATTTTATGTTATACTTATATTAAATATTTATAAGCTTATGTTTATTTTAATTATAAAAATTGTTATTTAGAAACACTTCTTAAATCTTATTTTTCATTAAAGTCAAATATTCCAAATATTTGATTTGTGCATTAATGTATTTATATTTAATATGATTGTGTTATTGTACTAGTTATTATTATTAACTGCATTTATACTTTTGATATTAAATGTCATAAATATAATTTTTTAATTTAATTGGATAATACAAATTTAATTTTGAATATTGTTAAAGAGTCTATTTTATAAATTCCTTTATAATTCATATACAACTAATAATATCCAACATCTATTTATATATAAATGAAAATCTCGTATTTTATTTTAAATCCGATCAAAAACTTATTATAATAATAGGGTAAAAATTCCGGGGTGTCACAAGGTAGGTGATAGGGTAATGTTAGGACCAGATCATGTGAAAGAGACAAATGCTAAGATTACATTGATCAGACAGAGAATGAAGGCAGCGCAAGATAGAATGAAATCATATGCAGATAGGAGAAGGAAGCCACTTGAATTTGAAGTAGGAGATTATGTGTACTTGAAAGTTTCACCTATGAGGAAGGTATTGAGGTTTGGCAAGGCGGGAAAACTGACCCCAAGATATATAGGACCATATGAGATTATTGCAAGAATAGGAAAGATGGCTTACAAGCTGAAGTTTCCAGAAGAAATGAGTGGGATACACAATGTATTTCATGTATCACAATTGAGAAAATGTGTGCATGATGAAGCTTCAGTAGTTCAGTCACCAAACAAAGTGGAAGTTAGACCAGATCTGGTGTATGAGAAGAAGCCAGTAGGCATTGTAGCCAAGGAAGATAAGAAATTGAGGAACAAAATAATTAAACTGGTAAAGGTGCAGTGGAGTTTAGACCCTAATGATTGCACATGGGAGGTTGAAGACAAGATAAAAGTACCCTCAACTATTTGCAACTGATAGTTAAGGCAGTGGTATTTTAATATTCATGCTTGAATTTACTTAGTTGAACATTATATTCAAAGTTGAATGTGCTTATTTGATATATGCTTTGGTTGAATTAAGAATGTGTATTCATGTTTGATTTTGACAATTGATTAACATAGTAAGAAGTGTTAAATTATGGGACACAAATTCCTAAAGGAGGGGTGTATGTGACAGCCCATAGTTTAAGATAGATGTACATATATAATTTAAATACTCGGTAAAAGAAAGCTAGTTAGCTGAAAGCAAAAAACTTCTTTTCTCTGGAAAACATTTGGGTATGAATGAGAGTGTATGCCCTTGTGCATATGCTGTTCTAACATATTACCCGAGTAAGGTAATTTAGTAAGCAAAGGCATAGGAGGTAAATTAGTACATGACTTGGTAAGTATGTGTACATTATAGCTTAAATACAATGTATAAGTAACATAGGCAGCTTTAGTCTGAATTTCCCATAAAAATTAAACAGGAACATAGCTGTTTGAATAAGTAGAAGGAGCATGAATATAAGATAGGTAAAAATCATGCATATAATGTGTAAAGAAATTTACTAAAAGTAACCAAGACAAGGAAAAAAGGGGGGAATGGTAGGAAAGGAAAGTGGAGAGGGTGAACTGTTGGGTGAAACCAGAAATGGTGATGGATTTTCAGATGAAAATAAATTACTCAACTAACCTTAAAACCCTAGCAACTCCCCTATATACATTATTATCTCCTACGGTTACACATGAGAAACAGAAAATAAAAATATAGGAAAGAAAAAGAGGAAACAGGCAGCAAATCAAGATTTGGGAAGGAGAACCTTGGTGAGTAAACCCTCACTTAGCAAGGCATTAAGACCTACGAAAGGCAGCCATTTAACCTCTAGTTTATTTTAATTATGTTTGAAGTTTTTGCTTGCATTTCTAGTCTAACCATTTTCTGCTGTTTCTGAAGATATGTGGCTTGTATTGCTTGGTTGTCATTTAACCAGTGATTGTTTACACATGATATATATTTAATTATAGGATGATAATAACTGATTTATTTATATGATTAAGAACCTAAGAAATGTTTTTTGGTTAAAGCATAAATTAATAAGAAAAGTAAGGTGCAAGGCAGTAAGAGGAAGGGGTCCTCTGGCTTATGTCTTGCATCTGAAAGGATGGTTGAGATGCAGTGGAATTTCCATATGCTAAATCTTGATCCATCATTGAGTACTCTCTAGAAATAAGGTTGAGTAATAAGAAAATACACTATAATATGGGGGCTTATTGTAAGAACCTTATTACTAGAGAACCTTAATAGCATTTCACTTTGGAAATGCTTTGAGTTATGCTTCAACCAAAGATATATCTCTGAGTGGAGTTAACTAGAAATGATTTTCAAGTGTGAGTGATTGTTGAATATATAAGTGGATGAATGTTTGATGGATGTATAAAAAAAACTGCTAGTATGCATTAATTAGGGATATAACAGTGTTGGGCATGACACTGCATATGTAATGTGGGGTTATATGAAAGAATTTAGTAATTAAACTAAGGGCATGGGTCACCTCTATCAGGTTGGGTAAGAGGGATGTGGGTATGGCATAGTGGTTGGCTTACATCATGGTTGGGGTGTGAGTTTGCACATGGCATGGTTATGTCCAGAAAGCTTATAGTGCACTGGAATGCAAGTAGCAGTTCCAGGCAGTGTGCACCAATGCAACCATGACTGTGATACTGGACCTTTTTAAATGAATGACATAAAGTGAACACACATGCAAAAGTATAAATGCTAGAAGTGTGTGGGGAGTCTTGATATGCAGACTCAATATTGGTACTTTAGCTCAATGATATGGATGTTGTTTGTTCATGTATATGTATGCCTGTATTAAATTATGGTGGCTATTATGATTATTGAATAAAAGGTTTCTGTTGACCAATTAGCCTAAGAATGCATACATGATAATGTTAATAGGGCATAACACTTACCACTGTTATAACATGTAGCAATTTGAGCATGAAAAGTAGTTTAATAACTTAAATGAAACACTTAACCTCTGAACACAGAAAGGTAATATGGAACCTATTCTTTTAGTCTTTATGCATTGTCAAATGATTTTTCTCACACTAGACTTCAATCTGACCTGTTTGTTGCTTGCATCAAATGGGTGCTTCACTTGCATTGTGGAGCAGGTCATGAGATGGTTGCAGGAAAAGGAGATGCTAAGTAATAAGTGCAGATATATGATGCTAAGAAGAAATTACAAACTAACTAAGCTAGGATTTTGTAGGAGAATGGCTCTTCTGTTTTATTTCAGTTGAAAGATTTTATGTAATGATGTTTGAATTGTGCTAAAAAAAATTGACTATGATGTAATGGATGGCTTGGAAAGATTATGTTGAGATGAAACCATTTTCAGTAAAAAAATGATAAAGGTCTTTAGCTTTATATTGGAAGCTGTGAGCATACAAAATTTTTATGAACCAAGTAATAAGTTTGGTAGTAGATCTGAAGCATAAGTGAACCAGTTATATGTTTTTATGTACTAGAGTGTTTTAGAGACTAGAATCTATTTACTTAACCACTGTAGGTATTATAAGGTAAGGAAAAACCCATGGGCAGAAAAGAAAGAAAAACATAAGAGATATGAACCCAGATTTAAAAATGTATTTGATGAATTTAAATGTTATGAGTTAGTTTATATATTTTATTAAATAAACAAATGCTAAGCACAAGAAAACAAATAGGAATTGAGTAATTAAATTGCACAGAGATTCAAATAGAAAGGATCTTCTCAATTCTTTTTACTGTGTATAACCTCAGTATTTTTGTTTAAAATAGACTGAGTTATCCTTTGCAAAAATACTCTGATAAAAAAATAAAAATGATTTGAATGTTTATATGAACATTCAAATAGTTTTTACAAAGAAGTATTTCAATAATTTTATATTGATCAGATTGGATCTTGGGAAAATAAAAACATAGATAAAAAAAAAATAGTTGGTCTGTGAAAGAGTGCAACCCTGAATTTAGCTCAGACTAAATTGAGTCATTCAATTAAAATGACAAGTTAGGGAGGGTTGTCTCAATTACAGTTAAAGGTTAATTTATTAAGATAATTAATTAAAGGAATGATAAATTATGCAGGTAATTGAAACTTAATCAATTGTAGTTAATAATAATTAATCATTGGTTTGAAATTACTAATGAAAGTAATTATGTAGGTAATAATTTAAAACCCCACAAATTTCTTCATCTTAGTTGTAGATGTTTGATTTCTATTTGAATGTTATGCGATGGATTGATATACTTGATATGTGATGCTCTATAATGTTTTGTGCTGAGCTGTTATATTTGTGATGTATATACTCTTGACCCGTTAAGCGACATTTGGATTTCGATGCTACATGGAGTCGGATTTCAGTTGGATATCCGAAACCCACATCGAATAGTAATGATGAATATTTGTAATTGATAAAGGTACTTTATCTGTGAATAAGGATAAGCGTTGTATATTATACCACTTATCGATATTGCTGTACTTTAATATGTGATGTGATGATTGTTGTTGCACTATTGTGTATAAACCCTGGACCACACCTATAGACACACAAATATAGACTGCACGTGGAAATCGGTTAAGTCACATAATTTTAAAAATATAGTTTTGAATTTGACTTTTTAATTCAAATTGTTTTGGAAATGGGTTGGGTTAAAGTGGAAAACTTTTGTAAAAGTGTTTAAAAAAAGTTATTTTGAATAACTTATTAAAGATTTGAAATCTAAGTGATTTAATTTAAATTGGAATTCAATATCTAATATTGAATTCTATATCTGGTATTTATGATGTAAAAATTTTATATGAAGTTATAAATGTGTTTATATGGATTAAAAACTATTTTAAAGTATTACTTTGAGAATTTGAATTTAACCCAATTTGAAATGGAGTTGTTTTAAAAGGCCTTAACTCGTGCAACTATAATCGAGTTTTTTGAAACGGAACACGTGGTTTTCAAATAATAATAGCTTTTATATAAGGAAAGAATTTCCAAAACTATGATTTCAAATATAAAATGGAATGGCTTTGAAAGCTATGATTGAATTTGTAAAAAAAATAGTTGAACCCTAATTTGAAATTGAAGAAGGTTCTAAATGGTGTATCTTTTATATATAAAAGATTGAAACGGGAATTGTTTTTGAAAAGGCTATGAATTAATCTTTGTTTAAAAGAATGGTGGATCTCGTTTTAAATTGAAGATGGGTTTTAAAATGAATCTTTTATTTAAAAGATTTAAATGTGGAAATTGTTTAAACCATTGAGGGTTTTTGAAAATGAACCTTTTTGTTTAAAAGATTTGAAAAAGGTAATTTGTTTAACCATTTGAATGAAAGGTTTTGGATTTTAAGTTGTGACTTAACTGGGATCCCATATCCATATGTTTTTAAATATTGCGCTCACTATTCGGATTAGCCGGGAGAGGACCTTTGTGTCATATAACCCATTCCGAATAGTGATACGACGTTATGGATAGCAATTGAAGACCGATGGTGAAGACCGGATACTTTCGAAAACGGAAGGGTTTCTTGTCGAATGTCTCTACATCAGTTGATCCCCGGTATAGAGATTCGAGCACCCATTGTGATTGGAAGTCCGGACGTGATTAGAAATTATCCGGATTTGCAAGGACTTCTATGAAGTGCCTTCGGTTCTGTTCGAACCCGGAACAGACTTGTATGGATTGTGTGTCTGACGTTACACCTTGAGATGTAAAACTGGTTTCTATCAAATACATTTCTGTTTGGTGGTGGAGATTTATTCTCTTGGCTTAACACCCTTCTCTGAGACGTACGAGCTCAGAGTTTATGTAGTTGATGTTTACTAGTGATACATTCCCAAATTGGTAATGTGGCATACGAAGTGCTGTTGATCATTTGTTGATCAAAGCATGGATTTCGTGAAAAGCGTAGCTTTGTGGATGAGACTTCGTCGAACTTCACAACCTGGAATGGTCGAAACAGGAAGAATGCAGCAAGGTTATTTAGGGGTAGCGCCCCTTGAGGGTATGTTCATTTCCTTCTGGATAGAGGTGGTATCATGATATGGAGCCCAGATACTTAAGCTATGTGGTTGCTGCAAATTTATTACTTTGTGGTTGTTGGTGAATCCCGGGGTAAAGGTTGGTTACGACCGGGGGATGGCATACCCGTGTCAGTAGTTACCTAGTTACAGAGGTAACCCGGCCTTGTGTTGGCAGAGATCCGGTTAGGTTCTCGGGGCGTCCCTCCAGAGGCGTACCCATGTGGCCCAGGAAGTTCCTTAGCCTGACCATTTGTTGGAAATCCAATCAAACAATACGCGCTTTGTACGGTTTTAGTTATAGAACCTGCCATCTAATATGGTAGCTATAGCAGGCATAATATAATGGTACCTATGCTGGCTAAGATTAATATTATATTTTCGAAATGATTTTCTACACCGTGCACTTATAATAATAAATCACATGTTTTCTCGTATCAAGCATATTTGACTATCATAAGGAGAAATCTCCTCCAAGTCTGCGTTTGCATTGTGTGTGTGGCGGGAGGCCTTATGGTAGTTTCATTTTCTAAAAAGCATTGCGGATTTCAAATTTAACTTCTTTGTTTGTTTTTAAAAAGATCAAATGTTTTCGTTTGCTCACACCAGTCGCATGACTGACCCGGAGTTTATTGTTCCCTTCCTAAACTCTAGGTGCCCACTATTTTCCACACGGGTAGTCTAGAGTTGGGTTTTTCAGATAGTAGATATCGATTCGGTAGATTTCAGTTTTCTCTTTGGTATTCTTTGGAGATCTTGGATATTGGGGTCTTTGGGTTCAATGGACGAGACTTGCTCAGCTTGGTGAAACGAGATGGTGGTTCGAGCTTGTGATTTTGGAGTTGGCTTTAGAGCATTGGATTTGAGTTGCAGATGTTGTTTGGAGTTTTAGTTCCGTTGCTAGTTCATTGAGTTTTCCGCTGTAGCATTTGTTATTTTGTATCTCTGATATTTATTCATATTGTATCATTGTTGTATCGATTGTTGTATATCAACGATATTCATTTTTTTCTTCTTCCGCTGTGTTGTTATTATTACTTAATTGTGTTATAAGCTCCGACGAAACAGATTCGATGTTTAGATCTGCGGCATTGGAATACGAGTGTCGTATTCAGTGTCGATTTTCGAAGGTCGAGTCAGGGTCGTCACATATATGTCACTGCCTTGCATTTACATTAGTATTAAGGTCACTTCTAGTATGTTGAATACATAATCACATTGCATATTTTATTGAATATATAGCTATATAGATTATTATAAATGACTTGGTTGTATAACATGGTTATGGAGTGCGCATTGCACTATCTTTCCTTGGTGATTTCGGGTGCAAAATCCTTTATAAGGGTGCAAAAATGTAACATCCTGTAAAATTTAACAAGAAACAAATAATTAAAATAAGGTTAAAAGGGAAATTTTGTAAGTGTCAAAATTTGGTCATGGAAGTTATACCATTACGTTCATTGCGATTTGCTGATTGAATTTCATATATAATATGTTTAATTCGGAGTTCAAATGGAGAAGTTATGAATGGATGAAACTTTTGAATTTGAAATTTAAGTATTCGAACATGAATTTAAAAGTTTAAAATTTGAATTCAAAAATTAACATTAAGGGTTACTTATCATTTAATTAAGCATTAGAATTAAGGGTGACGTATAAAGTAAATTAAGCAATAACTAAAAATAAAAACGGAAGAATAAAGTCAACGGTCATAACAAGGGACCATTCGACTCCTGAACTACAACTGGTCAACCGCTAGCCGTCGGCTAATGGGTTGAGGCAGTCGATCGGTGAAGCATAACAACAGCTAGGTTTTGATTGTTTAAATGGCCTTAATTTGTTTATTTTAAATCTAACGGCTTTCATTCCATTCCACCTCTATAAATAGACCCATAGACCCTTTACTTTTCTTCATAAAATTCTGTAGCAATGGCGAAGCTCTGTCAAATGCTTTCCCTTTAGTTTTTTAGTAACATTAAACTTTCTGGTAATTAATTATAATTTCTAACCTCTAATTTAAACTAAATTCCTAATCATTCTTCTCTCTATCCTTTGATTTCTAAAATCTAATCTATATATACAATCTATTTGTTGTATATTCAAAAGAGGAAGATCTGACAGAGAATTAGGAGCAATGTAAAACAAATCTCGTCATCTTTTTCTTCTTTAGATTCCATGATCAGTTAGGATTTCAAGTAAGAGGCTTAGATTTTTAATTATTTTTGTTTTTTATTTTATTCTTCTCTAGTTCTGATTCTAAATCGAATTTCTATATAGAATTCACTTTGTTGTATATTCAAAAAGTGGAAGATCAAAAATAGAAATAGGCATGGTGGATTCAATTCCAGTTCTCGGTGAGTGGAAGTATTAGGTTTTTCACATTTTTGTGACTGGATAGTATTTATTTGGATTCAATGTATGACTTTGGAAATTTTGGTAAATGAAATAAAAGTATGACATCTAAAACCCTTAAAATTTCCATAAATAAATGTCAAATCTTTGAATATGTTGGAATTTCAATTTTTTTGTGTTAATATAGTAGATATAGATCCATACTGAGATTTAAGCAATTTGTAATCTATCCCACTTCATTTCTTTTTATTTCTCTTATAGTGTCAAAGGATTCTAAAAATTAATAAAGTTAGATATGAAGTGCAAAGTTTGATTTTTAATTATTTGTAGTTTGCACCGCCTATTTCTGTAAATTAAAATAAGTATGAATCTCTTTTTCACTCTAAGATGGTAATTGCAAAAATTGGATAGAATATAAAAGGTTTAAAATGTAAAGTGTGTTCCTTGAATAGAGGAGTCAGCTCTATTGTATTAATATAAGATAAGTTTGGTTTTATTCCTTTTTGTTTACAAGTCAAGTAGTTGGCTAAGGATAATAGATGTTCTTTTGTTTGGGTTTGAGATTTGTATGAGTTTTGACATTTAAATTGATTAGCATTTTCTTTGCATGTGACTGGAAATATTTTATTTGAACCATGTGCGTGCATGTGTGTATACATATAATATTATATATATAATATTAACATATTGATTATTAAAGTTAATAATAACATAAGAATTATAGCATGTTGAACATATTAATTAGAATTAATAAGGTAGTAAATAACATTAATTTCTTAAGAAGGTAGTTAGTGTTAATTATGAGAATTAATCCATAATTAAAGGCATAATAAGGTCTTACTTTATACGGCTTTAATTATTAGTTTTGTAGGCTAGTGTATTTGTACAATTAGTATGTGTATGAAGTATAACTAAGTTATAGGGATGCGAGGTCAGTCTAAAGTTACATAAAAGCTTGCCCAGTCAATATGGCTACCGGCAGTGTAATTTTAGGGACTGGTGTTAGACATCACATATAATAAATAATCTCAGTGGACGCAAGGTTAGCCACAATTTCGTGACGTAAGTATGCCCAGTCAATCTAGAAACCAATGCATATGAATAATCGGACTAATGTGAGGCTTTACGTTTGGTTTAGGATCATAGTTACACTATTGATACGATAGGAGGAATCTTTAGCAGGGGTCCACTTTGGGTTAGAGGTATTAAGAGGTTATGGTAGGGTCCACCTTTCTTAAGTGAAGTACTAAGTGACCAAATAGAATTTCTTACGATGTCAGCTTGTGAGAACCATGTGGGGACCCCCCTTGAGTTAGGTCTTAAATGATGGGGTCTGCCTATTTTATAGTTCTTAAATGCTCAGATTCTGCCTAATCTCTAATAAAAAGTTATTAAGTGGTTTGGTGGTTATCTCTCTTGCATCATTAACGGTAGTTGTGTTAGAATTTGAGAACGGGTTAGGTATTAAATGACAGGGACCTGCCTATTATATAGGTATTAAATGGTTAGACTCTGTCTAATCCGTAATAAAGGTATTTACTTTTTGGGTGCTTTCTCTTACGTTGTTAATGTTAGTAGCGTTGGAATTTTGGAATTGGACTGGAAAGGCTTTTGGGCGTACAGTAAAAGTTAATAGTATTGTATAGTTTTAATATGCAAGACAATTTCTTATCTAAATAATACCACCCAAGTACAATTATGGTAAAACTTGAGATTTTTACTTCAACAGACATTTGTTGTTCGGACCCACTCCTCATTACAACACACAGCTTAGAGGAGACAATGTTGATTTAGGAGACAAAAGTGGAGGTGTAGACTTGTGGCGGCTACCTATATATTTATGCATTTTAAATATTTTTATTGTACTCGGTTCAAATAGTTATGCTATTTTGGAATATTGTACTATGGAGGTTTTATGTAGACATGGTGTAATATTTAACGTGTTATGTTTTTGAAATATTTTTTCTTTATGAAACGGGTACTTGTTTAGTATATACTTTATTTACTCCGTTGTGAGAATTTGGAAGTATAGATAGTAAGATCTCTGTACTATGTATTGTTTTAATTTTATTAACTTAACAACTCGCCTTCAGATGGGCCTAAGGTTTGCCGACTTTTATTGTGTCGAAATTAGGTCAGTTTCGGGGCGGATTGTCTCAAGTTTTATATATCAAAGTACGTAAAAACTATTTTTAAGATGATTTTACAAAATATCATAATTTTGTAAAACTTTAAAAGTGTTGTTGTTTTTCTCAAAATACAAGGGTATACCAACATACCCTTTCTAAGTATGTCGATACATGTACCGTTGATTTTTTTAAACTTTAAAGAGTTCTGACTTTTAGCTCCATCTATTTGCGAATAGATATATCCCTTCAAACAATATATAAAGGGTACTGGAAAATAAATTTGAAAAACAATATTCTCTTTTTTCTTCTTACTCCAAATTCTTATTATATATTTCCCAAAATCCACTTTCTATACTCTTCAAATTCACTCTAATTAAGTCTCTACCCCACTATATTCATTCTACAATCTACTCATTGCTTTGCAATTATTCTTTCACTAATTCAATGATCGAAGTGCTATAAAAGAGCTATAGGATATTCTTTATCCAAGTTACAACTATTTGTATTTGGAATCAACAACTCTCCACTACTGATTTGTGTGGGTGTGCTTGTTGCCCGTTCAAATCAAGTGAGTGTTCTTTTTACCAATTCAAATTAAATAGGTGTGCTTGTTGCCCATTTAAATCAAGTGGGTGATTTTGTTGCCCGGTTAAACCAAGAGAGTTTATCTTAAACTCAGCAAGTCAATAGGGTGTATTTTGTTGCCTTGAAATCAAGATTGTATTCTATTTGCTTATTATCTGGTTAAAGTAGGTGTTTGGAAGGAAATCCATACAGATACTATACGGTACTGGATGTAGGATTGGTTAATCCAAACCGGTATAAAACTCATGGTGTCATCTCTCTTACTTTCACTTTATATTTACTACGTTTATATATATATATATATATATATATATATATATATATATATATATAACTTCCAGTTAATATCTATCTTGATTATCTGTTTTTTGACTTAAATCTTGAAACTGTTTAAAAAGTTCTATATTAGTTATAAAACACTATTCACCCCCTATCTAGTTTAATAGTAGCCTTAAGATCTGTAACAACCCTGGTTTGAAGATTACCTATATCTAGTAAATTATAACGGAAGTTATAATTTAATATTGTAAATTAAAATATAATTGAAAATTTTAAATTGTTTATTTGAAATAAACAATGAATATTGTAAATAAAATGGGAAAAATAAAGTTTGGAACTTTATTTTGTTTTTTGGGTACAAATATTGGGTTTAGAATTCATTATTTGGAGATTTGGTTAACAAATTGAAAATAATGGGATTTTCTTAAATTAGAGTTAATAAATTAATCAAGTGATGTGTTTTAACATTTAATTGTAGAAATAAATATAAATTGATGAAAATAAAGTTTTAGAAACTTTGTTTTAAGAATTTGAGTAGGAAATAATCAAATTGTAATTTTATTTGGGTAAATACAACAAGATTGGAAAACATTCTCAATATTAATCTTTTATTAAATTTAAAATGAGAAATATGAAGATATTATGTATTTTAAAAATATAAAGGATGGGATATGGTTTAAAAATAATATTTTGATGATTAAAAAGAGTTAAAATGATTCATTGTAATTTATTTGACAAGAAACAATTTTTGTACAAATTGTTGAATTAAAAATAGTGTTTTGTAATAAAATAGTGTAAATTGTGTAATTTGATTTAAAAAATAAGGTTTTATTTATAAAAATAACTTTTTATTGGTAAAATAAATTTAATTTTGCTAAGATAAAAATTTTATGTACATACATCTGTTGTACATATTTTATTTGCCTTAAAATGAGAAAAATGGTGCACATAGTTTAAAAATAAGATAAATATGAACATAACTTAACATTATCTCTAAGTAAAATTGTCTTAGGCCAACTTGGTAGGCTTTCAAAAATCCAAAACCCATTACTAGAAACTTCTGGTAAGAAGAAAATTTAACAGTACGTACTTTTTTCTCATTCATCTTCTTCTTAAACTCAATACAGTAAAAAGGAAAATAAGAAAAACAATGGTCACTTCATGATAAAACCAATTCCATTCAAAATTGCTGCAAATAAAAGAAGAAAATCATCAAAACAAATATTATACAAGGTAATCCAAAGCAATAATAAATTAATTTCACCAAAATCTTTGAATTTGAGATGAATTGTCTGTGGTTCTTTTTCTGTTTGTATTGCATGTCTTCTTTTTAGCTTCTATAGGTGCTTAGAGCCCCAATCCATCACCAAATCTTGCTTCTTGCCATCCAAATTCGCTACTAAATCAAAAGGTGAGTGCAAGCTCAAAAATTTGCTAGCTGAAAATGATAATCTTGTGAGAAATTGGCAAAAATATATATAAGAAAATCATTATAGTAAACTTTGTTTGAGATTTAAGCTGAAATGAATTTTGACATAACCTTTTCATTTCTTATCCCAATTTAATAATTTTGAATGTTTTGGAAATTATAGACATAGAGTTACAAGTTTCACGTACCGATTTTTCCAAAATTTTGAAGTTTTCTTGATCAAAATCATGCTTGTTTGTTGCTGTCCCGAGAGCAAATCGACCGCAACAACAATTACAGACCTAAGAATTGTTTTAGCCATAAGTTACTCATTTCTTATCCAAATTTAATAATTTTGGATGTACTGGAAAGCATAGACATGGAGCTACAAGTCATGTTCTGTGTTTTCTATAATTTTGAAGTTATCTGGGTCAAATTGAGTGTTTCTTTTGCTATCCAGAGAGCAAAATTAACATTTGCTCTGTATTTGAATCTGAAACGGAATTAATCATAACTCTTTCATTTCTTAACCAAATTCAATAATTTTAGATGTTATAGAAAGCTTAGGTTGTGTACTACAAGTTTCATGTTTTGAGTTTTTCAAAAGTTTAAAGTTTGCTTAGTCGAAATTATGTTTGTATGTCGCTGTTCAAAGTGCAAAATGACAGCAATAACAATCATTGACCTTAGATTTGTATTAGCTCGTTATTGCTCTCATTCTCGTTCGGTTTTTATATTGTTTTTGAGATATTTTGAGAGCTACGATACCTATCAGTAGGCTGGCTATATTGGAAGAATTTGAAATTCAAATTTGAATGGAATTTGAATTGACTTTGAGATAAATTTGAATTGAATTCAAGTTATCGGTTTTGAGATATTCTTCTTAGTTTTCATTGTTTTCGAGAACGGTTTTCATTAAAACCATTTTTGAAATATATGGACATTTCAAATTATTGTTATATAGTATTTTAAATTTATTTTTCTAAATAAAATATATTTATTTTCTATAATAAAGAAATTTCAAATATTGGTTTTAATAATCATTTTCGGAAAAATCGTTTTAAATTCCTGTTTTCTCTAATAAATTTATTTATAAATAAAATTACTTTTTTTATTAATTCGGACGTATGAGAAAGTAAATTAAATGGTAAAGTAAAACATGTGGCATGGGACATATGGATTTGTTTTATCGCTTAATATCGGACTTATACGATCAAATCCTTTTCGATGAACTGTTTGAGATAATTTGAGATATTATTAAATTTTGGGTAGACTATATGGTCCAAGAACTCCAATTTAGGAGTATATTCAATGAAGGACCAATTTTAGATGTATTTCTTAATCGCCGATGAAATGAGACGAATTAAGAGCTAGAAATTCCTATTTGGAGTTATGGTTATAAATAACCATCTAAATGTTATTTTTACTTGCCGATGAGATAAGATAAGCTTCTTTCTTATGATTTACAATGTTGAGATGTATTATGATGGCTTTTACTTGTCAATGAGATGAGGCAAGTCACGATGCCACTAGTACTCGTCAATGAGACAAGATGAGTAGGGTATTGTATTTACTCGCCGATGAGATGAGGTAGAGTACATTTTCATGATTTTTATGATGTTTTACTGGTGTGGCACCAACTAACGGCTAGTAAGCCGTTATGTGCAAACGTATGGTATGGGACGTACGTTAACGCCTATTGGGTTCTTATCCGAGAAGTTGAGACACATTCACGATGTTTACTAGTACTATAGACCATGAGCACTCAATTGGAGTCATCACGATATAGATGCGACTCTGATCATCACAATGTTATTAAATCGGGTCTTTGTGACTGGGAGTCATTATGATATTATAGACTATAGTCATCACGATGTTCACGATGTTATGATGTTACTTGACTCCAGTCATCATGATGTTTATGGTACCAAATATTAGTACTAGTCACGATGTAATCACGTGCAGTTTTCCATGAAGTTTTAGATGTTTTGATTTCACCTTTTTATGAGGATGTTATTGTAGCCTTGAGTAAGATGAAGGATTACATGTATTGATGGTTTTATGGTGATTTCTAGTATGATGTTTTGAACCTTCATTGAGTTTTATTATGATGGTTTATGATGATTGTTTATATGGTTCAAATCCTTGCCTGTTTCACTTATATAACTATAAACGATGAACCATATATAGTTAGATAACCAATTGAATTCTCTTATGAAATCATGATGAACCTACAGATGTCTCACCTTAGAGACGATTTGATGATACTTATATCGTTCCATTTGTCAACAACGGAATGGTGCTCCCTTTCCACCTATTATTGTTATATTTACTAATGATAAGTTCTAGCCTACCTGACCCGTGTATTTATTACTCGGGTCAAACCGAGTTGTGGGTTAGGTATGGATTTAGCTCACTCCTTCTTGGATCCCTTGGCTTTCTTTTGTTTGGACCACTTCGTTCGGACTTGGAAGTTGTACCTATTATTTTGTGGGATGGTTGTGTATGTATATTTTGTAGTTCACGCTACTCGTATATGTTGTATTATGTATGATGTATGGAAATATATGTATACTCTAATCTGGGTTTGTTGTTCTGTGACTGTTCATATATATTTGTATATTGCATTTATTCTGAAACGGTCCTAAACCATCACGGTATCGTATTAGTTAAGGACTAGGTGTGTCGACCATATATGAGGTAATGGAAAAAAATATCGACATACTTAGCTCTTAGCTAATGCATTATCATGTGGATCGCCCTTAACCAGCCCTATTCTCTGCATCAGCAGACATGATTACTTACTAATTATCTTTACTAATGTAGGTCTCGGGGTGGGGCGTCACAGCTTGGTATCAGAGCTAGATTCAGAACAAAATGTAATAAACGCAGAACAGTATACATGATTACCATACATCAAGTATAATACAAGTGTAAACATCATCCCTAAATCGTAGTTGAACCTAGCCTTGTCCTTAATCTTTTGAGTCTTTTGGGGGTAGATACAAAGGAATATGTCTAGGAGTGTTAATTTTAATTCCGTAGTATTCCTTATTTGACGTATATAAATTGCTAATATCTACCCATGTGAATCCTATCTTAACTTAACTTTCAGAAAATGGCTGGAAGAGGTAGAGGTCGCACTTCGAAGGTGGGATCGTCCAGTGGTTCTCGTCCCGAAGGAGTTTATATGTCGACCGACCTGATTCTTGAGCTTCTTAGGAGCACACAGCCTCCTGCTCCTACTCATCCCTTTCCTCCTTGCAAATCCACATTTGCGCATATGTGTAGTGACTTCACCCATCTCATAGGCAAGTCATTCAAGGGCTTCGAGATAATTTTGAGGTTCAGGCATAGTTCCAAACATGCGAGCACATCTTCACTCGGTTTGAGATTTCCGATCATCATTGTGTTCTTGTGGCATCGAGTATGCTGCAAGAATGAGCACTAGACTGGTATGAGCTCCTTATAGAAGAGATAGATGAGTCTACTCTTACATGGCAGCATTTTCGAGATCGTTTTGAGCTTAAGTTCATGCCAGAACCCGAGAAGGCTTTTCTTGCCCGTCGCTTCCTCGAGTTGAAGCAGGGAAAATCCTCCATATCTGATTATGTTTCATTCTTTGAGTCTCTATCAAAGTATGGGCTTGAGTTCATCAGCACCCCATACAAGAAAAAATCTTAAGTTCTATCCAGACTTAAGAAGTATGAACTAAGAAGTATTTGAAGAAGTCGCTTGTGCTTCAACTCAAGCTATCATTCAAGGAACTTGTAGATTCGGCGCTTCGTCTCGAAGCAGTCGAAAAAGAAAAAGATAGTAGTGATGAGGCCGAGGTTCGAATGAACCCACATAAGAAAAAGTTTCCCTTTCAAAGATCCCAATCCTTTCCGATCATCATTGTGTTCTTGTGGCATCGAGTATGCTGCAAGAACGAGCACTAGACTGGTATGAGCTCCTTATAGTAGAGATAGATGAGTCTACTCTTACATGGCAGCATTTTTGAGCTATTTTTGAGCTTAAGTTCATGCCAGAACCCGAGAAGGCTTTTCTTGCCCGTCGCTTCCTCGAGTTGAAGCAGGGAAAATCCTCCATATCTGATTATGTTTCATTCTTTGAGTCTCTATCAAAGTATGGGCTTGAGTTCATCAGCACCCCATACAAGAAGAATCTTAAGTTCTATCCAGACTTAAGAAGAATGAATTAAGAAGTATTTGAAGAAGTCGCTTGTGCTTCAACTCAAGTTATCATTCAAGGAACTTGTAGATTCGGCGCTTCATCTCGAAGCAGTCGAAAAAGAAAAAGATAGTAGTGATGAGGCCGAGGTTCGAATGAACCCACATAAGAAGAAATTTCCCTTTCAAAGATCCCAATCCTTTCCTCCGAGGAAGAAGGAAAAGAAAGATAGTTCTAGGTTTCATCCTCCTGTAGCACCTTCTTCAGCTAGAGTTTTAGCTTGCTTCATTTGTGGTTCTGGTGATCACCTAGCAAGACAGCGTCCTTGTCTTCGTAAGTGCGCCTATTGGTAGAAGCAAGGACATATGGTTTCTTCATTTCTTAAGAAAGGGAAAGGTTATAATTCGGGGAATTTTAATGTGGCGATGGCTTCTGGTAGTGCATCTCAGTCTCGAGGTATATCTCCTACTATTTTGGAAGGTTCTATTCTTTTTCCTGACTGTTTTATCCAGACCCTCTTTGATACGGGTGCTTGGCATTTATCCGTACTAGAGAAATTTGTTAGTGCTATTAGGTGTTTCGGTCTTGTTGCTTGCTTGAGGATTGCGAATCCTTTTGAGAGGATCCGCAATACTTGACATGAGAATTTTAGGATTTGTTCCTTGTAGCTTATCTTTGCGTACGCATTAGCACTCTATTTTCTATCCTGAGTTTGGAGTAATTTGAGAGGGAGTGGCTTGCATTTTATCAAGCCACATTCTACGATTTGAATGGTCCTATATTTAAGTATCCTAATTTAGGTGGTTGATTAATTTTTGTCTTTGGAATATTGATTATGATTCTGATGTCCCTGTATTCTCTCTTGAGTATCGAGATGTTGATGATATATCTCGAATTCCCGTCATTGTGACTCTATTGATTTCTGTAAGTTCGTTCGGGTATGACACCCAATCGGGTAATCAAATATTGCATTGACCTCATTCCCGGTTCTTAGACTTTCAGTCATCCTTCCACGAGGATGCTCACTAAGGAAATGAAGTGATCCTTGGAATTTAATTGATATTGCCATTCTCACCTCTTTTGTGATAACCTTTTTGGATACTCATTTATAGGCTTGGTAATATTACTTCACCCAAAGTAATGATTTACCGGTTGAGTTCTTCTTCTTATTTGCGAAGATATTTTACCCTTACCCTTATCTCTCGCCGATTTCTTATTCGATCTATTGGTGGTGCTAAGGTCTTTCATTAGCTTGACCCTACACCGATTCTTATTAGCTACGAGTTACGTAGGATAGTGTTCTTTTACCGCATTATGCACTCGTTATGGGTTTCGGAGTAGTTGATGTGCACGTAAATGTGCATATTTTTACCACCATATTTAATCTATTTAAATTAAATAAATGATCATATCGGGTATTTTAACTTGTGTAAACCAAAATCCATATTAATTTCAAATTGTCACATATCCATCTTCATATAAGGGCAAAACGTTCATTTTTGTGCATATATTTCTTTGAGAAAAATTAATTAGAAATTTCCATACAATTTTGTAGGAATTTGATTTCAATTACAAGTTGTTTCATGAAGAGGATATGCATGTACAAAAAGAAATACAAAGGAATGAAGATGGAAATAATTCAAATTGAAGATCATGGAGGACCCCACCTACCCACCCATCTTAATGTACAAATTAGAGGCTAATGCACATGCTTATGGAGTTTATGGCTTCATGTACACTTAAATGATGATTAGTAGGAGCTAATGATTACTTGGCCTCCACACTTTCTCAAGGGTAGTTTGGTCCTTCCCCAAATTATAGATTAGGGTTTCATGCTTGTATAAATAACTCCTTATGTTTCATGTAACTCCCTCTTATCCTCCTCTTAGCTTAGTCTCTCTTAGTTTTAGTTTAGGCTCAAAATAAAAAGCTCTTCTCTTCTCTTTTTCCATGGCTACTTAGCCATTTTATTTAAAGTAATTTTCTTTTCTTTTGTGCAATATTAATTCTCTTTTATTTACATGCTTCTTCTCTTCTTATGTAATAGTGTAGATTTACCCTTATGCAATTAGATTAGTTGTCTTTTCCATTAGTTTCATTTTCCTTTCTTTTTTGCTTTTATGTTGCTTTCTACATTTGTTGATTTGACAACAAATATGAAAGCTTAATCCCTATAATTTAGGGTAATGAAGCTCTCTAGTATGTAGATGCAACATTTTGATGTTTATACTCTCTTTTTGTGCTTTAATGGAAACACTTGAAGTGGTTTAATGATGTTGTTTAGCTTTGAATTTGATAGTCTATGTTGTTCATAACAAATAGGCTATGCTTAAACAAATATAGCACAAATTGCCTCTTCATCTAAATATGATTATGGCAAAGAAGTGAATGTTGAAATTGAAATTTGATAGCCTATATTTCTAAACAATAGTTAACAGGCTATGCTTAAAATAGATTTTTATTTCAACTTTGTTGTCATATTTCATGAGAGTTAAATGTGTAATAGTGGTTGTGTTATAGTTTGATGGTTTATATTGGGCTAATTAATAGCACAAATATATCATACTTATAATAAGCACATCAACTAATTACACTAATGAAACGAAAAGAGAGGTCATAACTTCATTTTGTTGATTTATATGATCTAGAGAGTGGATTTATCTCTAAATTGTCCTCAAACTCTCATATTTTTATCAATTTTCTTATAGTTAGTTAGCTAATTTTCTAGCTTAACTTTCACTCGACTTTGGTTTAATTTGATTGAGTAGAATTTTTAAAATCATCAATTCCCTGCGGTTCGACCGGTATTCGCCACGTGCTACATTCGTACACCGTGCTTTTGCGGTTATTTTTATTTCTAAATTTTTCGACGGTTTTCTAATTCGATAGACTTTCGGTCGTTAAACAAGTTTTTGGCACCGTTGCTGGGGAATTGTTTTGATTTTATTTTCTATTCTTCGAATTATTTTCTTTTGATTTTTAGTGTGTTTTTATTTTGTGTTTGTTTGTTTGCATATTGAAAAAAAATTTGTGTGATTGTTGAGTGTATTTGTTTTCGAGTTCATTTGCATTTTCTTCACTGTTTGATCCTATACAATTCTCTTTTCATTTAATTTCTTTTACACTGCCTGTACATTTGTTATTTCTACACATTTCAATTTCAGTGTACATTTGCATGTCCATTTCAATTTGTTCTCTGCTCATCCCCTCTCTGTTCTTTTCATTTGCATCTTTTTGTTTATTCACCTCTCTGCCACACTTACTCCTCCTACCAAACAAAATTCACCATAACTACAATCTCAAACTCCCACCACAACTGAAACTGCCTTCTTCCCATCACACTTCTGTCTCTACCAGTCATCAATAATCATACCATACAAGTTCATTGCCTGAACACAACCAGTTCCACATACAAACATCGCGACCATCTACCCACTGTTCTACTTCCTGCAGTTCTACAACTCCTATTTAACCTGACATACTCACCCTCCTCCTAACACCTCTACATCAGACCCTACCACATCACTTCATTCACAACCAAACAACCACCACCTTACTTCACTTCCGCGACTCCTCTTGACTGATACAAACAACATCCAACAGACTAAAAAAAAATTGCTGCCTGCAGTCAACATACAGTGCCAGTATCTCCACTGCTTTCATCAATTTTCAATTCACCGGTACTTCAACACATACGGCAACCACCAAATCATCCACCTCTGACAGGCAACTTGGCAACACCAATTCTGCCTTCTTGAATCGCCTCCCAGCCTTCACTGCCCTCTCAAACCTCTACTACACCAACATACTTCATTGCTTCAAACCAAACATATAACTCAATTTAACACAACAACAAACCATTGTGCACTGCTTTATGTGCACATATCATAGTGCAACGTCACCACTGCCTGTTTCTCCTCTATTTCCGCTTCCTGCCATCGAAAAACCACAGCAGCCACCATAAGTCCCTTGCAACATCCATTCAACGACCACAACTTCACCTCCCACTTCATCATCCCCCAACCACTGCAATTGTGAAGCAACAAATCGCCTGCCTCCCTGATCCACTGCAACCAATCACCCAAATTCGATTGCATCACCTTTGACAATCCCCAACCCCCCATCACACTCCAATTGCTATTTCCCTAATTGCCTCGAATCAGCCGCGGACCACGACCTCATCCCCAAATCGCGTTCGTCTCCATCCCAAACATCACCAAAACCCTACGCGACTATCTCCGCAACCCAAATCAACATCAAATTCGAACACACCCAAAATTGCCTTTGAATCCCCCCGAAACACCTCGACCAACTCTCCTTGTACAATTCCAGTAAATCCATAAATCCCCCTTGAATCGCCGGCCTTCAATCAAGACTTTTGAAATTGGAAATAACTTTGAATATGGCTGCCAAAATTGGGAAAGTGAATTTGTGAATTGATGGAATTGACCGCGAATTTGGGTTGTTTGCGCGATTTTTAAACGCTGCTTTGAGATAAATTATTTTGGATGCCGATAGTTGTTTTGTTTGAGCAAACTTATTGTGAAAATTGAATTCTTTAATTGGGTCGGCGATAATTTGTGGGCTTGTGTGTATGTGTTAATTTTTTTTTAAAAAGTGTGTTAGGCTCTTCTCTTAATTTCTTTCCTTTTAGTTTGCAAATATTTTTTATTTTATTTTTCGGTTTCAAATATTTTTTGTTTTTTTAGAATTGAACTGAAGTGTTTTTAAGTTTTCTTAAAAAAAACACTTGCCAAAAATTTTGAACTTGTTTTGAATTGTTTTAAGTCCATCCTTATTTCGAAAAGCAAAAAAAACAAAAATAAAAAATCTGTATATATTTGTGTTTAACTTTTTTTCAGGTTGCCACAGTGGATAGGAAGAACCGCTTGCTTCGCTCTGCTGCCAAAAATAAATTGCTGCCTTGCTTACAAAAAAATTGCTGCTTTCATCTCTTCTTTTATTTGAATTGCATTGTTGTTCGCTTGTATTTAAAAAAAGGAAAAAAATTCAAAAACAAAAAAATCCATCCTTAGTTGTATTGTTAGTACACGTTTAATTTCTGCTTTGCATTTCATCGTAGATTTTAATTAATAATAACGATTAGACATCGATAACTTTTATTTGTATATTGACAATTTGTCTTCTTTGAACAATTTAATTTCTTGGTGTCTAGGCTACGGCAGAGTAATAACCATTTATAAATATTACGGTGATTCGTAAATATTATAGTGGTTTTTTCCCTGAAGGTACTTAAACCTTCGGCTGCATTGCTACGGTGATTCGTGGTGCACCGATAAATCCTGTCTGTTATCTGGCTGAGAACTATCTTGTTTATCTGAGACAATTTGTAATTATACAATTTTGGGTTAACTTAGGATAAATCATTTGTAATTAACACTTACATTCATTTAATTGCATTAGTTCATGCATATTTAAAAAACAAAAAAAATTCAAAATCCAAAACTAAAAAAATTGTAAATATTCCTTTTCCTTTGAAATTTTTAAATCCTTTTTTTTGAAATTTCAAAAAAATAAATTAGAATAACCAAAAAAACTTTTCAAAAACAAAGAAAAAATTTGAAAAACCAAAAAACAAAACAAAAATTAATTTCCCTTTTGAAAAATAAATTCCATTTGTAAATATTTTTCTTTTACAAAAAAAAAATAAAAACACAAAAACATTCTTGAAAATGTCTGATTTTCCCCACGTATATGAATTTTACAACAGTTGTGAAAATCAATATAATTCATATAATTTCACTTCAAATTCTTATGGATATTTCAACAACAACTATTGTTTAAACGATTCAAATTTTGAACCTCAAACAAAATGATGACCAACCTTCAAATCTTGAAAATGGCATTTCATCTTTACTTGAAATCCTACACAACAAAATCAAATGATAAAAAAGTTGTGTAATTCATATTTGTGCGATAACTTGAATCAAAGTTTCCAAAATAATCAAAATTTGGATTCATTTCAAAATTCAAACGATTTCGAGTATAACCCATGCCAATTCAATTTTGAACTCCAAAATGAGTTTCAAAATCAAAATGAAAATGTGAACCAATTTGTAAATAATGTTGGCAATGGGAATAATCTCGACCATGATACAATTGAAAACTTTGATTATCAACAAATTCAAAGTGAAAATTTTCATACTAGTAATCATGAATTTGACTTTATTGAGCAAGTGGAAAAAGATAACGGGGATTTATTACTTGAAAAATACAAAAAAAATCGCGAAAATCATATTCAAATCTCAATTTGCGAAGAATCAAATAATAATCTACCCTTTATCGAAATTGACAATTCTTGTTCTCAACAAGTCCAAATCGAAAATTTTCAAGTTAATAATTACAAATTTGACTTTGTTGAGCAAATGAATGAAATGTACAATGATCACATGGATTTGGTGTTCGAAACATATTTGAATCAACGTGATAAACATACTCAAACTCCAACGTGTGAGAAGTCAAGTGATAATCAACCTTTTACCCAAATCGATGATTTTCAAATAACAACTTTCGAAATCGAAAACGAAAATTTTAACGAAGTTGTTGAAAACATGGTAATTGAGTTGGATTTCAATTCTTTTGAGGGTGTGGAACCAAATTTAAAATTCGATCTTCCTTTTCTCGATTCTGAAAATTTGAATACAACAATTTTGGATTTTGAAATGGATACATGCGATGAAGTTGTTGATAATACGACGAAGGAAGATGAATTTAACGAACGCGAGTTTTATGGACTTTTCGAAAATGTGTCATTAAATTCTGATGGGGAAGATTTTGATCACCATTTTGACTTTAAAATGGATAGTTTGAAGGAAGTTTTCAATGATAAACTTGAATTTCAATTTGGTGAAAATAAATGTGAATTTCAATCAATCGTTATATCTACCCCAAAAATCATCGAAAATAAAACAACTTGTAAGATTTTTAATAAAACAACATTCGTTTTTCCAAATCCACATTCGACTTCAAAATCTTTTATGGTTTGGCTTTTCGAGCTTAAGCTGTGTCTCATATACTTGATGAGACAAATGAATCGGTCTTTGGAAGACCATTTCATTTACTTTTTGGCAATTGTTGGGCGCATTTCTAAACAATGCCGAACCAAACCATCTCCAAGCATTGCCGGTCCAAGCTCCCTCTCCATCCACTACCGGTCCATATTACCTCCTCCCACTGCCAAACCAGAAGCATTCATCTCCTACCACCGAACCACACAATACCGGACCAACCTACCTCGCCTACCACCGAATCACCTACCACCGAACCACACAATACCGGACCAACCTACCTCGCCTACCACCGAATCACCTACCACCGAACCGCACAATACCGGACCAACCTACCTCGCCTACCACCGAATCACCTACCACCGAACCACACAATACCGGACCAACCTACCTCGCCTACCACCGAACCAAAGCCCCACCGGTCCATTCATCTCCTACCACCGAACCATCCTAACCGAACCACCTATCCAACCTACACCGAACCAACATTGCCAGGCCAGATCGTTTCAGCCCAGGCCCGCCAGCAGCTATATACATCCGGAGCCCCTGCCCCCAGCCTGACTCTATAAATAGAGGGGCAGGGGTACAACAATGGCAGACAAGTTTGAGAGCTCAAGCACGGAAGGAACTTTCAAACAACTTTCATATACTTGTATACAAAGCTTTGTACTTGTACTTGTAATCTGAAAGAAAAAGGAGAATAACATATAAAGTGGACGTAGGCACGTTCTGGCCGAACCACTATAAATCTGTGTGTCTTTTACAGTTTAGTCCATCTATTTTATATATTTGCGTAAATCACCCAAATCGCTAGAAACAACATAGAATCAACTAATCCATACGACTTGGAGGTGTTTGTCCATTTTTTGTGCAAACATTTTTGGTGCTTTCACTGAGAAAGGAGATCGAAGCTTCAGCTTCTCCCACTCAACCCTTTTCCTATCAACATCGATCATTGCTTGGAAAACATGCCTCCCGGACGGAAGAAAGATGCTAACAAAGGAAAGAACATTACAACTAGTAGTATCCCAGATCTAGTAATCAGAGATCAAGACAATCGACTGGTTCCAACAGCAAAAGAAAATCAGGCAAATCCGACAGCCCCCGCTACGGAACAACCAATTACAAGGGCGGATCTGGACAAGGTTGTGGCTGAAGTAACTAACTGCTTCGCATCTCAACAAGAAGCTTGGTGGACCAACTCATGTCACACTTAAGGGATGCTGAAGAATCCAACTGCAACACTGAATCATGGGGTGAGTCCCGGTCTGTAGGATCTGGGAGGCGACAAAGGTCTTTCTTCTTCGAAGAGGCTAACAACAGAAACAGCCATGGTAGGAGTCGAGCCCGGACTCAGCCCGAATTCCGACCCGAGGAAACACTTGGAACCGAACCTAACGGGGAAGGTGCCAGGCAGGGGTCGGATATAGCTGAGCCTGTCATGCTACCTAACCATGAGAACACCAGTAGACGGGGCCGAGCTGGAATCCGGCCCGAAGTTGGACCCGAGGAAGTGCTGAGAACAGAACCCAGCAGGGGAAGATCAAGGCAAGGGCCAACTGTGGCTGGCCCCAGCATGCCCTCAGAAGACCAGAGGCAGCCATTGGAGAATGTTAGGAGTGACAGACGATACCATCCCTACAAGCCGTCTGGACGGAATCAGTCCCACAGGGAAGAACCAAACTCATTTCTATCCACTCCATGTTCTGATGAAAGGATGGCGTGATTGTTCAGAGAGTGCGTCCAACGGGAGCAAAGGGATCGGGGGATAGGTGCTAGGGTAACCAGCCCCTTCACCCGCAATATCGAAACCGCCATCACCCCCCGGGAATGGAAAATGCCAATAATGGAACCTTACAAAGGAACCTCTGACCCCATAGTACACTTACAGAGATACACCCAGCATATGCTCATGAGCAGAGCAACGAAGGGAGTATTGTGTAAGTGCTTCCCACTTTTCTTGGCAGATCTAGCTACTTCCTGGTTCTGCCACCTACCCCAAGGGTCCATCAGCTCATGGGAAATGTTGAAAGAAAAGTTTATCAGCCATTTCCGCATTCATGTGGAACAACCCAAAAACGCTTATTCCTTATCTAATATCAAACAGAAACCCGGAGAGACGGTGCAACAATATCTAACCCGATTCAACGTCGCGGCGGCCGCAGTCCAAGATGCCGACGAGAAACTTATCCTAGTGGCTCTCTGCAGTGGTGTACATCCGGACACTAAATTTTCTAGAAGACTAGCCAAGGAAAAGCCAGCTACTTTACCTGATTTCTTCCATGAAGCTGGAAAGTATATGAGACTTGAAGACACTGCCACTGAGAGGCAGTCAGGGCAACAGGCTAAGACGGCTACAGACAGGGTCCCCGCTGCAGCAAAGGATGTTCGAAGAAATGACTCTAGAGACAATGCTGGGGGTAAGAAGGGAGAAAAGCGCTTATATCGACCAGGACCAAGATTTGACTCTTACACTCCTTTGAATGAAACAATCGAAAACATCTTCCTAGCCACTCAAGACGAAGTTAGATACAAGCGCCCCCCGCACAAGAAGGAGTCAGATAACGCACTCAAGTCTGAAAAGTTCTGCCGCTTCCACGAATCCCATGGACATGACACCAATGAATGCCACCATCTCCGGGACTTGATTGAAGAACACATCAGAAGGAAGAGACTGGAACGCTATGTAAAAATCCAGAACAGGACTTCAACTCCTGCCAATGAGAATCCTGGACTACCCCCCCCCCCCCCCCAGAAGCAGGCGGAGGAAATCGCACACCAGCGGCTCTAGTCAAGAGAAGATAGTGGTCCATACCATATCAGGAGGACCGCACATCGCCGACAGAAGCTGGGCGGAGATGGAAAGATACGGTAAGTCACTTAGGAACGATGAAGGCTACGTTAATTCTGTCATGGAAGAACGCCACCCGAAACGGAAAGAGAATGAGGACATCACATTCAGTAGGCGTGACCTAGAGGGAAGACAGTACCCACACATGGATCCTATGGTCATCTCTGCTTGGTTCGGTCCAGCCAAAGTTTTCCGAATTTTAATAGACACTGGAAGCTCAGTAAATATCCTATTCAAGCATGCTTTCGACAAAATGAAGCTGTCAATGAAGGATGTGTCTCCCTGCAACAAACCACTACATGGTTTCACTGGAGATGCGAAGATGCCCCTCGGGCAACTAGACCTTTTTGTTGAAATAGGAAGTCATCCCCGCTCCGTTGTGCGAAAGCAAACATTTGTGCTAATAGAGAACCACTCGGTCTACAACGCCTTTTTGGGAAGGCCAGCCTTGTCTGACTTCCAAACTGTCCTAGCCCCATGGTGCCTGAAGATGAAATTTCCAACAGATAACAGAATAGGAGAAATAGAGGGAGATCAAGACGCTGCTCGAGACTGCTATGTAACTGAACTTCGCAATAACCGCAGAAAAGATAAAGGGAAAAATGCAGAGACTGCTCTCTGCATGAAAAACTTGGAAGCATAGCAACTAAAGAAAGCCCCTCCTCTTCGATATACCAGTGACCCTTTCAATGAATTAGACCCTAGGAACAAAGAGGAGGAGGCCACCGCCGAGCCTGCAGAGGCTATGGAATTCGTAGCTGTAGACAAACATGACTCAAGTAGACTATTGAAAATCGGATCTCAACTAAAAGAAGAGTGAAAGGATCAACTCATTGATTTTATTCGCCACAACATGGATGTATTTGCATGGACGCACGCTGATATGACAGGAATCTCCCCAGATGTAGCATGCCACGTACTGAACATCGATCCCACGAAGGTTCCAGTAAAGCAGAAAAAGAGAAGCATGGGGGCAGAACGATCAGTAGCTCTAGAGGAAGAAGTGAAGAACCTACTTGCCAATGACTTCATACGAGAAGCCATCTACCCAGAATGGATCGCCAACCCGGTACTGGTAAATAAAGCTAACGGGAAGTGGCGAACATGCATCGATTTCTCCAACTTAAATGACGCTTGCCCGAAAGACTGCTTCCCACTCCCCCGAATCGACCAACTCGTGGACAGCACTACCGGACACGAACTCTTATCCTTTATGGACGCATACTCAGGATATAACCAGATCCCTATGCATGCCCCCGATCAAGACCACACTAGTTTCATCACTGACCGGGGATTGTACTGCTACAAAGTAATGCCTTTTGGACTTAAAAACGCCGAAGCTACTTATCAGCCCCTTGTCAACAAGATGTTTGCGGAACTAATAGGACAAACTATGGAAGTTTATGTGGATGACATGCTGGTAAAATCGAGGAAAGCCAACGATCATATAAACCACCTGGATGAGATGTTTCAAGTACTTCGCCAATATGGAATGAAGCTGAACCCTCTAAAGTGCTCCTTCGGAGTATCGTCGGGAAAGTTCTTGGGATTCATCGTTCATGCCAAGGGGATTGAAGCAAACCCTGAACAGGTTAGAGCTTTGCAAGATATCAAGATACCATCCACTCGAAGAGAGATGCAAAGCCTAAATGGGAAAGTGGACGCCCTAAGTAGGTTCATCTCTAAAGCAACCGACAAATGCATCCCTTTCTTCGAAGCTCTAAAAAAAGACAAAGGAAAGTTCGAATGGACTGACAAATGCTCGACAGCCTTCCTTAACTTAATCGGACACCTCCAGAGACCACCAGTACTCTCAACTCCAAATGAAGGCGAGGAACTATACCTATACCTTGCTTTATCGTCCCATGCTTTAAGCGCCGCTTTGGTGAGAGAAGACGACCGCGCGCAGCGGCCCGTATACTTTGTAAGCAGGAGGTTTACGGGGGCAGAAGCCAGATACCCTAAACTTGAAAAGATAGCATACTGTTTGCTAATCACTTCGCGGAAATTGCGACACTATTTCCAATCTCATTCCATCAGAGTTTTAACCGATCAACCGCTGAGGCAGGTACTCCATCGCCCCAACACTTCTGGGCGACTACTTAAGTGGTGCATTGAACTGAGCCAATATGATATCACCTACCATCCTCGCACCTCTATCAAGGGGCAAGCCATAGCTGATTTCATTGCCGAATTTACTACTAACGAAGGTAAGGAGCAACCTGAAATAGCAAAAGATATCAAGTGGAATCTCTTCGTAGATGGAGCATCAAATGAACAAGGCTCGGGGGCAGGTGTTGTGATAATCACCCCCAGGGGAAGGAAGCTGCACTACGCCCTAAGGTTGGAATTCGCTGCAACCAACAATGACGCAGAATACGAAGCGGTGATAGCTGGATTAGAACTTGCCCTGGAGATTGGAGTCGGTTCTTTATGTCTCCATTGTGATTCCCAACTCGTTGTAAATCAAATACTGGGAGAATTCCAGACTCGAGGAGAACGATTCACAGCATATCTAAAGAAGACCAAGCTGCTTCTCAATCAATTGGATCACTATTTAATCAAACACATTCCTCGAGAAGAGAATCAGGAGGCCGACGAACTGGTAAAGCAAGCTAGCATGAAGGACAGCACTACTTCCCGAACAATAACCATCTCAAAGCAACTGGCCCCGAGCTACGAGCCAATGAATATGATAGCTGCAATTGAAGAAGAAACTTGGATGACCCCCATCTAGAAGTACTTACAAAGTGGCACATTGCCCGACGGACGTAACGAAGCTAAGAAAATTTTTAAGGAAAGCTTCCCGCTACACATTACAAGAAGGCATCCTCTATCGGTGCGGCTTCTCTAATCCCTTGTTAAGGTGCATCGCTGGAAGGGAAGCCAGGGAAGTCATGTCCAACATCCATCAAGAGAGTTGCGGAGATCACACCGGAGGACAGACTCTAGCAAAATACTCCGATACGGGTATTACTGGCCCACTTTAAACAAATACGCCTTAGACTTCGTCAAAAGATGTGACAGATGTCAGAAATTTGCTAAGATTCCTCGACTACCAACAAATGAGATTACTCAAATGACCAGTCCTTGGCCCTTCGCAATATGGGGAATTGAATTGATTGGCGAACTGCCAGTGGGCCAGGGCGGAGCCAAATATGCCATAGTAGCAGTTGACTATTTCACCAAATGGGTGGAAGCGGAGCCTCTAAATAAAATATCTTCGGCAAAAGTTATTAACTTCTTGATCAAAAATGTTTTATGTAGGTACGGGGTTCCACTCAAAATCATATCGGACAACGGACTCCAGTTTGACAGCGAAGAGTTCGCCGACTGGTGCCAAGAGCACGGAATTCACAAAAGCTTCTCATCTGTGGCTTATCCTCAGGCAAACGGACAAGTCGAAGCTGTCAACAAAATTCTCAAAACTCTAGTCAAGAAGAAACTTGAAAAGTCAAAAGGCGCTTGGGTGGATGAACTTCCTACGGCACTTTGGGCATACCGCACATCTTACAGAACATCAACAGGGCATACTCCTTTCTCTTTGGCATACGGATCGGAGGCCATGCTCCCAGTTGAAACTGTAGTGCCTTCCCACCATAGGATCCACTACAACCCAGAAGAGAATGAAGAACTCCTACACATGTCTTTGGATCTAATTAAAGAAAGAAGAAATGATGCAGCACTTAAAGCGGCAGCTCACAAGCAAAAAGTAGCAGCACAATACAACTCTAAAGTCAAACACCGCAGCTTACAAGAAGGAGATCTTGTCCTCAAACGGATCTTCCCGCTCCCCGGAGCACTAGATCCAATATGGGACGGACCCTATGTAATTCATAAAGATCCCCACAACGGAGCTTATATTTTGTCAACAGTGGACGGAGAGGTGTTCCAGAGGGCATGGAACATCCAACACCTCCGTCGATACTTTTCTTAACTTGTACTGCCCATATGAAGTGAATTAACAAAGAGAATCAGTGGACGTAGGCATTTTCATGCCGAACCACTTTAAAAATCTTGTCTCTTTTTAACTTGTTCCTTTATATCTTGGCTGCTTGTTAAGCGTTATCCTTTTCTGTTGAACGAAATCATGTATAACGACATTTCCATACTGGAACTTCACGGCGCAACCTCACCTGGACAAGACCTAATAGGTACTATGCGATTCTATGCACTCGCCAATGTGACACTTTTGCTCCAGCATCCCTCTGCTGCGGGTTAACTCATTGCTCGCGACTGCCCTCAAAGCCAATTGTAATGAGCCGATTATAAGCCATCAAGAAGGCCGACTATAGCCGATGGCAGCTCATTACGGCGTTCGGCTCGCCGGCAACTGTGAACCTACTTTAAGCCCCAACATAAGGTGTGGCCAGCCACGGGTAGTTCACGGTTGACGATCGGCACCCACGCTAGCCGGCCACAGTAAATCGAATAATACCTACGATTACGGGCCATAATGGCTCGGGTAGTTACTGTGCGCGATCTCGGCTCCGATATGTCTTAAGTGCGGCTGTGGTAAAAAAGATAAACTCCCCGCGGAGGCGTAAGATGGGTGACAAATGTCTCCAAGACCCACAGCTAGGGAAAGTGACTACAAAAGTCGTTTGCCACGAACTTAAGCATATCGACGGCCTTCCGTGATTGGAAGTTTTACTGTTTCTCATATTTCCATTTCATTCAAAAACTTTTATCCTATCCTATATAACTATCCTTAAAGTACAGGTCACAAAATAGGGGAACTCTCGCTTGTGGAAATATGAACTCACATCCGGATGACGGAACACCCAGCTACATTCCATACTCAGTCACGCAAGACATTCAAAGCAACCCTCTACAACTAAAACACAAAGGGCGGTACTATCTTCTCTTGTATACAAATATGTAGCTTTAATTTATTCACACGTCATATTGGCATTACAAGACATGAAACAATATTTTGAGCAGAAACTTAGAATCAAATGCGGCTAAATCACATGCATAAACATACAGCTGTATTTCTTATGCCACATATCAAAATAACAACCACATTCGAACATAACAGAATCAGCTTATGTTATAAAATTACAGAAAGTCGTTATTTGCAAATAATATAATTACAAGTTACATTAATGTTTCGAACTGACATAGACAGAAACCAAAATATGTATAAGTCAAGTCAAGGAATCGGAGCTTCGCCTCCATCCCGCTAGCCCTCCGGATCTACTTAACTGCAGGGTTAGAACTCCCCGCATGTACTCCAGAGGCCTCGCCTGCTCAATTCAGAAGAGAATCCATCAATGGTCGTAAAAGATAAGCAATCAAATCATGGAAAGATCTAAAGGAAAGACTTACCAGCGTCTGCTCCCTGATCATCATCATCTAGCTGCACGCCTACCTCATCCGCAGCAAGCAACTGCATGCCCTCCTTAACCGCCACCTTCTCTTCCTTAGTGAATTGGGCCGTAACCACATCCATCCTGAAAGCTGCACCACCTTCCTTATCTGCGTCGGCCTTAGCCTCCTCCAAAGCCCGGAGATATATCCTAGCCATAACTCGGGGATAATCGTCCATCCAGGACAGGTTCCCTGCCTCCAAGTATGGAAATACATGTCCTGGAGCATCTCATCCATCATCCCCTCGTTCTCCTCAAACTCTTTCATCCGGGCCTCAGAAGCCGACAGTTGTGCGACAGCAGCATCTCTCTCCAGTCGGTATCTCGAGCAATCAGCCTGAATGGACTTCCGCATCACTTCCATCTCCTCCTTCATCTTGGCTTGAGCAAGCTCTACGGCCTCAAGCCTCCCAGATAACTCTTCCACCTGCTCAAGATCCGCTCTCCGAACCTCGTCCACCGTTGCGATGGCCATGTCAATCCGTTCCTTGCAGGCAGCCTCCATCTTTCGTAGCTCAGCCTTGCTAGCCTCTTCCATGGTTTTCTTCAGTCGTCTAGAGGCCGCCTCATGCTGGGATATCTGGATAGCCTGGTCGGCAAGCTGCTTGGCCTGGTCAGAAACCATTAACCGTAGCCGGATGTTGGCACTCCCAATATCCTCTCCAGCCTTGACCAGACGGGCATGATGCTCCATCAACTTCCTAGTCTCCTCCGCGACCCGGTCGATATTAGCCTTGGCTTCGTCCCCCATGGTAACTATCCGAGTAGTAAGCAAATCGAGATCTAAGGACTTAGCCTCATCAAGCACCCATACCATGGGGTTGCGGGGAAGAAGATGCTCACCCGTGGCCTCGTCAAAAGAGATGTCCTGAAAACTCGGGTCCAGATCCGGGTGGCCGGCAAATGGATTGCGAACCAAACAAGGGTGGTCTATCAAGGTGACGGTTGGATTTTCAGACGGATGTGGGGAAGGCATAAGCTCGGTATCTTCCTCAGTAATATCATGGATAGGCTGGACTGGAGACTGAGGGCCAGGTGAAGGTTCGAACGAAGATCGCCCCCTCTTCCTCTTTTGCATATCTTCTTCAATAACTCGAAGAAGAGGGCGATATCTAACCACATCTCCAGGACGGCTAGGTGACGGCTTTGGTTTGGTAGAAGCTTTGAGTAGCTTAGACTGTTCAAGGCGGTGCCGAATATCTGATGTCTTGGCCACCTTACCTGTTCCTGGAGTAAAAACCAGGTGTTACAAGCATGCATGAAACTATGATCCAAGAAATATGTTAAGTAGGAAGACGCGCTTATTTTACAAACCCTGAGGGGGAGTGGGATACTGCAATAAGTCCTGAATCTCATTCCAGGACGAGAGCTGGCCATAAAATATTACTAAGTCCTTATCATAAGGGGAGTCTACAAAAGTTAAGAATTCACCTTGAACCGCCGGAGTTGCCTTAGCTGAAGGACCCTTAGAAGATGGATCGGCACCAGTCCCTGCCTTGTCAGCCTTCTTCGCCTTCTCCACCGAGGCTGATCCTTCCTCCAACCCCTCAAAAGTCTGGCGAAAGGCAACATCTGTCCACTCCTAGATCTCCCCTGCTTGCTCAGAAGGCAAAGCCCCGGCACCACTACCACCCTGCCTTCACCTTCTCCATCTCCTCCGCTCTCCTCCTCGCCTCTCTCCTCCTCTCCACCTTCCTCCTCCGGAATATCTGGGCATGTGCTAGGGGAGGGTCCGTCAGACTTCTTAAGCTTCTTCCCCCCGACGACTGGGGGTACCGAGAAAGGTCTCCTCTTGCTACTCTTCGCAGTGCCCCCATCTTTAGCTTTAGCAGCCCTCTCCTCGGCTGTATCTCTCTGCTTAACCACAGATTGACGTGGCAAAATCAAGTTGTGCTCCAGGAGAGTGGCATTCCGGATCAGGTAAGAAGCCGACTTATCCCTTCCTGAGATAGCCTCTACCTCCCCAGCCATCTGTACAAGGTGATCGTTCTCCACGACCGCAAAAGCCACCTGTCGCTAGTAAGAAATAAAAGCACGTAAGAAGAAGCACTGTAGTCGGGACAAAGAAATTACGAATGGAATTCAACTTACAGCCAGAAGTGAAAAGGCGAAAAGAAACGGAGTCGTCCTTGACGAAGAACCATTCCTTCTTAAACATGGTAAACTTCGAGTATAAGTCCAAGACCGGCTTGAAGGACACGGCCGACTCTAAACTTATGTACGGAGACCCCTTCTTGTAGCCCCTCAGATTATATAGATATCAAATTTCCCGGTTAGAAGGGGGCGCCCATATTTCCTCTGAAAAATGATGAACAAACACACCAGGATAGCATAGGAGTTGGGCTGAAGCTGGAAAGGAGCCACTTTCAGGTAAGTAATGAAGCTGACTATCCACGCATTAATCGGAGGAATGGCCTCGCACATGCAATGGTATCGGCTATACGCGAAGTATCCTTCAGGGGGATTATATGGCATGACCCCCTCCCCTGGCAACAGCATGCATGCTCTATCAATCCCAAAGGAGCGGGAGATAACGTCAAGTTGCTCCTCTCTGAGAGAGCTCGGAAAGCAATCAGGAGGAGAGTTTAGAAGCTCTTGGGGACCATACCCATCTACCAGTGACCTCGGGATGGGTCCACGACGTTCCGGTCCTGGCTGGGCCGGGGGCACAACGGGGAACTCTCGTCTATCCGTAGATTTTCTCTTTTCTGATCGAGTTTCCACTTTGCGAGACATTTATCTGTAACACCGGAAAAACATATTGTTAGAGCAGAGGAAATAAACAAGCAAGTGTATATAGTCCGAAATTTCACCCATAAGTCAAAACGCTCAAGCTCCCAGGGTCATTCGGTAAAGAAATGTAAAATTTCATTCGGTATTCAAAGTCTCAGGGTTCATCCGGTGGTTCAAATACAAGTTCATTCGGCATTTCCCCTTCTCATTCGGCAGTTCAAACCCACAAGGTTCATTCGGTACTCAGAATCCATGAGTCCATCCGGTGATTCAAGTATATAAGATCGTTCGGCAAAAGACTGTCTCACCTGGTTCGGCAATCAGGAATTGATTCGGCACTTCAAATAGTTTGGAAAACAAGATTGGTTCGGTACTTGGTTGACTCGGCACTTGGTTGATCCGGTATTAAAATGATTCGGCTATCTCAAAACGATAAAGGGATAACGAAGGCCTGACACCCCTACTTATAAACGAACACAGGATGACCGGACCGTATGGTTCGGCACACAAGACCGGACGAAAATCACCTAAGCTAAAACAAAGCGCGACATATGATGGCATATGCCCCACTTTGGGGGGCAAGTGTTGGGCGCATTTCTAAACAATGCCGAACCATACCATCTCCAAGCATTGCCAGTCCAAGCTCCCTCTCCATCCACTACCGGTCCATATTACCTCTTCCCACTGCCGAACCAGAAGCATTCATCTCCTACCACCGAACCACACAATACCGGACCAACCTACCTCGCCTACCACCGAATCACCTACCACCGAACCACACAATACCGGACCAACCTACCTCGCCTACCACCGAATCACCTACCACCGAACCAAAGCCCCACCGGTCCATTCATCTCCTACCACCGAACCATCCTAACCGGACCACCTATCCAACCTACACCGAACCAACATCGCCAGGACAGATCGTTTCAGCCCAGGCCCGCCAGCAGCTATATACATCCGGAGCCCCTGCCCCCAGCCTGACTCTATAAATAGAGGGGCAGGGGTACAACAATGGCAGACAAGTTTGAGAGCTCAAGCACGGAAGGAACTTTCATATACTTGTATACAAAGCTTTGTACTTGTACTTGTAATCTGAAAGAAAAAGGAGAATAACATATAAAGTGGACGTAGGCATGTTCTGGCCGAACCACTATAAATTTGTGTGTCTTTACAGTTTAGTCCATCTATTTTATATATTTGCGTAAATCACCCAAATCGCTAGAAACAATATAAAATCAACTAATCATACGACTTGGAGGTGTTTGTCCGTTTTTTGTGCAAACAGCAATATACTTTCTGATGTCGTGTAAATACATTTCATTTTCATGTAAATAATAATAAACGTTCCATTCACTTGGGTTGACTGTGGGGACACAGTCAAAATCAAGTGTGGGGGCGACTCATCTTCTTCTTGATTTTTCAGGATTAATTTTTCATTTTTCTTCCAAAAACTCAAAAAAAATCCAAAAACAAAAGAAGAATTTTCTTTTAGCGTTTTTGATTTATTTTTAAAAAAACACTATAGGATAAATATATGGTTTTGGTTTATTAAATTGAAATTATTGAAAATTTATTTGCCTTAACAAAAAAAATGAAGTTTGATTATAAATAACAATGGTTTAACTAGTATACAGGAAGATTCATACATGTTAATTATGAGATGCATCCTAATTGAAAATCTTTGTTTAAAAGTGGTGAATTTAAAGTAAAGGATATAACATTTTTTTTGTCTTCTAAGTTAAATGGTGCTAAGATGATTTTGCAAAACTCTCTCTCTTAAAAAAATAAAAAATAGAAAATAATAACATCCAAAGTATTCACTCTCATTTAAAAGTCCTCACAGTTATGCATGGGTGAATTACTTGAAATCTTTGATTATGTGCTTTCATACTCATTTAAAAGTCCTCACGGTTATGCATTTATGGAACACATGTAAAAAAAGAATAGACTTAATAAAAACCACCTATGGTCGATAGGTGTATGCACGAAAGTGTGTGCACTCGCTATGCTCTGTACTCCCCTCACATAAGCCCGAAAGGCAGTGCATGGGTGGTATATCTGGCCTTAGTTTACCTGAGCTAGGTATGTAATTTTTCTTGCAAATAATGAGAGAGCAACCAATTGAAATCCTAGCACTATTTTTACTTAGTTGATTTGATTTGTTATTGAAAAGAAATGAAAATACCACTTCGATAAACTTTGATAATCAACTAAGAATCCTTTTCATAATTACACTTTCTTATCAGCCGAAACAACAAGTTAAACTATAGTCTATTTGTTATGATAACTTAATTTTTGTTAAAAAATTTGACGAGTAAATGACTTAAATTTCCAAGATAATGATCGGAACCTATATTTAACTTATTTATGTTGATTTAAAAGTGAATCCTTCATTGTAAATATTTTCAAAAAAAAACTCGCATTCACATCTGTGTAAATAAATCTTACATTTTGTAAATATTTTCATCCTGCGTTTGGATTTTATGGGTAGTATCCGCTGAAAACCCTCACCAGACAACACTCGTCCTACTGGGGACACCCAGAGGTTTAATGGCTTGTTGCATACGCTCAATGCAATCGTGCTCCCTACGAAAACGGATTTATCTTAGTTATTCTTTATTCGAGGACGAATAAAAAGATAAGTGTAGGGGTATTTGATGTGCACGTAAATGTGCATATTTTTACCACCATATTTAATCTATTTAAATTAAATAAATGATCATATTGGGTATTTTAACTTGTGTAAACCAAAATCCATATTAATTTCAAATTGTCACATATCCATCTTCATATAGGGGCAAAACGGTCATTTGTGTGCATATATTTCTTTAAGAAAAATTAATTAGAAATTTCCATACAATTTTGTAGGAATTTGATTTCAATTAGAAGTTGTTTCATGAAGAGGATATGCATGTACAAAAAGAAATACAAAGGAATGAAGATGGAAATAATTCAAAGTGAAGATCATGGAGGACCCCACCTACCCACCCACCTAAATGCACAAATTAGAGGCTAATGCACATGCTTATTGAGTTTATGGCTTCATGTACACTTAAATGATGATTAGTAGAAGCTAATGATTACATAGCCTCCACACTTTCTCAAGGGTAGTTTGGTCCTTCCCAAAATTATGGATTAGGGTTTCATGCTTGTATAAATAACTCCTTATGTTTCATGTAACTCCCTCTTAGCCTCCTCTTAGCTTAGTCTCTCTTAGTTTTACTTTAGGCTAAAAATAAAAAGCTCTTCTCTTCTCTTTTTCCATGGCTACTTAGCCATTTTATTTAATGTAATTTTCTTTTCTTTTATGCAATATTAATTCTCTTTTATTTACATGCTTCTTCTCTTCTTATGTAATAGTGTAGATTTACCTATATGCAATTAGATTAGTTGTCTTTTCCATTAGCTTTCATTTTCCTTTCTTTTTGCTTTCATGTTGCTTTCTACATTTATTGATTTGATAACAAATATGATAGCTTAATCCCTACAATTTAGGGGTAATGAAGCTCTCTAGTATGTAGATGCAACATTTTGATGTTTATACTCTCTTTTTATGCTTTAATGGAAACACTTGAAGTGGTTTAATGAGGTTGTTTAGCTTTGAATTTGATAGTCTATGATGTTCATAAGAAATAGGCTATGCTTAAACAAACATAGCGCAAATTGCCTCTTCATCTAAATATGATTATGGCAAAGAAGTGAATGTTGAAATTGAAATTTGATAGCCTATATTTCTAAACAGTAGTTAATAGGCTATACTTAAAATAGATTTTTATTTCAACTTTGTTGTCATATTTCATGAGAGTTAAATGTGTATTGGCGGTTGTGTTATAGTTTGATGGTTTATATTGGGCTAATTAATAGCACAAATATATCATACTTATGATAAGTACATCAACTAATTACAAAAATGAGAAGAAAAGAGAGGTCATAACTGCATTTTGTTGATTTATATGATCTAGAGAGTGGATTTATCTCTAAATTGTCCTCAAACTCTCATATTTTTATCAATTTTCTTTTAGTTAGTTAGCTAATTTTCTAGCTTAACTTTCACTCGACTTTGGTTTAATTTGATTGAGTAGAATTTTTAAAATCATCAATTCCCTGCGGATCGACCTGTATTCGCCACGTGCTACATTCGTACACTGTGCGCTTGCGGTTATTTTTATTTCTAAATTTTTCGACGGTTTTCTAATTCGATAGAATTTCCGTCGTTAAACAGTAGTTCGGTTAGGAATGACGAACTCTCCATTCTATTCCCTCAATCTTGTGAATCGAGTATATTCAAGGAACATCTCAATGAGTCTCTTTTTGTGTTTTTGATTTTGGGTATATGTAAAAAATTATGTTTTCAAATTTTTCAAAAATTGAAGACATATTTCTAAGAAAAATTGGATTTGGTTTTTGGGATAAATAAAGAACATTTGAGAACTAAAGATGAGATACTTCTTTTATAGAAGATGATTTTTGTGTTGGGTTTTCCATCAAGTGCTTTAAGAATTCTGGTCGATACGCCTGATTAACGTTATCGATAGGAATTTTCTAAATGTTGTGATGAGACAATCAGGCACGATAAATTGAGTTTTAATGAGACTTACATTTGGAAAAAATTAAAAAGATTTTTGAATTAAATTTTATTCTGGATGACATATGCAACCATTAAACCATAGTAGGATTGGATTAGTGGCAAGGTGATTTTGATCATTTGGTCAAAGCTATTATGATAATTGAAATGTATGAGTTTGAATATAGTTATGTTTTATTGTTGAAATAATGAGATAATTTGTTTAAAGAATAAATGTTTATTGAATATTTTTAAAACAAGTTATACATGTTAAAGATGGAGTTTGTTTTGAGAATTTGGGTATTTGGGAGTAAAGAGTAGTAAATTTTAAAATTTTATCTTAAGGATTGTTTAAATGAAATTATAAAAATCTTTTGAAAATTTAATTTTGGAATGAAAGGGAATATGAGTTTGAAATTATTTGTCATTTTATAAGAACTAGAGGAAGGAGTTTGGAAAATTTCCAAGTGTTGAAAATTGAGATTTTGAATTTAAAGGTAATGAGTTTTGGAACTTTAAGAAGTTTGATTGTAAAAAAAAAATTAGATTATGGTTTTGAAGATAATGAAATTCGAACTCTAATAAATTCTGACTGTAAATTAAAATTTATGTTTATTGTGTTCCTCGTGATTGTCTTGCCTTAGTGCAATGGTCAAACAGCTAGCATTTTGTGGTCGTTTGAGTAGGGTGGTCTTTGAAGTAATCATCTCTTATCGAGTATTCTTATCTCAATGGTTGTTATCTTAGTATCAGTATGGCTCCTTTCGTAGTGACATACAAAAAATTATCAGTTTGTTGTTGGAGTTTGGATAAAGCGATGCTAAATCCCAATTCTATTTGAGAAACTTTTGTGAAATCAAATCCTTTGTTAGATTTTTGACTAGCACCCCATTATTTTATTTTTTTTGTTTCGAAAGTGAGATGCTTTTGAAATCATGATGTATTGCTCAAGAAATTTAATGGTCCGCAAATCCTAGTATTTATACTTAGGAAAATCATTGAATTTACCGAGCAATTTTATCTTGGTCTTCTTTCATCCTGACTAGAGAGTGAGGAATTTTGATGTTGTGCTTGTCTATGTAACGATCCGTTAATTTTCAATAATTAAAATTTGTCAACTTAATAAGATTCTGTGATTTAATATTGGAAGAAATAAAATTTTAGGATTTATTAATGAAATAATAACTAAAGTGAAGTGTAACAATGTTAATTAAAGTTAATCATTAACAATGTGAATGAAATTCTATTAATTAGAATGATTAAGAGTTAAAATTGATAGATTGTAATTAAATTAGCAATGTGTGCATTAATTTGTAATTGGATATAAAGAACAATTTATAGTAAAATGGTGATTAATTTATGAAATAGAGGTAATTTATGGTAATTGATAAGAGTAGTATTGTATAAATTGTTATTAGAATTGGTCATAAATAATAAACTCACATATGTTATTAATTGTAGTAATGGCGACAATTATTGTTTGTTACCAATATATTTAATCAATAGCAATTAAATATAATTAAATGGTACCTGTATGTAAGTTAAGACAATAATTGAAAATTTTGGAAGTAATAAAATAAATAGAAATGTTAATTTTATTCATAAAGTAACGATTGACTTAATAAGAGAATGAAACCAAGATAAATAAATTAATTGAAATTTTTAATTATAATTAATGTGTGAAATGGACAAAAATTCATTAAAGTGGAAATATAATAGTTAATACAAATAAAAGATGGGAATTGGAATATATTCATATAATGAAATGTAAAACAAACGTGAACTATGTTTATAGAGTAATAGTGGATTTAATAAAAAGAGTGAAATTGAATCAAATCAATTTATTGGAATTAATTATAATTAATTGGATTTAATTACAGTGAAACTGAACACTATAATTAGGGTAATAACCAACACTGAATTATTATATAAACTTGTATTAAGTCATTGTAAATGCCTAAGTAATTAAAAATGGTGAAATTGGTTAACTATCAAATTTGAATTAAAAAGTGATTTAATCAATTTAATATTAATTTATTTAAATAACGTGAAAATAGCCATTTTGGCCACTGACTAGTATTTTGACAAAACTAGTTTCATCGGATCCGTAACAGTGAATTGTTGAAGGATTTTAAGTTTCATAACGATCAGACTTGTCGTTTGATAGTACGGGCTCGAAACGCCTAGAAATCAATTTAATTGAAATCAATTGACATCAATTGAAATAAGCTGATTTTAACATAACTTCTTCATACAATGGAATTAGGATACGAAACCTATTCCATTGAGTTTACAAATATTGAAAACATCTATTTTGATATATGAGATGACCCATTTTCATTCCAAAGACAGAACGGGCTTTTCGGGTCGTTTATCGTTCAACTTCCAAATCAAATATGATCCATATATTTCTATTTCTGATCTGTCTATAAATAGTCCGTTATAAACCCTAGCTACTTCCTATGTTCATTTGTTTGTACGTACATTTCCTTCTCAACTCCATATTCCAATGGCAGACAAATAAATTCCCAATTCAATTTCAAATCAAATTCCAAATCAAAAATTAAAAATCCTCAAACCTTATCATATAATATATCATTTCGAAGCTCTCGACGAACGTAATCTTCTGTACTAATTCGTTTTTCACTTCGGATCACTGTGTGGCCAGAATTGGGCGAGTTAATCTCGGATGTTCATCGCGCGTCGATCAACTTTGACCGATCGACAAATTGATTTAGGGGTATCGTGGAGAGTGGTGTTGGGAGTCGATCTAAGGTGGTCGCATATCCTATGCTGGCCGGAGGCAGTCGAAAATCGATGATTTGGGTTCGAAACCATAATTCGGATGGTGGCGGCGCGACATATCGTGGACGGCGAAGCTGGCATGGAAGGCGTTGGGCGGCGCGGCGTGGCAAGGCGAGATGTTGGAGGTGGTGCCATGGCCTACTGCGATGTGTGGGTGATGGTATAGGTGGTCAACGTGGGGTGATTGAGTTAGGTTTGAGCCATTTCGCGTGTGGCTACAGGAAGTTGTCTAGGTGATGTGGCTTGTCTCCATTCGTCGTTCATTTATTTATTTAAATTAAATTTCAAATCTTATAATATTCATAACTTTTACGTACGAGGTCCGGTTCATGCGCGGTTTGTTCCATTGGGATCTTATTGAAATTCTGGACATTTTGACACTGGTTTGGATGGATTCTGAGATCGTTTGAATTTGTGCCCTAAATTGGATTTAAATTCGATTTAAATTCAAAGGTGAGTGTTTTGACCCACTCACAACTTCTAAAATTTCTTATGTTGGTTAAGTTAAATTTACGATGTGATTAGGAATTTATTCATAGTTGTTTGATATTTTTAAATTTCTATTCCTGTTAATTTGAATTTATTCTGAATTATTAGTCATTTTATGTATTACTGAATTTAAATTGCCAGTTAGTTACATGTATATAATAATATGTTGATTGTTGATATTTATTGGTTGAATTGGATGATGATTGTGATGGATGTTTGAATTTATTATTGAATGATTGGATGTTATATTTGATTTATATATTTTTATCACTCTACAAGTTCCCTTAGTTATTGTATAGGAAAATCTCTATGGGTTGAAATAATATATACCTGAACGATCTGTAGATTAGGAAAAAATCGTTCTGGGTTGAAATGATAGACTCGAGCGATTTTATGGATTTTATATTGATTCGAGGATTGTGGTTTGAAATGATATATAACCGTAAAAATTTAAATTGCGGATTGAAATGATAAAGATCTGTATCACTTGACCATAGGGTAGAGAATTATATACGGAAACCGGATTGGTTAAATTAAATAATTTTAAATCCTTAATTTTCTCGAATTTAGTTAAATGATATTTGGAAATAGAATTTGATTTATATAAAATGAATTATTATATAATTTGAGTTTTATGTTAAAGTTGAAATTGTTATAAAAGGAATTGTTAAAAGAATTAAATTGAAAATTAAAGTCGAATTTGAGATATAAGTGAAATTTGTTGGAATTGGGTTATTGAAATTGTTTGGAATATAACTTGAAATACATATTGAATTTGGAGTAGCTTAAATTGATATCTCAAACATGGTTTGAAAGCAATATAGAATTTAATAATTTATTAAGGGTCTTAATTGAAAGGTTTGAAATTTGGTTTGTGATTTGGAAATTGAAATGGTTTAGATAAGTTAAAGTAAAATAAATAGTTGAAATTGATTTTAAATTCCAAATCCATATTTTATTATAAACTGATTAAATTATATCATTTAAAAATTACTAATTATTAAGATTTTCAAACTATTAAACTATTTTAACCTATATTAACTATATTAAATCATTTTAACCTACTTTAAACCATTTAATTTATTTTTAAATTTTTTTTAACCATTTTAATTTATTTTAAATCTAATTAATCTATTTTAAAGCTATTTAATCTATTTTAATTATAATTAATCTCTTTTAAACCAATTTAACTATCTTAAATCAATTCAACAGTTTCTTTAATCTTTAATTTAACTATTTTAAAGTGTTTTAACTTTATAACTTTTTAAACTATTTATAACAATCTAAACCATCTTTCTAAATTTCAAACTAAATAGAGTAGATGGGTTTATATTTAAATCCTCGAATTTAAAGTGAATATGGTTAAATGACATTATAACCCAAATTGGGATTTAAATGACATATTGAATTTTATATGCTGATTTTGAAATGAGAGTTAACCTATTTTGGAAATATGACTTTTGAACAAAAATATAATCTCGAAACCATGATTTCAAATGTGATATGATTTGAATTGAATATGATATTCTGATATCAATTATGAAATGGTTATGGAAATTTAAAAGGACCATCTGGTGTGTAATAAGTGATTGGTTGTTAGTTAGCGTCTGGGGAGGGAAGGCAGCAAAGAGGGAGCCGGTATGGGCCTGGGTTCACCCAAAGGGTGGGTTGACGGAGCAAAGGAGGGAGGATGGCATAGCAGTAAGGCAAAGCGAAGGGAAGATTGTAGAGGGAGGACGGTGGGCAGCGGAGCGTGGCTGAGGTAGAAGGTGTTGAGTTCGTGGCGATGAAGAAGGCTGGAGATAGGTGTTGCGTGGGAAAGAGGACGTGCAAAGAAAGGAGATAAGCAGGCTTCTCAAAACAAATATATATAATTTTATATATTCTTTTAAAAGTTAGAACAAAATGAAGTGAAAGGGGAAGAGAGAATGCATACGAACCAGCATATATTAAAACAATAGGAATAGAAAAAGCTAAGGGTTGAAATTTGGAAATATTAAAGGCTATTGACCATTGGTTTCTCCCGTGGGACAAACGAAAGAACATAGGGAAACCCAAAAGACTCAAAATGGGAACTAATATGGCTAATCGTTTCGCAGATTTCACCGTGTACCGGACAACGAAATACACAAATGAATATACTACGGAGATCAGCGCGATGAGATGAACAAGATGGTACACAGATACTAGTGACACGACCTACCTATCAAAACTCCATATTCGCTGCCGAAAATGATGCTAAATTGCATAAAATAATTTAAACGGGGCAAGCGAGGTCCAAATTTGGCGAAACGAATAATGACGTCTTACTCAGAAAATGTTCAACATTTTTTTTATGTAATAATATTTAGATTTAAAAAATATTTTATTTCTAGCAAATTTTAACTGATTTTAAATTAAAATTTCACAACTGAACAAACTTACATATTTTCCGTTAAAAATCCACCACATATTATGTTAAAACAGACGTATCCCAAATATCAAATTTTCGTTGCCAAACTTTTTATTGTTTATTTTCATGAAAGATATAGTTAATTACGTTATTTAAATCGTTAAAATTTTCGAGTCGTTACATTGAAGGCATTAAGAAAGGAAATATTTATATATTAAGTATGAAGGTACCAAATGATAATTTGTGTCTATTTGTTGAATCAAGCGAACCCTGGATTTGGCACAAAAGATTTGGTCATTTGAATTTCAAACACCTTTCTAAAATTCTTAAAAAGGATCTGGATAGGGGTCTTCCTAAAATAAGTTTTGATATTAATAATCTTCATAATGCATGTCAATTAGGAAAACTTAAAAAAAGTTCTTTTATGTCAAAAGATATGATCTCTACCTCTCAAACCCTCGAACTTCTTCATTTAGATCTTTTCGATCCCTTGCAAATGCAAGCTATAAATCATAATAGATATGTCTTTGTAGCTGTAGATAATTTTTCCAGGTTTACTTGGAAAATTTTCCTAAATATTAATAGTGATGCTTCTGAAATGTTACAAATCTTTGTTAAAAGAATTCAAAATCAGATATCTATTAAAATTAAAACTATTCGAATTAATCACAGAGGAACATAAATTTTTGTAATAAGAAAGGAATTACTCATAATTTTTCTCTTCCAAGAACACCTCAACAAAACGGAATAGTAGAACATAAAGTAGAACGATTTAAAAGTGCACAAGAACTATGTTAAATGATAGTAGTTTCACTAACATTTTTTTAGGCTTAAGCAGTTTCTACAACACGTATTTAAATATAGTTTTGATAAGACCTTTAACTAAGAATACGCCATACGAATTATTTTATGATAAAAAGCCTAAAATATCATATAGATTTTTTGGTAGTAAATGTTTTATATTGAATACTAAAGAAAATTTACATAAATTTGATGCTAAATTAGATAGAGAAATTTTTATTGGACATTCAAACAGAAATAAAGCTTATAGAGTTTTTAATACTAGAACTAATATTATTGAAGAGACATTACATGTTTCATTAGATGAAAATTTCAATATTAATAATACAAGTATAGATAAAGAAGAAAATGTTGATAATACAAATGAAATTATTAATAATGAAATTATTAATAACGAAAACAATAAAGATACCAAAAATTCATATCCAAATAAGAGAACCAAAATATTAAAGGATCATCGTACAGAAAACATTCTAGGAAATATGGAACCTGTTGCTAAAACAGGAAAGCAGTTAAATAAAATGAGTAATATTGCTTTCATTTCAACTATTGAACCTAAAAATTCAAAAGAAGAATCAATAGATGATTTATGGATTCTTGCAATGCAAGAAGAATTGAATAAATTCATAAGAAATGATGTTTCGAAATTAGTCCCATGAGTTGGGGATAAATCTATAATAGGAAATAAATGGGTATATAGAAATAAAATGAATGAACAAAGAGAAGTTCAAGAAATAAAGCTCGTTTAGTCACTCAAGGTTATTGTTAATGTTTAACGACTATTTCTCTATCGGTTTAGAAAATAGCCGAATTTTTTTAAATAAAAATAACCGCAAGCGCACGACATACAATGATAGTACGTGATGAGTACGGGTCGATCCGTAGGGAATTGTTAGAATTCAAAATTCCTATTCAATCAATTAGATCAATATTTGAAAGTGGTGTTAACTACAAAAAATTCTAGAAACTAACAAAAATTAAAAGTGATAAAAATATGAGAGTAGAAGGCAATTTAGAGATAAATTCACTCTCTAGATCACATAAATCAAAAAAATGAAGTTACGATCTCTCTTTTGGTCATTAGTGAAATTAGTTGATGTGCTTATCATAAGTATGGCATATTTGTGCCATTAATTCATCCATTATAAACCATCAATCTATAACACAACCACTAAACCGCTATTTAACTCTTATGAAAAATGACAATTAACATGACAATAAAATCTATTTTAAGAATGGCCTATTAACTATAGATTAGAAATATAGACCATCAAATTTTGGTTTCGACATTCACTACATTATTATAATCATATGTAGATGAAGAGGTAATTTTTATTTGTGATTGTTTAAGCATAGCCTATTTAGTGTCAACAACATAGGTTATCAAATTCAAATCTAAAATAACAAAATTTAACCACTTCAAACATTTCATTTAAGCACAAAAGAGATCATAAATGATCAAAATGTTGAATCTACTTACTAGAAAGCTTCATTACCCCTAAATTGAAGGGGTTTAGCCTCTCATATTTGTTATCATATCAACAAATGTAGAAAGCAACATGAAACAAAAAGAAAGGAAAACAAAAGCAAAATAAAAAGAGAGCTAAATAAAAGAGAGCTAAGTTATTTGCATGAGGTAAAGAGATTTACACTACTAACATGAAATAAACAACAAAGAAAAGTGCATATATTAAAACTGCATAAAAAAGATTACATAAAAGAAAATGGCTAAGTAGACATGAAAAGAGAAAGGGAGCTTGTATTTTATTTTATCCTAAACTAAACTAAAGATTCTAAGAGGAAGATGATAATTACATGAACATAATTGGTATTTACACATGTACGAAACCCTAATTCAATTTTTTTGGAAATATCCAAACTACCCCTCTAGGAAGTGTGGTGGCCACGTAATCATGAACATGTGTTATCCTCATTTAAATGTGGATGAAGCTTTAATGTCCATTAGCATGTGCATTAGCTTCTAATTATACATCAAGATAGATGGGTAGGTGTGGTTCTCCATGTTGTCATGAAATGAATTATTTCCATCTTTATTTTTTTTCTCCTCACTCTTGTGCATGCATATATTTTCATGAAACCACATGCATTTGAATCCAAATTCCTACAAAAAACTCATAAAAATGTCCAAGTTATTTTTCTCAAATCAATATATGCACAAAAATGACCATTTTTCCCGTATATAAAGATGAATATGTGACGATTTGAAAATAATTTGATTTTTGTTTTAAACATATTAAAACACTCTATATGATTATTTAATTAAATTCGATAAAATATGGAAGTAAAAATATGCACATTTATGTGCACATCAAATACCCCCATACTTATCTTTTTATACATCCTTGAATAAAGAAAAACTAAGATTAATTCGTTTGGTAGGGAGCACGATCGCATTGATCGTATGCAACAAGCCGTTAACCTCTAGGTATCCCTAGTAGGACGAGTGTTTTCTCGTGAGGGTTTTGAGCGAATACTACCTACAAAATCCAAATGCGATATGAAAATATTTACAAAATGCAAGATTTATTTACAAATATGTGAATGCAATCTTTTGAAAATATTTACAAATGAAGGATTTATTTTTAAATTAACACGAATAAGTTAAGTTCTTGTTAAGAAATTTAAGTCACTTACTCGTCAAACTTCCAACAAAAATTATGTTATCATAACAAATAAACTATAGTTTAGTTAGTTATTTCGATTGATAACATATCGTAACCGTGAAATGGATCTTTGGTGATTATCAAAGTTTACAAAGTGGTGTTTTCATTTCTTTTTAATAACAATTAAAATAAAACAAGTTAAAATAGTGCTTGGACTTCAATTGCTTACTCTCTTTCTTCTTTAGAAATTTTATTGATATTAGCAATATTTTCATATGCCTAACTCAGAAAAACTAAGGCCAGATATATTACCCATGCATTGCCTTTTGGGCTTACATAAGGGGAATAAAGAGCACGATGAGTGAACAGACAAGCGTGAACAACAATCGACTGTAGGTATCATTACTAAAAGAATTTTTATATACATACACCTAACTCAGGTAAACCGAGGCCAGATATACCGATCGTGCACTGCCTTTCGTGCTTACGTGGGAAGGGTACAGAGCATGGCGAGTGGACACAATTGCGTGTGAACACATGACTCTAGGTGTTTATTAGAAAATATATACACATATACAAGATATAGCTTTTTTGCGTTATATATATATATATATATATATATATATATATATATATATATATTTGAAGAGAGAGTTTTGCAAAATCATCTTAGCACCATTTGACTTAGAAGATGAAAAATGTTATATCCCTCTATTTACATTCACCACTTTTTAAAACAAAGATTTTCAATTAGGATATATCTCATAATTAACACGTATGAACCTTCTTATATACTAGTTAAACCATTGTTATTTGTAATCAAAATTTATTTTTATTTTTGTTGAGACAAATAACTTTTCAAAAATTTTAATTTAATTAACCAAAACCATATATTTATCCTATAGTGTTTGTTTAAGAGTAAATCAAATGCTAAAAAAATTTGGGACTATTTTTTTTTTTTTTTATGATTTTTTTTAAGGTTTTGGAAAGAAAATGCAAAAGATAAACTATGAAAAATCGAAAATGAAGATAAGACTCCCTGACACTTGATTTTGACCGCGTCCCCACAATCAACCTAAGTGAAAGGAGAAAAATAAAATAAAAACATGACCTATATTTACATGAATATGAAAAGATTATTATTTACAAGACATTAGAAAATATGCCCTTAAGGAGTAAATGAAATGGTCTTTCAAAGACCAATTCATTTGTCTCATCAAGTATGAGAGACACAACTTAAGCACGAAAAACCAAACCATAAAAGATTTCAAAATTGAATGTTGATTTGGGAAAACGAATGTTGTTAATTTTATAAAAAATCGTATGAGTTGTTTTACTTTTAATGATTTTCTGGGTCGATAGAACAATTTGTTGAAGTTCAAATTTATTTTCACCAAATTGAAATTCAGACTTATCATTGAAAATTCTTCAGAATTATCGATTTCAAAATCAAAATGGCGATTTAAACCTACCTCTTTGGAATTTAACAACTCAACTTCGAAAAGTCCATAAAATTTATGTTCACAAAATTCATCTTCCTTTGTTGAATTATTCACAACTTCATTGCATATATCAAGTTCAAAATCCAAAGTTGTCATATTCAATTTTTCAAAATCACAAAAAGGAAGATCGAATTTTAAATCAAGTTTCTCACCCTCAAAAGAATTTAAATCCAACTCAATTACTGTATTTTCAACAACTTCATTAAGGCTGTCATTTTTAATTTCAGAAGTTGTCATTTGAAAATCGCCAATTGGGGAATAAGGTGGATTATCACTTGACTTGTCACACGTTGGGATTTGGTTTTGTTTTTCACGTTGTTTCATATATGATTCAAATAACAAATCTGTGTAATCGTTGTAGATTTCATCCATTTGCTCAACAAAATCCAATTTATAATTATTAACTTGAGAATTTTCGATTTGAACTTGTTGAGAACAAAAAATTTCACTTACATCGTAGTCGAAATTATTCACATTGCCAAAATTATTTGAAAAGTGGATCACATTTTCCGTTTGATTTGGAAATTCATTTTGGAGTTCGAAATTAAATTGGCGTGAGTTATACTCGAAATCATTTGAATTTTGAAGTGAATTCAAATTTTGATTATTTTGAAAACTTTGATTTGAGTTATCGCATAAATATGAATTACACAACTCATTAATCATTTGATTTTGTTGTGTAGAGAGTTCAATTAAAGATGATATCATTTCAATGTTATTTCCAAGATTTGAAGGTTGGTCATCATTTTTAAAATTCTATTCAAACGTCAAATTATTTATATAACAGTTGTTATTAAAATATCCATAAGAATTTGAGTGAAATTATACAGATTATATTGATTTTCACAACTGTTGTAAAATTCTTGAGAGTATGGAAATTGAGTCATTAAAGTTTTTTTTCCTTTTAGATTTTTTCTATAAAGGAAAACTATTTACCAAGAAGAATTTATTTTTCAAAAGGAAAATTTGCTTTTTTTTGGATGTGTCATTTTTTTTTGAAAAGATTTTTTCTGGTTTTTTTTTCTAAAAAAACCAACTTAATTTTTTTTCGGATTTTTGATTGAAAAATTTCGAAGAAAAGGTTTTAAAAACTAAGTAAAGGAATATTTACAATTTATTTAGTTTTTGATTTTGAATTTTTTTTCTTTAAATGTACATGAACTAATGCAACTAAATGAATGCAAGACTTAATTACAAATTTTCTATCCTAAGTAACTCCTAACCCAAAATTGTATAATTACACTTTGTCTTAAATCAACAAGATATTACTCAGCCACGTAACGGGCATGATTTATTGGTGCACCACGAACCACCGTAGCAATGCAACCGAAGGTTTAAGTACCTTCAGAGAAACAACCACTATATTATCTACGAATCACCGTAATATTTATAAATGATTATTGCTCTGCCATAGCCTAGACATCAAGAAATTAAATTGTCGAAAGAAGACAACTTGTCAATATACAATTAAGTGTTACCGATGTCTAACCGTTGTTATTAATCAAAATCTAAGATGAAATGAAAAACTGAAATTAAACGTGTATTAAAAATGCAACCACGGATGGATTTTTGTTTTTGTTTTTAATTTTTTGAATTTTTTTTATAAATAAAATGCAAGCAAACAACAATGCAAAGCAAATAAAAAACAAAAGCTAAGGGCACGATACTAGAGCGTGCATAATTATTAGCATTTTTTTAGCGGCGATTTTTTTAGCAAGCAAAGTAAAACAGTTATTTTAGCAAGCACTTCTGCTACCTGCAACCTAAAAATTTCGAACAAGATATATACAGTTTTATATATATATATATATATATATATATATATATATATATATCAAAGAAGAAGCTAAAACAAACAAAAAACAAAACAAACTAAAACAATTAAAAACAACTCTCTGTTGTTTTTTAGGTAAAACAACTCTTTCTCTTTTTTTTTAAAGTAAATCAACTGAAAAACTAAAAAAACTAAAAACAATTAAAAACAACACTTTTTAACAAAGAAACTATAAAACAAAAACACTCAAAACAAAAGAATGAAAGCTTAACAAATAAAACAAAAAAAAAATAAATAAATAAATTATGCTAACCCCTACTTATCCAAACACATACCCGGCCCAACATGTTCTCTCTCCTTTTTTTTTTTTTATACATTACATTACCTAACTCGGCTACATCAATTCTTAAAAAAAAAAAAAAAAAAAAAAAAATTATATCAAAGCATACGCGTCCAAACAACTCGAGAATTTTATTTATTCAAATCAATGAATTTCCCAAATCAAAACTTCAATTTGACATTCGAAATTCTCAGTTCTCTGTTCAAGCAAACAACCATAAATCCGCAAACATAAATTCGTAGCGATCTTGGGTGAAGGAGAAATTCGATTGCAGAGGTGAGGTTTGGGAGATGGTTGCGGTGGGTTCGTGGTCACGACTGACGTGATGAGGCGCGGTTGTAGGCGGTTGCTGATTCGATGTGCACACAGGTTGAATTGGATCGCGATTTGGTTTGCGATAGTTTTCGATGTTCGATTGGGCTTGGTGAATTGGACATTTTGTTGTGAGGTGGCCTATGGTGTTGCGGTGGGTGATGGAAGTTGCTGTTGTATGCGAAGTTGTTGTCTATGTTGATGCGAGTAGGGGCTATGTGATTGAAGAAAGATAAGCAGGGACGGATATATGACTGTGGTTGTGGGGTTGTTCTGGTTATGGTCGCGGTGAGGAGATTTGTTGATGGCTGCTTTTGTGAGTGGTTGGTAGTCGTAGTGAGAACAGGTGATTCGGGGGTTGGCGAATTCGATCAGCGAAGGTGAATTGTTGTAGTGTTCGTGAACTTGGTTTTTTTGTTTTTGTTTGCAGTGAGATGAATGTTCACTGGCAGTATGACTGTGTAGATATGCACAATGAGGTGGGTAGTGAGTTATGATGACAGTGGCAGTGGCCGATGGTAGAAGCAAGTAGAGGAAGTTGTTTGTGGTCAGGGGACTGATGTTTGTCTGATCTTTGTGGTAGAAGCAAGTGAGTTATGATGGCAGTATGTCTGATGTTTGTGGTCAGGGGACTGATGTATGGGTAGTGAAGGAGAGGGTATGTTGCAGGCAGAGGGGATATGGCACTGCACTGTAGTGGTTGAGATTTGGTTTTTATGATAGCAGGCATAAGGGGAATGTTTGAATGATATGGCAGTGAAGTTGCAGGTGGTAAGAGGAAGTAGAACAGTAGTGAGGTTGGTCGCAGTTTTGGGGTTGTGATTGTTTCTGGTGGTTTGTGCAATGGCTCGAACAAGTAATATGTGATGACTGGAAATGGTTGCATGCAATGTATGAATGAGGTAGTGGCTTGTTTGAATGAGTTCAGTGGTTTGAATGAGTTCAAGGCTTGTTTGTATGACTGGAAATGGTTGAATGCAATGCAATGTTTGAACAAGTGGTGTATGCAGTGTCAGTGGGCAGCGGTTGATGGTTGATGGAAGTTGAGCAACAACAAGATCAACGGTTAGATGAAGTTGTAGGTGGAGTAGGAGAGTTTGTGGTGTGTGTAGTGTGCACTGTGGGGTTGCTAATGCATAAGGTGTTCGTTTTGACAGAGGAGATATGTGGAAAGGATGAGTTGCAGTGGTTATTGTTGATAGCCAGTTTCAAGTGGAAGGGGCGGGTTGATGAACTATCCCACAATGCACTTGTCTGGTATGTAGTATGAGGAAGTGTAATTGGTGGAGGAAGTGAAGATATTAGTAGTTTGTTTGGATGGTAGCTGAAGCGATATGAGCAGTTTGTTAAAGGTGGAGATCTAGCAGATGTAAGGTGGTAGGAGCACTGGTGGTGATGGTTCAAGGGGGTAAGGCAGTTGTTGATGGGAATGTAAGATGGGCAGTTGTGGATGCAAGTAGGCAGGACGTGAATGGTAAAGAAGTTGGATGGTATATATGTATGGTTTCAATGTGCAAGTGAAATGGGGCAAAGAATAGAGGCAGAAGGGGATTGTTAGCAGCAGTGTTAGGAAGGGACTGATGGGTGAGATGCACAGCAATGTGCTTGTTTGTAGAACTATGTAAATGAAAAACCGTGTAAACTGTTTTGTAAATAAAAGTGATATTGTAATGTATAAGTGAAAATGAAATAAAATAAAATATATATAGAAAAAATGTGTACGTTTTTTTTAATATCCAAATGCAACTAGAAAACTAGAACAACATGCACACAAATAAAATATCACAAAAATCAAACACAAACAATTTTTTTAAATGCAACACACAAAACACACCTACAATAAAAATCAAACGACAAATAATTCGAAGAATAGAAACTAAAATCAAAGCAATTTTTTCGGCAACGACGTCAAAAACTTGTTTAACGACTATTTTCCTATCGGTTTAGAAAATAGCTGAATTTTTTTAAATAAAAATAACCGCAAGCGAACGGCGTACAATAATAGTACGTGACGAGTAGAATCTATCCACATGGAATTGTTAAATTTTATGTAACGACCCGGTATTTTCAACCATTCGCATCCACACATGTCGGACTTGAATTGCTCAAAATATCAGATTGTTAATTTAAAATTTGGCAAAACTCAGCATATACAGTAAATAAATAAATCGTAGAATCACAGACACAGAGTAATATAACAATAATATGCAACGGAATAGATAAATAACAGAGTTGAAACAAATTACAACAGAATATCTCAAATACAATGCAGTCTCAAATACAGACAGATGACAAGTCTGAACCAACAACTGATAGCTGAAAGCTGAATAGATATAGATGGATCTCCAAGTGAAGCTCTAGCTCCAAAGGTGAGTCTCAAATGCTGTGTCACTCAATCTGACCTGAGCGTAAAGCAAAACGCAAAACACTCTAGTCATGATTAACATTCTTATATCAATAAATCCAACTCAAGTGAAATATCAACTGAAATACAAGTAACTCAAAGGATGTTTGGGATAACCATCCTTTAAGGATCCGTTAAACTATCTACTATGTAGTAATATACGGTACTATAATATTGTCTATAGTAAAGTAAACTATTAAAATAGTCTTAAGGTGTTACCCATATCCCCCTTAACACATTTTATGTATTCCCGTAGTCTATACAATGCCGTAAGCTCCTCCGTAAACTAGAGGTTTACCCCGGAGGACACCCCATAGGTACAGTACAAAACAAACTCGTAAAAGGCGCGATAGGGCATGCGACAAGGCACTCGAGGCAATGCCAGGGTAGATATACCGTTTGCGTATCCGGACTGTTGGTAACGCATAGCAGCTACTACTGCCCATCTCATGACACACTCCCAAATCAAAGGGTGCAGCCAATCAATCACAAAAGAAATAGAATGGTATCGAAGAAATGTGTCCGATCGGATGAATGACCTCACTTGACTCGGCGTGGCTTCTGTTTTAGCCGCATCAAGCTGACTCATGGGAGTCAGGGTCACATAAATACCATATATAACCGTAGCCAAACCATCCTACTTCATTCTGGAATCTCCACCACGTACATAGTTGTTAAAGTGGTTTTCGGTATTGGGAGAGAGTATAACAATAACCGATCCCGGTCTCCTTAACAACCAATCGTTATTATAACACCGCGGTCATTTTAAAATAGTGTATACTTCAAAACCAAAATATCATTTTCTATTTCAAAACCATATCAATACGATATCATTACCATTTCAAATATATCCATTTCCAAAAATCATATCACTATCAAAGTTATAACACTTTCGGAACCAAAACACTTGAAATTATAACACTTTGAAATCATAGTACTTTGGAAAGCTATAACTTTGAAATCATAACTTCCACCACTTAAATAGTTTAGATATTAACAATAATATATAATAAAATAGTTTATATAAAAATAGTTTATAATAAACATGGTTTATATTAAAATAGTTTATATTAAAATAATTCATAAAGTAAAATATAATTTAAAAATACTTTATATGATAAAATAGTTTCCTCAAATTTCACAAATCGATTCAAATTAACTCAAATTCCAAAATTCCAATTTAATTCAATCTCAATTCTTCACCTTTGATTCAATTAAGTTTCTCAATAAATCATTTCAAATTATATCGATTTCAAATACAGATTGGAACCACAAAATAAATCATTTAAATTTCAATATATTTCAAAGCTTTAATATTCAAACATTTTCAAAACTAGATTTGATAATTTCGTATATATCAAAATTTAACTTCGTTATTATTTAGTTTTGAAATGTTTACTTAATAAATCAAATATCATTTAAATAAAACCCCAAATTACAAATAAACTAAATATTTACTTCAATTTATCTAAACTTGAAATATTCATTTAATTACCTTAAACAAAAAATCAAGTTATAAAATCATTTAAAATCTCAATTTCATTAACTTTCAAATCGATTTAATTAAATAAAATTCTTAATTAAATACAGTTTCAAAATAAATTCAAATTTATTTTCCTAACCTTACTTATAAAAATCATTATAAATCTATCTTAAAATATAGTTTCAAAACTAACTTATAACTTTAAAATTTTCAAACATATAAATTAAAAAATCTAAATTTTAAACCCTTATAAAATAACACACACACACACACACACACACACACACACACATATATATATATATAATATCTTAAAATAAAACCAAGATATTCATTTCAAAACCTTGGAAATCATTTTTAATACACACACACACACAACAACAACGGTGTATGTATATAATTTTCTATCCTATGGTCAAGTGATATGGATATTTATCATTTCAATCCGCAATTTAAATTATATACGGGTATATAGCATTTCAACCCGCAATTCCAAATTCAATTCAATGAAAATCGCTTGGGTTTATCATTTCAACCCATAACGATCTTCTCCTATTCTACAGATTATTCGGGTCTGTATCATTTCAACCCATAGGGAATTCTATACTAACAGGTAACTTGCAAAGTGAGAACATATATGATAAAATATAACATATAGCATCAGGTATATATCATCAGTGATTAGAAAAAATATAAATAATAGGATATGGTGTCATATCCCATAGCTGAACAGATACAGATAATGGCATATATATAGCAATGTGAGTAACTAACAACAACATATTTCAACTGTCGTTTCAATTGAAATCAAATTTAATAAATATAAGAACGTTAACCGTGAGTGATTGCTCACCTTTCGAGGCTAGAGATAAACGAGAATGAGATGAGTTACGAATCCAAGCACGAATTCCAAAGTAAAGCACGATGGACACGAGTTCGATGGACAAGCTGATAAATATGGATTGACAAAAATCAAATCAGAACTGGATCGATGAAGAAAATTGGCATAATGAACATATATGTATAACTATATATAATTATATATATGTGTGTGTGTTCAGATTCTAAATTCAAACATATATTAAATTAAATATATATATATATATATATTCATTTCAAAATCCATTATTTTAAACTAAATTCAAATATTAAAGTCAAATATATATATAATAATAATAATAATCAAATTTTGAATCAGTACATTTAAAACTTAACATATATATTTATACAGCTTATATGTATGCTATAACTTATACAAGCACACAAACATATTATAACAGACATACATCCCTACTGCCAATTATTTGAAAAGAAAGATATATATATATATATATATATATATATATATATATATACACACACTTCAAAAGTCGAAATACATAAAAATCTATACTAGACTAGGCTCTATTATATATATAAACTAGTACATAACTAGTATACAACCGTATGTATAACTTACCTACATGTTATTTTAAACAACAAGCAGTATGTGTGTATATATATCCATGTATATAATATAAACATACATATATAATATTTCAACCACCCAACAATATCAATGCAAACTGTTGTATAAGCATAGTTATATATAAAATATATATATATATATTGAAACAACTCATAAAATAAATGTATATACACCTATATTTATAAATATGTATAAACTAAACCCACAGAATATATAACCGAACATATACCTATTAAAATGCAAGGCACTTATACATATATTATATATATTATTCACCGCAAAATATTATTATAACTTTATGCATAAGATCTTTCCTCTTGTAATATATATGTACTGTAGAATTTCAGAAATCTAAACATACATAAACTAAAATATTATAACTTATTAACATATATTTTATATTAAAACTGATATATATGTATATAACTTGTACAGAAAACTGCACACTGGAAAACTTATATATAAAAAACTTATATACATAAGTGCAATTCAAAATTATCGAAATAACAGAAAAAGCATATATTATATACAACGTAGCTTACGTTAGATCTATAAGTATATTTATTTAATAAATATGTTCATACAAACAATGTATTATAATATATATAAAATCTAAAACAAATCACATGTCATCAGAAAACCAAAAAGTGCGAAAAATAGTTTACGCATATAGCTTGTATAAACAACAGATTATAATATATATATAACACTGTTAAAACCCAACAGACTATAATAAATATACATATGCCTAGAATGTAAATAAATTTATATATATATACAAAGAAGATACATATGTTTAAAATAAGAAGGGCCGAAGAAAAAGAAGGTAAGCAGCATCGATCGGCAGCAGCAAGCACGTGAGGATGGACTGGGTCTTGATGGAGACTGCTGCTGTCTCAGCTCTGGTGGCTGTGGCCATGGAGTCATGTGTGGTGGTGGAGGCACATGGATTTGGATTTGATGTGGGTCAGTGGGTGCAAGCTGTCACGGCATCGGCTATTGGGTGCGATGGTTTTTAGGGCTGCTAGTACGCGGGCACAAGGGGGGAGGCGATCTGGTGGTGTGTGGGCGGTCGCTGCTATGGAGAAGGGGAAAAGTGGTGGTTGCCGTGAAGCATGGTCGGAGGGGCAGTGGAAAAGATGGGCGAGCGGAGGTGGTTCGATTGTGTGGAGCATGGAGAGCTTGGGGCAATGGGGCTTGCTTGGGTTTCGGTTGGTAGTCGCGGGTTTGTTGGAAGGGCTGGCCGAACAAAATAGATTACAAAAAAAAGAAAGAAGAAGATGAGCTACAGTGAGGAGGAGAATGAACACACGTACCAGGTCTCTTTCAAAAAGAATGGTGAAGCAGTAGAAAAGGATGAACGAATATTTATATAAAATAAAAAAATTCCAACGGTCAGTCCCTAAATTTCAGCTCAGAGTTTAAAGCAATAAATTTTGTTTAGGCAGCACGATTATTTATTTTTTAAACCAAAGGAAAGTGTACAGTCAAAATTTTGGTACCATCACGATGAGCTGTTTCATCGTTACCGTTACATACCGGACCGCAAATTACAGAAATAAATATACCAAGGAGATCAGCACGACGACATAAATAGAACGGTACACAGATATTAGTGATACAACCATCCTATCAAATGTCGATATTCGCTACCAAAAATGCTGCTAATTTACGGAAAAATAAGAAGAATGGAGCAATAGCAGTTCAAATTTGACGAAACAAAATATGACGTCTCACTCAGAAGATGATTTACAAATTTATTGTGTAGAAGCATTTAGGTTTGGAAAATATTTTATTACCCTCTAATGTTAGCTGATTCAAATTTAAATAAAATCACACAATAAAATAAACTTTCACATTATCAGATGAAAATTTATCATTTACTATGTTTAATTAGACATATTCCAAATATGAAATTTTTATTTCCAAATTTTATAATTTAAAATTTCACAAAATTTTTATGTTATTAAAACCTTTAAAATATTACAGGTCGTTACATTCACCCCCACTCAAAACTTTTCGTCCCCGAGAAGGAAATAGGTAGGAGAATAGAAGAAACCTATCACGATCCGTTTTTTCGACGTTCGAAAATCGACAACAATACATCCACTGTATCAAATGCCGAAAAATCGAGTGCCGGAAAACTAGTCCGTAAGGGAAAGAAGAAGGAGATAAAAGAAGAGAAAACAAAACAACAACAGAATCTCACAATCATAGCGGAATAACATATAATAGATAACAACAGATTTTTATACAAAGAAACTATAACTGTTATATATATTACATTATCAGAGTAAAACATCAAACAAAAACACAACCCTGGAAAGTTATGATAACTCGTCTCCATAACTGAATACACAGCTTAAACGGCACAGCAGAATATACGTCAAGTATGTGTGATACGTCTCGCCATCCCGGTCGTCTTCTGAGCTCCATAACAATTCATCCAGAATCTGTATTCTATAATACTCGGTCTGACCCAAGCATTATAGTGAAATAGCACCCGAGTCGGTCTGGAAAATCAGAGTGAGAAAACACACTCAGTTGGATTATTAAAGTTTTGAAAATCCTTTGAAAATCAAAGGTATCTCGTAAGACCACGCCACAAATAAACATGTCGGGTTTTTACCTTACGATAACCAAAACATTTCTTATCAAATCCTCTGAATTATAGTAGTGTCTATATATAAATACTTATTCAAACAGCCAAAACTGTTACATTCATTAAATTCCAGCATAATAGGTATACAAACAAGTCCGAAGGCACTTATTGGAGATTGGGTTTCCATCAATGGCAGGCTACTGGGGTACCGCCGTCACAGTACGTGGTCCAGATCAACGTACCGAGGATCCTCCCTGATCCCCTGCCACACATGACCGGAGCTATCCCTACTGGATAGTCCGAATAAGATCACCCCGTGGTTGGAATCAACAACCGCCCACACAGCCGAATAAAAAGGGACATCTAGACATGGATGACCTTACCCTAATTGGTTGCTAGCCAATTAGCCTTGCTGCACCTCCCCTATTTTAGCCATTCCCGGTTATGAGGCTCGAGGCTATGCTTTACATTTTTAGCACACATACACTTAGAATGCTCATCGTCCCCCTGACGATGTTATGATAGCATTCGTCCATACAAGTCCATTCCCGCTCCGAACGGAACCGAAGGCACTACTCCTTCTAGATCCTTTTTGGAATCACCCTCAGGATTAGTAGTGATTAGCCCTTGCACTTCACTGCTCCATCTTCGACTCTAAGATCTTGTCTTCCTCACGAAAACGTTCAAACCAAATCTAAGTGGTTTTTGGGAAATTAATCACGATTCAGGTCTCTTCGAAACGATTAGCGCATTGGCCAATATTGATAGTCGATTATTTCACTATTATATAACATCTACAAATAACCATTAGGCCTTAATAATTTTTCAAATTATTTATTTCAAAATATCTTCGCAAGATATTTTTCCACACTTTAAACCATTGAAAATAGTTTTCAAATCACTCTTTCTCTCGCGAAATAAATTTCCACCCAATTGCTTTATTTCCATTGAAAATTGCCAAGTCTTAATACATTAGATTTTAAAATAATTTCAATCATTTTATCCAAAAATATATACTTTAAAACACTTAAAATAAAAACTACTTAAAACTTTATTTAAAATACTAGTTATGAAATTCTATACTAATTTTCAAATAAAAACTTTAGCCAAACCACCTTCAAAATAAAACTACTTTATGAAATATAAATATTTAATAATTATCTTTTAAATCATAATAACAATTTAACCTTTTTAAAATAATTACTACTATAACTAACTTAATAAATACTTACCTTTAAAATTTTAACCAACTTAAATAATAGATTCTCAAAAACATTCTTTTAAAACAACTTTAAAACTCTTAACTTTAAAATCTTCTTTGAAAACATACTTGGTTTTTCAAAAAGTACACTTCCATTCCAAAATAGTCCATTTAATCAGTTAATAAATCCTTCTCGATTTATCCCAATTTAATTTACGACTCAACCCAGTAAATTTCTTACCCACACCTTTAAAAATAAAACCACTATTTATTTTTAAATCAAATTACCCATTCCTTTATAAATTCCCACCGTGAATTTGTACTTCCAAATATCCATGATATCTTATTTCACTTCATAAACCCAGTGTATAAATTCCATAGTCTCATCCTCCTTTTTAAAACATAGTATCAAACACTAAACCGATTTCTAAATCGATTTCCAAAATTTACTCCATTTTAAAATAAATTCCTTTACTTACTCAATTTTATTTCAAAACCAATTAATTTCATATTTTACTTCTTTATTATGATTTAAAACCTTATTTAAACTGAAAATACCAATTTCATACTTTTTCCCAAAATTCTTTTTCATCTCTCCCAAACTATTTTAAACCTTGAATTTAAAAATAAATCCTTTATTTTTTTAAATAACACCACTTAAGTTTAAAAATTCATTTATTCCGATTTATTCAAAATCTCCTTCCCCATACTCGGAATTTATTTATTAGAATTTAAAAATCAAGTTTTTATCCTTTCCCAAATTCATTCTTTAATTTATCCAATTTCACTATATTTATTTTACTTAGAATTCCCTCTTCTATTTTCCTTTAAAATTCAATCCTTATATTTTTGATATCTCAATATACCCAAAGTATATTCAGTCAAATCATAGCATGCAATATTTCAATTTCCAATATAATCAATATAATCTATCACAGATTATCAAATAAAACATATCACCGAATATGAAAATAAATTCCAACATTTTGAGGAATCCAGTTGGATCCCTCTAACCTGTTTTTCCTATATCCACAGATGTTAGCACAATATAAAAATACCAATCCCACTTCGAGGAGAATATTGCGGTACATAGGGTCATCCGCTATTTTGCAGGGCATATAGGGTGTTATCCGTTATATAATGCGGGAATTAATCACTCCAATATATATATATATATATATATAATATCACATCCAGTTAATTCAATCATTCAACTAATAATTTAAATTTAACTATTTAAATTTAAATGGTAATCCAAATGAGTGAGATTAACTCGCCTTTGCCATTTTTATTTGCAATCCATTTCCATTTCGGTTTGTTTCTCGATTTTTGACCTTGTATAAACATCTTGCATATGGCTTATTAATATTTGAATTGATAAAAAAAATTTATTACTTATTTAGCTTAACTAACACTTGGATTTAAACTAATAAATTAGTTTTAAACTAATTTCCTTTTAAAAATCTCTTAGTAACTAAAATAATTAAATAAAAAGTTTAAACTTCCTTACCACTAAATCAAAATGTTATAAAATTAAATTACCATAAGATATATTCCTAAAATCAAATGGTAAGCTGATGTATGCATTTTATATAGTTTCTGATATATATATATATATATATATATATATATATATATATATATATATATATATCGAACCCGTTTGTGCATATATATATATTTTTCTCTGTACATATTTTATATGTTAAACAGGTAAGTAGATGTATTATATATTTTTCAAATCTCTGTATACCTTATTAAGTTAAAAAAAAAGCTATACCTTACTGCTCCACTCACGAACATCAACTCGGCTTGCGAAACCTACCAGAGTTCCGACGAAATCGAACTACCCAACATCGGCGATCCCCTAACCCTAGCTCGCTCTTCCGCGACTCGACTGCGACGCCAACACCCCAGCCTTCGCAACTCCCAAAACCAAATCATCTTGAGCACCATCGAACGAGGCGAAGCCTTCCTCAAATCGACGCCTCGAATTCACGGCCTTCCCCTACGCATGCTTCGCGCGCTCCATGAGTACGCGACCCACCTATACTCGCATCATCGCGCAGCTTGCCCGCCTAGGCCTCCTTCGAGTTGGTCAGAGAATTTGAAAATTGGAGTCGCGATTTGAATAACGAGGAGAAATTTGATTTCGAATGGAAATGATTTCGTTCGATTGATTTTTCTCGGCCATTTCAATTTTTTTCTCGAGTTCTCGATTTTGTTTCCATTATTCTTTTTAACTGAGTTCGGCTGTCCAATTTTATAAAGTATAAGGCGACAAGAAAGTGTACGTGTTGAAAAGGCAGGAGACGTGTGGGAAAAAACAGGATACATGTTTGAAGACAAAGTAGGTAGTAGGGTGGCTGGAGAAAAGAAAGAAAGGAAGTGGATGTGAATTTGGTCAAATATGTTATTTAAATTTAAATTTTAAATCTTCTCGAATTACGCAACTCAAAATCTCGACCTTCTATCGGGGCATGCCACCAGGCGTTCATAATGTTATACCCCTATTCTGAACGCAATGGAAAATGTTTCGAGTTCTAACTCGATCGTGTGAAGAAGATAGCTTTTTGAATCCAGTTATTAAATTAAATTTTCGATACAAATTTCATTGCATTTATCTACCGTACGATCACACGATAGCTTCAAACACTATGAAAATTGAAATCTGATAATAATACGCTATTACGGATCCAATGGAATTGCTTTCGTCGAAATCCAAGGCTGTGCCTCGGAAGGCTATTTTTAAATATCAATTTAAACGATATATTTTCAAAACTAAACAAACCACTTTTAAATTCAATTCTAAAGGTTCTACTATCTTCAATATTATCAATATAAATTTTACAAGCCTTCGAATTATTTTTAACAAGCTTGAAACTCCCAATTTCAAATATCCGAAATTCCGGGTTGTCACAAAAGCATAAAGAAAAATAGAATGAAATACAACAATATACAATTAATTTAAACCATAAATACTTCATTTGTTTTAAAATTGGTTTATATTAAATTAATTGATTCCAGTTCATTTTATTTAATCAATCAAATTTGTGGTGTTCACATTTGATTGATTTCATTTTCTTATATTTATTCAATTGATTTGTTTCCCGTTTATTAACAATTATTGCACAATTTTCACAACAATTTTATTTTTTTATTTTACTCATTTATTAAATCAGTTTGATCAACCATAGTTAATTTCATCTCACCATTTAACTTGAACTATCAAAACCATATTAATTTCAATTATAAATAAATTAATATCCAACAATTTGGTTTAATCCATTTTACTCAACTAATAGATAGTCATTCAATTTGAAATTGATTTTCTTTCACTTTATCAACATTTCTTTCAAACAAATTCATTTTTAAGTCAACTCGTTTATTTTATCCATTTATCTTCAGCTAAGTTGATTCCCCCAAAATTCAAGTTCCCTATTCTTAAGTTCATACTTATCTGCTTAAATGGCCTTCTCTTTAATTTATTTAATTTATTTCACTTAACATATTTTTGCAACATATACTAGATGTATACATTTTATACCCATATAATATTCAACAAATAAATTTTCCTTTTTATTATCCAATTTATTATCAGTAAAATATCATTTGATATCCTATTACTTATATCATAGTGTATACTATCCAATTACATTCCAATTACATTTAAACTTTCTAGGGTAAGTTATATAAATGTTTATAGGTGCAATTAAATACTATACAAATTTTCCTTTTTATTTTCAACATTTATATTAAGCCAAATTTCAGTTTGAATAATTTATTACTTAAGTTTCTTCTAATATTTTAACTTTTTGAATATTTTAGGCAAGTCACATATATTAGAATCTTATCTAGTGTTACACAAATAAGTTTGTTCAAATTCAACTGTTTCAAGTTGGTTAAATTTCATTTATCATTTTAGCTATTCCAATTATTCAAAATTTAACTTTATTTCAGTAATTGAAATCATTTCTTAATGTAAACTTAAGATTCAAATTTTCGGTTTCACTTCAAACTGTTTTGAAATAATTATATACATATATATTATGTAAATCAAATCATATTCAAGAATTTCAAATCAAATCTATTTTCCAAAAAAAAGTGTAGCAAAGCTACAAACTCATTTCTCTGCTTTGAAACTCGAAAAATGAATGTCGATGATGCTGCATTCATCACCAAAATTATTTTCCAACGACAACCGAAGAGAGTACAGACTTAATTCTTTTATAAAAAAATTCTTTTGAAACAATTTTCATTCGAAAATACTTTCAAGTAATATATTCCAAAACTTTAAAAACCAAAATTTTTGAAAATACCAAAATTTTAAATTTTCAAATTCTTAATTTAAATTCATTTCAATTCCAAATTAATTTTTAAACCATGTTTTATAGTTTCATTTATCTATATTATGTTGCAATAGTCAATGGTTTGCAAATAATAAATGAAAAGAAAATACTATCGTTTCTAGCAACCAACTTCATTCAACTATTTTATTATCAAATTTCAGAAAACTATACATTTATTGATAAAATACAATAATACAAAATATACAAATTTTGGAAACAATATTGTGTCAATTTGCTCTGTTCAAGTATTTTGGAATTCCTATCGATAACATTAGCTAGATGCATCGATCGAAACCCAAAATTCAAACTTAACAACTCAAACAACACAAAATAAAACATTTTATATAAATACAAATACACTCCCTCACTTGATGATTTCAGAATTGATTTCAAAGCAAGGTAGAGATCCAAATCCAAGGGAACCCTAATCAAAGAGAATTCTAACTAGAAGACAGGCTCAATAGGGAGATAAATAGATTACAAAGAGAGAAAAGAATGGATAGACTTATTTAGATCGCGGATGACCTTAACCGGGTTAACTGTGACTTCAAAAATAAGATCGATGCAGAATTCTGAGGCAAATCAACATCTGATCATAGGAGATAGAATTCGGGCGTAGCAAGAGATATCAGCATCTAAAACATGGATACAGAAATCTCCGGTGAATCAATGCTCGTTGTAAAGGAGTTTCACCCCTTTACAAATCATGTAGTTGAGCTATGGGACGCCCCAGAATCATGAAACACGAATAGGGAGAGACAAAAATGGATTTCAAAACAAAGGGGACTGTTCCAAAATTCAAAGGAAACTCGAATCAAAGAGAAAGAACTCAAGATCCAACGAAAGTGATTCTGTAATTAATTCTACTACATATGTTAAGTTTGGCCTAAAACTAAAGCACTGATACCAACTTTAATGACTTGATATTTTCAACCATTCGCGTCCACACATGTCGGACTTGAATTGCTCAAAACATCAGATTGTTAATTTAAAATTTAGCAAAACTCAGCATATGAAGTAAATAAATAAATCACAGAATCACAGACACAGTGTAATATAACAATAATATGCAGCGCAATAGATAAATAACAGAGTTGAAATAAAATACAACAGAATATCTCAGATACAATGCAGTCTCGAATACAGACAGATGATAAGTCTGAACCAACGGGATAGCTGAAAGCTGAATAGATATAGATGGATCTCCAAGTCAAACTCCAACTCCAAAGGTGAGTCTGAAATGCTGTGTCACTCAGTCTGACCCGAGCATAAAGAAAAACACAAAACACTCTAGTCAGGATTAACATTCTTATATCAATAAATCCAATTCAAGTGAAATAGCAACTTAAATACAAGTAACTCAAAGGATGTTTGGGATAACCTTCCTCTAAGCATATATTATATACAACATACCTTACATTAGATCTATACGTGTACTTATTTAATAAATATGTTCATAAAAACAATGTATTATAAAATACATAAAAGCTAAAACAAATCACATGTCTTTAGTAAACCAATAAGTGCGAAAAATAGTTTACACATATAGCTTGTACAAACAACAGATTATAACATATATAACACCGTTAAAACCCAACAGACTATAATATATAAACGTATGCCTAGAATTTAAATAAATTGATATATATACAAAGAAGACACATACATTTGAAAAAGGAAGGGCCGAACAAAAAGGAGGTAAGAGCCATCGATCGGCAGCAGCAAGCATGCTAGGATGGATGGGGTTTTGATGGAGACTGCTGCTATCTCGGCTTTGGTGGATACAGCCATGGAGTCATGTATGGTGGCGGAGGTGCATGGGTTTGGATTTGATGTGGGTCAGTGGGTGCGAGCTGTCATGGCATCGGCTATTCGATGCGATGATTTTCAGGGCTGCTAGGAAGCGGGCACATGGGGGAGGCGATCTGGTAGTGTGTGGGTGGTCATTACTATAGAGAGGGGAAAAGTGGTGGTTTCCATGGAGCGTGGTCGGAGAGGCAGTGGAAAAGATGGGCGAGTGGAGGTGGTTCGATTGTATGGAGCATGGCGAGCTTGGTGCAGTGGGGTTTGCTCGGGTTTTGGTTGGTAGGTGTGGGTTTGTTGTAAGAGTTCGCCCGAACAAAACAGATCAAAAAAACAATAAAAGAAGAATAGCTACAGTGAGGAGGAGAATGAACACACGTACAAGGTCTCTTTCAAAATGAACGGTGAAGCAGTAGAAAAGACTGAACGAATATTTATATAAAATAAAAGAAATTCTAACGGCCAGTCCCTAAATTTCAGCTGAGAGTTTAAAGCAATAAATTTTGTTTGGGCAGCACGTTTAAATATTATTTTAAACTGAAGGAAAGCGTACAGCCAAAATTTTGGTACAGTTACTACGAGTTAGTTCATCGTTACCGTTACGTACCGGACCTCAAATTATAGAAATGAATATACCACGGATATCACACGACAGCACGAACAGAACGGTACACTTATATCTATGATACGACCATTCTATCAAAAGTCGATATTCGGTACCAAAAATGATGCTAATTTGAGGAAAAATAAGAAGAACGGAGCGTAGCAGTTTAAATTTGGCAAAAAGAAATATGGCGTCTCACTCAGAAGATGATTTATAAATTTATTGTGTAAAAGCATTCAGGTTTGGAAAACATTTTATTACCATCTGATGTTAACTGATTCAAATTTAAATAAAATCACACAATAAAATAAACTTCCATATTATCAGATGAAAATTGACCATTTACTATGTTTAATTAGACGTATTCCAAATATGAAATTTTTATTTCCAAATTTTATAATATAAAATTAAACAAAATTTCAGTTATTATGTTAACCTTTAAAATTTTACGGGTGGTTACATTTTAAAATTCCTATTCAATCAAATTAAACAAATATCTGAATGTGGTGTTAACTACAAAAAATTCTAGAAACTAACAAAAATAAAAAGTGATAAAAATATGAGAGTGGAAGGCAATTTAGAGATAAATTCACTCTCTAGATCACATAAATCAACAAAATGAAGTTATGATCTCTCTTTTAGTCATTAGTGAAATTACATGATGTGCTTATTATAAGTATGCCATATTTGTGCTATTAGTTTGCCCAATATAAACCATCAAACTATAACACAACCACTAAACCACTATTTAACTCTCTTGAAAAATGACAATAAACGTGAAAATGAAATCTATTTTAAGCATGGCCTATTAACTATTGATTAGAAATATAGACCATCAAATTTTGATTTCAACATTCACTTTATTACCACAATCATATGTAGATGAAGATGTAATTTTTATTTCTGATTGTTTAAGCATAGCCTATTTGGTGTCAACAACATAGCCTACAAAATTCAAATCTAAAACAAAAAAAATTTTAACCACTTCAAACATTTCATTTAAGCACAAAAGAGATCATAAATGACCAAGATGTTGAATCGACATACTAGAGAGCTTTGTTAACCCTAAATTGAAAGGGTTTAGCCTCTCATACTTGTTTAACGACTATTTTTCCATCGGTTTAGAAAATAGCCGAATTTTTTTAGATAAAAATAACAACATGCGCACGGTGTATAATGATAATATGTTACGAGTATAGATCGATCCATAGGAAATTGTTCAATTTTAAAATTCATATTCAATCAAATTAAACCAAGATTTGAAAGTGGTGCTAACTACAAAACATTCTAGAAACTAACAAAAATTAAAAGTGATAAAAATATGTGAGTAAAAGGTAATTTAGAGATAAATTCACTCACTAGATCAAATAAATCAACAAAATAAAGTTACGATCTCTCGTTTGTTCATTAGTGAAATTAGTTGATGTGCTTATCATAAGTATGACATATTTGTGCTATTAATTAGCCCAATATAAACCATCAAACTATAACACAACTACTCAACCACTATTTAACTCTCATGAAAAATGACAATGAACATAAAAATAAAATATATTTTAAATATGGTCTGTTAACTATTGATTAGAAATATAGACCATCAAATCTTGATTTCAACATTCACTTCATTACCATAATCATATATAGATGAAGAGGTAATTTTTGTTTATGATTGTTTAAGCATAGCCTATTTGGTGCCAACAACATAGGCTATCAAATTCAAATCTAAAACAACAAAATTTAACCACTTCAAATATTTCATTTAAGCACAAAAGAGATCATAAATAATCAAAATATTGAATCTACACACTAGAGAGCTTCATTACCCCTAAATTGAAGCGGTTTAGCATCTCATATTTGTTATCATATCAACAAATGTAGAAAGCAACATGAAACAAAAAGAAATGAAAATTGTAAGAAAAATAAGAAGAGAGCTAAATAAAAGAGACTAAGCTATTTGCATAAGGTAAAGAGATCCACACTACTAACATGAAATAAACAACAAAGAAAGGAGCATATGTTAAAATTGCATACAAAAATTACCTAAAAGAAAATAGTTAAGTAACCATAAAAAGTGAAAGAGTGCTTGTATTTTATTTTGAGCCTAAACTAAACTAAAGAGGCTAATAGGATGAGGATAATTACATGAACATAATGGGTATTTACACATGTATGAAACCCTAATTCAATTTTTGGGAACTACCCAAACGACCCCCTCTAGGAAGTGTGGTGGCCAAGTAATCATTAGCATGTGTTAATCCTCATTTAAATACGTATGAAGCTTTAATGGCCATTAGCATATGCATTAGCTGCTAATTGTACATCAAGGTACATGGGTTGGTGGGGTCCTCCATGTTGTCATGAAACGAATTATTTCCATCTTCATTTGTTTCCCTTCACTCTTGTGCATGCATATATATTCATGAAACCACTTGCATTTGAATCCAAGTTCCTATAAAAAACCATAAAAATGTTCAAGCAATTTTTCTCAAATCAATATATGCACAAAATGACCATTTTGCCTCTACATGAAGATGAATATGTAACGATTTGAAAATAATTTGAATTTTGGTTTAAACATGTTAAAACACCCTATATGATCATTTATTTAATTAAATTCGATAAAATAAGGAAGTAAAAATATGCACATTTATGTGCACATCAGTTAAGAAGAAGATATTAAATGTGGTGAAACTTTTACACCCATAGCTAAATTAGAGGCAGTAAGAATCTTACTCGCTTATGTAAATCATAACAATTTTAAATTATTTCAAATGGATGTTAAAAGTGCTTTTTTAAATGGTTTTATTGAAAAAGGTGTTTATGTAGAACAACTCCCACTTTTGAGAATGAGAAATTCCCTAATCACGTTTAGTTTTTAAAGAAAACTTTACAAGCAGGCTCCTAGAGCTTGGTATGATAGACTTAAATCATATTTATTACAAATCTGATTTTGGATAAAATTTTTGGATTAACTAATGATAAATTAAGCAATGAATTTTTAGATATAATGACTAAGGAATTTGAAATTAGTCATATGAGAGAACTAAATTACTTTTAAGGATTACAAATAAAACAATTAAGTAATGGTATTTTTATAAGTTAAGAAACATATGCTAAAGATTTAGTCAATAGATTTGGCACGTCAAATACCAATGGTAAACTAACTCCCATTGCAACAAATGAGAAATTAAATAAGGAAGAAACTTCAAAAGATATACAAATCAAAAATTATATAGAGGAATGATTGGATCACTACTCTATATAACCACTAGCAGATATGATATAATGCATAGTGTATGTCTCTGTGCAATATATTAGTCTTAAACTAATGAAACTCATCTAAAATCTGTAAAACAAATATTAAAATACATAAATAACACATTGTATTATGGACTCTTTTATCCAAAAGAGGATTCCTTTGAATTAATTTCATATAGTGGTGCTGATTATGCTAGTTGCAAATTAGATCGAAAAGGTACAAGTGGAACTTGTCACTTTTTAGGACACCGTCTAGTTTCCTGGTTTAGCAAAAATAAAAATTAGGTATCTCTATCGACAACAAAAGCAGAACATATTTCAGCAGCATTTGCATGTTCACAAGTTATTTATATGCAACAAACGTTAAAATATTTTGGTTTAAACTATACAAAATCACCAATATACTGCGACATTACTAGTGCGATCAGTTTATCTAAAAATCCAGCTCATCCTGCCAGAACTAAACATATAGATATACGACATCACTTTCTAAGAGTTAATATACACAAAGAAATAATCTCACTAGAATTTACAAACACTGAAAATCAAATAGTTGATATATTAACAAAATTATTGAACCAAACATTATTTACTAAGCCAAGAAGAGAGTTAGGAATTTGTCTCTATCAAAAATATAAAAATCATAAGATATAAATCAGAAACTAAAAAGAAAAAAATCATCAACTTTACATTGGATATGTTGACATACATGGATTGGATATGTCGATATATGCAGTTAAATTCAGAATTCAAATTTCCCTCCTAAATTCAAATTTTGAATCGGGTTGTATAACCATTAAATTTTGACTTCTTCATTTTTCTGTCTTTTACTGTTCCATCTTCTAATATAAAATAATATCATGGCCTCCTCTTTTTCTAAGCATCTAAGGGAGGAAAATTCATCTTTTTTATCCCCGTCTCCTACACATGGGCCTCTCTAGAACATCACTATGGCCAAAGTTACCAAGTTGTCGGATGAAATGAAGAGTGTTCTGTACGTGCTTACTGAAATACAAGTGGTTCAACTTAGAATCTCCAGGGAACAAGAAAAAGAAGGCAAAATCCTATAAAATCTATAGGAATATCTATTAGATAATCTAAAAAATCCAATAGTGATTGAAGAGGATAATCTATGACGACCCACCTTTTCGACTCTTGAATATCAACATTAATATATCCCTGGTATTCACGTGCCACAAATTCAAGTGCCGGAGATGTAGATAATTAGGTGTAAAAGAAAATAAAGATGGAAAAAAGAACAAAATAGATTATCACTTCGCATTTAACAACTTGTAATTATACATATAGATAGTACATACAATCTCTCTCAAAATGAGATATCAGAGTCATAGCAAGTACTGACCCAACAAGGGACAGTTATAACTGCCTGTCCATATAGATGTTGGTAGATACTTATACATAATACAACGGAAATAGAAATAGATAAATATCTACAAAGGAGCCTCCAGATTCATGCTCCATGGCCCTCCTAAAATTCTCCAAGCTGCCTAACTACTTGGCTGCTCCAAAAATAGGGCACCCAGAGTTTAAAGGGAAATGAGAATAAACTCCGGGTCAGTCATTGGATTGGTGTGAGAAAACTCGAAAAACCATATACTTTTGAAATCAAAAGTATCTCATATGACCACACAACACATAAATACAAACAGGTCTTTACCTTTTGATAACCAAAACATTTGCCATATAAAATCAGGGATATTATTCTTAATGACATTCTTTGAAAACTCTTGCAAATAAATGTATATAATTTTAGCTGAAATTTTTACATTTATTAAATTCTATCATAATAGGTTCACAACGAAAACCGTAAAGGCTCATATTGGAGAATGGATTCCATAAAATTACAAGATAAAGGACTACCTTTTGACAGTACATCTCTAGAGAGATGCACCTAAGGCTCTAACCTCTGCTAATTATAGAACTGGCTTACCTTGAGCATAGATAGTACCGAATATGACATCACCTCGATCGTTACGGACCTTTTCCGAGATCCCAAAACATGCACAACATAACCGAAATATAGAGGGTAATCTAGATAGGTGATGACCATGTACTAATAGGAGCGATTCACTTAGCCCTACTATATCAACCCTATTTTTGTCATTCCTGATGTGCGAGGCTTAAGGTTACATTTTTCCTTTTACAGAACAAGTACTACTTTAAATGCCACGTCGCCATTTCCAACATCATTCTTTTGATTTTTAAAAAAAGTACAACCTTTGAGCTTGTACGTCTCAGATAGGGGTGTTAAGTGTAAGCGGGGTTACCTTCTACGCCAACAAATAGATGTATGTTTGTAAAAATCAATGTTCGTGGTCTTAGAAATGCATTGTTGACACTCGTCCATACAAAGTTGTCCAAGCATAGGATAAACCGAAGGCATTTCTTCTACTATGCCATGTTTGGGAATCACCTCTAGGATTAGTAAAGAGTAGTCCTTGCATTGAAGATTTCAAATTGAAGGAACCACTACCACCATACATACGATAAGGGAATTAACTTAGAACGTGATAAGCAACTTTACATTATGAAGATCTTCATCTTTAAAACCATTATCTTTAACATATTTTCACTTTTGAACATATATTTGTTTGAAGTGGTTTTCAAATAGGAATCATTCAAATCCACCTTAGTTTCTATGAATAAATTTATCGATAAAATATGTTAAGTATGTGGGTGATTATTATTCAATTTATCAATATCTTTTATCCAAATAAAATATCTTCTAAAGATATACATCTTTAAACCATTCCTTTTTCAGTACATACGGAATCATTAAACCACTTTTTTTACTTTGGAAACACCAAACCATTTCTCATTAATTATTTAAGAAAATGTTTTCATAATTTAATACAATTTTAATTGAGGTTTCATATTTTCAAAAAATATCTTTTAAATGGGTTAAAACCATGTTATCTAAGATGGTAAATTAAAAACCAGTTAGTATTGAGTAAACAAGATCTATATGAATTATATTAATTATACTTAATACCATATTCAACTTGTACCGTTCGATTAATAATGGTGAAATCACTTTTTAAATTCATACGGATAGAACAAGTTCCCTCCTCGAAATTTAATATATAGTTTAATCAATATGTTTCATATATCGCTAAAATCTTATTATTTAAAATTTTGTATAACTTTTGGAAATCTCTAAATCTTTTTTACCTTAAGAAAATGTGGTTTGAGTAAACCAATTTTACTATCCCCTCCGTCGGGCCAATCCAGATAGCTAAAGCAGACCCAAACACTGGTTGTCCAAGCATGTGTCAAGAGACTATCTCTCTAGCACCCATAAGGTGGTCAAGTTATTTGATCAACTTTAAACTCTTTGAAATTCTTGAATTATTATTTGAAAAGATTTGCAAAAGATTTAGGAAGAAAATTCAAAGCTTAAATTTTAATTTCAAAAGTTACAAAAAATGCGTTGCAAACAGTGTTTTTAAAAGCTTCTTTGATCAAAATATTAACTTCATTCCACATATGTGCATTTTTATAAGTCAAATCCTTTTTAAACATTATACATATATATATATATATATTTATGGAATTTATTTCATATTTTTAAGCATTTAAAATATCCATTTTAAAGATTTTGCTATTTCGATTTCCAAACTGCCAAAATGCATCGTTTTCGAAAACTTGGTTTAGACATTATTAAAATTTTTACTAAATGAAATCTTGATTTTTCTTCTTTATAGTTATAAGAGTTCGTAAAATTCTTATTTTGAATCATTCTGAGTTATATTCCACTTTACACATTGATTTAACTTTTACAGTGCGAAATAGTGAACTGCCATTACGCGACGCGCTTATTTTTACTCCAATTTCATATCTTTTCAAAACTTCTCTGAATTGAATTTTAATACATATAAACTATTTCAAATCATTTTAAAGAGGTTTAACCATCCCATAACACATTTATAATTCATATAGGAAAGGGATTTCCACCGTGTAAATTCAACGTGCATTTAATGTGAATTATTCCTAGAACAAAACAAATATATTATCACATCCAAACATGATGATCAACCATAGAAAATAATCATAGAAAATATATCACATCATCATATAATTTATAATAAAAATAAGTAGAGTTTTCCACTTGACATTCTTTTGATCTAACTTTCAATCGACTATAGCTATGCTATTTTGAAAATGAAGCTTACGAATCATGTACTAAGACTCCTAGGGATTCAGACTTAGGCTTATATGGGTGGGGGAATACTTAGATAGGCATGGCCTAGGTAGAAAAAAGGAGAGGACATTACTAATGCAATCTCCAACATAGGGTAGTATATACCTTTCTTTATGAAGGTATATTTCTCAACAAAGCTTTGCTATTCCTATGACATGTGAAAACCCTGTTTGAAACTGTAATATTAAACTAATTTAATTAAAATAGATGCGTTTGAATTTAAATTTGATAATTTTTATTTTTGGAACCAAATTGTTATTCAATTAAAGTTTATCTAATACATAAATTTTGTTAAAGTAAAATTGATCTAGTTAATAAATTTCAATTTTAGATAATATATTTTAATTCAAATAAAATGTGTTAATAAGTATACTTTTTTAACTACAAACAATAATTATATACATAACTGAAATAGATGAAAGAAGTTTTAAATTGATATGTATTTAAATCAGTAAGTCAGCGAATATGACCAAATCTATTTATATCAATACAGTGAAAAATTACATATTATTGAACAATATTTTGTTGAATGAAACTGATAGTTATCCAAGTTTATATTTCGTAAAATGAAAGATAGAAAAATTTCAGTTAAATTGAAACTTATTTAAAAATAAATGGGAGAAGAGAACTAATAAATGGGTAAAGTAAATTAATTTAAACAAATCGAAGCCCAATTCATTTGAAATAAAACCCAATCCTCTTTCTATTCCTTGATACCCAAACCCACATCTCCTGACTCAATTTGTTTTTGCTTAGCCCTATATTAATATTCAAAATCATTTTCGTTCACAGAAAGGAAAAAAACTTAAACATGGCCAGCGACGCTAGGCAATCGAGGGAAGTGAGGCCGAGGAGGCAGGAGTGTGGCGAGTCGTTGGTGGAATAGAGGGGATGCGGCGCCTTGGAGGTTGAGACTTTGTTGCGCATGTGTGAAGGTGAACTTTGACCAGGAGGCGGAGGAGGGTGTGACGTACTGACGTAGATAGGGTGAAGTCGAGGCAAGCTTTGTTCGAAGCAATGAGCCCGTGGTTGTGCTAGGGTTTTAGGTAGTGAATCGATTGGGATTTAGGGGCTTGTCAAGGCCAATAAGGAGGCTTCAATCAACAATTAGTTAAGGTGAGTTAATCAATTTAACTCACACATTTATATCTATTCCATTGTTTGCTATATAATTATCCCAATAGTTGATTGCATTGGTTGATTAACTGATTGAGGTTATTGATTTAATTGTTTGAATGAATTGTTTGTTCGAGATATGGAAAATTTATTGCTAGTAATATATGGATTGTAATGCGGATTAAAAGAAGCCAGTTTGCGATGAAATTCTATTCAATTGCAAATTGCATTTTATTAACTTATATAAAAATATTTACGTTGTTTGTGTGATCAGAGTTGTCCGAAAACAACTCGGATAGCTAATAATTCCATATTTCCAATAATATTCTTTAAAGCGATGTTGGCTCCAGATGTTGAATTTTCATTGGATTTATTGTTTAAATTATTTAAATATTTTTGAATGAATTTCAGAAATGAGATTTTATCCATTTTGATCCTTGTTGGAAATTAGTCTGTAAAATATATAGTTAAATTATATTATCTTCTTAACTTATTACTTATCACAAAAAATTTCCAATTAAAACTTTTAAAGATAAGTAATATTTATTTACAAAATATTTTTAAAATTATTGTTTATCAGTATGTAATTTTGGAAATGCTTTAGAGACAAAAGATAAGATATAGTGTTATTTTAGAAAAGTGGTTATGAAAGCAATAAATTCAATTTTGAATAATTTTAGCTACAAAAGCCGTTTAAATGATTTTAGAAAGTGTTTGAAAGCCTTTGGAAAGTTATATCTTTATTTGTATGTATATATCAATAGATTTTCAAAATAAAGCAAGTTATAATTTTGAAAAGTAAAGCTTTTATTTAAAATAAATTTAACTAAGATCTTTAAGTTTACAAATATTTTATGGTTTTAAAGGTTTTATGAAGTAATATTATATACATATCTATATAGATTTGAAATAAAGTGAATTAGCAATTATTTAAACATTGTTTTGATTCAAAAACCAAATAAAGGAATTTTATTTTAAGACATAAAATTTGTAACTTCATTTTCTTATAATATGTATGAGTTATTGGATTTTAAAAGTGATAAATGTGAAAGTAAACTACAAATAAAGTAATTTAGAAATCATTTATATATGATAAAATTTTATTACTTATTTTCAACTTATAACCTATTATTGACTTTTATTGTTTGGCCTTTGGCTATATGTATATACCATATTGATATTTCTTTGGTAAATTCAAAAACATTACTTTCGAGCAACTGATAGGCTTTCAGTTATATTCTATTGAATTTCGTACTTTCCTATGAAACAAGAAATTTTAATAAACAATTAAATTATCGGATTGGTATGAGACTTATTGTACAATTCTTTTGTTTATTACTATAATTTGGTAAACAAATTTTAAGTGGAATTCTCTAGCTTTTAGTAAATACTTGAATTTACCATATGTTATGGGACTGTTAGTTGAATTCTTGTGATTACTGGAGTGATAGTAATTAACACTTAGAGTTGTATTATCTTAGGGTGTTTGGATTTCAGACCGATAAATCCTCAAGAGAGGATAACTTATTTTTCATCAATTGGAGAATCGATACATTTTTAGATTTGGGTAGTCATATCTCTTTCGAAAGATCTATTATGGTGTAAATTGTAACGATCTAGTATTTCGAACCATGCAAATTGACAATCATCCACGTATGTCGGACTTGAATGGCTCAAAACAACAGATTGTTAATTTTTATTTTGCAGAACTTAGCATATATAATAAATAAATCAATCATAGAATCACAGACACAGAGTAACATAATAACAAGTAGGGAAGGGGTTAAGTAGTAGTTCATCAAGCTACTACATAACATTAGCGTTTCAAACAAAAAATAATAGAAATCCCGAATACATAGAAGCCTCAATACATAAGCAAATGTCAAATCTGAAAAGAAAACTGAAAATAACTAAAGTAACTGCGAAGCTGAATAGATAGTGGATCTCCAAGAAAAACTCCAAACTCCAAAGGCGAGTCTCAATGTTGTGACACTCGGTTTGACCCGAGCATAAAGCAAAACACAAAACACTCGAGTCAGGATTAACATTCTTAAGCTAGTAAATCAACTCAAGTGAAATGTCCAAGTGAAATACAATATAACTTAAAGGGCATTTGGGATTCCCATCCTTTAAGGATCTGTTAAACTATCTACATACATAGAATAATACGCTACATAGATAATGCCTATAGTAAAGTAAACTATTAAAATAGCATTAAGGCATAATCCATATCCCCCTTAACATATTTTTATATATTCCCGTAGTCCGTACAGTACTGTAATTTCTCCCTAAACTAGAGGGCTATCAGAGGGCACTCCATAGGTACACTACAAACCAAACTCGTAATGGGCGCGATAAGGCATATGACAAGGCACGAGAGGCAATGCCTATGGTAGGATACTATCGTTTTGCAGAACCGGGATGGCGGTAACGCATAGCAGCTACTATCGCCCACCTCGAGACACACTCTCAAAATCAAAGGTGAACCCAATCAAATCACAAAGTAATAGAATGGTAACGAAGAAGCATGCTCGATCGGAGGTGCGACCTCACTTGGCACAAGTATAGCTCCTGTTTTAGTCAAATCAAGCTGATTCGTGGGAGTCAGGTCGACGTTCATACCTTATATAGACGTCGCCAAACCATCCTACTTCGTTTTGGATTCTCCACCACGTACACTGCTGTTAAAATGGTTTTGGGTATTGGCAGAGAGTATGACAATATCCGATCCTGGTCTCTTTAACAACCAAATACTTATTTCACACCGCAGTCATTTTCATTTCAACCAGTTATATTTCATATCAAAATATCATATTCATTTCAAAATCATATCGCTTTCGAAATCATATCACTTTCGAAATCATATTCATTTCCAAATTCATAACTACAAAATAGATTAAACCATTGTATCAAAGTATTCACATTTAAGTCCATTAAATCTAAATCATAACCGTACCAACTTAAACAATTTGAATATTGAAAGTAGTTTATGCATATTGGAATAATTATACATTGAAAATAGTTTATTGATTAAAATAGTTTATATATTAAAAAATAGTTTATATATTTAAAAGATTTATATCGAAAATAGTTTGAAATTAGAATGTTCCCCTTAATTTCACAAATCTATTCAAATGAACTTTAGTTCCAAAATTCAATTTAAATCAATCTCAGTTCAAAATTTCAATTAAAAGAAATTAATGGTTCAATTCAAATTCTCATTATAACCTTTTTATTATATCGATTCCAAATCCAGGTTTGAACTACAAATTTAAACCACTTCTAATTCAATAGGTTTCAAATTTAAGTATTCAAACAATTTACAATAACTTAATTTGATAAATTTCATTTATATTTCGAAATTCAACCTTGAATTTTATTTAAATTTGAAATATTCACTCAATCATTTTTAATAACATTTAAATAAAATCTCAAATTACAAATTTAAATCAATATTAAATATTCAATTTCAATTTTACTCAAATTTGAAAATATTTATTTAATCCTCGTTAATCAAAATCAAGTTATCAAGTTATAAAACATATCTTTAAAATCTCAAAAGCAGTAGATTCCAAATTAATCTTTATTTAAATTTAATTATTAATCAATTTAAATTTCAAGTCAACTTTAATTTCTCTTTCCAACCTTTATTTATTAAAATTATCACCAAATATACATATTAATATAAATTTTAATTAAATATTTTAAACATATTATATATATACGAAACAAACTTAATTTTATTATATTAAATTAAATCTTGTTGTTAAATCTATTTTAAATCTTATTTTATATATTTTAAAATAATAAAATTATAAGTAAAATTTTAAAATTTACATTTTCACAACTTAACTTATTATTTTAAAATTTTCAAAACATATAATTTAAAATATAAAATTTTCACATATTAAAATATAATCATTATATTATATATTTTTAAAATCAATTTTTTTTATAAAACCCATATATTTCCTTTCAAAACTTGGAAATCATTTTTCAGAATAGACCAATGGTGTCCGTTTATAGTTTTCTATCCTATGGTCAAGTGATACGGATATTTATCGTATCAATCCGCAATAATTTAATATTTACGGGTATATATCATTTCAACCCGCAATCCCAAATTTTCAAAATCAATAAAATCGCTTGGGTTTATCATTTCAACCCATATTGATTTTCCCTAATCTATAATATTATTCAGGTTTGTATCATTTCAACCCATTGGGAATTCCCAAATTAATAGGAAACTTGTAGTGTGAGAATAATGGAATAATAATATAAATAACATACATATCAATGACTGGCATATATCATAGTTAACAATTTAAATTATAATACATATACAACGTGTTGCGATCTCATATGTTAATTAATATAGGTAAACAAATGCAAATAATAACATATCATATTTAACAATTTAATCACTAATCAATTCTAATTAACAACATATATCAATTGTCATTTATTGTGAATTAAATTTACTAAACATAAGAATGTTAATCATGAGTGATCGCTCACATTTTGAGGCTAGAGGAAACAACAGGAATGAGAAGCAACTGACATAGATACGCACACGGATACGGACACGACACGCCAAAGAGCTACAATAAGAACAAAAGCAAATCTAAGTGTCTGGATTCAAAATCAAAAAATATATAAGTATATATATAGCTTAGATCGAAGAAAACAAATATATATGTGATATATATATATATATATATATATATATATGCACACACATACTCATTTCCTTTCAAAATCAAAATTCATAACAAACAATTTACAATTTCAGAATTTTAAAATCAATAATATAAGTAAGCTTATATTCATAAGCTATATATATATATATATATATATATAAGAAAAGAAGGCTAGGACATAAATTAAAACAAAGCAAAGAAAGGCAGATATGAGTTGATGGAAAACTATATATATATATGTGTGTGTGTGTGTGTGTGTGTGTGTGTGTGGGCTGCGAAGGTGGTTATGGCAGCGTTCGACACAACAGTGGGCGGAGGATCCGTGGTAAGCAAAGAGAAGCTTGGTGTGGTGGTGGGGTTCGAGCTCGGAGCAGCGGTGGATGGGTGAGTTAATCGGAGGGAAGAGGCAGGTCACTGGCCGCGTGCTGCGAGGCTATTGTTTGGGTTTCATGGGAGCAAGGCCTGGACAGCAAGGTGGAATATGGGTTCGTGGCTGCCAGAGGTTGGTGCTGACAAGGCAGGGGGCACGGTAGAGGTACATGCATGGAGGTTGGGACATGGGGCCGGGGCAGTGGGTTTTGCAGTGTGGAGTGGTCAGGGAAAGGCGGAGAGACTGTTGGTGGTTTGGCAAGGTGGCGAAGGCTTACGGAGTTGTGAGGTGAAGTTTTTATAGAGCGGGCTTATGGCGATGGAGTTTTATATTCGGTTGGAGTTAGTTGCTGGTCGGTTGGGTGATGTGGAGATAGTGGGACTGGTGGGCCAATGCGGTGCTTGGGTCGGGCAAACTATTGGAGGGTGGAAGTCTGGGTGAGGCGCTGCATTAGGTAGGCAATGGGCTGTTGGTTCTCGGTGGTGGTTTGCGAGGTCAGGGAAGGAATGGGAAGATTGGTGGTTGTCATGGTTGTAAGGGAACGATGGTGGATGGCAGAGCGATAGGCTGTCAGGAGGAAATGTGAGGGATGGTGAAGACCAAGTGAGGAGGTTGGTCGAGCAAAGGGCTGCTTTGAAGGTTGTCAACGGTGAAAAGTGGGTAGGCAATGGAAGCGAGGAAGTTGACGAGCAGGCTCTCCAAATATATATATATATATATATGCAAACTGAAATATGTATGCCTTCCACTATTTTTTTTTGAGCAGAGAATGAAAGAGAAAAGGGAAAGAAGGAAAACAAACCAATATAAATATCAACAATAGTAATAGTGAAAATCACCTCATTGAATTCAAAATATAATAAAGGTAAGTGGCCATTTTCTCTCTTACGGTGGGTAAATGAATGGTCATCTGGAAACCAAAAAGGGTAAAAACGGGTACAGATACAGCTAACCATTTCGCAGATTTCGCCGTGTATCGGACACCGAAATGCATAAATGAATATATTTCAAAGATCAACACGACAGAACGAACATAATGGTACACAGATAGGAGTGATAAGACCCGCCTATCAAAACTGGAATTTCGCTGCCAAAATGCTGTTAAAACGTCGAAAATAATATAACTAAAGCTAGAGTAGTCCAAATTTGGCGAAACGAAATATGACGTCTCATTCAGAAAATGGTTTAGAATTTTATTATATAAAAATATTTAGATTTCAAAAAAATTCAATTTTCGTCAATTTAAATGATTTAAAATTTAAAATTCAAGTATAAACAAACTTTCGTATTTTCTGATGAAAATCTAACACTTGCTACGTTTAAATAGATGTATTTCAAATATAAAATTTTCACTGCAAAAATTTAAATTGTTTATTTTCAAAAAACTTTTTTTTAGTTAATTACATTATAAAAATGGTTAAAATTTCTAGGTCGTTACACTCTCGCCTACTCAAAACTTTTCGTCCCCGAAAAGGAACAAGATAGGAGAATAGAAGCAACATAAAAGAAAGATAGATTTGAAATACATAGTACCAGATATGACAATTAATTTCCATTTATTTTATTTCCCATTTATTTTATTTCATTCACATAGCATATTTCCTTTAATATAATATAACTTAATTAATCCTTTGACAAATTTATTTAAGTTTAATATTAACATTCCATATTTTCCTTATAACTTAAGTTCATTTTTCTTTCAAAACAAATTTTATTTATTTAACTAATTTATTTAATCCATTTAACTTCACCTAAATTATCCACTTATAATTAAATTTCAACTATTCTTAAGTTCATTTTTTTATACCTAAATAGCATTTTCTTTTTATCATTCAGTTTATTTCACTTAACATATCTTGCAACATAGATAAAATGTATAAAATATTTATTATAACCACTCAATTTTTATTTATGAATTCCCTTAACAAACTTTCATTTTTTTGAATATCTTATTACTTAAATTTATATTGTATATTATTCAATTACAGTTCTCATTACATTCAAACTTTTTCTAGATAAGTTTTATTAATGTTTCTAAATGTAATTTAGCACTATACAAATTTACCCTTTTTTCAACATTTCTACTAAGAAAAAATTTATTTTGAACATTTTATTACTTAAGTTTCTCTTGTATAATCCTTCAATTACATATTCAGATTACGTTTTAACCTTTTGAATATTTCAGGTAAGTTATATATGTTTTAGAATGAAATTGAGTATTATACAAATAAATGTTATCCTAGTTAAATTGTTTCAAGTTGTTTCAATTCCATTTCTCATTTTAAATGCTCCAATTATTCAAAATTTTGCTTTAATTCAATAATTGAAAACCATGACTTAACATAAACTTAAGAGTTAGATTTTCGGTTTAACTTCAAACTATTTGAAATAAATATACACATACTTTATACATTAAATCATACTTAAAAAATTCAAATTTAATCCATTTTCCAAAACAAAAGTGTAGCAAAGCTACTAAGTGGTCTCTTTACTTTGAGACTCGAAAATGAATGTCGATGATGCTGTAGTCATCACCGAAATTATTTCCAGCGGTAAATGAGGAGAGTACTGACTACTTCTTTTAAAAATTCTTTGGAAAACAATTTCCGTTCGAAAAAACTTTCAAATAACATATCCATCTTTCAAAAATTTCGAAAACCAAATTTTGAAAAGCATCGAAAATTAAATTCTCAAATCCACAATCTGATTTTATTTCATTTGCAAATCAAATTTTAAACCATGTTTTAAAATTTCGTCTCCTTATAACATACAACAATAGTTAATAGTTTAGGAATGCTGATAAAACAATAAATGATAATCTAGTACTATCATTTTTAACAATCCAATTCCTTTAACTATCTAATTTCAGAAAGTTATATATTTATATAAAATATAATCATACATAAAATTATTTCATTTACCAATTTCGAAAAATATTGTGTCAATTTGTTCTGTTCAAGTGTTTTTGAAATTCCAATCGATAGCGTTGGCTAGACGAATCGATTGAAATCCAAAATTCATGTTTAACAACTCAAACAACACAATATAAAACAATTTATATCAATTAAAAATACACTCCCTCAAAGGATGATTCAAGAATGGATCTTAGAACAGGGATAGAGATTCAAATTTAGAGGAACGCCAATCAAAGAGAATTCTAACTAAGAAGATAAGCTCGAAAAAAAGATAAGATAAATAAAATACAAAATAGGAAAGTTGGATAGACTTATATTAATCGCGATGACCTTAATCAGGTCAACCAAGACTTAAAAAATGAGAATATCATTAAAGAAAATGGAGATAAACTTGTTAAGAACATCACGGAAACGCGATTCATAAGATCGATGAAGAAGGCATGAGCATTGGTTAATCCAAAGGGCATAACTAACCATTCATAGAAACCATTCTCCATTCAGAAAGCTGTCTTGGGAACTCTCTCCTCAGCTACACAAAGTTGGTGGAAACTGGTAGCAAGATCGAGCTTTAGGAATAAGATCGATGCAGAATTCAATTTCTCGCTTAGGAGGAAGAGAAGTGACTTCACCAAAACATCGGGATAATCCCTGACTATCGGGTTGGAGTCAAGATCACTAGGTTGAGCATCAAGCGAAAAGATAAAACAACCTACATAATTTTGAGGCAATTGTAATTGAATTACCCAGGTCTTCTATTAAATAAATGGTTCGGACTTTGCAAAAAAATAACAGCATCAAAACCGAGGACGTAGAAATCTCCGTCGAGTCGATGCTTATTGTAAAGGAGTTCCACCCTTTTACAAATCATTCTAAGGTTGACGGGACCGCCGATGGGATTAGTCACACATAAGGATGAAGTTGCCAATTGAAGTTGCAAGATGTTCTCAAATTTATTACAGAGCCAAACAGAAATGAAACTATGGGATGCTCCAGTATGAAAAGAACGCGAACATGAAAGGCAAGAATGGATTTTAGAAAAAAGGGAAAGTTTCAAAATTCAAAAGAGATTCTAATCAAAGAGGATCCTAACGAAGAATTTCAAGCTCGAACGAAGATGATTCAATAATTAATTTTACTCATTCTAGGGTATTTCTACCATATCTCTAATGAGTTTTCACTCCATATGCTAAGTTTTGCCTAAACCAGAGCTCTGATACCAACTGTAATGACCTAATATTTCGAACCATTCAAATCGGCAATCATCCACACATGTCGAACGTTAATTGCTCAAAGCAACAGATTGTAATTTTTATTTTGCAAAACTTAGCATGTGCGGTAAATAAATCAATCACAGACATAGAGTATCAAAATAATAAGCAGCGGAAAACATCGGTGTTTCAAACAAAATAGAACAGAAATCCCGAATACATGGAAGTCTTAATACATAAGCAAATGTCAAGCTTGAACATAAAACTGAGAATAACTGCAAAGCTGAATAGATAGAGATGGATCTCCAAGCAAAACTCCAAACTCCAAAGGTGAGTCTCAAATGTTGTGACACTCAGTCTAACCCGAGCATAAAGAAAAACACAAAACACCCGAGTTAGGATTAACATTCTTATGCTAGTACATCAACTCAAGTGAAATGTCCAAGTGAATATAACCGTTTGGGATTCCAATCCTTTAAGGATCCGTTAAACTATCTACATACATAGTACAATATGCTACATAGATAATGTCAATAGTAAAGTAAATAATTAAAATAGCGTTAAGGCATTATCTATATCCCCATTAACACATTTTTATATATTCCCGTAGTCTATACAGTACTGTAATTCCTCCGTAAACTGAAGGGCTATCAGAGGGCACTCCATCGGTAGTAAAACCAAACTCGTAATGGACGCGATAAGGCATGTGATAAGGCACGCGAGGCAATGCCCAGGGTAGGATACTACCGTTTTGCAGAACTGGGCCGGTGGTAACACATAGTAACTACTACCGCCCACCTTGAGACACACTCCCAGAATCAAAGGTGCACCCAATAAAATCATAAAGTAATATAATGGTATCGAAGAAGCATGCTCGATCGAAGGTGCGACCTCACTTGTCCCAGGTATAAATCTTGTTTTAGTCACATCAAGCTAACTCGCGGGAGTTAGGGCTGCGTTCGTACCTCATATAGACGTCGCCAAACCATCTTACTTCGTTTCGGATTCTCCACCACGTACACAGTTGTTAAAGTGTTTTTTGGGATTGGTAGAGAGTATGACAATATCTGATCTCGGTCTCTTTAACAACCAAATGTTTTTTCACGCCTTAGTCATTTTTATTTCAAGCAGTTATATTTCATATCAAAATATCATATTCATTTCAAAATCATATCACTTTCAAAATCATATTCACTTTCGAAGTCATATCACTTTCAAAAACATATTCATTTCCAAATTCATAACCAAAAAATAGATTAAACCATCATATCAAAGTATTCACATTTAAATCCATTAAATTTAAATCATAACGGTACCAACTTAAACAGTTTAAATATTGAAAGTAGTTCATACATATTGGAATAATTATACATTAAAAATAGTTTATAGATTCAAATAGTTTATATATTAAAAATATTTTATATATTAAAAAAATAGTTTATATGTTTAAAATAGTTATATCGAAAATAGTTTCAAATTAAAATTGTTTCCTCTAATTTCACAAATCCATTCAAATCAACTATAGATCCAAAATTCAATTTAAACCAATCTCAGTTCAACAATTTCAATTAAAAGAAATTAAAGGATCAATTCAAATTCTTATTAAAAGCAATTTATTATATCCATTTCAAATCTAGGTTTGAGCTAAAAATTTAAACCACGTCCAATTCAATAGGTTTCAACATTTAAATATTCAAACAATTTGCAATAACTTAATTTGATAAATTTCATTTATATTTCAAAATTCAACCTTGAATCTTATTAAAATTTGAAAATATTCACTTAATCATTTTTAATAACATTTATATAACATCTTAAATTACAAATTTAAATTAATATTAAATATTCAATTTCAATTTTATTTAAATTTGAAAATAATCATTTAACACTCTTTAATCAAAATCAAGTTATCAAGTTATAAAACGTATCTTTAAAATCTTAAAATCGGTAAATTCCAAATCAACTTTCATTTAAATTCAATTATTAACCAATTTATGTTTTAAGTCAACTTTAATTTATCTTTCCAACCTTTATTTATTTAAGTTATCACCAAATCTACTTTCCAAATATTAATATAAATTTAATTAAATATTTTAAACATATTATATATATACTGAATAAATTAAATTTTATTAAATAAAATTATATTTAATTAAATTTTATTGTTAACTCTATTTTAAGTCTTATTTTATATAATTTAAAATAATAAAAATATAAGTAAAATCTTAAAATTTACATTTTCATAACTTAACTTATAATTTTAAAATTTCCAAAACATATAACTTAAAGTCTAATTTTTTCACACATTAAAATATCATCATTATATTATATATTTTTTAAATCAATTTTTTTGTTAAACCCATATATTTCCTTTCAAAACTTGGAAATCATTTTTCAGAATAGACCAAAGGTGTCCCATATAGTTTTTTTTTGCTATGGTCAAGCGATACATATATTTATCATTTCAATCCATAATAATTTAATATTTATGGTTATATATCATTTCAACCTGCAGTCCTACAATTTCAAAATCGATAAAATTGCTTGGGTTTATAATTTCAAACCATAACGATTTTCCCTAATCTATAATATCGTTCGGGTATGTATCATTTCAACCCATAGGGAATTCCTAAACTAATAGGTGAAGGATCGATTTCACCCTAGAGGGGGTGTGAATAGGGTGATACTATTAATTATCAAAATTTACTGCGGAATTATACAAAATAATCGCAGCATTGATAATAGCAGAATAATAGCAACACAGATAATAGCAGAATATAAAAAGCAGAAATAGAACAACATAGATTTAACCAGCTTCGAAAAAACCTTGCCTATGTGCTGCCTCCAAGGTTTCTACTTGAAATTAAGTAGTCAGACGCTTACACACGTAAACTTACGACACCCGCTATCGACTAACCTAACTCTACGCTCAAAACCATGCCACAACTCATCCACCGAGTTGTGAATTCTCGAACTACCACCGTAGTTCGTCCCCTAGTCACACTACTAGAAAATTACAAAAGTTTAAAAGGAAAATACAAATTAAAAGCAACTAAAAACAAACGAAACCCTAATTTTTAAAATTTAAAGCCCAAAAAAGTGCTGGCCCAAATTAGTATAGATTATCCCTTTTTCCTTTTTGTAGCCCGCTTTCCATTGGGTTTGTGATAATGGCTGTCTCGTTTTTCTTTACTCGTCTGTTTCTCTTCAAAAATTAGGGCTTCGTGATTTTGAAGCCGCCACTTGGATGGTTGATCGATTGATGTTCTCGAGTTGCTCTGTTGATCGATCGTTCGTTGCTTAGCTTCGGATCTTCAAATTCGATTGAGTTCAAACAGAATTTGGCATTAGTTTTATGCTCTTTGCTTTACTAGTTAATTTTCTTGAACTCGATACTATTGAAATGCCGATGATGATTGGGTTAAATAGGGATTGATTCCTTTTATTTTCGTTCGAATATTTTTTTGAATTCCTCTATTACTTTTGCTCGGCCATTCGATGTTGCTTAAATGTTGTTGATTTGTACTGATTTGTTCAAATTCGTATATTTTGTTTTTACTTGATTATCATGGCTTTAATTTTGAACTTGCTCGATTCTTGGTTACCACGGCTTAGAATTCTCTGGCATTTAAATTTGACTTTGGTTCCATTCTTTATTCTAATGACTTCAGCCACTTTGATTTGTTAAATTGTTATTATCTTGACTTGTTTGAGGATCGCTACCTGATTTTTGTAAAGCTTGCACATTGACATTATTTGAAACAACTACCTGGAAAAAAATTCGACCTTGATTTAATCTTGAAACTGCATTTGTTGTTTATGACTTGGTCTTATAATCTTCTTATGTACTGTCCATTGTCATGTGCTTCAATTTGCATTGTTCAGTTCAATTTTGAATAATTCTCTGTCTGCGACTTGAATACTGTCACTGCTTTTTTGAAGTCCTATGTCCAGTAGTTTATTTCATATGATGTTGTATGTGGTCTTGTTCTCGAGTCACGTATCATGTGGTCTAGTTTTGTGTGGAGCTTTGCATTCATGTTATGTTAACTGTTTTTTGACCTTGTGCTCACATGTCCTTGCGGTTATATCAAGTGTATATCGGTGTGCACGGCCTTGTGGCATGTACAGTGATACACTGTGCATGTCACAGGTTGTTCGTGTAAGATGAATTCAAAATAAATATGATGACGAACAACCCAAATAACTGAGGCAAATAATATTTTCAAAAGCACATTTTATTTTACACTGCAAATAATTTCTTTTTCAATTTTACCGCGTCAGTGTGTATTTTGCAGATAACTCAGATGCTGGATTCAATCTGGAATAGAATTGATGATAAATACGAGTGAATGAGTGATATGTAGCGAGGTGCAAATGTAAATTGAAAATTGTTATGTAATCGTATTTGTATTGTACTTGAAATTATGTACAAATAGTGAGAGCTCAAATTTGTACTATTCAAAATTGTAATAAATATTTGTTTGAATAAAATATCCATTTGAATTTAAATTCTGTGCTATTTATTTTATTCCGCAAATATTTATTTAATTATGTGAAAAATAAAATAGTACATTAACAAATACATTTAAATAAATATATGTATTTTTATTATCATCAAACAAAAATCATATTCTGGCATATTCAACAATCTTCCCCTTTTGATGATAACAAACATATATTTAAGATTTTGTGCTTATTAAATGTATTTGGTCATTCATTTTGCTCCCTCCATTTGGATGCTCCCTCTCTACACAAAACTCCCCCTTCATATATGCATGAAAATAAATAAAAATATGCAAATGAACCTTGATGCAAATAAATAAAATATTTGACCTTTATTTGCCAAAATCTTAACTTTTCTCTCCCTTTTTTGTTATCAGCAAAAGAGTACTAGTGCTAGAAAAATAGAAATAAAGTAATAGACATTAATAAAACATTAATACCCAAACAAGTATAAATATTAAGTTTTAATAAAAAATCAAACAAAAATCATAAATACTCTGTTAGGTGCATATTCCACTTTAGAATGGTAGGTATAATGTCGGTATACAAAACCATATAGTTGTGTCTTTTTGTGGTGTATTTTTATCAGGAATTTGAATATCTACTAACCATGCATAACCGTTAATACTTTTAAATGAGATTAGTAGTATTCCAAATTATTATCAAAAATTGAATTTCAAGCATCTTCTAACCACGCATAACCGTGAGGACTTTTAAATGGAATTAGAATTAACCTGCCTATTTAATTAATAAATTTTTATATGAGTTCCATACATGCATAACCGTGAGAACTTTTAAATGAGCATGAAAGCCCATAATCAAAAATTCCAAGCAATTCACCCATGCATAACCGTGAGGACTTTTAAATGAGAGTGAATACTTTGGATGTTTTTATTGCTAAAAATATAAAATGAAGAACGAATAATTTCCCATTTAAAATACCACATATTGACATACTATATTGGATTTTGATGAGTGATAGTCGTTAGAAATATGATAGTAATAGAGATGGTCATGGAATTTTTACCCATCAAAAGTTATTATAAATCATGTTTAACTTTCTAAAGAAATTTACTTAATATACTGTCTTAAGTTGTAATATATGATTAATATCAACACTCATCACTTTTTCAACCACTATTTATCTTTTCGATAATCAGCAGGGAGTCAGATTAGTTACTATTGTCATTTAAGATCAAATCCAAAATTATTATAAAATCAAATTTTCTAAAATGACTAATCCGAAACAAGGTCAAATTTTTTTTTCTCAAAGGAGTTTTATATAAAGAAAAATGTTTGCTAATTGAAAATTAGTTGAAATGAAAAATATGTAGATATTTTCTTTGAAATTTATGCAACTAATGAGTGTCTCTACATAAAAATTGTTCCACTAACACTTTTTCTATCAGCTAGATTACCAGTGTAATCTGCATCGGATTTCCCTTTGACTCAAGATTATCATTAGTTGGATGTTATAGACCAGAACGTGAAGTGTGAAAAAAAATACCTTAAAATCATTTTACAACTTTTAAATGAAATTCTTTTGAATTTGAATTGAAATCATGCAAATAAACAACTAGTGAACAGTGTCAGATTTAGAAGCAATAAGATAAACAAATATATCCACAATGTCATTATTCCCAAAAAATCTATATGAACTAATTCAAAGAATCAAAACATGATTGGTCAATATTTTTCACAAATCAGAATCAAAAATAAGAAAAAGTCAAATAAGAACATATCAAATAAGTCAGAATCAAAATCAACATTTAGTTCATTATCACATAACCGACTGATTTAAATCTGATTATGGTGAAGATTGCACATTTAATATATCATTCAAGATGGATGTATCATTACCTATTTTACCTTTACGATAATTTTTCGTTATTGTCTATTGTGATTCTGCCACCTTTGTACTAGGCTAAGAAACTTTAATTTATTGTACATTGTGTGCCTAGAACAGCCAGAATCCAGGTGACACTATTGTTGTTCCTTAGCCTTCCACCACACCTACACGGAAAAATATTTTTGTGACCTATTTGTTTTTATAGGTCCATGATTGTTAGTGGCAGATGATTTTGAAAAATATGTTTGTGTAGACCCAAAATTATTTATATATGTTCCTTTCGGCACCCAGATTTGTTTGATTTTGAGTGATTTTATATTTGTGCCTTTTGGAACCCAAATTGGTATAGTTTTTACATTTTTGGGTCTATACCAGCAAATATTGTGATTGTGTCCATTTTTTTCCACATATCGTGCACTTTGAATTAACTCGATTATTTACATTTCTAGCACGTTCAGATTGATTATACCCAAGTCCTTGTCTAACAGTATTAACAGTTTGTTTCCCTAATAGCATATTCAACAATCTTTCACTTTTGGAAACTTTTATTAAAGTTGTAGACAATTGTTGGACTTGCGTTTTGGGAGATTCATTTTCATTCAATAATTGTGTGCACTTTTTTATAGAATTTTCTTTGCTCGTATTTTTACTTTCTTTTAAAATCAGAATTTCATTCTCAAGTGATTTAATTTTAATTTCTAATTATTTAATCTCTTCTTCAAGTGATGGACACTTATCACACTTAGGGCTCTTGGTTTGATAGTTTTTAACCAATTGATGTTGTTTATTTGAATCTATCAAACTATCTCGTCGTGATTCAATTTTAGTGAATTTTTCCCTAAGTCATTCAAAACACCCATTTACCTCATGAAAATATATAAGTAATTCTGAATGAGAAAGTTTTGATACCTCACTTGGCTCGTCATAATCACTGTCAGTTGTATCAACTTGAAGACATAGATATGCTTTTTCACTCTCACTGCCAATGCTTTTATCAGCTACATCAGTTTCATCCCAAATAGCTGAAAAACTTCTCCTTTTCGGTTTCTTTCCTTGGCCGAGTCAATTTTAAGGACAATTGGGCTTAATGTGACCAGGTTTGTAGCACGTGTGACAAATAATCTCTTGCTCTTTTGGGTTGTCTAGAACTTTGACTATTCTGCTTTTCAATTGATTATCTAGAGCTGGATTTCCGTATCTACGATTCCACCTTTTGAATTTCTTTATTATCATTGCCAATTCAGCTGCTCCATCATCATCATCATCCTCACTTTCTGTTGTTCCTCTAAGAGCTATTGATTTCTTTCGAGTATCATTTACTTCTCATTCTTCCTTGAATTTCATTTCTAACTCATAAGTGGTGAGATTTCCGATGAGTTCTTAAACTTTGATTTGTTTCAAATCCTTTGATTCTTGAATGGCAGAAACTTTTTCTTCAAAATTTTTTGAAAGGACTCTGAGGATTCTACGAACTATTTCTAACTCCGTGTACGATTTTCCGAGAGCTTTTGATTTGTATATGATATTGGAAAATTGTCCGTACATCTCTTTGACATTTTCATCCTTGGCCATTGTAAAGTTCTCGTATTCGCTACTAAGCATGGCAAGGTGGGATTCTTTGACTTGAGATGTTCCTTCGTGAGTCACTTCAAGTGTGTGCCATATTTATTGCGCAGTTAGACAATGTGAGACATGATTAAATTCAATTTGATCCAAATGAACATATAATAGAATTCATAGCTTTAGCATTTGCATTCTGTAATTTATTTTCTAGATCTTTCCATTGATCCATCGGTTTTTCAATTTCTTAATTATGTACCACTATAATTGGTGCCCTATAACCCGTCTCAACAATATTCCAAGCATCAATGGTTTTCAGAAAAAATTTCATTCTATTTCCAGTAAGCATATTCAACATTGAACATTGGTGGTCTAACTATGGACTGACCCTCAACAAAAGCATTACTAAAAGAAGCCATTTTAAAATTTTAAATTTTTAAAAAAAAATTTATTATAATCGCAGCACTGGTAATAGCATAATAACAACAACATAGATAATAGCAGAATATAAATAGCAGAAATAGAACAACATAGATTTACCCAGCTTCGGCAAAACCCTGCCTACGTGTTATCCCCTGGGTTTCTACTAGAAATTAAGTAGTCAGACGCTTACACACGTAAACTCGTGATATCCATTATCGACAAACCTAACTCTATGCTCAAAACCATATCGCTGCTCAGCCACTGAGTTACAAATTCTCGAAATACACCACCGTACTTCATCCCCTAGTCACATGACTAGAAAATTACAAAAGTTTAAAAGGAAAATAAAAATTAAAAACAACTAAAAACAAATGAAATCCTAATTTTTAAAATTTAAAGCCCGAAAAAATGCAGGCCCAAATAAGTAAAGATTAACCCTTTTTCCTTTTTATATTATTCGGCCCGCATTCCTTTGCGTTTTTGATAATGGCTATCTCATTTCTCTTTACTCGTTCCTTCCTCTTCCTTCAAAATTAGGGCTTCATGATTTTGAAGCCTCCGCTTAGATGGTTGATCGATTGATGTTCTCGTGTTTCTCTGTTGATCGATCATTCGTTGCTTAGCTTCGGCTGCTTCAAATTCGATCGAGTTCGAATAGAATTTGGTATGTATTTTATGCTCTTTGCTTTAATGGTTAATTTTATCGATACTGTTGAAATGTCGATGATGATTGGATTAAATAGGGATCTATTCCCTTTATTTTCGTTCGAATTTTTTTTGAATTCCTCTGTTACTTTTGCTCGGCCATTTGATGTTGGTTGGATGTTGGTGATTTGTAATGACTTGTTCAAATTCGTATATTTTGTGTTCACTTGATTATTATGGTTTTAATTTTAAACTTGCTCGATTCCTTGGTCGCCACGGCTTTGAATCCTCTGGCATTCAAACTTGACTTTGGTTCCATTCTTTATTCTGATGACTTCGGCCACTTTGATTTTGTTAAAATTTGACTTTGTTATTACTTGACTTGTTTGAGGAGCGCTGCCTTTTTTTGTAAAAAATGCACATTGGCATTATTCGAAACTGCTACCTAGAAATTTTTTTGACCTTGATTTAATCTTGAAACTGCATTTGTTGTTTACGACTTGGTCTTGTAGTATGCTTATGCACCATCCACTGTCGTGTGCTTCAATATGCATTACTCGGTTCAATTTTGAATAATTCTATGCTTTGTGACTTGAATACTATCACTGCTTGTTTGAAGTCCTATGTCCAGTAGTTTGTTTCATGTGATGCTGTATGTGGTCTTGTTCTCGCGTCATGTATCATGTGGTCTGGTTTTGTGTGGAGCTTTGCATTCATGTTATGTTAACTGGTTTTTTGACCTTGTGCTCACCTGTCCCTGTAGTTATATCAAGTATATATCAGTGTGCACGGCCTTGTGGCATATATAGTGATACACTGTGCATGTCACAGGTTGTTCGTGTAAGATGAATTCAAAATAAATATGGTGAAGAACAACCCAAATAACTGAGGCAAATAATATTTTCAAAAGCACATTTTATTTTACACTGCAAAAATATTTCTTTATCAATTTTACTGCATCAGTGTGTATTTACAGGTAACTCAGATGTTGGATTCAATCAGGAATAGAGTTGAAGATAAATACGAGTGAACGAGTGATATGTAGTGAGGTGCAAATGTAAATTGAAAATTATGATGTAATCAAATTTGTATTATACTTAAAATTATGTGTATATAGTGAGAGCTCAAATTTGTATTACTCAAAATTGTAATAAATATTTGTTTGAATAAAATATTCGTTTGAATTTAAATTCTGTGTTACTTATTTTATTCGGCAAATATTTATTTAATTATGTGAAAAATAAAATAGTGCATTAAAAAATACATTTAAATGAATATATATATATATATGTTTATTATCATCAAATAAAAATCATATAGTAGCTTATTCAACAACAGGGAACTTGCAGTATGAGAACAAGGGAATAATAATATAAATAACATACATATCAATGACATGCATATATCATAGTTAACAATTTAAATTATAATATATATACAACGTGTTATGGTGTCATTTGTTACATAACATAAGTGAACAAATGCAAATAATAACATATCTTATTTAATAATTGTTAGCGCCGAAATTGGTCACTAACACCCAAATGTAAATGAAAGCACCAATTAACGGTCATAGATAATTGATAGAATATATGTAGAGAGTAATAATACGAAGAACGGTCAAAATTAAAATGAAAACAGTAAAAAACACAGATTTTATCGTGGTTCGGCTAACTCTGGCCTACGTCCACTCTAGAAGTTTCCTTTTTATTGATGTTCAAATCGATTACAGTTACAAACTGATAGAGTAACCTTTAGCCTTAGAAATAGCAAGTTAGAGAGCGGAGAGAAGAAGATACCCCATCTGGAGACCCACATGCTGTATTCATGGGCAAAACCAGATTGGTCGGCCTCCTGAGTAGTTTAGGCCTACCAAGGCCATAGTCGAACCCTACTTCATTATGCCGATCGACCTGAGCAGTTGTTATGCCGAACGAGGGGAGGTATGCCGACCGAGCGGAGGTGTGCCGAACGAGGGGAGGTATGCCGACCGAGCGGAGGTGTGCCGAACGAAGGGAGGTGTGCCAATCGAGGGAAGGTATGCCGACCGAGGGGAGGTATGCCGAACGAGGGGAGGTATGCCGACCGAGGAAAGGTATGCCGACCGAGGGGTGGAATGCCGAGCGAGGGGAGAGGATGTGTGCCGATCGAGGGGAGGTATGCCGATCGAGGAGAGGTGTGCCGAGCGAGGGGAGGTATGCCAAGCGAGAGGAGTTGTGCCGAGCGAGGGGAGGTGTGCCGAGCGAGGGGAGGTGTGCCGAACGAGGGGAGGTGTGCCGATCGAGGGGAAGTGTGCCGATCGAGGGGAAGTGTGCCGAGCGAGGGGAGGTGTACCAAACGATGGAAGGTATGCCAATCGAGGGGAGGTGTGCCAATCGAGGCTTATCTTCCAGACCGAGCCGTGCAACCCCCCATTTCTTGATCAAATGACATATCCAAGTGAATTTCATTCTTTTAAACCGAATCCATCCTATTCCAGCCTCGATAATCATGAAGTTGGTTGGGTTGAATCTTCCTGTTCATAGCCTTGACTACAGGCGGGTTAACACTTTGCCCCCAAAACATGCCTTGCTATTGGAAGGTGTATTTTGTAGCTTAATAAGCTAGATGTTCGTATCCTATTAATGATCTGCAAAGAAATTGATAGTCTTTTCTAACCGCGAATGGTGATTGTTCGCGATCGTATGTCATTCGGGGTATTATGTGACCGTTCGAGGTCGGGTGCCGTTCCCATCGAATGGTAATCATTCGCGATCGGGTGCCGTTCGAGGCGATTTGTGATCGTTCGCGATCGGGTGCCGTTCGAGGCAAGTTGGGACCGTTCGCGGTCAGGTGTCTTTCGAGGCGATTTGTGATCGTTCGCGATCGGGGGCCGTTCGAGGCGATTTGTGATCGTTCGCGATCGGGTGCCGTTCGAGGCGAGTTGGGACCGTTTGCGGTCGGGTGCCGTTCGAGGCGATTTGTGATCGTTCGTGATCGGGTGCCGTTCGAGGCGAGTTGGGACCGTTCGCGGTCGGGTGCCGTTCGAGTCGATCTGTGAGCGTTCGCGATCGGGTGCCGTTCGAGGCGAGTTGGGACAGTTCGCGGTCGGGTGCCGTTCGAGGCGAGTTGTGTGTGCCCGAGGGTGACTTAGTTTTTATTAATGCCAGATTTCACATTCGAGTGAATTTCTGACTTGTTTGTTATGGCGGTTTATCGCCATCTCAAAGCATGCCTGAGGACCGTTCGCGTTCCCTTACATGAGTAAGTGGTTTAGCCGTTATGGAATCACAGATGGCATACTTTCGTTCGAAATAAGTCTTTCAATAGAAAAGTTAAACAAATTCAAGTCCAAACATGAGAAATGGAAAATAAAAGCAAAACAGGAACGTCGAAGTGCAAACACCTACATTGATGCGATTTATAGTCGTATCAGAGCATGCCTGAGGATCGTTCATGGTCCTGTACATGTGTAAATGACTTAATCGCGTTGGTGTAGAGTTTGCTACTTATTCGTCATTATTTCAATCAGTTGATAATAAGATGACGCCTTGATCCTGAGCCGTCCCCAGTAGGTGCAGGTGGTGGTCATTCTTGTCCCACCGTCATGGCCCTCCTTCTCACATATTGGGATAACAGACCATTCCGGATATGCCCCTCAACTTCATCCTTCAAGTGCCTACAATCATTTGTGCTAAGACCGTTCAGTTCATGGAACAAACAATACTTGTCCGATCTTCTTTCATTGCTGGTCGGATCTGTGGCCTTCGATAGGAAATCTGCCCCCTAGTGTCTTGGTAAGTTCGTTCCAAAGTCTCGTTCAACTCTGAATAAGATGTGAACCTTGATTCCTTTCGTGGTCGCATTGGTCCATCGTCGTTATCCCTGGCCTTCCGTTTCCCTTTATTAGTTCCTGAATCTTTTTTAGAAGGATTTTCACCCTTGACTGCATAAACATCATCTCCTTCTCCTTCCTCTCCCTCAGCATTTTGATCCTCTAACCATAGAAATCCTTCCTCTTCATGATAAAACTCCCCTAGATCCATAGGTGGATCCCTTGTCAGTGAATTTTTGAACTCTGTTCCATTATCTATGCTAGATACAGCTTCCATTAAGACCATGGATGGATCTGGTTGATCCACTAATGCTATCGCTGCATTGAATCGCGTCCGAAAGCTTCTCAAAGATTCCCTGGTTCTTTGCTTTAGCGTTGCCAAAGTCATCACATTCTTAGGTCTCGAAATGTGAACTCTGAACTGCCTCATAAACTTCCCAATCAACTCGGTCCATGTTCCAATGGTACCGCTCTCCAATTGTCTAAACCATAGTGCTGCTATGTCTGTAAGATACAATGGGAAGCATCGGGCCATGACTTCCTCATGCCTCATATACTTTGTCGGATGAACTGTAGGATCCGTCCTCCCATTATACATCTCCAATGATGGAAGCTTAAAATCTGGTGGGTTCCTAGCTCGCCTGACAGGAGGAGTAAAGGGACTCCTATTCTCATCGTCTAAGTCTTTGTTTACCAATCCACCTCTCATAGCTCGTCTAACTATCGCCGCCAGTCTGTCGTTGTCGCCAAGCTATAATCCTTGTCTGTTGCCTCCGGTCTGCATCTCGAGTTCATGAGGAAATTCAGGCACATACTCCTCATCTCGTACTCCTGTACTCCTGCACTCCTGTTGGTGTTGGGTTGCATAGCGTCATCTGATACCCCTTCATGGATTGGTCCAGCATTTCCTGGTGGTGTGCCCCCGAGTCTAGGTCCATCTAGATTGTTACCCGTTTGATGATTGGGGGCTGCCCCTACTGAGCCATTCCCTTTGCTTGCTGGTTGAGCGCTTCTGATCCAACTTCATGGATCTGAGCTCCTGCATTTCCTGCTTGTGCAAATTGTCTGAGAAGAGCCTGCATCATCTTCTCTTGTCTTTTCAACATCGCTTCCATCTCATCTCTAGTGATGTAGATGGATGCTTGACCTGCTCCAGCTCCAGTGGAAGCCTCTTGACTTCCCTCATGATTACTCCTTTCTATCACTTGCTTCCTTGCTGATGGTCTATCCATTGTTTCCTAGAATCCAAGTTCCTAGCTTCAAAATTCCCGAGTGCTTGCGCTCTCAATGAAAGCACCAAAATGTTAGGGCCAAAATTGGTCACTAACACCCAAATGTAAATGAAAGCACCAACTAACGGTCACAGATAATAAATAGAATATATGTAGAGAGTAATAATATGATGAACAGTCAAAATTAAAATGAAAACCATAAAGAACATAGATGTTGTAGTGGTTCGGCTAACTCCGGCCTACGTCCACTCCAGAAGTTTCTTTTTTATTGATGTTCAAATCGATTACAGTTACAAACTGATAGAGTAACCTTTAGCCTTAGAAAATAGAAAGTTAGAGAGCAGAGAGAAGAGGATCCCCCATCTGGAGACCCACATGCAGTATTTATAGGAAAAACCAGTTTGGTGGGCCTCTTGAGTAGTTTGGGCCCACCAAGGCCATAGCCGAATCCTACTTCATTATGCCGACCGACCCTGAGCAGTTGGTATGCCGAACAAGGGAAGGTATGCCGAACGAGGGGAGGTGTGCCGATCGAGGGGAGGTGTGCCGAGCGAGGGGAGGTGTGCCGAGCGAGGGGAGGTGTGCCTAACGAGGGGAGGTGTGCCGGATGACATATCCAAGCGAACTTCATTCTTTTAAACCGAATCCATCCTATTCCAGCCTTGATAATCATGAATTTGGTTGGGTTGTATCCGCCTATTCATGGCCTTGACTAAAGGCGGGTTAACAATAATTTAACCACTAACCAATTCTAATTAACAACATACATCAATTATCATTTTATGTGAATTAAATTTACTAAACATAAGAATGTTAATCGCGAGTGATCACTCACCTTTTGAGGCTAGAGAAAATAACAGGAATAAGAAGCAACTGACGTCGATACGCACATGGATACAGACATGACATGCAAAAGAGCTACGATAAGCACAGAAGCAAATCAAAGTGAACAGATTTAAAATCAATATATATATATATATATATGTATACTTATATATATATATAGCTGAGATTGAAGAAAACAAATATATATGTGATATATATGGTTGTGTGTGTGTGATACACACACACACACACATATACACACTCTCATTTCCTTTCAGAATCAAAATTCAGAACAAACAATTTATAATTTTAGGAATTCAAAATCAATAATTTAAGCAAGCTTATATTCATAAGCTACATATATTTTTTAAACAGATAAAGCTAGGACATAAATCAAAACAAAGCAAGGTAGATATGAGTTGATGGAAAACAATATATATATATATGTGTGTGTGTGTGTGTGTGTTATGATATATATAGACCTCGTGTTGGCTGTGAAGGTGGTAATGGCAGCGTTCGACACAGCAGTAGGAAGAGGATATATGGTCAGCAAGGAGAAGCTTGGTATGCTGGTGGGGTTCAAGCTCGGAGCAGCGTTGGCTGGATAAATCGATCGGAGGGAAGAGGCGAGTCACTGGCCGTGTGTTGCGAGGTTGTTGTTGGGGTTTTAGGGGAGTAAGGCCTAGAAGGCAAGGTGGAAAGTAGGTTTGTGGATGCCAGAGGTTGGCACTGACATGGCAGGGAGGTCCGGTAGAGGCTACACACATGGAGGTGGGGATACGAGGCTGGGGAAGTGGGTTTTGCAGTGTGGAATGGTTACGGAAAGGCGGAGAGACTGTTGGTGGTTTGGCTAGGTGGCGAAGGCCTGCCGAGTGGTGAGGAAAAGTGTTTGCAGAGCGGGCTTGGTGCCATGGGCTTTTATATTCGGTTGGAGTTGGTTGCTAGTCGGCTGAGTGATGTGGAGTGAGTGGGACTGGTGGGCCGATGCGGTGCTTGGGACGAACAAACTGTTGGAGGGTGAAAGTCTGGGTGAGGCACTGCGTTTGGGTAGGCGATGGGCTGTTGGTTCTCGGTGACGATTTGTGAGGTCAGGGAAGGAATGGGAAGATTGGTGGCTATCATGGTTGTAAGGGAACGGTGGTGGATGGCAGGGCGATGGGCTGTCAAGGAGGAAAGGTGAGGGTTGGTGAAGACCGAGTGAGGAGGGTGGTCGAGCAAGGGCTGCTTTGAAGGTTGTAGGTAGTGAAAAGAGGGTAGGCGATGGAAGCAGAGAAAGTTGATGAGCAGGCTGTCCAAACATAAATATGCAAACTGAAATATGTATGCTTTCCACTATTTTTTTTTCGAACAGAAAATGAAAGAGAAAGGAAAAGAAGGAAAATGAATCAATATAAATATCAACAACGGGAATAGTGACAGTCACCTTATTGAATTCAGAATATAATAAAGGTAAGTGGCCATTTACTTTCTCACGGTGGGTAAATGAATGGCCATATGGAAACCAAAAAGGTTCAAAATGGGTATTGATACGGCTAACCATTTCGCAGATTTTGCCGTGTACTGGACGCCGAAATGCACAAATGAATATACCACGGAGATCTGAACGACGAGATGAACATAATGGTATAAAGATAGTAGTGATACAACCCACCTATCAAAACTCGAATTTCGGCTACCAAAACTGCTGTTAGAACCCCGAAAATAATATAAACGGAGCTAGAGCAGTCCAAATTTGGCGAAACGAAATATGACGTCTCACATAGAAAATGGTTCACAATTTTATTATATAGAAATATTTAGTTTTCAAAAATATTCTATTTCCGTCAATTTAACTGATTTTAAATTTTAAATTTCACAAATAAACAAACTTTCATATTTTCTGATGAAAATCTGACACTTGCTACGTTTAAATAGACGTACCTCAAATATCAAATTTTCATTGCAAAAATTTTATTTGTTTATTTTCAATAACATTTTTAGTGTTGATTACTTTATAAAAACCGTTAAAATTTTTGGGTCGTTACATAAATACGGCTGTCTGTTTTACATGCATCATAGTCTATAGATACTACAACCTATCGGTTTATTTTTTATACTGTTAGGCGATATTTACCTCTTTCGGTAGGTAAATTTGCATAAGAAAGATTAGGTACACGACTGCTTTTTTCTTTGAGCAGTTTTCCTCATCTACAGTCTCTTTCGATAGGCTTCCTTTCCATGTAGCGGGTCTCTTTCGGTAGATTGTGTGTCACTGTATTAAACTGATAGACGACTATCATTATTATTTCACTATTAATGATTATTTCTTTAGAGATTTTTAGTATGGAATTCTGTATCCTTTATGGCTCTGAGGAATTTTGAATTGGCTATCACCATAATTTTAGATGATAGTCAATTGAGACTTGATATATATTTATGAAATGGTGATTTATTAGATATGCTTTATTTGAGTATTTGTGACTTATTTGGTTATTGTTAAGTCAAAATTGTGATATCTATATCTTTTGGTTTGATATGCCTTCTTTGATTTTTTGGGCTTTTAGGCATAATTTGAGATGACTTATTTTAGATTAAGTCACTTGTGGATTTATAAACAAGTGAATTTCATTAACATGCTTTATTATGATTGTTTGTTCGGCATATTTTTATGGCTTATTATTTTAAGTCATATAATTATGATATTAGTACCTCACCTTTTTATTTAGATATAGTCTGACCTATTTATTATTTTAATACTCGGGTCAGGCCAAGACTTTATAGGTATAGTGACTCATTGACTCTCTAATTTTGGGTTAGCTTTGGAGTAGATTATTTTTATAGTTTTAGTTTACTTCATCATTATGTATATTGACATTTAGTAGTTATGTCATGTATATTATTCGGTAATCATTTTGTACCTGATATAGTGTATGAGACATGGTGCGCATTAGAGCGGGTCTATTACTGACTTTTGTATACTCACATCTTATTATGTAACATATTCACTATAACAAACAGGACCTTTAACAGCGTTTTAAAAATGCTATAAAAGCTATTAACATCGTTTTTAAATATGTTGTATATCGACATGCAGTTATATGTCAGGGATATACAATGACAACAAATAAACACTGTTAAATGTCCTTTTTAACAGCATTTTCCTGGTGTCATGAAATCATTTAACAGCGTTTGGTTGGGTGCAGTAAGAAACCTTTCTTAACATTTGTTTCATGCTAAGATAAGATTTTATAGCGTTTTTTCAATGCTATGATATTTATTTACAGCGTTTCCTTGTTGTAATAAATCGTGCTTTATGTTTTTAGATACAATTTAACAGCATTTTTAAAATGCTATTAAAACTTTCAACTGCGTTTTAAAAACACTGTGGAATGTTTTAATAGCATTTTAAAAACACTATGGAATGTTTTAATTCCATTTCAGTAAACATCCACCACAATGTGTATATATATACCACATTTCAAAATTAGCATATTATATCAATATCACATTTTAAAATCAACATACTGTATCAATACCACATTTTGGACACATATTTGATAACCAAGTATAAAATTTTATAAACAAAATACACAATATTCTTACACCAAACATAAATAGTTTGTCATCAATAGTTCGAAAACAAAATATAGAACAAGTAGCAATAGCAAAACAAAAGTAAGTAGTACATACGTTAAAACCAAAAAGTAGCTCTACCAGCAAAAATAACTTCGATCCATAACTTGTTGCAACCTTTTTTGCATCACAATCATCTATCTACCTGTAAAGCAAAAGTAATGAAATTATCTCAAATGATAGTGTAATTAATGCGCATAAGTCTACATCACTACATAACAATACAAAGATGGAGGATGAATGCTTTAAATCTCTTTACAACTCATAAAAAGATCAGAACGAGCCATAAAATAACTGTTGTTGTATTTAAAACTTTAGTATACATGACATTAACTTTATAAGCTCAGAAACTTAGCGCACTAAACCATTAATATAATCAATGGACTGGGAGTATGAACAAAACAGTATAATGCAAAAGTATAATGACAACAGTAGAACGTACCTCATCAAGTATGACAGCATCTCTTCAACCATTCTCAACCATCATATTATCTTCAACCTTTTGCCCTTGAATAAGTATTAAAATCACGGTCAAACCTTAAAATATGCATCTATATTTGGAAATCTATTAAATAAGTTTAAATATGGATTTTTTGCTTTATGGAATGAAAGAAGTTGCCTACAACTATGTATGCTGTAAACCTGGAAGAGACAAAAACACTATGTATGCCTACAACTATTATTATTTAGTTCTCATATTCAGCATAATAACACTTCCAAAAATCTGAAAAATTGTTTAAAGTGGAAGTAGAATGTAACGACCCAGAATTTCTATCAATTAAAATTCGTATATTTAATTTATTTTTAAATAATTAAAAGATAATTTTATAAGTCGAATAACTTATTTTTCGAATATCTGAATTTAATTGGATAATTAAATCGATAATTTAATATTTGAAATTCCAGAAATAATTGAAAATTGGGTTCAATGCGAAGGAAAATGATTTATAAAGTTATAGTAAATCATATTGGAGTTATAGTGATGTTATAGAACTTTTAAAATCGAATTTAAAGTTAATTTGTGAAAATTGAATATTTTAATATTTAATTGACGAGTTAAAATAACCATTTTTCAAACGGTCTCGGATTTCAACGAAACTAGTTTCATCGGATCCGTAATGTTATATTATTGTAAGGTTTCAAATTTCGTGTCAATCGGATTTACGGTTTGTCCGGGGCAAGCCAAAACGCATAGAAATTAGCTTAAATCGGTTTAATTTAAAATCGATCGTTTATTTCCGTAACTCGCATAGATGATCGAATTGGCTCCCGAAACATGTTCCATTGTGTTCGGATCACAGGGTAAACCTTAGAAACGCTAGCCGGCATGCTTCGTTTGGAGTTCGGAAAATTTTGGATGAATAGTGTTTTGTAGAATTTTCTATATAAGGCCACAACAATTCTAATTTGCAAAAAAATAAAACCCTAATTTTCAAGAGCCAGCCGCCACTTATTCATTAATGGCGGAAATTTTTCCAATTTCTCCTCTTAATCTCTTCCCATCCATGAATAATTAGACGAAACGTTCAACTACAAACTCCTAGAGGATGATGAGAGCTTCGATTCTATACGGTGATGATCGAAATTGAAGCGTCGTGGTGGTCGCTAGGGGGGCGTGTTCACATCAGGTCGCACACGGTTTTTGAGGTTGGAGGGGGGCCGAGCTCCACCATATTGCAGCCGAGTGTAGTGCTCGACGTTGGCTTCGAAATGGAGGTTGTTGATCAACATCTCGACGCTCGTAGGTGGCTCGATAGTTGATGAAAGGAGATGGCTTCTATGGGTTCCAACGTGAATATTCACGTACGTTAGTTGCTGGGGAAGAAGCATCAGGGCATGACCTGATTTGATGAAGCTTGATATCAACGGTCCAGATTAGTTTAGGTTTGAAATTTAAAAGAAAATGTAAAATTAATTATATTATAATTCGTTCGACTTTAAAATGATGTAACTTTTCCATACGAGGTCAGAATTACGCGAAACGAATTGCGTTGGCTTTGTTTTGTCGAGAACTACCCTATGGAGCTAGTTTGGAGTCGTTTAGAGCTAGTGAAAATTTCGGGTAAAATTAAACGCACGTTTAATTTTATTCGAAATAAAACGCTACAACTATTATCGGAAACTCAAGGTGAGAACTTCTCACTCAATCGAATTGTTTCGATTTAAATTTTAAATAGTTAGATTTAAAATTGCTTGATTGTATGCCTGGATGATAAATTATTACCTATTGATTATTAAAATAGACATTATACGCCGTATATTAAGCGGAGGTTATTTATTAAAAAACATATACCGCGATAATTCCAACTTGTATGGAATTGGTATTATATATGTACTTGGAGTTGATTTCCCGCATTATATAGCAGATGAGACCCTATTGCGCCGCATAATAACGGATAGTATTCGTTTTGACCCAAATAAATATGTTTAAGTGAACGTTTTCCTTAAAGAATAAAACATATACTTAATTTAGATTTAAGTATATTGAATATTTTCCAAGTGTTGAAAATAAATAGATTTTTGAATTACTTATTATTAGATAGGTATGGAAATGTTTTTCTAATATGAAGTGAATGTTTGAGATTTTATCTTATAGGGATAAATTGAAAATGAATACTAGAAATCGATTTGAAAATCGTATACCAGTAGATATTTTGGAAATATAAATTCACTATGGAATTTATAAATAAAAGGGGAAATTTGTTTAAAAATAAACATTGATTTATTTTTGAAGTATTGAAATTATATATCTTGTAAAGATATTTTTGGAAAATAAATAATTTGAAAAATTATTTGGAATCTGGTGATGTTGTGCATACCTATTGATAGTTAAATAACCGACTATCAATATTTACCTTTAAATGGCTATTTGTTGTGAATTGGTTGAAATTGAATGCTACACTTATTTTTAAATTATTGCGCTCGTTATCCGGATTACCCATTCCGAATAGTGATACAACGTAATGGATAGCATTGAAGACCGGTGGTGAAGACCGGTATTTGTGAAAACGATAGGATGACCTATTGATTGTCTCTACACCGTTAGCTACGGTATGGAGATTTCCTTTGTGATGAGAAATTCGACCGGGATTGTGAATACCCGGATTGCAAGGGCTTCTTTCGAAGTACCTTCGGTTCTGTTCGAACCCGGAACAGACTTGTATGGTTACATGTCTGACATTACATTTTGAGATATAAAGAAGATTTCTTTCAAATACATTTCCATTGGTGGCGGAGAATTTATTCTCTTAGCTTAACACCCTTAGAGGTTATGTAGTTGAAGGTTATCAGCGATATATTCCCAATTTGGTAATGTGGCATGCTGAGTGTTGCTGTGTGATGATTATTTATTGATCATTTGTTGATCAAAGCGTGGCTTGGTGAAAAAGCGTAGCTTTGTGGACGAGACTTCGTCAGACCTCACTCCCCGGAAATGGTCAAAACAGGAATATGCGGCAAGGTTATGAGGGTCGCGCCCTTTAGGGTATGTCATTTCCTTCTAGAAAGGGTGGTATCATGGTATGGCGCCCAGATACTTACTCATGTTGACACACTATATTTATTACTGTGTGATGTTGGTTATCGAGCGCTCGGATAAAGGTCCAAAGGGACCTGGGGATGGCATATTCGTGTAGTAGTTACCTAGTTACAAAGGTAACCTGACCTTGTGTTGGCAGAGATCTAACCGTAACGTTAGGTTCTCAGGACGTCCCGCCAGAGGCGATCCCATTGACAGTAGGAAGTTCCCTGACCATTTGTAGGAAATCCAAATAAAACAATATGCATCTTGTACTGTTTTAGTTGTAGAACCTACCATTCACTTATGGGGGCACCCAACTGTTTAGATGGTAGCTATAGTAGGCATAGTTCGAAATGTCTATGTTGGCTAAGATTTATATTATACTTTCGAAATGTTTTCTACACTATGCACTAACAATAATATCAAAAATGATTTGTTTTTGCGTATTAAGCATCTTTGACTATCATAAGGAGAAATCTCCTCCGATTCTGCGTTTGCATTGTGTGTGTGTGCGGGAGGCCTTATGGTAGTTTCATTTTCTAAAAAGCATTGCTAATCTATTTTAAAATTATACTGTTGTTTGTTTTAAAGATAACTGTTTAAGTTCTCACACCAGTCCCATGACTGACCAAAAGTTTATTGTTCTCTTCCTAAACTTTGGGTGCCCATAATTTCCCACACGGGCATTCTAGAGTCAGGTTAACAGGTCATTTTGGATTCAGGAGTGCTATGGAGCTCAGGTGGCGAGTTGGATGGCGAGACGTATTACTTGTATATGATATTATCTTTCCGCTGTAAATTCACTTGTAAGGACATGTTGTATAATTGTCCATTGCCCAGTTGTGTTGTATATTGTTGTTGTATACTCTGATGATAATGTAATGTAATAACTGAGATAGTTCTTTGTTTTAAATACTATTCATTTATCTATATATGCTGTTCCGCTACGATATGTGAGATTCTGATATTGTTTCTATTCTGTTTCCTTACTTCTTATATCTTTTTCTTCTACCTCTTCTTCTTTAACCATAATGGTTCGTATTTCCATTCATCTTGAGTTAATCAATGGAGATTAGTGTCTATTCAAGGAGTATGGATTTGCGGATTATTACATTTGGTATCAGAGCATATGGTAAAGCGACAACCATGGCTCTGTTAGGTGTTACTCATTAGAGATAGAGTCAGTAGTACTCTAGAATGAGTTTGAGTGTAATAATAGCTATGAGAGCGTATTTGTTAGTGAAAATAAAATTGTTTTATGTTGTGATGATTGGTTTGTTGAGTGGTATATGGATTCTGGTCGGTATAGTCTGTACAACTCTATCGATAGGGATCTCTAAACACTTGTACAGAACAATTTGACATGATATCGTTTTAAAATAGGGTAAATGAATTAATTTTACCTTGATTTTATTTTATATATATAAAGGAATAACTTTTCAGAATTATTAAAGTGTATATGAATTGATTGTTTGGTTGTTGAATAAGTTAAATAGAAACAACAGCTGTAAAAGAATAAATTATATAAGAAAATGAATTATAAGTATGGAACTATAATTAAAATGATTTACACTTGTGAAATAATCTTATATATAAGAAGTGAAATTATATAAGTAAAATATTTATAAATGTGATTTATAGTCTAAAAACAAAATTCCAGAGGAATATTTGGACATGTTTGAAAGGGTTGGCAATTTGGAAAAGATTAAATTCCTTTTTGAGTTTGAAAATGGTTTTCAAAGGTTTGGGAAAATTGTTTGGATGAATTAAAGCTCTAAACTCTTTTCGGTCACTGGAAAATAATTCCGATGATGATTGCAACATCATCGGTGTTCATTTTCGGGTTTCCAAAAGAGGGATTGCTGTCAAGTTATTTTAAATGGAAGTTGTTTGAAAATTTTGGATTTGGTTTTGGAAATTCAAAAGATAATTTGAATTGATTTCAAAAATGGTTTTGAAAGGTTGAAAAGAATCTGGAATCCTATTTAAAATATTTATGGGAATGATAAATGAGTTGATAACTTATACAATTTGAATTTTGATAGGGTAAATTCAACTTAAAGGATGGAGTAAAATTAAAAGAAGTATAAGTGAATCAATAAAAAATCCAAGTGGTAATTGTTGAATATAAGTTGTATAACTTATGAAATGAGAAAATGAAAGTGAAACAAATTGTTAAAAATGGTTAAACAATTCTGTTAAGCAAAATATATCTAAATTTGAATAAGTGATGAAAATTTGACTTTGGTAAAAGTTAAATAGAAATGAAATCTGAATTGGATTTATAAGTGGAAACTTAAGTTAAGTTAAACAGATGATGTTTGAAAGAGAATATAACTTAAGTAATATTGAATAAAGTTGATTTTGGTATCAAAGTAAATTAATCAAGAGAAGTGATGAATTTGAACTTGAGTTATATAAATGAAATTTAACTTTATTTGTAAAATGAATTAGCAATTGGATTAATGAATGGATTGAATGTTAATCAATCAAATGTAAGTAAACTGATATGAAATAATGAATGTAAGTGTTAATTAATTAAAGTTAATAAATTGAATAAATTGAATGTAAGCCAATTTAATATTAAACCAAATCGGAATTAAAGGTGTTGAACCAAATTGAATGTAAATTAAATAATTTGGTTATGTTAAATATACATTGATTGTTATTTGATTGTTAATTAATTGTGTATATTTCATTAAGTGTTAATGAAGTTGAATGGATAAAATTGAAAGCTGTGTAATTGAATTCAAATTGGAAGAAAATGAATTTGAATAGAATTGAATTTGATTTGGAAGTGAACTAAAATGAATGTATATTAGTGAATGTATACTAATTGGAAATGAACAAATGAATATTTGTAAAGTCCAATGTTAACAAATCAAATGTGATTAAAATGAAAAAACCAATTCATTAAATATTAATGAGAAATAAAAGAATATTGATTTGTTGGATGTTAATTGTATGATAGTTGTTTGATGGTTGCATTTGTTGTTTTGTTGCATTTTCTATATTGGCATATGTAGTTGTTATGTTGCTATATATTGTATATTGATATTATTTTCATATATACATGTTCCTCATTTGTTTGTTGAGTGTTTAGTAGGTGCGGATTGCGCTTGCTTCGCATTTGGAGCTCGCATTCACGCTATATTAGCCGTATACGCTCGCTAACAATAAATAAGGTACATATCTCGGATTAGATACCGTACTTTTACACTTTTTTCCCTGCGGGATGCCTTATCACTTGATGATATGTATATTTTTGATATATATATACTGTCATTTTTTTCGGATCGAGCCGTGCAAAGGAGACTCCGACGATTTTTTCCGAAAATTTAAGGAGTTAGAATATTTTTGAGAAAATTGAATTTTTTTGAAAAGATAACTAAGTTTGGATTTGGAAACTTAGTAAAGATTTTGTAACAAGTTTAACTATGAATTTTGGGAAAGTTAAACACTTAATAGATTTGAAAAATCCAATGTGAATGGTTTGTTTTGGAAAGTTAATGGATTCTGTAACTTTTTCTTACTTCATAATTTCGAGGACGAAATTCTTTTAAGGGGGAAAGTTTGTAACGACCCAGAATTTCTATCAATTGAAATTCGTATATTTAATTGATTTTTAAATAATTAAAAGATAATTTTATAAGTCGAATAATTTATTTTTCGAATATCTGAATTTAATTGGATAATTAAATCGATAATTTAATATTTGAAAATCCAGAAATAATTGAAAATTGGGTTTAATGTGAAGGAAAATGATTTATAAAGTTATAATAAATCATATTGGAGTTATAGTGATGTTATAGAACTTTTAAAATCGAATTTAAATTTAATTTGTGAAAATTGAATATTTTAATATTTAATTGATGAGTTAAAATAGTCATTTTTCAAATGGTCTTGGATTTCGACGAAACTAGTTTCATCGGATCCGTAATGTTATATTATTATAAGGTTTCAAATTTCGTGTCAATCAGATTTACGGTTTGTCCGGAGAAAGCCAAAACGCATAGAAATTAGCTTTAATCGGTTTAATTTAAAATCGATCGTTTATTTCCGTAACTCGCACAGATGATCGAATTGGCTTTCGAAACACGTTTTATTGTGTTCGGAACGTGGGGGTAAACCTTTGAAACGCCAGCCGGCACGCTTCGCTTGGAGTTCGGAAAATTTTGGATGAATAGTGCTTCGTAGAATTTTCTATATAAGGCCACAACAATTCTAATTTGCAAAAAAAAAACCCTAACCCTAATTTTCAAGAGCCAGCCGCCACTTATTCATTAATGGTCGAAATTTTCCCAATTTCTCCTCTTAATCTCTTCCGATCCGTGAATAATTAGACGGAACATTCAACTACAAACTCCTAGAGGATGATGAGAGCTTCGATTCTATACGGTGATGATCGAATTTGGAGCGTCATGGTGGTCGCTAGGGGGCGCGTTCACATATGGTCGTGCACGGTTTTTGAGTTTGGAGGGGGGGCCGAGCTCCACCATATTGCAGCCGAGTGTAGTGCTCGACGTTGGCTTCGAAATGGAGGTTGTTGATCAACATCTCGACGCTCGTAGGTGGCTCGATAATTGATGAAAAGAGGAGGCTTCTATGGGTTCCAAAGTGAATATTCACGTACGTGAGTTGCTGGGGAAGAAGCATCAGGGCACGACCTGATTTGATGAAGCTTGATATCAACGGTCCAGATTAGTTTAGGTTTGAAATTTAAAAGAAAATGTAAAATTAATTATATTATAATTCGTTCGAACTTTAAAATGATGTAACTTTTCCATACGACATCGGAATTACGCGAAACAAATTGCGTTGGTTTCGTTTTGTCGAGCACTACGCTATGGAGCTGGTTTGGAGTCGTTTGGAGCTAGTGAAAATTTTGGGTAAAATTAAACGCATGTTTAATTTTATTCAAAATAAAACGCTACAACTATTATCGGAAACTCAAGGTGAGAACTTCTCACTCAATCGAATTGTTTCGATTTAAATTTAAAATTGTTAGATTTAAAATTTCTTGATTGTATGCCTCGATGATAAATTATTATCTATTGATTGTTAAAATAGACATTATATGTCGTATATTAAGCGGAGGTTATTTATTAAAAAACATATACCGCGATAATTCCAGCTTGTATGGAATTGGTATTATATATGTACTTGGAGTTGATTTCCCGCATTATATAGCGGATGAGACCCTATTGCGCCACATAATAGCGGATAGTATTTTATAAATCCCATATACCGCGATATTTCGTCTTGAATCGGAACTGGTATTGTGCTAATATCTTTGGATGCAGGGAAACTGGTTGGAGGGATCCAACTGGATTCCTCAAACATTTGAATTGGTTTCAATGTTGTGTGTTGATCTATTTATTGATCTATTTATAATCTGCGTGATTATCTTTGTGATTGAAATCGTCAAAGGCTAAATTTTAGCCGAATATATTTTGGTATCGTTAGATGCCGAAAATAAATAGAATTTGAGTTTTGAAAATTTAAGTTGAGAATTCATAATAAAAATTTAATTTGGAAATGATTCATTTTAAATGAATAAACATTGTAATTTATATGTTATAAAAATTATGATTTTTGAGAAATATAACCAAAATGTGATATTTTACATAAGTAGTTGATAAATTTATAAAATGGTTTAAATTGGCATTTTTTTGAATTATTATAAATGATTTATATAAAATATTTATAAAATTGATATTTATAAATTAAAAATATTGGAATTATAAAACAAGTTTTTATAAGTGTTAAAATGAAATGTAAATGGATTCATAAGTGGATGAAATCTTAGATTTATAATTTGTGAAGTTATAAAATGAATGGATTTTTGTAAAATAAAAGATTTATAAGTAATTAACTTATAAATTGGATTTTGGCGTGTAAATGGGATATGGATAGAATTTGTTAATAAAGTAATTTTATAAGTGAAGTTGTTATAAAATATAAATGGAATTTATATACGTTGTTTTATAAATCCGAAATCGACTTATTTTGTTAAACTTAATTATTATGGATTATTAAAGGAAGTACATTCACGATTTTGGAAAGTGAATAATCCTTTAGATAAAGTATGTAGAAATTGAATTTGGTTAATGAAGTATATTCACGATTTTGGACGGTGAATATTATATTAAAGAAATATTTTGGAAAAGTGATATTTTAAATAGAATTAAAACGATTCAAAAACGTTTTAAAATGTATTAAGTATCGAAACCATAGATTTCAACATTTATTGTTGAAATAGATGTTTCGAGAAATGGAAGGAAATGGTGGACTATAACACTGTTGTTATAGTAAATGATTTCCGAAAGGAAAAGTTTTGTGTAGTATTGGGATTTATATATCTATCTTAATCTCGAATCCCTATACTAGTGATTTTGGGTTGTCGTAACGATGTTTTACGTAACATTCGTTTTGACCCAAATAAATATGTTTAAGTGAACGTTTTCCTTAAAGAATAAAATATATACTTAATTTAGATTTAAGTATATTGAATATTTTCCAAGTGTTGAAAATAAATAGATTTATGAATTACTTATTATTAAATAAGTATGGAAATGTTTTTCTAATATGAAGTGAATGTTTGAGATTTTATCTTTTAGAGATAAATTGAGAATGAATACTAGAAATCGATTTGAAAATCGTATACCAGTAGATATTTTGGAAATATAAGTTCACTATGGAATTTATAAAGAAAAGGGGAAATTTGTTTAAAAATAAACATTGATTTATTTTTGAAGTATTGAAATTATATATCTTGTAAAAATATTTTTGGGAAATAAATAATTTGGAAAATTATTTGAAATCTGGTGATGTTGTGCATACCTATTGATAGTTACATAACCGACTATCAATATTTACCTTTAAATGGCTATTTGTCGTGAATTGGTTGAAATTGAATGCTACACTTATTTTTAAATTATTGCGCTCGTTATCCGGATTACCCATTCTGAATAGTGATACGACGTAATGGATAGCATTGAAGACCGGTGGTGAAGACCGGGTATTTGTGAAAACGATAGGATGACCTATCGATTGTCTCTGCACCGTTAGCTACGGTATGGAGATTTCCTTTGTGATGGGAAATTCGATCGGGATTGTGAATACCCGGATTGCAAGGGCTTCTTTTGAAGTGCCTTCGGTTCTGTTCGAACCCGGAACAGACTTGTATAGTTACATGTCTGACATTACATTTTGAGATATAAAGCAGATTTCTTTCAAATGCATTTCCGTTGGTGGCGGAGAATTTATTCTCTTAGCTTAACACCTTTAGAGGTTTGTAGTTGAGGGTTATCAGCGATATATTCCCAATTTGGTAATGTGGCATGCTGAGTGTTGCTGTGTGATGATTATTTATTGACCATTTGTTGATCAAAGCGTGAATTTGTGAAAAAGCGAAGCTTTGTGGACGAGACTTCGTCAGACCTCGCTCCTCGGAAATGGTCAAAACAGGAATATGCGGCAAGGTTACGAGGGTCGCGCCCTTTAGGGTATGTCATTTCCTTCTGAAAAGGGTGGTATCATGGTATGGAGCCCAGAAACTTACTCATGTTGACACACTATATTTATTACTGTGTGATGTTGGTTATCGAGCGCTCGGATAAAGGTCCAAAGGGACCGGGGGATGGCATATTCGTGTAGTAGTTACCTAGTTATAAAGGTAACCCGGCCTTGTGTTGGCAGAGATCTAACTGTAACGTTAGGTTCTCGGGACGTCCCGCCAGAGGCGATTCCATTGACAGTAGGAAGTTCCTTAGCCTGACCATTTGTTGGAAATCCAAATAAAACAATACGGATCTTGTACGGTTTTAGTTGTAGAACCTACCTTTCACTTATGGTGGCGCCCCACTATTTGGATGGTAGCTATAGTAGGCATAGTTCGAAATGTCTATGTTGGCTAAGATTTATATTATACTTTCGAAATGTTTTCTACACTATGCACTAACAATAATATCAAAAATGATTTGTTTTTGCGTATTAAGCATCTTTGACTATCATAAGGAGAAATCTCCTCCGATTCTGCATTTGCATTGTGTGTGTGTGCGGGAGGCCTTATGGTAGTTTCATTTTCTAAAAAGCATTGCGAATCTATTTCAAAATTATGATGTTCTTTGTTTTAAAGATGACTGTTTAAGTTCTCACACCAGTCCCATGACTGACCTGGAGTTTATTGTTCTCTTCCTAAACTCTGGGTGCCCATAATTTTCCACACGGGCAGCCTAGAGTCAGGTTATCAGGTCATTCTGGATTCAGGAGTGCTATGGAGCTTAGGTGGCGAGCTGGATGGCGAGACGTATTACTTGCATATGATATTATCTTTCCGCTGTAAATTCACATGTAAGGACATGTTGTATAATTGTCCATTGCCCAGTTGTGTTGTATATTGTTGTTGTATACTCTGATGATAATTTAATGTAATAACTGAGATAGTTCTTTGTTTTAAAGACTATTCATTTATTTATTATATGTTGTTCCGCTGCGATATGTGAGATTCTGATATTGTTTCTGTTCTTTTCCTTATTTCTTCTATCTTTTTCTTCTACCTCTTCTTCTTTAACCATAATGGTTCGTATTTCCATTCATCTTTAGTTAATCAATGGAGATTAATGTCTATTCAAGGAGTACGTATTTGTGGATTATTACATAGAAGATGGTGTGTCAAAGGAATTGAATAAACATCATCAGTTCAACGAATTTGAAGAAATACTACAGGTCTAGCAGTTAGAAGTACATGGAGTTAGTTAGTTATAGCAGTTTATATATATATAAAAAGCCAATTACTGCCACTAAATACAATGCTATTCATAATTTCCTCGTAAAAACAATGTTACTCATAATTCAAAAACCTAGTTGTTACTTTCAAACAAATCAACTAAATATTCACAATGGGAGTACAAATTCCTGAATAAAAAATTGATGGCATATGAGTGTATACATGTTAATTGAGGACAAGTCAATGAAAACATGCTACTAAATGAATAAGGCACAACTATATGAGTAAAAAAATGTAGAAATCAAATTTTCTTTCCATAAATCAGTAAATACACAATAGGTACTGTACTATGTTGAGCGGATTCAAATAAAACTAAAGGTGATGGTAAGTTGGTCATGAAGTGTACCTGCTGTATAATACTTGCTTCGTTGTAAATCCGAGTAAGTTCGAAAATTGATGAGCTGAAATCATATAGCTGAGCAACTTTAGCTATTAAATCTTACTGAAAATTTTGGTAATCAACAGCACACTACACAACGCTGTTTAAATATAGAAGTCTACTCAGTTAAGTCATTACAGTATATGTCAAACAAAATAATGGACATAAAAAGGTGAGTTAGATTTTCTTTACTTAGAAAAGGCTATCCATATGTTTGTTACCACAAATAGCAAGCGTTAAATGAGTCAGTGTTAGGCAAACACACATTTAATACATCAATCCTACAATTGATTGAAAATATAGTATGCTACAACATATTTACGAAAAAAAGATACACATATACTGAAGACAAGCATAATATTTTTAGTTGAGATAAAATGGCAGGGGGTAATTATTTTAGTTGACAAATTAGTAACAAGTATCGATTATACACACATATACTGATGAAGTGGAACCTCACACCCTCTTCCAATGACACGTTATACTAAGTAGCATTTTGCAACTTAGTTGCGTTTTGCAACTTAGTTTGCAAACCGAGTTGCAAAATGCAACTCAGTTTTTCAAAACTGGAGTTGCAATTTACAACTTAACATTATGAAGCACATTCAGCGAGTAAGGAAAAAAAATATCAACGTAAAATACCAAGAAGACACGCATAATATTCGAATCCAGCAAAAAAATAAGAAGGTAAAAGAAAATTATTACCAGTTGAGGAAAGGGTCCAGTCTGAAATATGAGTTGCTGAAGCTTTGATTGGGAATGCATATACAATGCTGTGAAGTTCCACGATGGCTGGAGCATATATGAGCTTACTGAGTGGATGTCCACTTGCTTGGAGGAGCTAAAGTGACAAGTTGACAATGATTGAATGGAGCTGGTGTAGCTGCTTTTATTGAGCTTGGCAGAGTATACAGTGACTTGATGCATGGTGAAACATAGTACACACGCAGGCAGCTACATTCATGCGAACAGCAGAACAGTGTGATGCACAGTGAGGCGTTGCAGGTGATCAGTAGCTTGGCAACCTGTCATGCGAGAGTAGGCTTGAAAATGGATCACAATGGGACGTTGTAGGGTGCTGATATCACTGGATCAGGTTGGTGAGAGTAATCACTTTCTTTAGCTCATTTAAAAAAAATTGAATATAAATTCAAATAGGTGTGGATTTTAATGAAAAAGTAATCACTCATGATCCTATCTATGCATATATTAGAAAATTAGGAACTACATAGAAATATAATAGACAATTTTTTTATTAATTAGCAAATAGTATTAAGAATGATATGTATTCTAAGCTGTCTCTATAGTCATGGCTTTTGTAGAGGTCCAATGAAATTGAAATGTAGCACACGGACATGGCCTGACTCTAACCATGAGTTCTGTTAAATATGAATTCTCTTAAGAGTTCATATTGATGTTACTAATTCAAGATTCTAGGTGTTCCTTGTGTATCTCTTTGTGGCTAAAGCTACAATGGCATGGAGGTAGACCTAAGTACAAGGTTTAGTCAATCTACTACAAAGTCATTAAACAATGATTGTAGATGTTGTGTTTCTAATTATCAGGTGGCATAAACCGGTAAGAGTTTCCAACAATAAAGAGACCATGAAATATTTCACATGTACAACTTATAAAAACAAATGCAAAATGAAACATATGTTTAATTTTACTTGTATTATCCTTCGGTTAACCAAACATACAATCAACGTATGTTTAATTGCACATTTATAATTTAGATGAACTCATGTCATCTAGCTCTATGTAGATTAGTCAAGAAATAATATGTTAGCATAGAACACATTTGGTAGTGCTGGAGCCATAATAGAAAAATTTTACTATAGATCCTCATGATAATTCAAACCAGCTATACCTTACCAATCAGTGAAAAAATGAGGAGATCAATAAATGAAAGTAAACCAAAAGCCGATTTATGTAATTACTATCGATTTGCCAAATTACAACCAAAATTGAACTTGATTATGCTCTATGCGATCTATGCAATCATATACTGACAAAGAGAATTATTACCACTCATGACTAATACACATCTGATAGTGTTGATTCCTAATTTAAATGTAGCTCTATACAATAAAATGAAATTAACCGTGTCAAACATATAACAGTAGAACTTAGAATTAGATCGCTAGTATATGCAAAAATTGAGATAAACCTACCACTTAAGAAATCCTGAGCATTATAATATTACAGCAAGAATCCTTGATATTATTTCAATTAGGAAAGGCAACTAAAGTACAAAAAAATAGCATCCTTGACATCAGATAAGGTCATTATCCCAAACACTGATATTTTTCTCCAGTCTTAAAATATCTTTATAAACTTTCAAGTCGGGCTCTAGCAATTTAGGAAAGTATTGACAAATTTACAGTCATAACATAAAAGTATTCTAAACTTCGAAATATAAACATTACAAAATTGCCATTGAGTGTCCAATCAGATTTGTTATGAACTTCAATTTTCCTCTGAATTGTAATCTTCTCATCTGCTGTAAACCATCTAAGTGATATTTTACATATCCGTTTTCTTCTCCTCTCTTCACAAATGCACCAACACTTGCTGCTCTTCTGAGTATCTAACAAAAACAATAGTCACTATTAACTTAGTTTCTACACTGGTGCATCATCGCAAAATATTTTTCAACACAGTCCAGCACCTATATATATGGAAGTTCTATGATACCAGTGTTATACTACAATGCACTAAATTGTTCCATGTGGCAATACTACTTTAGCAAGCATAAAGTGTGTTATTTTAAATGCATTATGTATATTGCATAAACCTTAACAACAAAGTCTTTAGAAATGGATATAATTTCCAATTAGAAAAATAATGATGAATGCTTCAAACCAAAATTAAGTCAACTGGATGAGAGATGGTACAAAGCCAAACCAAAAATTATCATCACTGACTGTTCATGCTCTAGTCAAAGGCGGTTGTTATTTCTAGGTGGTAAACTGGAATGCCCATTCATTCGTATGCGTAACTTACGTTATTTAAATAAAAGTACTGACATGTATAAAATATAATACAATAGAAGTTTTAAGATAGAAAAATAGTCATATAAGCATATACTTGCATTTATAATATATTGGTATCAAGTGTTTCAATAAATAAATGAACACATCAGGTGAAAACCTGGACATAACATGCAATGAAAAGCTAACTGCCTTTATAATATAATATTTGTTGACAAAAGCATTTAGTAATAAATGCATATCACAGTTGATATACTCACCCAAATACATCCATATGAGCACTCGCCTACAAACAGAATCCATTCACACAATCGCATACATCCCCAAGTGCACACGCACTAACCCTGTCGCGTACACAGGGAAATACATGGATGCATGAAAAACCATCAACGCATCATCGTAAGCAAAGATACACCATCCATGAACTTGTCCACCTATGCCCAAAAACTTGACCAGTCACACAGCAGAGTAGTTAATATATTGGTCATTTTATTATACATTAATATATACATGAATAAATGTAAAACAACAACAGATTTTCTTCCTTACAAAACTTGGATTATATTTTCACTTCTTGGACTTGGAATTCCATATACCAAAACTCACCCATACATACTCACACAACACAAATTTTATAATAGAGTGCGTGTATGTGTGTATTTATTTATTTATTCATTTACACTTTCTTTTCATTTCATGAGCATTTCCACTTTCTATTTTATTTGATGGGTATGTACTTTCCTAGATTGACCCACGTATATAGCTTTAATGCCGCTGTGCATTACATATTTTATCAACATATTCCAAACAGCAGCTCTATGGTTTTACTTTGATTTATTTTTATATAATCTTCCTACTTTATGTGTGGTCATGTATAGATTTCATGAACATTTCGTTTCTTGTTCAATTAGTTTTCGTGAGCTGTTCAACAACCTTGTGAACTGTGCATCATTATTAACCTAGATAAAATTGCACACCTTCATTTCCACTTCAAGTGAAAGATAATTTTGAATAATCTACACACCTGCAATGAAGAATTTCCTTTATTCTTCAATATTCTTTCTTTTTGCTTCCACGATATTCATAGGAAGCGCCCTCTTCTTTCAATCACCAAACGAACGTTGATTCTTTATTTGCTATGTGATGTAGAAATGTTGAGAAGCTAGGGTTGAAGCTAAGTTAATTTGTATGATTTAATTTGATTCTAATTGTATTAAAAGATGCGCGACACCAATGATTATTACGACAGCGTTGTGGGATTAAATCAATCAGAAATCCCCTTCACTATTATCATTTATAGAAGGTAAGTTAGGAAATATTGTTGCTCACCTCTTGGAGCAGTGCAATAGGGTCTAGGGCTAAGGTCGCTTCCACCGACAACCCTGTAAAGGGGACAGAGACGAAGACAAACGGTGACGATCCTACACTGGTGATGACTGCGACGAAGATGGAGATGAAGACTAGCCTGCGCTGGTGACGACAGCGACAGAGACGAGACGACTACGACAAAAACGGGATGAGGACGAACTTTTGTACGGATTGGGGAATGTGATATTTTTAGGGAAATTGTTCCTTAATGGGATTTCGTTGAAATGGAGGGAAAGGAAAATATTTTATTGCCTGTAATTTCTAACAGCGTGGTTAAAGTAATTTACATAAAATTGCCTTTTCTTACAGCAAGCCACTCAAAAACATCATGCTCTCGTGCTAAGTAAATTAACTTTTCTTGTAGTGGTTGTTTACTAATATGTTATAATCTGTGACTGTAATTTGATTTATCTATATTATATACTCTTTTAAATATTTTTAATCACCATGTTTATTACATTGTATTAATACTACACATATCAAACTTTCAGTTTAGACCCTCAAAATGGTAAATAAGATATGTCAGTATTAGTGTAAATATATATTAACATTCGATCGTCCTTAACCAGCCATATTCTATGCAATAGCAGACGATATTACTTGTAATATTCATTGCTAAACTGGGCATAGCGGTGGAGTTGTCATAGCTTGGATCAGAGATGGATTTAGAACATTATAGAATATAAATTGCACAGAGTCAAGATCTAGACCTAGATGACCTAAAGTCCCATCCTTAGGTGATAGTAGTTAGTAATTTAATTAACTATTAGGAATAGAAATTTAAATGATTAATGGGAATAATCGTTACGACGTATTTGAAAAGTTTTTGAATTACTATACAAAATATTGTTATGAAAATGATTCTAAAGTTGGAACTAACTTTTGTAAAGAGTGAGATTTAATTGATAGCATAAATGAGACCTTAAATGGCTTAGAATTGAATTATTATGTCCTGATCTGCTAGTAATCAAAGTTGTGCAGCAGAAGCTGGATGATAGCTTTCCACTGAAGACAATTGTTTGTATGTTTGATTAAAATGTATGTTGTTTGAATTTAAAATATGAAATTTAATAAGAAGTCAGTCAAAGAATTTATAAATCCCATTTAAATCTTGACGAACCCAATTATCAATAAAGCCCACGGTTTCTCCAAAATAGAATTGCTGGGGAATAATAAAAATGTCCAAGCAATTAATAGTTATAAAATATAGAATGACAAATAATATATCTCAAATTAAATATGTGAAAAATATACTTAATAAATAAAATAAGATATAATAAAACTGGATTGGTTGTTTGATGTTCGATTGTTTTAAAATTTGTAAGTGATTGAGAAAAATTAATATTGAGTATGAACCGTTATTGAGAGTTGAAACTTGATATCATTAATTAAGATTGATCGAAAGAATTGTACTAAAAGCAAGCATCTATTTAAATTAAAATCTTTTGATATTAGATATACATATATATGAAATGTGATTATGTTTATTATAGACAAGTGCATATTTTGTCAAGGCACAATATATTAAGAAATATATGCATGTCATATAGAAATTTATTATTGTGTTAACTTGCCCGTTGAGTGTTATATGAATTTTGATCGATGTGCCTGAGCAGCGTTATCGGTAGAGGTTCTTAAACACTAGTATGAGACATTCGGTCACACTGCTTTAGGTAATAAAATGTTTTAAGTAATGATATTTAGTGAGTATATAATATTTTTGAGAAGAAGATAATGTTTTGAAATAAGTTAAATAGTGTACATGATAAAGTTGAAAGTTGGTGAAGTTTTTTGAAGATAAAAGTAATATTTATAGAAGTGTAATGATTATATTTTGGAAAGAAGGTACAACTAATAATTAAAAAAAAAGAATTGAGTCTTTGAGTGGCGAGTTGGATGAATCAATCTCAATGTTGTGCAATTTGTTCATTTGATAAGCTACTTAAATTGTTTGTTTATTTACAATTAATTTCGTTATTCAGACAACTTATTTGATTTTTTCCTGATTTTCAAATCTCTATACTTTTCTTTTCTTCATCTTAAGCAAAGAAGAACTTATTATTGACTTTTAGGCAATAAAATTTGCTCTTTGCACAATTATATATATTTTTTCTCTTCTTTGGATATTATGCTCGTCTCTGCCTCATTAACACAACTACTATTGAGGTATTGTTCAATTATCCTTTATTTTATACATGTCATTTGATTTCTAGATTCATTTCTTTAATAAGTAAGATCAATAAATATGAAAGCAGTTATATGTAACTATCAATGCATAGTATGTTACATAGAACTGCTTGCAAACTATTAGAATGAACTCCACTTGGCTAACTCGATATTTGTAGTTTGCTTAGATATTATAATATAAGGTGCACATTATGTGTGCACATGATACTTATTGTAAACAAAAGAAAAAGGGATTGTAATCATTTGACATATAATGATTAACAGTATGCATAAAAATTATAAAATTTGCTACTACTAATAAAATTTGTATATCAAGTCTTTAATCCTCTAAATGAAGCATGCTTAGAGCAGTTTGACATGCAAAAGCATACTCCATTAACACAAGTAAATTCAGAGTATGTGTTAGATTTGTCTATATGTTATATTTACATGTTCACTTGGAGGTAGCTTTTGTTGCTTTGGTTTTGTGCGTGATGTGATAGGTTTGTTTCTCATGCCATATCTAGTGATATCTGATTGCTGCATAAAATAAATAAAATTCGTAATGTTAGTTTAAAGTGTTTGTGTAAGCCATCTGGCCATCTCCTAGTTTTCTTTGCATGCAAGTTATACGGCCTTACAAGAAATACAAATAAACTAAGATTAATAATGAAGCACTAAATATATGGTGTTGCGATAACATTCCATTAGCTTCATGTATAAAACAAGACCATCTTAAATACAACGTGTATTCAATGAAAAAGCACCTGCCATGTTCTTCAGTAGCGGATTTTTTTAAAATAACTATGCAATTCAAACTTTATAAATTTGTTACGTATTTGTCTGTTTTGGGGCTATTAAAATTTAAATATAAATCACAATTTAGTCAATTTACTTGCTTAAGAGTTGTTAAATATCTTTGTTAGTTATAGATAGAGTAATGTAATAAATGCAAGAATGAGAAATCTATATTAATCTTCTCGGCAAGTAAAAGAAAAGAAAAGAAACATGAGAGTAGATGATCATGAAAGAACTAGCAAGTCAAGAGAAGAAAAAGGAAAGAAAAAGAAGCTGCTGCCGACAGTAGCAGACGGTTGTTGCCACGAGCAGCAGCAGTCATTGCTGAAAAAAATCCATTTAGTTTCCAATATATGCTATAGTCTTCTTCTCTCATAGGTTCATATAGTTCCCTCAAGCTATCCTTACCCTTGTTCCACTCTAATCTTTGGTGATTCGTGGCTTGCAAATTAGGTATGCTTGATTATTTATACATAGATCTATATTTTCGGTTGCATCTTTTTTTTTTAACCGAAAATATATACATAAAACAAACACCAATAGCTGCCAACAAGCGTGGCAAGTAACTACAGAGACCAGCAAGCGACATAAGCGAAAGAATAAAATCCCAAAACACAGCGGGAACAAAGTCAGAGCGGATCAGAAAGCCGTAAACCAAATCAGATATAGGATAGGTAACTAGAGAAGAAAGAACCAAGATCACATGAGCAGCCCCAGAACCGAAGAACACCAAGATAATGGGACGTCCGCAACCAAGCATTACCATGAGAAGCAGTCAAAGCCATGCAAATAGAGAAACAGGCGTAGAAATAGTCCACAGACACCTGGACCTGGAAAACAAGCAACCTCATGAGATTTGGGGGAGGGGGATGGGAGCGAGGCGGGAGAGACATCGCGCCAAGATCAGGATTCAGCCAATGCCCAGTCTAGCAGTAGACCCGACAGTGGTAATAGAGAGAAGACCCACAAGTCTCCTTGAGCGGGGGCCCACGGATCCTCTGAAGGACCTACTACGGAAGGCCAGGAAGACATCATTCGTGACACGCCTTATAATAGTCGGGGGGTCCATGGGGCTATTATCGAAGATTGCCTTATTCCGCGCGCACCATACGTGCCAACAGATCTGATAGGGAAGCAATCTGAAAACAATCGAACGAAGAGATTTACCAGATACGCCAGCCCACCAGATTGACTGGAGCTCTGGGGGAGATGTGGCCATGGCACGAACTTCGACGAGGTTGCCGAAGTAATTCCAACACGCTCTGGCCGAGAGACCAACAAAAAATAGGTGGGACAAGGATTCCGAGTTCCCAACGTTGCAGCATCTACAACGGGAGACGATTGGGATGCCGATCATTTGGAGATTTTCATCGAGCGGCAACCCATTGTGAAGGATACGCCACATCAATAAAGAAACCTTAAGGGGAATTCGAGAATCCCAAATGAAGGAAAACAAAGGGCGGATAGGACTTGAAGTGCGAACTGATGTCCAAGCTTTCGCAACGGAGAACGATCCACCATCCCAACCCGTAAGCCCGTTGTGAGAGTCACAGAACAGTTTAACCGACTGCATGTGCTTCCAGGTCTCACTAGCATAGGACGGAGTGCCAGAAAAATTTGTGCCTGCAAGCCTATAGTACTTAGCATGGAGAAATGTTGCCCACAAAGAGTCGTTAGCCCCAAACCTGTTCCACAGCTTACAAGCAAAAGCCGCACAAAGGTCCTTAGGATTACGCAGTCCCAGGCCACCTTCGTTCTTCGGACGACAAATGGCATCCCAAGATACCCAGTGGTGACGGCAGGTATCGTCCTTGGAACCCCAGAAGAAGGACGAGACCAAAGACTGATAAGAACGGAAGAAGGAAGAGGTGGGGGTCATAGCGGCGAAAACATGGGTACCTATTGAGTCAAGAACCGACTTAATGAGAACTAGTTTCCCTGCTTGGGATAGGAGAGAAGCATTCCAGCGGATAATCTTGTTTCTCACTTTATCAGTTAACGGATCGAAGATAGCGTTAAGTTTTCTACCTCGGTAAAGGGAGATACCCAGGTAAGGAAGAGGAAGGGAAGCTGCCTCGTAACCAGAAATGGTCTCGATCCAAGTGGCACGAGAAGGGGACAAGTCCTTGCTATGGACAAAGCAACTTTTGGATGGATTAACGAGTTGGCCCGAACACCTCTCGTATTGGTGAATGAAACGAAGCAGTCGCCGGACAGAGGAGCGGCTACCATTAGAGAAGATGACAATGTCATCAACAAAGGATAAGGAAGAGATAAGAGGGCAACCCCTCGGGATTCCAAATCGCTGGATCTGACCGTAGATAGTCAGGGACTGAAGACCACGAATGAAAGCCTCCGCCGCAATGACGAATAGACAAGGCGAGAGTGGGTCTCCCTGACGCAGACCCCTACCTCCCTTGAAATACCCAGCAGAAGACCCGTTAATGAGCACAGAGTACCAACAGTTCGAGATGAGCCGCCAAACTAAGTCAATAAGGGTTTCCGGGAACCCGAAAGCCCTAAAGACCTTTAAGATGAAAAACCAAGACATGCGATCGAAGGCCTTAGCCATGTCTAGTTTGAACATCACATTGGAACCCCTAATTTTCCGATCTATTTGGGAGATCAGTTCCTGAGCGAGAAGGACGTTATCCGTGATTAAACGTCCCTTAACAAACCCCGCTTGAGAGGGAGAGATAATGCGTTCAAGGATAGGGGCTAAACGAATAGCTAATCTTTAAAATGTTTGGATTTGTTAGGTAAAAATTGTAATAAATTTGGTTTTTTTCTTTTTTTCTTCCGCAAAGGCAGGCTTGGTTGTCTACTACAAAGGAATAAGATTGTAAATCATCTATGAAACCATTGATATCATGGTCACCCATTGAAATAATTTAAGAAATTGATTGTGTATAATACTAATGAAAGACATGACATAATTTAGAAGCTTACTTTGTGATATACTGATGAATTCAACAATGTAATGCTCATGCATAATTAAAGGTAAGTGTTTAGTTCTATGTGTAGTTAATTTTATAAGATTAATTATTAATAAGTACATTTCCAACTATGACAAGAAATTCTATATTATTTTATTGTTATCAGTCATCCAAGTAATGTGAAAAGATATAACATCATATCTAAATAAATATAATCATGAATTAAAGTAAAAACGGTAAATGTAATCCATATACATGTATATTCTTTTGGTATATGAATGAGATACTTATTGAATTTTTATATATGAATGCTTCTAGGTTCATTTTGGGATAAGAACAGGTACATGAAGACATTGTGCGATGTTTTAGACGCATGGTTGCTTATATGCTGTAAAAGCTAAGCAAAAAAATGCTAAAATAAAGGTATGCTTTCGGATTAAAATATAAAAGTGTTAAAAATATTGATATATATTATGTTTTTGACTATGTGGTCGACGTATATAGTTTATATTATATTTGTGAAATTGTAAACAACCCTCCATACAATGGAGGTTCTGTTGAAATTTTTCGAAAATTTTAACACTTAAATTTTTTTAAATAAATTTCATTTACGAAGGAATAAAGGTTAATAAATGAGTATTTAAGTTTATAACTTACACTAAGTTTGATTTCAATATTTACCAATTTGAGAATTGAACGAGTTTCAACTTGATTGTAGATTTTGAAAGAAAGTTAATGTTTGGATTGTGTGTGACATCTCTTTATAAGAGATTGTGAGGACTTAATTTTCATAAGGAGGGAGGTTTGTAACAACCCGGTTTTTGAAACTGTAATATTAAACTAGTTTAATTAAAATGGAAGTGTTTGAATGTAAATTTGATAATTTTTATTTTTAAAATCAAATTGTTATTTAATTAAATTTTATTTAATACATAAATTTTATTATAGTAAAATTGAATTAGTTAATAAATTTCATTTGTAGATAATATATTGTAATTCAAACAAAAGGTGTCAATAAATATGTAATATTTTAAATTCCAAATAATAATTATATATGTATAACTAAAATAGATGAAAAGATGTTTTAAATTGATACTTATTTAAATCAATAAGTCTGTGAATATGAATAAAATTTATATCAATACAGTGAATAATTACATATTATTAAACAGTATTTGATCGAATGAAACGGTATAGTTGTAGAAGTTTATATTTCATAAAATGAAAGATAGAACAATTTGAATTAAATTAAAACTTATGTAAAAATAAATGGGAGAAGAGAATTAACAAATGGGCAAAGTAAATTACACTTAAACAAATCAAAGCCCAAACCTTTTCAAATAAAACCCAATCTTGTTTCTATTCCTTAATACCCAAACCCACATCCCCTGATTCAATTCATTTTGGCCTAACCCAAAACTAAAATTCAAAAATCATTTTCATTCAAAGAAAAAAAATTAAAATCGGCTATGGAATCGAGATGGTAGGCAATCGGGGGAAGCGAGGCAGAGGCAGGAGAAGGGTGGCGAGTCTATGGTGGAAGGGGGGGGATGCGGCACCTTGGAAGTCGCAACTTCATTATGCGTACGTGAAGACGAACTTTGACATAGAGGCGGAGGAGGCTGTGACGTACAGACGTAGACATGATGAAGTCGAGGCAAGCTTTGTTCGGAAGCAGTGAGCTTGTGGTCATGCTTGGTTTTTAGGTAGTGAATCGATTGGGGTTTCGGTGCTTTTCAAAGCCAATAAGGAGGCTTCAATCGACAATCAGTTAAGGTGAGTTAATCAACTTAGCTCACCCATCTATATCTATTTCATCATTTTCTATATATAATTATCCCGATAGTTGATTGCATTGTCTGATTAAATTGCTTGAGGTTATTGATTGAATTGTTTGAATGAATTGTTTGTTCAGGATATGGAAAATTTATTGTTAGTAATATGTGGATTGTTATTGGATTAAAAAAAATCAATTTGCGAATGAAATTCTATTCGATGGCAAATAGCATATTATTAACTTATATAAAAAATATTTACGTTGTTCGTGTGATCGGAGTTGTAGGAAAACAACTCCGATAGCTAATAATTTCTTATTTGGAATTATATCTTTAAAGCGACATTGACTCTAGATGTTGGGTTTTCATTGCATTTATTGTTTAAATTATTTACATGTTTTTAAATGAATTTCTAAAATGAGATTTTATCTATTTTGATCCTTATTGGAAATGAGTTTATAAAATATATAGTTAAATTATATTATCTTCTTAACTTATTGCTTATCATAAAAATTTCAAATTAAAACTTTTAAAAATAAGTAATATTTATTTACAAAATCTTTTTAAAATTATTATTTATCGGTATATAATTTTGAAAATGCTTTAGAGGCAAAAGATAAGATATGATATTATTTTAAAAAAGTGGTTATGAAAGTAATAAATTCAATTTCAAATAATTTTAGCTATAAAAGCTGTTTAAATGATTTTAGAAAGGCTTTGAAACCTTTGGAATTATATCTTTATTTGTGTGTGTGCGTGTGCGCGTGTGTGTGTATTTCAAAATAAAGCAAGTTATTAATTGTGAAAGTAAAGCTTTGTTTTAAAATAAATTAACTAAGATTTTTATGTTTAAAATAGTTTATGGTTTTAAATTGTTTGTGTAACGACCTGCCTTTTTTGGACGGTTTAAATCGGCGATAAGCCACACACTCAAAAGGGCAGATTATTATGGGGTAAATAAGAAAAAGCAAAAAAAAAAAGAAAACGAATACAAAAATTCGCAGCGGAATGACAAGATACAATAATTAAATAAACAATTCATGAAGCTGTTTACCAATAACATTGATTAAACTTGATACAGATCAAAGTTACATACAACCAGAATAAATAATAAATAAATGCAGCGGAACAACATGATGCAGTGGAATAAATATAATAAATAATAATAATACAAAATCTTCGTCTTCGTCCTCTAGAAAGCATTCTTCGATAACCGAAAAGCTTAGACTGACCCGAGCAAATTGAAAAGACAAAACACTCGAGTTAGAACTAAAAGATCTTATGTAAGTTAAACCAACAGTAAATAAATATGAGTGTAACGACGTCAGAGATGTTTACGGGGTTTGACATCTCCTATCCAGTGTCTAATGTGAGTATAATAACTTAAGAGATGTTCGAGATTCCCATCTCTTAAGTATCCGTTAAACTATCTGCTATGTAGTACAATACGCTATTATAATATTATCCAATGTAAAGTAAAGTATTAAAATAGCGTTAAGGCATTACCCATATCCCCCTTAACATATTTTATATAATGTCGTAGTCTACATAGATATTGTAAACTCCACCCGCAGGTAGGCTATCAAGGAGCACTCCATAGGCACGACACAAAACAAACTCGTAGAAGGCGCGATAGGGCATTGCACATGACACTCGAGGCAATGCAATGGTAGATATACCAATTGCGGATCCGAACTAGTGGTAACGCATAGCAGCTACTACCGCCCACCTTGAAACATACTCCCATAATCAAAATCAAGGGGTGGCCACCAAATCATCTCAAAGTCATAATATGGTAACGAAGAAGCATGTCCGATAGGAGGAATGACCTCACTTGGCCCGGCGTGGCTCCTGTTCTAGTCACATCTAAGCTGACTCATGGAAGTCAGGGTCATGTAAATACCTCATACAAAATCGTTTTCCAAACCATCCTACTTCATTTCTGGAATATCCACCACGTACACAGTTGTTAAAGTGGTTTTCGGTATGGCAGAGAGTATGACAATATCCGATCCTGATCACTTTAACAACCAAACACTTATTTCACACCGAATGGTTCTTTTAAATTTCCAAAACCATTTCACAATTTGATATCAAAATATCATATTCGATACAAACTGTATCACTTTCAAAATTATATTCAGAATTAGGATTCTCATTTTAAAATCATCATATTTACTCAAATATGTCATTTCATCAGCAAATATCACTTCAAATCCCAACTTATGTTATAACATTATTAAACCTTATTCGTTTTAAAATCAAGGCTTTAATTATAAACATTTCCACTTTACTATCTGAAATTTAGAAAATAATTCAAATAGTTATAAATAGTTTAGTTAGTTTAACAAAGTTTTAAATAGATATAAATTAGGTTAAATAGGTTTAAAATAGATTAAATAGGTTTATTATGGATTATATAGTTGTAATATAGATTAAATGAATTTAAAATAGATTAAATAGAATTAAAATAGATTAAATAGTTTAAAATAAATTAAAATAGTTTAAATGGATTAAAATAGTTTAATATAGCTTAATAAAGTTTAATGATTTAAAATAGATTAAATAATTTAAAATAATTTAAATAAATTTAAAATAGATTAAATTGATTTAAATTATATTAAACTGATTTAAATTAGACTAAATAAATTAAAATAGATTAAATAAATTTAAAATAGATTAAATGAATTTAATTACTTTATAATAGGTGAAATAGGTTATAACAGATTAAAATAAATTGAAGTAGTTTAAATTGATTAAAATAGTTTATATTAATTAAAATAGTTTAAATTAGTTTAAAATAGTTTTTCAAGTTATATCCAAACATTTTCAACAACTCAATTTCGATAAATTCATTGAAATCCAAATTTAAATCCTTTGAACAATTCATTAGATCAATTTTAATTTCAACATTTACGATTGGACTTTCGAGAATAATTCAGTTTGTATAAATCAATTTTTATTTCAAATTACTAGACAACCGAATTCAAAATTTAAAGATTCAAAAATCATTTAATTTAACCAATTCGGTGTCCGTATATAATTTTCTACCCTAGGATCAAGTGATACAGATATTTATTATTTCAATCCATAATACGAAATTTTACGGTTATATATCATTTCAAACCGCAATCCCGAATTAAATAAAAATCCATAAAATCGCACGAGTCTGTCATTTCAACCTATAACGGTTTTTCCCTAATTTATAGATCATTCGAATATGTATCATTTCAACCCATTAGGAACTTGCAGTGTTATAACAATATAAAAATACAACATTCAGTCATCCAATATCAACAATCAAACATCCATCACAATCATCGTCAAATCAACTAATAAACGTCAAAAGATAACTGATTATCATTTACAGGTATTAAATTGACAATTAAATTCAATATTAATTAAACGATGATTAAATGCAATAAAAGTCAAATTTAACTAGAATGACAATTTAAATATACCAAACATCAATCAATTAATTTCTAATCACATCATAAATTTAATTTAACTAACATAAGATAATCTAGTAGTTGTGAGTGGGTAAAAACACTCACCTTTGGATTCAAATCGATTTGAAATCCAAAATAAGCCTCAAATTTGAACAGTCTTTGAATTCGTCAAACCAGTTTCATAATGCCCGAAATTTCGTTACGATCGTAATGGAGAAAACTACGCGTGAATCCGAGCTCGTATACAAAAGTTACCGAGACTAGAACGATCAAAAATTTAAAATTTAAATTTAAATTGAGACAAACCAGGAACTAAAACGTCACTTTATCCCCTACGCAATGCTACAACCAAGATCGATGAACAAAACCCAAAACACACCTATAACCGAAACTTTGACGGCAAAACTAGACCGCCTCTGACCATCATTCGCCATTTCGCCGCCATTGTGCTCGCCTCCACCACCGCTACCCTCAGTCGGGTCCCTCAGCCCTCCGCCGCCGCCTACGCCGATCGCCGCCCCCTTAAAGTTAGGGTTTTTCGAACCCTAACGAGTAAAATTCCACCGCCTTAGGTTTTGTTAGGTCACGAGACCACGTGCAATCGACCCCCTATGATGAACTCTCCAAAACCCATATCCCAATTTCAGAAATTGTTGCCAAAATCAAAAACGCCCAAATCACGGTCTCGTTTACGTTTATGATGTTTGACTACGATTTTTGATTGATTCGTGCACTGTTATGAAGAATGAATACTAGAAGTAGGTTCTATTCCTCGAGACCTTTCCAACGATATATAATTCGATATAGTTTGAGAAGTTTTCATTTTTCGATTTGATTTTAATTTGCAATTGAATCTAGTAAATGGAGTTTATGCCATTGAGAAAAAGGACCAGACAGATGTAATGGTACATACTGAGATAAGAAATAAAAAGGTTATTAGGGTTTAGGAAGATCTATTTATATTATCGAAGCCCGATAAGAAAAATAAAACATACTGAATTGGTTCGAATTGACAATAACAACCCAAAAAGCCCGTTCTATCTTCGGAACGAAAATGGATCATCCCATATATCAAAATATATGTTTTCAATAATTTTAAACTCAATGGAATAGGTTTCAAGTTCTAGTCCATTGTATGAAGAAGTTAGCTTAAAATCAGCTTATTTCAAAATTGATTTCAATTGAATTTAATTAAATTAATTTCTATGCATTTCGAGCCCGTATGATCAAACGATAGGTCCGATCGCTACGAAACTTGAAATTCTACAATGATTTACTTTTACGGATCTGATGAAACTGTTTCGTCAAAATCCGAGACAACGGTCAAAATGGCTATTTTTACATTAATTAAATATATTAATGTTAAATTAATTAAATCATTTTTTTATTTCAAATTTGATAACCAACAATTTTCATAAATTTTATTACTTAACCATTTACAATAATTTAAAAAAAATTACATGTCAATTCAATGTTAATTATTTTCCTAATTACAGTGTTTAATTTCAATTGAAATAAATATAGTGATTATTACATTAAATTCCAATAAATCCATTCTTTCGCCTTTTCATCTTATTATCCAATCAATTGGCATCTCATGGCTGTACTTGACATTTTTTATCTTATTACACAAATATTTTACCATTATCATCTTAGTTTTCATTAATGTAGTATTTAATTATATTTAATTGTGATAAATCCATTTATTATAGCTTAAATTCCAATAAATTGATCAAACTTGATTTTAACTCTTTTTATTCAATCAATTATCATATTATGAATAAAATTTACATTGGGTTACATCTTATTGAATAAATATTCTACAATTATCAATTTAATCTACATTAGCTGCACTAATTAAGTGAATTAATTGCAATTGATTTCCAATTTAATTTAACAGACCAAATAAATAGGTAACATATAATAATTGTCACCACTAACTTTTAATCACATCTTATACGTTTATTATCCACAACAAGTGTAATAATTACTACCACTATACTAATTCTATCTAACTACAATTTAGTACACATGATTTCATTAATTAATCAACATTTAAGTTATCAATTACTGTTTAATCTAATTATCAATTAATACACATTATTACAATAAATTTATAATCTATAACCGATTATAAATTTTTAATCATTTCAATTAATAGGAATTAAATTTAAAGAAGTTATCAATTTTCTTAAATTAATACTATTACGTTTCATTCCAGTTACATTCTTATTATTAAATCACAAAATTTTATTTCTTCCAACATTAAATCACAAACCTTATTAAGTTAACTATTTTTTATTATCGAAATGTACGGGTCATTACATTCTCCCCCACTCAAAACTTTTCATCCTTGAAAAGGAAAGGAAGGGAAAAGAAATCTATATCTTATTTAAAATATTAAATCTATAAACAGTTAATTTACATAATTAAATAATTTAAAGAAAATGTCAATTTATAACAATTTAATCCTTTTATATTCAACTTAATAAAAGTTTGGAAAACATTTCACAAAAAATTTCTAACTTCAAAATTCATGGAAAATTCTGGCAGAGTCCCCTTTGTACGGAGAGGTCTGGGAGAAATAATAATATCAATAATATAATATATATCACATATTATCAGAATAATATATCTAAAACCACAAGAAAACAATATAATATCCCTAGAAAACTATAATTCGAGAACGTACCTATTTATCAGGAAAACATGCTTATTTATGAAACCAAAAGCAGTAGCTATTACTTCCATAAACCTATATTTCACTTATATAATCCATAAGAGTTAATGATTATAGAAAAGCATATTTATGTTGTTTTAATCAATAGAAACCAAACCAACACATCATAGCAACAATCACATACAAACAAAACATACAATCATCACATGGAATCAAAATAATAAATCACACATCCATAGTAACCAAAAAAAATGGTTTGTTCGGCTTCAGATACTTTTAGTCGTACAAAATGATAAATAAACTACTAAGTATCTCGTACACTCAACAGTCTTAGATAAAACTCAATAGATTATTTACACATTTTATACAGTTAGAAGTATCCTTTCCAAACTAATCCATAAGCCAACAACAATAATTTCAAATGATTGTTAAGTTTTATTCTGATTATTCTTTCTTTTTCACATTATTCACTGTTCATTTTCATTTGTTCATACAATGCTTATTTAATTTCTTACATTTATCACTTAAAAAAAATTCATTTTCCATTCATTTATACAATATCATTTTTCTTTTCATTACTTTTGCATTCATTGCTTACATAAATTATTTCCACTTCAATTATTAGATTATTTATTATGTAAATCTCTTTACAATTTAATTCACTATTAATAGATATCTCTATTCTTCACATTCATTTCTTTTATATATAAAGGATTACTGAATATTGAATCCACTTCTAAATCATTTCAATTTTTTCTGAAGTTATAATCATTCGATTAATATAATACTCATTTTAAATATAATTGGCTTAAACATTAACTTAAGTTTATAATTATTTACTTACAGTATTCACCTTTTCTATTCAGTATGATTATATATGGCTCAAAGGTTATCTTAAGCTTACAATCATTTTTCTTACATTATTCACTTTTATTTCATTTAATTAGTAGTATTTCAAACTATTAAATTTAGTTTATAATAATTTGTAACATTAGAATTCTTATTTATAGAAGTAATTCCATCGAATACTTCTATTTTCAAGTTTCTCTTGTATAATATTCTATTACATATCCTATTTAACATTACAACTTTTTACATTTTGGTAAGTTATATATGTATATGTCCTTTAGAATGCAATTGGATATGACCCAAATTTCTCTTATATATTTAGTTAACAAAATGTTCATTAGTTACCATTTCTTACTTTCATTTCCCTTTTTATTTACAGTTTACAAATTTTCAAGTTCTTATTTTTATTTTAGAAGTTTCCAATTATTAATTCAGTCAAAATTCCATTCATTACAATAATTTCAATTTCTAATTTACAGAAACTTAAGAACTAAGCAACCGGGTTCCATTTCAATCGTTTAAAATAATATATATATATATACACACACATACATACATACATTCATAACTTACACACACAGACACACACACACACACACACACACACACATATATCAAGTCAAACTTCAAAAATTAAAATTTAGATTGGTTTATCAAAATGGATGCGTAGTATAACTACTATGGCAGTATCTTATATATTTAGTTAACAAAATGTTCATTAGTTACCATTTCTTACTTTCATTTCCCTTTTTATTTATAGTTTATAAATTTTCAAGTTCTTATTTTTATTTTAGAAGTTTCCAATTATTAATTCAGTCAAAATTCCATTCATTACAATAATTTCAATTTCTAATTTACAGAAACTTAAGAACTAAGCAACCGGGTTCCATTTCAATCGTTTAAAATAATATATATATATATATATATATATATATACACACACACACATACATACATACATTCATAACTTACACACACAGACACACACACACACAAACACACACATATATCAAGTCAAACTTCAGAAATTAAAATTTAGATTGGTTTATCAAAATGGATGTGTAGTATAACTACTATAGCAGTATTCCCACTTCGAAACCCAAAAATGAACGTCGATGATGCGTGCACTCATCACCAAAATTATTTTACAAAGAGGGGAGTACATGACTTATTTCCTTCCAAAATACTTTTAAACATTTCTTTCAAAACATATTGAAGTACTTATATTTGAAAATAATTCCAAATAATACAAATGTTATATTCCAAAAATCCTTTGAAATAAATTTCAAAAATCACGGAACTTAAGTTCTAAATTTCCAATTTATATTTACTTTACTTGTAAATCCTATTTTAAAATCAGTATTTATAAAATTTCTCTACCTAACAAATAACATATTACATCCAATTATATTACTTTTAAAATTATTCTTTTATATACAAATTATAATATTAGACAAAATTATTTCATTTATCTATATTTCAAAACAATATTGTATTGGTCGACCCTATTAAGTGTTTAGAAATCTCTATCGATGTCATAGCGTTCTATTTACGGACCAAAATTTATAAATACAGAACAGAATGAATTAACACAATACAATAGCCTTTTATAACACTAACAAGTACACTTTCTCATATATATACACTCAACGACTCATTCTAGGGTATTACTACCCTATTTTATACGAGTCAAACCCTACAAAGCGAAGGCTACCGCTGAACCTGGCTCTGATACGAACTGTGACGGGCCAGATAGGCTTTTCAACCATCACCAGCCAATGAGTAAACCCACAGTAGCACACAACCGTACCTGTGTTCTGCTTTTATGACCAGCCTCTCAACTAAACCAACCCAAGGACATGTAGGAGTAAGAGTCGTCCGTTCGCTACTAAACCCAGAAGCGAGAACCCCCTATCATGCTGCACCCTCCGAGTGCTAAAGCAGACACACATGTAAAACTCAAACCATTTAAAAAGGTATATTGTTATGGGGTAAATAAGAAAAAGCATAGAAAGAAAGAAAACGAATACAGAAACTCGTAGCGGAAATGAAAAATACAGTAATCAAATAAAGAGTTCATGAAGCTATTTACAAATAACATAGATTAAACTTTATAATAAAGATCGGAGTTAGATACAACCAGAATAAATAATAAATTAATGCAGCGGAACAACATGATGCAGGGGAGTAAATATAATAAACAATTGTAATACAAAATCTTCGTCTTCGTCCTCCAGAAAGCATTCTTCGATAACCGAAAAGCTCAGACTGACCCGAGCGAATTGAAAAGACAAAGCACTCGAGTCAGAACTAAAAGATCTTATGTAATTTAAATCAACAGTAAATAAAAATGAGTGTAACAGCATCGGAGATATTTATGGGGTTTGACATCTCCTATCCAGTGTCTAATGTGAGTACAATAATTTAAGAGATGTTCGGGATTGTCATCTCTTAAGGATCCGTTGAACAATCTATTATGTAGTACAATACGCTATTATAATAGTGTCCATAGTAAAGTCAAGTATTAAAATAGCATTAAGGCGTTACCCATATCCCCCCTTAACACATTTTATATAATGTCGTAGTATATACAGATACTGTAAACTCCACCCACATGTGGGCTATCAGGGAGCAATCTATAGGTACGACACAAAACAAACTCGTGAAAGGCACGATATGTGAACACGACACTCGAAGCAATGCCAGGGTAGAAATACCAATTGCGGATCCGACTGGTGGTAATGCATAGTAGCTACTACCGTCTACCTTGGAACACACTCCCAAAATCAAAATCAAGGGGTGGCCACCAAATCATCAAAAAGTCTAAATATGGTATCAAAGAAGCATGTCCGGTAGGAGGAATGACCTCACTTGGCCCGACATGGCTCCTATTTTTGTCACATCTAAGCTGACTCACGGAAGTCAGGGTTACGTAAATATCTCATACAGAATCGTTCTCCAAACCATCCTACTTCATTTCTGGAATCTCCACCACGTACATAGTAGATAAATTGGTTTTCGGTAATGGCAGAGAGTACGATAATATCAGATCTCGGTCTCTTTAACAACCAAACCCTTATTTCGCAGCCGATGGTTCTTCTAAATTTCCAAAACCGTTTCATAATTTTATATCAAAATATCATATTCAATTCAAACTGTATCGCTTCAAAATTATATCCACAATTAGGATTCTCATTTCAGAATCATCATATTTACACAAATATGTCATTTCTTCAGCAAATATCACTTCAAATCCCAACTTATGTTATAACATTATTAAACCTTATTCATTTTAAAATTAAGGCTTTAATTGTAAACATTCCACTTTACACTATATGAAATTTGTGAAATAATTCAGATAGTTATAAATAGTTTAATTAGTTTAACATAGTTTTAAATAGATATAAATTAGGTTAAATACGTTTAAAGTAGATTAAATAAATTTAAAATAGATTAGATTACTTAAATAGATTTATTATGGTTTAAATGTTTTAAAATGGGTTAAATAGGTTTATTATGGATTAATTTGTTTTAAAATAGATTAAATGAATTTAAAATAGATTGAATAGAATTAAAATAGATCAAATAGTTTGAAATAAATTAAAGTAGTTTAAATAGGTTAAAATAGTTTAATATAGCCTAATAAAGTTTAAAAGATTTAAAATAAATTAAAATAGATTAAATAAATTTATATTTAAATTATATTAAATTGATTTAAAATACATTAAATAAATTTAAAATAGATTAAGTTTAATTAGTTTAAAATAGGTGAAATATATTAAATTGGATTAAATAGGTCATAATAGATTAAAATAAATTGAAATAGTTTAAATAGATTAAAATAGTTTATATTAATTAAAATAGTTTAAATTAGTTCAAAATAGATTTTTCAAGTTATGTCCATACATTTTCAATTACTCAATTCCGATAATTCATTTACATTTGACACCTCAACTTTGAAATTCAAATTTAAATCCTTTGAACAATTCATTAAATCAATTACAATTCAACATTTATGCTTGGACTTTCGAAAATAATTTGGTTTATATAAATCAGTTTCTATTTCAAAATACCAGATAACTGAATTCAAAATTTGAAGATTAAATATCATTTATTTTAATCAATCCAGTGTGCGTATATAATTTTCTACCCTAGGGTCAAGTGATACGGATAATTATCATTTCAATCCGCAATTTAAAATTTTACGGTTATATATCATTTCAAACCACAATCCAGAATTAAATAAAAATCCATAAAATCGCTCTAATTTATCATTTCAACCCATAACGATTTTTCCCTAGTCTACAGATCATTCGGATATGTATGATTTCAACCCATAGGGAGCTTGCGGTGTCATAACAATATAAAAATACAACATCCAGTCATTCAATATAAAAAATCTAACATCCATCACAATCATCATCAAATCAACCAATAAACATCAATAGATAAACGATTATCATTAATAGGTATTGAACTGATAATTAAATTCAATATTTAATTAAACGATAATCAAATGCAATAAAAGTCAAACTTAACTAGAATAATAATTTAAACATACCAAACATCAATCACTTAATTTCTAATCACATCATAAATTTAATTTAACTAGCATAAGATAATCTAGTAGTTGTGAGTTGGTAAAAACACACACCTCTGGATTCAAATCTACTAGAAATCCAAAATAAGCCCCAAATTTGAATAGTCTTAGAATTCGTCCAAACTAGTTTCATAATGTCCTAAATTTCAATACGGTCGTAACGGAGAATACTGCGTGTGATTTCGAGCTCGTATACAAAAGTTATTGAGATTAGAACGATTTTAAAATAGAGACAAACCAAGAACTGACACGTCACCTTATCCCCTACGCAATGCTATAGCCAAGATTAATGAACGAAACCCAAAACACACCTATAGCCAATACTTTGACAGCGAAATAAGACCGCCTCCGACCACCTTTCGTCGTGCCTCCGCAACCATTGTGCTCGCCTCCACACTGCTACCCTCGCCCAAGTCCCTCAGCCCTCCGCCGCCGCCTACGCCGATCCCCGCCCCCTTAAAGTTAGAGTTTTTTGAAACCTAACGACCAAAATTCAATCTCCTCAGGTAGTGTTAGGTCACGAGACCACTTGCAATCGACTCCCCGTGATGAACTCTTCAAAACCTGTAACAACCCGCATATTTATCAATTTTTATATTTAAATATTTTATTTAAATATTTATCGATACTCGAAATTTGGTCCGAAAAGCTACTTTTTGCATACGGTCGAATTAGGACTCGGGACCACTCCCATTGAGTTTAAAATGACGTTTGCAATCTTTTTAAGTGTAAACTTTGATATGTTTGGAGTTAGTCAAGTTTTGCTACTTTTTCACTTTGGGTTTGGGTTTGGGTTCAGCCCTATGTTTAACTTATACTCAAATCTGAACCACTCCCCCCATTCACTCTCACTTCCTCCTCTATTCAGTTCTAAAGCATCAATGGTGGGAGAGATGAGAAATTAAAACTCCAAAACCCTAGTCTTCCTTAGCAAATCCAACTTCTAGCTCCAAATTCAAGAGAACCCATTGGTAAGTTTATCTTCATCTTCTCCAACTCATTCTCTTAATCAATTTCAGAAATTCCTAAACCTAACTTTGGCAATGTTCTTTTTTTAAAGCTTAGAATCAAGCTTATTGATTTGGATTTGAAGAGTGGTTGATTCTTCTTTGCTTTCAAGCTTCTTCTTCAATTGTTTGGGTTCAAAGGTGAGATTTTTATCTCACATCTTAGCCTATATTTATCTTCGATTGTTAGGTATGAATTCCTAACACTTATTCGTGTGCATTTACTTTTGGTTTGGATTGATATGGTGAATATTCCAATTTTTGGTGTTTTGGGTTCAATTCTTTAAAAATCATAGCTTTGATGTTTTGATCATGTTTTGGTGATGAACCGAAGAGCTTCTATGGCTGGGTAGTCGATTGGCGTAAATCCTTAGTGCTGTTGCTCGACCGTTCGCCAATTGAGGGAGTTTGCACCTCTTTTGAAATAGGGTAGGAAGTGCAAGAATACAGGTTCGGTCGACCGAACTCAGTGGCCGGTCGACCGACCTGCTACCCGAGCACTTCCTGCCTCTGTTTTGGAAGTGCAGGTTACAGACTTCGGTCGACCGAGCTCAGGGTCCGGTCGACAGACCTGCTACCCGAGCACTTCCTGCCTCTGGTTCGGTCAACCGACTCAGGGAGTCCGGTTGACCGACCTGCTCCTATTTGCAGGTTTTGCCTATTTGCCTATTTGCTTGAGAATTCCAACTCCAATCGATTCGTGTTGATTCCCTTTTGTTATTATCACTTATTATCGACTTTGATGACATTTTCTTCGTGATTTATGGGAATATCCATTTCGAAGGATTCTTTATCGATTTCTTTGGATTTTATTCACGTCATCGAATGTGAATTTTAGTGATTGATTGTTCTTACCATCTTCTTTGTGATTTGTCACTTTAAAAATATAAAGGTTTTCTATACTAGTAGTAAATATGAAAACTCTTTCTTCAAATGATTTCAGCACTATTTTATTAAAAAGCTCGTTTTCTCAAACCGATTTCTAATCTATTAGTATATACAAACCTTTACGTCACTCGTATGAGAAATCTAATTAAACGGCTTAGTAAAACGAGTGGTATGAAACGCTTGCGTTTACTTCGTCGGTTAATTCTTGGACTTGTTCGATTGAATCTCTTGTGACAATTTTCTAGTGGAGATTTACAATTTGTTCGTAAATATTTAAGTTAAGCTAGTGGTTATGGGACATGAAGCTAAGCTCATATATTTACTAGCTTACTGTAATTGACACTTCTCTTTGATCATGACGATCATTTTAAGATTTAGACTAGCAATTGTGCGATGTCTCTTTGTTTCGGTGTGATTTCGACTCACGCATGTGGGGTAGCTCCCCATGGTCTTCGGGCCATTCGCGTGTCAAAAATTAATGGCTAGCTACCATGAGATAGCTTCTCGTTCGTGTGATACATATGTTGGTGAGTTTTAATGCTCCCGTTCGTGTGATAGGCCTTCCCCCCCTTTTTGTGATTTCGGGATTTCGTGTGTTGAATTCTGGAATTTATGCTTCGCCAATTTTAGTGATTTTCATTGATATGATTTGTCAATTTTTGTGCATTGGTGAATTCGTGTGTCATTGACTTGTTGTGAATACAAGTTTTGGGTATGAAACCCTTTTTGGATCCTTGTGAAGATTTTTGTGATATTGATTGATCTCATGTTGAGTTTCAATTGCATACTTATTGTAGTATGCCATTATGGTTATCATATGTTTATGCCATATCTCTTATTCTATATCATGTCGTCTGATATTTATAGCTAGACTGATCCGTTTATTATTTTCTTATTAAATAATACTCGGGTCAGACCGAGATGTTACAGGTGCTTCTGCTTGACTTCTCCCCAGGGATTTATTACTCTTACTTTTGGCTAACTACTTAGATTAGTAGTTTATTTTGTTGTATACACTTGAGATATGGACTCATAGATGTATTATTTTGTATAGAACGTGTTGCTATTCTTTTGTATTATTGTGGATCTTTTTGACCACTACTCTGATATACTCTTTCATGTGTTTATATATTCATATCTTCATCCGCCTTTATGATATGAATTATCTGTGACTGATTTGTGTTATGCTTATTTCTATATTTGTTTCCGAAGATTATTATAGCCACTGTGTAGTAGCTTTGTGTTTGTATCGATATGTCGGATTTTCTCTTGAAATAAAATGCATGTTATACTATCTGACATATCGGTGCTCGCGCAAAGCAATTACACGGATGGTCACTCCTCAACAGCCTTATTCTCCGTGCTAGTTGACAGCATTATACTGTAGTGTTCTTGGCTAGCGTGGGTGTAGAGGTGGGGCGTCACAGCTTGGTATCAAAGCCAAACTTCGGAACAATGTAGAATAATCTAGCAAGGATCATGTCCTAAGTCTTTCTTAGGGGTTGTGCTTTAGGATTTTATTCGGGTGTTCGTACCGTTCAATCCTATTTTCTTTAATGATTCCTTGTTTTATCATCATGATTGTTGATATTCATTCTAAGAATAACTTTTTCTTCTTCTTTTCTTTCTTTCTTAAAGAAAAGAAATGGTTGGTTTTGGCAATCCTAGCGCTGGTCAATCCAGTAGTCCTTCTCTGGATGGCGCATTCATGTCTGCCCAACAACTTTTGGATCTTGTAAAGAATCAACGGTTTATCTATGATTTGAGTAAGAACCCCGAGATGATTCTACCTTTGAAACTTGAAGTTCCTTTCGATCAGCTTGTGGATATCCCTCTTCGATATGAAGAGGTTGGTAAAGGAAATGATAGTGATATTGGGATTTCCAAGAAGAGGCATATTATGTTCAAAAGCCCTAATCCCAATAAGAGAGTGAAGCAAACTACTTCTGTAGCAAAGACTCCAATCTCTATCGTGGAGGATGCTACAATTGTAATTCTAAGGACCACTATGGAAGGTAGTGTCCGAAACCTCTCTTTTTCCGTTATTGCAAAAGTTCGGGTCATCTTATATCTGCCTGCCCCATACTTCAAAGCAAGAAAAAGGTGGAACAAGAAACTTCGGTAGACAAGACTCCTACCCCAAGTCGTAAACAATGCTACAATTGTGGTTCCACGGACCATTATGTAATTAAGTGCCCGAAACCCCTTTATTGTCGCTTTTGCAAAGACTCGGGTCATCTTTTATCTGCATGTCCCAAACTTTTGAACAAGGACATGAGAAAGCTAAATATTGTGCAAGCGCTTAGCAATACTTCTCTTGGTCAAGGTATTTCTCATTTAATCCTTGATGACATTTGCTTTGTGATTTTCTTGTCCGTGTTCTTTTTGATATGGGTTCCATCTCACTATTTTATATCAAAATAACTTGTTGATTCTTTTCCTTTAAACAATTTTGGGATTGATGTCTTCCTTGAGAATTGCGAATCCGGATGGTAGATCCGCAACACTCAATTTGCTTTTTATTGATGTCGAAATTATTTTATGTGATATTTCTATCCGAGCCGATTTTTGCTTAGGCATCGGAATCGATTTTTGGAAAGGATTGGCTTATTGCGAAGCCCATATCCTATTTTCCGTGAGAACCTATCATCTTCGACATTTTTTTTAATCTGTTAAGCAAGTTTCTATTTTTCTTTGTGATTCCGATTTCAAATTTTTGGTGACATTGATTTTTGTTCTTTAAACCCTCATGATGAGGAAAGTTTTACTTCTCTCATTTAAATAGTTTGTGAAATTTTCCGGTTTATTTGGACTTGTCTTAGGATTATCACCTAAGCAATATCTTGTGTAATGATAAGGTCTTCTTAGCTCGACCTTGCCACCGATTTTCATTTGGCTACGAGTTGCGTGAGTTAGCATTCCACTTACGCACTCCGCACTCGTTATGATTCTTATAAATGACTAATTATGTCATTCAGTTTGCCCATCTTGTTTCATCCATTTTAAAAATCGAGTATTCTATGAATATCTCGATAACTTCATTTTTGTATTTATTAATTTTGGATGAAAGTAGAAATTTAAATTTTTGTAAATCTTTTTCATAAGATTTATTTATAAGTACGATTTTATTTTGCTCTTAATCGAGCAAAGAATATTCTTAAAGGTTTTAAGAAACATTCATATAGAAGATGATTTTGTGATTGTATTGCCCGTTGAGTGCTTTAAGAATTCTGGTTGATGCGCTTGATCAACGTTATCGATAGGAATTTCCTGAATGCTTTGTTGAGACAATCAGACACGATATATTGACTTTTAAAAATGCAAATTTTTCTAGAAAGATTATTACATAAAGATAAATGTAATTCTGAAAGTTTTAGTTTTTCGAGAAAGTAGATTATTTGAAAGAATTCTTTTTAGATACTCTTGTTCTTGTGTTTCCCGAAGGGGAACCAAGATTTTATATTTTGTACCAATGCTAGTCATATTGGTTTGGGTGCCGTCCTCTTGCGAAAGAGAGAGATCTACCACTTGTGCTTCTAAATCATTAAAGCCGATCAAGACTAGGAGTGCCACTCATAATCTAGTGCTCGCGGCTGTTGTTTTCGCTTTAGAGTATGGCATCATCATTTTTGGGGGAGAAATTTGTTCTCCACCTCGATCATAAATCTTTGGAATATTTATTTTCTCATAAGGAACTTCATATTGGCTTGGGTTCCTTGTATCATATGATCCTAATATTCTTTGTATACTCCCGAAAGGGAAATCGCGTTGCCGATGCACTTGTTGTAAGCAACAAGCGATTGTTTCAATGATGATATTTGAGTGAAAGGATCTCGAGACTTTATCCACTTGTGAGATTCGAGATCGTGGATCCGATTTATGTTCATCTCTTGCTTTATGTAGCCTTGAAGCTCATTCTTCTCTTTTAGACCGCATTCTTGAAGCTCAAGGACTAGATCCCGAATTGGCTCTTCTTGGCCAAAATTTTAAGGATAGAATTGATATTGAAGGTTTGAAAGACTTTGATATTGATTCTCGTGGCGGCATTCAGAAATTTGGTATGCCTTATTGTACCAAATATTGGAAATCTTCAAAAAGACATCTTAGAAGATTCCCATCGTTCTAAATTTACCATTCATCCCAGTAGTAGCAAAATGTACGCGGATATGAAGCGACTTTATTATTGGGAGGGAATGAAACTTGACATCGCTAATTTCGTTAAGCGTTGCATGACTTGTCAACTCGTTAAGGCCGAACATCAAAGGCCCGGTGGGTTATTGCAACCTTTAGAAATTCCAATTTGGAAGTGGGACCAAATTTCCATGGATTTTATAGATGGCCTTCCCCGTTCTCGTTCGGGTCATGATAGCTTATGGGTGACTGTTGATAGACTTACTAAATCTGCCCATTTTATTCCCGTTCGGTCTAACCGAACCGTTCCTCTTTTGGCCAAACTCTTTGTTAAAGAGATTGTTAAGTTACATGGAGATCCTACTTCTATAGTTAGTGATCATGATCCATTGTTTACTAGTGGATTTTGGAAGAGTCTTCAAAAAGCTTTAGGAACGAAGCTTAATTTTAGCACCTCGATATATTGGGCCATTTCCTATCACCGAACGTATCGGTTCCGTGGCTTATCGTCTTTTATTACCGGCTCATTTTTCTACTATTCATAACGTGTTTCACATTTCTCAATTACGGAAGTGCCTTCGAGATTCCAATTCTATTCTTGAGCCCGGTGTTGTGGAAGAGATTGAAGTTTCGCCTAATTTAACTTATGAGCAGCATCCTGTTCGTATTATTGCTTCGGAAGTCAAACGACTTCGTAATAAGGATGTTCCGCTTGTGAAAGTTCAATGGTCTTCAAATCCTAAGGATTGTTCTTGGGAATCTAGAGAGTTCATCGAGCGATCACATCCGGACTTACTTTCTCGTGCTCTTTAAGGAGAACCTTTTATTTCAAATCTCTTTTGTGTTGAATATGCTTTTATGGTTGTTACTTTATATTTTCTTCTTAAATATTGCGAGGATGCAATTTCTTTAAGGAGGGGAGTCTGTAACAACCCGCCTATTTATCGATTTTTATATTTAAATATTTATCGATAATCAGAATTTGGTCCGAAAAACTACTTTTTGCATACGGTCGAATTAGGACTCGAGACCACTCCCATTGAGTTTAAAATGACGTTTGCGATCTTTTTAAGTGTAAACTTTGATATGTTTAGAGTTAGTCAAGTTTTGCTACTTTTTCACTTTGGGTTTGGGTTTGGGTTCAGCCCTATGTTTAACTTATACTCAAATCTGAACCACTCCCCCCATTCACTCTCACTTCCTCCTCTATTCAGTTCTAAAGCATCAATGGTGGGAGAGATAGGAAATTAAAACTCCAAAACCCTAGTCTTCCTTAGCAAATCCAACTTCTAGCTCCAAATTCAAGAGAACCCATTGGTAAGTTTCTCTTCATCTTCTCCAACTCATTCTCTTAATCAATTTCAGAAATTCCTAAACCTAACTTTGGCAATTTTCTTCTTTTAAAGCTTAGAATCAAGCTTCTTGAGTTGGATTTGAAGAGTGGTTGATTCTTCTTTGCTTTCAAGCTTCTTCTTCAATTGTTTGGGTTCAAAGGTGAGATTTTTATCTCACATCTTAGCCTATATTTATCTTCGATTGTTAGGTATGAATTCCTAACACTTATTCGCGTGCATTTGCTTTTGGTTTGGATTGATTTGGTGAATATTCCAATTTTTGGTGTTTTGGGTTCAATTCTTTAAAAATCATAGCTTTGATGTTTTGATCATGTTTTGGTGATGAACCGAAGAGCTTCTATGGCCGGGTAGTCGATTGGCATAAATCCTTAGTGCCGTTGCTCGACCGTTTGCAAATTGAGGTAGTTTGCACCTCTTTTGAAATAGGGTAGGAAGTGCAAGAATACAGGTTCGGCCGATCGAACTCAGTGGCCGGTCGACCGACCTGCTACCCGAGCACTTCCTACCTCTGTTTTGGAAGTGCAGGTTACAGACTTCGGTCGACCGAGCTCAGGGTCCGGTCGACCGACCTGCTACTCGAGCACTTCCTGCCTCTGGTTCGGTCAACCGAATCAGGGAGTCCGGTTGACCGACCTGCTCCTATTTTCAAGTTTTGCGTATTTTCCTATTTGCTTGAGAATTCCAACTCCAATCGATTCGTGTTGATTCCCTTTTGTTATTATCACTTATTATCGACTTTGATGACATTTTCTTCGTGAGTTATGGGAATATCCATTTCGAAGGATTCTTTATCGATTTCTTTGGATTTTATTCACGTCATCGAATGTGAATTTTAGTGATTGATTGTTCTTACAATCTTCTTTGTGATTTGTCACTTTAAAAATATAAAGGTTTTCTATACTAGTAGTAAATATCAAAACTCTTTCTTCAAATGATTTCAACACTATTTTATTACAAAGCTCGTTTTCTCAAACCGATTTCTAATCTATTAGTATATACAAGCCTTTACGTCACTCGTATGAGAAATCTAATTAAACGGCTTAGTAAAACGAGTGGTATGAAACACTTGCGTTTACTTCGTCGGTTAATTCTTGGACTTGTTCGATTGAATCTCTTGTGACAATTTTATAGTGGAGATTTACAATTTGTTCGTAAATATTTAAGTTAAGCTAGTGGTTATGGGACATGAAGCTAAGCTCATATATTTACTAGCTTACTGTAATTGACACTTCTCTTTGATCATGACGATCATTTTAAGATTTAGGCTAGCAATTGTGCGATGTCTCTTTGTTTCGGTGTGATTTCGACTCACACATATGGGGTAGCTCCCCATGGTCTTCGGGCCATTCGTGTGTCAAAAATTAATGGCTAGCTACCATGAGATAGCTTCTCGTTCGTGTGATACATATGTTGGTGAGTTTTAATGCTCCCGTTCGTGTGATAGGCCTTCCCCCCCTTTTTGTGATTTCGGGATTTCGTGTGTTGAATTCTGGAATTTATGCTTCGCCAATTTTAGTGATTTTCATTGATATGATTTGTCAATTTTTATGCATTGGTGAATTCGTGTGTCATTGACTTGTTGTGAATACAAGTTTTGGGTATGAAACCCTTTTTGGATCCTTGTGAAGATTTTTGTGATATTGATTAATCTCATGTTGAGTTTCAATTGCATACTTATAGTAGTATGCCATTATGGTTATCATATGTTTATGCCATATCTCTTATTCTATATCATGTTGTCTGATATTTATAGCTAGACTGATCCGTTTATTATTTTCTTATTAAATAATACTTGGGTCAGACCGAGATGTTACAGGTGCTTCTGCTTGACTTCTTCCCAAGGATTTATTACTCTGACTTTTGGCTAACTACTTAGATTAGTAGTTTATTTTGTTGTATACACTTGAGATATGGACTCATAGATGTATTCTTTTGTATAGCACGTGTTGATATTCTTTTGTATTATTGTGGATCTTTTTGACCACTACTTTGATATACACTTTCATGTGTTAGTTATATATTCATATCTTCTTCCGCCTTTGTGATATGAATTATCTGTGACTGATTTGTGTTATGCTTATTTGTATATTTGTTTCCGAAGATTATTATAGCCACTGTGTAGTAGCTTTGTGTTTGTATATGTATGTCGGATTTCCTCTTGAAATAAAATGCATGTTATACTATCTGACATATCGGTGCTCGCGCAAAGCAATTACACGGATGGTCGCTCCTCAACAGCCTTATTCTCCGTGCTAGTTGATAGCATTACACCGTAGTGTTCTTGGCTAGCGTGGGTATAGAGGTGGGGCGTCACAAAACCCATATCCCAATTTCAGAAATCGTTACCAAAATAAAAGAACGCCCAAATTGACAGTCTCGTTCATGTTTTATGACGTTTAACCGTGATTTTTGATCGATTCGTGCACTATTATGAAAAAATAATACTCGACATAGGTTCCATTTGTCGAGACCTTTCAAACGATATATAATTCGATATAGTTTGAGGAGTTTTCATTTTTCGATTTGATTTTAATTTGCAATTGAATCTAGTAAATAGAGTTTCTGCCATTGAGAAGGAGGAGCGGATATATGGAATGGTACATACCGAGATAAAAAATAAAAATTATGCTGGGGTTTAGAAAGATCTACTTATATTAACGAACCCCGATAAGAAAAATAAAACATATTGAATTGGTTCGAATTGACAATAACGACCCGAAAAGCCTGTTCTGTTTCCGAAACGAAAAACGGGTCATCCCATATATCAAAACATATGTTTTCAATAATTTTAAACTTAATGGAATTGGTGTCAAGTTCTAATTCCATCATATGAAGAAGTTAGCTTAAAATCAGCTTATTTCAAATTGATTTCAATTGAATTTAATTAAATTGATTTCTACGCGTTTCGAGTCCGTTAGATCAAACGAGAAGTTCGATCGCTACGAAACTTGAAATCCTACAATGATTTACTACTACGGATCCGTTGAAACTGGTTTCGTCAAAATCCAAGACAGTGGCCAAAATGCCTATTTTTACATTAATTAAATAAATTAATATTAAATTAATTAAATCACTTTTTTTTTCAAATTTGATAACCAACAATTTTCATAAATTTTATTACTTGGCTATTTACAACAATTTAAAACAAATTTACATGTCAATTCAATGTTAATTATTTTCCTAATTACAGCGTTTAATTTCAATTGAAATAAATACATTGATTATTACTTTAAATTCCAATAAATCTATTATTCACCTTTTCATCTTATTATTCAATCAATTGGCATCTCATGGCTGCAATTAAAATTTGTTTATCTTATTACACAAATATTTTACCATTATCATATTAGTTTTCATTAACATAGTATTTAATTACATTTAATTGCAATAAATCCATTTATTATAGCTTAAATTCTAATTAATTGATCAAACTTGATTTCAATTCTTTTTAGTCAATCAATATTATGAATAAAATTTACATTGGGTTACATCTTATTGAATTAATATTCTATAATTATCAATTTAATCTACATTAACTGCACTAATTAAGTGAATTAATTGCAATTGATTTCCGATTTAATTTAACAGACCAAATAAATAGGTAACATATCACATCTTATACGTCTATTATCCACAACAAGTGTTATAATTACTACCACTATACTAATTCTATCCAATTACAATTTAGTACACATTATCTCATTAATTAATCAACATTTAAGTTATCAATTAGTCTTTAATCCAATTATCAATTAATACACATTACTACAATAAATTTACAATCCATAACCAATTATAGCTTTTTAATCATTTCAATTGATTAGAGTTACATTTAAAGAAGTTATCAATTTCCTTAAATTAATAAGATTATATTTCATTCTAGTTACATTCTTATTATTAAATCACAAATTTTTATTTCTTCCAAAATTAGATCACAAACCTTATTAAATTAACTATTTTTAATTATCGAAAATTACGGGTCGTTACATTATGAAGTAATGTTATATGTATATCTATATAGATTTTCAATAAAGTGTATAAAAGTAATAAATGGGAAAGTTAACTATAGGTAAAGTAATTTAGAAATCATTCTTATATTGTAACTACTCGTGCTTTTGACGATTAAAATATTAAATTAAATAGGACATTGGGACTAAGTATTATTAGAAATTAAAAATTATGATTTATTAACATGAATTTTATTTAATTATAAATTTTGGTCTTAAGATAAAATCTTAAAAATACTAATTCTAATGAAATGGAAAATGGTAAATCGTATTAGAATATAATTTATTAATATTGATTGAATGTATTTAACAACTGTTTTAATGTAATTTCAATCAATTGTAATAATAAAGATTAATAATGAATAAAATAAATGATGTATAAAACAGTGAAAATAGATGTTATTCAATTGAAATTGATTTTAACATTTGTAAGCAAATTTATAATCCTTGTTGTAAACAATAAATTTATATATATTTGAATTTCTAAGACGTAACAATTACTGGAATTTAATGTAATTGAAATGTTTCAGTTAATATAAGAAAAGACGTTAACCGTGGAGTAATGAGTGTGATAAATGAAAACTTATGTTTCATTAACATATAAGAAATTGTTGATTTAATAGAAGGAACATATAAATCAGAATAATAGAACTTGGCTTTGAAATCAGTTTCATTGGGTTTAAAAGTATTGAAAACTTATATTTCGATATATAGGATTACCTATTTCTGTAATGACCTTCCTTTTGGATGATTTAAATTGACGATAAGCCAACACGTCAGAATCCAACCATACAAAGGGGTCGGTTGTTATTGGGATAAATAAGAAAAAAAGAGAAAGAAAGAAAACAAATGCATAATCTCACAACAGAATGACAAATATAGTAATCAAATAACAGTTCATGAAGCTGTTTTACAAATACATGTGATTATTCTTATACAATACAAATCAGATTTATAGACAACAAGGATAAATAAATAAATGCAACAGAACAATATGATGCAGTAGAATAAATATATTAAATAATAACAGTACAAATCTTCGTCTTCATCCTCTTGAAATAAGGTCTTCAACGCTGAAATGCTCAGGCTGACCCGAACGAATTGAAAGACAAAACACTCGAGTTAGAACTAAAAGATCTTATGTAAGTTAAATCAACGGTAAATATGAGTGTGATGGCATCAGAGATGTTTACAGGGTTTGACACTCCTATCCAGTGTCTAACGTGGGTGCAATAACTTAAGAGATGTTCGGGATTCACATCTCCTAAGGATTTGTTAAACTATCTACTACGTAGTACAATACGCTATTATAATATTTCCACAATAAAGTAAAAGTACTAAAATAGCGTTAAGGTGTTACCCATATCCCCCTTAACATATTTTATATATTCCCATAGTCTATACTGTACCGTACGCTCCTTCGTAAACTGGAGGTTTATCCAGAGGGCACTCCATAGATGTGGTACAAAATAAACTTGTAGAAGGTGCGATAAAGCATGCGACAAGTCACTTGAGGCAGTATCCAAGGTAAATATACGAATTGCGTATCCGGACTGGTGGTAACGCATAGCAGCTACTATCGCCCACCTCGGAACACACTCCCAAACCAAAATCAAGGGTGGCCACCAAATCAATCACAAAGTCAGAATATAGTATAGAAGAAGTGTGCTTGATCGGAGGAATGACCTCACTTGGCCTAGCATAGATCCTGATATTAGCCACATCAAGCTAACTCATGGGAGTCAGGGTCATGTAAATACCTCATATAGAATCGTTCGCCAAGCCATCCTACTTCATTTCTGGAATCTCCACTATGTACGCAGTTGTTAAAGTTGTTTTCGGTATTGGCAGAGAGTATGAAAATATGCGATCCCGGTCTCTTTAAAAACCGAACGCTTATTTCACATTGGAGGGTTCTTATACATTTCAAAAGTCAATTCATATTGATATCTATAACGACCTGCATTTTTGGACGGTTTTAAATCGATGATAAACCACACATGTCAGACTCAAACCATTCAAAAGGGCATATTGTTATAGGGTGAATTAGAAAAAGCAGAGAAAGAAAGAAAACAAATACAGAATCTCGCAGTGGAACGAAAAAATATAATAATCAAATAAACAGTTCAAGAAGCCATTTACAAATAACATTGATTATACTTTTATAATACAGATCAGAGTTACATACAACAAGAATAAATAATAAATAAATCCAACGGAACAAGATGATGTAGTGGAATAAATATAATAAATAATAATAGAACAAAATCTTCATCTTCATCCTCCAAATAGCAGTCTTTGATAAACTGAAAAGCTCAGACTGGCCTGAGTGAAATGAAAAGACAAAACACTCGAGTCAGAACTAAAGATCTTATGTGACGCCCCACCTCTATACCCACGCTAGCCAAGAACACTACGGTGTAGTGCTGTCAACTAGCACGGAGAATAAGGCTGTTGAGGAGCGGCCATCAATAGTTAGGCCTTATACTAGCATTGGTTATCTCAATGGGAGTGGTATATAAATATATTTTCTTTCATTTTTCATCTCTGATTTATTTTCTCCCATCGACATACCCCAATTTCGGTATAAAACGAACTACGATGGTTCGTAATAGTTTAGAACAGTAAATATAAAATAACAACATAGATAATATAAATGCGGAACACAGATGAAACAGAAAGTCTCATATATATATATAATAACTGATGTCAGTTACAATACATTCACACGGTACATATGATACAACCACAACAGTCGACTAAGGAAGTTACATATACAAGTACATTAACGTATTTAATATACATGAACACATATCTTCCTATACAATTTTACAGACTACTACAAATGACGACGACTACTCCAAAAGATATGAAAGAACTTCATAGCTCTAGCAGCAACCCAAAGCAGAATATCTACAACCTGAAATACTCGGTCTGACCCGAGTATTAAATTCAAAAGAAAATAATACTCGGGTCAGTCTAATTCAAACTCAGTTATTAGTGCACAGAAGCAATAATAATTAAATAATGAATAGACGACAGTAATTAAACCAAATCAGAATGCAATTCAGAACATTGAATAATAAACAAAACAGTTCAAACCATTGGAATATCAATTAAAATATTAAGATGAGTAGGGCTGCAGTACACGCACGCGTGTACTGCCTCGCCACTACAGCACATGAACTACGCAAAAGATTAATAAATCAAAACAAAATAGAATATCACAAAACCATACCGTGTGGCTGCAGTTCACGCTTGCGTGCACTGCCTTGCCACTATAGTGATGTCGTACCCAAAAACTCAATACCGTGTGGCTGCAGTTCACGCTTGCGTGCACTGCCTTGCCACTACAGTGATGATGTACACAAACGGGCACAAGGTCAAATCCGAAATATCGGATTCAACTCAAGTGACTTCGAAAACAAATCAAAATGCAAATGTCAAGTCACTGCTGTCATGACTCAACTTAATGCAATAGTTTAAAGAAATATACTCGGCAAAGCTCAAAGACCAATTCACAAGAATTAACAGTGCAAACTAATGCGCTAAGAAAATGACAGCAGTATAAAGCTCCAACCAAGTGAATATACGATATGTACACAAACGAATGTACATAACGAACTGCACATGGACAAAATGAATCATTAAGACACAAAAAGACCACCAATGCAACTGAATGCAACTGTATCGAAGCAAGTAGCATGTTTAGAAGTATGCAATTTCACTACAGGAAACATGAATAAAGATATAATAGGTATGCACTGTGAAACTGGTTAGTATAAATATCATATTCATGACCAAAGGCCATAGGAACAAATGAAGTTCACATGTGTATCCAGACCTCAAACTTAAACAACAATACAGTATGCATATATGAATCAAAGATCAAGCTACAACATGGCATGTCCATGTGCAGCCTCTTCATGAAGTCAAGGTAAACCCCACATAACAGTATGGACAGTGAGACTACAACCCAGATCACGGTGAAACCCAATGAACATGACCGAACCCGATGCAATTAAATAGTTCATCGGGATTCAACATAACAACATGCACAGGTAAGAGTCATACAAATGACCAGATATGATGCAGTAAAACTGTGAATGCCTACCTCAAATGCAACCTGGACCAAAGGACTACAAGTATAAAGCATGTTCATCAAATTCACTATACAATGCAACCTTCTCAGGTAAAAATCCAATTGTATAAAACTGAAGTGATAAAACACAGCAGCTGTACAAGAGCAAGTGCAGCCCCAATATGAAGCTTGAACACTTACCACAGAAAGTGGTGCAACCACAACCAGTAATCAAATACAGATTCCAATTTATCAAAGGAAAACTCAAGCACCAGATTCATGTAAAAGTGTAGTATCAAGAAAACTACTGCAGTTCAATATCAAATGCAATGCATCATGACGACAAGGAACAATGCTACAGAGATGTGTGGATACACAATGAAATTCCAGAAGCAACAACAATCATATATATACATACCTGAATGCATATATATGTACAAATGAAGACACAGCAAGACCAAATACACAACAACAAAGTCCAAGTTAACAAATGGGAACAAGTCAGAAATCAAACCAGGTTCGAATTAGAGACATGAGTGAAAAGAAACCACTCTAATCTCAATGAAACTCAGGAAAAGGTCCAAATGAAGACTCAATGTCAATGACCAAATTCACAAGGCGAAAAGATTATCACTGTCAACAAGCACAAGTGCAACACCAACAAGTAGTGAGACAGTATCGCGCAAGTTTAAAACAGGGCACAGTAGTTTCGAACAAAGGCAGATATGTCTTAAAAATTCATCACATAAACACTGTCAAGTTAAAATATAGAAACCCAAAGCCGAGTAATCAAAAACCAAAGAATGCCTCATCAAATCGAGTAAAGCCGTGTGGCTATGAAATCAATCAAAACCAAGAACATCAAGTATCAGATTATACGAAATTAACAAGGCTAGTGAAATCATCAATCAACAAAACAAATCGAACTAACCAACGTAGCATTTAAATCAGATGTGAGTGGATAGCACTCACCTTAGACGATGCGTAGAGGAACTCGAATCCAGTGCCGAAGCCTCCCAGCGACGAGCAACCGATAGAGCAAGGGTTGAGCGGTTGAAGTCGCGAATTGCACGAAGCCCTATTTCTCGATCGAACGAAGAAAGGGATGAGCCACCATTAATTTTCTTTTGTTAGGGTTTTAAGTTTTGAACGAGAATGAAATAAAAAAAAGGGGAAAAAGAAGCCGGTTATTTTTATTTTGTTTTCGTTTATTTGGTGCAAGGGTTTGAGAATGAATACGAATCAAAAATGGAGTGGGGAACGGATCTTTAAAAATAAAAAGAGAACGACGATTACCCCTTTAAATTTTCACGGCCCAATAATAAATGGACCACCATTTAATTTCTCAAAGCCCATCAAACTTTATAACAATTTGTAATTTAAATTTTAAAAACTTCAAAATGGCAATTGACGAAAAATATAAATCGTTTTAACGTCAATTATGAATTGACGCGAATATCGGGTTGTTACAGACTCCCCTCGTTAAAGAAATTGCGTCCTCGCAATCATAAGGAATAAATGGACAAATGGTAACAACCATAAAGAACATCATCACAAGATGAAGAAATTAGAAATAGAAAGTTCACCATATAGAGCATGAAAGAGAAAGCATGAACGTGTTTGCTCGATGAATTCTCTGGATTCCTAAGAGAAATCCATAGAATTTGAGAACCACTGAGAATCTCCACAAGAGGAACATCTTTATTTCGAAGGTGCTACACCCCCGAAGCAATGATGTGAATATAAGGTTGCTCAAGAATAGAAATCGGAAATCCCTAAGGCATTTCCGTAATTGGAAGACGTGGAAAACATCATGAATGGCAGAAAATTGAGTCGGTACACCGGCGTAGTACAATATAAACGCCAAAGAAATCTTTTAATTCCATAAAAGAAATTCACAAATTATCAACAAAATCTAATTATCAATAGATAATTCAGAAATCTCAAATCACAAATATTCATATTATCAAAAACGATAATCAAATCAACAAGTATTCGATTATCAAAATCGAAAATCAATCTTAAATCACAAATATTTAATTATCACAATTGATAATCAAATCTCAAATCGCAAATGTTTATTTATCACAAACGATAATCAAACCACAAATATCTAATTATCACAAACGATAATTAGAAACAATAAATATCTGATTATCAAAAACGATAAATCAGAAATCATAAACATCCAATTATCAAAACAATAATCAGAAATTACCACAACGGTAATCAAATTTCAAATCACAAATATTTAATTATCAAAATTGATAATCAAATCTCAAATCGCAAATGTTTAATTATCACAAACGATAATTAAATCTCAAATATCTGATTATCACAAGCGATAATCAGAAACAGCAAATATCTGATTATCACAAACGATAATCAAACCACAAATATCTAATTATCACAAACGATAATTAGAAATAATAAATATCTGATTATCAAAAATGATAAATCAGAAATCATAAACATCCAATTATCAAAACAATAATCAGAAATTACCACAACGGTAATCAAATTTCAAATCACAAATATTTAATTATCAAAATTGATAATCAAATCTCAAATCGCAAATGTTTAATTATCACAAACGATAATTAAATCTCAAATATCTGATTATCACAAGCGATAATCAAAAACAGCAAATATCTGATTATCACAAACGATAATTAGAAACAATAAATATCTGATTATCAAAAACGATAAATCAGAAATCATAAACATCCAATTATCAAAACGATAATCAGAAATCACAAATTTTCAATTAACGAGTCCGAAATTAACCGAAATAGCAAACGCACATGACCCATAACCACGAGTTTTACTAAATCGTTTAATTCACTTCATCATTTCCTTGAAAGTGCAAAATGGTGTATTTTAAATAAATAACATTTTACGTTCTCAAACGGACAAGTCCGGAATTAAGCGAATCAGTAAAAGAAAGGGGTCATAGTCCTCGATTTTTCTGAAACGTTTAAATCGCTTCCTCATTCTTTTGAAAGCGTAAACTGTAAAAATTTTGAAATTAATTTTTATTTTTATTTTGAAACTATTTTGAAGAATAACTAATTTTTTTAAAACACGTGATATAAAATAGCAACGTCAGTAGCAACTTCGACATACGTCAAAATTTCATCGAAATAGTTGGCATCAAAATATAATACCAATGAATTTTCATTCATCGAAAATGTCGCAGGAATCTTTTCAAAGACAGAAAGGGATATCATACCCTAAACTTGTATTCATAACAAGTCGATAACACACGAATTCACCAATGCACAAAAATTGATAAAACTTATCAATGGAAATCACGAAAATTGGTGAAGCACAAATTCCTAGAAATCATCACAAGAAATCCAGAAATCACAAGATGAAAGTATGAAAACGCGAACGGAGTATGAAAACTCGAACGGAGTATGAAAACTCGAACGGAGTATGAAAACTCGAACGGAGTATGAAAACTCGAACGGAGTATGAAAACTCGAACGGAGTATGAAAACTCGAACGATGTATGAAAACTCGAACGGAGTATGAAATAGAATAAAAGATATGGCATAACATAAAACATCCATAATGACATACTACTATAAGTATGTAAATAATGATCAACAGGAGATCAACCGATAAGAGGTATGGCATAAATATGAAATATCCATACTGACATACAACTATAAGTATGCAAATAATGATCAACAGGAGATCAACCGATAAGAGATAATCAATATCACAAGAATCTTCTCAAAGATCCAAAGAGGTATCATACCCCAAATTTGTACTCATGACAAATCAATAACATATGAATTCACCAATGCACAAAAATAGGTGAAGCATAAAATTTCCAGAAATCAACATAAGGAATCTAGAAATCACAGAAAAAGGGAAAGAGGCCTATCACATGACGGTCCGAAGACCAAGGGGAGCTACCCCACATGTGTGAATAGAATCACACAGATTGAGGTCAAGACTAACCAAAAAGCAGAAAGGTATGTGTGAATGGAATCACACAAGTGGTGTCTAGTCTGACCATCAGAACGATCATCATGATCAACGAGGAGTGTCAATTACACTAAGCATGTGTGAATGGAATCACACAGATTGAGGTCAAGACTAACCAAAAAGCAAAAAGGTATGCGTGAGTGGAATCACACAAGTGGTGTCTAGTCTAACCTTGCAATGAAATAGACATCGCGCAATTGCTAGTCTAATTCATAAAGCGATCATCAAGATCAACGAGAAGTGTCAATTACACTAAGCTAGTGAATATAAAAGTTTAGCTTCATGTCCCATAACCACTAGCTTAACTTAAATATTTACGAACAAATTGTAGATCTTCACTAGAAAAATGTCACAAGTGGTTCAATCGAACAAGTCCAAAAATTAACCAACGAAGTAAACGCAAGCATTTCATACCACTTGTTTTGCTAAGCCGTTTAATTAGATTTCTCATACGAGTGAAATAAAGGTTTGTATATACTAATAGATTGGAAAACGGTTTAGGAAAAGAGTTTGATATTGAAAATAGAGTTAAAAACATTTTGATAAAAGAGTTTTGATATTTACTACTGGTATTGAAACATTTATATTTTTAAAGTGACAAATCACAAAAATGATCGTAGGAACAATCAATCGCAAGAATTCACATGCAAATATGTGAATAGAATCCAAAGAAATCGATACTGTATCCATCAAAAGGTATGTTCACAAAAGTTCCGAAGAAAATGTTATTAAAGTTGCTAATAAATGATAGCAACAAATCGGGGAATTAACAAGAATCGATTAACAATTGGAATAACAAAGCAGAACGAGCATAAATGCATAAATGACTTCAACAAAAATAAAAATCAAGTCAATGTCGAAGTCAACAATTAATGGCCATAATAGAGTACAAAACGATTCAACATCATCATCAAAGGACTCAACGGCAAATCAAGTCAGAGTCTTGGAAATCAAGAATTTTAGAAATTTCTCAAAACAAAGTGACCGAAGTCGAATGGAAATCAATCCAAGGAAAACATAAAATATCAAGTTCGGAATCGCTGAGATTCGAACAAAAATCAATCATCGGCTAAATCAAATCAAAACCGAAAACACAAGAATCAAAATCAAATGCATATGAATAAGCGTTAGGAATTCATACCTAACAGTCAAAGACAATCATATACAAATATGAGAGATAAAACGTCAACAAATAGTTGTAACACATGTACTATCTAAGTTATGTTTTATATTTGTTCTAAACCCCAGGCTCTGATACCAAGCTGTGACGCCCCACCTCTATACCCACGCTAGCCAAGAACACTACGGTGTAGTGCTGTCAACTAGCACGGAGAATAAGGCTGTTGAGGAGCGGCCATCAATAGTTAGGCCTTATACTAGCATTGGTTATCTCAATGGGAGTGGTATATAAATATATTTTCTTTCATTTTTCATCTCTGATTTATTTTCTCCCATCGACATACCCCAATTCCGGTATAAAACGAACTACGATCGTTCGTAATAGTTTAGAACAGTAAATATAAAATAACAACATAGATAATATAAATGCGGAACACAGATGAAACAGAAAGTCTCATATATATATATAATAACTGATGTCAGTTACAATACATTCACACGGTACATATGATACAACCACAACAGTCGACTAAGGAAGTTACATATACAAGTACATTAACGTATTTAATATACATGAACACATATCTTCCTATACAATTTTACAGACTACTACAAATGACGACGACTACTCCAAAAGATATGAAAGAACTTCATAGCTCTAGCAGCAACCCAAAGCAGAATATCTACAACCTGAAATACTCGGTCTGAGCCGAGTATTAAATTCAAAAGAAAATAATACTCTGGTCAGTCTAATTCAAACTCAGTTATTAGTGCACAGAAGCAATAATAATTAAATAATGAATAGACGACAGTAATTAAACCAAATCAGAATGCAATTCAGAACATTGAATAATAAACAAAACAGTTCAAACCATTGGAATATCAATTAAAATATTAAGATGAGTAGGGCTGCAGTACACGCACGCGTGTACTGCCTCGCCACTACAGCACATGAACTACGCAAAAGATTAATAAATCAAAACAAAATAGAATATCACAAAACCATACCGTGTGGCTGCAGTTCACGCTTGCGTGCACTGCCTTGCCACTATAGTGATGTCGTACCCAAAAACTCAATACCGTGTGGCTGCAGTTCACGCTTGCGTGCACTGCCTTGCCACTACAGTGATGATGTACACAAACGGGCACAAGGTCAAATCCGAAATATCGGATTCAACTCAAGTGACTTCGAAAACAAATCAAAATGAAAATGTCAAGTCACTGCTGTCATGACTCAACTTAATGCAATAGTTTAAAGAAATATACTCGGCAAAGCTCAAAGACCAATTCACAAGAATTAACAGTGCAAACTAATGCGCTAAGAAAATGACAGCAGTATAAAGCTCCAACCAAGTGAATATACGATATGTACACAAACGAATGTACATAACGAACTGCACATGGACAAAATGAATCATTAAGACACAAAAAGACCACCAATGCAACTGAATGCAACTGTATCGAAGCAAGTAGCATGTTTAGAAGTATGCAATTTCACTACAGGAAACATGAATAAAGATATAACAGGTATGCACTGTGAAACTGGTTAGTATAAATATCATATTCATGACCAAAGGCCATAGGAACAAATGAAGTTCACATGTGTATCCAGACCTCAAACTTAAACAACAATACAGTATGCATATATGAATCAAAGATCAAGCTACAACATGGCATGTCCATGTGCAGCCTCTTCATGAAGTCAAGGTAAACCCCACATAACAGTATGGACAGTGAGACTACAACCCAGATCACGGTGAAACCCAATGAACATGACCGAACCCGATGCAATTAAATAGTTCATCGGGATTCAACATAACAACATGCACAGGTAAGAGTCATACAAATGACCAGATATGATGCAGTAAAACTGTGAATGCCTACCTCAAATGCAACCTGGACCAAAGGACTACAAGTATAAAGCATGTTCATCAAATTCACTATACAATGCAACCTTCTCAGGTAAAAATCCAATTGTATAAAACTGAAGTGATAAAACACAGCAGCTGTACAAGAGCAAGTGCAGCCCCAATATGAAGCTTGAACACTTACCACAGAAAGTGGTGCAACCACAACCAGTAATCAAATACAGATTCCAATTTATCAAAGGAAAACTCAAGCACCAGATTCATGTAAAAGTGTAGTATCAAGAAAACTACTGCAGTTCAATATCAAATGCAATGCATCATGACGACAAGGAACAATGCTACAGAGATGTGTGGATACACAATGAAATTCCAGAAGCAACAACAATCATATATATACATACCTGAATGCATATATATGTACAAATGAAGACACAGCAAGACCAAATACACAACAACAAAGTCCAAGTTAACAAATGGGAACAAGTCAGAAATCAAACCAGGTTCGAATTAGAGACATGAGTGAAAAGAAACCACTCTAATCTCAATGAAACTCAGGAAAAGGTCCAAATGAAGACTCAATGTCAATGACCAAATTCACAAGGCGAAAAGATTATCACTGTCAACAAGCACAAGTGCAACACCAACAAGTAGTGAGACAGTATCGCGCAAGTTTAAAACAGGGCACAGTAGTTTCGAACAAAGGCAGATATGTCTTAAAAATTCATCACATAAACACTGTCAAGTTAAAATATAGAAACCCAAAGCCGAGTAATCAAAAACCAAAGAATGCCTCATCAAATCGAGTAAAGCCGTGTGGCTATGAAATCAATCAAAACCAAGAACATCAAGTATCAGATTATACGAAATTAACAAGGCTAGTGAAATCATCAATCAACAAAACAAATCGAACTAACCAACGTAGCATTTAAATCAGATGTGAGTGGATAGCACTCACCTTAGACGATGCGTAGAGGAACTCGAATCCAGTGCCGAAGCCTCCCAGCGACGAGCAACCGATAGAGCAAGGGTTGAGCGGTTGAAGTCGCGAATTGCACGAAGCCCTATTTCTCGATCGAACGAAGAAAGGGACGAGCCACCATTAATTTTCTTTTGTTAGGGTTTTAAGTTTTGAACGAGAATGAAATAAAAAAAGGGGAAAAAGAAGCCGGTTATTTTTATTTTGTTTTCGTTTATTTGGTGCAAGGGTTTGAGAATGAATACGAATCAAAAATGGAGTGGGGAACGGATCTTTAAAAATAAAAAGAGAACGACGATTACCCCTTTAAATTTTCACGGCCCAATAATAAATGGACCACCATTTAATTTCTCAAAGCCCATCAAACTTTATAACAATTTGTAATTTAAATTTTAAAACTTCAAAATGGCAATTGACGAAAAATATAAATCGTTTTAACGTCAATTATGAATTGACGCGAATATCGGGTTGTTACATCTTATGTAAGTTAAATCAACAGTAGATAAATATGAGTGCAACGGCGTCGGAGATGTTTATGGGGTTTGACACATCTTATCCAGTATCTAACGTGAGTGCAATGACTTAAGAGATGTTCGGGATTTCCACCTCCTAAGGATCTGTTAAACTATCTACCATGTAGTACAATATGCTATTATAATAGTGTCTATAGTAAAGTAAATATTAAAATAGCATTAAGGCGTTACCCATATCTCCCTTAACACATTTTATATAATGCGTAGTCTCTACAAATACTATAAACTCCACCCACCGGTGGGCTATCAGGGAGCCCTCCATAGGTACGACACAACACAAACTCGTAGAAAGCACGATAAGGCATGTGAACACAACACTCGAGGCAATGTCAGGGTTGATACACCAATTGCGGATCCGGACTGGTGGTAGCGCATAACAACTACTACCGTCCGCCTCGAAACACACTCCCATAATCAAAATCGGTGGGTGGCCACCAAATCATCACAAAATCATAATATGGTATCGATGAAATGTTTCCAATTGTAATGAACCAGATATTTTAATGATTTTTAATAATGAAATTAACGGAATTTTTATGAAATATAAATTAATTGAGATTGGAAATAAAAATTTGATATTTGGTATGCGTCTATTTAAACGTAGCAAGTATCAGATTTTCATCAGATATATAGAAGTATATTTAGTTGTGTAATTTTCAATTTCAATTTAAAATCAGTTGGATTTGATGAAAATAAATGTTTTCAAAATCCGAATATTTTTATACAATAAAAATGTAAACAATTTTTTGAGTTAAACGTCATTATTCGTTTCGTTAAATTTGGACTTCTCTAGCTCCGTTTATCTAATTTTCGATGAATTTGCAGCAGTTTAGCAGCGAAATATCGACTTTTGATAGGATGATCGTATCACTGATATCTGTGTACCGTTTTGATCGCCTCGTCGTGTTGATCTCCGTAATGTATTCATTTGTGCATTTCGAGGACTACTACGCAGTGAAATCGATAAAAATGATTTGTCATATCGGTTCTGTATCTGAACTTTTGGGTTTCCCATGACCTTTCATCTATCTAACAGATGAAAACAAACAACTATTTGACATCAATAATTTCTGAAATCCAACTGTTCACTTTAACTGTTCCCTAGACTGTTACTATTCCCTTGTTTTTTACATTTGTGTTGGTTCCTTGGATATTCTATTTCTTTTTCTATTCGTGAACAATATATATATATATATATATATATATATATATATAGTTTTATATGTCTGCCAGCATTGAAGCTATCCGTTCTTTGAAGAATTTTTTTTATATATTAAAACCATAATATTTTTGTTGAAGCTGCTCCTCACCTTTTCCTCTTCGGCCGATCAACCTACCTCCACCACTCCTCACCTCGTGTTCCGCCTTCCTTGACTTGTAGCAGTCCATCCACCATGGTCCGCTTATGACCGAACAACAACAAGCCTGCCTTATTCTCTTTACCTCCTCCTAGATCGCATCCACATCACCGAGTAGCGATTCAACCTCACCTCCGCCTTTCACCAACACTGCACGGTAAAAACACGGCCGCCTCTGACTTCGACCTCTCCTCCCTTGCTCCATGACCTGAGCCCACTCGCCTACCACCAGTTAAGATTCTCGCGAAGAGCAGTAACCACGTAAGTCATCCAACCCATCACCAGTAGCAAACCTAAGCATGGCTTCCCCACTTAAATCTCCTTCCCTACACCTGACAACAAACCCGAACCCTTTCCCCTCTGGTTTGTTATAAAATATATATGTGAAACTTATATTTGTTAAACTCAGTCCATCTTATTACTCATATGCATATCTGCTAGTATATGTTGCATGCTTTGAGATATATTGCTAGTATATTGCAAATATATATTTTGTACATTCAATCCAAGCATATATGTTGCTCTAATTAAACACATATATATAAGTGCTTACATTATATTTGTAACAGCCCGATATTTTCAACCATTCGCATCTGCACATGCCAGACTTGAATTGCTCAAAATACCGCGTTGTAAATAAAATTTGGCAAATCTCAGGACATACAGTAAATAAAAATCACAGAACACAGACACAGAGTAAGAAATGCAGCGGAAGTAAAAGAGATAGTAGTTCATAAGCTACTATGAAAATATATCAGAGTTAAATAAAATACAACAGAATAAATAAAGTACAATAGAAGTATCAAGATGATAACCAAGCACAAGCTGAATAGAACAACAGAACTGGAATAGATAAAACTAGATAAGCAGATGATCTCCAGCGATCCCAATCGCCAGAAAGTGGAATCCAAATCTGTGAATAACTTAGGCTGACCCGAGCGTAAATAAAATACAAACACTCGAGTCAGGACAATATATACTTATATAATGTAAACCAACTCAAGTGAACTGTAATAAAGTACAAGTAACTTAAAGGATGCCTGGGACCGCCCATCCTCTAAGGATCCGTTGAACTATTTACTATGTAGTCATATTTCGCTATTATAATAATGTCAACAGTAAAATAAACATACTTTTAAATAGCGTTCCGGGCTACCCATATCACCGTTCACACATAATAGTCCCAGTAGTCCATCCAGTATCAACATATCTCCGAGAGACTACCCTAAATACTCCATAGGCTACGGGAGAAAAACAAACTCGTAGTAAAGGCTCGATATGGTAGGTGACACGACACACAAGGCAATGCCAAGGTAGATATACCAATTACGCACACAGGCTGGTGGTAATGTAGCAGCCAAATACGCCCACCTCGGAACACACTCCAAACCAAAATCGAAGGATGGCCATTTAATCAATCACAAGTAAGAGTATAATATCGAAGGAATGTGTCTGATCGGAGGAATGACCTCACTTGGCCCAAGATCGCTCCTATTTTAGCCACCTTAAGCCAACTCACGGGAGTTGGATCCACGTAATATACCTCAAGATCGTCGCCACCATCCTACTTCATTCTGGAATCTCCACCACGTACACGGTTGTCAAAGTGGTTTTCGGTATCGAAAGAGAGTATGCCAGATATCCAATCCTGGTCTCTTTGCCAACCAATCGTTATTATAACCCACGGTTATAACTTTTAAAATAATATTTATACTACAAAAATAGATTATCATTTCAAATCCAAATCTTTATCAAAATAAAGATTAAATTAATTCCAAACCATTTCAAAAACATCATATCTTTCCAAAACTTCCTGTCAAATCATTTCAATATATCAAAACATATATCTTTCCAAAACTTCAGTTCAAATAATTTTAATATATATCAAAATATCATGTCTTTCCAAAGCTTCATTTCAAATCATTTTACTATATCAAAAATATCATATCTTTTCAAAACTTCATTTCAAATCATTTTAATATATCAAAAAATCATATCTTTCCAACTTCATTTCAAATCATTTTAATATATCAAAAATATCATATCTTTTCAAAACCACATTCATTTGAAATCATTATTCATTTTATTCAATTTAAAATACCATTTCAATTCACATTTCAAAATAGTTTATATTTCAAAAATCATTTTTAATCATTAAAATGAAGTTATTATATTTAATAATTAAATTATTAAATTTCCAAAATTTTCAACTTCCAAAGTTCATTTATTCACTTAAGTTTATCAAAACAGTGAAAATTCACTTTTCGCAGCATTTAGAAAACACTACAGAAAGTTACATTCAAAACGGTCCAATTTAACAAAAGACAGCATTTTAAAAATGCTGTAATAGGGTTTACTTAAATTTCAAATAAAACTTAGTTAAATTCAACAATTACAGCACTTAAAAAGATTGATATAATATCCTTTAATTTAATTTAGCTTTTTGGTTCATTATCATCAACTACAGCATCTACAAATGCTGTAATATCATTTACATTGCAATTAATAGCATTTCAAAATGCAGTTAATTAACTTCAAATATTAAATATAATTTCACAACCAATTATATTTTTTATTTAAAACATTTTTTACTTATAAAATCATACATTTTCACCTTTATAAAGTTAAGTTTCCATTCAAAAATCAAGATTTAATAATAATTCACTTATTAAATTTCAACATTCAATTTTAAATTCATTGAATTAAATTTCAACTTAACACTTAAGTTTAAAATTTCAAAATATAACTTAATTTCAATTTTATTCACTTAACTTAAAATTCACTTTTAAGACAAATTCACAAATTCCCATTTTGGTTATATTTCAAAATTTCAACTTAATTAATCATTCGTTTCACATTTTAACTTTATTCAAAAATCTATAATATATTATAAAGTCGCTTTAAATTCATTTAAAAATTCAAATTATCATAAATTTATCATAATTTGATGTTTAATTGAATTTCAATTATAATCAAAATTTCCAAAATAACTTACATTCAGATTTTCTAACTTTCCCATAATTTATTTAACTTATAAATTTCTAGAAAATCAATAATACTTTACAAAAATTATTTTTTTGTATAAATTTTAAATCAAAATATTATAATAATTACATTTCTAAAATATTTTAAAAATTTTAGAAAAACATATTTTAACTACGGGCCTGTATATAATTTTCTACGTTAGGTAAAGTGATACGGGTAATATATCATTTCAACCCGTAATTTACAAAGAAAATATGGGTTTTATCATTTCAAACCCACAGTCCCAAGATTATAAAATAAATTGAAAATCGCTTAGGCCTATCATTTCAGCCCATAACGATTTTCCCCTATTCTAAAGTCCGTTCGGGTATGTATCATTTCAACCCATAGTGATTCTAATCTAAAGCGAACTTGCAGTGTGATAAACCGATAAAAATAACAGAACAACATAATATAACAGTAACAGATGTTATAACTGGTGGTTAAGCATGGGTGAACATCATATAATCATAATACAGCAGGTGTAACATGATAATGCATTTTACAGATTTAAAAGGGGTCAATTTACTAGTTATATATGTACATATTGTCTGGTGAGGATAACTCACTTGTATAAGCTGGAGACAACGATCAAAAGCACAAACTGAGATCTTCAAAAGCACTATGGCACGACAACATGAATATGACAAGAGAGTGGAGAGCCAAAGCTAATAGCCTTGTTCAAACATTTACACAAAACAATACATATATATGTAAGTTTCAACACGATTTAAACATCAAATAACATTAGAATTCAAAGCCCAAAACAACATCGAATGAATTGCACATGTCCTCAACCTCATGTACTTCAGTTAGGCACTGATTAGGCTCAGCTAACATAGGCATTGGGTCTGGTTTGGGTGTGCAAGAGTTCGGCCTACATGGTGTTAAATGGTGAAGAGGTATAGGTGTATCAATCTACCACCACAAAGCAAAGTTCATCATTTTCTAGGCTACAACTAGGTTCGGCCATGGGTTACGTGGGCCCAACCAAAGGTGCAGGTGGTGGTTGATGATGTGGCAGGGGGTGGAGGTCAGGTCAGAGGTGGTGTTGGTGGAGGAAGTGGCGGCTAGAGGTGGTAGAAGGTGATGGTGAACAAACTAGGTCTAGATTTGCATGTAGGTGATGGATTCTTGGATTTTTGTGGAGATGCAAGCCATAGGGGTGCTCGGCCTGGGGATGAGGGTGGTCTAGGGCGGTTGCTGGTCGGAATATCAGGTGGTGGAGGTCGGGTCAGAGCTGGAGGAGGAGGAGCCATTCAAATCTAGATGAGAACAAGTGCAAAAATCAATGTGAACAAGGAAGAAGAATAAGAAAAGTTGAAAAATCATTACCCAAACTTTTCTCAATAGTCATGGCCGAAATTTTTTTGTTGCAGAAATGAAAATGAATGTACATGAATAGGAAATAGAGTATGGAGCTGAAAGATGTGGATAGTAAAGGCTAATTGATGAAAAGATAAGTTACAAATGTGAAAGGTTGGAAGATAAAAGGCCTTAGGCAAATCAAAAGTCATAACCTTTCATATTACCTTTAATTTATATATATAAGTTTATATTACTGAAAATAAAAATAATTTCAGTCAGAATTTCGAAAATATAACCAAATATAAAATATATATAAATATTTATTAATTATATAAGGTTAAAAATAAGAAAATAGCACAAAATTGCAACATAGCCTACAAAAATGGAAAATAAACAGAATGAACTTTGGAAAATTTATATGGACTTGTAAAAATATTTATAACAAAGATAATAACATAAAAATAAAAATTCATTTACAAATAAATATATAAATTCTAATTTAAATGAAGAAATTAGCAGAAAAATAGAAAACAGCCTTTTAAAAATAGGGAATAATTACAGTAAATTTTGGAAAAATTCTATTATCATTTTAAAAATATTTGAAAGTCAAAATATACATAAAATAACATATTGACCCAGATTAAAATGAAATATGATAATAAAAATATAATTTATTTAATTTAAAATAGACAATATTGCAAATACCTTAGTTTACACACAATATTGAAAAATTCTATAACTTTCACAATTTAAATCCGCTTTCTAGTATTCATGTTATTACATCTATTTTCATAATAAAAGATAAAATTTAAGGTTTAAAATAATTTAATTTTGAAGTTTAAAAGTCACGGTTTGAACCGTTTGACCAGAAATTCACTTTATAGTAAAATATTCAAATTATACTAATTTGAACTATAAATCACTTAATAATCATCATTTATATTTAAAATGAAATGTTTGAAATAAAAAACATTTAAAATAATTTAAAAATAAAAGAAAGTCCAATTTAAATAATATACAAAAATCTAGGGTTGTTACGCTTTCCCCCACTCAAAACTTTTCGTCCCCAAAAATTAATGAGGTACGGGAAAGCACAGAAAAAGATAGAGATGAAATAAGATTAAGAAAAGGTAACAAGAAGATTGAGATTATACTTGATAACTGTTGTTATAGGTAAGTTTAACAAGGTGGAGGTGATCTTTCCAAGATCCTCCAGAATCAAGAACACAAGCACGAAAAAGGTGGAATCAAAATGATTACCAAAGATTATCAAAGATTATAGAAAGATTTCTAAACAGAAAGATTATAGAAAGATGCCTATACCAGTCTGTAGGAAGATAATAATAATAAGGACAACAAAAAGATAGTTTGAAAAACAAAATAAGGAAATAAATTTGAAACTATGGAAATTTCAACTTAATTTTTTTTTCATAAGTTAAATAAATCTTTAACTACCTCAAATTTCATCATCTTATTATCAAATCATCTTAAATTAACAATTTTAAAACCATGGGTTTGAAAAAAATAATCATTTATTATACTCATAATGTACTTAATAAATTTAATTCTTCTTTATTCCCAATAAAATTAAATTTATTCCTCTCAATATATCTATCACTTATGTTAAATATACTTACACTTATTATAACTGCTTTATTTTATTCTTAGTTCTTCTAACATTATTTTATTGTAAGTTATTCAATTACCCTATTATATTTACCTCTGTTAATCGTTTTATAACTAAAATTTAAGTATATAACATTTATTATAACCACTCAAATTTTATTTATAAAATCTTTTTTTTATATTGTATATTATTCGATTACATATTCAATTTCTAAAAATTTTGGTAAGTTATATTGGAATGAAATTGTGTATTATACAAATGAACTTTCCAATTTAATCATTTCAAGATTGAATATTTATTCAAATATTGAAATGACTTAAAATTTATCTTTCAAGATAAAATTTAGGGATTAAATTTCTGATAAAATTCCAAACTATTTAGAGATAAAAAAATGCACATATATTATATATATCCATTCAAATTTAAATCATATATCAGCATATGTTATAAATCCACTTTTATTTTAGAAATTTAAGTCAATTAAATTTCCTAAAACAAAACTGTAGCAAGACTACAAACGGTCTCTTCACTTCGAAACTCGAAAATGAATGTCGATGATGCTGCAGTCATCATCGAAGTTATTTTCCAGCAACAAAGAGAAGAGCACTACTTTAAACTTTAAAATTTCTTGGAGACAAATTTTTATTAGAAAATAGTTTAAATAATATACCCCTTTTAAAACTTTAAACACAAGGTTTGAAGCCATCGAAAATTAAATTCTCAAATTTCTTGTTTTAAACTCATTTCAGTTCCCAAATCAATCTATAAACAGCTATTTATAAATTCATTTATAGAGCAAAAAATGATAAATCAAGTATTATCACTTCAAATGATTAATTTAAATCAATTTACTAAGTTTCGTAAATTTACTTATATCATAATTTATTTCATTACCCAAATTTTAAATTAATATTGTGTCAGTTTGTTCTGTCAAAGTGTTTTAGAAATCCTATCGATAACGTTGATCAGACGAATCAATCGGAAACCCAAATCAACATCAACAACTCAAACAACACAATATATAAAACATTTTATATATTAGTTTACAATTACACTTTAAGAATGATATGAAGATAAGTTGGAAAACAAAGATGAGATAATTAAATAACATAATAGGAAGATGGATAAGCTTATATAAATCGCGGGCATCCATAACCTGGTCAACCGTGACTTGAAGAATAAGGTCGATGTGGATTACTGGGGTAAATCAACATTCGATCTCAAGAGATAGAGTTTGGGATAATAAGAGATACTAGCATCTAAACCGAGGATATAAAATCTTTGGTGAATCGATGCTGTTGTAAAGGAGTTTCCCTCTTTACAAATAAATTTGAGATTGGCGAGACTGCCGACTCATTATAAAGATCTTTTGAAGTGGAGTTATGAGATACTCCAAAATCAAAAGAAAATGAATAATGAGGGAAACGAAATGAATTTTGGAACCGCGGGGAACGTTCCAAAATTCAAAGGAATCGAGTCAAAAAGGAAGATATTTAAACTCAAATGAAAGTGATTCTGTAAATACATTAACCATATATACTGAGTTTTGCCTAGAGCTACCAAAGCTCAGATACCAACTGTAACAGTCCGATATTTTCAACCATTCGTATCTGCACATGCCGGACTTGAATTGCTCAAAATATCGCGTTGTAAATAAAATTTGGCAAATCTCAGGACATACAGTAAATAAAAATCACAGAACACAGAGACAGAGTAAGAAATGCAGCAGAAGTAAAAGAGATAGTAGTTCATGAAGCTACTATGAAAATATATCAGAGTTAAATAAAATACAACATAATAAATAAAGTACAACAAAATCTCAAGATGATAACCAAATATAAGCTGAATAGAACAACAGAACTGGAATAGATAAAACTAGATAAGCAGATGATCTCCAGCGATTCCAATCTCAGTAAGTGGAATCCAAATATGTGAATAACTCAGGCTGACCCGAGCGTAAATAAAATACAAACACTCGAGTCAGGACAATATATACTTATATAATGTAAACCAACTCAAGTGAACTGTAATAAAGTACAAGTAACTTAAAGGATGTCTGGGACCGCCTGTCCTCTAAGGATCCGTTACACTATTTACTATGTAGTAATATTTCACTATTATAATAATGTCTACAGTAAAATAAACATACTTTTAAATAGCGTTCCAGGCTACCCATAGCACCCTTCACACATAATAGTCCCAGTAGTCCATCCAGTATCAGCATATCTCCGAGTGACTACCCTAAATACTCCATGGGCTACGGAAGAAAAACAAACTCGTAGTAAAGGCTCGATATGGTAGGTGACACAGCACACAAGGCAATGCCAGGGTAGATATACCAATTACGCGCACACGGGCTGGTGGTAACGTAGCAGCCACATACGCCCACCTCGGAACACACTCCAAACCAAAATCGAAGGATGGCTATCTAATCAATCACAAGTAAGAGTATAATATCGAAGGAATGTGTCTGATCGGAGGAATGACCTCACTTGGCCCGAGATCGCTCCTGTTTTAGCCACCTTAAGCCAACTCATGGGAGTTGGGTCCACGTATTATACCTCAAGATCGTCGTCACCATCCTACTTCATTCTGGAGTTTCCACCACGTACACGGTTGTCAAAGTGGTTTCCGATATCGACAGAGAGTATGCCAAATATCCAATCCCGGTCACTTTGCCAACCAATCGTTATTATTACCCGCAGTTATAACTTTTAAAATAATATTTTTACTACAAAAACAGAATATCATTTCAAATCCAAATCATTATCAAAATAAAGATTAAATTAATTACAAACCATTTCAAAAACATCATATCTTTCCAAAACTTCCTGTCAAATCACTTCAATATATCAAAATATATATCTTTCCAAAACTTCATTTCAAATCAATTTAATATATATCAAAATATCATATCTTTCCAAAGCTTCATTTCAAATCATTTTTCTATATCAAAAATATCATATCTTTCCAAAACTTCATTTCAAATCATTTTAATGTATCAAAATATCATATCTTTCCAACTTCATTTCAAATCATTTTAATATATCAAAAATATCATATCTTTTCAAAACCACATTCATTTCAAATCATTATTCAATTTATTCAATTTAAAATACCATTTCAATTCACATTTCAAAACAGTTTATATTTCAAAAATCATTTTTAATCATTAAAATGAAGTTATTATATTTAGCAATTAAATTATTAAATTTCCAAAATTTTCAACTTCCAAAGTTCATTTATTCACTTAAGTTTATCAAAACAGTGAAAATTCACTTTTCGCAGTATTTAGAAAACACTACGGAAAGTTACATTCAAAACGGTCCAATTTAACAAAAGACAGCATTTTAAAAATGCTGTAATAGGGTTTACTTAAATTTCAAATAAAACTTAGTTAAATTCAACAATTACAGCACTTAAAAAGATTGATATAATATCCTTTAATTTAATTTAGCTTTTTAGTTCATTATCATCAACTACAGCATCTACAAATGCTGTAATATCATTTACATTGCAATTAATAGCATTTCAAAATGCAGTTAATTAACTTCAAATATTAAATATAATTTCACAACCAATTATATTTTTTATTTAAAACATTTTTTACTTATAAAATCATACATTTTCACCTTTATAAAGTTAAGTTTCCATTCAAAAATCAAGATTTAATAATAATTCACTTATTAAATTTCAACATTCAATTTTAAATTCATTGAATTAAATTTCAACTTAACACTTAAGTTTAAAATTTCAAAATATAACTTAATTTCAATTTTATTCACTTAACTTAAAATTCACTTTTAAGACAAATTCACAAATTCCCATTTTGGTTATATTTCAAAATTTCAACTTAATTAATCATTCATTTCACATTTTAACTTTATTCAAAATCAATAATATATTATAAAGTCACTTTAAATTCAGTTAAAAATTCAAATTATCATAAATTTATTATAATTTCATGTTTAATTAAATTTCAATTATAATCAAAATTTCCAAAATAACTTACATTCAGATTTTCTAACTTTCTCATAATTTATTTTAACTTATAAATTTCCAGAAAATCAATAATACTTTACAAAAATTATTTTTTTTTGCATAAATTTTAAATCAAAATATTATAATAATTACATTTCTAAAATATTTTAAAAATTTTAGAAAAACATATTTTAACTACGGGCCTGTATATAATTTTCTACGCTAGGTAAAGTGATACGGGTAATATATCATTTCAACCCGTAATTTACAAAGAAAATCCGGGTTTTATCATTTCAAACCCGCAGTCCCAAGTAAATAAAATAAAGTGAAAATCGCCCAGGCCTATCATTTCAGCCCATAACGATTTTCCCCTATTCTAAAGTCCGTTCGCGTATGTATCATTTCAACCCATAGTGATTCTAATCTAAAGGGAACTTGCAGTGTGATAAACTGATAAAAATAACAGAACAACATAATATAACAGTAACAGATATTATAACTGGTGGTTAAGCATGGGTGAATATGATGTAATCATAATATAGCAGGTGTAACATGATAATGCATTTTCCAGATTCAAAAGGGGTCAATTTACTAGTTATATATGTACATATTGTCTGGTGAGGATAACTCACTTGTATAAGCTGGAGACAACGATCAAAAGCACTATGGCACGACAACACGGATACGACAAGAGAGTGGAGAGCCAAAGCTAATAGCCTTGTTCAAACATTTACACAAAACAATACAAATATGTAAGTTTCAACACGATTTAAACATCAAATAACATTAGAATTCAAAGCCCTAAACAACATCGAATGAATTGCACATGTCCTCAACCTCATGTACTTCAGTTAGGAACTAATTAGGCCAGCTAACACAGGCATTGGGTCTGGTTTGGGTGTGCAAGAGGTCGGCCTACATGGTGTTAAATGGTGAAGAGGTATAGGTGCATCAATCTACCGCTGTAAAGCAAAGTTCATCATTTTCTAGGCTACAACTAGCTTCGGCCATGGGTTATGTGGGCCCAACTAGAGGTGCAGGTGGTGGTGGGTGATGTGGCAGAGGATGGAGGTCAGGTCGGAGGTGGTGGTGGTGGAGGAAGTGGCGGCTAGAGGTGGTAGAAGGTGATGGTGAACAAACTAGGTCTAGATTTGCATGTAGGTGATGGATTCTTGGATTTTTGTGGAGATGCAAGCCATAGGGGTGCTCGGCCTGGGGATGAGGGTGGTCTAGGGTGGTTGCTGGTCGAAATATCAGGTGGTGGAGGTTGGGTCTGTAACGTCCCGAAAATTTTCGACTGCAGCGGTCACAACCGGTAGGCTTTTCAACCATCCCAGCTCCACCGTGGCTTACACTGATATCACAAACTTGCTTTTACGGCCACCCTTTCGAATGTCACGGCTTCGCCTAACCAACCCCGTAAAGAGGACGTGTGGGGGTAAGAGTCTCCCGTTCGCCACCAAACCGCGAAGCGAGAACCCCCCATCACATATCACCTAGCATAAGCAAGACTGGTGTGTAGCATCATTGGACCAAATTTGGAATTTTAAAAGGATTTAAAAGTGATTTTTGAAAGTATACGTTTATAAAATATTTTTGGAATCGATCCATTTTAAATAAATAAACGTTATAATTTTTAAAGTTATAAAAATTATGATTTTGAGAAATACGGTTAAAGATTGATTTTTGAGAAATATGGATTAATGATCTTATAAAATAGTTTAAACTGGGATTTTTGAATTTATTATAAAAGTTTAAATATAGGATTTATGAAATTTAATTATTTTATAAATCAAAATGATGAAATTACAAAGGAGATTAAAGATGTTTTAAAAGAATAATATAAATTGATTATATTAAAAGATTTATAAATTGATATTTATAAATTAAAACATTTGAATTATAAAACGAGTTTTTATAAGTGTTTGAATGAAGTGAAAATGGATTGCATAAGTGAATGGAAATTATAAAATTATAAATGGTGAAGTTATAAATGAAATTTATAAATAGTAAGATTTATAAATTTTGTGAAGTTATTAAAGAATATATTTCGATAAATAATTTAATCTTATAAGTTATAAGATTTATAATTATGAAGTTTAAAGGAACGATTTCGTAAATAATCGTATTATAAGCATTTGACTTATAATATGAATTTTTAGTATATCATTGAGATATAAATTGAACAGGTTAATAAAGGAATTTATAAACGCTGTTTTATAAATTCGCAAATGACTTATTTTGATAAGTAAATTGTTGAAACCTATTAATGGAGTTATATTCACGTTTTTGACTGTGAATAATCCTTTGAAATAAAGTGTATAGAAAGGATGAAATTAGTTAACAAAGTATATTCACGTTTTTGAATAGTGAATAATATGTTAAAGAAATTGTTTTGAATGTGATGTTTTAAATAGAATTAAAACGATCTAACGATGTTTTAAAAGGTGTTGAGATTCAAAACCATAGATTTCAACATTCATTGTTGAAATAGACGTTTTCGAGAAGTAAAAGGAAATGGTGGACTATAACACTGTTGTTATAGTAAATGATTTCCGAAAGGAAATGTTTTGTATAGTATTGGGATTTATATATCTATTTTAATTTCGAATCCCTATACTAGTGATTTTGGGACGTCGTAACGATGTTTTACGCAACATTCGTTTTGGCCCAAATAAATATGTTTAAGAGAATGATTTCCTTAAAGAATGAAATATATACTTAATCTCGATTTAAGTATATTGAATATTTTCTAAGTATTGAAAATAAATAAAATTTGTGAATTACTTATGAATAAGTAAGTATGGAAATGTTTTCCAATATAAAGTGAATATTATGAGAATTTATCTTTTGAAGATAAATTGAAATGAATAATTGAAATCGTATATTCATAGATATTTTGAAATATACATCCACTATGGAATTTATGAATAGAAAGGGAAGTTGTTTAAAAATAAATATTGATTTATTTTTGAAGAATTGAAAATTATATATCTTGTAAAGATATTTTGGAAACTAAATAATTTGCAAAATTATTTGGAAACTGGTGATGTGTGCATATCCATTGATAGTTCAATAACCGACTATCAATATTTCCCTTTGAATGGGTATTTATTGTGATTTGCTTGAATTTGAATGCCACACTTGAATAAGCGCTCACTATTCGGGTTAACCGGGAAAGGACCATGGGGTCGTATAACCCATTCCGAATATGTGATACGTCGTTATGATAGCATTGAAGATCGGTGTTGAAGACCCGGTATTTGCGAGAGCGATAGGATGACCTATCGATTGACTCTGCACCGAGTAGCTACGGTATTGAGTTCTCCATATGTGATGGGAAATCCGATCAGGATTGTGAATATCCGGATTGCAAGGACTTCTTTGTAAGTGCCTTCGGTTTTGTTCGAGCCCGGAACAGACTTGTATGGATTGTATGTCTGACATTACAAATTGAGATATAAAGCCGATTTCTTTCAAATATATTTCTGTTGGTGGCGGAGAATTTATTCTTTTAGCTTAACACCCTTCTCTGAGACGTACGAGCTCAGAGGTTATGTAGTTGAAGGTTATCAGCAATATATTCCCAATTTGGTAATGTGACATGCTGAGTGTTGCTGTAAATGATCATTGTGTTGATTATTTGTGATAGGATCGTTTATTTGATCGTCTATCTTGGTGATCATTTCTATGATCATTTGTTGACCCAAAGCATGGCTTTTGTATAAAGTATGTTTTGTGGATGTGACTTCGTCGAGCCTCACACCCCGTGAATGGTCAAAACAGGAAAGATGCAGCAAGGTTATGAGGGGTAGCGCCCTTTAGGATATGTGCATTTCATTCTGGAAAAGGGTGGTATCATGGTATGGAGCCCAAATACTTACTCATGTTGAAAACACTTTATGATTGTGTGAATTGATTGCGAGCGCTCGGTGAAAGGTCCCAAAGGACCGGGGGATGGCATATTCGGTCAGTTGTTACTCAGTTAGGGGTAACCCGGCCTTGTGTTGGTAGAGATCCGGTTTGGTTCTCGGGGATGTCCATCCAGAGGCATTTTCATGTGGCAATGGGAAGTTCCTTAGCCTGATCATTCGTTGGAAATCCAATTCCCAACGAAACCTTGTACGGTATTAGTTGTAGAACCTGCCATTTACTTATGGTGGTCACCACTGTTTAGATGGTAGCTATAGTAGGCATACGATAATGGTCGTATGTTGGCTAAGATTTATATTCTACTTTCGAAATAAATTTTTTCCTACACTATGCACTAGTAATAATATAAAATGTTTCTTTTTAATGTGTATCAAGCATCTTTGACTATCATAAGGAGAAATCTCCTCCGATTCTGCGTTTGCATTGTGTGTGTGTGCGGGAGGCCTTATGGTAGTCTCATTTTTAAAAGCATTGCGAATTGACTTTAAAAATGTTCTTCTATTTTGATTTTAAAGATAAATAAACTGTTTTGAGTTCTCACACCAGTCACATGACTGACTCGGAGTTTATTGTTTTCCTTCCTAAACTCTGGGTGCCCACCAATTTTCACACGGGCAGTCAAGAGTTATGGTTTATCAGGATATTCTGGATATTCTGGAGTTGCTGGAGGCAAGAGGGATGACATGGCGTATTACTAGTTTATATAGTATTTCTTTTTCCGCTGCACTATTTGTTGATTGTTGTTGTTGTACACTCTGATGATATGATGTAATGTAATAACTGATATAGTTCTTTGTTTAAAGATTATTCATTTATTTATTATATGTTGTTCCGCTGCGAATTGTGAGATTTTGATATTGTTGTGTTGTGTTCTGTTCCGTTCTATTTTCTACTTTCTTTTCTTCTCCCTATTTTCTCTCTTCTTATCTCTTCTTCTCTCTTTTTCTTTCTTTTTCTTTTTCTTAAACCCTAAGGGTTCGTATTTTCGTTCATCTTGAGTAAATCACTGGAGATTAGTGTCTATTCAAGGGGTACGGATTTGCGGGTCTTTACATCTGGTATCAGAGCATAAGGTTAAGCGACAACCATGATTCTGTTGGGTATTACTCATTAGAGATAGAGTCAGTAGTACTCTAGAATGAGTTTGAGTGTAATAATAGCTATGAGAGCGTATTTGTTAGTGAATATAAAATTGTTTTATATTGCGATGATTGGTTTATTGAGTGGCATATGAACCTTCGTCAGCACGGTCTGTACAACTATGCCGAAGGGGTTTATAAACATTTGAATAGAACAATTCGGCACAATATTGTTTTAAGTTGGGTAAATGAAATAATTTTACCTTGAGTATATTTTATATATAAAATAATAATTTTTCAGAATTATTAAAGTGTATATAAATTGATTGTTTAGATGTTTGAATAATCTAAATAAAAGAATAATTGTATAAGTAAAGAATTATAAGAATTGAATTATAATTAAAGTGATTTACAATTGAGAAATAAACTTATGTATATAAGAGGTGAAATTATATGAATATAACTTAAGAGATGTTGAATGAAGTTGATATGGGTATCAAAGTAAATTATTAAAGTTAAGTGATAGATATGAACTTGAGTTATGAAAATGAAATTCAACTTTAGTAATTGAATTGAATTAATGGAATTGAGTTAATGAAATTGAAAGCTAAAGTAATTGGAATTCAATTGGAAGTTAAGTGAATCTTAAATAAAATTGAATTTGATTTGGAAGTGAACCAACCTGAATATGAATTAGTGAATATAAACTAACTGAAAATGAATGTTAGTAAACATCCACTGTTAATAAATCAAATGTGATTAAATTGAAAACCAATTCATTGAATATTAATGAGAATATGAATGAATATATATTGGTTATGAATGATAGTTGGTTGATGTTTGCATTTGTTGCTTTTACTACATTTGCTATGTTGACATGTATAGTTATTATGTTGCTATATGTTGTATATTGATACTATTGTCATATATACATGTTCTCATGTTGTTTGTTGAGTGTTTAGTAGGTGCGGATCGCGTTTGCTTCGCATTTGGAGCTCGCTTTCGCGCTATATTAGCCGTATATGCTCGCTAATAAAAATATAAGGTACATATCTCGGATTACATACCGTACTTTTATACTTTTTTCCCTGCAGGATGCCTCATTACTTGATGAGATGTATATTTATGATATATATACTGTCATTTTTTTCGGATCGAGCCGCGCAAAGGAGACTATGGCAAATTTTTCCGAAAATTTAAGGCGTTAGAATATTTTTGAGAAAAATTGGGAAAATTTTGAAAACTATAACTTTGATTTGAAATTGAAAGTTAAACAATAGTAGTTGTTTTTGGAAAGATAACTAAGTATGATTTGGAAACTTAGTAAAGTATTGTAAGAAGTTTAATTATGGATTTTGGGAAAGTTAATAGATTCTGTAACTTTTCTTACTTGTTAATTTCGAGGACGAAATTCTTTTAAGGGGGGAAGATTGTAACGACCCAGAATTTTTAGTAATTAAAATTTGAATATTTAATTAATTTTAAATATTAATAAGTGAATATATAAGTCAAATAAATTTTTATTTGAATTATTGGATTTAATTGGATAATTAAATCGATAATTTAATATGTTAAATTATGGAAATAATTGAAAATTGGGTTAAATATGATTGAAATTGATTTGTAAAATTTTATTTTATCATATTGAAGTTAGAATGATATTTTAGAACTTTTAAAATCGAATTAAAAGTAAATTTGTGAAAATTGAATATTTTAATATTAAAATCGACTAGTGAAAATAGTCAATTTTTGAACAGTCTCAGAATTGGACGAAACCAGTTCCATTGGATCCGTAATAGTTAGTTATAATCGAGTTTCAATTTTCGTGTCAATCGGAGCTATCGTTTGATCGTGGCAGCTCGAAACGCATCGAATTATTTTTAATTTTAATTTGGGGAGTTAAAATAGCCATTTTTCAAAAAGTCTCGGATTTCGACGAAACCAGTTTCATCGGATCCGTAATGTGATATTATTGTAAGGTTTCAAATTTCAAGTCAATTGGATTTACCTTTGTCCGGTACAAATTAAAACGCTGGTTACGGCGCGTGAATCGGAGTTCGGAATTTCCGAAATGAATAGTGTCGATCGATTTTCTTATAAATAGCCCCCCACTCAAATAAAAAAATAGAAATTTATAAACCCTAACCCTAATTCAGGCCGCCGCCTCCTACAACAATGTAAGGCCGAAAATCACTCTCCTTTCCCCCTCGATTTCTTCCAATCCACTAACAATTACAAGAATCTTCCAACTAGAAGATTGTAGAGCACATTGAGATCTACCAATCCAACGGTTGTGATTGGAAACGGAGCTGTAGATCGATGGAAAATTGGGCTCAAAGGCCATACGTTCGGCCTCGTGATGCGTGCGTATGTGGCGACCGAGTTCACCAAGGTTATAGCCGAGAGTAGCTCGTGTCGTGCTCTTCGAGATGCAGGTACCTGATCGTGTTTTCATGCATCGTGGAGGCCGCGTTATTTAACCCTAGATTTGAAAGATGGGTTCGGCCTTGGTAGCCTGCGTACGCGAATGAGAAGAAGGGAAGTGTGGCTCTGATGGATTTTCTAGGATCTAACGGTTGTGATTAACTTAGGGTTTAAAATTTGTAAATTTATATAAATTAAAAGTCGTGTAACTTATAAAATTCATATCTTTTTCATACGAGGTCGAAAACGCGCGAAACTAGTTGCGTTGGAATCGTATCGACGAGCACTACGCGATGGAGTCGGATTGGAGTCGTTTGGAGTTAGTGAGAATTTCGGGTAAAATTAAACGTCCGTTTAATTTTATTCGAAATAAATCGCTAAAATGAAATTGAAATCAAGGTGAGAACTTCTCACTCAATCGAATCAGTTTCGATTTTATTTTAAATAGTTAGATTTAAAATTATTGAATGCATGATTGAATGATGATTGTTATCTATTGATTATTAAAATAGACATTATGCGCCGTTAGTAAGTGGATGTTATTTATTAAAAACATATACCGCGAATATTTCATAAACAGTGAAATTGGTATTATATATAATAGCAATATATATATATATATATATTGGCATATGTATATATTGGAGTTATTGATTTCCCGCATTTGTATAGCGGATGAGACCCTATTGCGTCGTCTATTAAGCAGATAATATTTTAAATCCCATATACCGCGATAATTCCGTACTGGAGCGGAATTGGTATTGTGCTAATGTTTGTGGATGCAGGAAAACAGGTTGGAGGGATCCAACTGGATTCCTCAATAGTATTTATTTAATTTCAGATATTTTGATATTTGATAGATTATCATATCGATATATGATATCGTTGTTGTCGTGATTGACTATTTAGTGTGTAGCATCATTGGACCAAATTTGGAATTTTAAAAGGATTTAAAAGTGATTTTTGAAAGTATACGTTTATAAAATATTTTTGGAATCGATCCATTTTAAATAAATAAACGTTATAATTTTTAAAGTTATAAAAATTATGATTTTGAGAAATACGGTTAAAGATTGATTTTTGAGAAATATGGATTAATGATCTTATAAAATAGTTTAAACTGGGATTTTTGAATTTATTATAAAAGTTTAAATATAGGATTTATGAAAGTTAATTATTTTATAAATCAAAATGATGAAATTATAAAGGAGATTAAAGATGTTTTAAAAGAATAATATAAATTGATTATATTAAAAGATTTATAAATTGACATTTATAAATTAAAACATTTGAATTATAAAACGAGTTTTTATAAGTGTTTGAATGAAGTGAAAATGGATTGCATAAGTGAATGGAAATTATAAAATTATAAATGGTGAAGTTATAAATGAAATTTATAAATAGTAAGATTTATAAATTTTGTGAAGTTATTAAAGAATATATTTGGATAAATAATTTAATCTTATAAGTTATAAGATTTATAATTATGAAGTTTAAAGGAACGATTTCGTAAAATAATCGTATTATAAGCATTTGACTTATAATATGAATTTTTAGTATATCATTGAGATATAAATTGAACAGGTTAATAAAGGAATTTATAAACGTTGTTTTATAAATTCGCAAACGACTTATTTTGATAAGTAAATTGTTGAAACCTATTAATGGAGTTATATTCACGTTTTTGACTGTGAATAATCCTTTGAAATAAAGTGTATAGAAAGGATGAAATTAGTTAACAAAGTATATTCGCGTTTTTGAATAGTGAATAATATGTTAAAGAAATTGTTTTGAATGTGATGTTTTAAATAGAATTAAAACGATCTAACGATGTTTTAAAAGGTGTTGAGATTCAAAACCATAGATTTCAACATTCATTGTTGAAATAGACGTTTTCGAGAAGTAAAAGGAAATGGTGGACTATAACACTGTTGTTATAGTAAATGATTTCCGAAAGGAAATGTTTTGTATAGTATTGGGATTTATATATCTATTTTAATTTCGAATCCCTATACTAGTGATTTTGGGACGTCGTAACGATGTTTTACGCAACATTCGTTTTGGCCCAAATAAATATGTTTAAGAGAATGATTTCCTTAAAGAATGAAATATATACTTAATCTCGATTTAAGTATATTGAATATTTTCTAAGTATTGAAAATAAATAAAATTTGTGAATTACTTATGAATAAGTAAGTATGGAAATGTTTTCCAATATAAAGTGAATATTATGAGAATTTATCTTTTGAAGATAAATTGAAATGAATAATTGAAATCGTATATTCATAAATATTTTGAAATATACATCCACTATGGAATTTATGAATAGAAAGGGAAGTTGTTTAAAAATAAATATTGATTTATGTTTGAAGAATTGAAAATTATATATCTTGTAAAGATATTTTGGAAAATAAATAATTTGCAAAATTATTTGGAAACTGGTGATGTGTGCATATCCATTGATAGTTCAATAACCGACTATCAATATTCCCCTTTGAATGGGTATTTATTGTGATTTGCTTGAATTTGAATGCCACACTTATTTTTGAATAAGCGCTCACTATTCGGGTTAACCGGGAAAGGACCATGGGGTCGTATAACCCATTCCGAATATGTGATACGTCGTTATGATAGCATTGAAGATCGGTGTTGAAGACCCGGTATTTACGAGAGCGATAGGATGACCTGTCGATTGACTCTGCACCGAGTAGCTACGGTATTGAGTTCTCCATATGTGATGGGAAATCCGATCAGGATTGTGAATATCCGGATTGCAAGGACTTCTTTGTAAGTGCCTTCGGTTTTGTTCGAGCCTGGAACAGACTTGTATGGATTGTATGTCTGACATTACAAATTGAGATATAAAACCGATTTCTTTCAAATATATTTCTGTTGGTGGCGGAGAATTTATTCTTTTAGCTTAACACCCTTCTCTGAGACGTACGAGCTCAGAGGTTATGTAGTTGAAGGTTATCAGCAATATATTCCCAATTTGGTAATGTGACATGCTGAGTGTTGCTGTAAATGATCATTGTGTTGATTATTTGTGATAAGATCGTTTATTTGATCGTCTATCTTGGTGATCATTTCTATGATCATTTGTTGACCCAAAGCATGGCTTTTGTATAAAGTATGTTTTGTGGATGTGACTTCGTCGAGCCTCACACCCCGTGAATGGTCAAAACAGGAAAGATGCAGCAAGGTTATGAGGGGTAGCGCCCTTTAGGATATGTGCATTTCCTTCTAGAAAAGGGTGGTATCATGGTATGGAGCCCAGATACTTACTCATGTTGAAAACACTTTATGATTGTGTGAATTGATTGCGAGCGCTCGGTGAAAGGTCCCAAAGGACCGGGGGATGGCATATTCGGTCAGTTGTTACTCAGTTAGGGGTAACCCGGCCTTGTGTTGGTAGAGATCCGGTTTGGTTCTCGGGGATGTCCATCCAGAGGCATTCTCATGTGGCAATGGGAAGTTCCTTGGCCTGATCATTCGTTGGAAATCCAATTCCCAATACGAAACCCTGTACGGTATTAGTTGTAGAACCTGCCATTTACTTATGGTGGTCACCACTGTTTAGATGGTAGCTATAGTAGGCATACGATAATGGTCGTATGTTGGCTAAGATTTATATTCTACTTTCGAAATAAATTTTTCCTACACTATGCACTAGTAATAATATAAAATGTTTCTTTTTAATGCGTATCAAGCATCTTTGACTATCATAAGGAGAAATCTCCTCCGATTCTGCGTTTGCATTGTGTGTGTGTGCGTGAGGCCTTATGGTATTCTCATTTTTAAAAGCATTGCGAATTGACTTTAAAAATGTTCTTCTATTTTGATTTTAAAGATAAATAAACTGTTTTGAGTTCTCACACCAGTCACATGACTGACTCGGAGTTTATTGTTTTCCTTCCTAAACTCTGGGTGCCCACCAATTTTCACACGGGCAGCCAAGAGTTAAGGTTTATCAGGATATTCTGGATATTCTGGAGTTGCTGGAGGCAAGAGGGATGGCATGGCGTATTACTAGTTTATATAGTATTTCTTTTTCCGCTGCACTATTTGTTGATTGTTGTTGTTGTACACTCTGATGATATGATGTAATGTAATAACTGATATAGTTCTTTGTTTAAAGATTATTCATTTATTTATTATATGTTGTTCCACTGCGAATTGTGAGATTCTGATATTGTTGTGTTGTGTTCTGTTCCGTTCTATTTTCTACTTTCTTTTCTTCTCCCTATTTTCTCTCTTCTTATCTCTTCTTCTCTCCTTTTCTTTCTTTTTCTTTTTCTTAAACCCTAAGGGTTCGTATTTTCGTTCATCTTGAGTAAATCACTGGAAATTAGTGTCTATTCAAGGGGTACGGATTTGCGGGTCTTTACAGGGTCAGTGCTAGAGGAGGAGGAGCCAATCAAATCTAGATGAGAACAAGTGCAAAAATCAATGTAAACAAGGAAGAAGAATAAGAAAAGTTGAAAAATCATTACCCAAACTTTTTTCAATAGCCATGGCTGAAATTTTTTTGTTTCAAAAATGAAAATGAATGTACATGAATAGGAAATAGAGTATGGAGCTGAAAGATGTGGATAGTAAAGGCTAATTGATGAAAAGATAAGTTACAAATGTGAAAGGTTGGAAGATAAAAGGCCTTAGGCAAATCAAAAGTCATAACCTTTCAAATTACCTTTAATTTATTTATATAAGTTTATATTACTGAAAATAAAAATAATTTCAGTCACAATTTTGAAAATATAACCAAATATAAAAAATATATAAATACTTATTAATTATATAAGGTTAAAAATAAGAAAATAGCACAAAATTGCAACCTAGTCTACAAAAATGGAAAATAAACAAAATGAACTTTGGAAAATTTATATGGACTTGTAAAAATATTTATGAAAAAGATAATAACCTAAAAATAAAAATTAATTTACAAATAAATATATAAATTTTAATTTAAATAAAATTTAAATGAAGAAATTAGCAGAAAAATAGAAAACAACCTTTCAAAAATAGGGAATAATTACAGTAAATTTTGGAAAAATTCTATTATCATTTTAAAAATATTTGAAAGTCAAAATATACATAAAATAACAAATTGACCCAGATTAAAATGAAATATGACAATAAAAATATAATTTATATAATTTAAAATAGACAATATCGCAAATACCTTAGTTTACACGCAATATTGAAAAATTCTATAACTTTCACAATTTAAATCTGCTTTCAATGAAACGAAAAGTAGTATTCATGTTATTACATCTATTTTCATAATAAAAGATAAAATTTAAGATTTAAAATAATTTAAATTTGAAGTTTAAAAGTCACAGTTTGAACCGTTTGACCAGAAATTCACTTTATAGTAAAATATTCAAATTATACTAATTTGAACTATAAATCACTTAATAATCATCATTTATTTTTAAAAATGAAATGTTTGAAATAAAACAAATTTAAAATAATTTAAAAATAAAAGAAAGTCCAATTTAAATAATATACAAAAATCTAGGGTTGTTACAATATTGCATTATTAAGGTATATATACATGATATTTGGAAGATAATATATTTGTTTTATTAAACAGTTATTTATATAAAAAGTTTGTGTAATAGGTTGGTTTGGATTTTGGAATATATATATATTTATATGTATATATAAAGTTTGTATTATATATTATACTATACTAGGTTACATATGTATTTACCTACATATATTTGTTTATAATCTGCATGTATATATTTAGTTGTGTGTGTGTGTGTATATATATATATATAGTGCCTGCATATAGTTTGTGAGTAGCCTGCACACACACACACACACACACACACACACATATATATAGTCTACATATATATTTGTTTTGTGAAGGCTACAACCCTCTTATGCGATGTATAAAGGGAAAAATATATGTATATTGATTGACTTTTAAATATTGTTTTAGAGTATAATATCTTAATATCTTGGTTTTAATATATGTTTTATTAAATATTGATTTTTAAAATATAATATGAAGTTTTTTTTAACTATGTGTTTTAAATTTATTATTGATTTTAAATTATAATATATAAAAAATTGTTGTCTGTATATATGTAACAGTACAATGATCTGCTTGGGTTAATATAATAATGTAAGTTATATTGATTTTTCAATAAATATTATTCTTTTTATGCTAGTCTATACATTAGTCTATATCCGTATACATGAGTTGGTTTTCAAAAGCATATATAACGTGTTATGCTTGTGTATGTATTAATATTTGAAAGGTGTATATATAATATGGTTGTTTATGTAATGTGGAGAAAAAGTGTGTGTAAACTTATCTATATGTTGTATATTTGTTCATATATAAGTATACGTGAGTCTAGTTTTCAAATATATATGGAGAGAGAGATTTTATTTTATATGTGTTTGAATTAAATATTGATTTAAAAATATATATATCTAATTTTAAATATATGTTTTAAATTGATTTTTGAATATATATATATATATATAATTTTGTTTCATCGATCTCTTATCCATATTGACTTACTTTCTCGATATTGAATTTGTCGCAGCAAATTCCTAACTTGTCACTGTCCCACTGATTCGTGTCCGTATCCGTGTGCGTAACCATGTCTGTGCATCTCATCCTTGTATTTCTCTAGCCGCGAAAGGCGAACAATCACTCATGATTAACATTCTTATATTTAGTAAATTTGATTTCACTTGAAACCATAATTGAAATATGTTGTTAAAAATTGAATTGCTAGTTATTTAATTGTTAAATATGATATGCTATTATCTGCAATTGTTCACCTATGATATATGACACCATATCCTGTTGTGTAAATTTTATTTAAATTTGGTATTGATGATATATGCCTGTTGTTGATTTAGTGTAACGACCCATAAAATTTTATTAATTTTCAATTGGTTTTATAACGTATTTAATTTTGATTTTGAGAAATTTTAATAATTATATTTTGAAATAAAGTTTTAATATTTGGTTTACGTACAATTAAATATAGCAAATGGTAAATTTTCAATTAATCATATGAAGGTTTATTTATTTTATAATTCTATTAAATTCAAATCAGTTAATAATTGGTGAAAATAAATTTAATTTCAAGACCTGAATATTTTTACATAGAAAAATTCTAAATCATCTTCTGACTGAGACGTCATTTTTCGTTTTCCCAAATTTGGACTTCTATAGCTCCGTCGATCTTATTTTCTGCGTTTTTACTGCATTTTTTCTGCTAGTGAAAATTCGAATTTTTATAATTCAATCATACCACCAATATCTATATACCATTTTGATCGTCTCGTTATACTGATCACTACGGTATATTTATTTCTGTATTTTAAGATCCGATACGCGACGGAAACAATAAAAACGTGCGTCATCGGTGCTGAAATTTATGACTTGGATTTATCTGCTTTTCAAATTTGAAACAGTACAACTCATAACATATTAAATTTCTTTGAAAGGTTTTAGCTAAATCTATGGGTGAGCGTTGCCACACCTTTCCACCTTATATTTAATTCTCTGCCGTTTCAATTTGCATTCTATCCATTCACATTTCATTTATTCCTTTTCTACTATATATTCCATTATCTCTTTCTGCTATTTGCTAATTGCTATTTGCTCATTCACGCGATCATTTAATTGAAATCAAAATTTCAACCATTACTTCTCTTTTCTTTTGAAATTTGAAACGTACTATTAAATCAAGCCATTAATTGCTTTTATTTTTTTTCCTTAAATCAACGTACAGCTTACACAATTATAAATTGCATTAAATTTTCTGATGAACCACACCATGACCGTTTATATTACATTCATTTGGGATATATTCATTTGTTTGAAATCTTTCCCGTTCTCTCTCATCTCAGTTGGGAATAAAATAAATTTCAACGGAAACCACGTTTCAATGCTTTTAACTCTTTATAACTTTTGATAAAATTTTCTGTCCTTTTTGAAACTAAAAAGTATAGGGATATACGTTTCTCATTTATTAATTTCTAAATCGTCTGTTGTCCTTTTAATGTATGTTATATTTATTTATATTTTAACATTTTCTATTTATTTCACTCATCTCCCTCCACGTTTCTTTTTATTTGCTGATTTGTTGCATATGTTTCGTTTTGAAAAAATGCGGTTCATTCCTATTTATTTCATTTCTTACATTTATTTCATCTTTTACTAAAATTCGACCGTTGACACGTCATACCATTTTGGAAGTATGAATGTACAAAACATGCATACGTTTTATATTCATTTAATTGGAACGGTCACTTTAATTTTTGCCTTTAAAATTCCTTTTTCTTCACTACAGCTGGAAAGTTATAAAACATTCAAAAAAATTTGAAAGCTCACCTTAAATTATGCAAAGCGTTTTCCTCTGCCTTTATAACTTTGGGTTATGCCAACTGTTATTTTTTTCCATCAATTCAAAATTATTATTTGTCATTCCATTTTTAGGTCTCTTCATTCTCCTTTATCAACTTCCATATATTTATTTCCCCAGTCACTTTAAAACATTTTATAATAATAATTAATATATAGCCATTTCATTTTAAAGCTTTTCATACGTTTTATATATGTCAAAAAAAGATGTGAATGGATATTTACCTGAGACCCACACCGTTTTGAATTATACGTTTTTTTTTGTATTCATTAATTCTTTTATGGCTCATTTTATTTCAACTTTATAAGCTTTTTTTGGTAAAGCAAGGATCTACTGTCAATTTCTTCTCCTCAATTTTTCTTTCTCCACCCTCTCTCTTCTTTCACACTCTTACACGTAGCCGTATCTCACCTTGTCACCCATTTTGCCTTGAAGAAAACTTTTAACATATATATATGATATCTTGAAGGGTAATACAACTTGTGCGTTTGTCTCATTAAGTATTGTGGTTTTTTTTGTGTGCGTAAGTTATTGTTTTATTTTATTTTATATATATAAGCCTAAGTAATGTTTCTAAAAACTTTAGATATTTGCATGGGTGTATATTTTCATATTGGGTTGGTTGTGTAGATATACTAGTATACATTTCAGAGCTTTATAGGTTTGTATTAGTTATAATATATATATATATATATATATATATATAATTTTACCGTCATCTATTGTCAGGTATTGTTTAAAATATAATATGTATACAAGTTAGGTATAACGGCTGCTGTGAATATGTGTAACAATATATGTATAACATTTTTTAAAACATGTATATAGCAGCTCATATAAAGGTTTGTTTGTACACACTTTATTGTACATATAAAATGTAGGTTTGCATGTCAATATTGGTAAGCATAAGCCTTCTCCATTTTTCTACTAGCATTGTGTTAGCATATTTTTATTTTTGGTAAAAATAATAATAATGATGATGATGATGATTACAGTATATTATTTGTAAAGGAAGTCTGAATTTTGGTTAAACTATTAGATTTCTTTGAACTTACATTATTTACTATTATGTATATCTTTGGATGTTAATTTGGTTATGTACATTTAGTTTCAGATATTGATGTTTCAAACATAACGTATATACTATAAGATAGAGTGAATTTGGTTTTGATTTTTTTTTTATATGTTTGATTTCAATAAATATATTTAATTTAAGACTTATATAAAATGTATATATACACTTTAATTTGAATTTTTGGTTTAAGGAGGATAATAATATAAAAATACATCTCGCCTAAATTTTTATCGAGCTAATTTGACCCGTTCCCATCGATTTCTTTTACCAACTTTGATCGTCGATTCGTGCCGATCTTACTTTGCTTTGAGATTCGTGCTTGGGTTTCGTAACTCAACTTCATTGTCTATCTCTCTAACCTCGAAAGGTGAGCAATCACTCACGATTAACGTTCTTTTATTTATTAAATTTGATTTCAATTGAAACAACAATTGAAATATGAGGCTGTAATTTAAATTGTTATATATGCTATTATCTATAACTGTTCACTTATGGGATATGACACCATATCCTATTGTTTATATTTATTTTGATGATATATGCCTGTTGTTATTATTATTTTCATATCTATTATCACTCTGCAAGTTCCCTATTAGTATAGAAATCATTATGGGTTGAAATGATACATACCCAAACGGACTTTAGAATAGGAGAAAATCGTTATGGGTTGAAATGATAAACCCAAGCGATTTTCATTTAATTGAATTTGGGATTACGGGTTGAAATGATATCCACCCGTATATATTTAGTGTACGGGTTGAAATGATAAATATTCGTAGCACTTGACTATATGATAGGAAATATATACAGAAACCGTTAGTCCATATAAATATTTTGAAAATACATTTCTACTGTTGAAAAGAAATATATGGGATTTAATAAATATTGGTTCTTAAAATATAATATATATAAATGGAAATTTTATATATAGATTTAATAATAATATTATTGAGATTGATTTAATCCATATAATATGTTTGAGTATTATTTAAGATTTATATCTCAAAATTTACCGTTGTAAAAAGTTGAATAATTAAGATTGGGAGATAAATTTTGGTTTATTAAAAATGGTATTTAAATAAGGATTTATTTAATTAAATCGATTTGAAATTATTGAATGGAAAATTTAAAGGTATGATTTTGTAACTGGACTTTTGATTTAAGTGATTTAATGAATATTTCACGTTTAATAAAATTAAAGAAAATATTGAGTAAAATGTAATTTAAGGTTACTTTAATGATATTGAATCTAATAAGGGAGTATTTCAAGACTAAATAATAATGAGGTTAAATCGAGATCTATATGGAACTGTTATATAGAACATCTAAATATTAAAGCCTTGAACTATATTGGAATTTAAATGGTTTATGTTGAGATTCGGATCTGTATTTGAAATCAACGTAGTTGAATTTGTTATTTAGCAACTAAATTGAATTAAAGTGAAATTTAGGTTGAACCAAATTTGAATTTATTATTTAGAAAACTAAATTGAATAAAAATTTAGTTGAAACGTCGAATACTAAAAGTTTTGAAATATATTGAAATATAAAGGGGTATTTTTGTGATTACAAATCCGAATTTGAGATCGATAAATTGAAGTGTTATTTTAGGAATTGAGTTGAATTTAAATTGATAAATTGAGATTGAATTTAATTTAAATGGGAAGGTTGGGTTGATGTTGAAATGATTTGTTAAGTTGAGGGAATTGAAAATAATTTATTGTATAAATTATTTAATATATACAAATACTATTTTGGAAAATGTAGAGATATTTGAAGTGGAATGATATTTGGTTTTGAAGTATAAATTAAGTTGAAATGACCATGGTGTTATAGTGTATATTTCTACCTTGTAGATAGTTCCATGGACCCTTAGAGGACGGTTATCCCAAACATCCTTTAAGTTATTTGTATTTCAGCTGATATTTCACTTGAGTTGGATTTATTGATATAAGAATGTTAATCCTGACTCGAGCGTTTTGTATTTTGCTTTACGCTCGGGTCAGACTGAGTGATACAGCATTAGAGACTCACCTTTGGAGTTCGGAGTTTCATTTGGAGGTCCAACTATCGATTCAGATTCCAGCCTTTCCAATTGATTGGTTCAGAGAAGTCATCTGTTGTATTGGAGACTTCACTGCATTTGAACTGTTCGTTTGTATTTTATTTCTAACTCTGATGTATATAGTAGCTTCATGAACTACTATTCTTTATCTATTCCGCTGCATTATATTACTCTGTGATCTGTGATTGATTTATTGTATATTTAAGTTTTGCCAAATTTTAATTAACAATTCGGTATTTTGAATTATTCAAGTCGGATATGTATGGTTTTATTGTCGATTTGAATGGTCCAAAATAGCGGGTTGTTACAGTTATTATCATATTTGTTCTCACTCTGCCAGTTCCCTGTTAGCTCGTTATGGGTTGAAATGATACATACTCGAATGATGTTATGTATTAGGGGAAAATTATTATGGGTTGGAATGATAAACCCAAGCAATTTTCATTGATTTTGAAATTTTGGGATTGTGGGTTGAAATGATATATATCCATTCAAATTGTGGATTGAAATGATAAATATCTGTATCACTTGACCATAGGATAGAAAATTATATACGGACACCGTTGGTCTATATTTTGAAAATAATTTCCAAAGTTTTGAAAGGAAATATATGGGTTTTAATAAATATTGATTTTTAAAATATAATATATACAAATGCTATTTTTTTTGCAACCAGGGAAACCTGTTCAATCACTATCGGCATGCGATTCCGAAACAGTAAACCTAGGGAATAGACGGCTGGTCCGCCACAACCACTATTCCAAGTAAGCTAGACCTTTCGGTTGGCATGGTGCAGGGGCGGAAATGAACCTCAAACCTACCATGTGAAAGGCGTATCTCCTCCCACTCCCTCCAGGTGGGACTCGAACCTCAAACCTCTCACTTGGGAGGCGTATCACCCCACCACCCGACCACTACCCGCGGACTACAAATGCTATTTTGTATATGTATAAATTTAGATTTTTAAAATAATATGTTATGGAAATTTTAATTTATAAGTTAGTTTTGAAAAATAAAAATTTTAGATTTTACTTATAATTTTATTATTTTAAAAATATATAAAATAATATTTAATATAAAATATACATTTAATAATAAAATTTAATTAAATAAAAATTTAATTTAATTAGCATATAATATATTTAATTATTTACTTAAATTTATATTAGTATTTTAAAAATATATTTTATAACTTTAATAATAAAGATTGGGAAGATAAATTAATGTTGACTTGGAATTTAAACTAGCTAAAATTTGAATTTAAATAAGAATTTATTTGAACATATTGATTTGATATTTTGGATAAACATGATTCATAACGTGATTTGATAAAAAGTGATTAAATGAATATTCTCAATTTTAAATAAAATTGAGATTGAATAATTAATATTGATTTAAATATATATAAATTGGATTTAAAAAAACTGTTATTAAAATGGTTAAGTGAATATTTTCCAATTTGAATAAAATTTAAAGTTAAATGTTGAAAAATAAATGAAATTTATATTGTAAATGTTTGAATATTCAAACTTGAATCTTTGAACTTTAAATTGAAATGGGTTAACTGGAATTGATTTAAATTAAATTTTTGGAATTTAAGATGATTTGAATCGATTTGCAAAATTGGAGGAAACTAATTTTATTACATATAGTATTTTATTATGTACATAAACTATTTTAATTTATAACTATTTTAATATATATACCATTTTCAACATTTAAACAGTTTAAGTCGAAAGTGTTATGAATTTCCAAAGTGTTATGATTTCCAAAGTGTTATGATTTCAAAAGTGTTATGATTTCGAAAGGGTTGTAATTTTGAAAGTGTTACGATTTCGGAAATGAAAATTATTTTAAAGTGAAAAATGATATTAAATTGATACGACTTTGAAATTAATATGATATTTTGATATGAAGTATGAACTATTTGAAATAAAAAGACCACGGTGTGAAATAAGCGTTTGGCTGTTAAAGAGACCGTGATCGGATATTGTCATACTCTCTGCCAATACCAAAAACCACTTTAACAACTGTGTACATGATGGAGATTCCAGAATGAAGTAGGATGGTTTGGCGACGATTCTATACGAGGTATTAGCGCAGCCCTGATTCCCGTGAGTCAGCTTGATGTGGCTAAAACTGGAGCCACGCCGGGCCAAGTAAGGTCATTTCTCCCATCGAACACATTTCTTCGATACCATTCTATTACTCTGTGATTTGATTGGGTGCACCTTTGATTTGGGAATGTGTCACGAGGTGGGCGGCAGTAGCTGCTATGCGTTACCACCAGTGGGGATACGCAAATGGTATATCTACCCTGGCATTGCCTCGCGTGCCTTGTCACATGCTCTATCACGCTTTCTACGAGTTTGGTTTGTACCATACCTATAGGGTTCCCTCTAAGTAAACCTTGCGGAGGAGCTAATGATACTGTATAGACTATGGAAATATATAAAATGTGTTAACGGGGATATGGGTAACGCCTTAACGCTATTTTAATACTTTTACTTTACTGTAGGCGTATTATAATAACATATATTACTACATAGTAGATAGTTCCACGGATCCTTAGAGGATGGAAATCCAAAACATCCTTTAAGTTACTTGTATTTCAGTTGACATTTCAATTGAGTTGAATTTATTAATATAAGAGTGTTAATCCTGACTCGAGTGTTTTGTGTTTTGCTTTATGCTCGGGTCAGACTGAGGGACACATCATTTGAGACTCACCTTTGGGGTTCGGAGCTTGTCTTAAGGATCTATTATATATCTAGTCATCTTTTAGTTGTTTCCAGTTATTTCTATTCAGTCTTGTAGTTACTTTTGTATTTGAGACTACTCTGTATTTGAGATTTTTATTGTATTTTGTTTTAAACTTTAATGTTTATATAGTAGCTTCATGAACTACTATTTATCTATTCCGCTACTTATTTTTTTATTACTCCATGTTTGTGATTCTGTGATTGATTTATTTACTGTATGCTGAATTTTGCCTAATATAAATCAACAATCTGTTGTTTTGAGCAATTCAAGTCTGACATGTGCGAATGTGAATGGTTCGAAATAGTCGGTCGTCATAGTTGTGATCAAAGCTCTGGTTTAGGAAAAAATTAGCCTATGTATTATAATTTAATTACAGAATCATATTCGTTCGAGCTTGAATTTCTTCCTCTTTGATTCGGATTTCTTTCGAACTTTGGAACCCTATCTTGTTCTGAAATCCATTCTTGTCCTTTCATGTTCGAGTTCTTCTAGATACCGAAGCATCCCTATAGCTCTACTTCTGTTGAACTCTATAATAAATTGATCTCATCTTGCCACCTTAATTCTAATTGATTCACCAGAGCATCCCCACAGCTATGTGGAACTCCTTTGCAATAGGCATCGATTCGTTGGAGATTTCTATGTCCTTGGTTTAGATGCTGTTATTTCTTGCAAAGCCCGAACTGTTTTGCTAGTAGACGACCCGGGTAATCCTCTTGTGATCGAATGTCAAATGCCTCAGAAATTTTCAGGCAGTCTCATCTTCCCGCTTGATTCTCAGTCCAATAATCTTGACTCCACCCGGATAGGCAGGGATACCTGATGTTTCGGTGAAGTCATTTTTTCCCTCTCAAGTGGGAAATTTAATTTCCGCATCGATCTTATTGTTGGAATCTCGGTTGACCTAGTTAAGGATACCCGCGGTTTATATAAGCCTATCAATCGTTCCTCTTTGTAATTTAATTATTTTATCTTCTTGTCGAATCTATCTTCGTAGTTAGAATTCTCTTTGACTAGGATTCATCTAAATTTGAATCTCTATCCTTGTTCTATAATCCATTCTTGAATCATCATGTGAGGGAGCGTATTTTGTAATGTATATAAAATGTTTTATATTCTGCTGTTTGAGTTTTTAAGTTTGATTTCTGGCTTTCGATCGATTTGTCTAGCTAACGCTATCGGTAGGAATTCCAAAACACTAGAATAAAGCAAAGCGACACAATATTTTTTTTGAAATTGGTAAATGAAATAAACTTTGATGGTTATATTATATATATATATATATATATAAATATAATTTTCTAAAATTAAATAATTAAATGAATTGGTTGTTAGAAATGATAATACTAGATTTTAATTTATTGTTTTGTCAACATTTCTAAACCATTAAATATTTTTGTATGTCATAAGAAGTGAAATTTTAAAAAATGGTTATAAATTTGATTTGAAATGAATTTAAATTACAGATTTGAGATATTAAATTTTCCGTGCTTTTCTAAATTTGGTTTTCGAAGTTTGAAAATATATTATTTGAAAGTATTTTTCAAATGGAAATTGTTTTTAAAGAATTTTAAAAGAAGTAAATCAGTACTCTCCTCTTTTGTCGTTGGAAAATAATTTTGGTGATGACTGCAGCATCATCGATATTCATTTTTGAGTCTCAAATTGGAGAGACCACGTAGCAGCTTTACTACATGTTTGTTTTGGAAAAGGAATTTGATTTGAGTTTCTTGAATATGATTTGATATATAAAAATATATATGTATATATTTATGAATTTGATTGGAAATTCCTCGAGTATGATTTGATATACAAAGTATATACGTGTGTATATTCATTTCAAAATGGTTTAAAGTGAACGGAAATTTAATTATAAATTCTGTGATAAGTGATGGTTTTCAATTATTTAAATAAAGCAAAGTTTTGAATAATTGAAGTCTTCAAAATGATAAATAGAATTTAAATAACTAGAAACAGTTGAACTAGGATAAAATTTATTGTATAATACTCAATTGCATTCTATAAAATATATAACTTATATAAAATATTCAAAAGTTAAAATGAATGTGAATTTGAAATTGAAGGTTATACAAGAGAAATTTATGTAATAAATAGTTCAATCTTGCTTAATAAAAGTGTTGTAAATTAGAGGTAAATTATTATAGTGTTCAATTACATTCAAAGACATTAATAAAACTTACCTGGAAGGGTTTAAATGTAATTGAATAATATACAATAATAAATATAAGTGATAAGATGTTCGAAATATTATTTTGTCAAGGGAACATATAAATAAAAAATTGGATAATAAATTGAACAATAAAAAGAGAATAAATTTGTTGAACAATATAGGGTCATAATAAATGTTTATACACGTAATATATGTTGCAAAATATATATTAAGTGAAATAAACTAAATAAATAAAGGAAAATACTATTTAAGTAAATAAATATGGACTTAAGAATGGTTGAAATTGAATTTTTAGTGGAATTAACTCAACTGAAGATAAATAGATTTAAATCAAATAAATTTGTTTTGGAAGATTTTTTTTACAAATGTTAATAAATTGAAATTTAATCGATTGAATGAAAATTTATTGATTAAATAAAATGGATGGAAACTAAATTTGTTAAATATTAATCAATTTAAAACTAATGAAATTTATGGTTTTGAATTAATTTTTATACCTAACATTATATATTTTGAATATATCTTTCCTTCGGTTTGTTCTATTCTCCCATCTCGTTCCTTTTCGGGGTTGAAAAGTTTTGAGTGGGGGAGAGTGTAATGACCTAATATTTTAACGTATTATCTAAATTTTTATGAAATTTTAATTAATTAAGTTTGGAAATAAAAATTTGATATTTGGTATGCGTCTATTTAAACGTAGCAAGTATCATATTTTCATCAGATAAGATGGAAGTTTATTTTGTTGTGTAATTTTCAATTTCAGTTTAAAATCAGTTAAATTTGATGAAAATAAATGTTTTCGAAATTTGAATATTTTTATACAATAAAATGTAAACTATTTTTTGAGTGAAACGTCATAATTCGTTTTGTTAAATTTGGACTTCTCTAGCTCTATTTATCTTATTTTCGACGAATTTGCAGCAGTTTAGCAGCGAAATATTGACTTTTGATAGGATGATCGTATCACTAATATCTGTGTACCGTTTTGATCGCCTATTCATGATGATCTCCGTAGTATATTCATTTGTGCATTTCGTTGACTGATACACGGTGAAATCGATAAAAATGATTTGTCATTTTGGTTCTATATTTGAACTTTTGGGTTTCCCATGACCTTTCATCTATCTAACAAATGAAAACAAACAGCTATTTGACATTTATAATTTCTGAAATCCAAATGTCCACTTTGACTATTCCCTAGGCTGTTACTATTCCCTTGTTTTTGACATTTATGTTGGTTCCCTAGATACTCTATTTCCTTTTCTATTCGTGAACAATATATATAGTTTTATATGTCTGTTGGCATTGAAGCTAATCGTTCTTCTTTGAAAAAAAAATTTATATATCAAAACCATAATATTTTTGTTTGAAGCTGCTCCTCACCTTTCCCTCTTCGGCCGATCAACCTACCTCCACCACTTCTCACCTCTTGTTCCGCCTTCCATCACCTGTAGCAGCCCATCCACCATGGTTCGCTTCCCTATGATGACCGAACAACAACAAGCCTGCCTTATTCTCTTTACCTCCTCCCAGTCGCATCCACATCACCGAGCAGCGACTCAACCTCACATTCGCCTTTCACCAACAATGCACGGTAAAAACATGGCCGCCTCTGACTTCGACCACTCCTCCCTTGCTCCACGACATGAGCCAACCCGCCTACCACCAGTTAAGCTCCCCGCGAAGAGCAGTAATCACGTCAATCCTTCAACCCATCACCAATACCTGATCCAAGCACGACTTCCCCGCTTCGATCTCCTTCCCTACAGCCGATAACAATCCCGAAGCCTTTCTCCTCTGGTTTGTTATAAAGTATATATGTGAAACTTATATTTGTTGCACTCAGTCCATCTTATTGCTCATATGCATATCTGCTAATATATGTTGCATGCTTTGATATATATTGTTAGTATATTGCAAATATATATTTTATACATTTAATCCAAGCATATATGTTGCTCTAATTTTATATATATATATATATATATATATATATAAGTTCTTACCGTATATTGTATTATAAAGGTATTATATTTATGATATTTGGAAGATAATATTTTTTTTGTTAAATAGTGATTCATATAACAAGTATGTGTAATAGGTTGGTTTGGACTTTTGAATATATATATTAAGTCTATAATATATATATTATACTATGCTATACTAGGTTACATATATATATTTATCTACATATATTTGTTTATAATCTGCATGTATATATTTAGTTATATATATAGTGTCTGCATATAGGTTAGTGAGTAGCCTGCATATGTGTATATATACACACATATACACATGTATGTATGTATATAGTCTGCACATATATTGGTTTTGTGAAGCCTACAAGCCTCTTATGCTATGTACAAAGGGAAAAGTACATGTATATCGATTGACTTTTGAATATTGTTTTAAAGTATAATATATTGATATCTTAGTTTTAATATATGTTTTATTAGATATTGATTTTTAAAATATAATATGAATATTTTATTTTAAATATGTATTTTAAATTTAATATTGATTTTAAATTATTATATATAAAAAATTTGTTGTCTGTATATATATAACAGCACAATGATTTGCTTGGGTTATTTACATATTATAATAATGTAAGTTATATTGATTTTTCGATAAATATTGTTCTTTTTATGTTAGTATATACATTAGTTTATATCCCTATACATGAGTTTATTTTCAAAAGCTTATATAACGTGGCATGTTTGTGTATGTGTTAATGTTCGAAAGGTATATATATATAATATGGTTTTTTATGTAATGTGTAGAAGAAGTGTATGTAAGTTTATCTATATGTTGTATATTAGTTCATATATAAGTATACGTGAGTCTAGTTTTCAAATATATATATATATATATTTTATATGCATTTGAATTAAATATTAATTTGAATATATATATATATATAATTTTAATTATATGTTTTAAATTGATTTTTGAAATATATATATATATATATATATATATCATATATGTTGTTTCGTTGATTTCTTGACCATGTTGACTTACTTTATCAATATCGAATATGTTGTAGCAAATTCTTAACTTGTCGCTGTCCCGCTAATTCATGTCCGTATCCGTGTGTGTGTCCGTGTCCGTGCATCTCATCCTTCTATTTCTCTAGCCACGAAAGGTGAGCAATCACTCACGATTAACATTCTTATATTTAGTAAATTCGATTTCACTTGAAACCAAAATTGAAATACGATGTTAAAATTTGAATTGCTAGTTATTTAATTGTTAAATATGATATGCTATTATCTGCAATTGTTCACCTGTGATATATGACACCATGTCCTACTGTGTATATTTTATTTAAATTTGTTATTGATCATATATGCTTATTGTTGATTTATTATCATATTTGTTCTCACTATGCCAGTTCCTAGATAGTTCCCTATAGCTTGAAGTGATACATACCCGAACGATGTTATAGATTAGGGAAAAATCGTTATGGGTTGAAATGATAAACCCAAGCGATTTTCATTGATTTTGAAATTTTGTGATTGTGAGTTGAAATGATATATACCCGTAGATATTTAAATTGCGAATTGAAATGATAAATATCCGTATCACTTGACCATAGGATCAGAAATTATATATGGACACCGTTGGTCTATATTTTGAAAATGATTTCCAAAGTTTTAAAAGGACATATATGGGTTTTAATAACTATTGATTTTTAAAATGTAATATGTATAATTGTTATTTTATATATGTCTAAATTTAGATTTTTAATATAATATGTTTTGGAAATTTTAATATAAAATATACATTTAATAATAAGATTTAACTAAATAAAAAATTAATTTAATTAGTATATAATATGTTTAAGTATTTACTTAAATTTATATTAATGTTTTAAAAATAGATTTTATAACTTTAATAAAAAAGGTTGGGAAGATAAATTAACGTTGACTTGGAATTTAAACTGGTTAAAATTTGAATTTAAATAAGAATTAATTTGAACTAATTGATTTGAGGTTTTGGAAAAATATGGTTTATAACGTGATTTGATAAAAAAGTGATTAAACGAATATTCTCAATTTTAAATAAAATTGAGATTGAATATTTAATATTGATTTAAATGTATATAAATTAGGATTTAAATAAATTGTTATTAAAATGGTTTAGTGAATATTTTCCAATTTGAATAAAATTTAAAGTTAAATGTTGAAAAATAAATGAAATTTATATTGTAAATGTTTTAATATTTCAACTTGAATCATTGAATTTTAAATTGAAATGGGTAAACTGGAATTGATTTAAATTGAATTTTTGGAATTTAAGATGATTTGAATCGATTTGCGAAATTGGAGGAAACTAATTTAATTATATATATAAACTATTTTAAATTATAAATATTTAAATATATATATATACCATTTTCAACATCTAAACTATTTAAGGCAAAAGTGTTATGAATTATCAAAGTGTTATGATTTCAGAAATGTTATGATTTCGAAAGGGTTATAATTTTGAAAGTGTTACGATTTTGGAATTGAATATTATTTTAAAGTGAAAAATGATATTGATTTGATATGGCTTTGAAATGAATATGATACTTTAATATGAAGTATGAACTATTTGAAATGAAATGACCACGGTGTGAAATATGCATTTGGTTGTTAAAGACACCGGGATCAGATATTTTCATACTCTCTGCCAATACCGAAAACCACCTTAACAACTGTGTACGTGGTGGAAATTCCAAAATGAAGTAGGATGGTTTGGCAACGATTCTATATGAGGTATTAGCGTAGCTCTGACTCCCGTAAGTCAGTTTGATGTGGCTAAAACAGGAGCCACGCCGGGCCAAATGAGGTCATTCCTCCTATCGGACACATTTATTCGATACCATTTTATTACTTTGTGATTTGATTGGGTGCTCCTTTGATTTGGGATTGTATCACGAGGTGGGCGGTAGTAGCTGTTATGCGTTACCACCAGTCCGGATACACAAACGGTATATCCACCCTCGCATTGCCTCGCGTGCTTTGTAACATGCCCTATCACGCCTTCTACGAGTCTGGTTTGTACCATACCTATTGAGTGCCCTCTGAGTAAACCTCACAGAGGAGCTTATGGTACTGTATAGACTATGGGAATATATAAAATGTGTTAAGAGGGATATGGGTAACGCCTTAACGCTATTTTAATACTTTTACTTTACTATAGACATATTATAGTAGCGTATATTACTACATAGTAGATAGTTCTACGGATCCTTAGAGGATGGAAATCCCAAACATCCTTTAAGTTACTTGTATTTCAATTAACATTTCACTTAAGTGTAATTTATTAATATAAGAATGTTAATCCTGAATCGAGTGTTTTGTGTTGCTTTATGCTCGGGTCAGACTGAGTGACACAGCATTTGAGACTCACCTTTGGAGTTCGGAACTTTTATTGAAGATCTATCATATGTCTAGTTAGCTTTCGGTTGTTTCCAGATATTTCTATTCAGTCTTGTAGTTACTTTTGTATTTGAGACTACTCTGTATTTGAGATTTCTGTTGTATTTTGTTTTAACCTCCGATGTTTATATAATAGCTTCATGAACTACTATTTATCCATTCCGCTGCTTATTTTTTATTACTCCGTGTCAGTGATTCTGTGATTGATTTATTTACCGTATATGCTGAGTTTTTCCAAATATAAATTAGCAATCTATTGTTTTGAGCAATTCAAGTCCAACATATGCAGATGCGAATGGTTCGAAATAGCGGGTCGTTACACCGATCGAAGGTGCGACCTCACTTGGCCCGGCGTGGCTCCTTCTTTAGTCACATCTAAGCAGACTCACGGAAGTCAGGGTCACGTAAATACCTCATATAGAATCATAAACCAAACCATCCTACTTCATTTCTAGAATCTCCACCACATACACAGTTGTTAAAGTGGTTTTCGGTATTGGTAGAGAGTATGACAATGTCCTATCCTGGTATCTTTAACCACCAAACGCTTATTACACACCGGATGGTGCTTTTACATTTCAAAAAGTCAATTCACAATTGATATCAAAATATCATATTCGATTTCAAATCATATCTCTATCGATATCATATTCACTTTCCAAACTATATTCACTTTCAAAATCATATTTATTCAAATATGTCATTTCACAAAAAGATATCAATTCCAAATTCCAACTTAGGTTGTATCATCATCATGGATTGAAATATAAATACTTCAACTTTACACGGTCTGAAATTATAGAAAATAGTTTAGATAGTCATAAATAGTTTTAATGGCTGAAAATAATTTAAAATAGATTAAACTAGTTTTAGAATAGTAAAATTGTTTAAATAGATTTAAATTAGATTAAATTAGATTTTTAAAATGATTTAAATAGATTAAATATAGATTAAATAGATTTAGTTAGATTTAAAATGAATAGATTAAATATAGGTTAAATAGATTCAAATTATATTAAGTACGTCTTTAAATAGATTAAAAAAATTAAAATAGATTAAATAGATTTAAATTATATTAAATAGATTTAAATTATATTAAATATATTTAAAATAGATTAAATAAATTTAATTAGTGTAAAATAGGTGAAATAGATTAAATTTTATTAAATATGTTATAATAGATTAAAATAAATTGAAATAGTTTTAAATTGATTAAAATATTTTAAATTGATTAAAATATTTTAAATTGATTAAAATATTTTAAATTAATTAAAATTGTTTAAATTAGTTTAAAATCGATTTCAAAGTCATATCCATACATTTCAATAACTCAGTTCTGATAAATTCATTTTTATATTGACACTTCAACTTTGAAATTCCAATTTAAATCCTTTAAGCAATTCGTTGAATCAATTCCAATTTCAGCATTAACGCTTGGATTATCGAAAATAATTCAGTTTATATATATATATCAATCTTTATTTCAAAATGCTAGTTAACTGAATTCAAAATTTAAAGAATTAAAATCATTTAATTTAACCAATCCGGTGTCCGTATATATTTTTTACTCTATGGTCAAGTGATACGAATATTTATCATTTTAATTCACAATTTAAAATTTTACAGTCATATATCATTTCAACCCACAATTCGGATTTAAATAAAATCCATCAAATCGTTCGAGTCTATCACTTCAACCCATAACGATTTTTCCCTAATCTATAGATCGTTCGAGTATGTATCATTTCAACCCATAGGGAACTTGCAGTGTTATAACAATATAAAAAAAATACAACATTCAGTCATCCAATATCAACAATCAAACATCCATCATGATCATCATCCAATTCAACCAATAAACATCAATAGATAGTTGATTATCATTAACAGGTATTAAATTGACAAATAATTCAATATTAAATTAAACGACGATTAAATGCAATGAAAAGTCAAATTAACTAGAATGACAATTTAAACACACCAAACATCAATCAATTAATTTCTAATCACATCATAAATTTAACTTAACTAGCATAAGATAGTTTAGTAATTGTGAGTGGGTTAAATCACTCACCTTCTATTTTAAATTTATTTAAAATCCAAATGAAGGCCTAAATTTGAAAAGTCTCAAAATTCGACCAAACCAGTGTCAAAATGTCAAGAATTTCGATACGATCGCAGAGGAACAAACCGCGCGTAAATCCAACCTTTTATGCAAAAATTGTATATGTTAGATCGTTTGAAAATTTTAATTTTAACTATAATATAGAACAAACAAATGCTCTTACACATCATCATCAATACGTGCCCTTCGTTCCTAGAATCCTAAATGCTACGGTAACTTGATCAGCCATATTCGAATGGCTGCCACCGCTTCTACCAATTATCGTCGCCTTCTCATTCAACTTCGACATGATCAGGCAACTCCAACGTCTCTACCACAATAGGCCACGCCCCTCTGACCAGGCGCGCACGCCTCCAGGTCACCAAACACCAACGCCACCGTCGATCATCGAAAGCTGGTTTTGGCAAATTCTAGGAACCGGTAACCCAAGCAAATACCTTAGATCGACTTGTCTCGATACCCCAGTTCTCGCCGATCGCTCCTAGGACGAAGATCCACCATTGGATCAAAACCATAGAAATGGAAAACTGAGAAAGGTCATCGATTTCTAGCCAAACCATGCACCAAATAAAATAAAAAAAATTCTACGGTAGATTATGCTTGTTGAGAGCTTTCCAACGATATAAAATGTGACATAGTTTTGAGGAGTTCGATTTTGAAATTGGTTTTGAAATTGAATTTAGGGTTTGTAATTTATCTATTTACTGCCATTGGAAAGAGAAGATGAGAAGGAAATGTACGTACCGTAATGAGGAATAAAAATGCTGCTGGGGTTTGGAGAGATCTATTTGTATCAACACAACCCAATAAGAAATATAAACGCATGTCGGATTGGCACGAACGACAAACAGCGATCCAAAAAGCCCGTTTCGCTTCCGAAACAAAAGTGGGTCATCCCATATATCAAAATAAATGTCTTCGATATATTTAAACTCAATGGAATAGGTTTCAAGTCCTAATTCCATCATATGAAGAAGTTAGCTTTAAAATCAGCTTATTTCAAATTGATTTCAATTGAATTTTATTAAATTGATTTCTACTCGTTTCGAGTCCGTACGATCAAACGCAAGCCCGATCACTACGAAACTAGAAATCCTAAAATAATTCACTGTTATTGATCCGATAAAACTAGTTTCGTCGAAATCCGAGAAGTTGCCAAAATGGCTATTTTCACGCTATTTAAATATATTAATATTAAATTAATTAAATCACTTTTTCCATTCAAATTTGGTAATTAACAAATTTCACATTTTCGATCACTTGGATTGTAACAACCCACATATTTTATGATTATACATTTAAATGTTTTATTTAAATATAGCATCATTAGTCGAATCTAAAGTCCTAAATGTGACTTTTTGTAAACATTCAAATTCAGACTCGAGACCACTTCCATTGAGTTTAAAACGACATTTACAACTTGTTTGAGTATAAACATCGATATGTTTAGAGTTGATTAGGATTTTGGTATTTTGTTTGGGCTTTGGATCGGGTTCTAGCACATTAACCCAATAAGCTAAACCAAACTCTTCTTCCAAATACCATAACTCCTCTCCTCTTCATTCATTCTACTCATAATAATTCCTAACACTCAAGCTAAATGAAAAATAAGGGAAAGATAGGAGATTAGAAACTCTTAAGCCCTAGTTCTCTTAGGAAATTCAAATTCAAGTTCCAAGATCAAAGAGAAGCTTAGGTAAGCATCCTCTTCATCTGCTCCATATCAATCTCTCTTCAATTTTCAGAATTTCCTATAAGCTAACTAAGGAATTCTTTGTATGTTATAATAGATTGAAGATTTTAGAGGTGTAGTTGAAGAGGAATTGATAATTCCTTGTTTTAGAGCTTCTCATTCCTTGTTTTTGAATTTAAAGGTGAGTTCTTGAACTCACATCTATGTCTATAGCTTTCATTGTTGTTAGGTATGAATTCCTAACATCTATTTCATGTTCAATTGCTTTTGATTTGAATTGGTTTGGTGAATTTTCTAATTTTGGTATTGTGAAGTCTAAATCTTTAAAAACCCTATCTTGAATGTTTAGACATGTTGTTTGGGGGGTATCGATGAGCCTATAGGGCTGGGTTGTCGCTTGGCATAAATCACTAGCCTCCATCGCTTGTTTGATCGCTTTCGAATCAATTCAGCCATCATTGGCCTAGGCAAATTCTGCCTAAGTCTAGGCAACAAGACGTCTGATTGAAAAATCCAGACGTCTGGTAGGGGCTTCTGGAAAAATTGTAAAAACGAAAAAAATAAAATAAAATTCCAAAGCCTAAGACCAGACATCTAGTTAAATCCATAACTAAAATTGAAATTGAAATTCCATAACTTTGTTTTGTTTATGTTTATTTTATTTTGTCTACTTACTTTAAAATAAAATTGAAATTCCATAACTTTGTTTTGTACATAGATGTTTTATATATTTATTTGGTTCCATACTTAACTTTTATTTATCTCTATTTATAACTCAAATATTTATTTTTACTTCTATTTTTAGTTTAAATATTTATCATGAATTTTACTTTAATTAATTATTGTTTTACATTCCTCTTTGTACACATATATTTTATATAACTCAAATTATCATCATTTATAAATTTTTAAATCAATTTATTTATTTATTTCTATACTTGTGTCTAAAGTATATTATTTATTTTTCAAAATCATTTATTTAAGAATTTATTTAAAATCCAATATATACATATATATTCTCATATATACAAATTTTCAAATCCACATGACTTTACATATTTTCTATTTGAATCGGGGAAACTCGCTTCCATTTATAATTAATTCTACAAATTTTTATTCAAAACTTCATTTAATTATCAATTTAAATTAAATTAAAATCTAGGGTCGTTACAAACTTCCCCCCTTAAAAGAATTTCGTCCTCGAAATTCGCAGGCAAGAAAACAATGACAGATGAAGGATAGAGAAATATCTTTTCAGATCAAACTGGATATTTATTCCGCATTTGGCTCACCAAATCAGAATATTAGCAATAGATACAAGAAATTATAATAAAATTTCAAATTTGGTTTTAAACAAAATCATTTTATCGATACAATTCTAATCATTCTTCATATTCTATTAATCAATTTTATTCAATTAAAATTTCTAATTTATTTAAAATTCTCAATTTCAATTTGCAAATTCATATTCATTAAGGTTTTAAATCAAAAAGCTGATAAGAAACTGATGAAGATACGAAATAAGAATTTCCTACAACGATTCGTAGAGCATCACCACACCAAAACTTCTTCTTGTAGCTGTCACGAAGAAATCAAAAGAATTTGGAAACGAATCAAAGAAAATTGATAGAGAAAGTTATTTCCGTTGTTGTTACAGAGTATCGACCAATTACAGTGGTATTTCTCTGTCCCCTATCTCGCTCTCTTCTTGCACTCATACTTACTATCAGTAGATAGTAAGAGAATTTACTGAGGCGTTCGAACGGATATCTTAGGGATATACTCATTCTAGGGATACTTCACCCTATCTCTAATGAGCTACTTAATGTGTTATACTCCTGAGCTAAAGTTTAACCCTTAGCTCTGATACCACATGTGACGAGACGGATTTTTCCCGCTCAAAAATCGACATCCGTACTTCAAATCGTACTCGAATGCCATAGATTCGACCGTTCAAATCCGATTCGCCGGAGCTTATAACAATTATTAAGTAAACAACACAGCGGAATAAAAGAATAATACATTGATATACAGCTTTGATACAATATCTGATACAACAGATGATCCAATAGATATCAATATACATCAGAGATACAATACAATAAATAGCAGCGGAAAAGAAAATAGATGACAACATCTAGCAGCAGAACAAATAACTCTAAGATAGTCTTCAAGGAAGAACTCCAGAACTGCAACTCCATTTCCAATAATCAATCCAGCAATAGCTCGAACTCCCCATAACAATGCACCAAGCTAAGCAAGACTGGTGCGATCCAAAGACTGAACTAACTCCAGATAATCTACTAAACCTGACTATCTGAAAAACCCAACTCTAGACTGCTCGTGTAGAAAATAATGAGCACCCAGAGTTTAGGAAAGAAACAATAAACTCCGGATCAGTCGTGGGACTGGTGTGAGCAACAAAAACAGTTTATCTTTAAAAACATTCAGTAAAAGATTTTCAAAGTCAATTCGCAATGCTTTTTAAAAATGAGACCACCATAAGGCCTCCCGCACACACACACAATGCAAATGCAGAATCGGAGGAGATTTCTCCTTATGATAGTCAAAGATGCTTGATACGCATTAAAAATAACATTTGATATTATTACTAGTGCATAGTGTAGGAAAAATTCATTTCGAAAGTAGAATATAAATCTTAGCCAGCATAGGCATTTCGCATTTATGCCTACTATAGCTACCATCCAAACAGTGTTGCGACACCATAAGTGAATGATAGGTCCTACAACTAAAACCGTACAAGATCGTATTGTTTCTTTGGATTTCCAACGAATGATCAGGCCAAGGAACTTCCCATTGCCACATGAGAATGCCTCTGGATGGACATCCCCAAGAACCAAACCGGATCTCTACCAACACAAGGCCGGGTTACCCCTAACTGAGTAACAACTGACCGAATATGCCATCCCCCAGTCCTTTGGGACCTTTCACCGAGCGCTCGTAATCAATTCACACAATCATAACAAAGTGTTTTCAACTTGAGTAAGTATCTGGGCTCCATACCATGATACCACCCTTTTCCAGAAGGAAATGCACACATCCTAAAGGGCGCTACCCCTCATAACCTTGCCGCATCTTTCCTGTTTTGACCATTCACGGGGTGTGAGGCTCGACGAAGTCACGTCCACAAAAACATACTTTATACAAAAGCCATGCTTTGGGTCAACAAATGATCATAGAAATGATCACAAAGATAGACGATCAAATAAATGATCCTATCACAAATAATCAACACAATGATCATTTCACAGCAACACTCAGTATGTCACATTACCAAATTGGGAATATATTGCTGATAACCTTCAACTACATAACCTCTGAGCTCGTACGTCTCAGAGAAGGGTGTTAAGCTAAAAAGAATAAATTCTCCGCCACCAATAGAAATATATTTGAAAGAAATCGGCTTTATATCTCAATTTGTAACATCAGACATACTATCCATACAAGTCTGTTCCGGGTTCGAACAGAACCGAAGGCACTTACAAAGAAGTCCTTGCAATCCGGATATTCACAATCCCGATCGGATTTCCCATCACTTAGGGAGTTTCTATACCGGCGCGACTCGGTGCAGAAACAATCGATAGGTCATCCTATCGCTTTCGCAAATACCCGGTCTTCATCACCGGTCTTCAAATGCTATCCATAACGTCGAATCACATATTCGAAATGGGTTATATGACACAAAGTCCTTTCCCGGTTAAACCGAATAGTGAGCACGATATTTCAAAAACAAATGGATAATGGGGTTTCAATTAAGTCACAACTTAATAATTCAAACTTTCTTTCAAATGGTTTAATCCAATTACCATTTCAATCTTTAAACAAAAAGATTCATTTTCACAACCTTTAACGGTTTAAACAATTTTCACATTTTAATCTTTTAAACAAAAGATTCATTCACAGATTTTCCAAATCAATTTTCATTTCAAATTTGATTAACTCGTTAAATCTTTAAATCAAATATTTAACTTATAGCTTTCAAAACAATTTCATTTCTATTTGATTTAAACAAATCATCAATTTAAATCTGTTAAAAATAACCAGATTTAATTCATAGCTTTCAAAAAGAATTCATTCATAACTTGGAAAATCATTTCTCTATTCAATCTTGAAATTCCCCTAATTAACTGGAATCTCAGTTCTTATCTAAAAGTGTTTATCATTTGAAAACAACAGTTTTCATTTTGGAAATCTGATTCATTTATACGAGTTGAAATCCTTGAGTTAAATTCAAATTCCCAAAAATAATAATTTAAAAATGGTTTAACTCATAATGACTAGTATAATATCATTAATCCCTAATTTCAAATTACAGAATTCAATTTCAAGTATCGAATTTAAATTTAAATCAACTTATTTAAATTCCAAAACTTAATCAAGTAATTTAAAAATAATAAATTCTATTTTGAAATTCCATTCCAAAAGCTTTTCATATTTATTCCGATTCCATTTCCAAAACTCATTTGAATTAAAATATTCAACTTTTAAACTATTTCAAAATCTGTGACTTAATCGATTTCCTCGTGAAATCCATATTTGTGTATGTATGGTGTAGTCCAGGGGTTATACACAGTAGTGCACATCATTCAATCAGGACAGATCAAATACAACAATATAACTGATAAGCGATATAAATTATAACGCTTATCTTCATTTACAGATCACAGATAATATATAGATGCAAATAAATATACACAGCTCAAAACAAAGCATCACATATCAGATAGGACAATCAATTCAAAGCATCTCATATAATAAAATCATTTATAAGTAGGGCAAACATTCAATAATCATTTATAATTAGGATTTATTAATAGTTTAATCCTAATTAATTCAATTTATTTCCAAGTAAATTAATTACTTACGAATTTATTTACCCAACCTTGATTAATGAATTACAAATCATTTGATATCAATTTATTTATCAAACGCTTTAATAAGTTAAATTATTTTTTTATTAATCATATTAATTAATTTAATCTTTAAACCAATTACATAATTAATTACCCTTTTTGATTTATTATATCATTAATTTCCAATTTAATCTAATAGTTTACTTAAACTAAATTAATTAACTTTAATAAATCAAATTATCCAAAATTAATTACAATAAGGGGTTAATCTTTAATTACTTTCATTAAGTAATTGTCTTAGATAAATTTATTATTTATCATTTATTCAAATGAATTTAATAATGAATTTCAATCATTTAATTAATATTTAATTGATACTCCTTAATTTACAAATTAATTTATTCCTTAATTAATAAATCTTTAAATCTTAATTAGTTATCTAAACTTTTAATTGCTTATTTAATTAATCCAATTCATTAATTAATAAATTGAATAATTTATCCCTTTTTATTGAATTAAAATTTTTCAATTTAAGATTATCATTATATCTTTATCACCTAAATTAAAACTCGTTTTAATAGTGATTTAAATATCATAAATTAATTTATCCTTCATTTGATTTATTTTGCACTAGAAATCAAGAGAATTTAAAGCCTAATCTCATTTAATCTCAAATCAATTTACAAATTTATTCTATCATTTAAACTATTTAAAACTATTTAAACTTAAAAACTCCTTTTATTTCAAGACTAAAATTTAAATTTATATTCGAATCCAAATTTAAACCTCTGATTTTAAACCTCACTTACAATTCAAACTTCCCCCTAATAATCCAACTGCTTAAACCTTTTTAAAGGAGTTAACCAAATTTAAATTAAAATATTTATTTATTTATTTTTTTATTTTATTTTTAGATTCAAAACTTACTTAAACCAGATTAAACTTGGATTTAATCTCATTTTTTAATCTTTGCTTTTCATTTAAACTTAAACTTTTAGATTTTACTTTAAAATTTTAAAACAGGATAACATGTTTCCTGTTAAAAACCTGTAACACGCATTCAACCCATCAGTCCCAAACCAAACACTGCCATATGAACTGAAGGCAACCGTGCACGAGCACGTGCACAATAGCACCGGCCATCATGGGCCAACGTCGACTCCCATTCCCAGTCGCCGATCACCCTCTCCGATGAATCCACCCTCCAGATCGCCGATACCCCCATCGAAGTAAAATCGAGCAAACGACGAAACCTGGGAGAGAAAAAAAAATGAAAGAAACAACGTTCAAAACCTGGCAACGCCTCCTACTCGCCGCCTCGGCCACTGAAAAATCCCAAACTCCGGCCATCGACTCATCATCCACCCATCCATCATCCCCCAATGCCACATGCCACTCGATCCACTATCGGAAGCGAACGAATCAAACCAACAGCCTCATACAAAACTAGGTTTAAAATTTTCAAACGTGCGTCGCTGCCACCACCGTGGTCTGACCACCTCCCCGCTATTTTTCCTAGACACTACGCCCACTCCTCTACCACCCCAGAGAGCCACGACCTCCCCCTTCCTCGAGATCAGCTGAATTTAGTCGAAAGTCCATTTCCATTCAATCGAGGATTGTTCTCGACTCCTTTATCGAAAAATCATGATTCTTGCCTTAAAATTCAAGTTAAAGCATGAGAATTAAATTTGTATACCTGAATCTATGATTTAAGATATTCGAAATTTTGATAAAATCAAATTTGCTCAGTCCTTGATTTCCCAATGATATTGTTATATTATTTTTTTATTTTACTTAAATTTTATTTTAGAACTTAGTTTAGGATCAAACAAAACATTATTCGTTTTAATCTTAAGTCCTAACATTTCGTAGATTTTAAAGAAATGATCTTTAAATCAAGTTTTGTACTTAAAATCTAAGAACAGAAAAACATATGCTAACAACAGAAATGTATAAAACACTTCCAGTTTAAATATATTAAGAGGATCTATATATACACATAAACAAACCTATCTACAGATTTATAGAAAAGCAACAGTTTTATACTTTAAACATTTAAGAAAATAAGTTACTCACCGTTTTCAGAAAGAAGAAAGAACAGAGAAATGCTTCATTTTGAATCAACCTTGAAATTTACTTGCTGAGTTGATTTGTATTTTTTTTTTCTTTCTTTAGCTTTGCTGTGTTTTTTTTTCTTTTCGAATGAAATAAGTAAATATGGGTGTGTGTGTGTGTGTATGAAGAAGGCAGTGTTGTACAGGGATATGCATATTGTACAGGGTGATTATATTATTTATTTATTTATTTATTAAACAAGATCTCAGCTGGTGATTCTTGTGTTGTGCTGATGAGTATTATTATGTGTACTAAGGTCATCTTTGCATTAATGGCTTAAGTCCTTCATGTCTTCATTATGATATTTTATTCCTATATTTTGGTTGTACATGTATGAGTGTAATCCTTGGTGTCTTCTTTTGCAAGTTCTTTTATATATATGCTTACCCAATTTGTTTGTACAGTGATATAAATTACTTTATACAAGGTGATGCTACCTTCTCTTTGTACTAAAGTTATGGCATTCATTAACTGTTGGAGGCATGTTGCATTAAATAAATTTTATCTTATATCCTTCTTTGTACAAATACAGGGATATACATTGTTGTTTGTACAACATGATCATTTTTTTTTCTTCTTAGTTTTATTTCCTTACATTTCGGCTGAGATGATGTAATGGGTGTTGACCTTTATTATTCTTGAATATATTTGCTTTGCTATTGTTATATTGACTTGTTTCATATTTTACATTGTATCTAGTTACTTTATTTATTATGCCTTAGTTACAGTTATTTGTTTATAAAATTTACTCAAGTATAAACACACTTTTATACTTAAACAAAGTTTTAAAATCTTACCTTTCCTTTATTTTTAAACTTATATTATTAAATACTTAATTTACTTAAAATTATTTCAAACTTATGTACATTTTTTTAAGATTTATTTTATATTTACAATCATAGTTTCCCAAAGTATATACATATATTATTTTATTTTTATACTAATGTTTTGTTATTGGTTATAAACTTTAACTTATATATGTACCAATATATTCTATTTTGTTTCTTTCTTTTGTTTTATATTTTACATAATTTTATAAATATGTGGTTTCTACTTTGTATGTTATTTCTTTTGTTTGAATACTTTTATTTGCTCTTATTTTATTTTATTTTTCTTTGCATACTAAAACTTTTATATTTGTTTGTACTTACTTTGTTTTGTTTATGTTTATTTTATTTTGTCTACTTACTTTAAAATAAAATTGAAATTCCATAACTTTGTTTTGTACATAGATGTTTTATATATTTATTTGGTTCCATACTTAACTTTTATTTATCTCTATTTATAACTCAAATATTTATTTTTACTTCTATTTTTAGTTTAAATATTTATCATGAATTTTACTTTAATTAATTATTGTTTTACATTCCTCTTTGTACACATATATTTTATATAACTCAAATTATCATCATTTATAAAATTTTAAATCAATTTATTTATTTATTTCTATACTTGTGTCTAAAGTATATTATTTATTTTTCAAAATCATTTATTTAAGAATTTATTTAAAATCCAATATATACATATATATTCTCATATATACAAATTTTCAAATCCACATGACTTTACATATTTTCTATTTGAATCGGGGAAACTCGCTTCCATTTATAATTAATTCTACAAATTTTTATTCAAAACTTCATTTAATTATCAATTTAAATTAAATTAAAATCTAGGGTCGTTACAATCCATTTATTGAACTTTTTCCCATATTTTGGAATTTTATTCAATAAGATTTCACTATAGATTTTCTACTTAAATTTAAAAATCCAATTTTATTTATTTCTGGTATCCTATATGCCAAAAATATTATTCGGGTAAATTTTAGCCTTCAACGATTTCAATAACAACATCATCACACATAGATTTTAAATAGTCAACATACAATATTGAAACAAATTCAATTATTTGAGAAATCCAATTGGATCCCTCTAACCTGTTTCCCTGCATCCATAGACGTTAGCACAACAATTAAATACCAATTCTACTTCGGGGTGGAATATCACGGTATATGAGATTTATAAAATATCATCTGCTATTATGCGGCGCATAGGGTCTCATCCGCTATATAATGCGGGAAATCAACAACTCCAAATACATATATAATACCAATTCCACTTCGAGGTGGAATATCGCGGTATATGGGTTTAAATATAATACCATCTGCTGTTATGCGGCGCATAGGGTCTATTTCAATACAACTGATAATAAATTATCATCCAAGCACACAATCAACAATTTAAATTTAACTATGACAATTCAACAATCAATCAATAACTGAAATTTTCAATTATTAAAATTTGAGTGAGAAGATGTCACCTTTGATTTGCAATCCATTCTAACTCATTTCCATTCTAGCTTGTTTCTCCATTTTAGACCTTGAATAAAAATTTATATGATTTATTAATATTCGAACAAATCGAAAAAATCAATTACCGTTTAATAAATTTATTTTAAACTAAAAATTTACTTTTTTTAAATTAACATTTTCTTTTAGAAACCTTTTTATAACTAAAATAAATTACATAAGTTTATTGATCAAATAGATCACTCTAACACCTTATTTAAAATAACTAATTATTTTATTTAAACTAAATTTCCTAAGTGAATAAATTTTAAGTTACAAAATAATTAAATAAATAGATTTTCAAAATACCTTATTTTTAAACAATCAAGCAGGTTTTACATGTATACTTATAATTTCAGATAGCTCTACAACACCCCAACATTTCCATATTTGCCCAAAATCATCATATATAATTACTTTCTTAAAACTGTATATATCAACATAATCTGGATAAGTCCAACTTTATATTAATTCCAACATATTCTCCAAAATCCTTACTGTTGAAACACTTTACCGTATATGTATATATTTAAAATCTGAAGTATTAAAACTTACTTTGAGATCTAGTTACTACACTGAATCTGATTTTTGAACTTAAATTAAAATAGTATATTTGTATAACAGTAATCTGGTTTTAAAATTAAACTAAAACAGTATCTGTTTATTGAGTTAAATAAAAATAAATAAATAAAAAAGGATTATTATAATAGGATTAATATACCTTGCCCATATCAGTCGCTTAATCGCGACCCCCAAAATGATAGCATCGAACGAACCTCTCCACGAATCCATATCGACCCCCTCCCTACGACAATCACTTCCCCCTCTGTTCCGAATCCTTCAACTCAAACCACAGCTGCCAATGACCCAAATCGAAATCATGCTTGTTGTGAATCTCCATGTTTCCATGCTCGCGACTCTCATGCTTGCTAAATCACATGCAGGCATCTCGAGATTTCCTTCGAGAGTCGCGAATGTCTCGAATTCGAGTTTCAAATTGTACACATCCACTCGCTCCGAGAGTCGAAATCGAATTGAAAGGAAGAAAGGAGGGTTTTTAACTGATTCGATTTCGTTCGTTTAAATTTCCTTTCGTTTTTTCTTTCTTTATTTTTTTCTGAGTTGAAGAGAAGGAGGAACGAGGGTTGTTTTCGTTCAACAGAAGGTTCGAAAATAAGGAACTGGGATAAAATTTGTTTCGGCCATTAAAGTTTATCTGAACTTGATTTTGATTCCTTCTGCTTTTGAAGTGATTTTTTCGTGAGATTTGTAAAAGAAATGGGGAGACAAGGATGAGATATTGGCGTGTGGAGGAAGGTTGCAGTGCTTCAGAGGTGCGGAGAAAAAGTTTTGATGTGAGGGAATTTCAACTGAAGTTGACCAGGATAAAATATAGTTTAAATTTAAATTCACATTCAAATTGTCTCGATTAACGCAGCTTAAAATCGCGAACCCCTATCGAGGCTTGCCACCAGGCATTTATAATGTTATACCCCTATTTCGAACGCATTGGAAAAGATTTCGAGTCCTAATTCGATCGTATGGAGAAGATAGCTTTTTGAACTCAGCTATTAAATTAAATTTCGAATTAATTTTGAACGCGTTTGCTTATCGTACGGCCAAATGACAACTCCAAACCTTACGAAAATTGTAATCCGATGATAATACAATATTAGGGATCCAATGGAACTTGTTTCGTCGAAATCCGAGACTGTGCCTCGGAAGGCTATTTTTAAATATAGATTTAAACGATAAAATTTCAAAACTGAACAAATCATTTTCAAATCCAATTCCGAAGCTTCCATTATCTTCAGTATTATTAATATGAATTTCCTAAGCCTTTGAAAAATATTTTTAATCAGCTTAAACTGAAGATTCAAATTTTTATCCAACTTCAATAAATTAAATTCAATAATTAAATTGCAAAATTCATAGTTAATTTTGAAATTCAAGTTAAACTAAAATTAAATATTTCGATTTCAAATTTTCAAAATTCTGGGTCGTCACACCTCCCCTAGCCACGCCGACCCCAACCACTTAGGCGCGGCCTTGTACGGTGCCTCAAAGGCCGCCGCCGCCTACGCTTCACGGCGATTTCATGGCAAATCTCGACCATCTGACGACGAACGAACTACAAATCTAAAGCCTTCTTGACTCCTTCTTCCCAACGCAACTCCCTGATCGTTGATCGGGTTAAGATCCACCGTTGGATCGTCCAAAACCTAGAATGGACAGCCGAGGTTGATTCATGAATTCTGGACAAACGGTGATTCGAATTGAAAAATGAATTGCACCAGTGAATTACGCTCGTCGAGAGCTTCAAATTGATATATAATTCGATATGGTTTGGAGGAGTTTGATTTTGAAATTGATTTGGAGATTGAATTGAAGCGTTTGGAATTGAAATTGTTTCTGCAATTGAAGAAGGAACATACAGAAGTTGATGTACAAATAGGATTAAGAAATAGAAAGGCTTCTAGGGTTAGAACAAAACAATTTATATAAACAAGGCCCAATAAGAATATAAACATAATCGAATTGGTACGAACGACAAATAGCGAACCAAAAAGCCCGTTTCATCCCCAAAACGAAAATGGGTCATCCCATATATCAAAATAGATGTTTTCGAGATTTTTAAACTCAATAGAACAGATTTCAAATACTAATTCTATCGTATAAAGAAGTTAGTTTAAATCATCTTATTTCAAATTAATTTTAATTAAATTGATTTCTACACGTTTCGAGCTCGTACGATCAAACGACAAGTCTAATCGTTATGAAACTTGAAACTTTATAAAAATTCACTATTGCAGATCCGATGAAACAAGTTTCGTCCAAATCCGAGTCAGTGGCCAAAATTGCTATTTTCACATTAGATAAATAAATTAATATTAAATTGATTAAATCACTTTTTAATTTCAAATTTATTAACCAACAATTTTCATCATTTTTGATCCCTTAGACATTTACAATAATGTAAAACAAATTTACAAATCAATTTCGTGTTAAATATTGCACCAATTATAGTGTTCAATTTCAACTGTAATTAAATCTAATTAATTATAATTTAATTCCACTAAATTGATATAAGAAACCATAAACTCAACAAGCCCTAGCCGCCTACGCTTCTTCAAACTTTTCACCACCCACATCGCCTATCACCTCGATCAAGCACCGCCTCCCCTAGCCACGCCAACCCCAACCACCTAGGTGCGACCCGGTACGGCGCCTCCAAGGCCGTCGCCGTCGCCTACGCTTCAAGGTGATTTCTTGGCGAATCTCGACCACCTAAAGATGAACGAACTAGTGACGACCCACCCTTTTCGACCTCCGAAAATCAACATAAATACGCTCATTATATAACATGACGAAAGATCGAGTGCCATAAAGACAGATTCTTGAGGGAAAAGAAAAGTAGGTAGAAGAAAGAAAAAACCAAACATAAACAGAATGTCACAGCGGACTGAATAACAAATAATATAATTAGTTCTTTACACAAATCAAAATTGTAATATACATGTCTCACATTCGAGTACACAAATCAATAATTACCGGCCTGGACAGTTATAACAACATGCCCTTACAATTGTTGGTAATTTCAACAAAACATTGCAGCGGAATAAAACAAGTACGAGAATACGTCTCGGTCTCCAGCTCGTCTCTTGAGCTCCATAGTAGCCTACCCTAAACCTGTAATACTCGATCTGACTAGAGCATTATAATAAAATAACACCGGAGTCCGTCTGGAAAACCAGCATGAGAAAACACACTCAATTTGAATTATTAATTGTTTTATCAAAATCCTTTGAAAAACAAAGTTATCTCGTAAGACTGCATCACGCATAAACATGGCGGGTTTATATCTTACGATAACCAAAACATTTCATATCAAATCCTTTGATATTACAATAGTTTCTAGGTACAAATACTTATTCAAATTGCTAAAATTGTTTCATTAACTAAATTCCACCATACTAGGCTCTACAACCAAAACCGTAAAGGCACGTATTGGAGAATGGATTCCAAACGTATGACTAGGTACTGAGGTATCACCTGTTATAGTACATGTCTAGAAACAATGTATCGAGGACCACGCCGAGATCCCCTGCTACACAAGACCAGACTATCCCTAACCTGGATAGACCGAATATGCTATCACCCAGTTGTTCCCATCCTTTCCAAGCTCTTTCCATGAATCGTAGTAATAATATCTGAGGGTATCTAGAAAGGTGATAAACATACCCTAATTGGATGCTACCTACTTAGCCTTGCTACACCTCCCTTGCTTTTCAATCGTGCCCGATTGATGAGGCTAGAAGCTACGATTACCATTTAACGAATTTTCACTTAGAATGCTTATTGTCCTCCAATGACAATGTACTGATAGCATTCATCCATACAAGTCCGTCCTGGGTGCGAACGGAACCGGAGGCACTATTCCTACTACATTCATTGAATAATCTCAGGATTAGTAGCGATTAGCCCTTGCACTTCACTACTCCATCTTTGACTCCATGCTCTTGTTTTCCCTTCGAAAACATACTCGTTGGATCGAAATGGTTTTCAAATAACTTATCTGATCCCGAACTCTTCGAAACAATGTTCGATATTTTATGATAAACTCAACCCATGTTCTTTAGGAAATAAGTAGACGAAAATAAGATCGGATATCACCTCCTAACCCTTTTGTGGACAGATTTCCTTACAAACGTCCTAGAAGAACGAAACGGATTTATACGTACAGTATAGCACCTCGAACGGTAACTGTACCATATAATTTCCATATTTCTCCTAGATATTCCCAAAGTTATATTTTGGGTCCAGATTTGATAGTCCGTTATGTAACTATCAACAAAGAATCATTCAACCAAATATTTCCTTTTATCACTGAAAACACTAAATCTTTTTTAATTTAAATTCTAAATAAATTAGATCTCTTTATCCAAAAGTATGTATTTATCTTATCAAATTCAGTATATTCACACATGATCCTTTTCAAAATATTTGAAAACCCTTTTAAAAAAATATGGAAAGTACCACTATGGTATTAAACCATAGATTCATAGCTCAATGGTTTTGTCTCTATCCCAGCGAAATCCAAGACTTAACTGCAGTTACTCACTGCCTCTGTAATGACCCGTAAAATTCGATGTTTATAATGAATTAAATTGATAAGATTTTTAATTTAAATTTAGAAAGAAATAAAAATCTTATAATTTATATGGGAGCGAATGTAGAAATTGGATGTATCAATTGTAATTAAAATTAACAATTTAAAATTTATATTGCAATTAATTGAAATAGTGTAAATTGTCATACTTGGCTATAAGTTTAATACAAGAAACAAATGAATGGACATATTTGAATGGTAATTTACAATTAATGAATGTATTAAAATTGGAAAGGTCAAAATTGATTGCCTTAAATAAATTTGGAATTTAATTTCATTAAAGGAAATTAAATATTATCTTAATGTAAAATTTAGTTAAATTTTGAAATTAATGCTAACTCCATTCAGAATATGACAATTGGTGTAACATTTGGCGTGTAAGCATATATTTTAAGTTACCCGTTTAATTAGTTAATGGAATTAGAATTTGAAATAAATGTTAAATAAAATAAATAAAAGTTACATTAATGTGAGAAGTAATACAATGTTAGAAGTTTTTAAACTAGAGTATATTTGGAAATAAAGATTCATCAATGTAAAACTTAATAAAAGGATAAATTGAAATGAAAGGTCAGGTGAGATATTGAAATTGTTATAATTGGTTATGGGATTTGAATTGAATGAAACGAATGTAAATACTAAATTGCTAATGAAATAATAATAATATAGTTAATGTAATTAAATAATAGCAGAAGTATTTAAGAACTGTAACGAGGGCTTGATAATAGGGAACGCATGAGTGTAATTAAAGGCATGGTAATACTTGTTATAATTTACCTGTTTATTTGGTTTAATAATATAATTTGGAAATCAGTTCGAGTTAAATGAACCTTAATGTTATATAAATAAGAATTAATGCAATAACTAATTTAGTGCAAATAAATTTATGGAACTAATGTTAAGATCTTAACTGTAATTGGAGATAATGTAAATTCCATTTATAATATGACTATTGGTTAATGTAAAGATTTTAAATCAAGTTTGTTAATTTATTTGAATATAAAGAATTAAGGTAATTGAGTTTATTGCAATTAAGTAAAATTAAACATTTATTTTTACGTTAGTTGAAAATTAAGTTGAAATTGGAAAATATTAATTTAATAGCTTTGTACCCAATGTTAATTTCATCCATTTCACCATAATGGATTGAATAATAAGAATGAATGGTGGATTCAATGGAATTAATGAAAATATAAGTTATAATTGATGAATATAATGAATTTGAATTTACGTTGAAACTTAAGATTGAATCAACATTTAATTTGACATCTAAATTTGTTTAAAATCATTGTAAATGATTAAGAAATTTAAATAATAAGAATTGTCAAATTTTAGAATTTAAATTGGAAATTTGATTTAATTAATTTATTCATTAATTTATTTAATTAATGGAAAAATAGCCATTTTGGCCACTGAATCGGATTTCGACGAGACCAGTTTCATCGGATCCCAAACGGTGAACTATTTTAGGGTTTCAAGTTTCGTAGCGATCAGACTTGTCATTTGATCCTATGGACTTGAAACGCATTGAAATTAATGAAATTGAAATCAATCGAAATTAATTTGAAAAATATTTTTTTAGCATAACTTCTTCATACGATGGAATTTGGACTTGAAACTTATTCCATCGCATATAAAATATTTTAAAATATCTATTTTGATATATGAGTTGACCCAATTTCGTTCCGGAGTCGAAACGGGCTTTTTGGGCAACTTTGAAGTTAGCGCGTATATCCAACCTTATCCATCCATTCTAATTTCTGACCTACCTATATAAACCCTAGCAGCCTCTATTCCTCATACTATACGTATAGAAACTTCTGTGCTCCTTTTCCTCAATTGTGACGACCCGCCCTTCTATGCCCAGAAAGACGTATCGTCTTGAAGAAAGAAAGGGATGAGAAAATAGAAAAGATAAAGAAAAAAGAACAACAACACCAGAATCTCACAGCGGAATGGAACAAAATATAATAGATCACATAACTATTACATAATTTTACATATATCAGAGTTATACAGTCAATACATCACATACTAGACAGTTATAAACACCTGTCTAGTTAATACAACACAACTCAAACAATACGACTCAGGGATACCAACACAGCGGAACTATATGTATCTACGACGCAGAAGCCTCCTACTCCATTGCTCCTCAGAATTCGTCAAAGCTAACCTGAATCCCTTGGCTACCCGTAAAAATTTGGGTACCCGAGAGTTTATGAAAAACAAAAATAAACTCCGGGTCAGACATGGGTCTGGTATGAGTAACAGGTTAAAGTTGCTTAACTTTGAAAAACATTAGAAAACAAAAGGTATCACGTAAGACTCCCCACAAATAAAAATGGGTAAGTTTTTACCTTACGCTAACCAAAACATTTGATAGGAAATTCTGTGATATTATAATAGGTCTAGGGTTTTCAAGTAAATAGAAAATAGCCGAAATTGTTACATGATTAAATTCCAGCTACTAGCCACAAAAATGGGTAATACAATCAAAACCGTTGGCACTTATTGGATTTTGGATTCCATACAATGGCAGGGCTACTGGGGTACCGCCCGTCACAGTACGGGGCCTAGATCACCGTATCGAGGATTACTCCCTTCATCCCCTGCAACACAAGGCCGGAACCATTCCTTACTGAACAGTCCCGAACAAGACAACCCCGACAGTTAGAGCTCACAACCGTCCACACAGCCTAAATAAAAGGGACATCTAGACAGGGGAAAATCTTGTCCTGCTTGGGCATGACCCACCTAACCTTGCTGCACCTCCCCTGTTTTAGCCATTCCCGGTTGATGAGGCTTGAGGCTACGATTACCTTTAGAGAACATATTTCTTAGAATGCTCATCGTCCACCTGACGATGTGACGCAGCGGATTAATCAAAACAAACTTCAATCGGTGAGAGTAGCGATCGATGGAATGAAGATACCGAAATGCCCAAATTCGTTGATCCGAAGATACCGAATTCTAGCTATCTCAAACACGTTGATAGCGCACTATACCGTGTTCAAAGATCTACGATTCTTCGTACGTTGATCTAGCGCACTAGATTCCGTGAATCGGCTTCAACAAACGTGGATTCGAGCGCACTCGAATGACGTAAGTGGAGATAGGAGATTACACTCAACTACCAATTGGAGAAGAAAGCACAAAGCAATCAACAAGAAATTTTATTTCAAAATCAACAACCCAAAATATACAACACACCCTCTATTTATAGCTTGACACAACTGACCCCTTTAACCCGTTGCCGACTCATAGACTCCGACTCATCATAAGTTGTTGCCGACTTAACAACGCAACACAATTTACACGACTCAAAGACATACGACTCAGCTTATCTACATACAGGACCGACTCATATACATTACCGACTCAAAAAAAACAACACAAGATACACGACTCATCAACTACACGGCTACAACAGTTAGGTCGTATACGACCTAACGACTCAAGGCCAACAAACTACAACACCTCAGCTCATATGGCCGACTTAAGCGCGTGCCGACTCAAGCCCAATCCCCCTGCGCTCCTCAACGACTCAGTTAGGTCGTGACTGCTTCCTCTTTTGTTAAGTCGTAGCCGACTTAGGCTCTTAAGTCGTAGCTTCTCTTCCTTAGGTCGGGGTCGACCTAAAATAGGCTCTTGTTCCTGTAACCCGTTGTCCTTTATCCCGTTAAGTCGTAAACGACTTAGATTGTCACAGTTAGGTCGGAAACGACTCATGCTTCTCTTGGGTCGTGGACGACTCAAACCCGATGTCTCGTTAACTCGGCCTACCTTCCCCCTTAACTTGTTAACTCGTGGCCCTCCTTCCTTAGCTCGGCAGCGACCCAAGCCTTCACTGAGTCGTGAACGACTCATCACACTACACCACAAACTCATGTTTTCAGGAACTAAAGTTTGCACAACTTCTTCTCCGGCCTTAGCTGCATCATCCTTCCCTGGTTGAGAAAAATTCATCCTCGAATTTGTACATTCTTCTTCATCTGATTGTTTATTTCCGTAATATGGCACAAGATGCTTAATATTGAATACGTCAGAAGTGTACATATCCTCCGGCAGCTTCAACTTATAAGCATTGTCGTTAATTTTCTTCAAAACTTCAACTGGACCAATTTTCCGCGCTTTCAATTTATTGTACGTTCCCACTGGAAATCGGTCTTTTGTCAACACTGCATAAACCAAATCGCCTTTGTTAAATTCAACATTTCGTCGTTTCAAATCTGCAGACTTCTTATACTTCTCATTCGATTTCTCCAATCGTTCCTGAACGATTTTATGACATTCAGTCAACTCATTAACAAAATCAGCAGCTCGTTTAACTGTTTCCTTCGCCTGTGGTACTACTGCCAAATCCAACGGTCCCCTGGGTAAATTTGAATAAACAATCTGAAATGGACTAAATCCCGTGCTACGATTCACTGCATGATTATGTGCAAATTCAGCTTGGCATAACTTCATGTCCCAACTTCTCAAATTATCCTGTACAAGACATCGCAACAAATTTCCCAATGACCTGTTAACAACTTCTGTCTGTCCATCAGTTTGTGGATGATAAGCACTACTAAATTTCAGCTTCGTTCCCACCATCTTCCACAAACTCAACCAAAAATGACTCAGAAAACGAGTATCTCGATCAGAAACAATAGATTCTGGTAAACCATGCAATCGATATACCTCCTTAAAGAATAATTGTGCCACTCGAACTGCATCCGCTGTCTTCTTGCAGGCAATAAAATGTGCCATCTTCGAAAACCTGTCCACTACAACAAATATCGAATCATTTCCCCTTTGAGTTCGAGGCAAACCCAAAACGAAATCCATGCTAATATCAACCCATGGCTTAGATGGTACTGGTAATGGCATATACAACCCTGCATTCGTTGCTGTTCCCTTTGACACCTGACAAATATGGCATCTCTCCACGAATCTTTCAACCTCTTTTCTCATCGACGGCCAAAAGTAAGACTGTGAAATCAATTGCAAAGTACGATCGCGGCCCACATGCCCTTCCTCGTGTAACTCTTTGACAATTTTCAACCTCAAGCTACAGTCTGGAATACATAACTGATTTCCTTTAAACAGAAAACCATCAACCAACGTAAATTCATCGGTACTCTCACCCTTCACTTTCTCAACATATTTCACAAAGTAAGGATCTTCATTAATCATCTCCGGCAACATCTCAAAACCCGTCACTTCAACTTTCATTGTCGTTAATAAATGACTCCTCCTACTCAAAGCATCAGCTACCCGATTTGTCACCCCTGATTTATGTTTGACAACAAAAGTAAACTGCTGTAAATAAGCAATCCATGATGCATGTCTCGCTGAAATTTTGTCCTGTCCCTGTAAATGTTTCAATGCTTCATGATCTGTATAAAGGACAAATTCCTTCTGAAATAGATAGTGTCTCCAATGCTTAACAGCTTGTACAACAGCATAAAATTCAACGTCATATGTACTGTATCTCATCTTTGCTCCTGACAACTTTTCGCTGAAATAAGCAACTGGCTTCCCATTCTGACTCAGAACTCCTCCAATACCAACCTTCGAAGCATCAGTATGCAATTCAAACAATAACTGAAAATTCGGTAAAACAAGAATTGGTGCAGACGTCAACAATTCCTTGATCTTTTCAAAAGCAACCCCCGCTTCTTCTGACCATACAAATTGTTTCCCTTTCATGCAATCAGTAACTGGAGCCATCACGCTACTGAAGTGTGGAATGAATCTTCGGTAGAATGACGCTATCCCATGAAAACTCCTCACTTCCGTAATTGTCTTTGGCTGAGGCCAATTCCTGACTGCCTCAACTTTACTCTGGTCAACTTGAATACCTTCCCCTGAAACAACATAACCCAGGAATAAAACACTGTGCGTCATAAACACACATTTCTTCGTAGCAGCATAAAATTGTTCTTCACGAAGAATAATCAATACTTCCCTCAAATGTAGAACATGCTCCTCCATACTTCTGCTGTAAATCAGAATATCATCGAAATAAACCACAACGAACTTCCCAATGAATGGTCTAAAGATTTGATTCATCACCCGCATGAATGTACTAGGTGCATTTGACAAACCAAATGGCATAACCAACCATTCGTACAACCCCTCTCTCGTCTTGAAAGCTGTCTTCCATTCGTCTCCAGGTCTGATTCGAATTTGATGATAACCACTCTTCAAATCAATTTTCGAGAATATAGTCGCCCCACTCAACTGATCCAACAAATCATCCAACCTCGGCATAGGAAATCTATATCGGACAGTGATCTTATTCAAAGCTCTACTATCGGTGCACATCCTCCATGTTCCGTCCTTCTTTGGTACTAATAATGCTGGCACGGCACAAGGACTCAAGCTTTCCTGAACACGTCCCTGTTCCAACAACTCTTCCACCTGCCTTCGTAACTCCTCATGTTCCTTCGGACTCATTCGGTAGTGTGGTCGATGTGGTAACACTGCTCCCGGCACAAGATCAATCTGATGTTGAATGTCTCTAAGTGGCGGTAACTCCTTAGGCAACTCCTCTGGAAAGACATCTTCGAATTCTTTCAAAATTGGCTTTGCTTCATCTGGAATCTCAACTTCTTCACTACTCTCTCTCCCAATCAACAAAAATACTTCAGGCTCCTCTTCTACTTCTTTCACAAACTCCTTCAAAGATAATAAAGTTTTCAACTCTTCAATCTCTTCTAACTTGCTCTCCTTCTGTTGTTGCTTCTTGGGAACCAAAGTGATTTTAGTACCCTCGAACATGAAACTGTAATTATTAGCACGACCGTCATGTTGAACTGCTCTATCAAACTGCCATGGTCTGCCCAACAACAGATGACACACATCCATGTCTACAATGTCACACCAAATTTCATCTTTGTACTTCTTCCCAATAGAAAAATTAACACAAGCTCTTCGACACACCTTCACTTCACCACCCTTCCTTAACCATGCTAGCTTGTACGGTTTAGGATGCTTCTCAGTTTTCAAGTTCAACTTCCTTACTGCTTCTGTAGAAATAATATTATCACAGCTCCCAGCATCAATAACGAACTTGCAAACTTTTCCCAGAATAGTGCATGTCGACTGAAAAATATTGCTTCTCAACCAACTACAATCCTCCTCTTGCTTTGGTGTAAGACATGACCTCCTCATCATAAGATTACAACCTTCATCCCCAAACAATTCTTCTTCCTCCTCAACATAAGGTATATTTGAACATTCTGCCTCCTCACCATCATCCTCCTCAACTTCTGCAACCATGGTTCTCTTCTTCGGCTTCGGACATTCATTGCTTTTGTGACCCAACTCCTGACAATTATAACACTTGAACCCACTGCTAACCTTCGCCTTCTCAGCCTCCTTCACCACTGGCTTTGAAACAGGTTTAGGAACATTAGAACTTCCACCAACACCCCTTGCTTGATTATTGGAATTAGTAAACACACCACCTCCACGCCTTCCTTGTTTCTCCCAAGCCAACGCTTTCTGATGTGCCTCTGCAACTGATCTAGGATCAAACATATTAACCATATCCTGGATCTGCATTCTCAATCCCCCAATAAATCTAGCAGTTAGCTGTTCTTCTGTCTCCATAATATCATTCCTGGCAATGAGTTGGTAAAATTCATCAGCATAATCACTAACAGACTTCGTCCCTTGCCTCAGATTCTGCAACCTCTGATACATAAGTGATTGATAGTTGTAAGGTAAGAAAGTAGATTTCATCAACTTTTTCATCTTATCCCATGATTCTATCTTTGACTTCCCCATCCGTTCTCTGGTAAGTTTAGTTTGCTGCCACCACGCCAATGCTCTCCCCCTCAACCTAGTAGCAACCAACTTCACCCTTCTATGCTCAGGAACCTCCTTGAAATCAAAGATCTCTTCAACATTTGAAACCCAATCTAAGAACTCTTCAGCAACCATCCCACCTTTAAACTCCGGAATTTCCATCTTCATACCCGATTCCCATCGACGATCATCTTCAACATCCCGATAAGAATTTCGAACTTGATCTCGATCTCGATAATGAATACTAGCTCTATCACCTTCTTCAACAAAATCAAAGGTACGCCTACATCGATCTCGACCATTATCATCTCTTCGTTCATGCATGCTTCTTTGACTATGTCTTTCTTCATCCCTATATACTTCATGGTCAAATTCACGTTGACTTCTTCTCTCTTCATGTGCATAGTCATGATGATCTCTTCGTGATGAAATTGACGTTTCTCTTCTATCTCTACAAGAATGTGGTGATACCCTCCTCGCTTCCGTAACCGATGGCGAAACTCGGTTTCCTCCATGGTTCGAGTTTGGTGATCTCCTCCTTTGATTCAAATCATTCATCAATTTCTCCAATTTACCAATGCCTTCATCAAACTTCTCATTAATACGTTGTTCCATAAGCTCGGCTTCTTCTCGACGATACAAAGCTTCAACGTTTTGATGACGATTAGCTCTCCTTGGTGGCATGATTGAAAACTTCACAAACTTATACAATTCAAACACAAAACTCTAAAGCTTTCAACAAAATAACAAGTCTCGGCTCAACAATGTACGGCTTAGCTTGACTCGGCTTAACCCTTGACTCGGCAACAAGTCGCGACTTAGGTTAAGTCGGCTCCAAATTCAAACACTCCACAAGGCTCGGCTACTCCCCGCTAGTATACACGGCCTTCTTCAATTTCAAACTCCTTTGCTCACTTTGATCCAAAATGTAATGGATCAAACAATTCAAACTTGTTGCGACTTCAATATGAACACAATGAACAACTTCAAACTTCAAAAACTTCAAAAACTTGGCTCCAAGAATCAACTTAGCTATGATTGGCTAAGTATGGCTCTGATACCAAAAACTGACGCAGCGGATTAATCAAAACAAACTTCAATCGGTGAAAGTAGCGATCGATGGAATGAAGATACCGAAATGCCCAAATTCGTTGATCCGAAGATACCGAATTCTAGCTATCTCAAACACGTTGATAGCGCACTATACCGTGTTCAAAGATCTACGATTCTTCGTACGTTGATCTAGCGCACTAGATTCCGTGAATCGGCTTCAACAAACATGGATTCGAGCGCACTCGAATGACGTAAGTGGAGATAGGAGATTACACTCAACTACCAATTGGAGAAGAAAGCACAAAGCAATCAACAAGAAATTTTATTTCAAAATCAACAACCCAAAATATACAACACACCCTCTATTTATAGCTTGACACAACCGACCCCTTTAACCCGTTGCCGACTCATAGACTCCGACTCATCATAAGTTGTTGCCGACTTAACAACGCAACACAATTTACACGACTCAAAGACATACGACTCAGCTTATCTACATACAGGACCGACTCATATACATTACCGACTCAAAAAAAACAACACAAGATACACGACTCATCAACCACACGGCTACAACAGTTAGGTCGTATACGACCTAACGACTCAAGGCCAACAAACTACAACACCTCAGCTCATATGGCCAACTTAAGCGCGTGCCGACTCAAGCCCAATCCCCCTGCGCTCCTCAACGACTCAGTTAGGTCGTGACTGCTTCCTCTTTTGTTAAGTCGTAGCCGACTTAGGCTCTTAAGTCGTAGCTTCTCTTCCTTAGGTCGGGGTCGACCTAAAATAGGCTCTTGTTCTGTAACCCGTTGTCCTTTATCCCGTTAAGTCGTAAACGACTTAGATTGTCACAGTTAGGTCGGAAACGACTCATGCTTCTCTTGGGTCGTGGACGACTCAAACCCGATGTCTCGTTAACTCGGCCTACCTTCCCCCTTAACTTGTTAACTCGTGGCCCTCCTTCCTTAGCTCGGCAGCGACCCAAGCCTTCACTGAGTCGTGAACGACTCATCACACTACACCACAAACTCATGTTTTCAGGAACTAAAGTTTGCACAACTTCTTCTCCGGCCTTAGCTGCATCACGATGTGTTGAAAGCATTCAATCCATACAAGTTCGTTCCGGGTTCGAACGAAACCGAAGGCATTATCTCGTTACACTCATTTTGGAATCACCCTCAGAGTTAGCGACGATAACCCTTGCACTCTAAATCTTCATCTTCACTTCAGATTTACGACCTAACGTTAATTTGGAATCGATGTGGTTTTCGGACTTCCAAATGTGGAAAACCCGATCCCGGTCTCATCGAAATCCAAAACGTGTCTTTTAGGGCCAAGTTGTCCATTTAGTCTTAACAGTTTAATTCAAAATGATTCAATACACACACAGATAGATAATTCACAATATCATAATAGTTAGTCAACATCATATAAACAGATGATCAATATTATCACTACAACAGATAATGCATATTATCATCATAACAGATAATTCATACTTAAATCAAGCATCCATATCATATAGCATAAATATCACATAACATCAATTCTCATATCTGAGATCTTAAATTATCCCAGGTAAACCATTTCATTCATTCATACATAAGCAAATCATATAAGCTATAATTAATTTAAAATGAATTAAATTAATTATATTATCTTTAATTAATTTAAAGTAAATTAAATTAATCACTTCACCATTTAAAACTTGCTTACATAATTATTAATCAATCTCCAATCAATTAATAAATCATTCACTAATTACTCATTTCAATTAATCATACTTGATTAATTAACATTTAATTATATTCAAGTAATCATCTTTTAATTATTTTCACAAATTAATTATCTTATCTAAATATATAAATTAACCTCAAATTACAAACATTACATTACTTCTGAATTACACTAATTAATTACTCTTTAATTTCTTATTATTGATCACTTAATCTAAATTTATCATCCCATCATTAATTATATCAATTAATGATTTCTAATTACATTTTAATTAATTCCCTGTTTGAAATTAATTACTTTAAGTAATTAGTCTTCAATTAAACCACATTTATTAATCACCTCTGATTAATACCATTCAGTAATTAACTATCTTTAATTACTCATCAAATAAATTAATTTCTCCTTAATTAATTTCTCTAATTAATCCCCTGATTAATTATATAAAGTAATTATATTCCAATTACTTCCATTATTAAATCACCCTTAGTTGATTACATCCAGTAATTATTTTCAATTACTTCCCTAAGTAATTATACTTATCTCATCATCAAAATGGTTGTCTAAATTAATTAAACTTAATTAATTAACTTAAACAATTCATAGAATTAATTACAATAAGTAATTAATTCCTTAATTACTTTCGTTAAGTAATTATACTTAACAATTCACAATTGCTTATCTTAAATACATAATTTAATTAATTATTAAAAATAATCCTATTAATTTGTGTGTTTCATAATTTTAGTTAATGACCTTCATTAACTAATTATAATCCTTTAATTACTTTCCTAAAGTAATTAACTTACATTTTAAGTTAGTCTTAATAACTCATTAATTAATTCTTTATTAACTTATTAATTTATTACTAATCATTAATTTAATATTAAACCAATGATTACCTAATTACCAATTAATTTACTTATAACTTATATCTTATTTAAATAAATTCAACTCTTCATTTATGAGTTAATTTATTCTAGTCATTAATTTTCCACTTAGTTAATTTAATAATTACAAGCCTTAAGTTTCAAAACTCTTATTCTATTTAATGACCAATTTATCATTTATAAGCTATTTAATCCATTTAATGTAAATTTACATTCAAATTTGTTTAAAACAAATTTTAAACTTAAAAATCTTATTTATTTAAAAGCTGAGATTCAAACTACGTTTTAAATCCAATCTTATCTTGTTTTAAACTTTGTTTAAAATACGTATATTTTCCATTTAAAAGCTCGTTTTAAAATTTTTATAAAAACTTACATGTTTAAAACCCGAAGCTAAAAATACCCGAGACAAACAATTATTTTTACGAGCAAAATCCCACATTTCTTCGAGTCCGACACTCGAATCACTCGAGTGAAACTCGCACAACAAATCCCCCTTTATAAAGTGTTTTCAAATAAATTAAAATTTTAAACTTTATTTTATTTTAAACTGAAATTCAAATTTCTTTCGGGTACAAACTTTTCTTTTATTTAAATAACTATGTTAAACATTTATTTCTTTCTAAACCCAGTTTAAAGCATTTAAACTTTACAGGTTTAAAAAAAAAATAATCTGTTCAACTTACCCAGGCTTCCCCTTCCCACATTACTCCGAGTCAATCACAAGCTCGCTTCGAGTCGTGCGATGTATTTTCCCGAGTTGAAACACTTAAAAACTTGAGTGCTCCCTATCTCACAAAAAAAATCCAGGTATGACATAGTGCACCGTGCATATGCACGGTGCCGATGGTCGACGCAGACCATCGTTGACGATCTCTCCACACCATCTACCACCCCAACACCCCCTCGCAACCATCAACAAGACCAATCCAACTCAAAATCGAAAAAGAAGGTTCGAGCTCCCACCTGAAAACACTGATAACCCACATCCAAACCTGAAAGTTCACCGTCAACCCCACCTCGTTCACCAGAGACGCCACAATTCCGGCCATCACCACGTCTATGTCTCCTCTACCTCCCCTCAAGAGCACGCAACACTCGATCCACTAGAGGCTGTGGTGATCGATTCTATACGCGCAGCAAAAATTAGGGTTCGATAAGAAAAACCCGTACCGTGAATTCCCAGGTGAATTTTATCAACATCCACCATTTTTACACAAAACTCCATTCCTATTTCTTCCTCCAGAAAGAAACTCGAATTCCAAATTCACATAGATCACCCCAAAATCACAACTTCTCCTATTATGTGCAATCCAGAATTACTCCTCCAACACTTAATTATAAATAGTGATTTTGGTTTTAAAAATCAAGTTTTTGTTTTAGCATTTGATTCATATGCCTGAAACTATGTGTTATAAGAATTGGGTTTTAACTTATTTTAACTTTCCACTGTTGTTCTGTATTTCCAGAAATAATACAGACTGTTTTTCCATTAAACCAATTTTTAGACTCAAGTCTATGTTATAACAACATTTTATATTCAAAACTTATGTCTTGTTAAAGCTTGAATTAAGAACAAAAGTATTTTTTATGTAAACTTAAGCCTGGAATCAAAACAGAGAAGAATACACAGAAATGATTATCATATATTCATACCCTAACACAGAGGTACATCTAAAACTATACTCACCAATAACTAAATTTTAGTGAGAACATATAACAGAATAAATATACTTAAACATTTTCAGATGTGATGTTAGTCACCTGAGTTTTCCAAAACAGAGCTGCTCTATTTATTTTTGAAGCATGCTTTTAAATTTTGCTAGCTCGAAATCTCTTGAAAACATGAATGCTAAAATGCTTTTGCTTCCTTGTTCTAGATATATAAACTGCATGTACGCTTTAGTTTTGAAAAGATGCAGACTTATGGTTTCAGAGATGCACAGGCTTGTCTTTAGATTTTGAAAAGAAGATACTCAAACTTAAAAATCTCAGATTTCCAGAAATGGACCCTGGTTTGTATTGAATTTTATGTAGATGTTTAGGTTGAACTTTGTTTAGTTTAGATAGTATTTCAGGTTTGCTATGTTGAACAAACTGCAATTAAGAAGATGTATAAATCGAAAGAAAAGATTTGTACAAGGGGTAGGTGTTTTCTGGGTTTAAGCTTTGCAGTGGGTCAGAGATATTTCTTTACATTTCGGCTGAATTGAAAATATTAAATGCCCTTTGTACTTTTTGTTTACTCTAGCTTACCTTATCTAATTATGCAGATAATCTAAGCTTTCAATATAAGATTCTTACCTGTTTTCTTTTCTTGCCTGCATATCTGTTTGCAGGCTACATATATTAATTTTTTTTTATCTAATCTTGCATTTATTACTTACAGGCAACATAACCATCACTTTGCCTGGTTATGTTTTCACATCTTATCTTACTTTGTTCTTGCCTGCATATTCATTTCTGACTTGTATGTACTTTTATACTTAAGTACAAAATGTTTTCATACTTTATCTTACTTTGTTCTTGCATGTGAACTTATCTTTAATTTCTGTACATGTATACTTATATTGTTGTCTTGTTCATGAATGTATTATACCCATTTTAATACCATACATTTAATATATGTTTGTGTTTAATATTTTTAAGATTTGCTTTTATTTGTTGTACATGAATATACTTTGTAATATAAATGAATTTCTATAATTATTATGTGGTTAGATCTTAGCTAAATGTGTTATTTAATATTATAGAATTTATCTTATACGTATGTATTTCCATTTCTAACTTAAATACTTATTATCTGGCATTTTTACATGTACATATAATTATTCTATTAATTTTATAAGTGTAGTTTGAGTGTATTTTATTTTTACTTCTTATATTGATTCTTACTTAAATATTTTTATTTTTATTATCATCAATTATATTTAGAAGAAAAAAAATAGAACAAATCCTTTTTGTTAATTAATTCTAAATTTAAACTTAAGCTAGAATAAGTTTTAAACTATTAAACATTTATCTTGAATATTTTAAAGTCATATAATTACTTATTTAATAGCTTAATATTAAATCAATTTTCCAGAAATATTAGAATAGAAAAACATGCCTATATATATTAAATTTAAAACAAAGATTTATCGAGTTATAATATATACAGATATGTATACATTACAAATATAAAACAATTTATTTGCCTTTTAAAAAAATAGATTATCAGTTTAAATATTTATTTTAAAGAAGATTATTATACTTAGTTCAAATTTATTATTAACAATATGGTCAAATCAATTAAATTTTGACATAAATTATTAAATTGTTATTGTCAAAATTTCCGGGATATCACATTCCTCCCCCCTTAAAAGAATTTCGTCCCCGAAATTTAAAACAAAGGTTATTTAATAATTTAAGTACAGATTTAGTTTTTTTTTTTAAACACAGGCAGATATCAATCATATGCTAGCAATCATAGCAACCAATTCATCCAATCAAACAAATCTAACTATCCCAACAAAATTCTAAATAGAATTTTCTCGAGTTTCCCCAAATATAAATATTGGGATACTCTCTCTACCGAATCCAAACAAAACAATATTACTAAACTACTGAGTTCCCACTCACCTGGATCTACAATACAAAACAGGATGTCAGACTACAGATAAGTCCGACTCAACAACCAAAACTCCCCGAACTGCTAACTCTACAATCAAAGATAGCTCTTACACGTACTCCCTCAGAGATACGCGAAACACTCCGAATCTCAGATATCCAAAATATTCTTTTGACGATCCTGGACTGCATATACCCATACTGATCAGCTCAACACTTGCTGATATCCCCAGAAACAAATTGATCCAAAAACAATCCAAAATGATCTTTCTAAGAGTAACTTTAAAACCAGAACACAACTTCAATTCCAAAATCAGCAGACTGATCTGACTTCTTCTCATATGGAAAGATAATACAGATGCATTCCAATCTGGTCTTAAGATCCTTAAAAAAAAATTCCAGTAGAAACTCTCTAATTCCAAAATACTACAAATTCTAGTTATTTCCCACACCAAACAGCTGCCACCATGCTTCCACTGCGCTACTCTGATCAGAATAGGTGAGAATGCTGATGATGCTCTCGAGGACAAACTGGATAACACATCTAAGAACTATGGTTCAACGGATCCTTAAAAGAACCTCAGAAGCTCCTCCAAAACTCGAGCCGCTTCACCAACTCATTTTCCAAAAATCACCTTACTGAACCATCGATACCACTCCTGGAATCCAGTCGATACCAAACTCAATCTCCAGATACGGACAAAATTCACATCCAGAAAAATCAGATAGCCCAAGAGAAACTCAAACAATCGCAAGTCGCTTTTGCGATCAATCTAGCCCGCTACCAAAGAAAAACTGTTCTCTCTTTACCAAACAGAACAACCTATGCTTAATTAGCCAATCCACCAAAGAAACGGAACCACGCTGAAATTCCTGAACTCCATTGCTGATGTAGAAGTCAAAAACTTCCTTGCCATCACCAATGCCAAGAAATTCCTAACCCAGAGCTCTTCGAGAGACTCGGACCTCGAACCAAACAGAAACATTCTACTGAACTCAGCCCCAACATCGAAACAGCTACACTTCCTTAACCGATTCCAAAGAAACATCTTCGGAGACTTCCACAGTCACTGTGTTTTATCACACAGCTACTACATCCTGAGGTAAGATATCCGGACTTGCTCAAGCCAAACCGATAGGTCCAAATTCTAGCTCATCTAAACTTACGTTTCAAAAATAAACTCCGAACCTTAACAGGTTTCCTTCAGAGATCAATGAAATCCTTACTCCATCCAAAGCTCACTCGAGACGGTAATAGGTCTACAGTCTCGACAGATACACTCCCAATCTCCAATATTCAAACTCCAATCATTGGTAGTCGTGTTACACGCACCACTACTCTATCTACCTTTATAACTTATATTGGATAACCCGGACAGGTAACCCAACAAATAGGTAGAAATAAATAAATATATATTACAAAATTACAAATAAGCTCTCTCAAGATAGAAATTACTTAAGATCCTAGGTATTCACTCAACCTAGCGCTCTGATACCAACTGTGACGACCCACCCTTCTATGCCCAGAAAGACGTATCGTCTTGAAGAAAGAAAGGGATGAGAAAATAGAAAAGATAAAGAAAAAAGAATAACAACACCAGAATCTCACAGCGGAATGGAACAAAATATAATAGATCACATAACTATTACATAATTTTACATATATCAGAGTTATACAGTCAATACATCACATACTAGACAGTTATAAACACCTGTCTAGTTAATACAACACAACTCAAACAATACGACTCAGGGATACCAACACAGCGGAACTATATGTATCTACGACGCTGAAGCCTCCTGCTCCATTGCTCCTCCAGAATTCGTCAAAGCTAACCTGAATCCCTTGGCTACCCGTAAAAATTTGGGTACCCGAGAGTTTATGAAAAACAAAAATCAACTCCGGGTCAGACATGGGTCTGGTATGAGTAACAGGTTGAAGTTGCTTAACTATGAAAAAATATTTAAAAACAAAAGGTATCACGTAAGACTCCCCACAAATAAAAATGGGTAAGTTTTTACCTTACGCTAACCAAAACATTTGATAGGAAATTCTGTGATATTATAATAGGTCTAGGGTTTTCAAGTAAATAGAAAATAGCCGAAGTTGTTACATGATTAAATTCCAGCTACTAGCCACAAAAGTGGATAATACAATCAAAACCGTTGGCACTTATTGGATTTTGGATTCCATACAATGGCAGGGCTACTGGGGTACCGTCCGTCACAGTATGGGGCCTAGATCACCGTACCGAGGATTACTCCCTTCATCCCCTGCAACACAAGGCCGGAACCGTTCCTTAATGAACAATCCCGAACAAGACAACTCCGACAGTTGGAGCTCACAACCGTCCACACAGCCGAAATAAAAGGGACATCTAGACAGGGGAAAATCTTGTCCTGCTTGGGCATGACCCACCTAACCTTGCTGCACCTCCCTTGTTTTAGCCATTCCCGGTTGATGAGGCTTGAGGCTACGATTACCTTTAGAGAACATATTTCTTAGAATGCTCATCGTCCGCCTGACGATGTGTTGAAAGCATTCAATCCATACAAGTTCGTTCCGGGTTCGAACGAAACCGAAGGCATTATCTCGTTACACTCATTTTGGAATCACCCTCAGAGTTAGCGACGATAACCCTTGCACTCTGAATCTTCATCTTCACTTCAGATTTACGACCTAACGTTAATTTGGAATCGATGTGGTTTTCGGACTTCCAAATGTGGAAAACCCGATCCCGGTCTCATCGAAATCCAAAACATGTCTTTTAGGGCCAAGTTGTCTACTTAGTCTTAACAGTTTAATTCAAAATGATTCAATACACACACAGATAGATAATTCACAATATCATAATAGTTAGTCAACATCATATAAACAGATGATCAATATTATCACTACAACAGATAATGCATATTATCATCATAACAGATAATTCATACTTAAATCAAGCATCCATTTCATATAGCATAAATATCACATAACATCAATTCTCATATCTGAGATCTTAAATTATCCCAGGTAAACCATTTCATCCATTCATACATAAGCAAATCATATAAGCTATAATTAATTTAAAATGAATTAAATTAATTATATTATCTTTAATTAATTTAAAGTAAATTAAATTAATCACTTCACCATTTAAAACTTGCTTACACAATTATTAATCAATCTCCAATCAATTAATAAATCATTCACTAATTACTCATTTCAATTAATCATACTTGATTAATTAACATTTAATTATATTCAAGTAATCATCTTTTAATTATTTTCACAAATTAATTATCTTATCTAAATACACAAATTAACCTCAAATTACAAACATTACATTACTTCTGAATTACACTAATTAATTACTCTTTAATTTCTTATTATTGATCAATTAATCTAAATTTATCATCCCATCATTAATTATATCAATTAATGATTTCTAATTACATTTTAATTAATTCCCTGTTTGAAATTAATTACTTTAAGTAATTAGTCTTCAATTAAACCACATTTATTAATCACCTCTGATTAATACCATTCAGTAATTAACTATCTTTAATTACTCATCAAATAAATTAATTTCTCCTTAATTAATTTCTCTAATTAATCCCCTGATTAATTATATAAAGTAATTATATTCCAATTACTTCCATTATTAAATCACCTGTAACGACCCGCAAATCCGTACCCCTTGAGTTAACACTATTCTACATCAATCAACTCAAGTTGTACAGAAATACGAACCATTTGGGTTAAAGAAGAAGAGGTAGAAGAAGAGAAAACAAAGTCAACATCAGAATCTAACCATCGCAGCGGAATAAAATATAATACATAATAAATAAGCTTTACTCAATCAAATATCTATGTTTATATATTACATCAACCAGAATACATCAATCACAACTCAACATCAATATCATACAAATGGGTACACATCAACTCGACACAGCGGAATATGTATATAAATACAAGTACGGGAGTACGTATCGCCATCCTGCTCGTCTCCTGAGCTTCACAGCAACAAATCCTGTATCCTATAATACTCGGTCTGACCCGAGCATTACAGTTAAATAATACCCGAGTCAGTCTGGAATACCAGAGTGAGAAAATCACACCCAATTGATTTTTAAAGTTTCAAAAATCCTTTGAAAACAAAAGCATCTCGTAAGACCACGCCACAAATAAACATGTCGGGTTTTTACCTTACGATAGCTAAAACAATTTTTATAGAAATCCTCTGATATTATAATAGGGTCTATATACATATACTTATAAAATAGCCGAAATTGTTACATCTATTAAATTCCAGCTACTAGCCACATAAGTGGGTAATACAAACAAAACTCGTACAAGGCTCGTAGGGAGAATGGATTTCCAACAATGACTAGGCACTGGGGTACCACCTGTCACAGTACGGGGTCTAGATCACCGTACCGAGGACTACTCCCTTCATCCCCTGCAACACAAGGCCGGAACCATTCCTTACTGAACAGTCCCGAACAAGATAAACCCCGTGGTTGGCGCGACCAACCACCCACTAAGCCGAAATATATAAGGGACATCTAGACAGGGGAATTATCTTGTCCTGCTTGGGGATGACCCACCTAACCTTGCTGCATATCCCCTGATTTTCAGTCATTCCCATTTGATGAGGCTTGAGGCTAAGCGTTACCTTTAGAACGTTTCACTTAGAATGCCCATCGCCCACCTGACGATGTTTCGCAAGCATTCATCCATACAAGTCCGTCCCGGGTTCGAACGGAACCGAAGGCACTATTCCTACTACATCCATTTTGGAAATATCCTCGGGATTAGTAGCGACTAGACCTTGCACTTCACTACTCCATCTTCGACTCCGAACACGTTTTCGCACGAAACGTACAAACCGGATCGAAGTGGTTTTCGAGAAATAAATCTCGATCCCGGTCTCTTCGAAACGATCAGCGCATTTGTCCAATAATGATAGTCGGTTATTTAACTATCAATTATATTCACAAACAACCATCCATCAATAAATAATTTTCCATATTATTTATTAATCCCAAAAATATCTTCACAAGATATATTTCTATTTTCAATCCTTTGAAAACAGTTTCAAAACCAGTTTCCCTTTCACAGAGTACATTCCCAATTAATTATCTCCACTGGAACACCAAGTACAAAACACTTAAGATTTAAATAATTTAAAAGCTCTTTTTTATAAAATATACTTATAACATTAAAATTAAAACTACTTTAAATATTTTATTAAAATATATATACTTTAAAAATATTTTATATATAAAACACTTTATAAAATATAAACTAAAATTCCTCTTTTAAACACAATACCAAGTTACTTTATATAGTTATTTCAATAATAGATTTGGGAAGACATACTTACTTTAAAAATTTACATTTAGAAATAATAAACTTTCCAAGCATGCTTTTTAAAACAATATTAACCTTTAATTTATTGTTAAAATTTCTTTGAAAACCATACTTGGCTATCCAGGGAAATACTCTTCTCTTCCCATTTCTTAAAAATAAATCACCATTTATTTTTAAACAAATCCACATCCATTATAAATTCCCATCTTGATTTATATTTTTAAATATTCACTGATATTTATTCATTTTAAAATCTCATTTTTTTATTCTTTAAATTCCAATTCCAAACATTTAAGTAAATTTACAACTGATTTCCAATTTACTTTACCTTTGAAATAAAATTTGTTTACTTACTTCATTTATTGATTTTATTTCTTAATTTTGGGTTAAAAACTCTTTTTACTGAAAATATCAATTTCCGGTCTCTAAAATTTCTTCATGTTCTTTAATTAAATTTAATCCTTAAATTTTAAAAAAAAAATGGCTTCTTTATTCTTTCCAATAATATCACTTGGGTTTACAATTTATTATTCTCCTGTTAATTTATATCACTCTTTTCCATATTTGTTAGAATTTTGAAATAGCTTTATTCCTTTTACAATTCATTATTTTATTTACATTCTTTATAATTGTTTTCTTGAAAATTCATTCTTTTTTTATTATTTATTTCCACCGATCCAATGCTATACAAATTTGATAATTCAGGGTACCAGAATAACCCAAACAACTATAGCATTCAATATAATTCATCACAGAATATCCACAAGGTATAACAGGGAATAGTAAACAATATATATATATATGTTGAGGGACCCAGTTGGATCCCTTCAACCTGTTTTCCCTGCATCCACAGATGTTAGCACAACATAATATACCAATTCCAAAATCATTCTATATCACATCAATCATTTTCAACCATTCATACAATTATTTAAATTTAATCTTTAAATTTAAATTTAAATTAACTGAGTGAGATTAACTCACCTTTGATTTCTGTTTGCAACCCACTTCCAAACCGGCTCGCTTCTTTCAGTTTATGACCTTGTATAAATATTTGTACGGTTCATTAATATTTGAATTAGTCAATCAATTAATTACTCTTTATTCGTTTAATTTAGCTAATTATTTGGGTTTGAACCGATAAATTAATTTAAACAAATTTTCTCTAAATAAAATATTTTTAGTGACTAAAGGAATTAAACAAGTTAATTAAACAGGTTAATCCCCTAATACACATTTTCTTTTTCTCTGTTCTAAATTTTGAATCTTAACAGTGGGTTGATGTACTACATATATTTCAAATCTCTATGTATCTAAATCTATACCTGACTGTTTGCATTTTTCTTCTACATCTATATACCCATTATTAATTTAAATAAAATAAATGAATATATATAAAACTGCTACTTACTGCCCCAAATCGCGATCGAACAGCGAAATCCCAAATCGATGTCTCCCATCGGCGCGTGTCCACTTGATGAACCCTCTCCTCTCGCGTGCGCGAGCGCGCAAGCCCCTACGATGAAATCGACATCAACCATCGAACCACCAAGCATCGCCGAACGCAGTTCATCCAAGCTATCGCTCGTGTGCTTCGTTGATCTCGTCCCTCTCTCTCTGCTTTCGAAGACACGAGGAATCTCGAGTGCAATCGACTCCAATGGAACAGCATGAGTCGCCAATTCGATGGGTAGAAGAAGGAAGACATTCAGAGGATCTCGAATTGGAACGAATCAATTTCGATTCGTTTTAGAAAAGAAGTCGCCTCACGCGTCGTTCGCGTCCCCCCATTCCTCTCTTTTCTTTTTTTTTAACTGTGTTGGATTAAAAAGAAAGAAAAGGGAAGGTATTTAATTGGAATGAGGATTGCTGCACAAAAAAAAATTGATACGTGAATTCTTGAAGAAGACAGATGGGAAGGAGGCGTGTAGAAGAAGAGTTGACTGTATAGAGGAAGATTTGACTTTAGATTTGATTTTTCTTTTATAAGTATATTTTATTTCGATTAATATCGATTAATTTTCAGCGCATTTATATCTCGTGCGCTAACACAACAACTCCAATCGCTATGAAAATTGAAATCCGATAATAACACAATATTACGGATCCAATGGAACTAGTTTCGTCGAATTCTGAGACTGTGCTTCGGAAGGCTATTTTTAAATTCAATTTAAACGATATATTTTTAAAACTGAACAAACCACTGTTAATTTCAATTTTACAATTTTTATTATTTTCAGTGCTATCAATATAAAATTTTCAAGCCTTCAAATTATGTTTAACAGGCTTAAAATTCCAAATTCAACGTTTTATTCAAATTCAAGTTATTTAATTCGATAATTAATTATCAAATAAATTGTGATATTCGTAATTCAATTGAAAATTGTACCATTGAATATTTAAAATCGATTAAATATTCTGATTTAAATCGCTTAAAAATTCCGGGTCGTCACATTCCACCCCCCTTAAAAGAATTTCGTCCCCGAAATTACCAATTAGGAAGAATGGTCTAATACCCGTTTATTATTTCCCTAAAACTATACAGTTTCTAACAATGCAACATCTTACCAACCATCTTTTATAAAAGACCATTATCATTCTTATAAACTTTCCAAACCTTTCCCTAGTTTGCAACAATCTATTTGCTCAACCCTTCCAGTTTTAATCTTAAAACCAATTTTGAATTATCAAAATTTTCTTAAAATTTTTCTAACTCCCTATATTCCCGAAAATTTTTGCCAGCGTTTCGTTTGCGCGGCTGACTCGGTACAACTACAAAATGGCTCTACGGCCTCCCAAATCCAAAAAGAAAGCAAAAAGCCAAATGGCTCAATCCAAATCCAAATCCCAATCAAATTTCATACCAAATTTAAATACATACCTTTTTGTCGAGCATTTCAAATTTATCTCTTGAAATCAAATCCAATTTCTTTTCCCTTTTATAATACCTGCATACCTGCTTAGCACCAATATCCAAACACAATATTCCAAAACATTTTATCGACTTCCTCACAAAATGTTAACATCTATTCATTCCAATATCGACTTAAATTACATTGGTAGTATTAATTTCCATTTAAGACTTCACCATTCCCTCTTACATTTAGTTTAAGCATTTTATATGCTTTTATATTTATTTTCACTCCGACTTTAGTTTATATTTATTTCTATTCAAATTGATTCTTTCATTTTCATACGAATTCAATTCATCTTTAACTCAGAATATTAAATTTTATTTTTCATTTATAACTAATTCATGTCATTATTTTAATTAGTTTCATTCACTAACTTATTTCAATTTCTAGTTTGAAATTGTTTTGTCGTTAATAAATTTTCCGAAAATTTTCAAAAATTTTCTAACTCTCAAAATTTCTGAAATTTTTTGGTAGAGTCCCCTTTGTACGGAGGAGCTTTTGCAATTTGATAAAAGAGATAAATATATATACATCGACCCACACGGTCGGAAAAATCAAAAACAGTTCATATTTCCTATTTTAATTGCGTAGGCGTACCTTATTTAGCATTTTTAAGCAAGCGGCTTATTAATTTTAGCAAATAGCACAACCAAATCCAGCCACACGGCTTCCAGGTACCTGTACTTACTCAATTTAAACATGTAAGTACGATATAAATGAAGTTTAACTACATTTTACTTATTTACAATAGTCAAACATGTAAGAAATTCAAACGAAATATTTTTCCATAAGCAATTTATATAGTTCCCATGCCAATTCAACTGGTTTAATTCATTTATAACCATTTTCATTAAATTCGAATGATTTTCAATCCATTCGTATACATCTTCATCAAACTTGGATGGTTTTAAACACAGTAGCTTATCCTTAATTTATTCTTAAGCAAACTGAACTCACATTTAATTCAATTGCTTTCAAAATCAATTTATTTTATTACTATCAACTCATAGAATTTTTAATTACTTCTATTTACACCAAATGATAATTTATTCTTTGCAATTTGACGAGATTTATGTGAATAAATAAGCACTTGAGTTTAATAATCAATTTAAATTGATTCCAACTCAACTTACGCTTAATTCTATTCCATTATTAAATTTATCCACAATCCATATATTCTCAGTTTCATTGCATTTCAATTTTATTAACCAAACGAGTTCATTCAAAACCATTAACAACTTAGATCCATCTTATTTACCAATTAAACTTCCCTTTTATTCTAATCCATTCACAACCATTTATTTAGCTCGACACATTCCATTTTAAATTTTATTTACAATTCATTTACTTACATTTACTTACATTTTATTCCATATTTGTTTATTCCAAACTATTATATTTAGCTCGAAGACAATCCTAGCTATTTCATTCAATAATCATTTCTCAACTTATTTAAACCACATTTCATTTGATACTTATTTATTCCATCCATTTATTTATTCAATAAAATTAATTTATCCACACTCACTTAAACCATTTCCATAAACTCGAAACATTCTATTTTTCCTATTGTCTCAAGTTATTTCAATCCTTTATTAATTTAAATAGTTTACCATTATTTATTTAAGAATCTCTATTCCATTAAATATTATCGGCAACTCACCGAATTTTATTTCAATTAAAATCATTATTACGTGATTTAAATCCAATCCACTATCAATACACTTAGTTTTAAGTTGAATTCAATTCAACTCTCCTTCATTCACTTAGCTTAAGTCAGTTTTCTTCAATTTATTCAAATTTAAACTTAAGCTCATTCTGATCTTACAAACAAAGTTCTCTTTTCAAATGTTAACTAGATTCTATTTCAATCCAATCTCATTTCAAACTTCACATTTATTTGATTGGTTATTATACATTTTAACTTTCTAGATTCAGCTCATTCAACTTATTACCTGGCTCTTTTCCAAGTTATCTTCTCTTATTTGGATTTTATTTGCACATTCAAACCATTGCTATTTTAATCCATTTACATTTTTATCCGATACACTTCAATTATATTTAATATGTTAGCACATCAGGCTAAATTTCCGATTTAATAACTCAAGTTCTGATTCTATTATTCACTTTTAATTTACCATCCAATTTACTAACTCACAATTCAACCTCATTCTCAATTTATTTAATTAATTGCAAGACCACTTTCAATTATATTTTCTTCATTGACAATTTAAGTCGAATTTGATTATAACTTGGGTTTTATTTTCAAACCTCATTATTAACTCACATTTCAGTCTTTACTTAACTGCATTGGTTCTTATTACATATTTTATTATCTAATTTATTATCTAAATAGTCTTTCCCCAATTTATAATCCAATACTTGATTTTAATCTCAAAATCTCTTCATAAAATTCTCCTAAGTTTAATTTATTTTATAATTCAAGTTTTGCTCCTTCTTTTTATTTTCCAATTCATTCAACAATATTTATTTTGGGTTTTGTATTCCATTTTCAATTTAGTAAGTCACAACTTATCGTTTTATACAGTTCCCTTCATCATAAGCTTGAATATATTCTTCTTTTTATTTTAACTCAAGCCTTCTATTTATTTACAGCCCAAACATATTTTATTTCCATGGATCTTTAATTCTTTTATAAGTTATTCTGATTTATTGATTTCAATTCTCATTTCTTATCCAATTTACTTTCCATTTATTCAGGTAAGAATATAATTTATTCAATAATTCAATTGAATTTTTATTCCAATTCAATTTTATTTTAACTCTGATTTATTCAACTCAATTCGATTGCAACTAAATTCGAATACAACTGGATATTATTTTCAGCTTATTTAAATTGATCTTCAATCCGGTTAATTTTTTTTTTTATTTCCCAATCCAAGTTAATTTCATTTTAACTTTGCACCTTAGATTTATATTCCATTATCCAAAGCTTAAATTTCTTCCTGATTTAAAAATCATTTCCATTTATAAGCTTACAACTTATCTTATCTGGATTTTTAAACACCCGGCTTTGGCTTCAAATTATTTTGAAATCTCCAACATTTCAAAATCACACTTCTCAAAAATTTAAACCAATCTTGGTTTTATTCCCAACAAATTTCCTTTGAAATTTCAAAAACAACTAGCTTTTCTAAACGAATAAATTTCTGGCAGCAAGCTGTCACTTAGAAACTCGAAAATGAACATCGATGATGCTGCAGTCATCACCGAAGTTATTTTCCAGCTACTGAAGTGAATCTAATGCTATATCTCTTTCCAAAGTTTATTTGAAACAATTTCCTTTCAGAAATACCCCAAAAACAACTATGCTACAATTTATCTCCAAAATACTTCCAAAATTTCCGGGGTTTTAAAGGTTCAAAGTCTATTTTAAATTCAAATTTAACTATAATGCATTTGTATGGTTTATGCTTATACAAATTCCCAACTAACTATATTTCAATATATAATTCACATTTTTAATTCATATTTATAAATTCCATGTTATAAGGAATTTATTCCCTTAGATTTTAGTTATATTTCAATTTCTAATTAAATTTTCACTTAACAATGATAATACTTTAATATTATCATTCCTAACATCCAAGCAACCATATAATAGCCAAATAGTTTTCAAAACTATTCTTTATATCAAAATATGTTTTTGGGTAAAATTATTTCATTCACCCATATTTAAAACAATATCGTGTCAATTGTTCTATTCAAGTGTTTAGAAACCCCTTCGATACAGTTGTACGGACTGTGCCGACGAAGGTTCATATGCCACTCAATAAACCAATCAACGCAATATTAAAATAATTTATATTCACTAACAAATACGCACTCATATCTATTAATACCCTCAAACTCATTACAGAGTACTATAGACTCTATTTTATGAGTAATTCCCACCAGAGCCAAGGTTATCTCCAACCTAAGCTCTGATACCAACTGTAACGACCCGCAAATCCGTACCCCTTGAGTTAACACTATTCTACATCAATCAACTCAAGTTGTACAGAAATACGAACCATTTGGGTTAAAGAAGAAGAGGTAGAAGAAGAGGTAGAAGAAGAGAAAACAAAGTCAACATCAGAATCTAACCATCGCAGCGGAATAAAATATAATACATAATAAATAAGCTTTACTCAATCAAATATCTCTGTTTATATATTACATCAATCACAACTCAACATCAATATCATACAAATGGCTACACATCAACTCGACACAGCGGAATATGTATATAAATACAAGTACGGGAGTACGTATCGCCATCCTGCTCGTCTTCTGAGCTTCACAGCAACAAATCCTGTATCCTATAATACTCGGTCTGACCCGAGCATTACAGTTAAATAATACCCGAGTCAGTCTGGAATACCAGAGTGAGAAAATCACACCCAATTGATTTTTAAAGTTTCAAAAATCCTTTGAAAACAAAAGCATCTTGTAAGACCACGCCACAAATAAACATGTCGGGTTTTTACCTTACGATAGCTAAAACAATTTTTACAGAAATCCTCTGATATTATAATAGGGTCTATATACATATACTTATAAAATAGCCGAAATTGTTACATCTATCAAATTCCAGCTACTAGCCACATAAGTGGGTAATACAAACAAAACTCGTACAAGGCTCGTAGGGAGAATGGATTTCCAACAATGACTAGGCACTGGGGTACCACCTGTCACAGTACGGGGTCTAGATCACCGTATCGAGGACTACTCCCTTCATCCCCTGCAACACAAGGCCGGAACCATTCCTTACTGAACAGTCCCGAACAAGATAAACCCCGTGGTTGGCGCGACCAACCACCCACTAAGCCGAAATATATAAGGGACATCTAGACAGGGGAATTATCTTGTCCTGCTTGGGCATGACCCACCTAACCTTGCTGCATATCCCCTGATTTTCAGTCATTCCCATTTGATGAGGCTTGAGGCTAAGCGTTACCTTTAGAACGTTTCACTTAGAATGCCCATCGCCCACCTGACGATGTTTCGCAAGCATTCATCCATACAAGTCCGTCCCGGGTTCGAACGGAACCGAAGGCACTATTCCTACTACATCCATTTTGGAAATATCCTCAGGATTAGTAGCGACTAGCCCTTGCACTTCACTACTCCATCTTCGACTCCGAATACGTTTTCGCACGAAACGTACAAACCGGATCGAAGTGGTTTTCGAGAAATAAATCTCGATCCCGGTCTCTTCGAAACGATCAGCGCATTTGTCCAATAATGATAGTCGGTTATTTAACTATCAATTATATTCACAAACAACCATCCATCATTAAATAATTTTCCAAATTATTTATTAATCCCAAAAATATCTTCACAAGATATATTTCTATTTTCAATCCTTTGAAAACAGTTTCAAAACCAGTTTCCCTTTCACAGAGTACATTCCCAATTAATTATCTCCACTGGAACACAAAGTACAAAACACTTAAGATTTAAATAATTTAAAAGCACTTTTTTATAAAATATACTTATAACATTAAAATTAAAACTACTTTAAATATTTTATTAAAATATATATACTTTAAAAATATTTTATATATAAAACACTTTATAAAATATAAACTAAAATTCCTCTTTTAAACACAATACCAAGTTACTTTATATAGTTATTTCAATAATAGATTTGGGAAGATATACTTACTTTAAAAATTTACATTTAGAAATAATAAACTTTCCAAGCATGCTTTTTAAAACAATATTAACCTTTAATTTATTGTTAAAATTTCTTTGAAAACCATACTTGGCTATCCAGGGAAATACTCTTCTCTTCCCATTTCTTAAAAATAAATCACCATTTATTTTTAAACAAATCCACATCCATTATAAATTCCCATCTGATTTATATTTTTAAATATTCACTGATATTTATTCATTTTAAAATCTCATTTTTTTATTCTTTAAATTCCAATTCCAAACATTTAAGTAAATTTACAACTGATTTCCAATTTACTTTACCTTTGAAATAAAATTTGTTTACTTACTTCATTTATTGATTTTATTTCTTAATTTAGGGTTAAAAACTCTTTTTACTGAAAATATCAATTTCCGGTCTCTAAAATTTCTTCATGTTCTTTAATTAAATTTAATCCTTAAATTTTTTAAAAAAATGGCTTCTTTATTCTTTCCAATAATATCACTTGGGTTTACAATTTATTATTCTCCTGTTAATTTAAATCACTCTTTTCCATATTTGTTAGAATTTTGAAATAGCTTTATTCCTTTTACAATTCATTATTTTATTTACATTCTTTATAATTGTTTTCTTGAAAATTCATTCTTTTTTTATTATTTATTTCCACCGATCCAATGCTATACAAATTTGATAATTCAGGGTACCAGAATAACCCAAACAACTATAGCATTCAATATAATCCATCACAGAATATCCACAAGGTATAACAGGGAATAGTAAACAATATATATATATGTTGAGGGACCCAGTTGGATCCCTCCAACCTGTTTTCCCTGCATCCACAGATGTTAGCACAACATAATATACCAATTCCAAAATCATTCTATATCACATCAATCATTTTCAACCATTCATACAATTATTTAAATTTAATCTTTAAATTTAAATTTAAATTAACTGAGTGAGATTAACTCACCTTTGATTTCTGTTTGCAACCCACTTCCAAACCGGCTCGCTTCTTTCAGTTTATGACCTTGTATAAATATTTGTACGGTTCATTAATATTTGAATTAGTCAATCAATTAATTACTCTTTATTCGTTTAATTTAGCTAATTATTTGGGTTTGAACCGATAAATTAATTTAAACAAATTTTCTCTAAATAAAATATTTTTAGTGACTAAAGGAATTAAACAAGTTAATTAAACAGGTTAATCCCCTAATACACATTTTCTTTTTCTCTGTTCTAAATTTTGAATCTTAACAGTGGGTTGATGTACTACATATATTTCAAATCTCTATGTATCTAAATCTATACCTGACTGTTTGCATTTTTCTTCTACATCTATATACCCATTATTAATTTAAATAAAATAAATGAATATATATAAAACTGCTACTTACTGCCCCAAATCGCGATCGAACAGCGAAATCCCAAATCGATGTCTCCCATCGGCGCGTGTCCACTTGATGAACCCTCTCCTCTCGCGTGCGCGAGCGCGCAAGCCCCTACGATGAAATCGACATCAACCATCGAACCACCAAGCATCGCCGAACGCAGTTCATCCAAGCTATCGCTCGTGTGCTTCGTTGATCTCGTCCCTCTCTCTCTGCTTTCGAAGACACGAGGAATCTCGAGTGCAATCGACTCCAATGGAACAGCATGAGTCGCCAATTCGATGGGTAGAAGAAGGAAGACGTTCAGAGGATCTCGAATTGGAACGAATCAATTTCGATTCGTTTTAGAAAAGAAGTCGCCTCACGCGTCGTTCGCGTCCCCCCATTCCTCTCTTTTCTTTTTTTTTTAACTGTGTTGGATTAAAAAGAAAGAAAAGGGAAGGTATTTAATTGGAATGAGGATTGCTTCACAAAAAAAAAAAATTGATACGTGAATTCTTGAAGAAGACAGATGGGAAGGAGGCGTGTAGAAGAAGAGTTGACTGTATAGAGGAAGATTTGACTTTAGATTTGATTTTTCTTTTATAAGTATATTTTATTTCGATTAATATCGATTAATTTTCAGCGCATTTATATCTCGTGCGCTAACACAACAACTCCAATCGCTATGAAAATTGAAATCCGATAATAACACAATATTACGGATCCAATGGAACTAGTTTCGTCGAATTCTGAGACTGTGCTTCGGAAGGCTATTTTTAAATTCAATTTAAACGATATATTTTTAAAACTGAACAAACCACTGTTAATTTCAATTTTACAATTTTTATTATTTTCAGTGCTATCAATATAAAATTTTCAAGCCTTCAAATTATGTTTAACAGGCTTAAAATTCCAAATTCAACGTTTTATTCAAATTCAAGTTATTTAATTCGATAATTAATTATCAAATAAATTGTGATATTCGTAATTCAATTGAAAATTGTACCATTGAATATTTAAAATCGATTAAATATTCCGATTTAAATCGCTTAAAAATTCCGGGTCGTCACATCACCCTTAGTTGATTACATCCAGTAATTATTTTCAATTACTTCCCTAAGTAATTATACTTATCTCATCATCAAAATGGTTGTCTAAATTAATTAAACTTAATTAATTAACTTAAACAATTCATAGAATTAATTACAATAAGTAATTAATTCCTTAATTACTTTCGTTAAGTAATTATACTTAACAATTCACAATTTCTTATCTTAAATACATAATTTAATTAATTATTAAAAATAATCCTATTAATTTGTGTGTTTCATAATTTTAGTTAATGACCTTCATTAACTAATTATAATCCTTTAATTACTTTCCTAAAGTAATTAACTTACATTTTAAGTTAGTCTTAATAACTCATTAATTAATTCTTTATTAACTTATTAATTTATTACTAATCATAAATTTAATATTAAACCAATGATTACCTAATTACCAATTAATTTACTTATAACTTATATCTTATTTAAATAAATTTAACTCTTCATTTATGAGTTAATTTATTCTAGTCATTAATTTTCCACTTAGTTAATTTAATAATTACAAGCCTTAATTTTTAAAACTCTTATTCTATTTAATGACCAATTTATCATTTATAAGCTATTTAATCCATTTAATGTAAATTTGCATTCAAATTTGTTTAAAACAAATTTTGAACTTAAAAATCTTATTTATTTAAAAGCTGAGATTCAAACTACGTTTTGAATCTAATCTTATCTTGTTTTAAACTTTGTTTAAAATACGCATATTTTCCATTTAAAAGCTCGTTTTAAAAATTTTATAAAAACTTACATGTATAAAACCTGAAGCTAAAAATACCCGAGACAAACAATTATTTTTACGAGCAAAATCCCATATTTCTTCGAGTCCGACACTCGAATCACTCGAGTGAAACTCGCACAACAAATCCCCCTTTATAAAGTGTTTTCAAATAAATTAAAATTTTAAACTTTATTTTATTTTAAACTGAAATTCAAATTTCTTTCGGGTCCAAACTTTTCTTTTATTTAAATAACTATGTTAAACATTTATTTCATTTTAAACCCAGTTTAAAGCATTTAAACTTTACAGGTTTAAAAAAAAATAACCTGTTCAACTTACCCAGGCTTCCCCTTCCCACATTACTCCGAGTCAATCACGAGCTCGCGTCGAGTCGCGCGATGTATTTTCCCGTGTTGAAACACTTAAAAACTCGAGTACTCCCTATCTCACAAAAACAATCCAGGTATGACATAGTGCACCGTGCATATGCACGGTACCGATGGTCGACGCAGACCATCATTGACGATCTCTCCACACCATCTACCACCCCAACACCCCCTCGCAACCATCAACATGACCAATCCAACTCGAAATCGAAAAAGAAGGTTCGAGCTCCCACCTGAAAACACTGATAACCCACATCCAAACCTGAAATTTCACCGTCAACCCCACCTCTTTCACCAGAGACGCCACAATTCCGGCCATCACCACGTCTATGTCTCCTCTACCTCCCCTCAAGAGCACGCAACACTCGATCCACTAAAGGCTGTGTGATCGATTCTATACGCGCAGCAAAAATTAGGGTTCTATAAGAAAAACCCCTACCATGAATTCCCAGGTGAATTTTATCAACATCCACCATTTTTACACAAAACTCCATTCCTACTTCTTCCTCCAGAAAGAAACTCGAATTCCAAATTCACATAGATCACCCCAAAATCACAACTTCTCCTATTATGTGCAATCCAGAATTACTCCTCCAACACTTAATTATAAATAGTGATTTTGGTTTTAAAAATCAAGTTTTTGTTTTAGCATTTGATTCATATGCCTGAAACTATGTGTTATAAGAATTGGGTTTTAACTTACTTTAACTTTCCACTGTTGTTCTGTATTTCCAGAAATAATACAGTCTGTTTTTCCTTTAAACCAATTTTTAGACTCAAGTCTATGTTATAACAACATTTTATATTCAAAACTTATGTCTTGTTAAAGCTTGAATTAAGAACAAAAGTATTTTTTATGTAAAATTAAGCCTGGAATCAAAACAGAGAAGAATACACAGAAATGATTATCATATATTCATACCCTAACACAGAGGTACATTTAAAACTATACTCACCAATAACTAAATTTCAGTGAGAACATATAACAGAATAAATATACTTAAACATTTTCAGATGTGATGTTACTCACCTGAGTTTTCCAAAACAGAGCTGCTCTATTTATTTTTGAAGCATGCTTTTAAATTTTGCTAGCTCGAAATCTCTTGAAAACATGAATGCTAAAATGCTTTTGCTTCCATGTTCTAGATATATAAACTGCATGTACGCTTTAGTTTTGAAAAGATGCAGACTTCTGGTTTCAGAGATGCACAGGCTTGTCTTTAGATTTTGAAAAGAAGATACTCAAACTTAAAAATCTCAGATTTCCAGAGATGGACCCTGGTTTGTATTGAATTTTATGTAGATGTTTAGGTTGAACTTTGTTTAGTTTAGATAGTATTTCAGGTTTTCTATGTTGAACAAACTGCAATTAAGAAGATGTATAAATAGAAAGAAAAGATTTGTACAAGGGGTAGGTGTTTTCTGGGTTTAAGCTTTGCAGTGGGTCAGAGATATTTCTTTACATTTCGGCTGAATTGAAAATATTAAATGCCCTTTGTACTTTTTGTTTACTCTAGCTTACCTTATCTAATTATGCAGATAATCTAAGCTTTCAATATAAGATTCTTACCTGTTTTCTTTTGTTGCCTGCATATCTATTTGCAGGCTACATATATTAATTTTTTTTATTATCTAATCTTGCATTTATTACTTAAAGGCAACATAATCATCACTTTGCCTGGTTATGTTTTCACATCTTATCTTACTTTGTTCTTGCCTGCATATTCATTTCTGACTTGTATGTACTTTTATACTTAAGTACAAAATGTTTTCATACTTTATCTTACTTTGTTCTTGCATGTGAACTTATCTTTAATTTCTGTACATGTATACTTATATTGTTGTCTTGTTCATGAATGTATTATACCCATTTTAATACCATACATTTAATATATGTTTGTGTTTAATATTTTTAAGATTTGCTTTTATTTGTTGTACATGAATATACTTTGTAATATAAATGAATTTCTATAATTATTATGTGGTTAGATCTTAGCTAAATGTGTTATTTAATATTATAGAATTTATCTTATACGTATGTATTTCCATTTCTAACTTAAATACTTATTATCTGGCATTTTTACATGTACATATATTATTCTATTAATTTTATAAGTGTAGCTTGAGTGTATTTTATTTTTACTTCTTATATTCATTCTTACTTAAATATTTTTATTTTTATTATCATCAAGCTATATTTAGAAAAAAAATAGAACAAATCCTTTTTGTTAATTAATTCTAAATTTAAACTTAAGCTAGAATAAGTTTTAAACTATTAAACATTTATCTTGAATATTTTAAAGTCATATAGTTACTTATTTAATAGCTTAATATTAAATCAAATTTCCAGAAATATTAGAATAGAAAAACATGCCTACATATATTAAATTTAAAACAAAGATTTATCGAGTTATAATATATACAGATATGTATACATTACAAATATAAAACAATTTATTTGCCTTTTAAAAAAAATAGATTATCAGTTTAAATATTTATTTTAAAGAAGATTATTATACTTAGTTCAAATTTATTATTAACAATATGGTCAAATCAATTAAATTTTGACATAAATTATTAAATTGTTATTGTCAAAATTTCCGGGATATCACATCAATGGCTGCAAACCCTAGATCCAATTGCAAATTCAAAAATGTAACGAAAAATCAAACTCCTCAGAAAAATTCAGAAAAAATATTGTTGAAGCTCTCGAAGTGCGTAATCTTCTGGTGAAATTTGTTTTCGTTTGACTGGCAAAAATCGAAGAAGTCTCGGCCGTCCATCACGCGTCGGTCAAAGTTGTCGGATCGTCGAACCCTTTCTGGGTATTGTAGAGGGGACCGACGGGAGTCGATCTGTGTAGTTTGTTCGTGGAATCAACGGTTAGATTTGTGGGAAAAATTCAACTAGGGTTTCCAAGTAAGGGGCGGCGGCTGCAGTTTTGGCACGACATGGGCGTTCGAGCACGTAAAGGAGGAGGCGAACCTGGGCGAGGCGTAGGCTCGTGTGCGAGATGGTTGTGGTAGTGCGCGATGATCAGCGATAGAGGAGTGAGATTGTGATGTCGATTGGTGGAGGCTGTTCGTGTGCGTGCTATAGAGAAGAGGGGTTTTGGCCTGTAGTAGTATGGTGACGTGGCAAATGTGTTTAGGGTGAGAAAGTCTTCTTTTCTTTTTTGTTTTCTTATTAAAATTCAATCGCATTTATCGCCACAACTTTTGCACACGATATCAATATAACGATCCTGACTCGACCTTCGAAAATCGGCACCGAATACGACACTCGTATTCAAATGCCGTAGATCCAAACGTCGAATCTGGTTCGCCGGAGCTTATAACACTATTAAGTAAAACAACACAGCGGAAGAAAAAGAATATGTCAATATACAACATTTGATACAATCTCAGATACAACATGAATGATACAATGAATATCAATATACATCAGAGGTATGATACAAGATAATAGCAGCGGAACAAAAACTCCAATATGGTCTTCAAGAAAGAACTCCATCTTCAAAACACAAATCCAGGAATAGCTCGAACTCCCAATAACCTTCACCAAGAGAGCAAGACTGGTGTGCAAAGGATTGCCACATCCTAGGCTGAAAGCATCGAATCTACATCTACTATTGATTATCTGAAAACCCAACTCTAGACTGCCCGTGTGGGAAAATAGTGGGCACCCAGAGTTTAGGAAGGAAACAATAAACTCCAGGTCAGTCATGGGACTGGTATGAGCAAACAAAAGCAATTGGTCTTTTAAAACAAACAAAAGAATTTAAATTTGAAAATCCGCAATGCTTTTTAGAAAAATGAAACTACCATAAGGCCTCCCGCCACACACACAATGCAAACGCAGGCTTGGAGGAGATTTCTCCTTATGATAGTCAAATATGCTTAATACGAGAAAATTTCTTTGATATTATTATTATAAGTGCAAAGTGTGGAAAACCATTTCGAAAGTATAATATAAATCCTAGCCAGCATAGGCATTTCGCACTTATGCCTACTATAGCTACCATGTTCAATAGCAGGTTACCGCCACATTCCATGGCAGGTTATACAACTAAAACCGTACAGGGCGTGTACTGTTTTGATAGGATTTCCAACAAATGGTCAGGCTAAGGAACTTCCTACTATCAATGGGATCGCCTCTGGCGGGACGTCCCGAGAACCTAACCGGATCTCTGCCAACACAAGGTCGGGTTACCTCTGTAACTAGGTAACTACTACTCGAGCATGCCATCCCCCGGTCCTTTGGGACCTTTATCCGAGGCGCCTCAAAACCACAAAGCAATCACAAAGTAATAGATCTGCAGTATCCACATGGGTAAGTATTTGGGCTCCATACCATGATACCACCCTTTACCAGAAGGGAACGACACACCCTAAAGGGCGCGACCCTCATGGCCTTGCCGCATCTTTCCTGTTTTGACCATTTCCGGGGTGTGTGGTCCTGATGCAGTCTCGTCCACAAAGCTACGCTTTATACAAAAGCCATGCTTTGATCACAAATGATCAACAAATGATCATCAACACACAGCAGCACTTAGCATGCCACACTACCAAATTGGGAATATATCACTGATAAATATCAACTACATAACCTCTGAGCTCGTACGTCTCAGAGAAAGGTGTTAAGCTAAGAGAATAAATTCTCCGCCACCAAGTAGAAATGTATTTGATAGATATCAATTTAATATCTCAAAGTGTAATGTCGTACATACAACCATACAAGTCTGTTCCGGGTTCGAAAAGAACCGAAGGCACTTCCGAAGAAGCCCTTGCAAATCCGGGTATCCACAATTACGATCGGACTTCCCATCACTAAGAGAAAACTCTATACCGGAGCAACTCAGTGCAGAGTCAATCGACAGGTTATCCTATCGTTCTCGAAGACACCCGGTCTTCAACACCAGTCTTCAGTTGCAATCCATAACGTCGTATCACTATTCGGAATGGGCTATATGACATAAGGTCCTCTCCCGGCTAAACCGAAATAGTGAGTGCAATTTTTAAAACATATGGATATGGGATTTCAGTTAAGTCACAACTTGATAATCCAAAGTTTTTTTCTTTTAAATGGTTAAACAAATTACCGTTTTAAATCTTTAAATAAAAAGATTCATTTCACAAAGTTCACCTAGTTTCACAAAGATATATTCATAGATTTCCAAAATAATTTCCATTTCAATTGGATTAACACATTAAATCTTTAAATCAAAGATTTAATTTATAGCTTTCAAAACACATTCCCAAAGATTTATTTGTAACTTAGAAGACCATTTTTATTTTAGACTTGAAATCCTTCTTACACAAATTTGAAGTTCATTTCTTATGTCAAAGCTTCTATTATTTGAAAACGAATAGTTTTCGTTTTAGTAAAATCCAATTTATACAAGTTGAAATCTTGTGTTAAATTTAAATTCCAAAACATCACCTTTAAAACGGTTTAAAAACCCATATAAACCCATTTATAAGTTGAATAAACTTTTAAAGCCTAGTTCCCAAATCATAGAATTCAATTCAAATATTGAATTCAAATTTAAATCAAATTATTTAAATTTCAAAACTCAATCAAGCTATTTAAAATCTCTTTTATTTTATTTTTTTGAAATTCATTTTCAAAGCTCCAATCCTAATTCCAAAACTATTTTGGATTCAAAAATTCTATTTTAAAACAATTTCAAAGATCTGTGACTTAACCCATTTCCACGTGCAATCCACATTTGTGTGTGTATAAGTGTGGTCCAGGGGTTTAACATAATAGTGCACAACATCATCATCATAGATTCAACCATATCGATAAGCGGTATAACCCACAACGCTTATCTATATTCACAGATTCATAGATAAAGTAAACTATTAATCACAAAGATTCACTAATACGATTCGATGTGGGTTTCGGATAACCAACTGGATTCCGACTCCCTGCCGCATCGAAATTTAAATGTCGTTTAACGGGTCAAGGGGTTGCATATTTATAAAACAATATATACATCACAGATATAACAGCTTAGCACAAAACATTAAATAGCATTACATCACATAACAAATACATCAATCCATTACATATCATCTAATAACAACCAAACATCCATAAGTAAGATTCGTTAATTGTTTGAGTAATTCAAATCAGTTTTACTTACTTATAAATAATTACAAATCTTGATTAATTAATATTAATAAATTACAAATCATTTTGGTTAATTATCCTTTAATCATTTATTCTTTAGCCATTAATAATAAAATTAATTAACCTTTAATTATACTTAATCAACCTTTAATTATCAAATAATTAACCTTTAATTATTTAATTCTCCATTTAATTGATTATCTTTAATTGATTAATTGACCCTTGATAAATTGATTGCCATTAAATAAATTATCCTTAATTGGTTATAAAATTAATTACTTCTTAATTAATTAATAATTAATTAACCTTAATCATTTATTTAATTAAGTAATTACTTTATCTTCAATTACAAATAATTCAACCTTAATTAATAAATTGTTCTCTAATCATTAATTAATCTCTAATTACTAGTTAATTGACTTAATTTTCCTTAATTAACTTAATTTATTTCAAGATAAAAATACTGGAAACATTTATCAATTAATAGTTTAAAAACTAGATTCAAGTTTGGTTTTTAAAACTTTCTTTTATACGGACCCTTTAAAAATCCCATTCCAAACTTATATTTAAAATCACTTTAACTTTACTTAACTAAGTTCAAATTTAACAAACTCCAACTCCTTAATTACAAGAAAAAAAAACATTTATGTTTACAAAATAGGATTCAAAACCAGATCTACTCCAAAGGTTTTAAAACTTCCTTTATTTAAGTTTTTAAACAAAATAGTTATAAAACATTTCCCTTTTAAAAATTTAGACTGAAACTTGTTTAGTTTAAGTTAAAATCTGAAACAAAGGTTAACCCGAGCTACCCATTTTTCTTCGAGCCCAACCTGCCTTATCCCCGAGCACGAACTCGAGCCAACCACTCCTTATCCCTCATCCTCTTTTTTTTTTCTTTTTCTTTCCGTTTCCAGGGAATCTTCCCAAGTCCACGCAAACAATTACCCCGATCGATCTCTGAGAGCATTTGGCAAATTCGATCGTGAACGAGTATCTCCTTTCTCTGGTACGTTCGAGACCACGCTAGTCTCCTAACCCAACCATGAAAACTGCTCCATCCAGAACTCCTGTGCACGGAGACAATCGTGCACGTGCACGCCTCTTCCACTGGCAACCCCACCGCCGCGCCATCGCCAACCCATCACACCTCATCCCCTGATTTTATTCGCCATCTTGCCGAGGCCTACCACTCCCCTGATCGAAATCGACCAATTTCTCCAAACCGCCAAAACTCAAGAAACCCACCTGTCACCACTAATTGTTGAACTGCACTCGCCACTTAACTACGATCCACTTACTCCCCTTACTGATTGGAAGCCCATTCCATATGCTACCCTCCTGCCAAAAATCACTCCACCCGGTTGCTCCAACATCACGCGATTCCATCGCGTGCGCCGACTACCTGAAGCCATCCCAAAACCCTAAGTTGAACTCGCTCGTGTAATTCACGCAATAGAAAAAAATTTCGACAATTTTCTCATTATCATTGATGATCATACTTGCTTTAAGCAAAATTTCAACAGCAAATTTTAGATAGATCATCGGAAATTGGTCAAAATAAGTTTTTTGTTCAACTAACTCATACTCAAGATTTATAAATCTAGAAATCATGAGACTTCCACCTAAAATCACCATTTTGCAACTCAAACGCGACTATGTGGTTAGAATTTAAAATTAACATATTCAATTTTACTGATGAATATATTGATGTACTGTAAATTATTATTTCTGAAATGATTATATGATAAAAATTTCCAAATTAATTATTAAAAAGATGATTATACTCTTATACTCATTTTATATTTAGAGATCAAGTCCTAATTTTTATTGTATGTGATGATACGCAATTTTTGAACAGGTTTCAAAACCTGGAAATGTTTAACAGAGGCAAGCTTTCTTGCTTGACTCCAGGAAAAAAAACACAGGTATTTCACTCATATGTATACAAGACCAACATGCACCTCATAGTTTATTAACGTTATAACATACAACCAAGATCATTACATGTAAACCAAGTTTTAAAAATTTATAAGAGTGATTTGCTCACCTGGAATATATTGACAGAGGGGCCAGAGAGTAATGTTTTGCCTGGAATTTTTTTTTCTTTAGTCTTTTGAAGCTTTTTATCTGCAAAGTTTGTAAGAAGAAACTTTGCTTACCTTTCTGTTGTACTTAATTACTTACTTCAATAATAACAAACAATTTGATTTTTTTAATACTTACTGTTTTAAATGATAAAGAAGTTTCCTTTTTTCTCTGCAACTTAAAAACATAAATCAAATTTGCTTTGAACTTGATTCTTCCTACAACTTTGTTAATAAAGTTGTTTAAATCTTTGTTTTAATACTGATTAACAATATTAAGTTCAAATCTAAAAAAATCTTGCTTGCCTTTATTTATCTTCAGAGAAAAAATGCACTTCCTCTGGCTAAAAAAAAACTGCAGCTCTGTGTTTCATAAATCTGCATTTTATTGAATTTGTTTATGTCAAGGCTTTATTTTTGAACCCATAAATTCATTAAACTATGAAGTTAAAAGCTTACCTGAGAAATGCAAACAAAGCTTGAAGATTGTTTTTATCTTAATATTCCCAGGTTTCATTTTTTTTTTCGAAGAGGAGGGATTTCAAATTGGCTATGAATATTGTTTCGACCCTGCTTTCAGGCTGCATTTGCATTTGTTTACTTTGATCTTGAATTTGCTTTAGGAATCCACTGCATGCTTTCCAGGTTGAGGATGCTTCAAGCTCCAAAATTTTACAGGCTTTTGTAGTTGAATCTGAAACATAGTTGGAGATATTTATGATTTAAGAAACTGAGTGTTGCTTTTAAACTTTGCCTTGATTTAGGCTAAGTCGAACTTGCATTTGCCTTCCCAGTTTGAAGTTTGATCTGATTTTTTTTTCTATTTGTAGTTTCAGATCTCCTAGCAAATGAAGATAAGATCTCTTCAGCCTGGTTTCTTTCTTTTGGTTTAAAAACTGAATTGTTTTTGTTTTTGAACAGCTTTATGTATTGAAAAATGTGAGGCCAAATCCTTTTTCTACTATTTTGTTCAGATTTTCTAAGATACTATATGATGGCATATGGGAAGATGTGAAGTTTCTTGTAATTTTAAATTTCATTATTTTAAATAAAAGTAATGATGCTATTGGTATGTATATAGATATGTAAGATCTAAAGGTATGTTTACATTTGTTTTGTTTTCATGTACTTTAAACTTTACACTTTCAAATTATGCATTCATCTCAAAGCTTTGTATAAACAAAATTTGTTTGTGTATATATATAGGTACTATGTGTTTTAAGTCCTTCTTATTTTATCAAATCTAATTATTAAGCATAAAAGATAATTTAGCTTTTGTAAACTTTTGTTTATATCAATTTTACAATATCACCTTTTAAACCAATATTTCATTATACACATTATTCCTTAATGTATACACACTATATACATTATTTAAATGCCACTTATTTAAATATATATATATACATTACATCTTAATTCTTTTTAAATGCTACTTAAAATTTTAACATTTATTTTAAATTTAATTTCAAATTCCAATTCACTTGAATAAAAATTCAATCTTACTCATATATGTATAATTTCTTTTTTAAATTTAGTTGACTTTTTAAAACACTCATTATTTCAAAAGTTTAAAATATTTTATTAATCTATATTGATAAATTTTAGGATGTTACTTTTTTATTTATAAGATATTAAATATCCAATTTCAAATCCCTAGTTAAATTTTAAAAATCAATGTCCAAATAAACAAATATCCTATTTAAATCTGAAAATATTCGAATCAACCCACAATTTTATTCCAAAATCCATTTTAATTATCAATTTAAATTTAATCAAAAATCGGTATCGTTACAGATTCCCCCCCTTAAAAAAAATTTCCTCCTCGAAATTTGCAAGGAAGACGACAAGAAATAGATGAAAGATAGAGAAATATCTTTCCAGATCAAACTGAATATTTATTCTGCATTAGGCTTACCAAATCAGAATATCAACAAATAGATACAAGAACGAATTCTCTTTACAAGATGTTTGGGTTATCCAAATCTACGAAATATGCCGTGGCATTGGTTAGTTCGAAGGGATAACTAACCATTCGTAGAATATATATCCGGAACCCAAAGAATAGATAGACGGATTCAATCTTTTACTATTTCTCAAACACTAGATATGGATTCCAAATTCAGGTCAGAACATTCCAAAATATATATCAATTAGTCCCTCTCCGAACTTTGATATACACAAGAAATTACAATAGAATTTCAAATTTGGTTTTAACCGATATCGTTTTATTAATACAATTCAAATTCAGCTTCATATTAGTTAATTTTACTTAATTTAAAATTTCCAATTTTTTTAATTTAAATTTTCAATTTCAAATTCATTAGAGTTTAGATCGAAAAGCTGATAAGAAACCGATGAAGATACGAAGTAAGGATTTCTACAATGATTCATTGGGCCACCATCGCATCGAAACTTCTTTCTAGAGCTGTCACGAAGCAATCAAAAGAATTTGGAATAGAATCAAAGGAGATTGAGAAGAAAGTTGTTTCCACTGTTGTAGGGTATTGACCATTTGTAGTGGTACTTCCCTGTCCCCTATCTCATCCTCTTCTCACACTCATACTTACTATCAGTGGATAGTAAGAGAATTTACTGAGGCATTCGAACAAATATCTTAGGGATTACTCATTCTAGGGTATACTTCACCCTATCTCTAATGAGCTACTTAATGTGTTATACTCCTGAGCTAAAGTTTTAATCCTCAGCTCTGATACCAATTATAACGATCCTGACTCGACCTTCGAAAATCGGCACGAATACGACACTCATATTCAAATGCCGCAGATCCAAACGTCGAATCTGGTTCGCCGGAGCTTATAACACCATTAAGTAAAACAACACAGCGGAAGAAAAAGAATATATCAATATACAACATTTGATACAATCTCAGATACAACATGAATGATACAATGAATATCAATATACATCAGAGGTATGATACAAGATAATAGCAGTGGAAAGAAAAGATAATGCTAGCAGTGGAACAAAAACTCCAATATGGTCTTCAAGAAAGAACTCCATCTTCAAAACACAAATCCAGGAATAGCTCGAACTCCCAATAACCTTCACTAAGAGAGCAAGACTGGTGTGCAAAGGATTGCCACATCCTAGGCTGAAAGCTATCGAATCTACATCTACTATTGATTATCTGAAAACCCAACTCTAGACTGCCCGTGTGGGAAAATAGTGGGCACCCAGAGTTTAGGAAAGAAACAATAAACTCCAGGTTAGTCATGGGATTGGTATGAGCAAACAAAAGCAACTGGTCTTTTAAAACAAACAAAAGAATTTAAATTTGAAAATCCGCAATGATTTTTAGAAAAATGAAACTACCATAAGGCCTCCCGCCACACACACAATGCAAACGCAGACTTGGAGGAGATTTCTCCTTATGATAGTCAAATATGCTTAATACGAGAAAATTTCTTTGATATTATTATTATAAGTGGAAAATGTGGAAAACCATTTCGAAAGTATAATATAAATCCTAGCCAGCATAGGCATTTCGCACTTATGCCTACTATAGCTACCATGTTCAATAGCAGGTTACCGCCACATTCCATGTCAGGTTATACATCTAAAACCGTACAGGGCGCGTATTGTTTTGATTGGATTTCCAACAAATGGTCAGGCTAAGGAACTTCCTACTGTCAATGGGATCGCCTCTGGCGGGACGTCCCGAGAACCTAACCGGATCTCTGCCAACACAAGGCCGGGTTACCTCTGTAACTAGGTAACTACAACTCGAGCATGCCATCCGCCGGTCCTTTGGGACCTTTATCCGAGGCGCCTCAAAACCATAAAGCAATCACAAAGTAATAGATCTGCAGTATCCACATGGGTAAGTATCTGGGCTCCATACCATGATACCACCCTTTACCAGAAGGGAATGACACACCCTAAAGGGCGCGACCCTCATGACCTTGCCGCATCTTTTCTGTTTTGACCATTTCCGGGGTGTGAGGTCCTGATGCAGTCTCGTCCACAAAGCTACGCTTTATACAAAAGCCATGCTTTGATCACAAATGATCAACAAATGATCATCAACACACAGCAGCACTTAGCATGCCACACTACCAAATTGGGAATATATCACTGATAAATATCAACTACATAACCCCTGAGCTCGTACGTCTCAGAGAAGGGTGTTAAGTTAAGAGAATAAATTCTCCGCCACCAAGCAGAAATGTATTTGATAGATATCAATTTAATATCTCAAAGTGTAATGTCGGACATACAACCATACAAGTCTGTTCCGGGTTCGAAAAGAACCGAAGGCACTTCCGAAGAAGCCCTTGCAAATCCGGGTATCCACAATTACGATCGGACTTCCCATCACTAAGAGAAAACTCTATACCGGAGCAACTCAGTGCAGAGTCAAGCGACAGGTTATCCTATCGTACTCAAAGACACCCGGTCTTCAACACCGGTCTTCAGTTGCAATCCATAACGTCGTATCACTATTCGGAATGGGCTATATGACACAAGGTCCTCTCCCGGCTAAACCGAAATAGTGAGCGCAATTTTTAAAACATATGGATATGGGATTTCAGTTAAGTCACAACTTGATAATCCAAATTTTTTTTCTTTTAAATGGTTAAACAAATTACCATTTTAAATCTTTAAATAAAAAGATTCATTTCACAAAGTTCACCTAGTTTCACAAAGATATATTCATAGATTTCCAAAATAATTTCCATTTCAATTGGATTAACACATTAAATCTTTAAATCAAAGATTTAATTTATAGCTTTCAAAACACATTCCCAAAGATTTATTTGTAACTTGGAAGACCATTTTTATTTTAGACTTGAAATCCTTCTTACACAAATTTGAAGTTCATTTCTTATATCAAAGCTTCTATTATTTGAAAACGAATAGTTTTCGTTTTAGTAAAATCCAATTTATACAAGTTGAAATCTTGTGTTAAATTTAAATTCCAAAACATCACCTTTAAAACGGTTTAAAAACCCATATAAACCCATTTATAAGTTGAATAAACTTTTAAAGCCTAGTTCCCAAATCATAGAATTCAATTCAAATATTGAATTCAAATTTAAATCAAATTATTTAAATTTCAAAACTCAATCAAGCTATTTAAAATCTCTTTTATTTTATTTTTTTGAAATTCATTTTCAAAGCTCCAATCCTAATTCCAAAACTATTTTGGATTCAAAAATTCTATTTTAAAACAATTTCAAAGATCTGTGACTTAGCCCATTTCCACGTGCAATCCACATTTGTGTGTGTATAAGTGTGGTCCAGGGGTTTAACACAATAGTGCACAACATCATCATCACAGATTCAACCATATCGATAAGCGGTATAACCCACAACGCTTATCTATATTCACAGATTCATAGATAAAGTAAACTATCAATCACAAAGATTCACTAATACGATTCGATGTGGGTTTCGGATAACCAACTGGATTCCGACTCCCTGCCGCATCGAAATTTAAATGTCGTTTAACGGGTCAAGGGGTTGCATATTTATAAAACAATATATACATCACAGATATAACAGCTTAGCACAAAACATTAAATAGCATTACATCACATAACAAATACATCAATCCATCACATAGCATCTAATAACAACCAAACATCCATAAGTAAGATTCGTTAATTGTTTGAGTAACTCAAATCAGTTTTACTTACTTATGAATAATTACAAATCTTGATTAATTAATATTAATAAATTACAAATCATTTTGGTTAAGTATCCTTTAATCATTTATTCTTTAGCCATTAATAATAAAATTAATTAACCTTTAATTATACTTAATCAACCTTTAGTTATCAAATAATTAACCTTTAATTATTTAATTCACCATTTAATTGATTATCTTTAATTGATTAATTGACCCTTGATAAATTGATTGCCATTAAATAAATTATCCTTAATTGGTTATAAAATTAATTACTTCTTAATTAATTAATAATTAATTAACCTTAATCATTTATTTAATTAAGTAATTACTTTATCTTCAATTACAAATAATTCAACCTCAATTAATTAATTGTTCTCTAATCATTAATTAATCTCTAATTACTAGTTAATTGACTTAATTTTTCCTTAATTAACTTAATTTATTTCAAGATAAAAATACTGGAAACATTTATCAATTAATAGTTTAAAAACTAGATTCAAGTTTGGTTTTTAAAACTTGCTTTTATATGGACCCTTTAAAAATCCCATTCCAAACTTATATTTAAAATCACTTTAACTTTACTTAACTAAGTTCAAATTTAACAAACTCCAACTCCTTAATTACAAGAAGAAAAAAACATTTATGTTTACAAAATAGGATTCAAAACCAGATCTACTCCAAAGGTTTTAAAACTTCCTTTATTTAAGTTTTTAAACAAAATAGTTATAAAACATTTCCCTTTTAAAAATTTAGACTGAAACTTGTTTAGTTTAAGTTAAAATCTGAAACAAAGGTTAACCCGAGCTACCCATTTTTCTTCGAGCCCAACCTGCCTTATCCCCGAGCACGAACTCGAGCCAACCACTCCTTCTCCATCATCCTCTTTTTTTTCTTTTTCTTTTCGTTTCTAGGGAATCTTCCCAAGTCCACGCAAACAATTACCCCGATCGATCTCTGAGAGCATTTGGCAACTTCGATCGTGAACGAGTATCTCCTTTCTCTGGTACGTTCGAGACCACTCTAGTCTCCTAACCCAACCATGAAAACTGCTCCATCCAGAACTCCTGTGCACGGAGACAATCGTGCACGTGCATGCCTCTTCCACTGGCAACCCCACCGCCGCGCCATCGCCAACCCATCACACCTCATCCCCTGATTTTATTCGCCATCTTGCCGAGGCCTACCACTCCCCTGATCGAAATCGACCAATTTCTCTAAACCACCAAAACTCAAGAAACCCACCTGTCACCACTAATTGTTGAACTGCACTCGCCACTTAACTCCGATCCACTTACTCCCCTTACAGATTGGAAGCCCATTCCATATGCCACCCTCCTGCCAAAAATCACTCCACCCAGTTGCTCCAACATCACGCGATTCCATCACGTGCGCCGACTACCTGAAGCCATCCCAAAACCCTAAGTTGAACTCGCTCGTGTAATTCACGCAATAGAAAAAAAATTCGACAATTTTCTCGTTATCATTGATGATCATACTTGCTTTAAGCAAAATTTCAACAGCAAATTTTAGATAGATCATCGAAAATTGGTCAAAATAAGTTTTTTGTTCAACTAACTCATACTCGAGATTTATAAATCTAGAAATCATGAGACTTCCACCTAAAATCACCATTTTGCAACTCAAACGCGACTATGTGGTTAGAATTTAAAATTAACATATTTAATTTTACTGATGAATATATTGATGTACTGTAAATTATTATTTCTGAAATGATTATATGATAAAAATTTCCAAATTAATTATTAAAAATATGATTATACTATTATACTCATTTTATATTTAGAGATCAAGTCCTAATTTTTATTGTATGGGATGATACGCAATTTTTGAACAGGTTTCAAAACCTGGAAATGTTTAACAGAGGCAAGCTTTCTTGCTTGACTCCAGAAAAAAAAAACACAGGTATTTCACTCATATGTATACAAGACCAACATGCACCTCATAGTTTATTAACATTATAACATACAACCAAGATCATTACATGTAAACCAAGTTTTAAAAATTTATAAGAGTGATTTGCTCACCTGGAATATATTGACAGAGGTGCCAGAGAATAATGTTTTGCCTGGAATTTTTTTTTCTTTAGTCTTTTGAAGCTTTTTATCTGCAAAGTTTGTAAGAAGAAACTTTGCTTACCTTTCTGTTGTACTTAGTTACTTACTTCAATAATAACAAACAATTTGATTTTTTTAATACTTACTGTTTTAAATGATAAAGAAGTTTCCTTTTTTCTCTGCAACTTAAAAACATAAATCAAATTTGCTTTGAACTTGATTCTTCCTACAACTTTGTTAATAAAGTTGTTTAAATCTTTGTTTTAATACTGATTAACAATATTAAGTTCAAATCTAAAAAAATCTTGCTTGCCTTTATTTATCTTCAGAGAAAAAATGCACTTCCTCTGGCTAAAAAAAAACTGCAGCTCTGTGTTTCATAAATCTGCATTTTATTGAATTTGTTTATGCCAAGGCTTTATTTTTGAACCCATAAATTCATTAAACTATGAAGTTAAAAGCTTACCTGAGAAATGCAAACAAATCTTGAAGATTGTTTTTATCTTAATATTCCCAGGTTTCATTTTTTTTTTTCGAAGAGGAGGGATTTCAAATTGCCTATGAATATTGTTTCGACCCTGCTTTCAGGCTGCATTTGCATTTGTAGTTGAATCTGAAACTTAGTTGAAGATGTTTATGATTTAAGAAACTGAGTGTTGCTTTTAAACTTTGCCTTGATTTAAGCTAAGTCGAACTTGCATTTGCCTTCCCAGTTTGAAGTTTGATCTGATTTTTTTTTTCTATTTGTAGTTTCAGATCTCCTAGCAAATGAAGATAAGATCTCTTTAGCCTGGTTTCTTTCTTTTGGTTTAAAAACTGAATTGTTTTTGTTTTTGAACAGCTTTATGTATTGAAAAATGTGAGGCCAAATCCTTTTTCTACTATTTTGTTCAGATTTTCTAAGATACTATATGATGGCATATGGGAAGATGTGAAGTTTCTTGTAATTTTAAATTTCATTATTTTAAATAAAAGTAATGATGCTATTGGTATGTATAGATATGTAAGATCTAAAGGTATGTTTACATTTGTTTTGTTTTCATGTACTTTAAACTTTACACTTTCAAATTATGCATTCATCTCAAAGCTTTTTATAAACAAAATTTGTTTGTATATATATATATATAGGTACTATGTGTTTTAAGTCCTTCTTATTTTATCAAATCTAATTATTAAGCATACAAGATAATTTAGCTTATGTAAACTTTTGTTTATATCAATTTTACAATATCACTTTTTGAACCAATATTTCATTATACACATTATTCCTTAATGTATACACACTATATACATTATTTAAATGCCACTTATTTAAATATATATACATTACATCTTAATTCTTTTTAAATGCTACTTAAAATTTTAACATTTATTTTAAATTTAATTTCAAATTCCAATTCACTTGAATAAAAATTCAATCTTACTCATATATGTATAAATTTTTTTTTTAAATTTAGTTGACTTTTTAAAACACACATTATTTCAAAAGTTTAAAATATTTTATTAATCTATATTAATAAATTTTAGGATGTTACTTTTTTATTTATAAGATATTAAATATCCAATTTCAAATCCCTAGTTAAATTTTAAAAATCAATGTCCAAATAAACAAATATCCTATTTAAATTTGAAAATATTCAAATCAACCCACAATTTTATTCCAAAATCCATTTTAATTATCAATTTAAATTTAATTAAAAATCGGGATCGTTACAATCAAATTTACGCGCGGTTTCTTTTATTAGGATCGTATTGAAATTCCGGACTTGATGACGCTGGTTTGGAAGAATTATGAGACGGTCAAATTTTTGGGTTTAAATTGAATTTAAATTCAAAAGGTGAGTGTTTTAACCCACTCATAACTTCTAAAATTTCTTATGTTTGTTAAATTGGTATATGATGTGATTTAAAATTTATTTGTGATTGTTTGGCATATTTTTATCATCATCTCAGTTAATTTCATTTATTTAAATTAAATTGCTATTTAATTTATTCATTGCATTTAAACTGCCGGTTAAATTGTTATTTAATTATTCATTGCATATAAACTGCCAGTTAAACAGTTATTTAATTCATTATTGAATATAAACTGCTATTTAATACCTGTTGTTTATTATCCGTTCTATATTGATGCTATTGTTTGAATTTGATGATGATTGTGATAAATGGTTGATGGTTGATAATGGATGAATGCATGCTGTATTTTATATTGTTATAAAATGCAAGTTATTATACATTTTCATTTCATTCGGGATTGCCATTTGAAATGATATATAACCGTAATTTTTATTTTAAATTATGGATTGAAATGATAAATATCCATATCACTTGACCATAGGATAGAAAATTTTATACAGACACCGCGGTCTATATATAAAAATATTTTGAAATGATTTTCTATGGTTTTGTAAAGAAATATATATGGTTTTATGAGATATTGATTCGGATATTTGATAAAGGTTATTTTATATATGGTAAAATTCTTGGTTTAAGCTATGTATAAAATTGATTAATAAAATGAGTTTAATAATGGAGTTTGATTGTTTATATTATATGGTTAAGTACCTACATAAAATATTGTATATATAGAATTTAAATGACTTAAATGAAATTTAAGTTGGAAAATAAATATGATAGTGGTTTAAATTGAATTATTTGAAATTTGACTTAAATAAAATTTGATTTGAAAATAAATAAAAATGGAGCTTTTTTAAAGGGTATGATTCTTATAACTTAATTTGGTTTAAAGTGATTTAAATAAATATAAAATTGAGATAAATGAATATATCAAGTTAAATAAATTGAAAGAATATCTAGTTGTTTGAAGTCAAAAGTTTTACTTAAATGATATTGGTTTTATTAAGTAAACATTTCAAATCTAAATAATAGCAATTGAATTCGATATATATGGAATTATTAAAGAATTAGTTTTGAAATATATATAAATTGAAATGTTTTATTTGGATTTTTACCTATATTTGGAATTGATTTGTGAAGGCGAAGAAACTATTTTATTATATAAAGTAAATTATATTTAAACCATTTATGTGGTGCGGTTATATTTCAAAGTTATGTAATTCAAAGTTTTATGTTTTGAAAACCTATATTTCAAGCGTTTGGTTTAGAAATATTTTAACTATGAAAAAGTTATGGTTTTAGAAAAGGATATATTTGAAAAAGATATCTTATTGATTTGGTTTTAAAAAGGGAAATGATATCGTAATTATAGGGTTCGAAATGAATATTATATCCTGGTTTTAAAGTATAAATTATTTTAAAATAACTACGGTGTTATAATAATGTTTGGTTGTTGAAGAGAACGGGATTAGAAGTTGTCATACTCTCACTAACTCCGAAAACCACTTTAACAACCGTGTACGCGGTGGAGATTCCAGAATGAAGCAGGATGGTGGTGGCGTTTCCTTTAAGGTAAATATGTGGACCCGACTCCCGTGAGTTGGCATAAGGTGGCTAAAGCAGGAGCGATCGACAGGTTAATGAGGTAGCACCTTTGATCGGACACATCCCTTTGATATTATACTTTGACCTTTGGATTGATTCGGTGGCCACTTTTGATTTTTTTATTTGGGGGTGTGGCTCGAGTTGGACGGTAGCTGCGCGCTACGCGTTACCACTGACCCGGAAGCGTAATTGGTATATCTACCCTGGCATTTCCTAGTTGTGCCGTGTCACCTACCGTATCGCGCCTTGTATGAGTTTGGATTTCTCCCGTAGCCGTGTGGTATCCTCTGGTGGCATTCGGATCAGGAGGGACCATGATATTGGATGGACTACTGGGACTATTACATGTCAAGGGCTATATGGGTAACCCCTTAATGCTAAGAAAAAAGTAAGTTTATTTTACTATTAGACACTATTATAATAGCGAAATATTACTACATAGTAAATAGTTTAACGGATCCTTAGGAGATGTGAATCCCGAGCATCTCTTAAGTTACCGCACTCATATTTATTTCTGTTAAATTTAACTCACATAAGGTCTTTTAGTTCTGACTCGAGTGTTTTGTCTTTTCAATTCGCTCGGGTCAGTCCGAGCATTTTAGGATCGAAGACTTTAGTTTTGGAGGACAAAGACGAAGATTTCATTATTATTACTATATTTTATTGTTCCACTACACACTGTATTCCGCTGCATCGATTTTTATTCATTGGTATATGCAACTCTGATATATATTGTATAAGTAAACTTAAATATTTTGTAAACAGCTTCATGAACCGTATATTTGATTATTACATTTTGTCCTTCCGTTGTGAGATTCTGTTTTGCTTTATTTCTTTCTCATTTTTCTTATTTACCCCATGACAATCCGCCCTTTTGTATGTTTTAAGTCTGACGTGTGTGGTTTATCATCGATTTAAAGCGTGCGAAAAGGCGAGACGTTACATCTAGTATCAGAGCTTTGGTTTAGCGATAAACCATAGCTTTGTGGGGTCTGACTCTTCATTAATAGTGTTGTAATACCCTATGGGAGTCGTTGAATGTATATATGAGAGAGCGTATTTGTTAGTGTTATAACAAGGTTTTAAGATTGTGTTAATCTGTTCCATTTTGTATTTATAAATTCTGGTTGGTGCATGGGACGCTATGACATCAATAGGGATTTCTAAACACTTAATAGGATAGACCGACACAATATTTGTTTTAATATAGGTGAATGAAATAATTTTGCCTATTATATTTTCTATATATAAAATAAATTTTTTGCAAAGGTTATATTTGGTTGTATTATATTGGTTGTTAGGTAATGAAATTTATAAATAATAGTTGAAATAAGATCGAAATAAAATAAATGAAATTGGAAATTTTAGAACTTAAGTTATGGGGTTTTGAAAATTTCTTTTGAATAATTTTGGAATATAATAATAATACTATTTAGAGTATTTTCTGATATAAATATTTCAATATGGTTTAAAAGAATTGTTTTGAAGAAATTATGGAAAGAATAAGTTTTGTACTCCCCTCTCTGTCGCTGGAAAATAATTTCGGTGATGAATGCACGCATCATCGACATTCATTTTTGAGTTTCGAAGTGGGAAGGCCACTGTAGTAGTTTTACTATAGATTTATTTTGGTAAACAAAAGTGAATTTTTAATTTGTTTTAAATAGACTTGAATATAGATAAGTTGTAAGTATATTTATCTATTATTTTAAAATGAATTAAAATTAAACCGGTATTTGGTTCTTAAGTTCCAGTTAATTAATAGTTCAATTAAGTGTAGTAAAATGGAATTTTACCAATAATTGAAACCTTTAATTAAAATAAGAAATTTCATGATAAGTTATAAATGGAAATTAAAAGCAATTGAAATGTGTAACATATAAAACAAGGATATTATTATTGAACATTAAATTAATTAAAAGAAATAGGAATAAACTTGTATAACTTTCAATTATATCCTTATAAACATATATAACTTACCGAATATTAAAAGTTGAAATGTTAACAAGAAATTGTAATAGATATTATACAAGTAATGAACTTGGGATAATGAAAATATTCATTGAAATTCTTTAATAAATAAGAATTGGATGTTGTGGTGTTTGTAAACTTAAGTATATTTGAGATGGTACTAATTAAAAATAATGAAAAGTAGGTATTGTGCAAGTAATCATAAACTTAAGTAAATAGATTGAAGTTGTTTCTGAATAAAATAAGAATACAAGATGAAAAAAAATATGATTAAAGACTTAAGTTAATAAATTTACCTGCTACGAAATTTGAATTGTATACGATAATATATATATATAAATGAATGTAATGCAATGAATAGAATTTGGCATTTTATGGATAGAAGAAAATGAATTGGTAAGTAATGAATAGAAATAGATAAAAATAAATAATGAATGAAAAAGAGAAATCAAACAACTAATGTATGAATGAATTAATAAGGATAAACTAAATTTGTTGTGAAATTGTTGTTGTGTGTTTTGGTTTTTTGGTTGTTTGGGTAAGGACACTATAAAATTGTTTGGATGAATAAATAATCGATTTTTTTCCATCTAAAACTGTTGAGTAAATGATGCACTTGATAATTTATTTTTCATTCTGTGCAATTTAAAGTTTGAACCTAAATAACTATTTGCTTTGTTTGATATGAATGAATGTTTGATTTGTGTTGATTTTTATGTGACAAGTGGTTGTTGGTTGTAATGATTTGTTCGTTTATGGGTGAAACAACTTTAATATTTCATTTATATAATTTTTAACCCTTTTAGATTATATAAGTGAAATGCAGGTTATGGAAGCAATTGCTACTGCTTTTGGTTCCATAAATTAAGCGATAATTGCCCGACTAATAGGTACGTTTTCGGATTACGGTTTATAGCGTTATTATATTTTTTCCTGGGTTGGGATATATATTAATTAGGTAAATATATGTGGTATATTGTTATATTGATATTATATTTTCTTCCGAGCCTCTCTGTAAAAAGGAGACTCTGCCAAAATTTTCCGAAAATTTTGGACTTAGAAAATATTAAAAATGTTTCCAAACTTTATAAATTAGAATATAAAAGATTTAATTGGTTATAAATTTATATATTTTATTTAAGTTATCATACTCTGTAAAATTAGTGTTATGAATAATATTTGAATAATATATATTGAATTATAAGTTCCTCTTTTCCCTTCTTTTCCTTTTCGAGGACGAAAAGTTTTGAGTGGGGGAGAGTGTAACGACCCGTAAAATTCGATGTTTATAATGATTAAAATTAATAAGATTTTTAATTTAAATTTAGAAAGAAATAAAAATCTTATAATTTATATGGGAGCGAATGTAGAAATTAGATGTATCGATTGTAATTAAAGTTAACAATTTAAAATTTATTTTGCAATTAATTGAAATAGTGTAAATTATCATACTTGGTTATAAGTTTAATACAAGAAACAAATGAATGGATATAGTTGAATGGTAATTTACAATTAATGAATGTATTAAAATTGGAAAGGTCAAAATTGATTGCGTTACATAAATTAGGAATTTAATTTCATTAAAGGTAATTAAATATTATCTTAATGCAAAATTTAGTTAACTTTTGAAATTAATGTTAATTCCATTCAGAATATCACAATTGGTGTAACATTTGGCGTGTAAGCATATACTTTAAGTTACCTGTTTAATTAGTTGATGGAATTAGAATTTGAAATAAATGTTAAATAAAATAAATAAAAGTTACATTAATGTGAGAAGTAATACAATGTTAGAAGTTGTTAAACTAGAGTATATTTGAAAATAAAGATCCATTAATGTAAAACTTAATAAAAGGATAAATTGAAATGAAAGGTCAGGTGAGATATTGAAATTGTTATAATTGGTTATGAGATTTGAATTGTAAGAAACGAATGTAAATACTAAATTGCTAATGAAATAATAATAATATAGTTAATGTAATTAAATAATAGCAGAAGTATTTAAGAACTGTAACGGGGGCTCGATAATAGGGAACGCATGAGTGTAATTAAAGGCATGGTAATACTTGTTATAATTTACCTGTTTATTTAGTTTAATAATAAAATTTGGAAATCAATTCGAGTTAAATGAACCTTAATGCTATATAAATAAGAATTAATGCAATAACTAATTTAGTGCAAATAAATTTATGGAACAAATGTTAAGATCTTAACTGATGGTCATTAATAATTGGAGATAATGTAAATTCCATTTATAATATTACTATTGGTTAATGTAAAGATTTTAAATCAAGATTTCTTAATTTATTTGAATATAAAGAATTAAGGTAATTGAGTTTATTGCAATTAAGTAAAATTAAACATTTATTTTTACATTAATTGAAAATTAAGTTGAAACTGGAAAATATTAATTTAATAGCTTTGAACCCAATGTTAATTTCATCCATTTGACCATAATGGATTGAATAATAAGAATGAATGGTGGATTCAATGGAATTATTGAAAATATAATTTATAATTGATGAATATAATGAATTTGAATTTACGCTGAAACTTATGATTGAATCAACATTTAATTTGACATCTAAATTTGTTTAAAATCATTATAAATGATTAAGAAATTTAAATAATAATAATTGTCAAATTTTAGAATTTAAATTGGAAATTTGATTTAATTAATTAATTTATTAATTTATTTAATTAATGGAAAAATAGCCATTTTGGCCACTGACTCGGATTTCGACGAGACCAGTTTCATCAGATCCGAAACGGTGAATTATTGTAGGGTTTCAAGTTTCGTAGCGATCGGACTTGTCATTTGATCGTACAGACTCGAAACGCCTTGAAATCCATGAAATTGAAATCAATCAAAATTAATTTGAAAAATATTGTTTTAGCATAACTTCTTCATACGATGGAATTTGGACTTGAAAATAGTTCCATCGCATTTATAATATTTTAAAATATGTATTTTGATACATGGGTTGACCCAATTTCGTTCCGGAGTCGAAACGGGCTTTTTGGGCCACTTTGGAGTTAGCGCGTATATCCAACCTTATCCATCCATTCTAATTTCTGACCTACCTATATAAACCCCGTTATAAACCCTAGCAGCCTATTTTCCTCATATCTATACGTATAGAAACTTCTGTGCCCCTTTTCCTCAATGGCTGCAAACCCTATATCCAATTGCAAATTCAAAAATCTAATGAAAATTCAAACTCCTTAGAAAAATTCTGAATCTCTCGAAGTACGTAATCTTCTGGTAAAATTCGTTTTTTGTTTTGGATTGTCGTTTGACTGGTAAAAATCGAAGAAGTCTCGGCCGTCCATCACGCGTTGGTCAAAGTTGTCGGATCGTCGAACCCTTTCTGGGTATTGTAGAGGGGACCGAGGGGAGTCGATCTGTGTAGTTTGTACGTGGAATCAACGGCTAGATTTGCGGGAAAAATTCAACTAGGGTTTCCAAGTAAGGGGTGGCGGCTGTAGTTTTGGCACGACATGGGCGTTCGAGCACATGACGGAGGAGGCAAACCTGCGCGAGGCATAGGCTCGCGTGCGAGATGGTTGTGGTAGCACGCGATGATCATCGATGGAGGAGTGAGGTTGTGATGTCGATTGGTGGAGGCTGTTCGTGTGCGTGCTATAGAGAAGAGGGGTTTCGGCCTGTAGTAGTATGGTGACGTGGCAAATGTGTTTAGGGTGAGAAAGTGTTCTTTTCTTCTTTATTTTTTTTAATTAAAATTCAATCGCATTTATCGTCATAACTTTTGCATACGATATCAGATTTACGCGCGAGAAAGTGTTCTTTTCTTCTGAGATGGTCAAATTTTTGGGTTTAAATTGAATTTAAATTGAATTTAAATTCAAAAGGTGAGAGTTTTACCCACTCACAACTTCTAAAATTTCTTATGTTTGTTAAATTGATATATGATGTGATTTACAATTTATTTATGGTTATTTGGCATATTTTTATCATCATCTCAGTTAATTTCATTTATTTAAATTAAATTGCTATTTAATTTATTCACTTCATTTAAACTGCCAGTTAAATTGTTATTTAATTATTCATTGCATATAAACTGCCAGTTAAACAGTTATTTAATTTATTATTGAATATAAACTGCCATTTAATACATGTTGTTTATTATCCGTTCTATATTGATGCTATTGTTTAAATTTGATGATGATTGTGATAAATGGTTGATGGTTGATATTGGATGACTGCATGCTGTATTTTATATTGCTATAAACAACAAGTTATTATGCATTTTCATTTCATTCGGGATTGCGGTTTGAAATGATATATAACCGTATTTTTTATTTTAAATTACGGATTGAAATGATAAATATCCGTATCACTTGACCATAGGATAGAAAATTTTATACAGGCACCGCGGTCTATATATAGAACTATTTTGAAATGATTTTCTATGGTTTTGTAAAGAAATATATATGGTTTTATGAGATATTGATTCGGATATTTGATAAAGGTTATTTTATATATGGTAAAATTCTTGGTTTAAGCTATGTATAAAATTGATTAATAAAATGAGTTTAATAATGGAGTTTGATTGTTTATATTATATGGTTAAGTACCTACTTAAGATATTGTATATAAACAGTTTAGATGACATAAATGAAATTTAAGTCCGAAAATAAATATGATAGTGGTTTAAATTGAATTATTTGAAATTTGACTTAAATAAAATTTGATTTGAGAATAAATAAAATGGAGCTTTTTTAAAGGGCATGATTCTTATAACTTAATTTGGTTTAAAGTGATTTAAATAAATATAAAGTTGAGATAAATGAATATATCATGTTAAATAAATTAAAAGAATATCCAGTTGTTTGAAGTCAAAAGTTATACTCAAATGATATTGGGTTTATTAAGTAAACATTTCAAATCTAAATAATAGCAATTGAATTTGATATATGTGGAATTATTAAAGAATTAGTTTTGAAATATATATAAATTGAAATGTTTATTTGGATTTTTATCTATATTTGCAATTGATTTGTGAAGGCGAAGAAACTATTTTATTATATAGAGTAAATTATATTTAAACCATTTAAGTGGTGCGGTTATATTTCAAAGTTATGTAATTCAAAGTTTTATGTTTGAAAAGCTATATTTCAAGCGTTTGGTTTAGAAATATTTTAACTATGAAAAAGTTATGGTTTTAGAAAAGGATATATTTGAAAAAGATATCATATTGATTTGGTTTTAGAAAGGGAAATGATATCGTAATTATAGGGTTTGAAATGAATATTATATCGTGGTTTTAAAGTATAAATTATTTTAAATAATCGCGGTGTTATAATAATGTTCGTTTGTTGAAGAGACCGGGATCGGAAGTTGTCATACTCTCTGCCAACTCCGAAAACCACTTTAACAACCGTGTATGCGGTGGAGATTCCAGAATGAAGTAGGATGGTGGCGGCGTTTCCTTTAAGGTAAATACATGGACCCGACTCCCGTGAGTTGGTATAAGGTGGCTAAAACAGGAGCGATCGACGTGTTAATGAGGTAGCACCTTTGATCGGACACATCCCTTCAATATTATACTTTGACCTTTGGATTGATTCGGTGGCCACTTTTGATTTTTTTATTTGGGGTGCAGCTCGAGGTGGGCGGTAGCTGCGCGCTACGCGTTACCACCGACCCGGAAGCGTAATTGGTATATCTACCATGGCATTGCCTTGTTGTGCCGTGTCACCTACCGTATCGCGCCTTGTACGAGTTTGGATTTCTTTAGTAGCCCATGTGGTATCCTATGGTGGCTTCCGGATCAGGAAGGACCATGATATTGGATGGACTACTGGGACTATTACGTGTTAAGGGCTATATGGGTAACCCCTTAATGCTAAGAAAAAAGTAAGTTTATTTTACTATTAGACACTATTAGAATAGCGAAATATTACTACATAGTAAATAGTTTAACAGATCATTAGGAGATGTGAATCCTAAGCATCTCTTAAGTTACTGCACTCATATTTATTTCTGTTAATTTAACTCACATAAGATTTTTTTAGTTCTGACTCGAGTGTTTTGTCTTTTCAATTCGCTTGGGTCAGTCTGAGCATTTCAGGATCGAAGACTTTATTTCTGGAGGACGAAGATGAAGATTTCATTATTATTATTATTATATTATTGTTCCACTACACACTGTATTCCGCTGCATCGATTTTTATTCGTTGGTATGTGCAACTCTGATATATATTGTATAAGTAAAATTAAATATTCTGTAAACAGCTTCATGAACTGTATATTTGATTATTATATTTATCCTTCCGCTGTGAGATTCTGTTTTGTTTTATTTCCTTCTCGTTTTTCTTATTTACCCCATGACAATCTACCCTTTTGCATGTTTTAAGTCTGACGTGTGTGGTTTATCGTCGATTTAAAGCGTGCGAAACGGCGGGACGTTACAGCCTCCGATTTTGCCATGCGAGTATACCATTACTTCCTGAAAACTTTATTTAATAATTTTCATAATAATACTTATGAAATTTTTATAAAAGTTTTCTAAGTTGGCAAACACTCTTTAATAAAAGTTACTATATAAAATATTAATATTGAATAATTTATCTCCTTAAAATAGTAATACCGGTTAATTCTTCAAAAATAATTGACTTAATATAAAATTGACATATAATTAAAAATACTTTAAACAATTTAAAATAAATTAAATAACTAATTTCTAGGATATTTTCAACACTTTTAAAATTATCTAGTTAATATTTAAAAATCCTCTTTGTAAAACAAGCCCAATTTCTCGATTTTAACTTCATTTCGTAATTTGGAAATCTTACTTGAGCTCCAGTATAACAAATTTTATACTTATTTTCAAATTCACTTTTATCCTTCCAATCTATTAAAAATCTCAATTTTTAAACCTTTTATATTTAAACAGGAACCACTTAAGAATTTATTATTTAAAATCCTTTTGTATACTTTACCCCAGACCTTTATTTACAATATCCTGAATTAGTTAAATACAAATTTCAAAACCATTTTTTTTATCCAATTTATTTATCCAAAATTATATATAAATAATTTTACTTCAAAATTACCATTTACAATTCTTTTCCATTTCAAACCATATTTTATTGGTATTTAAAAATACCAAAATTTAAGCTAGAACTGCCATAGCATCCAATCAATTCAAATCACATAATATCCTATTACAGATTATTCCAACAAAACATATATCACTATATATGAAATTAAATTCAACATTTTGAGGAATCTAATTGGATCCCTTCAACCTGTTTCCCTACACCCACAGATGCTAGTACAACATAAAAATACCAATTCCGCTTCTAGTTGGAATATCGTGGTATATAGGGTCATCCGCTATTATGTGGGGAGCATAGGGTTTCATCCGCTATATATATGCAGGAATATCAATCACTCCAATATGTATACTACTATATGTAATATCAAATTCAACCGATATAAATGTATCAATTCAACCAATCAATAATTGTTTAATTTTTGCTATTTAAATTAATACCAACAATCCAAAATTGAGTGAGATTAACTCTCCTTGAGTTTTCATTTCGCCAAAAATTCAAATTTTAAATTAAATCAAAAATTTTCGATTTAACCTAAAATCTTAACTCGCTCTAAACATCTCCAGTTCTATTCCAGCATGTAGTGCTCGTCGCCTGATTCCGTCGCCGCTTGTTTCGTCTAATTTCGACCTCGTATGCAAAGATACGAATTTTTAAAGTTTTGAATATAAATTATATAAACAAGTTTTTTTGTTTGTCAACCTAGATCCGGCCGTCGATTTCGCTTTAGGAAAATCAAGTCGCACACTTCTTCTTCTCGTTCACACGCACACTCCAGGTAAAATTCGAACCCAACTCGACCCCGCGTTGACTGCCTGCCACGCCGCCATCAGTCCACATACACATGATCAGATGATGCCACCTGATCCTCTAATGCCGCCACACCTTTGGCCAGAGCCATGATGAACTCAGCACCTTCTTTTACACGCAAACCTGGTTCGAATGGCCTACAAAAACGAGTAGATCTCGCCTCGATCGTCACACCATACGACGAATCCTCCGTAGGAATTGTAGAACTCATGAAGCTACTCACTTTTGCTATTGGAAACGTTGGCTATTATTGCGTATAGAAAGAGAGATTTTAGGAAGAAGATCGCAAGTTCTTGGCCATCGATGCGTAACGGCTGTGGAAAAATTATTAGGGTTAAGGCTTACAGTGCAGGGGTATATATATACGAAATTTATAAATTATTTTATTATTATTTTCCAAATCACTTGCTTTTCCGAATGAACTCCAATAGGGACGTGCTGCCCAGAGTTTATAATGTTTTACCCATATTCCGAACACAATGGAACATGTTTCGAGGCCTAATTCAATTATATGTGAAAGATAGCTTTTTGCATAAAATTAAAATATTAAATTTTAGATATTAATTTCAATGCGTTTCTATTCTGCAAGACCAAACGGTAACTCCAAACGCTACGAAATTTGAATTCTGATAATAAGAAACTATTACGGATCTAATGGAACTCGTTTCGTCGAATTCCGAGACTGTGCTCCGGAAAGCTAATTTAACGCGTCGATTAAATCGAGCGATTTCCAAAATTGACAAAATTGCTTGAAATTTCCATTTTAAAAACTTACCAACTCAATTATGATTCAAACAGAATTTATATCCATATTAGAAACCGTTCTGATTTATATTAAATCAAAATTCCATTATTTACACTATTACTATATATTAATTTCTACTATTAAATTAATTAAGATATAAATTTCAAATTTTGAATTTATCGACTTTTAATTCCATTCAAAGTCTATTATCATCACTCTAATTTAAATAGAGTTTAAAATCAACTTATAAATCATTTACATTTAACTCCAGATTTCCATATTTACCCAATTTAAAATATTAAATTTATATTTACCAAATCCAGTTAATTACTGTATTTGAAATTTTAAACCTTTTCACTAGTTCAACCAAAATCTCCATATTCAAAATCAATTAACAATTCAAAATCAACATTTAAAAAATAAGTTAAACATTCGAAAACAGACAACCAAAATCCCGGATCATTGCATTCCTCCCCTCTTATAAGAATTTCGTCCCCAAAATTGCTAAGGTAGGAAAAATGCTCCCCAACCCATTAAATTTTCCAAAACCTACTTAGTTAAAATTCAATAATAAACCTTTTAGTTTTATCCAAAACAATTAGTTTTCATTTCCAATTGAAAAGCCTTGATTTCTAATACAATTCAAAAATCAACTCTCTAGTTAACAAAACTTCCGAAAAATTTCAAAATATTTCTAACACCCTAAATTTTCAAATTTTTTGGACAGAGTCTCCTTTGTAAGGAGATCCCTTTGCATTATCAGAAATATAATAAAAATAATATACATCGACCCACACAGACAAAAAACACAATATATCAATATATTATCATTTATTTATTTATTTGCATAGGCGTACCTCATATTAGCGTTATTAAGCGATTGGCTTATTTTATATGCATTTATGCAACCATATATCCAAACAGCTTCCCGTACCTGTAATTACTCAAAATAAGCACATAAGTTTTCATAAACGTGAAATTTTGTAACATTTGATTTATTTTACTAGCCAAACACATAACCTTCATAACCCAAAGATGCCAATCATATATCACAAGCAATTATAAGGTTCCAACGCTAATTTAATTTTCTTCCATGGGTCCATATATCATTTCATTCAAAATGATTTACAACCAAATTTGTTTCATTCAATTCATATTTACAGCAAACAAACTCATATCCATTCCAAATTGATTCAGATTAAATTTATTCGCATTCCATTCATTATTGACTTTCAATATATACAAATCCATTTTATCAACTTCAATTTATTCCTTTTAAATTGACTCTAAACCAATTTTCTATTTTCCATTGGTCATTCATAATTTTCATCAAACCTTGTTCGCTTTATGTTGTATTAAACAATATTCCAATCCATGTTAACTTATTGATGAATCCATTTCATAAATAATCACTTAAGTTAAGTTTCAATGGAAATCAAATTCTAATCCATTTTAAATTGAATCTCATTAAACTTATTCGCTTCCATTTACTTAGTATATCCAATTTATACTATATCACTTAGGGATCATTTCGTATAAATCGATTCTCAACGGTTCATTATATCACAACATGGTTCCTGCACTTGCATTTCTATTAACTTTACTCCCAACTTATATTACATCTTTTCCATTCATTTTCATATAATTCACATAGGGTTATTCGCTTCATTTTATAGTGAATGGAATTTCATTTCATGCTAGTTTATTTATAACCATTTCACAAAATTATTTCTAATGTTTATTATAAATATTCCATACCGATACGTAAGTTCATATTCAGCTTTATGACTTAAGTTCATACCCAATCTTATCAAATCCATATTCCAAATCATACTCAATTCATTTACTCTTAAATTTAATTATTTTCTTGTTATCAATTGCTTAAACTTTTAATTTGGTTATACCTTTCCATTTTCTCAGTTTAATAAGTTATACAACTTATTTGTTCACAATTCCTAGATTTTCCACTTAAGTTTACTCACATTCAATATTTATAACATATAGTTACATAAACACTTCATAATTCATATTACATTCAATTTACTAAATTTCAATTCACCCTTCATTTAAAAATTCAAATTTTGAATTTCCATTCTTTTACCATAATATCAAACCATATTCATTTAGGTTCTACCATTTCATTTCCCAATTCATAAGTTCGAGGACTTATTTACTCAAAATCCCATTTTTCTTACTTGAGTCCATTTACATCTTATAATCGTAACTCTAGATTATATATATCTATCAATAGCTTAAGTTCAACCATTTCATTCAATAATAATAGCTTATAGCTATATAATTGCTACATTTCAAAAATGATATTCAATTCAATTCCAATTCAATCCAAATCAAATTTCAATTTTTATTTAACTTATCTTAAGTTAAATTCCAACCTATCTTTTTCACTTTAATTTACTCAAGTTAAATTTTATTCCAGGTTAAAAAAATTTCTTATCTATATCAACTCCAAATTATAAGTTGAATAACTGATTTTTCTTAACTTCACACTCATTTAAATGGAAATCCCAGAATTCAGTTACCCGGTTTTATTTTCTAAACATTTTGAAATCATAACCATATATATATATACACACGCACTTTTGTATATCAAATCATGCTTTCGGATTTTTCAAAAAAACTTGGTTTTTCCCAAAACAATTTCGCTTTGGAATCTCTAAAACAAATATTGTTTATCAAACAAGTCCAAAGCAATAATCATAGTCAATCGCTATGGTAGCAATCCGTCACTTAGAAACTCGAAAATGAACATTGGTGATGCGGCCATCATCACCAAAATTATTTTCCAATGATTGAAGTGAGTTAGTGCTTCGTTACTTCCAAATATCATTTAAAACAATTTCTATTCAAAAACATCTCAAAATAGTGCTCCATTATTCTTCACAAGCCACTTTGGAAAACATTTCCCAAAATTCTCAAGATTTAAAAATTCCCAAACATTTAGTTCAAACCCATATTGAAACATTTTCCAAAAATTCCGAGATTTTAAGTTTTGGTTTGAATCCAATTTTAGTTATACTCCTTTGTAAAAATCATTCTTATACAATTTCTATTTGGTTATATATATAACCATTTCAAATTTTTTATAATCTATTTTGATTATAATATTAACAACCAAACATTTCAATTATATACACTATATATAATAATTTTCAGAAAATTATTTCCTTTATAAAAAAGTACGGTTTGGGTAAAATTATTTCATTTATCCTCTTCAAAACAATACTGTGTCGGTTTACCTTGTTTATAATTTTAGAAACCACTATCGATACGGTTGTACTTCCCATGCTGATCGGAATTCATAAACACTTAACCGGTAAGTCAACACAATATAAAAACATTTTATATTCACTAAAAAATACGCGCTCATATCTATTAATACACTCAACTCATTCTAGAGTTCTTCTGACTCTATCACAAATGAGTATTCCCCACCAGAGCCTAGGTATAACGCCAACCTAAGCTCTGATACCAACTGTGATGAACCGCTGTTTTCGACCTCGAAAATTGACATAAATACGCTCATTGTATAACATGCCAAACGATCGAGTGCTGGAAAGATAGATTGTTGAGGAAAAATAAAAGTAGGTAGAAGAAAGAAGAAACTAAACAAAAATAGAACCTCACAACGGACTGAATAACATATAATATAATTTGTTCTTTACATAATTCAAAACCGTAATATACATATCTCACATCAGAGTACACAAATCAATAATTACCAGCTTGGAAGTAATAACAACCTGCCCTCACAATTGCTGGTAATTTCGACAAAACACTGCATCGGAATAAAACAAGTACGAGAATACGTCTCGGTCTTCAGCTCGTCTCTTGAGCTCTATAGCATCCTACCCTGAGCCTGTAATACTCGGTCTGACTCGAGCATTGTAATAAAATAACACCCAAGTCGATCTGGAAAACCTACATGAGAAGACACACTCAATCCGAATTATTAATTTTTTTATCAAAATTCTTTGAAAAACAAAGGTATCTCATTAGACCACGTCATACATAAACATGGAGGGTTTTTACCTTATGATAACCAAAACATTTTGTAACGACCCGCCGCCCTGACCGCCTCTAGTCGGTAATTAAACCAACTAGAAACGTTCAAAATGACGGATTGTTGTTCAGTTTATAGAGTTTAAACAGAATCAGCTACAAAATCACAGAATAATCATAATATTATTCATAAATGAATTTTTTTCTTACATACATATCAGAGTTTGTACTATGCATTAAATTTTATACAGCGGAATATATCTTTTATTATTGAGTACAAGAAAAATTTTCCAGAAAACTTTAGTGAAGTGCTTTCCCCTCTCTCTAACTTCGCTGCCTGAAAATCTTCAAGCTGTAAAAATACTCGGTCTGACCCGAGCGTTTATTGCAAACACAGAAACACTCGAGTCAGGATTAATCTTAATTCAAGTAATTAAATTTGCAATGAATTGAATAAAATGGTAACAGAGATGACGAATCACATTAATCAATTTAAATCTATTATGGATTTTTCACATTAACAACTTAAAATTTCAAAATCTGTCAATCCTGTGTGGCTGCAGTACACACGTATATTTGCACACATGTGCACTGCCTCGCCAACACGTGTGCACCAATCAAAAAGCACAGCTATCAGATCAAAACAAGGTCAAACCCAAGTTTCAAAACTGGGTTCAACTCAAGGCCAATGCACAGACAAAAGTGTCAAGAAGGTATCAGACTAAGCAATACAAACAGCAAATGTTGAAACAGGCTATCAAAGGCGGAGGCTCAGAAATGCCAAAGACATGAAGCAACGAAAGGTTCACAAATACAACTCAAAGTTTACAGAGTGCAGACCAAAATGAGCACAGCTCATTAAGCTCATAACAACAAAGAAATAGACCATAAGAAATGCATCAGTGAATCAACATATATGAGCAAGTGAACTAGTCAACATGCATATATCTCAAAACAAAGGGACTGCACTGTTTCAAATGAGACAGCAAATTCAAACTCAAGTGAACAGTATAGCAAAACACATGTTCAACAAAGATCAGGCTACAAAAGCATATGGTGGTGCAGACTACAAATGAGTGCAACAACATAAACTAAATGCAACAGGGTATTAGAGGAATAATTAAAGCACAGAATTGAACCTCACACTTCCATTTTTTTTTCTTCTTTCCAAAAGAATTGAAGGATAGGGATTTTGAATCATTACTGTAACAAAAAAAGTTACAGGCAGGGGAAACAAGTGATACAAGCTACAAATAAGCAGAGACCATATGGTCAGTGCACAAGAACAATGTAAACTGGCACTCAGGCAGCAGTGTACAACAAAATCCAGCAGCCCCAACTACACAGTGAATACAACTACAAGTACAAGGCATGTTAACAGCAATATGAACTGTTCAGCTACAACTAATGACCAAACAAAGGGATGCAGACCAAACTACAGTGCAACAAAATAAAGTAGTGGAGATGTACACTGAGCAGTGTATATTGATCAACAAAGTGTGGATAAAGAGACCAGACCCAAATGTTCATGAAATGAAACACTCAATGGTGAAGCAACTCGAATGAACACAACATGTACAAGTTACAAAAACTCAAGTGAACAACACAGTGAAGATACCAGTGAAACAAAGCAAAGGATCAAATCAAAACAAATGAAACTGGGTTCAAAATTTTCTTAACATTAAAAGCTTCAGATTTTAAACTTTGAAACTGATATTCATTTCAAATTAGAGGGGAAAAATTTATTTACAGACACATACATACATCACATATGCACTGGAGTTCAAACAAGCAAAATTTTTGGTATAGCATCTGTTCTTATCAATGTAAAAACAAATTACAAATAGAATCTATTCTCCTCAGTTAAAAAACAAAATTTATAGCATCTGTTTTCATCAGTTAAAAAAAACAATATCATATAGCATCTGTTCTTATCAATTTAAAAACAAATTACAAATAGCAATTGTTCTTATCAGTTTAAAACAATCACAAATAGCCTCTGTTCTTATTAGTTTAAAAACAAATATCAAATAGCATTTGTTCTTATTAATTTAAAAACAAATATTGGGTAGAATCTGTTCTCAACAGTTTAAAAACAAATTTTATAGCGTCTGTCCTCATCAGTTTAAAAACAAATTCAAATAGCATCTGTTCTCATCAATTTAAAAACAAAATTATAGTATCTGTTTTCAACAGTTTAAACGCAATTCAAATAGCATCTGTTCTTATTAATTTAAAATCAAAATATCAGAGCAAATGATAGCGAATAACAACCAACAACCAACATGCAGTGACAAATCTACTCATATCAGTTTAAATCCAAAAAAATCCGAGCAATTGATAACGAATAACCCCCCAAAACATAGCATGCAACCAAACATCCAATTCAAACAAATTTAAACACTTGAATCAAAATCAATCGTGAGCAAGAACTCACCTTTCACCGAAGCAAGGAGACGAACTCGACCCACTGAGGAGCACACGATCGAAGCAAGCCGAAGCAAACCCAAATTTCGAAAAGCCCTAATTGTTGAAGCACAGAATCGAAGAGGAACGACGATTTTTTTAGAGAGAGGCCGCCATTTTTCTTCGTTTTTTTCCTTCTGATGATTTGAGATGAGGAAAAGAGGGTATCGGATATAAAAGAATAGAGAGAACGTGTTTTTGCAGAGAAGATCGTGATTTTTGGGCGTGGGTTTAGGCATAGATTATGGCGTGAATTTTGGGATAGGGTAAGGTAATGTATACTTATTTATTTTATTTTTATTATTTTTATTATTTACTTTTTATCTTTTTCTCTTTCTTTTTTTTTTCAATTTAAATTCAATTAGTTTTGTTTATTTTCTTTGCTTTGCAAAAACGATGTTGTTAAAATTTCCACTAGTTGTATTTATTAATTTCGTTATTGACAAAAATTTTATTCTATTTTATTTTAGTTAAAGAAAAATGTTATTTATAACTAAACATCGATTTATAATTTACATAAATAATAATTCTCAAATCCAAATTATTATTCCTAGTCATTTGTTCAAATTTTAAATACCAATTCAATATTCAACTTCAAAGCTAAATTCAAATTCTATTCAACTTTAAACAGATTAAATTCTAAAATTTAATCGCCAATTTATGCTGATAATTTGAAATTCACGTCAAATCATCATTTAAATATTTAAAATAAATTAAATATTAACAAATTAAATTGTTCAAAATTCAGGACCGTTACAATCTCCCCTACTTAAAAGAATTTCGTCCCGAAATTATAAGTTAGGAAAAACGATTGCTAAAATCTCACCGATATTTATACCCTACACAATTTTACCAAGTTTCAAACTCGCAAATAAATATAGGATTCATTCCATTTATTTTATTTCACTAGTTTTGTTCATCAATTTTAATAATCAAGACACAAAAGTCTTTTTACCAAATTTTTGACTTACAAAACTCATATTTTTTAAACTTGAAATCTTTCATGCTAAATATTTGCATATTACATCTTTTCTAAAGCTGTGTGCTTTCAAGATATTTTTAAAAAATTTCTTCCTTAATTCATTAAGGTAGAATTATGTAATTCTAATTTCAGACTATTGATTTTCTATTCAAAGTTTGAAAATACTTGATAACTCGAAGTTTAACAAGTCCATCGTCGTTCTCACAGACATTAGGCATATGCTGGCCAGGCGCAAGACTAAAAATCTCCAAGTACTAAACATACTTGCTTCAACTCCCAGTGAAGATACTTTTTTTAAAAATTCTTTTAAAAATGGATATGGAAAGCACGTTCCCCTATGGATCACAGTTTACCCGGCGGTTACGCTACTATCCCAGTAGAATCGCTTGTAATCTTAGATTTCTCATCTCTCTTGAATTTCGCCATGGTTGTCGCCTTAGATCGCGGTCCACACGGCGGTTATGCTACTATCCCAGTAGAATCGCTCGTGGCCGTAGGCATCACGCCCCTCGAATTACGCTTCGGTTTCTAGATCGCAGTTTACACGGCGGTTGCGCCACTATCCCAGTGGAATCGCTTGTAACTGTAGGCATCACGCCCCACGAATTACGCCAGCATCAATTCACCTAATCCCAAACACGATGATCCATCGTGGGGGATCCCAGTCAGTCCCAGTGGACATTCCACTAATGGAAATTCTACGTAGCTACGATTTCCAATGGACACTCCACCGAGTTCCAATCACCTTCACAAATAATGAATGGAAGGTACATTTCCATATCCTCAGTTTTTAGAAAACATATGTCATATACATATAGTACTTCATTTCACATTTCGTACATATCATACCTATGTAAACTTGCATAGGACTTTTCATAATAATGACTTTCCAAACTGATGGTTTTCGAATTATTATATTCACATATATAAGTTACGAAAACTCAATTCACATTCATAACAAATAGAGGATTCCAAATTTTCCATCACGTTTAAAATTTTCCTCTAAATCGATTTGAAAATTTAAGGTTATCTCAAACCTAATTCACATTCATAATCCAATTTATTATCGACTTCACATTCGATTTGGATTTCATGTTACATCGTCAATTCTCAACACATAATTGATGTCTATCGATATATAACCTCTAAGCTCGTATGTCTCAAAGAAGGGTGTTAAGCTAAAAGAATAAATTCTCCGCCACCAC